>JAEOAD010002325.1:0-1496781 GCA_036365145.1 Orientallactaga sibirica | reverse complement strand
TCTTTCCACCACCTCTTCTGCAATGTACCTTAAACCTTGAAAGGTGTGATATGGTTGTTTCATTGCTGAACATTCCTTAGTCACATCTTCTCAGCCCTATGTTTCCTTTTGAATTGTAGCAGTGTTCACTGCCATTTGAAAAGAGAGGCTTCTCTAAACAAAAGTGTAATTTTTTTAAAAAAAGAGAAAGCCACACTAATTTTCACATTATATTACTTGTGTTTACTGTCTGCAACCACCCCCTGACACGGATGAATGAAGAACATGAAAGTCACCTCCTTTTATTGCAAAGAAAGTAGGGTGGAGTGAGAGAATAAGGCTGTAGAAATGTGATATTCTCAGGCAAATTTTATTTCAAATAAAGCAAGTGAATATTGCAACAAAGTTGAGGTTATTAGAAAGCCTGTAGATATAGGAAGGGGAACTTCCAAAGTTATATAGTATTTACTTTTTTTAGAGAAAGTGAATTAGTGTGTATTAAGCTTGTATTAGACTCAATACAAACTAATAACTATTATAATAAATTATACCTACATATATAAAAACATAAAGTGCTAAAAGAAAATATATACATTTTTATACAATAAATTTAAATTTTTTAAAACAAAAGATAATTATCGGGCTGGAGAGATGGCTAAGTGGTTAAAGTGCCTGCCTGCTAAGCCTAAGAACCCAGTTCCAATCTCCAGGTCCCACGTTTAGCCAGATGCAAAGTGAACAAGGGCGCAATACCTCACTTGCCCACAAGGGGGCGGACGCATCTGGATTTCGTTCACGGCAGCTGAGAGACTGCTGGTGCGTCCATCTCTGTCTGTCTTCCTCTCCCTCTCTGTCTGTCTCTCTCTGTGTCTCTCTCCAAAAAAAAATAAATAAAATAATAAAATGAATTAAAAAATTGTCTGGAAAATATCTTAAATTATTAAAGATGATTCTAGCCAGGTGTGGTAGTGCATGCCTTTAATCCTGGCACTTGGGAGGCAGAGGTGGGAAGATCACCATGAGTTCAAGGCCACCCTGAGACTGAGACTACAGAGTGAATTCCAGGTCAGCCTGGGCTGGGCTAGAGCAAGACCCTACCTCGAAAAACCAAAAATAATAATAATAATAATTCTAAATAGAATAAATACCTAGAATGAAAAAATACGCTTTAGAAAATATTATCATGTACAAGAAGGCTGTGGTCCTCTAGGCAGTCTTTAATGACTCTCAAAAATGAGATTCTTATAATATTTTTATTACTATAAGGCATAGATAAAGAAATTTGTCAATTAATATTCTGCATCAATAAAACCACCAGACCAAACTAGGAGTGAGATGGCACAAAGGAAGAAAACTAATGAGTAATCTCACATATCAGTATGTACTAAAATCCTAAGTCAAAACATTTTTAAATGCAATTCAGCAATATATCTTTATTCTTTTTTAAAATATATTTTTGAAAATTTTCATTCATTTATTTCACAGAGAAAGAGGGAGAGACAGAGAGAGAGAGAATAAGAGGGAGAGACAGATAGAGAAAGAGAATGGGTGCACCAGGGCCTTGAGCCACTGCAAATGAACGCCAGAGGCATGTGTCACCTTGTACATCTGGCTAACGTGGGTCCTGGGTAATCCAAATGGGTTCCTTTAGCTTATGCAGGCAAACACCTTAACCTCTAAGCCATCCCTCCAGCCCAGGTCTTTATTCTTAATTGTTTTAACTCAAAAAATACAAATGTATATATTAGAGAGTACTGTGAACCTATTTTATTATCATGTAATTATTGTCTAAGTAGTTCTTACCTTTCTTTTAGTACAATGTTTTATTATCTTTATAAAAATGAAAGATTTTTTTATTACATGCATTGACTTTCTTTCCTTTTATTCTATTTCTTTTATTTTCTATCCTTCATGTTTGAGGTTTACACAACTATATGATAATCATGACCTGTTAATACCTAAGGATGTAGCAATATGTCTAGTTTAATGTACAAATTTAAGGGATGTTTCAGTGCTCATCTCTCCAAATATGAGCCCTTATACAAAAGTGCATATATATCAAAACAGAGAGCACTAACATATGGGTATAAACATATATATTCAGAGGGCAGTTTGGTGGGCATAATACATCCTTTTAGCCAGACAACAGTAGTAGTTTCCACCCTAAGGCTTATGACCACTTCTCCCATAGGTTTTGATTACGTTTTCAGTACCAAACTTGAATTCTGTCCCATGGAGGAGGCTTCAGCTCCAATAAGAGAGCAGCTGGTTTCCTCCATGACAGACATGGTACCATTTCATCAAGTCTAAAGGCAAGGGACAAGAGACGTAAAATGTCATGTATTTAATCCCAGCACTCCAGAGGCAGAGATAAGAGGATCATCGAGAGTTCAAGGCCAACCTGAGACTACATAGTTAATTCCAGGTCAGCCTGGACCAGAGTGAGACGCTACCTCGCAAAAGCCAAAAAAAAAAAAAAAAAAAAAAAAAAGTTCCTCCAGTCAGTGTTAGTGTTCTAAATCAGGAAAAAATGACATCCAAACTTCAAATAGGAGAAATAATTTAACTTTCCTTGACCTTTTCATTATCTTCATTCCATTAACACATTGTTTGATGCCTACCCACATTGGTGAAGATGAAATTTCTTTACTCATATTATTGATTCAAATGCCAGGCTCTTCCATACACATCTTTCTTCATAGACATATCCAGAATAATGTTTTACCAGCTGTCTGAGCTTCACTTAACCCAGTCAAGAAAACATAAAATTAACTGTCACAATGGTGCATGAAAAGGATTTCCAGGACCATAAGAAGCTAGGGGAAAGGCATGAGGTATATTCTCAATCAAAACTTTTTCAAGGAACTTACTCTGATAACTCCTAGAGATTTGTGACTGGTAGTACACAGAATTATGAGAGATTGAATGTCTATTGATTGCACGACCCTGTGTGTATGGCAATACTTTGCAGATTTTACAAATCAGTAACATAGTATCTTTATCAAACCACATTACTACAGAAATTTCAGCAAAGAGGATGAAAGATGACGATTGAATATAAGAAAGTATGGATGCTGTGGGTTTTTTTTTTCATTTATTTTTATTTATTTATTTATTTGGGGGGGAGGAGAGAATAGGTGTGCACCAGGGCCTCCAGCCACTGCAAACAAACTCCAGATGCATGCACTCCCTTGTGCATCTGGCTTAAGTGGGTCCTGGAGAATTGAACCAGGATCCTTTGGCTTTGCAGGCAAACGCCTTAACCGCTAAGCCATCTCTCCAGCCTGGATACTGTGGTTTTAATAAGTAATTAAAACTCATGTTGGAATTTAATCCCTATTATACTAGAATAAAAACAACATCTACTTGTGATATTTGGGGATGGTAATCTTAATTATCATTGTGAGGTAATTAAAATTAAATGAATCCATAAAATTGATGTACTACACCAATAATAATATAGTATTGTAAGAAGAAATCCAAGTTAGTATTCTATTTCCTGCTACATCATCCTCTTTATCTTCTTGATCTTTGCAGGGAACCTCTACCAACAAGAACATCACCAGATGCAGTTGTCCAAGTATTAAAGTTTTAAGCCTTCAAAACCATGTTGTAAACCTTTGTTCTTTATAAAACAACCAGTCGTGGGTACCATATATAAATGATATATAAATATGTATTTTATATATATATATGGTATATAGCTATACAAAATGAACTAAGACAGCTAACAAGCATATAAGAAGAGTGTTTATATTAAAAGGTATGACCAAGAAAGAATGCACTGCAACAATGAAAGGACAAAGTACAGAGAGAAATAAGGAGAGAGTTCACTGATTTTCTTTTACACATAATGTAGTCAAATAATATAAGGTAAGACTCACAAGCGAACAAGTCGAAAACATTGCAGGTGCTGAGAAGGTAGCTTTGTGGATAATGTATTTGTTGTGAAAGTTTAAATACCTGAGTTTGGATCCTTAGAACCCATATAAAATCAGGCATTGTGGCAGGCATCTTTAATTCCATTTTACCTATGTGAACAAAGGAGGGGAAGTTAGGAGACTTTTCCACATACTCTTTGGTACATTTACCACCACATGCAGCTGGGAACCATGAGAGATTCTGTGCTGAATTAGGCAGAAGGCAAGGAGGAACACCTGAGGTTGCCCTCTTCTGACCTCCATGTGTGTGTCGTGGTAAACATGCACCTATATTCACACACGTGAACACACACAAACACATATAACACACAGTCACATACCAAAAAAGGGATTATAAAATTATCTTTATGAAAGTATCTTCTAGGAAGAAAGGAAACCATTTTACTCCATTATAATTATGTGTTTCTTTATTTACTTGTTTATTTATTTGAGAGAGAGACAGACACAGCCGTCCTACTAGTGTAAACAAACTCTAGAAGCATGTGTCACTTTGTGCATCAGCCTTTATTTGGGTATGGGGAACTGAAATGCAGGCCAGCTGGATTTGTAAGCATAGACCCTTAACCTGATGCTATTTTAATTTTAAAATAAATTTTGAAAAAGAGGAAAGGAAAAGATAGCATAAATTTTAAGAAGCAGAATGAATAAACAATACTCATATAATGAAACAATGTCAATTTAGGCCAAACATGGTAATCCTAGAAGTTTTTAAAACATATTTATCTTTGCTCCCAGATATACATTGTCTATCAGCACTCTGCAGATCAATTTAACAGTTGGAGGCAGGACCAGGTACATATTTGTTCAGACCAGTATGAGAGTGAAATTTGGGGCCTGATATTAAAAGGCTAAAGGAAGGGGCATGGGGGATAACCCAATGGTTATGGGGACTTGCAAACCTATAAATCTGAGTCCATCTTCTTCAGCACCCATGTAAAGCTGGAAGCAAAGTGGCACAGTTGTCTGTAATTCAAACACCTACCTGAAAAATGGAAGTGGAAGAAAAATAGAAATACCCTGAGGTTGTCATCTTACACACACACACACACACACACACACACACACATTGACATGTACATACATACACATACAACATATACATATGCACATAAATAAATAAATAACAAAAATAATACACCTAAGGGGAAAGGGCTATTGGATGAGGAAGATAAAAAGCTTTTACTTCAGAGATCTTTTTAGTTTAAGACTATTGTACTTACAAAATGCCATATGGTTTATAGTAAAACATTAACATAATCATACAAAGTGAAATAAAACATAACATACAATATTTACATATTATAATTATATATAGTACAGTACTGTAGTAGTTTAAGTGGATGCCTCCCAATAGATACAGGAGTTCATTAAAGCTTTTAATTTAGATCTGTAGCCACCTGTCTGGGGGAGGTGTCACTGTGAGTGGATCCTGGGGGCCAGCTCTAAAGTGGATCTGAATTCCAAACTAAGATATGTAAAGTGCCTGAGTTCTGCCTGTGTTCGTGGAGTATGCTTGGTTTGGAGGGTGGTTGCTTTTTCTGTCTACATGGGCTTGTGAAAGGGAGCCAACTTCTTAGGCCATTATGAAACCTCCCCTTTATCTGTAAGCTTCAAATGAGTTCTCTTCCTACTATAATTTTGTCTCATTTGGAGGTTCATCCCAGCAATGTGAGGTTGAGTACCATAAGTATAAAATTGTGATACTTAGTTTGATATTTTATTAACCATCAAATTTTGGCTTACAAATCTCCGAATTTATTGGGATATAAAATTTATACTGTTGAAAATTTTATTTCAAGCACTATAAGTGATGCTGATCAATTTCTTAGGACAGGCATTGGGTAGCAAATATATTTTGATTGTTTTTTTTATTTAAAAAAGAGTTTTCTGTTGATGCAACTATTATTTGTGCTGTTAAAAATACTTTATAGGTGGTGATGACATTAGGGTAAATTTCTGTCTTAATTGTTTCAAAATATAGATGTTAGTGTGTGCACCCCATGATTATTTTGTAGAACAATATTTCTAAAAAGATTTACCTCTATAGAAGTGAGTACATATGAATCGGATTTTAAATTTAAATGTAAATTCACACAATAAAAATTTAATGTTTCATCCACATTTGCTATAACTTCCAAGGTTTGTACTCAAAAGCAAAATTGGCTTTGTGCTTTGTACATAATTCAGAGCACCTGTTTATGCACTTCACTGCAATATGTTCAATTATAAGGAACATATCATTTACAATTGTCTTCCTCATTAACTATTGGTTCTTTCTAAACTCCATAGAAAATAAAGTAGCTTCCATTTAATGTAATGAATTTTAAATTTACTTTCTATTTCTAATCTCTAGATTGGTTTTTGAAAGTTGTGAGTGCTAATTAGTCAGGTAGTCAGTTAGGGGGATTATTAGGTAGCCAGTCAGGAGAAAGGTCCCAAAGAGAGAAAACCACCCTGCCTGCTTCAGAACAACCATTTGCATCTCGTCTGATCCAGCCTATCCAATCTGTTTTCTCCACCCCTGCTCATGAGCCTGCACCTCAGCCCAGAACAAGTGGATTTCCTTCATATTCACCTGAGCTTGAGGGTAAAGCCCACCGTAATTTACACTAAAATAAGATTGTAAAGAGATTCTTATCAGATGGGCAAGACTTCTATAGCAGAGAGTTTCAAGTTCGCTGAGATGCACTTCCAGGCCAGGCACAGTTATGGATGAAGGGATTTAATGAAGCTTATAGATCCAGGGGAAGTTCCATAATGGCAGAAGACACTGGCCGGCTTTTACAGGACCAGGCAAGAGAGAGAGAAAGCCAAAAGCCACACAGCACAGCACACGTCAGGAACTCCAGCTAGGCACACTTTGCATATCTTTAGATGGAAATCTCAAACCCACCACCACACCTTAAGATCTGCCAGTAACACTGCCTCCAGCCAGGTGGATGCACATGCAAACGACAAACTAATAAAACACTGAATATATTGGGGGTAATATATTCAAACTACCACAGCTTCTTTTTGGTTTTTCAATTTTCCTGAACTTTCAAGTCCCTGCTCTGTTAAGCCTAACTCATCCCTGCCCTGCTGGGCTTAGATGGGGGGGGTGCTATTGTCATGTGTGCTCTCTACACCCTCCTGCCTTCCATGTGGCAGGAACTCTCTGTACTTTTCTTAATCTAATAAAGTCTCTGTAAATCTTAACCTCTGGTCTATGGATTTTAATTATTTATATTTGTAAGATGAGAATCGGGGGAATCTTAAATTTATTGGTGTGTTGGTGTATTGCCAATGAGTCTCAAAACTCCTGGTACAGTTGTGGAAGTTGTGCAACGTAGAGATTATATCCTGTGAGAAATTCTAATGAGTCACCGATATGGTTTCTTACTATGTTTATTGATGTTCAAGTTTATATCTCATAATCATTTACTGACAACATTTACTGCCTATGTGATGGTGAAGTCTTGGCTTTACCATTGCTGTGGAAAACGGTTTTCTGGCTATGAAATGGCCGCTGCCTTCTTGAACTCTCAGCAGGTGTGAGTACCTGAAGGAGACCTAGTTAAGATAGGCCCATTAATTTTCTGGCATGGTAAAGATAGGGGATCACCAGATCATTCTGAAGGAGAGTCGGGAGAAAGCTAGCTTCTTTAAACAGTTTCAGTTAAGGACAGGAGCCCAAAGACAGAACCAGAAGATGCCACCCCGCCTTGGCAGGAATGGGACTTGTGTCTGATCCAGTTTCATCCACAATAGCTGAGTGCCCTCTGCTGCCTCCACAGTCTAGCACACTACCTAGGTGGGCTGGCCTTTAGGGTCAGCCCTTTGAATCTGTAAGGCAGTCAAGTCTTTCCCTTACATACTTCAGTCTGATGAAAGCATACATTTTCAATCAACTACAAAGGTTTGTCTATGCTGATCTCTGCCCTGTCTCTGCCCTGGGATCTCTATCTGAACGCCTATAAGTCTAACTCTTTACCCAGCTCAGTAGTGGAGAGCATTGTTTTGGGCATGGGTAGTTTTCTGCTCGCCTTGTATCTGCTTTATATTTTGAGGTCACTTCTCACTTTAATTGCATGTATGATTTTTCTCTAACCCCTGAATCTACCATGTGTCTATCTCCTTTACACTGTAGATCTACCACATGGAAATTTCTTCTAAACGCTGGGCATACTGCCTGTGTAATTTCTCTAAAGTGGGTGTATCCATGAGTGTATCCCTTTTTACTACTCATTTCTCATCTGAATTTCCTGGTCTCTGCTTTGGTATGATCTCTCCTCCTTTTGTTCTGTGACCTGGCCTGAGCACTCATGTGAGTCTGTCCCTCCTTCCCAGCCTGGCTGGGAAGTGGAGACTACTTATTCTTTTTGCCTTCTATCTGTGTCCTGCTTTGAGTGGTACCTTCTCACTTTGATTGTATGTTAGTTATCTTTGATCTCTGAGTCCTTCACTATTTCTTAATCCTCTTTTGTCATTATTTAATGTGTGTGGAACTGCTCCAGCCTTTTCCTAGACACCAATTTCCCCTAAATAAACCTCACAAATTATGATTTCTCCCTAAATAAACCTAGTAATTCATAATTTACCTCTCTTGATTCTGTTTCATCATTTTTTTGTTAAAAACATAATAAAAACCCAAAATTGTAGTTGGCAAGTTTGGGAGATCCCTCCTGAACCCCAAAGTCCTGCATTACTTCCAAGTTCAACTATTTATACACAGTTAATACTTCCTCTAGGGAAAGAACTCATGAGACCCCACCACTCTCCAACCACATATACTCAGTTAACAATTGAGGAAAAGGCATTTTCTTCAGTGATGTAGCCATCCTTAAATTGCATATGCTCTAGTATATAACCTCCACTCTTGCTTCTGTAAGTAAGCCTAATTAAGCTCACTGGTTCAGTGAACTAGACTTGCATTGACATTTTTATTTTCTTTTATTTTTTTATTTTATTTATTCATTTGAGAATGTATGAGAGAGAAACATAGACAAACAGACAGACAGATAAAGAGAGAATGGGCATGCCAGGGCCTCCATCCACTGCAAACAAATTCCAGATGCATGCACCACCTTGTGCATCTGTGTTATGTGGGTCCTGGGACTTGAACCTAGATCCTTTGGCTTTGCAGTAAAGCACCTTAACCACTAACCCATCTCCCCAGTCTGTGTTGAAATTTTTCTTTGTGCTTAAGTTGGCACCATATCTGGGGTAAGTAGATGACTTTTCATGTCTCCTTAGGGGCAAAAAAAAGCTTACACAACAACCATTCAAACTGAAAAGTATATAGATTCCACAGAGGCTAGCTACTGGGATGGGCCAGCAGGCTAGCCTAGAAGCACAGGACAATGCTAATACCACGTAGAGAATTCCCTTCAGGTAATGTCACTGCTACTGCAGTCATTATCATCATAAATATAAGCCCAGGTTCCAGGCTGGTTATTCCTTTGAAGTGTTGAAGTCATGCACATACCAAAAGCCAAGCCCTTTATGCCTAAAGACCTGATCCCAGGTATGTGCACACTGCCACCTGCAATTTATATTCTAGGATCAAAAACATTCTTCACTTTTTTTTCTATATTTCGCCTACAGAATACAAGTTCAATAATAAAATTTACATTTTCCAAACAGTGACAATAGAACTTTTATATTCACAAAGCTTGTGTTGGCTCTAGATTACAGTATGTATTCAGACTCAATCCCCCCCCCTTTTTTGTGAGCTTAGTATGAAATGACAATCATCACCTGGGATATGTGCTTCTTTTAGAAGCTCACAAGATAGCAAAAGAGGAAGCCAAACCAAGTAAGCATATAAAAAGTTTCTACTCATATAGACACAAACATTCCACAGACCCACACAAGTAACATGACACAGATCTATACCAATGAAGTGGAGAAATTTACTTCACTCTCATTTGGAGCAGCTATAAGCCCTGCAAAATTACAAAGAAAATGGTGTGAATGTATGATCCTAAATGAGCAGTAGTGAGAATTTGATCAATAATCTGTATAATCATACCACTATTCATGTTAAATATGATACATAGACAAAATGCAATACTGAATATAAAAATGAAGAACATAATCAGCTATATATAAATATTATATATAGAGAGAGCTATAATAGGTGTAAATATACCATATATATATATATATATATATATATATATATATATATATATATATTCCAATTATATGTCTTTTCATAATACTTGGGACAATCATAAAAATTGATCTTATACTTGTTGTAGATAAATATCTCAACTATATGAGGTTCTTAATTTAGAAAATCATGGAGACAATTTCTTTTTGGGCCCATGGGATTTATTTAATACCAATCCAGATGCTGGTGGGACTCAGAGCAAAGAGAGAAAACAGAGGTGGTTCTGAGTTGCCTACAAAAAGAAAAAGGAGTGCTTTTCTTATGTTCTGGAGAAATGGGATGGAGGGAGGTTAGTACTCTGCCTCTGTGTAGTAGGGTGTAAGGCCCACACTGCATGGGTTTTCCAGATACTGTCTGCTTCAGGAGATGAGAAATCATGTTGGAGCCATGGTGTCCCAATCTTAATGAGGTGCTTTTAATCTCTTAAATGTCAGCACCAAGGGAGGGACTGTTACCTCCCATCCAGTGAAAAAGGCCTTAGAAATTACCATGAGAGAAAGTGATGATTCTAAGGTCCCAAACTGGAGTCTGGTTTTACTTACGGGGTGGGGGTAGAAACAACTAATTGAAACTTCAATTTTTTTTTTTTGTTTTGTTTTTGTTTTTGAGGTAGGGTTTCACACTAGTCCAGGCTGACCTGGAATTCACTATGTAGTCTCAGGGTAGCCTTGAACTCATGGTGATCCTCCTACCTCTTCCTCCCGAGTGCTGGGATTAAAGGTATGTGCCACCATGCCAGGCAAAACTTTAATTTTATATACAGGTTTGAGAGGAGGAGAGGTAAGGTAATGACAAATAAGTTTCACGAAACAAATCAAATATTTTATGACTAAAATACAGTAAAAGTAGAAATTATGAAATATTTAAAAGTGCTCTTAGAATTGAAAATACATAGTTTCCATTAAAGACAGAAGAAAAGAAAAAGGCATACAAAAATTTTATATATCTAAAAATCACCTTTATTATTGTTGACAATAAAAACAGTTTATATCAGATTCTATAGAATAAATCTAAAATGCACCAGAAAAACTTTGGCTTCAAATACTAAGGGGGCAGAAAGATTGTTACAGTCACAAGTTGGGACATTATACACAGAGACATTGCCTCTCCCCCTTAACTGTCTGCTGTCCCCCAGAATGCATGACCCACAATCTCCATGGGGATGATCTGCATCTCCAAGGAGGAAAACCCTCTCAGAAAAATGGGCAGAGATGAGGGAAAGGATGGTACAAACTCGTGGTGTTTACATACTAAGTACGTCCATAACTAATAAAGATAAATTTTAAAAAATGAAGGAATTAAACTCCACTCTGGAAAACAGCAAAGAGGAGATAGAAAGTCTAACAAGCATGGAGAGTCACAAATCCAAAATGTAGCAGAGAGAGGAACTTAGTACACTGCCACAACAAACTGGACTTCTAGGTTGGGGAACAGCTAACCACATTGCCAGGAAAAAGTGAGTAGGAAAATGTCAGCAATGTCAGTCACAGCATCAGACAAGAGAAGTCTCTGAGCTACAGGAGAACCTCACAGTCTTTTCTAATTTTTTTTTTAAATGCATTTGAGGGAAATACACAAAGATGAAGACAGAAAGAGATTGAGCATGAACACATCAGAGCCTCCTGCCACCACAAACAAACTCCAGATGCATGGACCACTTTGTGCACCTAGATTTAGGTGTGTAGTGAGGAATTGATCCATGATCCCTCAGGACCATCAAGCTGTGAAAGCTAGTTCCTTTATCCACTGAGATGTCTCCCTAGCATCACCACACAGTGTTGACAGACTTTAAATATAGTTTGGGAAGCTAACTTGGTGTCTGAGTGCTTTGTTTTACAGAAGGAAATCACATTGTGTCATCCCTCCCCCCTTTTAGTCAGGGTTCTCTAAAGGAACAGAACAGATAAAATGAATTGTATTTAAAAAGGGAATTAATTGGATTAGTTTCTAGCTGTCAAACAATTGCAGTCTGTAGGCTTGAGAGTCAAGGAACCCAGTAGCTGCTCCACCCACATGGCAGGATGCCACAGCAGTCCCAATCCAGCACTGAAGGTCTGAAGGCTTCCTGGAGAGCTACTGGTCTTTAGGCAACCTTTGAAGGCTGAAGATACTGGTTCTAATGCCAGTGAAGGATAGCTGTACAGGAAAGACTCACAGGTAAGTGAAACACTCACCAGCCAAGTGGGAGGAAGGAGGTTCTTTCCCCTCAGAGGCTACCTTATATAAACCCCCATCCTGGAGGGCTACCCACTCTGGGGGAAGGGCTCATTCTGAGAAAATGACTTCCTCCTTCAGTTTATCTTTCCTGGAAGCAACCTCAGAGACTCACCAAGAGGAATGTCTGTGAATTCTTTGTTGTTGTTGTTGTTGTTGTTGTTGTTGTTGTTGTTGTTGTTTTGTTTTGGTTTTGGTTTTGGTTTTTCGAAGTAGGGTCTCACTCTAGCCCAGGCTGACCTGCAATTCACTCTGTATTCTCAGGGTGGCCTCATACTCAAGGCAATCATCCTACCTCTGCCTCCTGAGTGCTGGGATTAAAGGCATGCACCACCACGCCTGCCCAGCATGTCTGTGAATTTCTTAATCAGATCAACTGACAACTGAATTTAACAGTAAGATTTGGGAGTGACCAAGACCACTCAAAACACTCTAAGGCAAAGATGACAGCTTTTATTCAGGGAAAGCACAAGCTGCCAGTGCTGACTCTCAAGAATGGAACATAGCCAACCTGAATTTTCAGACAGTGAGCTTTATAGGGCTTCTTCAGTTGGGGAACACAAGGAAGGGAAAAGTTGAAAAACAAGTTCCTTTAGGGTAGATGTAAAATAGCCAGGGTGTGAGAAAAGAACAATGACCAGGTGATTTACAAGATAAGGAGGCAGGAAACCATGACCTGGGGGCATTGTTGGGCAAGGAAGGGATAATGGTTGGGCAGTTTCTTGAGGAATGTGGATAATTCACTTTCTTATGCCTCTGTCACAATCCTGCTGTCCTTATTGACTCCATTTTGGGAGCCTGTCCCTGACCTAACATTCCAGCCTTTTGTCAATGATAAGAGACCAAGGTTAATTTCTCTTTTGTAATATTTTCATGCTGATTATAGGGGCTATGAGTTCCTATGGGAGAGGCTGGATAATGCAGCGGATGGGTCTCCCTTCAGGGCAGGTGATGACGAAGCCGTTTCATGATGGCTAGAGGTGGTAGAGTGGTGAGATCAATAGTGAGCACCCTCCATCGGCACCAGTGTAGCATGGTGTTATGACTTGGTACTGAAGAAAACAGAGACTTCTCTTGTGCCATCCCTTTATTTAGCTGGCTTTGGGACAGTCACTAGAGACATCTGTTATAGAGAAGGTGATGGATATTGTCTCTGCGCACTCCATGAGAGGACAGAAGGAAGAATTAAGGAGCTTGTTATCCTTGTCAACAGCTATGACAACAAAGTGCCAGGTGCAAGGCAAGAATGAGCACTCAGAGGCAAGGGAAGAGGGCTTGGGGCAAGAGAGAGGAGGCAGAGGGGCATCAGTGTATTTAAGAGGAGCATGTGAGGATCAGGGGAAGAGTAGGAACACAAAAGAGTCTAAGTTTGAGAGTGCCCATTGGGGTAGTGGTGTACTTATCCTTGGATGAGATACGGGGCAAGGACTAAGGAAGGAGGGGGCCTGAGGAATAGCTCTGATTCTGACTAAGGCAAATGGGAGGAGCTGGGGCCAGGGTAGGTGAAGTTAAGAAGTAATCAGGACAGTCCGGGGAAGAAGGCATGAGTTAATGTTAGAGTTTAGTATTGTAAGTCAGCATCAGACAGGGGAGTCTATTAGTCGGAATCATTGTTTATATTGTAGTTATATTTTGTAGTTATATTTTTCTTACTGGGTGATTTAGACCATGTAGGCTGCCAGAATTAACTGTATATTTTGGAAGTCAATAATGGCACTGTAGGAGAGACTTTTAGGTACCTGTGGCTAGTACTATGACTTTCAGCATTGTCATCTGCTAAGGTAAGTCAAGAGTGTGCTGACCAAGTGGGCTTCCCTCTTTTGGGAAGCCTTGAGGACTGACTTCCCTCCAACATGACTCTCCAATTGCAGATACACTGGCTTTGAATTCATCTCTGGATCTCCATATCCTCTCTGATTAAGAAGACAGGTAACTTACCAGAAGCTAGAAATTAGGAAGTGTCCCATCATCTCCTATGGCCTTCTGACGTGGGAGCAGGAACCAAAATATTGGTTATCCTTTTAGCTCCAATGTTTCCAATTGATTTTTGGCTTCTACATATGATTATTAATCACTCAGAGAGACTGTACATATCTGATTAGCAAAGCGATTAGTTAAAAAGGTGCAGAACATATCTGTTTAGCAAAGCAGATCTGGTTAGAGAATGACACAATAATTTAAAATTATTCTGATTAATGTTTAAGTTTAGTTGTCAGGTGATAACGTAAGCTATATCTGGAATATAGAAAACATACCCATTCTATCTTTTAACTATCTGTCACTTATAAGTATAGGCAGAACATTTTAGTATCCTTGAAAATAATATTTTATCAATAATGTTAAGTCAATTGATTTAATCTAGAAATTGTATGTCAGGAGAAAACAAGACAGTACATAAACTTGGCTAGTCTGTATACCAATGCAAGTACCAATTATCCCCCAAATGGGAGCAGAATAGTAATTTAAGATTATATTTTTAGGACAGGAAACATCTCTTAAATATCAATATCTCTATATGCAATGAACTTGATACCAGAAATGAGACAATTAATTACATGAAACCTTGACTTAGACTGATTATACATAGCTTAAGAATAAAATAAAACTGGAAAAGTCTGACATTAACAAAAAGTAGAGTTCACACATTGAAGGCACATGAGGCTACAGAGAGTAAACTATGAAAAAAAGATCTGCCAATAGAATTTAAAATAAACAAGAAATCTACATTATGTAGTAACATTTTGGCTTAAATATGAAAACATGAAAATTTTTGTAAGTTTTAAAGCTTACCAGAATTGCTATTGGGATATATATTCTTTATGAGGAGATTTAGCACTTTTAAAAGCTGAATAAGATGTCCATCCAAACTATAAGTCAGTTTCTGAAATTAATTTAGTTATAGCTAACATACCCAAAGAATAAAGGAACTGGACTAAACTGCCATGATCTAATGAAAAAGGAGACAAGTCTCATATAAAAGAGAGGGAATGGGCATGCCAGGGCCACTTGTCATTGTAAACAATCTCCAAATGCATGCTCCACTATGTATATCTGGCTTTGCAAACAAGCATGTTTAACTGCTGAATCAAAAAGAAAGATTTTCAATTTCCTTCATATCATACACAAAATTTTATGACACAATTTATAATTACTCAAGCCTTAACCAACTCTATAATTTTGCCTATGGCACTCTGGAAAACTTTCTCAATAATGATATGAGTTAAATCTAAAGTAATTAAGACTGATTGTGGGAGGAATTGAGGAATTGCATCTTAAATCACAACATAACTTTGTTTAGAATTTTCTTTTACTGCTCACCATGAAGTAAATAGTTTCCAAGTTTATGACAGATAAATACTGTTCAATGTCTCCAAATGTAGTGTATTTACCTTATAAAATAGGGAAAAAAGTAAATAATTCCTCTGTGAGATTTTTTTTTCTAGGCAGAGTTTTAGATGTAATAACCATATGAGAGAATTAAATATTAATGAGCCAATTTTAATCTTAAGATTGAGTTAAAAGGTTGACAAATAGAGGAACCTTGTGAAATTGATTGAGTACTCTAAATTCAGTTTTTCATAACCATTATCATGACCAGATTAACATCTATAAGTTAGTTTTAAGTTTACAACCTGAATACCATAGCAACCTGCTACCAGCCAGGGTCATTCTTTGTTAGTTTGATGTAAACCTTAGGCTAATAATCTTTTTGTATCTCAAAAAGTCTGTAATCTGATCAAGTACTTTAAGATTTAGTTAATCAACTTTGTCTTTAACCTTTTGTTTAAGCTTACTCATACCTTCATCTACATATTTTACTTATACCTTTTTCTACATACTTTACAATCTGTGTAACCACTCTGTAACAATGTTTTTAATTAATCATTTAATATCCAACATTTAAAGTTTTCTCTCCTGTTTATCTTTCTTAGTTCGTCTCTTAACTACCAACAAAAACTTTCACTGTCCTTACTATAATAATTTTAATATGACCATTTTATTTTTTTTCTCAAAATGCCTTTTTTAAATTTAAGAGATGGAGAGAGAGAGAGAGAGATAGAGAGAGAGAGAGAGAGAGGAAGAGGCAGAGAATTGGCATGCTAGGGCCATTTCAGCCACTGTGAACAAATTCTAGATGCATAAGCCCCCTTATGCACATGTGTGACATTGTTTTCTTGTGTCACTTTTGCGTCTGGCTAAACATGGGACCTGGAGATTCAAAAAAGTGTTTTTAGGTTTTGCTGGCAGGTGCCTTAACCCCTAAAACCTTTTTATGAAAGAGTAGACCAGATTTGACTTATACTATTTACCAAGAATAAACATATAGATTTTATTATTTGTTGATTTTGAAACTTTGTTTCTTATAACTTTCCTGAAACACATTTTTAAAAAATATGAAAGTAGATTTGAGCATTATTGGAAAATTTCTTACAAACTCAGTATCGAGTACTTCTAAATTTAAACATAAATCTTGAGGCTGTTGTCCGTTAGTAGTTCCATAGAAGCAAAGAAAGATAAAGTAAATGTAAAAACAGTTACAAATTTCTTATAAGAAGTCCCCATCTGTTCACAATGACTTGGCATTCAACCCTCATCATGCTGGGGCCAGGACCCTGAGATTCCCTGTGTCTGTAGTCCCCTGGCTCTGCAAGGTAGGGAGAGAAAGAGCCATTAGGGATTTCCTTGGGGCAGCATAAACCCCAGAGAGAGCTGTGTCTTGTCTCTCTGTCCAACAGTGAGATTTGTGTGTGTGTGTGTGTGTGTGTGTGTGTGTGTGTGTGTGTGTGTGTGTAGGCTTCTCCTCTTACTGCCAGGGCCACTTGGTCATGTACAGATCAAGCCCTTCAGGAGAAAGCACTAAATAACACATTACAGATACATCTGCCTAGACTGGCCCAGAACTTAATTATTTGTGACCTACTTCTTGCCCCTGGGGAACACACTGGGATAGCATAACCCCCCAATTACTTTCAGTGTTCCTTCTAGAGGAAACTTAACAGTAAAAGTTGGCCATGCCATCTAGTACAGCGGGCTTGGTGGGCAAAATCCCACACAATGGAATAGCACTGCTCAGAAGAGAAATCATTCAATAGCCTTAGGGCTATGAGCCACATACATACTCATATACACACATTTATTTCAAGTGCACTTTTCATAAAGACTCCAGACAACCATTTCCTCCTCACACATTCATTCATTTATTTAGAAACTGTGTATTCTCAGTTTAAAATTCTATTCTATTTAGAAATCTGGAAACAAAAACCAAACCTTCTTAGTAGGAACATGGTGGAGCAGAGAGAAGGATGTGCACACAGCATGAAAAATGCTTGAATATCAGGTATCTATATTAAGACTATCTGCCTGTATGTTGACAGAGTTTTTTTTTTTTTTTTTTTTTTTTTTTTTTTTTTTTTTTTATCAGTGAGAATTTGAAATCAAAAGTACCATTCTCAGGCCATTTGGATCCATTGTCCAGCTTATATTGTGGTCAGGCAGAGTTGCAAAGAAAGATAAGACTATAAGGTTTGATATTGTCCAAGAGTTGTAGAGGCTTTAAGTTCTTAAGGAGATAAGGAAAAAACAAAACAAGGGTGAGAGAAAGGAACCAGGGCTTAAGCTGGGTTTACACAGAATACCAATATGACCCCCTGACCCATTAGGGTGAACGGGCCCTGCATCTCCCACATGGGCAGAGGCTGTACAGGTCACAACTGTCATCTTTTTAGCTTGTTAGTGGGCAAGGTGGGTATCTGTGTTCTGATGATGGTGAAAGCAGATAGCAGTGAAAGATGAGACCTCAGGAGAGAGAGGGAGAGGAGGAAGGGCGAGAGTGTCCCAATATGGTGCAACAGAACCAAAAGGTGCCCTTTAGAGTACAGTAGACCAGAGAGTGAGAGAACTGAAGGTGTCGAGATTGTGTCTTTCTCAAGACCTGGGGTTGGGGCCCAGCAGCGGGAGAGGGTTATAGCCTGGCATGCTGGCATGGCTTCCATGAGGAGGGATTAAACCCAAGAGCATGCCAACCAGAGAGGGACACTTACTGAGAAGGAGGGAGAAGATGAAGAGGAGAAGAAGAGTGAGGCTAAATTGTGGTGGGTGTGAAAGCCAGTACCAGGCAGAGATGGTCCGAAGCCTTCGGAGGGTCAGTGGCAGCTCGGTGGTCTGGTCAGGGGAAGGGAGGTCTGACCACCGAAGAGGGCAACTGTAAGCCTCCTATCCAAGTCAGGGCACCAGATGTAAGGTTTGGGAGTGACCAAGATGACACAAACCACTCTGAAGCAAAGATGAAAGCTTTTATTCAGTAAAAGCATGAGCTGCCAGTGTTAACTCTCAAGAGTGGAGCATACCAACCTGTGTTTTCAGATAGTGGGCTTTATAGGGCTTCTTCAGTTGGGGGAACATGAGGAAGGGAAAAGTTTGAATAAAAAAGGTTCCTTTAGGGGAGATCTAAGATAGCCAGGGTGTGAGAAAAGAACAGTGACAAGGTGACTTATGAGATAAGGGGGCAGGAAACCATGACCTGGGGCATTGTGAGGCAAGGAAGGGATAATGGCTGGGCAGTTTCTTGAAGAATGTAGATAATCCACTTTCTTATGCCTCTGTCACAATCCTGCTGTCCTTATTGACTCCATTTTGGGAGCCTGTCCCAAACTAACATTAACCATCACAAGGGAGCTCACATTGTGCCATTTCACCACCCATCCCATGAAATGCATGATACTGCAACAGCCTTTTAAAGAAAATAGCTTGTCATAGGGGCCAATAGGTCCCCCAGTTACCCTCCACAAGATATGTACTAGGCTGTACCTTTTCTGTGAACTCTTTCTGGGGAGATATGAGCTCACTTCAGATAGGAAAGTGACAACAGAATCAAAGAAGTGACTCTGCCAAGAGTAGCTTGAAGAAACATGAGTGTTATTGGAGTTTCATACAGAAATATAGATGAAGGATTACTCACAGGAATTTTGGTAATTTATGGACAGTTCACCACTGAAGAAAATTTTTGTCACCTCTAGCAATTGTTAATTACCTACATATCCTTGGGGAAGAGTATAGCTTCATGAGCCCCTATCCTTTGGCAACCATTAACTGCCTATAAATCCTTGGGGAAAGGTGAGGCCTCATGATGGAAAGTAAATGGGCTCAGTCTTGTGAGATTTACATTGAGTAATCACAGAGGGCCATATTCATGTCATGCCTGGAGGTCAGCATGCCACAATAGCACAGCCCATGGGATAGGGTGGATCACAGGTGCAGCATTATCCTACAACTCCATAACCTGTGGATAGTAGTGTAATGGGGTGCTAAGTGTTCAGGAAAGTCCCTGAACCCTAAACTATAGGTTTATATCTAATTTTAGACAAATAATTGACTGAATAAGACTGAGAAATAAATATTAAATTATTGTATTTATTTAGGGAAGTAAAGTTAAGAAATTACAGAACCAAGGAAAGACACCCACATGGCCTGTGAGCCCATGTGGTGGACCTGGAGAAAGTATGGAATGGTCATAAAAGATAGTTCAAAGAGCTCCAACCATGTGAAAAGGAGCCCATGTGGAAAGTAAGGGTACGGGGGCTCCTCCCTTGTCTTGGCCTGGCTGGGCCTGGGTCAAGCTGAGGGAAAACTCACCAGCAGCTGGAAGTTCCCAAGTGGTCAGGCAGTTCAGAGAACTTGGCATCCCCTCACAAATATATTTGTAACCTTATGGTGGTAGACTCTACCTTTCAGCTCAAGTGACCATGGACCACTGATTGGTTTGGGCTATGGGCTGTCTCAGGAAGAGGCTTGCCATATTCTAGGGTCCAAGTATGACCAACCACAATGTTAGGATTAGATGAAAATCCTAGGAGAGACCTCCCTCCCAGGAAGGGCCCAAGTTGTTTAGGCAAGATATAAGAAGGCAGATCAACCTTTGATCTCTAGCAAATACAGACTTCAAGGATAGACCCAAAGCCATTCCTCTTTCTTATTTTCAGGGGCGCAGTCACCCTAACTACCTAAAAGACCTACCTGACTCTTGTCAAATCAGCACAAGTTTTGGCACAATCTAACTTGTCCTTGGGATATGGGGAAGGTCTCAAATTTTTTTCTTTGACTCAAGGACCACATAATTCTGTGCTTCAACACCATCTCATCTATATTCATCCCATGAGACATAGTTTTCTTCTACAGCCATGTTAGTGAACCTACTGTTGTAATTCATTTGTTACAAAATCTTAGGAAGCAATCTATATGCATTCTGCATATTTGTCTGACCTTTTTTTTTTTCTATTAACAGTGTTTCATGAACTTTTTCTCTTGGCTAGACTACATTGAAGCAGAAACAAAGATTAAAAGTGAATAGATAACCTAAATGTCAAATGAAGATTTTCTCCTGAATGCTTGTGGAACTAGTCCATTTGCTCCATTAGACTAGATAATTCTAGCCTTAGAGCAGATGAAAAAGAAGGGAGAAATTTGATGGAAATTTTTAGTGAGTGAATGAGGAAGCAGAGGTGAATAAATATTTTCTTTATTATACAATGAAATGTCTTTGAATGTAGAATCTTCACTGGCTCAGAAATGCTTAAGAAGTAATCCTAGATATTTGCAAGAAGGGACAATTTACAAGCCTATGAGATAAAGAAAAATAACTCACCTCTAATTAAGATGGAACTAAAAAGAATTGCTTGGAAATTTCTGAAGTGGCATGAGTTGTGAAAGCATCACCATGGACACAATAGAAATATATCTATGAAAAAAATTATCATGATACCAATACATTGTAAAAGGGTTTTGTGAGTTCATGGAAAGCCCTTAAACTCCAACACATTGTTTTTTTTTTTTTTATCTGTTTTAAACAAAGAATTGGAATTAACTGACTGAGAAGTATAGTTTATAAAACATTGCATTTATTCATGGAAGTTAGGGGAGTGAGGGAGAGTCTGTGAACCAAGAAAAGGGGAACTGATGCAAACACATGGTCTAAGAGCCCACTTGGGAGTTGCGCATAGGCCTGGGGCAAAAGAAAAATATAAAAAGGGATTTTCTAAAAAGGCTTAGGCTTTAAAATATTAAAAGGCCATAAAAATTATATCCTTTCTCACTCTGCATCTTGGCCACAAGAGTGGGAAGAACATGGTCTTACTGGTGTTGAGACCCACTAGACTCAGGTGTGCAGATGGTTCTCCCTGGTAAGTCCATGGGCTTGGGTGGCTATCTCCAGAAGAGGGTGGCACACCTGAGTACAGCATGAGTCAATTGGTCTGGGCCCAGAAAAGGGCTACACACACACACACACACACACACACACACACACACACACACACTTCTGGGTAAGGTATGTGTATAAGACAGAGAGAGAGAGAGAGAGAGAGAGCTGATTGGATGATACTGTAGCAGACATTGAATTTTAGTTCTGCTGCTGCATCAAGACTGTGGCATGACATCCTTCAAGATTTCTTTCTTATGAGCCTTTTCCTAACTGACTGCCTACCTTACTAGTTCCCTCTCAACATGATCAAGATATTGTATCAAATTCAAGATCCATTTCTTTCAGAAGATGGACTATTAGGAAAGTTGATTGGGCAAGGAAGGGCTACTAGGGAGAACAACAGAAAGTAGAAGGGAAGATGGTTTGATCAAAGCATTATATATGCATGTATTGAAACATTATAGTGAATGCTATCAATTATTTACAATTAGTATAAGTTTGCAATTGTAATAGCATGAAAATGTACTTTGAAGTTATTTTGAAAAAGGCAACTATACAACATCACATAGCATTGGACCTTCTCACAGGAGACCAGGGAGATACATGAACCATTATCAGGGTTAATTGTTGTGTATATATTCCTGAAAATTCTGCTAATGTCTCATCTGATTTAGAAGATCTACAGGAATAGATTCAGACCATGCTAGATACCACCGTGGCATCAGATGAACAACCTTAGAAATGGATTTTGAGATCATAGTGGAAAAATATAATAACTGTTGATTTGAGGACCTATGTGCTCAGCGACTACTTTATTTCCACTTACTTACAGTCATCTCATACTCTAATGTTCATATCACAATCTAACTCCATCTATGTGGGGTCCCTTGATCAGCCTCTGAGAGCTGATCACTCACCACTTCTAGAAGGACTACCAATCACCCCACCTGACAATGTTAAACTTTCCAGACCCTGAAATAGTCACACACGTATGTGTGTGTGTGTGTGCATATGTATAATGCATATTTATGAGAAAGAGAATGGGCATGCCAAGGCCTCCTCCAGTCACTGCAAATGAACTCCAGATGCATGTGCCATCATGTGCATCTGGCTTACTTGGGTTCTGGAGAATTGAATCTGCATCCTTAGGCTTCACAGGCAAGTGCCTTAACTGCTACATCATCTCTCCAGTCTTCCAATCTTTTATGTTACTAATGTCTCTAATTCCCTTTTATATACATCCAGAAAAACAGACCAAAGTAGAAACAAACAAACAAACAAACAAACCCTCACATACTGTTAGTGATGAGCCATCCATCTGACACACAAGTTTCTCTCTTGGGCCTTTAGACACTCTCCCTCTGGGAAAGACTCTTAACTGCTATACTCTAGGACCCCCATTCCGCTGGAAGTAGTTAAAGAATCGGTGTTCATCCTCTTTCCTCCAATAGAGTTTCTTCTCAATAGAGGGAGTAATGAGGGGGAATTAGTCAGGTAGATTTATTTCAGGTAGTCAGCTAGGTGTGCGCTCAAAGAGGAAACCAAAAGAGATGCAATACTGTTTGCTTTAGCAGAACCCTAATTAATCATCTGATTCAGTCTCATCCAATCAGCTCTTTCCCCTTGTCCCATACTCAGGTGTGCTTGCCTGTTGCTGAGCCAGGCCCATGAGCCCAGGCCAACAAACCCACTCTCAGAACTCACTTGAGCCTGAGAATTAAGCCCATTGGTATAGATTATAAATAGATGTTTACCACATGGGTATGGCCTCTTTTGGGCTGTTCTTCTCTCCTAAGGTCTGAACTCCCAGGTTCCTGATCTGGTAAGCTTCCTCACTTCCCCCATACTAGCCATCAGAGTTGGGATAGGGAGATAAAACTTCATTATCTGTTCTCTTAACTTTTCTCCTAATGTTAAAGAGAAAGGCTTATATCCTTTGGCTTCACTGTGTGTGTGTCTGTGTATTTCTTTAAGCTCTAGCTCTTTCCCAGTTGCCCTGGAAAGATTCCCACATGGGCTTTGCCCCTTCTACCTTTCCCATGGTAAGAGCTCTCTGTACTTCCTCTTCTTTCCTTTTCATCCTCTAATAAATTCTCTCTAAACCTCACCCTCTGATCTGTGGACTTTCATTCTTTAAATTCATAAGAGAAGGATCCAGGGATACTCTAAACTTATTGGTATGCTGGCATATATTGGTGTATTGACAAAGAACCACAATGCTCCCATTGCTGTATGAAAGTAGAGTTATAGCTAGACAGGGCAAATAAGAAACTTAAAGTGGGGCTGGAGAAATGGCTTAGCGGTTAAGGCATTTGCCTGCGAAGCCAAAGGATCCCGGTTCGATTCTCCAGGACCCACGTAAGCCAGATGCACAAGGGGCACATGCATCTGGAGTTCGTTTGCAGTGGCTAGAGGCCCTGGCATGCCCATTCTCTCTCTCTGTCTGCCTCTCTTCTATCTCTCTGCTTGCAAATAAATAAATAAAAATTAAAAACAGAAAAAAGAAACTTAAAAAAAAAAAAAGAAACTTAAAGTGATGGTTCAGAGAAAGTAATGGTGGGTCAGTGATACAAATGAGATATGTGTTAGCAACTAACAATAATATAATGTTCATAGCTGTATTGTTTGAATATCACCTTTTCATGTGTCTAAGCACTACAAATGTCCTACAATATCTCAATTTAGCATACTATATTTGAATTGTTTGAGGTGTTTTCCAGTGTAATTTATACTGACCTCTGAATATCAAAGTCTAAGCTGAAATATTTTAGCCATACTACACTAAATTTTTTCTTCTGAAGCCCTATAATTGTAATTTGTAATTTACATTATATGCTTTTATAATTATTGATGTGTTTCAATTAACACTCTAGTAAAGTATATGGATTGAAAGAAATTTAATATAAAATATAATGGTTTGATCTCATATTTAATCTCATTTCAATTAGGTATGAGACTTCAGTTATGTCAGTGATAATAAAAGAACTTCTGAATTTCAGATAGTAATGAAAAAAAGGATCTTGTCACATGTTTAATTTTTTATCATGAAAGCTCAAGTAAATGTATTATCACTAAAATAATAAAAGAAGACTACAGATTTCACTCTAATTTGGTGAATAATTGGCTCAAATACTTGAATATCTGGTTAACTGGTCATGTCTACTGAAGTCATTCAATTTTAACCTTACTTTATAGTCATTTTCTCAAAGCTTTTAATTTTGCAACTACTGTGGAAGTCATCAATGATTGCAAAATGGAAAAATATCAGAGGGGCAGTAAATGACAATAATAGTAAGCTAGGGGCCGCATTTCACAATGTGAACTAATGATACAACACATGAGTCAAATTTCTATGATTATAAATAGCAAGTGATAAATTGGCAGAAAAATCATGCTTATTAATATTGGTTGCCATTGGAAAAATCACTTAAGGCTAAAGAGACTATGTGACAGGGAATTAACAAATGCACAACCTCAAACAGCATGACAAAGTATGTGGCATGGCCTCACTTCATCTAATGGCTGGGGCTAATTTCACTTCTACTGTGAAATTTCATAAAGTAATAACTGTATCAATTGCAGCTCCAATTACTTATTTGCAAACTAAGAAGCTCCTCTGAAATTCTTTGCTAAAAAGTTATGACAAAGGATAAAGAGGACATTGGGGAAGTGTGGAAATTGTATACCCCAAGGTTATTATGCTTACAGAAAAAAAATCAATGTCAACAGTAAATATTTCATTAAACAGTGTGATAGTTTAAATGGATATTCCCCTATATATTCAGAATTTTATTAAAGTTTGTAATTTTGAACTGTAGCCACCTGGCTGGAGGAGGTGTCACTGGGTAGATCCTATGGTACAGCCCTAAGGTGTGGGAGTGGATTCTGGATTTGGAATCCCAATCTAAAGATATGCAAAGTGCTTGAGCATTGCCTGGGGTTTCTGAAGTGTGGTTGCTTGTGGTGCTAGTGGTGTTGGTTTGTGGCTTTTTCTTTCTCTGCTTGGACCTGTGAAAGTGGGCCCATTTATTCTGCCATCATGGAACTTCTCCTGGATCTGTAAACTTTGCTTCAATTAAATCCCTTATTCTTCAAATAAACTATATCTTCTCTGGAGGTTGATCTCAGCAATGTAAGGCTGTCTGCTACAAACAATATAGATTGCATACATAGTACCTACTTATAGAGTAAGTATTCAAGAGGGACATGAGACAGGATATTTCAATTTTACTCCAAAAATAATTTGAGAATTCTATATTATGTTTTATTTTGTGGGTTTTTTTTTTTTTTTTTAATATTTTACTTTCCTTTTCATTTTTATTATAGTTTCATTTTTATTTGTGAAAGAGAGAGAACAAAGATGGGTACACCAGGACTTTCTGCAAGTGCAAACAAATTCTAGACACATGTGCCACATTGTGCATCTGGCCACATGTGGAAATTGAGAACTGAATGCAAGTTGGCAGGCTTTGCAAGCAGCACATTTTAATCACTGAGCCATCTCCACAGCCCTTGTTTGTGTGTTTTTAAGACATGGTCTTATGTAGTCCGGGCTGGATTCAAACACTTCAAAGCCCAGACTAGCCTTAACCTCTTGACCCTACTGCCTCCAAACTCTCAAGTACTAGGATTATAGGAATTTGCCACCAATCCCAGCTCCATATTAGGTTTGAAATATGTTTCAGATAGTTTAGTCTATTAAATTTCTCTAATCTGTGTAAGGTTTATCTTCCAAAATCATTTGGATGTGGATTGAAGAATGTACCAATGGTGGAAAAGAGCAGGCTAGAACATACCAACATACTCAAAAAATGACTATATGTATTTCCATCTCTAGTTTTCCTTGATTTTTTTTTTTTTTTTTATTTGTCTATATACTGGAGAAGATAGTAAGTTAAAATAAATTTATGCTGTGGCTAAAATTCTTGCAACACAGATATATGATAGATCAACTATTATTCAGTAATTACTTATTTATGATTAAAATGTCATTTAACAATCCCCAGGGACTAGAAATAGCAGAAAAAATCAGTAGTAAATGAGGACTTACTAAATTTCTAGGAAGAGAGCCTGGCAGAGATGGGTAGGATTCTAATTTCAAAAGGGCAATGGCATTTGTGATGAGACTATTTCATCATTAGCAAGATTCTTCCCTCACCCATAAAATTGAGGAGCTGTGCTAAACTTCTTCTTGGACCTTTAGTCAATAATGTGTCCTTGCCTAGTGTAGTAATCATAAGCAGAAATAGCCAAGAAACACACCTGGTTCAAACTGCCTGTGACATACCCATGCAATAAGAACACTTAAGAGTTCAACGCAAAATCTGGTCCTAAAATTAGAACCTAAGTGGGAGGTATATAGAAAGACAACCAATTGCTTTGGACAAACTATGTGAAAACTTCATGTCTGATTAAAAAGACATGTATCCACATTGTAAAAAAACATTTACAATTTAATAAGTAAAATTCAATCCAGTTATAAATGGGCAAATGATTTAAATATATACATAATGGTCAATAACAAATGACAAAATATTTAACATCATTATTCATTAGGGAAATGAAGAAGTAAATGACAATAAAATACCATTTTTTCACAAAATATGATAGCTATAATAAAACTGACAAATATTGACAAGCATGCAGAAGGATAAAAATAGTATATTTGATATGGAAAATAATTGACAAGTGCTCAAAATATTAGAATGGCTGTTACTACATGACTAAGCAATTTCAATGCTAAGCATTCATTCATGATAAGTGGAAATACCCTTCTATGCTAAAATTTGTATCTGTTTATTCACAACAGCACTATTTGAAATAGCTATACAATTAAAACCATGAAAATGCTCTTCAGTTGGTGAATGAGTAAACACAGCACTCTATATACTCAAACAATTGAGTGTAATTAGGCAATAAAAGGAATGGAGTGCTGATTTATGCTGCTACATAAGATAAATATTGAAAGCATAAAGTTAAGTGAAATAAGCCAGACATAAATGATTCCAATTATATGAACTGTCTAACAGAGCCAAACATGTACACATGGAAAATAAATACCGCTTGCCAGTAGCAATGACAAGGCTACAGTGAGATGTGAGCATTAATGGGTACATGACTTCTTTTATAGGTGAAGAAAATCTAGTAATAGAAATTGCCAAGGATTATGTATATCCTATGGACATACTAAACACAAGTTAATTGGAAATAATAAGTTTTTAAAATTTTATTGTAGTTGGTACATTTTAAATTTTCTCTCAACAAAGTTGTATGAAAAGAAATTGACAAAACAGGGTGATAGGGCTAGGTAGATGGCTCAGTAGATCAAGTACTTGCCACACAAGCATGAGAACCTTAGTTCAGCTCTCCAGAACCAATTTATAAAAGACATTCATAGTGGTAGATACCTGTAATCCCAGCAGTGGGAACTCAGAGAGAGAAGGATTCCTGGGGCTTGCCGACAGCCTAGTTTATCTGGCAATGGAGAGCTCCTGGTACATTGAAAGTCTTTGTCTCAAAACAAATAAGGTATAGGGCTGGAGAGATGGCATGCATGTCCACCATGCACACCAAAATATGAAAAAAAAAAGAAAAAATGTAATAAGCATGGTCCTCACTGGAAAATCAACTAGTTATTTTAGGCAAAAACAGGTCTGTCCATATAAAAACAAATGAAAATATAAAATAGTGCAATATTTAGGAAGGGAAGTATTATATCATAACAAAATAATATTTTATATTACTAAAATATATTTATAATATTAATATGCTGTATTTTAGAATGTCAAAATAGTAAATAATTACTATATATGCAGAAAATAGTCATAAAAATGATAATCAAAATGATAATATTTGACAAAAAAGTAGCTGAAAATTTCTTGAATTAAAGAAAAATTGCTTTCTATGTTTACAGTGCATTTCATGAACCAAGCATGGCGAACAAAACAGACTCCAGTGTCAAATTATGGAAAGAGAGGTGAGTGCCAAGAAATAAATGTAAGTAAAACTATTGTTATGCTGAATTGGTAAATGTGAATATTTAGTATTAAGTCTAATGACTATTTTTTTACATCTAAAACATGTAAGAATGAAATTGTAGATACAATAACAATAGGATATGAATAGATTTAGACATATAACAGAAACATGGTATATGTACTTATTATATATTTCTTTTCTGTGATCAAATACCTGACAAAGGAAACATAAGGAAGGAAAGGTTCATTTTAGCACACAGTTTGAAGCTGTATAATTCACCATTGTGTGGGTAGCATGGTGGCAAGAAAGCAAAGCAGCTGGTCTCATTGCATCTGAGGTCAGGAAGCAGGCTTAATGCAGGTGCTCAGTTGGCTTTCCCTTTTAATGCAATCCTGGAACCAAGCTAATGAGATAGTGCTGCCCACTGTAAAGGTGGAGCTTCCCACCTCAACAACCCTACAGACATGCCCAGAGTTATGCCTACTAGATGGTTCTAGATCCTGTCAAATTGACAAGCAATACTATCACAGTACACCTATTAAAATAAATAAGAAAGAATATTCTGAGTATTCTGCTAATTAAGACCATTAGCCCAAGGCTATACCTGTGCATTGAATTACTATATAATGAAGACTAACCTGATTTAGCATGTAAATTTTTAGGTAGATGTTAACATTGCCTTAACCCTTAACTCCCCTGACCTAACCATGCCCTAGGCCATAGTTTTCCTGTCAATCTTATCTTAGAGACAACCTGGTTCCTCTTCTGATGGTAATTCATTCTCTGATTGATTGTTTGGTCTCTGTCCCCTCCCACCCCCCCATCCGGGTTAATCAGCTTCTCCATTTGGTCCCTGCTCTCCCTTGGATTCCTCAGTTCTTTGTTCTCTGTACACCCCTCCCAAAGGGGGAAAAAAAAACCTCTCTAGATTCATGCAGACTGTTCTCCTGTTCTCTCTCTCTCCTCCCATGAGACAGCTCAGCAGCTCTGGCCTCAATAAACAACTTTTTCTTGCCTCAGAGTGGTCATGTGTGGTCTTTGGTCTTTCAGGAACCTTACATAAATAAACTTAAATCTAATTTATGAATCTACTAAGCAGTCAGTTTTTAGCCAATCACAGGTAGCCAGTTCATCAGACCATACTTAATAAAAAAATGATTAGCACATAATGCAGAAATAAATCTGATGTCCAAATATAGCTATCCAGTATAGAAAAAAAAAATAGAAATTTGGGATGATATGTCTACAATTTTTTTAAACTACTCAGTATATACAGATTAGGCAGTACTGCTAACATCACAATTGAAAGTTTTCTCAGTTTTCAAAATATTTCATATATTCTAACATGTAGTACTTTGTACAAGATTATATGCTGTTGAATGATTCAAACTCAGATTACTTGGGCTGGAGAGATGGCTTAGCCGTTAAGGTGCCTGCCTGCTAAGCCTAAGAACCCGGTTCCAATCTCCAGGTCCCAAATTTAGCCAGATGCAAAGTGACGCAAGGGCGCAATGCTGCACTTGCCCACAAGGGGGAGTACGCATCTGGATTTCGTTCACAGCAGCTGAGAGACTGCTGGTGCACCCATCTCTATCTATCTCCTTCTCCCTCTCTCTCTGTCTCTCTCTCTCTGTATTTCTCTCCAAAAATAAAAATATATATATATTTTAAACTCAGATTACCTCCTCCAATTATGGTAGAAGAAGATGAGAAATAAATAACATTACAAAGTATAAAAAGCCGGGCGTGGTGGTGCACACCTTTAATCCCAGCACTAGGGAGGCAGAGGTAGGAGGATCACCATGAGTTCAAGGCTACCCTGAGACTACATAGTTAATTCCAGGTCAGCCTGGACCAGAGTGAGACCCTACCTCAAAAACAAACAAACAAACAAACAAACAAAAAGTATAAAAGAGCCGGCATGATGGCGCATGCCTTTAATCCCAACACTCGGGAGGCAGAGGTAGGAGAATCTCCGAGAGTTCGAGGCCATCCTGAGACTACATAGTTAATTCCAGGTCAGTCTGGACCAGAGTGAGAACCTACCTTGATAAACCAATATATATTCCCTATGTTTGGTAAATTTTAAACACAGTTGCAAGATACTTATGGTTTAAAGAAAAATGAGCTAAGCATAGAATTGAATATTAACAAAAATACACAAACATGTGCGGTATACCTAAAGCTTTAAGTGTGTGGGAGATCAGAATATGCCAATCCAAAATAAGGTAATTGAACAGAAGATAATCAAGAAGACATGCATGCCATAGTGCTGTCTGTTTTCTATTTGTCTAAAGGGAAGACGAGGATTTTCAAAGAGAAAATCTCTCTTGCACCTCCTCTAGCAGGGAAAGGAAAGATTAACTTTGGAAGTATGTCATCCTCAAGTTGTTACCAGAAGGAATCTTTCAGCAAACTTTACTAACTAAACTTTAGCTATCATTTATTTCACCTTTCACAGTTACTATTCCTGGAGAGTGAAACTGCATTTCCTTTAACTTCACACTTCTCTAAAAATTCACTGTTCCATGGAGATGCCATATAAACTGGAATTCAGTCTTTATAAGAACTCCTCATACTCTCAGCTTCTCCTATGTTTATGTGACAAACACATGCTAATAAAGTTCTATTTGTATTTCTTTTGTTGCTTCCTTGTCTCACAGGGGTCCTTTCTGTCTAAAAATTCACAAAAACCATTTTTCCTTGAAAAGTCCTTGCATTCAAAAAAAAAAAAAAAAAAAAAAAAGAGAGAAAAACGTTGAAATTCAGTGGGAGAGTATGTAGTGAAAAAGCAATGCAGAATAATATACAAAATTGATGACAAATAAAATGAAATCTCAAGTTAAGTAGAATAGAAAACAAACATTCAAAAGAGGAAATCAACAGAATTAAAGATGAACTTTGGAAAAAACAAACAAAATACCCATTTTTATAAGAATGATTATGAAATTATATAGAAGAATGATAATTAATGCCAGAAATAAAAGGAGACATACTATAGTTATCTCAGAGATTACTATAAGAAGAAAAGGGAATTTTTGTAAGCCTTGCATCAATATCTCTGAAAACTAAGGTGAAAGTAGTACATTGTTAGAATAATAAACCTTACCAAAACTGACGTAAGATGAAATATAAATTTTTAGTAGTTTTATAACAAAGTAATAAAATCAATATTTAAAAATCTTTCTAGAAAGAACACAGCAGGCACCGTTGGCTTTACAGGAGAGATTTATCAAATATTTAAACATGAATGCCTGTGAACCAACCTTTTCTAGGGAGTCAGAAAGCCAGATAAAGGGAGACAGAAGCAAGGAAATTTTGTCTAAAACTTCTAGTTGTCTAAATTTATTTTCTTGCCTTCATTCTATTACTATTCCCAGTGATTACATTGTGCACATGAGTATATATTTAGGGATAATGTCTTTTTCTCCCCTTGCAGTTATGGACACAATATGACTACTCAGGATATGAATCAAAATATTTTTCTTATTTCTGGGCAGTTATCTTCTGGGCATGTGTACTTCTCCTTTACATACAGTGGATATTTAAATCTACAGATAATACAAGTAAAAGACTTTCTATATATACTTCAACTATGTACACTTACCTGTAATAAACCTAGACTTAAAATAAGTCAGTCAGGCCAGGAGTGGTGGTACATGTCTTTAATCCCAGCACTTGGGAGGCAGAGGTAGGAGAATCATGATGAGTTTGAGGACAACCTGAGACTACATAGTGAATCCCAGGTCAGCCTGAGCTAGAGCAAGGCCCTACCTTGAAAAACAAAAACAAACAAACAAAAAAAGTCAATCAGTGATTAAAAACAATAAATAATAAAACAGAATAATTATAATAAGCATATGTTATGATAGGGTATCTACTTAATGTGAAGTGAGATGAATGACAGAGGCATTATGATGTAACTACTATGCAAATTAGAAGTAAGTATTGTGATGTCATTACAGTTCATATGACAACCACATGGATGCTCAGTAACTAATGGAAAGGTAGCATATAGAGCATGGATACATTTGAACAAAGGAGTGACTTATGTCCCTTGAGGACAGAACATAATGTTGAAAACTTTCAGTACATTATTCAGAATATTATACAACTTGAAACCTTATTTATAGTTTCTTTCTTTATTTATTTTAGAAAGAAAGTGAGAAAGAGGCAGAGAGAGAAAGAGAGAGAGAGAGAGAATGGGCTTGCCAGGGTCTCCAGCCAAAGCAAATGAACTCCAGATGCAAGTGCCCCCTTCTGCATCTGGCTTATGTGGGTCCTGGGGAATCAAACCAGAGTCCTTATGTATGGCACAATGCAGGTCGGGCCCTAGCCAGACCGCCTGCTAGAAGAAACCAGGAAGTGGCTTCTATGGTTGTGGCATCCTGTACAGGCCTGGCGTTACAACAGCTACAGTCCAATGCTCGCGAGCAATCTGCTGCGAGATGATCTGCCTGGAAACAAGCTATCATTGGTCACAAGAAGGGAACCACCCAATTACAATGATTGGCCAGCCAAACCCTTTAAACCCCCTACACTTCCTTGAATAAATGAGTTTGCAGCAGCTCTCCCTCTGCCTGCTCCCACCCAACTCCCGGAGTGTGTGTCATGATTCCGTGCCTCTCACCCCTACGCAGTGGAGACCCATCCTGGGCTGGCCCTAGTAGGGACCCCAAGATCTTTAGCGTTCATAAGCAAATACCTTAACCACTAAGCCATTTCCCCAGCCTTAACTTGAAACATTTAAGTTATTTATTTCTTTTTTTTTTTTTTTACACTTACAAGTTCAGAATGGAGGTTGTCCTTGAGTTACTGAAAGTTTGGAAAGAAAAATTTTGACAATGGATGTAGTAGACAGCTCCATGATTCTAGAATGAACATCCAAACGAGTCACAATTTATGGGAGGAAGGGTTTATTTCAACCTTATAGATCCACAGGGATGCACCATCAATGGTAGAAGAAGCTGTTTCCATACATTCAGACAGAATCAAACAAATAGCATGCTGAAACCAAAAGCAGCAAGCTCCAACAGTCAGCAAGCAGGACTTCCAGAGCTCAAACTTCTCTGCATACCTTTGGGTTGGAATTCAGATCTACCCCAAAAGATACCTTTGTATTGGACCCCAGGATCTGCCCCAGTGACACCTAGTCTATCCAGGTAGTTGGAGACCTAGGTTACAAGCTTTAATAAAACACCTTAAAAACAAACAAACAAACAACAACAACAACAACAAAAACAACAACAACAAAAACACCTGAGTCTACTGGGGTACATACATTCAAACGACCATAAGAAGTTAATATTTTATTTGCTTTTTTTCTCCTTTCTTTTTCTGTACTGACTATAATATAGTGTGGATAGCAAGAACAGAGAGACCCAGTTTTGACCCAAGAGAATAGTTATGTTTTCACCTCAGAATACCTACTTCTGTACTTCTATGTGAGAAAGAATTAAAAACCCATTTTTTTCTAGATCATCATATTTTTCCTGTCTGTTAGTATAGATCAGTTATATTCCATCTAAGTTATTGTATTTATTTGTGAGTCAAAGTAACCACCATTATACAGAAAAAGAATCTTAAATCACATGAGAATTGTATTCAGAAATAGATGAAATTATACTGCTCTTTGATCACTTTGGATTCATAAAACTGAATCTAAAGATTGTTTAGCCTGTAAAAATTACTAAAGGAAAATTATCAATTCTTATTAAAGAATGATATCATTATATGGACAAGATTCAGTTGAGAATATGCTTAAATTTAAAGAAAAACAGAAAACATTTAGAGAATTAGGTTTACAGTAGAGCAGGGTGGCATATGCCAATAAATCAAACATTTGTCATGGTGAGGCAGAAGGCTCACCAGTTGAAGACTAGCTGTAGCTAATATAGCAAAATCCTGTCTGAACCAAACAAAGTCCAGAGATAGACTGGGGAAGGGGAAAGAAGGAGAGAGAGATACAGGTAGACAGAGACCCCCCAAAAGATAAAAAGGTTTGAGATAGCTTATTGGTTGAGGCACTTGAATGCAAAGCCAAAGGACCCAGGTTCAATTTCCCACTACCAATGCAAAACCAGATGCTCATGATGGAGCATGTATTTGGAGTTCATTTGCAGTGGCTGGAGGCCCTGGCTCTATCTCTGTCTCTCCTTGTGAATATGAATAAAAATTTTAAAAAAGAAGATAAAAAGAATAAAAAGTAAAGAAAGAAATTATGACTAGAAAAATTTTCATCTGGTAATGAGCATGTCCCCAAATGATTTGTAAGAAACATTACCATTAATTCAGAAACTATGTAAACAGCTACTTTATTACAAGGAATAAAGGCTCCCAGCCGTAACTAATGTTTTCAACATTTTGAAATATAATTTGGTCATCAGAGTAAGAATACGAAAAAGACATTAAGCCTATAGGCACAATAAATAAAACCATATTCATAAATGGTGTGGTTGGGTAACGAGAAAACAAATGTATAAAAAATTAAATTGATAAAATTTGAGGACATATTATCAATAAACAGAGTCAACTTCACACTAAATAAATGTATACAAATTAAAAAAAAATTAGTTGCTAAATGCGTAATCCACCACTAAGTTGAAATTTCTTTTGTAAAACTTGAACTTGTCTAATAAAGCAGAACATGTGGAAACCTTATGATTTAACAATTATTTATCAGAGAACCTTCACCATATAAATCATGCTATGTATATTTCTTTGAAATATTATGCATAATTGTAAAATTACAGAGAGCATAGCTTCCATTAAACCATGAATATAATATTAATGTATAGTGATGATATGTCACAAATATCCTTTTCATTTCCAAAATATCAATTTTGTTTAAAATAAATTTTCTGACATCAATATACAATTACATTATTAAAAAAAAAAAAAGCCTAAATGTACTCAGAAAAAGAGCTAGGTATGTTAGCACATACATACAGCACTGAACAAGTTGAGAACATAGGATCATGAGTTTGAAAATCAACCAAAATATACTTGGAAAACATTTCTTAACATGATATATCTAAATAATTTAAGCATTAAAAGAATCACAATAAAAATATTATATATTTAGAAGTGCATGGTAATTAAAATGTAATACATCAATTTTACAATGTGCAGTATTGAATATTTCTTTGAAATAAAATATTATTATTAAAATGTGCTCAATATTCATGAAAACACAAATATTTAACTTACATATACTAAAGAGTGCAGGTATAAAACTAAGAGAAATTAAAAGTTATAGAAAGAAATTAGTAATATAGAAATACAATAGAATTTATCAAGAAAATAAAAAAATGACATATGTAAACTTTTACAACACTAATAAAATATTTCACAAACTTAAATATTTAGATCATAAAAGGACAACATAAGTACCTAAAGTGTATAAATGTTTGAAATTTCTATGAGACTATTTCAATAAAATAATATCAATGAATTCAGTAACTTGCACTTATTGACTTACTAAAAATCATAATTTTTAAAGACATAAACAGGCATTTATTGAAGCTAAAAAGAATAATAAAATAATGAGTAAATGAAATTGAACGTTAAGATCTTATCCAATAGTTATGTCAAAGTGGTTTTGTAAAACATTACAGATATCTAAGAAAGCTAACCTTCCTTGCATAATTGTTTTAAAAATTAAAAAAGACTCCTGAAAAGGATGACCATAGTCCTGCCAACAGATCCAGCTATTCCCTTACTGGGCATTTACCCTAAAGTTCCAAGCCTCAGATCAAAGACATTTGCTCAACCATGTTTATAGCTGCTCAATTCATAATAGCAAAGAGCTAGAATTGACCCAGATGGACATCATTAGATGAATGGATAACAAAGATGTGGTATATTTATACTATGGAATTCTACGCAGCAGAAAGGAAATATGAAATAATTAAATTCAAAAAAAAAGATCAAATATGGAACAGATCATCCTCAGTGAGCTTATCCAATCACAAAAAGATAATCATTGCATGGTCTCATTTATCTGTTGCTCCTAACCTGAATCCACCTGAGATACTGCCAAACCTAATAAGCACTATGAGGACCAGACAATAGGGAGGGTGGGATGGGGGGAAGGTAAGGGTGGGAGGAAATGAGAGGGTGGGAGGGAGAACAAGGGTGGGGGTACAAGTAGGGACCCAAAAGGAAATGATAGTATAAAACCCTTTATACCGGAAACGATAGTATAAAACCCTTTATACCGAACAACAGGCTAAAACATTGATCCTTCAGCAGGCCTGCAGAGGGAACACCTGATCCACAGGAAAGTGGAGAGAACATCAAGAAGACCAACCTTAATCTTTTTGTGCCTCTCTCTCTCTTCTCTCTCTCCCTCTCTCTCTCTCTCTCTCTCTCTCTCTCTCTCTCTCTCTCTCCCTATCCTCTCTATACTCACGTTCTCTTTCATATTAGCTTTCTTTTTCTTCCCTCACCTCCCTTGGTGCTGACTTACAACTCCCAGTAACAACATAGGGTTAACTTTCACAATGAGCTGTTGATCCGAGACACCTACAAGGTCTCCACCCCCCCCCCAAAAAAAAATACAGATTTCTGTATGTGTTCTTGATAACCCACCAAAGGTTAACAGTAAGACCCTACTGTTGAAGACAGCACACACGTGTGAGACAAAACACAGAGAATCTGGCCAGAATCTGGAAGAGTGTCAGTCCCCAGACAGTTACCTAGTCTAGTGCCAGAGGGTGCTACACGAGCAAATGGGGGAAAATGGCCAACATCTGTCCAAACAACTCACAGTCTAAGCTACCCAGCAGAAAACAACCTGACATAATGCTCAAATAAGTGCAGTAGTGGCACACAGCCAAGGTGGCTAATAGATCCACTCAGTGGAATGGAACTCATTGCTGGAACTGGGAAATAAGTCAAAACCATGTACAAAAATGAGCTCAGTCTCCAAGATCAAGACACCACCAAATGTGGGCAAGAATAGGGCCTATGCATATAAAATTCCCTCTAAAATATCTATGGCCATCCCATTTATCTAGAAATAACTTCTCTCTCTGTTAGAGAATTTGGTTATCTTTTTCAGATGCACAACGAAACTGAAGGTGAAAATCGGCCAGTCAAACCTAACTAGGGCCCCAGCTGAAACCATAGAGTAATGGAGAGGAAGGGCAAGAGTACAGCGTTCTTGGTGATCATGACACCATAAAAAGGCTGAAGGAGATAAATACAGAGAACATACAACTCCTACTAAGCCAGATATCCAGAGACACAGAGGCTCCCAAAACCTCATCACTGAAGTAGAACTAAAATGACCCCAATGTGGCTCAGGGAAATTCACGGAAGAGGGGGCAGAAAGAATAATACAGCCACAAGTTGGGGCATTATGCACAGAGACTTGGCCTATCCCCCATAACTCTTGACTACCCCCACAATGCATGACCCACATTCCTCATTGATGAGGGTCCCTTTGGAAGAGGGAGGACAGGGAGGAGGATAAGGGAGTCACCATTATGAATGTAAAATTAGAATAATATAAATAAAAAATGATTTAATTCATTTTATAAGATATATTTAATCTTGAATTAAATGCAGGATAAATTCTTTTACCTTTAAAATTTTTCATTTTATTAAAGTATGATTTTCAAATAATAATATATGTAAACCTTTAATATTGCTGGGTTATGATAAATGAACTCATAAAATATTCCTGGGAAGTCAGATATCTCAGTCAAGGGCTAGTATACCTCCCTCAACTTCAAAAAAAAAAAATCCTTCATACTGTTAACAACTCGTCCCAGTACTGGCAACTACTATTCTGATTTTATTAACATGAAGGTAATTCTTAAAACTATTTCTTTCTCTTGAATTGGATAGTACACTTGAACAGTGTTTTTCATAGCTATCCTCCAAGAATAATTTCCTATGATTCCCATCTTTCAGGTCTTCATAGAATTTACACAAGGCATTACTTTTACAATAGCCATATGTCCTGTAGTTATGTCTCCCTTTTCAACATTAATAATGATTTGCTATTTTATCAGAATTACCAGGAAGTAATGTTATACTGTTCTTTTTTTAAAAAGTAATTTTGTTTATTTTTCATTCTTTTTGATTCCTACCTTGTTAATTCATGTTATTATTTTGTTCTCGATTTCTCAGTTTTGTTGCCCATTTCATAAAATTTTGGACATATTAATAGACCTTTAATTTTTTAGCCTTTGTTCTTTTATAATAAATGCAGTTAGAATTACTAAATTCAATCCAAGCACAGCTGTTTCCACATTTCATGTTGGGTTGCTATTATTTCCATTTACTTTATTTCAAAGCAGTTTCTAATTTTTATCGTGATTTTTTTCTTCTACTATGACTTACTTAAAATTATGTTTTTTTTAATTTTCACACAACTGTGTTTTCTTGCCAAATTATTTTTGCTTGTCTGCTTAATCTTGGTAAAAACATTTGTTATTATTTCAATCCTTGGAAATATATGTTTAATGGTCCAAATATATGGTTAATTTTGGTAAAAATTCCATACTAATTAGAATTAGTAAATATTCAGAAGTTATTTGTAATGTTAGGGATAAATATCTCAAATATCTTAACTGGTATTCACATTATTCTTTTTTAAATTTTTTATTTACAACTTATATACTTACAGACAATAAGCCATGATAATTCCCTCCCCTCTCCCACCTTCCCCTTCACAACTCCACTCTCCATAATATCCCCTCCCTCTCTCCATTAGTCTCTCTTTTATTTTGATGTCATTATCTTTTTCTCCTGTCATAAAGGTCTTGTGAAGGTATTTCTAAGCATGGAGAGGTCATGGATATTGGGGACAATTTCTGTTTGGGCAGTTGCATTGTAAGGAGTGGTACCTTTCCTTTGGCTCTTTCATTCTTTCTGCCACCTCTTCTGCAATGGACCCTGAGTCTTGCAGTGTGTGATAGTGATGTTTCAGTGCTGAGCACTCCTCTGTCACTTCTTCTGAGCACTGTGTTACCTTTTGAGTCATCTTAGTGGTCACTACCATCTGAAAAGAGAAGCTTCTCTAGCCAAAAGTGAGAGTAGCATTAATATATGAATATAAACATTAATCATAGTGCTTTTACTGCAGTTTGGTGAGAATAATATATATGCATTTAACCAGACAAGAAGAGGCTTTATACCCCTAAGGTTGATGACCTTCCCTGCCATAGGCTTTTGATTAGGTTTTTAGTACGGAGCATGCATTCCCTCCTGTAGAGCAGGCCTCCAGTCCAATTAGAGAGAGCAGTTGGTTTCCCCCAGAGCAGACATGTCACTATTGAACCCATTTGGTCATTGGGCCTGTCTAGCCAAACTTGAGGCTTGCAGTGTACTCTGTTTTCACCACTGATGGCTTCTGTCTCCCATAGGGCTGAATGCAGTGCAGCTTTTTCCAGATTTCAGTTAGCTGTCTATTGCCACTCAGGCATGTGACGTCTTCAGCAATAGTGTCTTACCATCTGTTACTCGGGGAAAACCAAGGACCTTGGCAATAGCCTGTAATGCTTTGGAGGCAACAGGGACCTCCCTGGCCAAAAACCCCCTCTAAGGTATCCCATCCCTGGCACTGAAAATTTTCTAGTAGAAATCTATGGCTTCTGGATGTACCATTATCCAAAACTGTATTCTAGCCCAGACTATCCTGGGATTGACTCTGTAGCTCATTCTGGCCAGGAATTCATTGTGACCCTCTAACTCAGCTTCCTTCTGTGATAACAGGCATGAACAACTGTATCTGGAATTATTCAAAAAATTTCTATTCAATGATTTTTGTGGTGGTGCTATTATGCATGGGGTCTTCTAAACTAGTCTCACTTTGAATTCATGGTCTTCCTACCTCTTGAATACTGACTGGGATTATAAGTATATGCTATCATTTCCAAATAGTATACTAATGTATTGTTATTTTTTTTTTTTTACTAGTTACTGAGATGCCAAAGAGGTATTAGAAATTTAGTATGCATGTTATATTTTGTATTTCAACTTTTAGTTCTATTTTTTTCCCTGGCAGTAGGAATTATTTTATTTATTTTCAGTATAAGTGTACTAACGTAATACTAATTTATGTTTGTATTGTATATTTTTCTCATTTAAGTCTTTAACACTTTTAAACAATTTGTTATTGTATCATGTGCTGTTTCTAAGATGAGTGTAAGTTTTATAATGTTGTATTTTGACTTTTATTAATTCATATAATTATTGATAATTTAATATAGTAATCTATTCTTTATGCTAAAATACAACTTTGAGTTTTGTTTATGTTTTTTACTCAAATTTTGTTTGAGACAAGATCTGACTAAATCCCAGGCTGATTTGGAACTCACTCTGTATCCTGAGGCTGGTCTCAAACTCATGGAGGACCTCTTACCTCAGCTTCTGCAGTGCTGGAATTATAGGCATGAGACACCAAATCAGGCTAAAAGAGAACTTTGACATAACAGTAAGGATTAAATATTCTAATATATACTTTATTATTTACAATAGAATGTGTCCATATTAAATACAATTTTATGCATGGGATATATGTCCATTAACATTTTGTATTGATCTCAGTTAGTATAAAAATTTTGCCAGACTCTGAAATATGTATGCTCAGAATTGTGAGCTAGAATGTCTAGCAAGGATTAACAGAATTATGAAATATGAATATGTGAAAGATACAAGAGTTCAGTTATGTTCATTGAATATTATTATAACTAATCTGTAATAATATGTTTATTCATAACATTTAAGTATACATGGATGTTATTTATTTTAATTAATAAACATGAAGTAATTCTATTTTTCTTAGCCTGCAGAATATTACATTTATTCAGTTTTGTGATGTAAAATAGTCTCAATGTAGTATAATGATTTCTGTGAGTCTTTAAAGTGTGAAAAAGTTAAAAAAAGTTTTCAAAGAGTATAACTCTTCTCATTACACTTTTACATCACGGTATAGAGCTAGAACAGTTTGATTTACTAAATGATGCAAGGCAAGGTAAAGAAAAAAAGAGAGACATTTTGCCATGATACCTTTGTTGGTCCTTCAAAAGTAAAGCTTACTGTGTAAGTTCAGAAAGGTCAGTGAAATTCTGAGAAGGTATAAGAAAGCATGCTGGAAACCAAAATAGAAATAGCATTCTTAGTCTATAAACCCATGGTGTCCACACTTCTCTGGTTCACTTAGCACCTCCAGAAAAAGATATAATGAGTATGAGTAAAACCTGGAGGGATTATAAAATGATCAAGAGTTCTTATGTGTGTCATGAGGAAAGTAGGATGCCATCAGAAGAGAGATTTAAAGGAAAGAAAGTTTTTAGGCTAGAAGTATGAGGGTATAAAAGATCTACTAGCACAAAGAAGTCTAACAGAAGCAAGTAGAATATGGAATTTAGAATCGGAAAGAAACGTAAGTGAAATTCATTACAGAGTGCAAATCTTCATATTTATAGTTAATTCGAGTTTTGATGTGCAACTGAGTGTTGTTTGAAGAAAGATCATCACCTAGTACTGGAGGCTTTCTCATTGAGTATAATGTACTTGTGATGCAGTAATTCACAAAAGGTTAGTGTCATGTGAGAAGAGGGTTTTAGGCATTTGGGTTCCAAGTGAATAGCTCAGCAGGATAATACTGTGTGGTATTGGATATAGTGACTGAAAGTTTGCAATTTTGTTCTATTAGGTCTTGAGGGTACAGACAAGCTAAAAGTTAATTGTAGTGGATTTGAAAATGGTATGGAACAGCAAGCATCTCTGACTACAATTGCTGAGGGGTTTCAATCTCCACATATTGTCCTCATTTTCTTCCCTTTGACAACCTGTAGATATTTCTATTCTAATCTATATCATCTAAGGATGAAGTTTGAAAAAACAAAAAACAAAACAAACAAACAACAACAACAAAAATGAAGTGTAGAGCAAAGAAGATTGCTTGAGGCCAGGAAACTTGGGATCCAGTTTGGAATGTAAAACAGGACATAATTTTAATGTAATAACTGCATTCAACAACTGGCATAAGAATATTAGGTATTCAATTATTTTTATTCAGTAAACATGTATTTAGTTAAACTATACATTTTCTTCTTTGCATTTCAATTTGAAATGTTTATTATTTTTATATTTAGTAATGAATTATCAAATATATTTGGAAAATTGCCTATTTGTCCAGAAACTTTTTTTACAATGAATTCACCATAATCCAAATTATATTGGAAAAAATTTATTTTAGTCCAAAATAAGAAAAATATTTCATACAAGTCCTACAAAAACAAACACTATCCCATGTCACTATAGCGATTCTGTATAAAAATCTCTGAATTACTTAGTTCTATTTCATTCTAACCAATTTTATTATTTTAATTAAAAAATTATACTGAATAAATTACTATTTTAATGACTTTAAGTGAGTTGCCACCTATAGCTAAAAGAAACAAGCAAATTAAAAAAAAAAACATTGTTCTAGAGTCTACCATACTGTTTTGATGAAAGCTATTTACCTTCATCATTTTTTTGACCAGTTGTTCAAATTGTGTTTTTCTTTTTCTCTTTGTATCTAGGTATGATGTGTTTGTGCATTGTTACTTGTGCACATATGAGTGTGGAGGCTAGAAGTTGATATCATGAGAACTTCCAGAGTTGTTGAAGGGGAAACATTTAAAGAATAATTATAGGATGATCAAAGTATGGGGAATGTAATATATACATCATTGTTTATTTGCTATCAAAATTAGAAAATATCTTACAATTTTACCACCAAACTAATCCCTGATCTTCTATCATGTGTTAGTTTTTATTTTGAAAGTTATATTTGGCCAGGGTGAAAAATTTAAAGACAGATACTTGAAAAAAATATAAAATATAAGCATACTCTTTTTATGCCCTGAGAGTAACAGCTATATAGAGTTGCTTTCCAAATACAAAGTACTCAGCTACTTATTTCCCTGATCAAAATATACACCTTTAACATGTACAAGCCTAAATCACTTCAGTGTTTCATTGCCTCAATACATCACACTTTATTGAAGTAGCTCTCATATTGATGGCCAGCAGGTATGTGCATGTTACATTTTGATTGGTACTATAAAATTACACTTCAAAAAGATTATTTCAATTTTGGCTCCCAGCAACAAAATACATATAAGTGCCTCATTCCCACATCCTCTTCAAACATGAAAACATTTATGCTGTTATAAATGGTATGTATTCTGTACTTTCTTTTGAATTTTGATCTTTTCCCCACCTAGTGGTATGTAATACTACCGTCTCACAATACTGTGAAGCAGGTCTCAATCACTCACACAATAACTGGGATAAGTCTCCAATACTCTACAACATATTATGTCAGTAGGAAATCATATTAAGTAGGCCATATGCATAAAATGCAGTTTTGACTTATGATATTTTAAATTTACCATAGATTCTTTAGAAATTAACTCCATCACAAGAAGCATTTGTATAGCTCTAGTCAAAATTTACATTTTTCTTTTTTAAAGATTTTATTTCTATTTATTTATTTATTACAGACAGAGAGAGGGGGAGAGATAGAGAGTGAGAATGTGTGCACCAGGGCCTCTAGCCATTGCAAACGAGCTCCAGACGCATGTGCCACCATCTGTATCTGGCTTACGTGGGACCTGGAGAATCAAACCAGGGACCTTAGGCTTCACAGGCAAACACCTTAACAGCTAAGCCATCTCTACAGCCCGAAATTTACCTTTTTCTACTCAATACATTTTCCTGTCTTATTGCTGTTATATGTCTTGAATTCTAACTATGACTGAAACACTTTGCATGTACTTTTAAGACAAGGTATTTGTTGCTTTCTGTAAGTTGGTCTTTTATGTTTGTGTTAGATTGTGAGACTTTTAAAATTAACATTAAATAAACCAAATGCCATGTTTCAATTTGATAACTTAAAAGTATATGTTATGTATAAATTATCTAAAATCTTGATCTAGTGAATGTTTGCAATGATATATACAAGGAATAGTAATAATATAGAAAAATAATTCTGTGACATTCCAAACTGCAGTTTGAGGTTCTATCAGAGATTAAAAGGTTAAAGTGAAACTAATTAAAAGGGCATGAGTACTTTGATAGTTCAATATTTAGTTTTAGCTTTTGGATAAATACCAAAAAGTTTATAGTCAATGAATATTTCATACTCTTTACCTATATACCTAATTATATGGAAAATCTAGGGAGAAATTTTTGCTAGGTAGTTTTTTCTCTTCATGTATTTTGAATTTACACACACACACACACACACACACACACACATATATATATATATATATATAATTTTAGCTGAAAGTCATGAAATATATTAAAAGTGACTATATTATTCACATCCTTCCAGTAGTAGAAACATATTCTTTAAAAATCTTCAGTATAAAGCCGGGCGTGGTGGCGCATGCCTTTAATCCTAGCACTTGGGAGGCAGAGGTAGGAGGATCACTGAGAGTTCGAGGCCACCCTGAGACTACATAGTGAATTCCAGGTCAGCCTGAGCCAGAGTGAGACCCTACCTCGAAAAACCAAAAAAAAAAAAAAAATCTTCAGTATATCCAGCTGTCAATTTCACATTCCTCTATGGAAAATATTAGGAGTAGAAATAAAGGAAATTGGCAGACTTTATGTAATATAATTCCTGATTAAGATAATTCTTGTTCAAATTTCAGCAGAAGTTACAGAATTAAGATATTTTATTTCATGAAGAAGAAAATCTATTTGTGTAATAAAACATGAGATTAATATGGCCATGAACATTGGAATCCCATAACATAAGATAACATTTCTATCAAAGAACACTTTTATTTTAGAAGTGAAGACTTATCTGAAATGGATAATCATCTACTGGTTCAAAAGAATTTCAAAATTTTTTTAAGTTAACTGGCTTTTGTATTCTAGTTTGAACTCTAAAATTCCATTATTGTTATTGTTTTATATCTAGAAAAGAGTTCACTAATCTCATAAATTCACTTTTCTTGAATATAAAGATGCATTGATTTCTTTCATTACTTTCTGAATAATGCCAGTTACACCTGTACTGTGTGCTGTTGGGGAGGTTAAGGCACATTGATGGAGTGATCTCAGGATTTTGAAGCTAGCCTGGTCTAGAAAGAAAACCCTGCCTTAACATCATACAAAACAACAACAACAACAACACAATATAATATGAATACAGCATTTGTTATGTGGGAATTATCCCAACCTTTAATTCTTATAATGAATATACATGGGTACATAGCATATTTATTTTCAAGTATTGTCTCAAGAAACTGTGGAGCATAAAATTCCCCACAACCTACCATCTGCAGGCTGAGACTTAGCATAGACTGGGATAGATAATTTATGTAGCTTCTAGCCTGGGATTCACATTGCAGTCTTATTCTCAAGGCCTGAAGCAGGAAATGCAATCAGAACAGAATGCCCCCACTCAAGCACTGAAGCAGAATTAATTCAGCCTTCTTGTACCATCCTTTACTATTTAAACCCCCAACTTTTAGATTGTGTTATACTGTGGAGCGATATACACTTTACTTTGGTCTCCAATTTAAGTGGCAATGACTTCTTTTTTTTAATTTAATTTATTCTTATGTATATTATTCTGGTTTTACATTCATAGTGGTGACTCCATTATTCTCCTCCCTGTCCTCCCTCTTCCATAGGGACCCTTATCAAAGGAGAATGTGGTTCACGCATTGTGGGGGTAGTCAAGAGCTATGGGGGATAGGCCAAGTCTCTGTGCATAATGCCCCAACTTGTGGCTCTAACACTCTTTCTGCCCCCTCTTCTGCAAATTTCTCTGAGACACATTGGGGTCATTTTAGCTCTACTTCAGTGATGAGGTTTTGGGAGCCTCTGTGTCTCTGGATATCTGGCTTAGTGGGAGTTAGATGTTCTCTGTGTTTATCTCCTTCAGCCTTTTTCTGGTGTAGTGATCCCCAAGAGTCCTGAACTCTTGCCCTTCCTCCACATTACTCTGTGGTTTCAGCTGGAGCCCTGGTGAGGTGTGATTGGATGATCCTCCCTTCCTGTTCATTGTCCATCTGGAAAACAGAAGCAAATTCTCCAACGGAGAGAGAAGTTAGTACTAGATATATGGGATGTCCATAGATAGCTTGGAGGGAATTTTATATGGGTAGGCACTCTTCTAGCCCACATTTGATGGTATCTTGGTTGGAGACTGCTCATTTTTTGTACATGGTTTTGACTTATTTCCCAGTTCCAGCAATGAGTTCCATTCCACTGAGTGGATCAATTAGCCAAATCAAGAGCCATTGGTTGCCCACCATGGCTGTGTGCCACTACTGCACTTGTTTGAGCATTACATCAGGTTGTTTCTTGCTGGGTATCTTAGACTGGAAGTTGTTTGGACCGATGTCGGCCATTTTCCCCCAGTTGCTCGTGTAGCACCCTCTGGCACTAGACTAGCTAACTGTCTGGGGACTGACCCTCTTCCAGATTCTGACCAGGTCTCCCCATGTTTGGTCTCACACGTGTATGCTGTCTTCGATAGCAGGGTCTTACCATTAACCTTTGGTGGGTCATTAAGAACTCTGACAGAAATCTGTCTTTTTTTTTTTTTGAAACCTTGTAGGTGTCTTGGATCTACAGCTCATTGTGAAAGTTAACCCTGTGCTGGTACTGGGAGTTATAAGTCAGCGCCTAGGGAAGGCGAGGGGAGAAAAGATAGATAAAATAAAAGAGAAAGTGAGTATAGAGAGGCAATGGATAGAAAGAGAGAGAGAGTGAGAGAGAAGAGAGAGTAAAGCAGGAGAAAATTAAGGTTGGTCTTCATGGTGTTTTCTCTAGTTTCCCATGGTTCAGGTGTTCCCTCTGCGGGCCTGCTGAAGGATCAATGTTTTAGCTTGTTGTTCAGAATATAGAGTTTTATGCTATCATTTTCTTTTGGGTCCCTATTTGTATCCCCTCACCCTTATCCTCCTTCCCACACTCTCCCTCCCACCCACCATTACCCTGCCTCCATCCCACCCTCCCTATTGTCTGGTCCTCAGAGTGCTTATTAGGCTTGGCAGCATCTCAGGTGGAGTCAGGTTAGGAGTGACAGATAAATGAGACCATGCGACGATTATCTTTTTGTGATTGGGTGAGCTCATTGAGGATGATCTGTTCCATGTTCCACCGATTTTTTTTTTCAAATTTCATTATTTCATCTTTCCTTACTGCTACATAGAATTCCATAGGATAGATACACCACATCTTTGTTATCCATTCATCTAATGATGGACATCTGGGTTGATTCCAGCTCTTTGCTATTGTGAATTGAGCAGCTATAAACATGGTTGAGCAAATGTCTATGATCTGAGGCTTGGAGACTTTAGGGTAAATGCCCAATAAGGGAATAACTGGATCTGTTGGTAAGTCTATGGTCATCCTTTTCAGGAGTCTCCATATAGCTTTCCATAATGGTTGAACCATTTTACATTCCCACCAGCAAAATACCTTAACAAAAACACACCTGGGATGAATTTTTTTTTAATTTATTATTTATTTTATTAGTTATGCTCATAATGTGAATACATTCATGTTGGTGCCTTAGATAGCCTCCTCCCTGTCCTCCCCCAGGACTAATGTTTTCATAAGATAACTGCAAATCCCATAACTAACTTAAATAAACACACAGGACTAACAATTACCTACCTTGGTACCAAACTGTTTTCAGGAGTTTTCTTTGTAATAATAAACTTTAAAAAATATAATCTCCTTCCAAAATGGTAAGTTCCTACACTTTGATTTGCTTAAATATGAAAAACTTTTTTCCCATCATTGATGCTTGACTTTATTACAATAGTAGTTTTATGTTTATCATGGGACATTTGAAATCTGTAGTAAGATCAACAAGAATTTTTTTTTTGTATGGAAATATACCTAAATGTCATTATCCTGTGATTTATCTTGGAAACTTTCTTCTTGTGTTTATGCATTTTTTTTTGTTCAAGGTAAAGTTTCACTCTAGTCCAGGCTGACCTGGAATCCACTGTGTAGTCTCAGAGTGGCATCTAACTCGCAATGATTCTCCTACCTCTGCTTCCCAAGTTCTGGGATTAAAGGTGTGGGCCACTATGCCCAACTCATTAAAAATTTCATAAGAAGAAAATTTTATTTTAATACAGCTTGTTTTTCTTTTACTTTAAAAATAATACTATTCCTAGAAAATCTAATTTCATGATGATATTTCATTATATAGATATATCATAATTTATTATACTAATATATTATGCCTGGGGACTTTACTTATAGTAAAAATATGTTGGGCTGGAAAGATGGCTTAGCAGTTAAGGCATTTGCCTGCAAAGCAAAGGATCTTGAATCAACTCTCCAGAACTCACGTAAACCAGATACACAAGGGGGTGCATGCACATTAGGAGTTCCTTTGCAGTGGCTAGAGGCCCTGGCGTGACCATTCCCTCTCCCTCTCTTTCTCTCTCTCTCTCAAATGAATAAAAAATAAAATATATTTAAAAATATGTCCTCATGTTCATTATTTGGAGAACACTTCACATTTATCACCAGCTTAAGTCAGACTCATTGTCTTACTTTCAAACACTGCATAATTTTTTTTTTTTACCAGTACTGGACACTAATATGTTATTTTATTTTTAAAAAAAGAGCACTTTGGCTATTTTTAATGTTTAACGTTTAGAAACAAAATTATCAGCCACTGCATAATTGAGTTTAACAAAACTTCATTATGGGTAAATTGAAGAGGCAAGAAAAAATACATCATACTGTGTTAGAATTTAAATCAATTAGAGAATCAATTGGGAGGCTATTTACTATATTAAGCATATTTTAATAAACTTAGAAGATCAGCCTTGAAATGTGAGTATGAACATAACAATAGTATAACATTATTTGTAGTGCTGCTTTAGAAATATTACTAGAATAAATTAATGACAACTCTGTTTCTTTGCTAGGTGACCAGAGTAATTATGGTTGTATTATGTGTGATTGAAATCATGTGAAGAGTGTGTTTTCTAGAAAATATGAGTATAGTGTTCAATGTAAGATATTTGGAATTGTATGCAATCTAAGGAAATATTTTAGTAGTTAGACGAAGGTCAATATGTAATTTCCTTCATATCAATGGAACAGCGAAACAAATTCCAAACCCAAAATTAGCCTGTATATGACTTCTTATTCTTAATTATGTTGTTGAATCCTGATGTGATAGAGAAAAAAAATCAATTTACAGAAATTTTCAAAACTTACTTATGATACGTGGCAAAGATACTTGCACCACTTAAAATGCATATACAGAAATGTAATGGACAAATGGCAAATACATTTATGACAAATTAGAATTAAGAATGTCCTAGTCAACATGGAAAATTTATGTATATTCACTAGTAATCAATAACAGACTATTTGGAAATATAAAATTCACAAATGAAAATAGAGCATTAGAATTCTAGTAACTTTCAAATATTGATAAGACATAATATGGATGAGAATATTTGGATGTAGGCTTTCTCCTACAAGAATAATAGGATTATAAATTGGTAAAAGCTTTTCAAATAGCAGTTTAACAATATCTATTATCATTATATTTTTTGTTTGTTTTTTTCGAGGTAGGGTTTCACTCTAGCTCAGGTTGACCTGGAATTTACTCTGTAGTCTCAGAATGGCCTCAAACTCACGGTGATCCTCCTACCTCTGCTTCCCGAGTGCTAGGATTAAAGGCATGCTCCCCCACTCCCGACTATTAAATTCTTATACATACCATGGCCCAGACAAATTTCTATCTTGAATTCTATTTTATAGAATACTGTGTATGCCTAAAGATATAGCTGAAATAATTACACAATATTTTAATATATTCAAATATATACAAACAAAATAGATGCTTAATGTGGGTGAAACTACCTACTTTATAAATATGCAGATCCCTTAAAATTAGCATGCCTTTGTCTATTGATAGCTTAAAACTACTCTTTTAAAATGAATTTTCTATATAATTGAACATTTTTAACAGAATTCTGCTTCATGCAGGAAATAAGCCCTACATGAGATTGAGAAATTGGATTGCAGGTAGCTATTTTGTATTGTTTTGCTAGGCAAGAAAGAAATCTTGGATATAACATGGAGAAGTGAGAATTTAGCAGAGATATGCAAATTAATAGTAGTATAAAGCAATAAATTACAGAGGTGAAGTCTAAAAGCCATAGACAGAAAGTTGTGTCTTGTAAAGAAGAAAAGTTACGTCTTTATACCAGGAAAGGATAAAGATATATATAACACAATTGATCAAAAATGTTCCCTGATTTATACAGTGCAATATAACTAAAATGTGTTTAAACCCTGGGCATGTCCATGGAGGGAGGTGTAACTATGTTTGCTAAATTAAGGAAGGAACATAAATTCTGTTAACACTATTTGATACATTTATGAATGACTCTACTGTCATTAAATATAACATATGATTCCAGAAACAGACAATTCGAAAACAATCGATTTAGTCCTATCCCTTTCCTTTGCACTATTTATATTGTGCTCTTTGTCGCTACAGTTTGGAGATGTTGAGAGGTTTACTGTCAATGGTAAATGTTTTCATGTAACCAATGGAGGGTATTGGTTTAGTTGAAGTATGCTGAGCTGTCAATCAGGAGGAATTTGTATCAAAGGTAATTATGTTGGACCCATCTCTGGTACTTTGAATATATGCTTCCCAATAGATTAAAGTATTTTATAAAAACTTGAATATCCAGTTGCCTGGCTGGAGGAGGTATCACTGGGGACAGATCTGATTTCAGACAAAATGTATACCGAATACTGTGAACCATGTCTGGGTTCTTGCGGCTGGAAGCTGGATGCTGGGCCCTGCTATTTTGCTGCCTTTTTGTGCTTGCATGTGGTGTTGGCTATTTGCTTGTGTCTTTCTGCTTGGATCTGTGAAAGTATGAAAGAGGGCAGCTTCTTCTATCATTATGGAACTTCTCCTGGATCTGTAAAATTCAAATAACTCCCTTCTTTCTATAAACTGTGTCTTCCCAACAATGTGGAACTGACTGCAAGGCCATCCATACCATACCATTTTTGCAATCAATACAAAATAAGCAAAAGAAAACTGAAGCTTATTGTATGTATGTATATATATATATATATATATATATATATATATATATATATATGACTAATACATCTCTCATTTTGTATTTTGACCAATTTTCTGTCTGGAGTTTTTAATTCCTTCTTGTAAAGTCATATCTTGTATTATATTTCTGTGCTTTCAAGTAACTTGTGAAGTTAGAGATATCATTTCACATTTCTCACACAACATGTTTTCTTTCTTTTGATAGCCATAGGTTAAGAGAAACAGGTGTTGCGAGACAAATAATCTTTGATAGCATTGAGCACCCTTGTTCTGGAGCTCATGTGACAGGAGAGGGCTCTATATTGCTATTCTAAGTGGCAAAATAATCTTTTTCCTTTTCCTTACATGTCATCTAAGTGAGAGCACTTCTATTTATTACACACACACACACACACACACACACACACACACAACTGAAAAAATACCTGTCACTCTATATCTATTATTTGGCTTTGCAGACAAGCACCTTAACCACTAAGCCATCCCTCCAGCCGGAAGTGTGCTTTCTTGTTAGGCTGTCCTTTATTGCTTGCTCCTGAGTTCACCTACCCTATTGCTGCCATCCTTTGCTGACCATGAAACCCATTGTCTTTAGCCCTAAAATATGGACTGAACATCTGTGCCTCTCTAGGAATTCCCCAGGTGTTCAGTGCCAGATTAATACTTATGAGTCACCTATTCCTGTGGGCTGCCAGCTACTAGGTAATCCACCTCTCTCACATGCAGATAAGACAACCAATATTGAAGTGCCCATTTGTATTGTGTAAGCAGCTCTAATAAATTTCCCCTTAATATATATTCACTCTACCGATTCTGCTTCTCTAGAGAACCCTGTCTAATACACCATTAAACTAATATTCTTTGTAATTAAGTCTAATAGTAATTTACAGTTGCTTATTCAATTTGCTTTTACTTATTTTACATTTTTTATAATAACTAAGGAGAGTTAATGTGTTTCTTATTCAATGGTTTTGACCCCTCCAGGCTTTTGGTGACCTAATGTTTTATATTTTTAAAAGAAAATACTAAAAATCTTAATAGGAAGCACTGTAGTTCTTTATTGGAAAATCTTACAAAACATTTTTGTGCATAATTTGCATATACATACATCCATATATATATTGGTTTTATGAGGTAGGGTCTCGCTCTAGCCCAGGCTGACCTGGAATTCACTCTGTAGTCTCAGGGTGGCCTTGAACTCATGGCGATCCTCCCACCTCTGCCTCCCGAGTGCTGGTATTAAAGGCCTGTGCCACCACGCCTGGCTCATATTTATAGTTTAAAATTAGTTTATAATGTATATTATAAATTAACTTTCATGAATATAGTGAATTAGCTACCAACTGTGTTTTATAAATAGATTTATTTATTCCATGACTTCAAATATAAAGAACATTTAGTTAATTTTCCCAGTATTTTTCCACTGTCATCATCATCATTGTCCTTACATTATCATCATCCAGTAAAGTTTATAGAGCTCTAAGGTGTATATGACTTTTGTTCAGCCAAACTATGAATCCTGGAATTACAAAGCATCTTGCTAATTAAAAATCATATATTTTCTGAAAGTGATGTTAAAATCTATATGCTCAAATATCTTTTTTTTTTTTTGTTTTTCAAAGTAGGGTCTCACTATAGCCAAGGCTGACCTGGAATTCACTATGTAGTCTCAGGGTGACCTTGAACTCATGGCGATCCTCCTACCTCTGCCTCCCCAGGGCTGGGATTAAAGGCATGCGCCACCACACCTGGCCTCAAATATCACTTTTTACTGAAGAGCATGTTGAAATTTATTTTCTAGATTTAAACAGGAAGGAGAATTTTCACTGTAATTCTCTCCTTTGTGTTCATATATGTGTTTGCCTTCCCTGGCTTACTGTTAAACACTCTTTCCATATAAAGGAAAGTACAGAAACTCTGTCAAATAACATGAATAGAAAAATACTAGTGCTCATTTATATAAGACTTAACTTATGTAGTCAACTTGAAGTTTCTGAAATTATTTAGAAATATTAATGTATTCTCACACATCCCTCCCCGCCCCCACTCCATATCTAACTCACCTAACTTAATACTTGAAAGGAAGAGAGCTTTGTAATCTCCAATTCATATTGTAAATTTGTAATTCATCAACTATACAATTAAATTTTAAAAATTAGACTCATAATTTTAAACTTGTGTTGCTCTGGAATTCCAATTATGTTACTACTTCAAAATTGTTAAGAGTATCTAATTTTTTTTCTAGTACCAAAATGATATAATAATGTAATAATACTGTTATTTTTTCTATCCCATCACAATAACAGCAATAATAATACAACATAATTTTTCATCGTTGACATTATTCATATTTGTGCCTTGATAAATCTGTATGTATGTTTGGTTGAGAGTGTTGCACTTTTTATTGTAGAATGCTTGGAATCTACTCCTCCCCACTATGCTGTGGTTACCAAAATTGTCTGCAGACATTCTTAAATGTCCACTCAGGGGGAGAGAGTAAGCCCTATACTTGAAAACACTGAAATAAACAAAACTTGTCTTATCCAGTGCAATGTAACTGTTAGGATCCTTTTATTGAGTCCAGATTCTCAGAATTTGCATACTAATTTTTTATCTCACACCTGAAAGTATCTTAACTCTTGTACCTCATTTTTTTGTATTTATAAAATGTGAGTAATAATATATTGTAGTGCTTAAGGCTGACACTAGGTTCAGACTGGCCATGTTTATATGCTTGTTCTGAAAGCTCTGTGTGACTTTGTGAGATGTATTCAAATTCTCGAGCTTCATTTCCCTGATTGATAAGTAGAAAGTCAATGCAGATGTGATAGTTTATATATGGTGCAGATTGTAATGCCTAGCTCATAACTAAATCAATATACTTGTTAACAAGTATCATATTCTTATTAAAATGGGTGGAAGGGCTGAGCAAATATAGCTCATTGCTATAGCTTCAGGGTCACTGACAACTTCTTCATGTGTACTGTGCCATTTCCAGGGCAGAAAGAAAGAAAGAAAAAAAGAAAGAAAGAAAGAAAGAAAGAAAGAAAGAAAGAAAGAAAGAAAGAAAGAAGAAAGAGAGAGAGAGAGAGAGAGAAAGAAAGAGAGAGAGACAGAGAGAAAGAAAGAAAGAAAGAAAGAAAGAAAGAAAGAAAGAAAGAAAGAAAGAAGAAAGAGAGAGAGGGAGAGAAAGAAAGAAGAGAGAGAGAAAAGAAAGAAAGAAAGAAAGAAAGAAAGAAAGAGAGAGAGAGAGAAAGAAAGGAAGAAGAACTATAAACTAATGATTTCTATCCAAAAGTCTATTGACATGTCTATCACTGCTGAAACAATCCACCTGGGAGTAGCTGTATAAATCTATATTTTTATACTTCCCTGGCTGTATTGTTACTAATTATTCATGGTTTATAAACTTTGCATATTTTGTGTCAAAATTCAAAGGTAACTGATCTCAACTCAGGAGACATGTTTTATCATAATTCTGTTACAAATGTTCTGATTCTCATGAATTCACTGAATCTCCACTTCTTCAACTTCTTCAATTTGTCTCACTCTCTTCCACTTAAACTTGACTCTGTTTGTTTCCCTGGAAAATTTTGAGGATCAAGAGAATGGCTGAATGTTAAGAAGGCTTGAAAGTGATCTTTGATAATGCAACATGACATACTAATGTTATTGTATCAGCACATGTTAATGGATTTCTAAATCATCATTAAACATTATATTATACAATATTTCAAATTACTTAATTTGTTGAAATGCTGTCTTTTAAAAATGAGAAATATAATACAACTGTCCAGACAGAAATTGGCCTTGATATCCATGACCTTGCAGTGCCTAGCAATACCTTCGCAAGACCCTCATAATAGAAGAAAAAGATGATGATATCAAATTAAAAGAGAGACTAATGGAGAGAGGGAGGGGATATGATGGAGATTGGAGTTCTAAAGGGGAATGGGGGGAGGGGAGGGAAATATCATGCATTTTTGTATGCAAGTATAGAAGTTGTCAATAAAAAAGTTTAAAATGAGAAATATAATACAAAATAATGATGTAAATAGTAGTATAAACAAGCTAATATTATCTTTTCTACTCTACCTTAGTTCATAAGAACTTACATTATTGCACATTTTTACTTTGAGTGTTTCAACATAGTATATAAGAATGGGCATAATATAATATTCAAGAAAGTTTTATGCCATTAATTTTAAAAGAGAAAATGTAAAAATTAAAATTGTTTTTCAAATTAGGTAATTTTCTACTACATTAGGCACATTTTTTCCATAATTATTATAGGATGGTACAGTTTAATCATTGAAATTGGGGTCAGCAAATCTTTTTTGTTATATTATTTAATAAAATAATTTGTAAGGTTTTTTTTCTGTTAAAACATGCAAACTGAGCCCAATGAACTTACATGGATGGATGTACAACAAACAAATGGAGAATCCCTTGTTTTCATGCTTAGGAAAGCATCAAATAAGTCATAAAATTATTATTGTCATTGAAATGAGAGGGAAACTGCCCAGTTTCTAAATGTTCAATTCTACTACTTAGGAGAAATCCTGTATTATATAGTAATAATAGGTCACATTGCCCTTTTTCCCTGTGCAAACAGACTAGTCAGGTTTCATTGTTTCTGCTATATTAGGTACAAAGACCACAAATCTAATACAAGTACATGGCCAGGCATTTTTGCTCTCTAAAGTCAAAACAAAGGAATATTGAAAATTAGTGTTGCCATGCATCTATGTCTATACCCTTTTTACCAGAAAGTGACTAATGAAAGAACTCTGATGCAATAGTCTGGGTCTACATATATTTAAGAGGTAATATGTGTTAAACTTTAATTATGTAAAAATTTTAAAACAAAATGTAGCTGTTATTTAGATGAACTAAGTACTCAGATATATTGAGGTTATAGACCTATGAGACCTTTACCAATATTGGCAGATATGACTAACAGAGTGAATACAGGTTTAGTCAGAACATACAAAATCTGGTATTACAAGGCCTATCACAAAAATTTAACAACCTAGAATAATATATTCCAGGATATTCTGTGAGAGAAGCACATAGATTTCATGACATGTGCCATAAGCACAAAGGCCGTCTTGTGAGTATAGTGGAGGAACAGTCAGAAGAAAGTAATGTGGAAAACAAGAGAGGAAAGTTACTTTGAGGGTTTCACCACTAGGTTGAGTAATAACATGAGTAAACACTATAAAGGCAGGAAATTGGCATGGCAGAACAGATGATAAATTCATCCTATCAAGTGTTGAAGCTTCAAACACAGATTAAAGCAGAATAAAGACAATGGGGCCTGGTAAATTAAGATTGTCACTCGAAACTGAAGGTAGCTTATTCTGTTAAATTACTAATAAAAGGATACTTGGAGAAAGTAATAAACAACTTTATTAGTTCTGGATACTAGAAAGTTATTTTTTATAGAAGGTTTGCCTAAACAATAAATTATATATAAGTAAGACATCAGGATGCAATTAATTGTTAAATAAGTCCATTAATTGTGAGTACTAGTAAATCTTCTTTATATTATTTTTAGATTTGGAATAGCAAAGAGTAGGCTAAATTAAATAAACAATACTGACAGCAATTTACCATTCATGCAATACAATTCTATACTGATATTGTAACAGTGTAATATTGACCCTGAAGAAATAAAATTTCTTCTGGAAATTCACACTGTGGGTGACAACAGCCTGAAACCTCAGAGCCAAAAAAGCAAACACCTCCAGGAAGAGACTTTTCACAGTTCTCAGAGTTTATCTCACTACTGAAACTTGTTATACATATATTCTGCATGATGATTCATTTTTCTATAAATTGTAATTGCTAAAAGAAATGTGGAGAGAAACTGATATTTTTCCCTAGTTTTGGGTGAAAGTGGAAATAAACCCAAGTATTAAGTTACTTTTCTTGTATCTTTTGGAAAATAACCAATTGAAACCACTTAAGGGACAGAAGGTTTATTTTGTTTAACAAGTTAGAGGGTATATATATAGTCCATCTTGGATTGTAAATTGACAAAGAGATAGTTGTCTTTAATATTTTATTTCTAGAAATATGAACTCTAAAAGAGTTGCACTTTTAGGCATAATTTTTGAGAGATTTTATTTGGTGTATTTTTTTACTTTTTGCTTGTTCTTATAATAAATTATTTTCATTTAATGTGTCCCATGTTCTTACATTCTGGAAGTTTGAAATGGCTGTCACTTTTAGAAGAGAGATCCTTAGCTTGTGCAGCAGGGAATTGAACAAAGATAAAATAGTATGTTGCTGCCTGGAGAGATGGCTTAGCAGTTAAGGGGCTTGCTTGCAAAGCCAAGAGATTTAGTTTTGATTCCCCAGGACCTACATCAGCCAGATGCACAAGGTGTCACATGCATCTGGAGATCATTTGCAGTGGAGAGGCCCTGGTGCTCCCTTTCTCTCTCTCTCTCTGTCTTCCTTCTTCCCTCTTTCTGTCTCTCAAATAAAAGAATAAAAATAATAAAAAATAAAATACTATGTTGCTTTCATAAAGTAAAACACTGCCAAGGTCACCTAATTAAAATGGTAAATATTTGAGATTAACTTATACTTTGGAAATGAAATGCACAATTATTTTCTGTTAGTCAGATGGAAATACTGTTTCCTGTCAATAAATTTGAACTAGAGCAATTTGAAAATGTGTTACTACTTCAGGGGCTTGGAATCAAATGACAGTATCCAACTGAGAGAAATGCATACCATAGAACAATAATGAACACTTTTATGTTTTTTTTTTATTATTATTTTGAATGCTTCACTAAGAGAGATTTACTTCTAAATCATTTATAAAAAAACTGCCCAAAGGAGAAAGTCAGTAGCCACAGAGAACTACAAATAAGTGGGAGAATAAAATCATCTTAAGCTTCATCAAGCAAGACCAAAGACCAGTCAGAAGGAACAAAGTAGTACTGATATTGTTTCACTGGTAAGACTTGAAAGCAGAGGAACTGCTTTGGTTCCTCTCCCCCACAACACCATGCTTTCACATTACCAAAAGAAATACATGGCAATGATTTAAAAATATGGTCAAAAGAGGAAACAGTATTGAAGTAATAAGTTAAAATACTGATCCTGTGTCTAGTAAGAGGTGCTATGGATAGTCTAACATACCTAGAGGATACCAAAATGTATCAGATATTACATTAAAGTTAACATAATGTAAAAAGTGTTTATTTAACAAAAAGACTAATTACAAGAACACTGGTGAGTTGCATGTACATTACTTGGATTTTTATAAGAACCAAGGGTTAGCACAATATATTGATTGCCATCAATTGGCCTGAAGGGACAATAGTGGGGAATAGTTGCCCAAAGCTAGAAGGAGACAGGTCATGTCAGACAAAACACTTTGGGAGTCTCTATAATTTTATGTGGAAAGGAAATGCAACATGTGATTTCACAAAGAAGAAATCAGTAATATTCATTGAGTCTGTGTATTTGTTTTTTCATGCAATCTCATAATGGGCCTCTTTCTTAGCTGCACCCATTTGGACTTCAGAAAACACATGCGCCTATTTGGAGCTATAATCCACACAAATCTAGAGATAAGAACAAGTAGACAATACCCAGTATATTAATACATAGCTTATAGAGTCATTAGAAGTTCATGTTTCCGTGGACATTGAAATACTCTAAAATGAAGTTCACTAGAGCTCCACAATTCAACTCACTTGCACACTTCAAATGTGTGAATTTCAGGATGTGAAAATTACACTTCAACCTAGCTATTTTTCAAAAATAAATAAACATAAAAGGTAAAAATGTCTTCACTGAAACCAGGTCTATTTAAGAAATTCACCTAAAGTAAGAAGGAAATAGTGGGATAGAATGTACTTTTTAAAGAGGAAGAAAAATGAAGGTCCTAGAGGCTTAGTAGGCCTAGCATCTCACAACATATAAAAATATAAACTCAAAGTAGATTAAAGACTCAAATACCTAAGGCTTGAAACTGTAAAAATACTAGAAGAAAAGAAAACAAAAGAGCTTCTCAACATTGACTTGGGCAATGCACAGTCAATAAAAGTACAAACAAACTAAAAAGGTTGGGTGGAGCAAAAGAAATGTTTAGGTAAAGAAATGACCTTTGGGCTGAGAGAAATATTTGGGCTGAGAGAAACATGTGTGGTAAAAGGTTAATATTCAAGTTGTATAAAGCACACCGACTACTCAGTAGTTGCTTAAAAATTGGGGGAGGGTTTCTGAACAAGAATTTCTCAAAGGAAGACAAAAACATTTAAAAAATTATCAACCCCTTTAGTAATAAGGGAAATGTAAATTAAACCCATGCAATATCACTTTATATTTACAAGAATTAATATTAACAAAAATAAATGATAAGTAATATTGACAAGGATATTGAAAAAATTGGACCTTTATAAACTATTGAAGAATAAGGCAAGCATATATATTATTGTAGATATTTTGGAAAATGCTATGAACTTCCTCAAAAAACCTAAAAATGTAATTACCTTATGAACCAGCAATATCACTGTTTAGCATATATCTACAGGAACAATTTTCAGTATATCAAATAACAATTATACTTCCATGTTTATTACAGCAGTGCTATTCACAATAGCCAACCTAAGGTCCCTTTAATGAATAGGTAAAGAAAAATCACACACACATACACACACACACAAACACACGCTCACAGAAAGAGAGACGGAGAGATGGAGAGAGGGAGGGAGGTAGGAAGAGAAAGAGTAGAGGGGATATCATTCTAACACAAAAGAACTATGACATTTCAAAAAACACAGATGAACATGAAGGACATTATGGTAAATAATATAATTGATTCACAGACAAATTTTTCACTGGTTTCATATATTGAGTACTAAAAATAGATTTCATAAAAGTAGAAATTAATATGGTGGATTTTAGAGGGTAAAGAAGTGTAGAAGGGATAGAAATATGTTTCAGCTACTAAGAATATAAAAGTTTTGGAGATCATTTACCTAGGATGACACAGTTAACAATGATATATTGTGTATTTCAAATTACAGAGTGGAATGTTTCTAACACTCTCACCCAAAAAAAAAAAACAAACAGATCAGATGATGTATATGTTAATAAACATAATTTATTCCTTCTGCACTTTCTTTTTTTAAAATATATTTAAAATATATTTAAAATTTATTTATTTTATTATTTATTTGAGAGACAGAAAGAGAGAGAGAGAGAGAATGGGCATGCCAGGGCTTCCAGCCACTGCAAACAAACTCCAGATGCATGCGCCCCCTTGTTCATCTGGCTTACATGGATCCTGGAGAACCAAACCAGGATCCTTTGGTTTTGCAGGCAAAGGCCTTAACTGCTAAGCCATCTCTCCAGCCCACCCCCCTTCTGCACTTTCTACATATAACATAACATTGAACATCATAAGTGTAGATGATTATTATTTGTAAACTAAAAATAAAATAAAGAACAGAGGTACCTCATCTAAAACTGGGGGGAAAATTCAATTTAGAATATGAATGGGAATAAATTTGTTAGAGTTTAGGGATAGAAATTGAGGAATTTCACACAGTTGTTTTTTTGGAAAACATGTACTCAATAGAACTCTAGGCATATATCTGTAACTGCATGACACACTAAAATATCTTATTCTTATAACAACAAGAAGTTTTTGTACTACATATTTTCTTGAGATAAAACCGTGCTATGAAGCGCAGGCTGTCACAGAACTTATCATGTAGCATAGTCTGATTTCCATCTACTAATCCTCCTGACTCAGATTCCCATACTCAATGATTACAAGTGTGCAGCAAAAGATATGGCAAAAGATCTTCATGGATTTCAAAAAATCTCTAGACATCTCTGCTGTGCTTTCAGGCATGTCAGTAGTTTCTCTCTTTTGTTTATATCTGTATAAGGACTGAACTTTCTGAATATCTGTCAAATAAATAACATATCACAATGGACTGAGTGAAGTAGAAGCTATAGCCATCCAAACATACCTTAGGGAACATTCCTTGTCATTATTTGTCCTACTGTAACAAAATATAACTTATAAAAATATTTCTTACAGTTTTGTGGCTAGGAACAATAAGAAACAGGAGACTAACATCTGCCATGGGCCATCATGTTTCACAATCTCATATCATAAAACAGAATGGCTAGCAAGTGTGATAAGGTGTGTATGAGAGTGCAGCAATGTGTCCAAACTCATACTTTTTCAATAAACATTTCATTATATATATTAGAGAGAGAGAGAAAGTGAGAGAGCCAATGTATGGGTGCACTAGGGCCTTTTGCTACCGCTAATGAACTCCAGATGCATGAGCCATTTGTGTATCTGGCTTTAAGTGACTACTGGACAGTTGAACCTGGGCTGGCAGGATTTGTAAGAAAGTGCCTTTATTCACTAAGCCATCTCCCAAGCAAGAACCCCATCCTTTTTAATATCAAATTACTCCCATAATAACTCATCCTAATAATAGCATTAATATTTTCTAAGTACAAAGGTACCCTTATATAGTCAATATTTAAGGTTCTCACTTATCAACACTGTTGCTTTGTGTGCCAAATTTGCAGCCCGTGTACATGGGGAACACATTCAAATCATAGAAGCAAACAATATAGACATTTCAACACTGTAAAATGATGCCATTATTTCTCTTAACTATTTTTTTAAATGCAATCATTTTTCATGAAACATGTTAATAGTTTCTCCAGGTATTGGTTTATTACCCTTAAATATATCAATAAATTGAAAGTATAAACATTTCTCAGTTTAAAGTGCTATTGTGGTAAATATCAATAAATACACTTCATATAAATATGTTTTGTGGTAAGCCGGGTGTGGTGGTGCATGCCTTTAACCCCAGCACTCGGGAAGCAGAGATAGGAGGATTGCTGTGAGTTCACGGCCACCCTGAGACTACAGAGTGAATTCCAGGTCAGCCTGAGCTAATGTGAGACCCTACCTTGAAAAACTAAAAAAAAAAAAAACTAAAAAAAAGAAGTTTTGCGGGTCCCGAGTAACTTTTCGGTGCAAAAAGAACTTCTAAGATTAAAATTCTTTATTCCCATAAATATAGAGCACATAGAGCATAGATTTGTTGAGGTCAGAGATGTGGCATTCCTATGTGTATCATCAGTGCTTGACCTGTAAGAAGCGCCAAGCAACACTGAATTGAAGGAAATTTATATACAAATAATGAGGGATAGAAGACTTGCACAGATTTGAGAAGATGTGAAGTAGGTGCTAATCAAGATTCTGGCTTTGAGGGCTCTGATGATTTTAGCAATCATGAATTTGAGGAATGTTGGGATTGTACGCCTTTATTAATCACTAATAATCTGTGTTTATGCAGGAATGAGAGATCATAAACAATAAAGATCATGGAGTTTATGTTTTTTTTTTTTTTTAAGTAAATACTGTTCTTTCAGAAACGAAGGGTAGTTCAGGAAGAAAGTAAATACAAATGCATTCAATATTCAGAATGCTTGTCCATGATGTTTGTTTCTCCTGATGCCAGAGCATATGTTGTTATGAAAACTTCCCAATGCCATCTCTTACTTGTAAGACAATGTGGAGAAAGCTAAAAAAGAAGGAAATAAATCTGTCTAGTGGTGTATTTGTCTTGGAACACATTTGAATCCATAGTAAATGATGGTCACATCATGTAAACAACTGACATGCTTTCATACTTTGTCGGGATAATATCTGTATTGTGCTTATAGTTTGGAATTCATATGTTTTCAATAGAAATTTTTATTTTTAAATTCTGGCTCTCAGTCTCCACAATTTATTTGTAAAATTTATTCAAGCTGAATATATTCTTGGCTCAGTAAGAATTTTTAAAATGGAAATAATCACTTTTATTTTGAAAATTCAATTTCTAATAAAAGAGCGGAAGATAGGAAGATTTTTTTTTTTGTGGAGACATTTTGGATTGTTAGTGTGATGAAAGAGACAGTGTGAGTGCTAAACATAGATTTAAGTCCAATTAAAGTAGCAGCTAACAGATGAGAAAATCATAATGTGAAAAATGAACTAATTTCATATAAGATAATGTGATAATATTTGATATTGCATTTCCAAAACTTTGATAGTACATTTAAATATCAAATATCTTAAATTATTTTGGTGATTTCATTTCAATGCATGAGTGCCTTTATAATTATTTGTGAAATGTTTATTTTAATAGTTTAAGGGTTTTAGAATCGTTCCTAGTTTTTTAGTGCATATTTTAAAAAAATATTATTATTTATTTGAGAAAGAAATATATATGTACACACACACACACACACACACACACACACACACACACAGAAAGAGAGAGAGAGCAACAGGGCCTCCAGGCACTGCAATCTGGCTTAAATGGGTACTGGAAAATTGAATCGGTGTCCTGTGGCTTTGCAGGCAAGTGCCTTAACCATTAAGTCATCCCTCCCACCCTAATGCATCTTTTTATTTTATTATTTTATTTTATTTTTTATTTATTTATTTTTTCTAATAACACTCACTGACTGAGATCACACAATGAGGTCTCCCGCACAGTCCCCTGCTGACCTGATCTCCTACTACTGTCTTCTTCACTCCTGCATGAAAAAAAAAAATCCAATTTGAATGGTTCTGTCCTTATTCTTTTCTATGTCTTCAATGTTAATTTTTCCAAAATCATTCATGGCTTTTTCCTTAAACTAAAGATGTATTTTAATTATTATGTTCTTGGGGAGGTATTGTTTATGTAATGTATTAAAAAAACACTGCTACAATGCCACCATTCTCTTTTAAAGTTCCAGGATCAATTTGTTTTCACTGTAGAAATTCTTATCATATGAACAGTGTGCATGACTGTCAAATACCCTCAGTAAATGTGCCTGGAAATTTCTATTTATGTCATGGCTATATGTCAAGCATCTTTATCTAGAACATACTTTTTGAAAAGTAAATAAACATATATTCAGTGCATAAGATGTAATAGCATATGATACAATACTAGCATGAACAAATGATTAGAGAAAAAAATTAAAACAAGGTTAAAGAGTAAAAAGGAAGTAAAATTGGCATAATAATCCTCCACACTCAAAATAGTAATATTGGTATTTTCTGTATTTTTATAAAATATACACACATATATGAACCAGCTTACACATATAACAGTAGAAGCAGTGATAGCAAAACACTAATAGTAAGACTAACTCTAATGTTGTTGGCATATAAGATACTTGTTTATTAAACCTCTTTTCCCTAGTTCAGGTACTGTGCCTTTCAAGATAAAAAGGCAGCTTTCCAAAGGCACCAACATGAATGTAAAATTAAAATAAAGAAAAAAATTAAAAAGGCAGCTTTCATATAGAAGCAAATAGCTATCAATCTAAATATTGACTCCATTAGTAACTATTGTCTGAAATGTATTTACCTGAAAGCTTGAAATAATAAAATAATAGACATTCTCTCTCACAGTTTCTGTGGATTAGGAATTCAGAAATCGCTTAGCTGAGTGGCCAGGACTCAATATCTGTCCTGAAGTTCAGTATGATTATTGACCAGGCTGCTATCATATGAAGAACTTGCAAGGTTGGTGCTGCACTTTGGAAGGAGGCCTGTTGTGTTGCCAGGAATACCCATCAATGAGAGTTCAACCAACATGTGAGATATTTCTCCTAAAGAATAAGTGAGTGAAGAGAGAAATAGAGAGTTAGTACATTTTAGACTTAGAAACAAAGCTACAAATCAATCACATTTACTTGATCCTATTTAGTACAGGTGAATTCCAAAGTACAAATCATCATTCTTGGGAGGAAAATTGGCTTTGAATTTTGAAGTTACAAAAATATTATAAACATATATTTTAATGTACCACATTGTCCAAAAATAAGTCATTAACAACAATGGAATAAAGATTCAATATCATAGACTGTGAGCAATATTTGTGGTCCACCAGGATAAGTGATCTACAATAGCCAACTTTGTTTTGAATGAGTACATTTATTAGGAATATAGCAAAAGTGAAATGACAAGTAATGGATGAAGTATAGACCTTCTAGCCAAGCACCGAACAATATCAATCAGAAAGAACTGGATTATCCCCACTGGACATTGGACAAATGGCAAGCAGAATAGAGCTTCGAGCTCATCACTGAAAAATATCCAGAAGAAATGCTTGGAGAAGTCACTCTGAAGAGTTAATAAATCAATTATTAAGAAGCAGATAGAAGCCGGGTGTGGTGGCGCACACCTTTAATCCCAGCACTCAGGAGGCAGAGGTAGGAGGATCGCCATGAGTTTGAGGCCACCCTGAGACTACATAGTGAATTCCAGGTCAGCCTGAACTAGAGTGAGAGCCTACCTCGAAAAATCCAAAAAAAATAAAAAATAAAATAAAATAAAAAGAAGCAGATAGAATACAAAACAACAGATTTGCTGCTCATAACATCTAACTGGAGAATCCCAGTTGAAACAGTGTACTAGAGAACTCAATTAAGAAGGTCCCAGGCAGAAGGTTTTGCCTTGGGATTAGGTTTCAAATTAGCCATTCTAACAACAGGCATTTTTATATCATGGAATAAAAAAGGGTGACCTCTGCTTACTCAAGTATTATGCTTTGTGAGTGAGTGGTGCCAGTCATTCAGAGAAATGGTTTACCTTCTAGTTGGTCTCAAGGGTACAGTGTTTTCAACCCTTGAGATGTTTTGAGACAAACATACTGGGATTTGAGATGAAGGGGTGGGGAGCAAACCACATTTTCAGAGTCAGCTCTTAGCAAGCTTAAACAGCATATGACAATTTACAAATGTAAGTTATATTACAATGGTCCAACTTGAAATAAATTGCAATAGACATCTTGGATATTTACAAAAACAGCTACCATCTTCAAAATTGTGAAAAATTTTGGTTGAAAGTATAGCCCTTGTTGTAGCACTAAAGCAACAGAAATTGTAGCCATGCCTTCATTTCTTTGAGCACTTATAATTTATTTTCCTACAATGTTTCAAGGATTGCCTTAAAATGGGTAATAGCCCCCAAATGAAAGTATGATGACACAGATTGATGATAAATATGATAAAAAGAAAAATTCATAAGAGATATTTTTATATTTCAGATTATAACTCAAACCATTTTAAGTTGACAATCATAGATTTTATTTGCTTGTGCTTTTTATGAAGTGTGATATCCAACACATCAAAGTTTCACTAATGATTTCATGGGCAAAATAATTTTAAAATTAGCATTATTCTTGTAGTGATATAGGTTGTTATAATGTATAGAATTATATACACATTTGTACATACAAAGTTATAGGATATATATATATATATATATATGGCACATGTACAAGTAATATTAAAAAGTAAAATAACAAATTCTAATGATAAAATGATAATTTTTAAAATTTTTATTGATTTATTTATGAGAGTGGGACATGACAGGACTGGGAACAAACTCCAGACATATGTGACACTATCTGCATCCAGATTCATATGGATATGAGGGAATTGGTCCCAGGCTGGCAAACTTTGCAAGCAAACTCCTTTAACTACTGAGATATCTCCCCAGCCTGATAAGCTTTCTTTAAATGTCCAAGAAAAAATACCTTTAAAAAAACTAAATTTCAAAAAAAAAACTTGACAGATTATATTCTTTTTATCTTTCTTTTTAAATTATTTATTTATTTATTTATATTATTCTAATTTTACATTCATAATGGTGACTTCATTATCCTCCTCCCTGTCCTCCCCCTTCCAAAGGGACCCTCATCAATGGGGAATGTGGGTCATGCATTGTGGAGGTAGTCAAGAGTTATGGGGGATAGGCCAAGTCTCTGTGCATAATGTAACAACTTGTGGCTCTAACATTCTTTCCGCCCTCTCTTCCATGAATTTCCCTGAGCCACATTGGGATCATTTTAGTTCTACTTCAGTGATGAGGTTTTGGGAGCCTCTGTGTCTCTGGATATCTGGATTAGTAAGAGTTGGATGTTCTCTGTATTTATCTCCTTCAGCCTTTTTCTGGTGTTGTGATCACCAAGAATGCTGTACTCTTGCCCTTCCCCTGCATTACTCTATGGTTTCAGCTGGGGCCCTGGTGAGGTGTGATTGGCTGGTCCTCCCTTCAGGTTCGTTGTCCATCTGAAAAAGATAAGCAAATTCTCCAACAGAGAGAGAAGTTAGTACTAGATAGATGGGATGGCTAGATATTTTAGAGAGAATTTTATATGTAGGCCCTCTTCTTGCCCACATTTGGTGGTGTCTTGATCTTGGAGACTGAGCACATTTTTGTACCTGGTTTTGACTTATTTCCCAGTTCCAGCAATGAGTTCCATTACACTGAGTGGATCTATTAGCCAAATCAAGAGCAGTTGGTAACTCTCCATGGCTGTGTGCCACTACTGCACTTGTTTGAGCATTATGTCAGGTTGTTTCTTGCTGGGTAGCTTAGACTGTGAGTTGTTTGGACAGATATTGGCCATTTTCCCCCAATTGCTCATGTAGCACCCTCTGACACTAGGCTAACTAACTGTCTGGGGACAGACACTCTTCCAGATTCTGGCCAGGTCTCTCTATGTTTTGACTCACACGTGTGTGCTGTCTTCAACAGTAGGGTTTTGCCATTAGCCTTTGGTGGGTCATCAAGAACTCTGACAGAAATCTGTCTTTTTTGGGAAACCTTGTAGGTATCTCAGATCAACAGCTCATTGTGAAAGTTAACCCTGTGCTGGTGCTGGGAGTTATAAGTCAGTGCCAAGGAAGGTGAGGGAAGAAAAAGATAGATAATATGAAAGAGAAAGTGAATATAGAGAGGAGAGGGAAAGAGAAAGAGAGAGAGACAGAGAGAAGAGAGAGAGAAGCAGGAAAAGATTAAGGTTGGTCTTCATGATGTTCTCTCCACATTCCTGTGGTTCAGGTGTTCCCTCTGTGGGCCTGCTGAAGGATCAATGTTTCAGCCTGTTGTTCAGAATAAAGGGTTGTATTGTACCATTTCCTTTTGGGTCCCTATTCATATTCCCCCACCCTTGTTCTCCCTCCCACCCTCTCGCTCCCTCCTACACTTACCCTCCCACAATCCCATCCTCCCTATTGTCTGGTCCTCAGAGTGCTTATTAGGTTTGGTAGCATATCAGGTGGATTCAGGTTAGGCCTGACAGATAAACGAGACCATGTGACAATTATCTTTTTGTGATTGGGTTAGCTCACTGAGGATGATCTGTTCCATGTTTGACCATTTTTTTTTCGAATTTCATTATTTCATCTTTCCTTACTGCTACATAGAATTCCATAGTATAGATATACCACATCTTTGTTATCCATTCATCTAATGATGTACATCTGGGTTGATTCTAGATCTTTGCTATTATGAATTGAGCAGCTATAAACAAGGTTGAATAAATGTCTCTGATCTGAGGCTTGGAGCCTTTGGGGTAAATGCCCAGTAAGGGAATAGCTGGATCTGTTGGCAGGTCTATGGTCATCCTTTTCAGGAGTCTCCATATAGCTGTCCATAATGGTTGAACCATTTTACATTCCCACCAACAGTGAAGTTGTTTTCCTCTTTCTCCACAGCCTCACCAGCATTTGTTTTCATTTTTTTTATGTTAGTCATCCTTACTGGGGTAAGGTGGAATCTCAAAGTTGTTTTAATTTGCATTTCCCTGATGATTAGGGATGTTGAACATTTTCTTAAGTGTGTATTTGCTATTTGTATTTCTTCCTCTGAGAACTCCCTGTGCAGTTCTCTGTCCATTTTGTGAATGGGTTATTTGATGATTTATTGTTTAGTCTTTGGAGTTCTTTGTAGATTCTAGAAATTAGGCCTCTGTCAGTTGTATAGCTGGTGAATATTTTCTCCCATTCTGTGGGTAATCTGATGGCTTCTGTTATAGTATATTTGTCAGTGAAAAAGCTTTTCTGCTACATGAGATCCCCATGGTTGAGTGATTGTTTCAGTTCCTGAGCTGCAAGGGATTTGTTCAAGAAGTCTTTCCCCACTCCTATGTCATGGCAGGTTCCTCCTGTTTTTTTTTTTTTTTTTCTTCCAGTAGTAGCAATGTTTCTGGTTTATATTATGGTCTTTGATTCATCTGGACTTGATTTTTGTGCATGGTGAGATGTGTGGATCGAGCTTAATTTTTCCTACATATGGTTATCCAGTTTGTTCAGCACCATTTGTTGAAGATGCTATCTTTTTTTTTCCATTCTGATTTGGGAGGGCCTTTGTCAAATATCAAGTAGCTGTAATTACTTGACCCAAAGTCCAGGTCTTTTGTTCTGTTCCATTGGTCTAAATTCCTGTTTTTATGCCAGTACCATGCTGTTTTTATTACAATGGCTTTGTAGTATAGCTTTAGATCAGGTATGGTGATGCCTCCAGAGGTGTTTCTTTTGCTGAGGATATGCTTGGATATCTGAGGCCTTCTGCCTTTCCATATGAATTTTGAGATACTTTTTTTTTTTCTATTTCAGTGAAGAAAGAATTTGGGATTTTTATCGGCATTGCATTAAATCTATATAGTGCTTTTGGTAAGATTGCCATTTTCACAATGTTAATTCTACCTATCCAGGAGCATGGGAGGTCTTTTCATTTTCACAGGAACTCAATTTCTTTCTTAAGTGTTTTTACGTTTTCATTGTATAGGCATTTCAGTTCCTTGGTTAATGTTATTCCCCAGTATTTTATTTTCTTTGTTGCTATTGAAAATGGGACAATGTTAGTTATTTCTTTTTCTGTATCTTTGTCTTTTGCATACAGAAAGGTTACTGATTTCTATGCATTGGTCTTATATCCTGCTGCTTTGCTGAAAGAGCTAATAACATTCAAGAGTTTTGAGATGGAGGTTCTCGGGTCACTTATGTATAGAATCATGTTATCTGCAAATAGGGCTAACTTAACTTCTTTCCAATTTGTATCCCTTTGATTTCTTTCTCATGTCATATTGCTTGAGCTAATACTTCTAGCACTATGTTGAAGAGTAGAAGGGAAAGTGGACACCCCTGCCTCATTCCTGATCTCAATGGGAATTCCTTCGGTCTCTCCCCATTGAGAATTACTTGGGCTTTAGGAGCTTTATATATAGCCTTTATTATGTGGAGATATGGGCCATCCATACCTATTCTCTCCAATGTTTTGACATGAAGTGATGTTGTATTTTGTCAAAGGCCTTTTTTGCATCTAACAAAATGATCATGTGGTTTTTGTGTTTAGGCTTATTTATGTGGTGTGTTACATTGAAAGATTTCCATATGTTGAACCACCCCTGTGTTCCAGGGATGAAGCCTACTTGATCAAGGTGGATAATGCTTTTGATGTACTGATGAATTCGGTCTGCAAGGGTTTTGTTCAGTATCATTGCATTTATGTTCATCAGGGAAATGGGCCTATATTTTTCCTTTCTTGTGGCATCTCTGCCTGGTTTTAGAATTAGGGTGATACTAGCTTCATAGAAGGAGTTAGGGATCTCTCCCTGTTCTCCAATTGTGTGCCACATTTTGAGAAAAAATGGTTTCAGTTATTCCATGAAGGTTTGATAGATTTCAGCTGAGAAACCTCCTGGTACTTGAGTCTTCTTTTTGGGGAGGTGTTTGATTACCTCTTCAATCTCGAAAGGTGTGATGGGTTTATTTAGAAGATAGCTCTGCTCTGGGCTTAGCTTTGGTAGGTGGTATGTGTCCAGTTATACTTCCTCCATATTCTCCTGCTTTGAAGAGTAGAGGTTTTTGAAATAAGTCCTGATAATTCTCCCTATTTCATTCATGTGTGTTGTGATCACTCTTTTTTCATTTCTAATTTTATTAATTTGAAGCTTTTCTTTTTTTCGCTTGATCATATTGGCCAGGGGTGTATCAATCTTGTTAATTTTTTGAAAGAACCAGCTCTGTGTTTCATCAATTTTCTTAATTTTCCTCTTAGTTTCCAATTCATTAATTTATACTCTGATTTTAGTTATGTCTTTCCATGTGGAGCTTTTCCGGTTGGCTTCTTCTTGTTTTTCCAATGCCTTTAGGTGGATGGTTAGGTTATTGATTTGGGATCTCTCTGTTTTTGTTATGAGGGCATTTAATGCTATGATTTTTCCCCTAAGGACTGCCTTCATTGTGTCCCATAAGTTTTGGTATGATGTGTTGTCATTGTCATTCAATTCTAGAAAGTTTGCAATTTCATTTTTTATTTCATTCACAGCCCAATTATTGTTTAAAAGTGTGTTGTTCAGTTTCCAGGAGCTGGAGGGATTCCTGGTGTACTTTTTGTTGTTGATTATAACATTATAACATTGTGGTCTGATATCATGCAGGAAATTATATCAATTTTCTTGAAAATATGGAGGCAGGCTTTGTGGCCCAATATATGATCTATTTTAGAGAAGGTTCCATGAGCTGCTGAGAAGAATGTGTAATCTGTGAATTTGGGGTAGAATGTTCTGTAGATGTCTGTTAGGTCTAGTTGCTCTATGGTTATGTTGAGCTCTCTTACTTCCCTGTTAATTTTCTGTTTGGATGATCTATCTATTTCTGTTTTGTTGCCATGTAGTTTTTGTTTTAAAAATTATGGTGCACCTGTGTTTGGTGTGGAAAGATTGATGATTGTGATATCCTCTTGTTGGATTGTTCCCTTGATAAGTAACAAGTGGCCTTCTTTGCCTTTTTTCATTATTTTTGGCTTGAAGTCTATTTTATCTGATATTAGTGTAGCGATTCCTGCATGTTTCCTTTTTCCGTTTGCTTGCAATATCTTTTTCCATCCTTTCATCCTGAGAAGGTGTCTACCTTAGTTGTGAGGTGGATTTCTTGAAGACAGCATATGGAGGGGTCTCATTTTCTGATCAATCCTGTCAGCTTATTTTTCTTGATGGGTGAATTAAGGACATTGATGTTAAGTGTGAGAACTGCGAGGTTTGATGTAATCCCTGCCATGTTGTGCTGGTTTGGTGTTTTTTGGACTTTGAGGGGTTGTTTTTGTTTTTGAGTGCCTTCTCTGAGTTTGGTTATTGTGATTTGCTTTTTATAAATTCTTGAGATTGGTTATTTGATTCCTCTGTGTGGAGGATTCCCTGGAGTACTCTCTGTAGATTTGATTTTGTTTTCATAAAGTTGTACAGCTGGGTTTTATCATGAAAAGTTTTTCTTTCACCATCTATTAGGAGGGATAATTTTGCTGGGTAGTAGTTTGGGTTGGAAGTCATAGGCTCTTAGGCTTTGCACTGTTCCATTCCAGGTTCTTCTGGCTTTGAGTGTTTCCATCGAGAAGTCTGAGGTAATTCTGATGGGGTTACCTTTATATGTAATGTTCTTGCTTTTCCCTAGCTACTTTTAGGACTCTCTCCTTGATATCAATATTTAGGGTTTTTATGATAATATGTAGTGGAGAGTTTTGCCTTTGGTACAGTCTGTTTGGAGTTCTGTTAGCTTCTTGTACCTTGATGGGACTTCCTTTTGAGAGATTGGGAAAGTTCTCTTTGATAATTTTGTTGAATAAGTTCTTGATTCCTTTGGTCTGAATTTCTTCCCCTTCTGGTATCCCCATGATTCTAATGTTGGAATGTTAAAGCTATCCCACATTTCCTGCATGTTCTGTTCACAAAAATTTTTGAACTTATTGAAACTTTTGAATTCACATGCTGTTTCTTCTGTTTTGTCTTCCAGTTCTAAGTTTCTGTCTTCCACATAGCTGACTCTATTCTTGAGAGCTTCCAAGGAGTTTTAGGTTTGTTCAATTTGGTTTGTATTTTCTACTACTTTTTTTATGCATAGTTTCCAATCCTCTGTCGAGTTCCTTTTTTCACATCATTTTCTGATGTTTTTAGTGCATCTTGGAATTCCTCCTTGAATTTATTTATGTCATTGTTGAGCTTAGCCAGCTGGTTACTGAGGTCCTCTCTTTTTTCACTCCTCTTCATTTAACTGTTTTTTGAGCCCTTCCTGACCCTTTTCTATTAGGTCTAATCTTGCGAGGACAGAATTCATACATTTATTAGCCCTTTGTTGACTTTTGCAAGTTCTGCTATTTTCTTGGCTAGGATTGTATTGCTTATGTCTTCATTTTGGGAATCTGATCCTAATATCTCTGATATGTTTTGGTTGGAATTGTGCATTGTGGGACTGGGCAGTCTTATTGGATTTACTTGCATTTGATTATTCATGTTATTATTATATTTTGGGGGTGCTGTGGTCTGCCCATCACAGTGTAGGGGTCTTCTTAACTGAAGCTGTATATTATACCTTGAGGCATCTTCAGCGTGGAAGATGGGGGTGTAAGGCGGGGAGTGGAGTGTGGGTGGGGCAGGGGTTGGGGGAGAGCAAGGAGGAGTGCTTTCCCAAGCATGGCTACCTGTGGAGGCCAAGGGCAGGGGGAGTGGGGAGGACCATTTTCCCAGCAGGTGAAGCTACCTGTGGAGGGGGTGAAGCAGGGGGGGACAGGGAGCAGTTTTTTCTGGGTGGGTATGACTACCTGCAGTGGCCTGTGGCAGGGGAGTGGGGAGGAGTATTTTCTGGTCAGGCCATGGCTATCTGCAGAGGCAAGGGGGGGAGAGGGGGGGCACAGGGAGGAGCGTTTTCCCTGGCAGGTGCTACTACCTGAGATGGCTGGGGTTGGGGGAGTGGGGAGGAGCACTTTCCCTTCCAGCACTGTTACCTGCAGAGGCAAGGGGCAGGGGGAGCGGAAAGGAGAAATTTCCAGGCGGGTGTGGCTACCTGCGGTGGCAGGGGTCAGGATGAGTGAGGAGGAACATTTTCCAGGTGGGTGCAGCTACCTCCAGATGCAAGGGGTGGGGTGAGCAGGGAGGAGCGGTTTCTGGGCGGTGGTAGCTACCTGCCAAGTGGGGGGTGGAGGGTCTCATGGGTCTTGGACGGGTTTCCTGTGGGTAGGGTAGTGGGTGGGTATGGGGATGCTGTGGTGCGGGAGTCCAGGTGAATGGGGTTCCCAACCGGGAGGAGGGTGAGGGAAGGGGTCGTGCAGACACCTTGTGGGCGTGACTACCCGCCGGGGATGGGGGTGAGGGTCAGAGCTGTGGGGGAGTGCAGTGGGAGAGTGTGACCTGTGGGATTGGGAGTTGTGAACTCTGGAGTTCCCCTAGTGCAGGGGAATTGGAGTTTTTATTCCTCAGTGCCCTCCCAGATCCCTGAGAGCCCCAAAGACTGCTAAAGATCCCTAAAGGGACTTGCCTTTGCTGCTGGGCCAGGTGAGGCATGTTTATATGGACACCATCTTGACTGGAATGACAGATTATATTCTTAGAATAGTATATAAAACAAAAATAATAGAATATATTTTTGTTTAAGTGGAATAGTTATTTAAACACATACATATTTCAACTGATTTATAATTTTTATAATATAATTTGCAAATATAACATTTTTGAATTTTCAAAATATTTAATTTCTTATTCTTTGTATTACATCTTCTAATAAAATGTTAGAAATGTAGAGGTACATAATTGATATATCATCCTTGGTAAATGTTCTTCTTGTCATTATAAAATGCCCTTTATAATTCTATACTGTTGGGATTGCAATCTAGTTTTGGTTTAACATTCATAGTTGAATGCTTCTGTCTTCGTATTCATATTTTCCATTACTTCATGTTCAATTTGTAGTTGCCTTTTTAAATTAGTTATGCTCTACTTTTATACCTATTCACTGATTTTTTTTAAACTTTGGTTTATTAGTAAAAGATATTCATACACATTGTCCTAAGCTGTTTTTTAATATATTCTTATCCTTTAGGTTAATTAATATTTTCAAAGATATATTTATATTTTCTGTAGGAAGTCATGTTTCTGTGGTATTGTCAAATATATTAGCATTTTCTCATATATTTTAATACCACGTATATCCACTATGTTATTATTTTTTATTCCGTACTATCATATGTCCATTTTCACTCAATGTATACTTTTTCTTATTTAATTACCATTTGACATTCCATCTGTTGGAATCACCAACTATTTTCCATTCTTGATCATTTTGTAATCTGTATTTAACTGATTGTTAAGGGTTTTTTTTTTCAAAGTTTAATGGAGCTTCTAACTTTTTTTTAACTTGGATTGATTGTATAATACATTGTTCTATTGTCATAAAACTCCTTATTGATTTTCCTTGAGTACAATTTTGGCCGATTTTCAAGTTGCAGTATTCACTCAACACTATATAATATCTACATGCATTTTCCTTATTTTTCTCTTTGTGTTTTCTGAGTACAAGCATTTTCTTACTCTCCAAAGTGTCAATTTTTAAAAGAAATATTATTTATTTGTATGTCTGTATGGGTACTTGTGTGTGCACACACAGTCATGCATGCACATGTGCACTGGTGTCTTGCTGCTTCAAATGAATTTCAGAGGCACATGCCTTGAATCTTCCTTTAGATGTGTGCTGAGGAATTGAACTCAGAACAGATGGCTTTGAAAGCTAGTGCCTTTAACTACTGAGCCATCTCCACAGCACAAGCTTTAATTTTTTGACTACAAAATGCATATTTTATACCAGGTCATTATTATTTAAGTTACTTACATTTTATTAAATACAAATTTTTTTATTTTTTTTTGATTTGCAAGCAGGGAGAGACAGAGAGGAAAGACTGAGAGAATGGGAGTGCCAGAGCCTCCAGCCACTGCAATCAAACTCCAGACACATGCACCACTTTGTGCATCACATGGCTTCACATGAGTACTAGGGAATGGAACCCTGGCAGTTGGGTTTGCAGGCAGGTGCCTTAACCACTCTCCATCTCTCCGGCCCCTTAAATTTCTTTTCATTTAATTTCAGCAACATAATTTGTTAGTGAAGGTCCTTTACAAAATTTATTTCATATATTCTCTCTTCCAACATCTGTATAGATTTATTACAGATGCACTGTCATTTATCAATTTATATATTTATGAGAGAGAGAATGAGAATGGGCTTCCAGAGCCCCTAGCAACTGCAAATGAACTCCAAATGCATGCATCACCTTGAGAATCTGGCTTTACATGGGTACCAGGGAATCAAACCTAGGAACTTATGCTTTGCAGGCAAGGGCCTTAACTGCTAAGCCATCTATCCAGCCTGCACTGTCATTTAAGCAGATCATCCTACTGCCAAGTTTATAAGTTATAGATGAAAAGAGTCATTATAATTTAGTAAAGATTGTTATACCGATGTGGAGTGAAAAGTAAGATGAGAGTTATTGATTTATATAATAAGAGATAGATTCCTTGTTCTGTATAATATAAAAGTTTTCTGGACCAAAGGTATTTGTAAATTTTTAACTCATTTTAAATTAAATGTAAGTATTATATTCTTCTACTACTATTTTGCTCTTTGGTCACCATAAGTGAAAATATAATGGAAACGAGTCTGATTTGTAAATAAGGTAACTATTTCAGTATAGTGTTATTGATGCTGTTGTTAGCATTATTTTGATAAATGGTCTTTCTATATATCCCAGGCTGGCCTGGAATTTCAAACCATCGGGTCTTAGCCTTGGAGTGTTGATAAATCTGTTAATAACCCAAATAACTAGCCCATTAATAGATTTTGGCAGTAAATTCACAATAAATATTAAAGTATCCTTCATCGGGGGCTAATGTTGCCACTTTTTTCTTAAATATCAATATTTATTTTTCAGGAAGAAATTCTTTTATTAATGCCTCTCATAAGTAATTTTTAAATTATATACAATTAGTTAAATATGACTTCTGATTCAATTCAATTCAGTATTTTACTTGCTTGTATTACTTTATATGCACAGTCTTTTCTGCCTTAGTCTTTTTGACTGCTTAAATCACAAAGCATGCTGCTTGTAACCACACTTATCAAAATATGATCTCTCTCTCCTTCTCATCTCCCCCTATTCTCTATAAAGTTATGTAAATTGGCTCATCCTGACTTTAAAATTTTACATTATGGAGTCAGACTATTATAATTTCAGATTCTTTAGACTTTTCCATACATAAGCCTTTTATGCAAATGGTCCAAATGCCACTTACTGTTTCCAAATTTAATTCAATTTCTTACATATTTTCAAAATCATACCTTTTGGTTTATAATAATCTTACATGGCTCTCTTTGTAATTTTACACCATTTCTGGCTATCAAAATTCTACAACTACTTCAAGTATTTTTTTTTTTTTTTTAGTATTTTGTTTTTCTATGTAAAGATTTTCTTTTTTCCTTATAGGAACATTTTCCATATAGAATAGTCATGATAATTTTAGGATACGCTATTTTGTCTTCTCCTTGCCTCTTCATCAATTCCTTCCATCCATAGTATTGACTATTGCCTATATAAATGCCTTTTTGAAGTTTCTAGTATTGTGTCTTGCATGTAACAGGTACTAAGTAGATATTTGTTGAATTTAATTAAGTAATAACCTATCTTACTTGAGGACATCTGTGTAGTCAATGTCCTGAAAAATTCCTAGGAATGCAATAGGATGAATGATGGTCCAACACTTCTTGATTCTGAATCATTATTTCAAATCTGATGTATATCAGTTCAAAATTATTATATGTGTTCATATCAATTAATTTGTATACTGCAACTAGTATAAACATGCAATTCTTCAAAATGAGGCAATTTTATATTGAAAAGAGAAACTATTAATTATTCTGGGAAATCAGACCATATAGTACATACTGGGCAATCAAGACAGTTAGGTCACACTACTAATAATTTAAATCACATTTTTTTAAGTAGAAACTTTGTATGGACATATCAAGTGTTGGTACTATCATTTCCTTCCTCTCTGCCCCCCTTCCACTGAGGGCCCTCCTCCATGGAAGAAGCACTCTTGCTCATCTTGCCAATTCTTCTGCGGTGTCACTTGGGTCATAGCTGATGAGTTCATCTTGTGATGGGTGTCAACTCTCTTTTCTTGTCTTGTGGATAGATTATGGTGGTCTTCAAGCAGAGGGAGATCAGCATAGTTAAATGGGACAAGCATTCTTAATTTGGAGATTTTAATGGGTGTAGCTTCTCTTTTGGCCAGACTAGTAGGAGCATCTCATTTTTCAGCACTTCATCATCCCCTACTGCTCAGTCAAGTTCTTATTTGCATATAACATTTCTTGAAATACTTCACTAGAGGATAAGTTTATAGGACTGATATTGTGCTAAAAGTACTCAAATTATTCTCAAAAGATTGAATAAGCCTATTAAAATCCTATGTTAGAACTCTGAAATGATTGATGACATTCTTTTTACAACAGAATTCTCTCTATATTTTGCCCAGATCTACATATTTACGTGATAAACTTTTATATTATATTTTGAGCCTATAAAATATAAAAATAATGAAATGGAACAAATATATGCATAAGCTTAACTAATTCTAAACATTTTATACATGTCCCACAAAATAAAGAAAATATCATTGGTAATCTCCATAATTCCTTTAAACCAAACATATCCATGAAAAACAGATATTAAAAATTAGTTAAGCACTGGAGAAATGCCTTAGTGGTTAAGTCACTTGTCTTTGAAGCCTAAGGAACTAGGATTGATTCCTCAGTACACACATAAGCCAGGTGCACAAGGTGGTGCATGCATCTGGAGTTCTTTGCAGTGGCTAGAAGCTCAGAAACACCCATATTCTCTATCCCTTTATCTCTCTCTGTCTCTCTCCCTTGCTGCCTCTTTCTCTTGCTCTCTCTCCCCAATAAATAAATAAAATATTTTCAATTTTTTATTGACAACTTCTATACTTACAGACAATAAACCATGATATTTCCCTCCCTTCCTCCATTCCCCTTCAGAACTCCACTCTCCATCATATCCCCTCCCTCTTTTAATTAGTCTCTCTTTTATTTTGATGTCATCATCTTTTTCTCCTATTATAAGGGTCTTGTGAAGGTATTGCTAGGCACTGAGAGGTCATGGATATCAAGGCCAATTTCTGTCTGGACAGTTGCTTTATAAGGAGTGGTACCCTTCCTTTGGCTCTTACATTCTTTCCACCAGCTCTTAAGCAATGGACCCTAAGCCTTGGAGGGTGTGATAGAGATGTTTTAGTGCTGGACACTACACCATCCCTTCTTCTCAGCACTATGTTGCCTCTTGATCATCCCAATGGTCATCACCACTTTCTTCCCTTTACTCAGCTTTTTGTGTAGATGCTAACAATAAAGAAAAGCATGCCTTACAAAAAAACACCAACTGGATCCAGCATACAATGATGTTTGCCATTGTTAGTATTTTTCTATATGGGAAGTCCCAAGAAATCTTGCTGAACACAGATTTTATGATTTTCATCTGAAATTTTACTTCTTTACAATGCAGTTCAGTGGTTGTTAGAGAGCAAGGGAAAGGGAAGGGTAAGAGGGCAATTACAATTAAGGTTTAGTAATAAAGCATATTCTATATTATTATATATGATTTATATTATATTATATATTATTTATAATATATTATAATGGCTTATCCAAATATTATATATTTCTATAAATCCATGGAATGTACAATAACAAGTATGAAATCCTAACATCACCTCTGGATCCTATGTGATAATGATACACCAATATAGATTCATATAGTGTATGGACTATATCACTATGGTGGGGTTGATTACAGTGGAAGGAAGTGATACATATGTTGGTGCAAACTCTGTACTTTCTGCTCAATTTTGCTGTGATCCCTCCCCAAATACTTAAAATATCCTTAAGGAAAGAATAAAATGCTTTCTAGCAGAAAATCTTTTCATTGGATATATAAAAAATAAAGTGTTATCTCCCATATCACAGAGTATATTTTTAAATACTTCAATTAGAAATAATACTGACACAACCATATTAAAGCAAAAAAAATGAAGAAAATTCCACTTTAAACTTTCTGGGAAATGGATCCAGGAACTTAGAATTTGTGGATTTTTCTTAGTAGATTTCATTTGGCATCTCTGATAAGTAAGCACTGCTAACATCAGACATTTGTTGCACTAACATCTTGCATAATAATTTAGTTTAGAAATCACTGGCATCATTTGATTCACATTTAGAGTAGTGTGTGTGTGTGTGTGTGTGTGTGTGTGTGTGTGTGTGTGTCTGCAATGGATAAATTTGGGTATTGCTCTGTAGAAATGCCAATCATCATTTTTGAGAGAATATTTCTAATTGGCCTGGAGCTCACCAAGTAGGCTACACTAGCTAGCCAGTAAGTCCCAGGATTTTGGCTATATATCCCTCCACAGCTTTGGGAATACAAGTATGTGCCACCACATCCAGCTTTTCTTTGTATTCAGGTTCTGTGTATCCACTCAGGTCCTTATGATTCCAAGGCACACACTTTACTCACTTAGCCATGTAACACACTCATATAAATAAAATGCATAAAATGATTGGATCATGCCTAAACCACTAATCACCTTCAAATGAGAGCATGATAGAAATTATTTTTTATATTTTATTTATTTATTTTTAAAATATATTTTATTTATTTATTTGAGAGAGAGAAAGAGACAGAGAGAGAGAGAAAGAGAGAGAGGATGGGCATGCCAGGACCTCCAGCCAGTGCAAATGAACTCCAGCTACATGTGCCCCCTTGTGCATCTGGTTTACATGGGTCCTGTAGAATCGAACTGGGATCCACTGGCTTTTCAGGCAAACACCTGAACCACTAAGCCATCTCTCAGTCCTTTCTTTCTTTATTTGACAAAGAGAAAGAGGCACAGAGAGAGTGAGAGAGAAACGGAATGGGCATGCCAGAGCCTCTAGCCACTGCAAATGAACTCCAGATGCATGTGCTACCTTGTGCATCTGGCTTATGTGGGTCCTGGGGAATCAAACCTGGATCCTTTGGCTTTGCAGTCAAGTGCTTTAACCACTAAGCAATCCCTTCAGCCCCATGATGGACATTTTTAAAGGGAAAACTTTTGTTCAAAAAGTACTAAGAGTACAATTTTACTCTGTCATATGTGCTTACTAACTGAGATCGGTTGGACGTGAGTATAAATGGTAGTAAGCACAAGAAATATGGCCATAAAACTAGAATGAGACAAGGATAGAGAAGAAATAGTCTAAGAAGAGAGGAGGGGTTACCTGACAGGTTAGGTTAGGGAAGGGTCAGAATATGGGGATGGGATAAGCTTGGAGTTGTAGGCAGTAGGGACAGTGAGGAGGGAATTATATAAAAGTTATAACAACATGAATCAGTTTCATAGAAACCCTAACCCTGACTAGTAGTCTACAAGGTATAACTACCAATAAAGGGGGAAGGGAGCAGTCAAGACAGAAAGTGGAAAAATCTTAACCTTAAAATCATGGACTCTGGCCAGTAAATCCCATTCTCAGAATTGGGTTGCTGCCACAGTGAGTTGTTGGCCAGGGAGACTTATAAGGTCCTCCAAACAAGGCAGGCCTCGGTAAAATCACTTGATTACATACCAGAGCTAGAAAGGTAAGACCCTATTGCTGAAGACACCACAGGCTACTGTCATGGGGCATTGGAATACTATACAGAAGGTAAATGCTCCCTCTTAGCTAGCTCTCATAGTGCTGGGGAGCCCTATGAGAGCTGTTGCCAGACAGCAGTCACTACCAGCATGCAATAGCCAGAGAACCTTGCATACTAAGGAATCAACCAGCTGGACAAGAAGCACACACTGGTGAAATACTGGCATGAAGCCTCTACAGGTAACCAATAGTTCTCTGGTTAGAAATGAGACCCACTCAGTGGGAGAGAAATCATACCTAGTGTTGGAAACTAAGTCAGAATCCCATGGTCAGGAAACTCAAATTTCAGAGAGAAGTCCCAACTGCTCTCTGGAGAATAAGAGCAGGTTTACAGACCAAAAATCTCTCAAATAACTTTGCATACCTCCTTTTACACAAGCTGCTCTCACTTTTTGTTGGAGAATCTGTTTTAATTTACTGATGGCTTAAAAATAGAGGAGAACCAACACTACCCACCATGAGACTTGCACCCACATCTTCCAGGAGCCAGGAGAAATTTCAGAGGAAGCAGAAACATGAGTATTGCTCTTACTGTGAGCCTGACAACCAGCTCCAGGGTGATGGTGACAGACACAGTGATCAATCACAACCTATCAAAGTAGAAATCCATAGTCTACATAGATCTCACCACTAAAGAAGACTGCCAACAGACCTGCTGTGGCTCTGAGAAGATTGCAGAAGAGGGGTTTGATATATTGTTAGAGCCCATGAGTTGGTAGGAATATCCTGAAGCACTGTCCCCTACTATCTCATAGGGACTGACTGAGGCTTTCATGACCCCACAATGAATATCATAATCACACTGAGGAGGGCCCCCAGGGTAACAGGAGCAGGAACAAGGGAATAAAATAGTATAACATCATATATAGATATTCAGAAGTGGGGAATACTTGGGCCAAATTTTTGAGGTATATGTTCACTGAGGTACCTTGTGTGGTGGTTTGAATCAGATGTCTCCCATAAACTCTTGGGCTTTGAATGCTTTGTCCACAGGTGGTTATAATTTGTAGAAGGAGTCTTGCTGGAGAAATGTGTTGGTGAGTACAGGCCAAAGGGTTTTATAGCCCTTGATATAGTTTGGACCACTCTCTTGTTGTTTTCCAATTGCTGTGGCAGAAGTGATGTCTAGCCTCTGCTCATATCATGCTTTCCCCTGACATCATGCAGCTTTCCCTTGATATTATAAGCCAAAACAAAAACTGTTCTCCCACCAAAACAAGTGCTTAGAAAAGTTTGAGCTTTTAAAAGCAATACAAGTAGATTGCATTTTAATCAGCAATGATCAACAAACTTAGAAATGTCTATGGAAGTAGGAACACCAATTATGATTATTATCAACATAATTGTTATTACAACCCTTAAATAGTGCTTATAATGTTTCAGGCATTATTCTCTGTGTTGTAAGAAAAGTAACTTGTTTTAACATATGCAAGAACTATTTAGGGATAGTACTACTATTATCTCCATATTTTAACTGATGAATTAGTGGAAGAAAGGCATTCAATAACTCGCCACGTCACAAATTTGATGATAGTTTAGTTGGGAATCAAATCCAAACATCATATTTCTAGGGTTAATAGTCCTTAACTAATTGGAAATTATTCCCAGTGAATTAAAAAGAGGAAGTTGTGAAAAAATCAAAGAATAAGAGAGAAATTTATAAAGTACATGAAAGCATATATCAAAAGGAAAATATGGAGAAATGCTACCATTTAAGAGAATATATTCATTTAAAGATGATAGTAAGAAATGTCTGAAGAAAACATAAAATATAGGAACTGTAAAAGTGATGCAAGACATGTTTTAAGCATCAGGAATGAGCCACACATGAAGGATAATTAAGTGAAAAAGTCAATGAGGAAGGAGTGACTGGAGCAGAGTACATGGGAAGCACCCAGATTCCATGATTGGGAAGCATTTGTTTGGACTATGTGATATTATCATCTGCCAAGAGAAATCAAAATTTACCACTCAGAACTAAGCTACATTTAATACCAACCCTTCACTATCTGTGCAAACAGGGAACTTGGCTTCAATAAATATGCACACTTGAATTGAAGGGATGTCACTGGTTTTACTCTAGAATCTTTTCTTATTACAGGAAAGCACCTTGTCATATTTGTTGTGTTTTCTCTACTAGATAAAGTTGCTCTCTGATACCAAAGACATTATATGCTATGCCATTTTTTCTTAAATATTTCTAATAATTAATTTGAAAGAAGGACTTTTATATAAGTATAGGAAAATAATAATATTATGAAGGAACCAAGCAATTTTCACAAATTTTCTTTCCTGGTGAGTCAATTATATATGATTTTTTAAAACCAAAAACATATAGATGTTAATATAATAATAATAGGTAAATAATAGTAAGCTTTGTTTACTATTGTTTGTAACTATAACCAGGCAAAGTAAAGGCACAATATATTTAGAAAGATTCTGGCATACCATGACTATTTATGAGATATGCAATTGAAGACAGTGTTGATGTAAATTTAAGATTTTTAATGTATGTAAAATTAAAATGCATTCTATGCAGATATAATTCAACAATGATTTTAATTGAGAAAAATACATTGAAAACAAGGGACTAAAATGTATTCAATTCAAAGATCAGTAAATCCATGTAGTTTAGTAAGATTAATTGTTTATAGGGGTTTAGTTTGAAACAAATTTAATCCTTAAATTCTTAATGACTGCTAGTAATTCTTATTTTACATATTTTATTTGTTTATTTATTTAGGAAAGAGAGAGAGAGACAGAGACACACCAGGGCCTCTAGCCCCTGCAAACAAACTCTAGATACATAATGCCACCTTATACATCTGGCTTATGTGGGGACTGGAGAATCGAACCTGGGTCCTTAGGTTTCATAAGCATGTGCCTTAACTGCTAAGCCATCTCTCCAGCTCCATAGTAATTTTTAATATGGAAGTTATATCTATCTAACAAAAGGTGAAAATTTAGATTTGTGTAATTTATTCCTATATCAGAGCATATTTTTGTTTTCTGTAGATATTGCTATCATTCATTGATATAGTTTATTATTTAAAGATATTCAAGAAGTAGGGCTAGAGAGATTGCTTAGTAGTTAAGGCACATGCCTGCGAAACCTAAGGATGCCAGTTCGAGCACATGCATCTGGAGTTTGTTTGCAGTCTCTAGAAGCCCTAACACACCCATTCTCTCTCTCTCTCTCTCTCTCTCTCTCTTTCTTCCTTTCTCTGTCTCTGATAAATAAATAAATAAAAATAAAATCTTTTAAAAAAGATATTCAAGAAGTACATTGTTTCACTTACAAGTAATTTTTTCCAATGACTGAAAGGGAAAGAATTTTCTTTCTTTCTTTCTTAATTTTTTTAAAAATAAAACAGGAAGAGATAGATCCCATCAAATGGAAGTAGAAACATTTATTGCCTAATTAAGTTCTTGTGTTATATTTTGTCAGTATCTTATATAAGCATTTATATCTTGTTAGGGCCAACAATAAACATTAAATGTCAGGTTTCTTTTTTTTTAAGTTTTTTTTAAAATATATTTTATTTATTTTATTTTTACTTATTTATTTATTAGAGACAGAGAGAGGGGAGAGAAAGAGAAAGAGTGAGAATGGGCACGCCAGGGCCTCTAGCCACTGCAAACAAACTCCAGACACATGTGCCACCATGTGCATCTGGCTTACGTGGGACTTAGAGAATCAAACTGGGGTCCTTAGGCTTCACAGGCAAATGCATTAACCACTAAGCCATCTCTCCAGCCCAAATATCAGGTTTCTTTCTCACAATCCTTATGTGTACATGTCCTTATGTGTGTAATTTCCTTTGTCTCTCCCATTTTTAAAGTTCTATTATTCTTGTCCTTTACCTGAAAAAAATCTACTTTTATATTTGAACTTCAGGATTTCCAACTGACAATCAGAATTGACTTTAATAGTATTTGATTGTTGAATTTCAATTGTGGAAGTTGATTTTAGTCATCAGTCACTACTTACACAAACATCTCAAAAAGTTTGCTCCTTTGAGTTTTTGTTAACATATAATTATCTTAATTTTACTACTTCTACTGATTGTAAAAATGAAAGAAGAATTTAAAGGGAAGTGAATCAATTTAATGGATAACATATGCATTTATCCAAAGAGCAATGGGAGTTTCCTCCTAGGGCCTGTGATCTTTTAAACCATAGCCTCAACTCAGTTTTCAGTGCCAGATATTAATTTGCTTTCATGGAGCAGGTATAAAATTCAAGAAAGCAGTTTGTTTCCTGCAAAACTGACTTTCCACTATCAGAAAAGTGGGTGAAACTTGCATGGCTGGCTGGTTGTGTAGCTTGCAGGATCCACTGCTGGTTAAGGATGGTGATGCCATTTCTCCTCCAGTAGTATACCTACACTTTCCAGCACTATGACAGCTAGCCAGCAGGGAGGTTTCCAGCCTAGTTTTAGCTTGACTTCTCAATATCTAACAACTGAAGTATGTGTCTTCTAAATATTTATGCTAACACTGATATATTATTGCTGTTCTCACTTTTGGTTAGAGAAGTTTATTTTTGCAGATGGTGATGACTACTGGGGAGACCCAAGATTCATCACGGTGATGAGAAATGACAGTTGAGTGCATAGCACTGGCATAAAACATCTCTATTACACTCCCAAGGCTCAGGGAACATTGTAGAGGAAGTGTCAGAAAGGACATTAGTGTGGCTCTCATCACTGTTCAGAGAACATTCTCTTTGTAGGTGATAGAAAATAATGAAGAGTCTCAAAACTCATCAAGGTGCTGAAAATAATAAGTAGCTGTTGAGATCTCCACACTAAATAACACATCTTTACCATGCTGTCCTAGACTCAGTCAACATTGCAGAAGAGGGGGCAGAGAGAATGGAAGAGCCAGAGGATAGGAAGAGTAATTTTGGAAAATCATTCCCTGGGCAAGAAGTAACTGGTGCATTCAGGACGTCACATTGGAGGTAGCTACCACTATGCAGTATGCTCAATTTTGAGCTCTTCAACATTTTGACATAGATAAAGAAGGTGGGTATACACACACACACACACACACACACACACACACACACAAACACACACAAAATGAAAGACAACAGATCAGATTAGGGCTTCCTTGGAAAGAGGAGAGGGATAAGTGGACTAGGGGTAGAGGAAGGAGACAAAAAATGGTAATGAGAGGGGATTATGTTCAAATTACAATACATTCACCTACTAAAATTTTCAGTGAAAAATTAAAATTAGAGCAAATCATATAAATGGCTATCTTTAACATTATTTAACTAACTGAGGGGCATATGTTATAAAATATGTGTATATTTCTTCTAATACTTTTGATACAATACATAATATTAAGAAAAAAATATTTGGCAAATGACATATCACTGGGTGTCAAATAGACATGAACCAAATTATAGAATTATCTACACATTATATTTCTTCACAATTTTTTAGAAAGAAAACTTCACTTATACATTATTATTATATACTTATAATCTCCCCTTAAACTATAAAATAGACTTTCATTCATGATTTCCCAATATCTTATTTTCAAACAGCTCACAAAGTGTTGTTGAGTCCTAGTATTTGTAACCAATATATGATATTAATTGCTAGGAAATATGTAGACTAAATGAGGAATAATCCTTGAGCTCCTAGCCTACATATCCCCAATACTATCAATATCAGTCTCTTCTCCCAACATCTCTGGTTACTTAAACAATAGTTCACTATAGGACACAGAAGGAGAAAACTATTAACTACATGTTTGTCTCATGTCAATAATATAATTTTAACACAGAACAACTTACATATAGAAACCTTAGATATAGATATCTCAGTGATTATGGTGATGGTCCCTGAGAATTTTGCAATTTTAAAAATATAGACCTAATAGCACCAGTTGTTGATGACATGCTACTGAGATTGTATAGGCATTAGGAGTATTTTGTCCAATATCAGACAGTTTTAGGTTACATATGAAAACCTGACAAAGAAGTTTGTAAACAGGAAATTACAATATACAGAGTAAGGAATGATAAACCACTTAATTTTGAAGGCACAATCACATTTCCTTCTATTTTCCCCATAATTGAATGTTCACAGAGATTCAGGATGATTAAGCTTATCTCACTTATCTACCCCATTTCCATAACAATTTAATGAGAAAAACAATTTAAAGAAGATTCTTTTTAATTCCCCAATAGTATTTCTATGGTTCAGTTAATTTTTTTTGTTTTTGTTTTTTTGAGGTAGGGTCTTACTCTAGCCCAGGCTGACCTGTAATTCACGATGTCATCTCAGGGTGGCTTCAAACTCATGGCTATCCTCCTACCTCTGCCTCCCGAGTGCTGGGTTTAAAGGTATGTGCCACAGTGCCCAGCTATTTTTGTTAACATTTTAAATGGAGAAAAATTCTAAACAAAAATAATTTCAAACACCAACATCTTATCTTTGACATATTTATTCTGATATGCTATTACTGCTCCAGCAGTTCACATCAGATCACTTTATATGACTTCCCCATTAGCATCAACATTGCTTGGAATCATGTTGTAGATGAGTCTAAAAGGATCACAGAGGTGTGTCAGAGGGCTAAATAAGAAAAGTAATGAGACTATAAACCTCACTTTCCACTTCAACCAGTTTCATCACTTTCAATGTTTACTTTATCAGGGTTATATTTCTAAATATATCTTTGAAAGCCATCAACCATAAGTGCTAATCCAGTTAATATTATAGTTAAATTAACTTTAAACCTGCTGAGAGTTACCTAATTAGTGGAGAAAATCTAAACTATAGATTTGAAAAGTTAGCATTAATCATATTTGTCATATGGTAAAGCACTTCGAATTTTTTATTCAGTAGTTTTAGCTATCCATAAGATGATTAATAACTATGTGATATATTCCTGCCATTTTTGCAAGCACAATAACTGTCTCTAATGCACAAAATAGGTATAAAAGTATAGATTAGAATTGACTCTTCACATCTATGACCTTGTATTCTTTTTTTTTTTTTTTTTTTTTTTTTTTTTTTGCAAGGTAGAGTCTCACTCTGGTCCAGGCTGACCTAGAATTAACAATGTAGTCTCAGGGTGGCCTCGAACTCTTGGCGGTCTTCCTACCTCTGCCTCCCGAGTGCTGGGATTAAAGGTGTGTACCACCATGCCCAGCCTTGTATTCTTTTATTTGTGTTGAAATAATTAGTCTAATCCCTTGTAGCCCATCTCTCTTCCTTTCCTTTGAAGGGGTTTAATAAAGAAAAATGTCATGGTTTACACCTTTAACAGGAATGTCATTGAGTAAATTCAAGAGTGATTATTGCAATTTTCAAAAAGGTGACCTCAGGGAAAAAAAAAATGAAGTGAATCAATTCCTTGAACAGTAAATAAACTTCTTTGACTGTCACTGAACCTTAGAATTATTGGATAAATCCTTACTTATGGCCATGGATTCCTCACAAATACTTGTGAAGGAGTTAAAGACACTTGAAAATTCTTGTGATATTTATAGTACTGCATAAATGCTTGATCATTCTGTTATCTACTTGTGTCCGATACTTTTAAAACAAAAAAAAATCTAACAAAAAGCCTTAAGTTAATAAAAGTTAGAAAACAATATTGAAAACATTAATAAACAAATTAATTAATAAAATATTCATTTTATTGTGTGGTTATGTATTATAACTATTTAATATTATTTATAATAAAATGTTACATTTAGTCAATACACATTGAAGTTTGGAAAATAAATACAGTGACCTAACATGAAGCTTAAAGAGTTAGTATGGTGGTTTGATTCAGATATCGCCATTAAATCAAGTGTTGTGAATGCTTTGTCTTCAGCTGCTGGCAATTTAGGGTGCAGAGCCTTGCTGGAAGAGGTGTGTCATTGGGCATGGATGTTAATTTTATTAGCTCTTATCTTGTCAGGGTTAGCTCAGCTCATTCTATTACTACTGCTTTCTACCTGCTGTACCATGAGGTAATGTCTAGCTTCAACTCCACAATCTTTTCCCTGTCATCATGAAACTTCCTGTAAAGACTAAGCCAAAATAAACTCCTCCCATAAGGTGCTTTTGGTCAGGTGTATTGTCCCAGCAACACAAAGGTAACTAAAACAGAAAATTGTTACCAGTGGAGTGGGATAGTGGGTTTATTGCTATTGGAAAGTTGTTGCATGTTTCTTGTTCCTTAGGAAGTAATTTGTGAATGAATATGGAAGGATTTGAATTTTAGACTTAGAGACACCTAGTCGTGCTATAAGTAGAACTTGATGAACCATGCTGGTGAGAACTGAAAAGACCTAAATAGAGAAATAACATTGGACTCAGACTTGGTTTATGAGGAGAAAGAGCACTTGGGACAGGAATAGAGGTAGCTTGTGTGAGAGGCTGGTTTCATTCTTCTGTGTCCTGATAACTTGAGCAATGTTGCTTTGAAGGAATGGACTGGTGTGAGCAGAAGGATAGGGCACAGAGGGAAATGGAAATTTTGGGACAAAGACTTAGCCTGGTTCCACTGTAATTACTGCATTATCACCAGTGCAATTGTACTAGCTATTCTGTGTTGAGACAGTAAGAAGACTGTTGAAGGATTGTCATGCTCCTCAAAGCCAGCTTTACTCTGATATGGATTAAAAAATCTGGCAGCCCACCTGGTACAATAGAAGTATAACAAATGTAGGATAGAGAGGGTCATTAGATTTGCAACACCCTTAGGAGACGGTACCTAGGAAAAGTGGAGAAGGGACCTACTTCCTGAATAGAAGCCATGAGTATCCATCACATGGATCTATGAATTGCAGTGTAGAACCAAGGATTTTGAAGATGTCAGGACTACGTGATATCCACCAAGGTGAACTGCTAGCTAAGGAAGGCAATTTCATCAGGATGTAAGCATCCCAAGTGGTAGGGCATATATTGGAGCCCCAGAGACATTGTCATTGGTCCTAGTTGCCACACATTTGAAGTACAGGATTTGATATTTATCCAGCTTGTTTTCTTATATTTTAATAATTTTATTTATTTATTTTTCAAGCAGAAATAGATAGAAAAAGGACAGAGAGAATGGGCATTTCAAGGCTTCCAGTCACTGTAAGCAGACTCAGGATGCATGTGCCACCTTGTGCATCTGACTTTATGTGGATACTGAGGAATTGTACTTAAGTCATTAGACTCTGCAGGCAAGTGTCTTAACTGATAATCCATCTCTCAAGCCTCCTACTTGTTTTCTATCTTTTATTGTTTCAATCTATACTTTTTTTGGGGGGGGGCTCGAGGTAGCATCTCACTCTAGCCCAGGCTGACCTGAAATTCACTACGTACTCTCACGAAGGCCTTGAACTCATGTTGATCCAACTATCTCTAGTTTCCTAGTGCTGGAATTAAATGTATGTGCCACCATGTCTGGCCAATCTATTCTTTATATAATTTTATTTACAGTGAGAACGTTTAATTTGTTTAATTATGTATAATAATTTATGTTTTGATTTTAAAGCTCATGGTTAAGAGACTTTGAAATAGGAGGATGTTTGAACACTGTTGGGACTGGTAAAGAATATGGGGACTTTTAATGTTGGAAAGTACATTTTAGATCATGGATGTTCATGAGTTTATAGGGGCTGTGAATGGAATGTTATGGTTTGGTTCATATGTTCCTCATAAACTCATGTGTTTCAAATGCTTTTTGTCAGATGTTTTGTACCAGCAACATAAAGGTAGCTATAATAGTAAGTAATAAAAATGCTTTTTTGAAACAAAGTATAATCTAAAGTTTTACACTTGCGAGACAATGCTGGAAATCTCCTTTTATTGTCAGGGTTCTTAATAACCTCTCACCATTAAAAGATTACATGCAACAAAAGAGTTATTAGCAAATGAAATAGGTAAAACACTTATTGTCAAATTTGAGTTAGCACTTCCCTTATTAAATAAGCAACACAATTAAATATGGCATTTATAATTCTTGACATGACAATCATTTTTCAAATAAGTGTATCACAAAATATTATTTATACAAATTTCAAAAAAGCTTTGGCCTATACTCTGAGGAAGAATTCATTATTTTTTAATTGTACATAATAAGGTTATGTTGTATTTTTTTCAGCATAAGATGTGGCAAACATTCTGTCTCAAAAGAAGCATCTCATGTAAAATTTGGCATTATTCTTATAAAAAGAAACAAGTTGTATAAGCAACACTCATCAAAATTTAATGTGATTTCACTCAGTAATGAAAAAACGCTAGTTTTTTTTCCATTTCCTTAATAAACATGAATATTTATAATTTGAGCAAAAACACTATTGATTAACCAGCGGCACCAAACAATACCAAAGACTCCTCTACTCACCATACTTCATCATCACACAGTATATGTACACTTGCTGTGTCAATTGTCCAAAATGATTTTTCCTTGCTTCTTACTATAATTGTACTGTATCACTACCTCATTTTTTAGTTCACAAAAGAGTAAACAAGATTTATTAGATGCATTCATTCTTTTTTTTTTTTTTTTTTTTTTTTTTTTTTTTTTTTTCAAGGTAAGGTTATCACTCTGGCTCAGGCTGACTTGGAATTCACTATGTAGCCTCAGGGTGGCCTCGAACTCTTGGCGATCCTCCTATCTCTGCCTCCCAAGTGCTGGGAATAAAGGTTTGCCCCACCACACCCGGCTTCATTTCTTTCTTGATTCTCATTTCTATTTTACTACTTAGAGAATGGTTTGTTTGGCCACCAGCTTAGTGCTTAAGAACCAAAGAATTACCCTTGCTAGGAATAATAGAATGATATGCTGACAGGAGTCTGAACTTAACAATATCATGAAGCAAAGCGACAATACCTATGCAGGGTGAGTTTCCTCTAGAAATTTATATGCACCATAATTTGTCTTTTTAATATGCTATTGTATATGAATTCTGTATTTTCAGTTATATTCCTAAATAGTAAACTATCATATATTCTGATAATTTATAATTTCTTAAAGACACTCACTCAATTTTTAAATGCATCTTCCTAAGATGGATGATAATCAATTAATACCCCCTCCTATTTGAATATATTATAACATTTATAAGAGCAGAGATGCTCGTGAACATTGTAGTTAAGTCATCCTGAAAAATAAATACCTTGGGGATGGAGGGTTTGCTTAGAAGTTAAGGCACTTGCCTGCAAAGTCAAAGGACCCAGGTTCGATTCCCCAGGACCCACATAAGCCAGCTGCACATGGTGGCACATGCTTCTGGAGTTTGTTTGGAGTGGCTGAAGGCCTTGGCAAACCCATTCTCAGTCTCTCTATCTGCCTCTTAGTCTCTCTCTTAAATAAATAAAAAGTTTAGATAACTTGAAGAAAAACAAGAAGGAAATGAAAGGAATGGTTGATAAATAGAAAGGGAAACACTTGCTTAATGTAAGTTTATTTTTCCACTGTATTCTTCAATCTTCTTTTTCCCCAATACTCAGTGGTCTAGTCTTTCTTTGAAGTACACTCTAAGATATAAAGTTCTTTTTAATTTTGAATGTTTTTTAGAAGATGATCTAATAAATATATTACTGCACTGAGACTCTATAGAGGCATTTATGATTTAATAAATATAAAAGTCATAAGTGAATGGAATATCTTAAGTGGGAGGTTTAAATTATTGATCAGGGAATTCCTTGTAGAATCTGAACCAGAAAAAAAAAAATCATTACAAGTCTCTCCTTCAGAAAGTTTTATTTCAAATGGCTTTCATAGAAATACTCAAAGTGCCCCCTTCCAACCAAAGTATCTTCTGGTAAGCAGTGAGATTTTAAGTATGTTTATCTCCTTTTTACTAAAAAAACATATTTTATGATTTTGATTGTTTCAGAAATGAAAAACAAGCTAGGAAAAATGAATTCATTTCAGAAAAGAACAATAAAAGTTAGCAAATTGCAGGTCAACATTAGAACAGGGTTTAAGCTGGAAAGTCTCTGTCTTATTAGGATAGAAAATGAGAATTAAAAATGAGAATAACTTGAATCTAGGATTGGTATGGACTATGTAGATGTTTCTGTGCTATTTTGATTAGATAGTGATAGTGTTTTAAACAATTTCTTTAAAAGATATAGTAAAGTTGATCAGATTCTATACAGTGAAGTATTTATTTCAAGGATTATGGTGGACTTTGTTTTTACCACAAGGAAGGATTTAGAATTCTTTTATTGGGTATCTAGAATTTAACACGTAATCACTTCTCATGTAGAATACATGCTAGCATCAATATTTGTTTCATTTCAAAAATTTACAACAATTTTTAACAAAAATTGACACTTATAGCTAACATTAAAAGAAATAGTATGGCAAAGATGAAGCTAATATCCTGAAGATAAATACATTTGTTATTTTCTTTTTATATTTATTTGTATATTTATTTAACAGAGCTACAGAGACAGAGAGAAAGATGAAATGGGTATGCCAGGGTCTCCTGCCAGTGTAAACATAATCCAGACACATGCACCACTTCATGTGTTTGGCATCATGTGGGTAATGGAAATCTGGCCAGTAGGCTTTGCAAACAAGCACCTTTAACCAAGGAGCCATTTCCCCAACACAATTTTATTATTTAGAATAAAGGAATAAAGGAAAATTCATAGAGATGAAATGGAGACAAAATATAATGTAGTGCAACATCTCACAATACAAAAAAAAAACATACTATAGGGGCAGGAAGTAAATCAACATATATTTTTGTTTTTTGGTTTTTCAATGTAGGGCCTCACTCTAGCTCAGGCTGACCTGGAATACACTACTTAGTCGCAGGGTGGCCCCGAACTCTTGGCGGTCCTCCTACCTCTGCCTCCCAAGTGCTGGGATTAAACAATATATAAATTTTGGATGGAAACAAATATCTTATCCCTAGTACTTGATATGAATTATAATTGATATAGAGCCCTTGCAGATTCACACTACTTTCACATTACTAAATCATTACATGCATAATTAAGAAACAGTAACAATTAATCATAATTAAGAAACAATGGGGGCTGGAGAGATGGCTTAGGGGTTAAGGCGCCTGCCTCCTAAGCCTAAGAACACTGGTTCCAATCTCCAGCGGTTCCCATCTCCAGGTCCCACGTTTAGCCAGATGCAAAGTGACGCAAGGGTGCAATGCCACACTTGACCACAAGGGGGCACACATCTGGATTTCGTTCTCAGCAGCTGAGACACTGCTGCTGCGCCCATCTCTGTCTTCCTCTCTTTCTCTCTCTCTGTGTCTCTCTCAAAAAAAATAATAAAAAATAAAAAGTTTTTAAAAAAGAAAGAAACAATGGGCCTAAGATATATTTCAAATACTAAATTGACTTTAAAATGAAAGAATAAGACATTTTCATTAGAAAGATTGCTACTTTGAGCTTTTATGGTAGTCCCAGTTGAGTACTAGTATCCTAAGTATAGGGGTTAATAATAAAAATGATGGTAATAATGATTTCTATGAAGGTAGGGCAATTACTTACTTGTTTATGACATGTGATTATGACCTAAGTCAAAGCTTACCTCATTTGTAGTGTTAAATCTTCTTTTTAAGCAAATAGTTAGTTATGCCTTATAATACTCATAGCTAGCATTTTGAGCAATTGATGGATACTAGACATTATATATATATATATATTTATTTCTGGAACCTTTAGTATTAGTTGTATACTGTGCAGAATCTGTATTTCACTGATGCAGAAACTGAAGCCAAGAATTACAAGATAATTTAGATAATTTGTCCAGTACTGCATAACAAGTGAGTTGTTGAAGTTGTTTCAATTCAATTCCAGTCTGTTTGACCATATAGTGGATATTTTCTCTATGTCACTTTATTTCTTAATGGCATATTTATATTTAAAAATACTCTTTAATCAAAACCAGTTTTAAAATAGTAACTTATTATTGTATAGTGTTACATGTAATTTTCTGAAATTGAACTAATGTACATGAACTGTATCATGGATCATCGTAAGAAGACATGCTAAGAGAAAATTGTTATTCCTAGCACATTATATTTCTTCTCCCTGGAAATTTCCTTTAAAACTAAAACCAAAAAATCTCTCAGGCATGCTTTGTATATCAGTTCAAGTAAAATGTATTTGTCATATGATGTGAACATTTTAAAAAGCCTTAGTAAAGAGAGACTTTCTCTCTTGACACTTCCACTTTCATTTTATGCCTAAACCAGCACCATCCATTTTAATATGTGAAACTCAGGTCAGCCAGTATAGAGGACAGATAAGAAGATATATTGGTTTCCTCAGGTGAAAAATAGTGGTAATAGATGAGTTTTCAGCAGTGAAACTACTTAATGTAAAACAAACACTTTTTCTTCTGTTTTTTCCTATTCTATGTTATTTAAGAGATAATTCTTTTTTATCAGATAAAAACTGACTTCTGTTAGACCAAATACCCTTTAGATATAGTTTTTGTAACAATATAACTGCATAAAAATTATAAATCATGTATAAGGTCCCCTACTGAGAGGAAAGTCGAACTACCTTCTAAATATCTTTCTGAATTTTTTTATGTCTAATACATATTTCGGCCCAGGTATTGTTACCCTAAGGAATTTTCAAAAACAAACAGGGAGTTGTTTTTCATAAATATTGTAGAGATTTTGAATTTTAGAAAACAGAACTTTGTATGGCAGCAAATACTTTTGAGGATATATCAGGCAGTGGGAAAACTGGTGTTAATATTAGAATATTTTAGGATCAAGGGTAAGGTATACAATGATGATGATAACAGTAAAACAATACAGAGTGTTGGGCAGAGAACGTGTCAAGCAATATCCCAACACTTTCCATATATTTGCTTATGTATTTTCCATATGATTTCAAATAAAGAAGTAATATCTCCATTTTACTGATGAGATATATGATCCACATAGTGATTATATAGTTTTTCACAAGTCATACTACAAGTAAATATGAATCCAAAATTCAAACACAGGCCATCTGGCTTCAGAGTTTGTTATCTGACCAGGATATAGTCACAGAATTGACCAAAAAAAAAAAAATGGGAAGAAGCCTGGAGTGTCAGAAAAGAAAGATGGCCAAATATTTTCATGTGGCTGATGGAGCCAAATCAATTTTAAAAACAAGAGGTCTACTAATTCAATTTGCTCTCTCTGCAGGGAAATATTGTAATAAAGACTCTTATCAACTATTCCTCAGAAGTTTGAGTGAATACATACCATACATGCCCAAGGTACATGAAGAACTTGGGAAAAACTGGGGGAAAGAACAATACTTTAAGAGCCTGGCATGGTATCACATGCCTTTAATCCCAGTGCCTGGGAAGCAGAGGTAGGAGGATTGCTATGAGTTCAAAGCCACTCTGAGACTACCTATTGAATTCTAGGTCAGCCTGGACTAAAGAGGGATTCTACCTTGACAAGCCAAAAACAAAATAATAATATTTTAAGATTAGGTGTGTAAACTTAAGAGAAAAGACATGAATAACAATGGGGAAAACAGGAATTCATTGAAAACACATAAGCTTAAAGAGACTAAAGAGAGAGTGAAAGGAACAAATACTAGATGAGCCCTTAGATAGTGGAGAATTCTGAATTTCCCCATGGCAGGGGCTTTCTATACTTTCTCTTATTTTCTCTCCGAAACTCTTTTGCATTTCTTCTAGATCCTCATGGACTCTCAGACTACCTGTGTGTATTCATTTTCCGTACCTTGGCTTTGTACTTTCCTAAATAAATATAATAATTTCATAAAAGAAAGATATAAGCAGTAACTAACACTGGAATAATGATAATATATACAATAAAATATAATATTTATATGTCATATATATATGTATATATATATGCGTGTGTGTGTGTGCATATGTGTGTGTGTGTGTGTGTATAATCTTTTTTTGTGTTCTTCAAATAAAATAAGGGCCCATGCATGCTTGGTAAGTTTATACCATTGCTAGTCAACTCTCCAGGCAGTGATATTATTTTTCTGAAGCTAAATAGCTTTTACATGTGAGAAAAAAGGGGCAAAGAATGGTGACACACAACTAAAATCCCAGCACTGCAGAGACTGATGTCAAGGCTTGCCATTAATTTGAGGTCAATCTATACCACATAGTAAATACCAAGCTATCTAGGGCTCATAACAAAACCTTTTCTTACATAAATAAATCAAACAATAAATAAGAGAAAGCAGGTAATTTCTTGAGATAACTTTGTCATTCCATTTTAAATTCTAAATGAAATTTTGATTTCATGATTAAGGGACAGGATTCATGAGCTAAAAACAAGATTAAAAATTAAGATTGGGAGTACTTCCAGTCAACATGGCATCCTCTTACCACGCTTCAGCTTCTGAGGTAATATCAGGCAAGATCTGTGGGGCTCCAGTGTGAGTAGGTCTCAGCAGAGCTCCAGTGAGCAGGCATGGAGGGCACACTTGGGAATTTGCTGATTCCCAAGCTCTCAGTTATCCCACTAGACCCTCGGTTCTTCCCAACCACATGCCCCAACCACCATGCCCCTGGCTCCCAGACCAAGTTATCCTTTGTGCTACCTGCAGGCTCTGCCACCACAGCCTGTATGCTTTACCTGTTTCCCAGAGGCCCCTGCCACTGTATCTGTTGGTGACCCAGCTGCCATCCCTGTGTCCTGGAGGCCCCTCCACTGCATTGGTTGGTGACCTGTATGCCTTGGTTGTGTCCTGGAGCACCCCCCTGCACCGCATCTGTCAGTGACCCACATGTGCACTGCATATATTGATGGCCCATATGCCTTCCCTGTTCAGTGGTCCACATGCACATCCCTGTTTCCCAGAAGCTCTCGCCCCACTGTGTCTGTAGGTGACCCATGCACACCACATCTGTCATTGGTCTGCACATCTCCCCAGTGTCCTGGAGGCCCTGCCTCACTGCATCTGGTCTACACCTGGCTCACACAGGCTGCACTCACTAAGCCCATAGTCAACCTTGGCTCCCATCTCCTTCTGCAGTCCCCTATCTTGCATCTTTGGTGGGCTGGCCTGAAGGCTGCCTCTGCTCTCCTGATCACCCTGCGCTGCTTACATGTGCCCTTGTGTGTTCTTCTTGGCTAGGGCCCCTGTCTCCCTCACACCAGCCAACTCCCTGATCCATCCTGGTCTGTGAAACCCAGTGATCCCCACCATTTTTGCAGTATCCCAACCCACTCACAGTGACTACTTGGGGCATCACATCAGCCCCAGAACAGGAACACAGGGAAATCAGGCAATAACCATCCAAGAGGAACCAGTAAGATCTCTATAACCTGCCCATCAGGGTACAGTAGGAAAGCAAGGGCAGGTGCTATGGCCTTGGAGCCACAAGCAAGACATAGCTGAGACTAAGTCAAAGGGAACCCAGACCTCTAATCCCACCTTTGGTATTAAGCACCAGCCCAGAACAGATGTACACCTATGCACTTCACAATCTGTGCATCCCAAAATACAAAGCCATCATTAGTTTCTATTCAAAAATAAAATGGAACAATCACTGAAGAAACTACAAGGGAAAACTCTTGCTTCCTCCATAATTAAATGAGATTCCCACACTGTGATAGACATATAACAATGCAAAAAAATGAAACATCAAAATAGGGAGCTCCAACAAGGTTGTCTAGTTTCACAATAGAAGTCTCCAATGAAAACATAGAGGAGACAATAGGACTATAACCCATAAATGAAGACATATGATATGTGACACTGACCAGGCAAATGGCAGAACTGGCAGCAAATCAACAAAATGCAATAATAGCATAAATTAAATACACACAGCTGTGTTCACTAGGCTTGACCTTATAAACAAAAACCAGACAGGCCTCAAAAAGAGAGTTAAGTGAATTGAAGGTGAGCCAAAAAATAAAGGATCTTAATAACTAGCTCATTAAGATTAATGAAGACATAAATAATGAAATAATGAATTTCAATAAGTATTAATAATAGCAAAATATGACTTAAAATTGGAATTTGACAAAGAGATATACAGAAAAAGCAACAGAAAATAAAAAGAATTGAACTTTTGAAAACCTCTCTAGAAATCCTCAAGAACAGAGTTAATTATGTGGAGTACAGAACCTTAGAGCTGAAAGACAAAATAGAAGAAACATTTTGGGAGTCCAAAACCTTTAATAAGTTAAAAAAATATTGTAAACAAAACATGAGGGAACTGTGGGATACTCTGAAATATACTAACATTTGGATCATGGGTATATAAGAAGGGTAAGAAATTTAGACCAAAGGCATGGAGAACTTATTCAACAAAATTATTGAAGTGAACTTACCCACCATCTCAAAAACGAGTCCCATAAAGATACAAGAAGCTAAGAGAACACCAAACAGACTGAACCAAAGAAGAAACTCTCCAAGGAACATCATCATTAAAACTCTAAACGATGAAAACAAAAACAGAGGGAGGGAGTGCAAAATGCAGCAAGAGAGAAGCAACATATTACATACAAAACAATCCTTTCAAAATTACTTCATATGTCTTAATGAAAAACCTGAAAGTTAAAAGAGACTGTAATAGAGCACTTCAAAGTCTAGAAAAACTATGGTTTCCAAGTCAAACTACTGTACCCAGTGAAAGTATTACTCATAATAGATAGTGAAAGAAAAAAAATCCATGATAAAAGCCAGCAGTATGATTATATGAACACAAAGTGAAAATTACAGAGAATACTTTAGAAAATTTTCCACACAGAAGAGTCAAACAATGTCAAAAGCCTAGAAGATCAAAAAGGTACAAAGTCCAAGAAAACACCAAAACACATAAAGCACCCCAACATGACAGTGATTAAATGAAGCCTCAAAGTTATAACCTTAAATATTAATGGTCTTAACTCATCCATCAAAAGATACAAGTTAACAGAGTGAATCAGAAAAATGGACCCTTTGATTTGCTGTCTTCAAGAAATCCACCTCAACACTAAAGACAGGCACCTCCTTAGGGTGAAAGGATGGAAAATGATATTCCAATCAAATGGAAATAAGAAACAATAAGAAACCATCAGGTGTTGCTATATTAATATCTGATAAAGTAGACTTCAAATCAAAAGTAAACAAAAAGGACAAAGGAGGACATTTCTTACTCATCAAGGGAGTGACCCAACAAGAGGACATCATAATCATAAATCTGTGTGCACCAAACACTGGGCACCACAGTTTATAAAATAAAACATACTTGAAAACAAAACAGAAAGAAAACCAACACCATCATAGTTGGAAACTTCAATACACCACTATTATCAATACACTGATCATCTGAACAAACAAACAAACAAAAAAAATCCACAGGGAAATAAAAGAGCTCAACAACATAGATCAAGTAGGCCTAACAAACATCTACAGAACATTCCACCCAAAGTCTACAAGAATACACATTCTTCTCAGCAGCCCTTGGAACCATCTACAAATAGATCATATATTAGGCCATAAAGCATGCCTCCAGAAATTCATGAATATTGATTTAATTTTCTCCATCATAACAGATCAAACACTTTAACAGCAGAAATTATCAACAAGAGATGTTTCAGGAATACCACCAGCTCCTGGAGACCAAATAACAAACTTAAATAAAATAAATGGGTAGTGGAATAAATCCAAAAAGAAACTGTAAAATTTCTAGAATTGAATGACAATGAGAACCCAACTTACCAAAGCATATGGGACACAATGTAGGCAGTCCTAAGGGGAAAATGCATAGCACCAAATATCTTCATAATAAACCCAGAAAGAACTAAAATCAATAAGCTAACCATCCACCTAAAGACATTGGAAAAAGAAGAAGAATCCAAACCAAAGATCTCCAGATGGAAAGAAATAATCAAGATTAGAGCAAAAATTAATGAATTGGAAACTATGAAAATCATTATGAAAATTGATGAAACTAAGAGCTGGTTCTTTGAAAAAATAAACAAGATAGATAAACTTCTGGCCAATAGACCAAGCAACACAAAAAGAGAAGTCTCAAATTAACAAAGTCAGAAATGAGAAAGGAGAGGTCAGAAAAGATATCAATAAAATTAGAAGAACCATCAGGGTTTACTTCCAAAATCTCTAATCTGGAAGAAATGGATGGATTCCTAGGCATGTATGACCTACGACAAGTAAACTATTGAGAGGGAAAAGTTAATCAAAATCCCCCTAAAAGGAAAAGTCTAGAACTTGATGGCTTCTTGCCTGAATTCTATAAAACCTTAATTGAAGAACTGAAACTAATATTGCTGAAACTACTTCACATAATTGTAGAGCAGTTAATGCTCCCCAACTACTTTTACGAAGCTAGCATCACCAAAACCAGACAGAGATACAAGAAAAGAAGACTATAGGCCTATATTCCTAATAAACTTAGATGCAAAGATCCTAAACAAAATCCTCAGAAACCATATTCAACAACATTTCAAAAGCATTATCCACATTGATAGGGATAAAGATGAAGGAGGCTTCATCTCAGGGATCAGGGATGGTTCAACATATGGAAATCAGTCAACGTAATGTACCACATAAATAAACTGAACCATAAGAACCACATGATCATCTTAATTGATGCAGAGACAGCCTTTGACAAAATACACTACCACTTTATGATCAAAACACTAGAAAGAATAGGCATGGAGGGTTTATATCTCAACACAATAAAACCTATACATAAAGCACATAAAGCCCACATAATACTTAATGGGGAAAGTTCTCACTGATATCTGGAATAAGACAGGGTGCCAACTCTCACCACTGCTCTTCAACATAGTACTAGAAGTCCTAGGCCAAACAATAAGACAGGAGAAAAAAATAAAAGCGATACAAATTGGAAAGAAAGAAGTTTAGTTAGCCCTATTTGCAGATGACATATTCCTATACATAAGCAACACAAAAGTTTCTACCTCAAAATTTCTGATGTTGATTAATTCCTTCAATAAAGTGGCAGGATACAAAATCAACACAAAAAAATCAATAGTCTTTCTACATGCAAAGGACAAGTATACAGAGAAAAAAATAAATGAGGTTCTCTCATTTTCAATAGCAACAAAAAAAATTGTATACCTTGGGATAACACTAACCAAGGATATGAAAGACCTATATAATGAAAACATAAAAACACTCAAGAAAATAATGATGCTCCTGTATAGGTAAAATTAATATTATGAAAATGGAAACTCTACCAAAAGCAATATAATGTTTTAATGCAATACGAATAAAAATTCTAGCATTGAGCTGGAGAGATGGCTTCGTGTTTAAGGTGTTTGCCTGCAAAGCCAAATGACCTCGGTTCCATTCCCCAGGTCTCATGTAAGCCAGATGCACAAGGTAGAACATGTACCTGGAGTTCCTTTGCAGTGGCTTGAGGCCCTTGCACTCCCATTCTCTCTCTCTCTCTCTCTCTCTCTCTCTCTCTCTGCCCTGCCTCTTTCCCTCTCTTGCTCTCTCAAATAACTAAATAATTTTTTTAAATCTAGCATCATTCTTCACATAGACCAAAAAAATAATGTCAAAATTCATATGGAATGGCAGCAGTCCTCAGATATCCAAATATATCCTCAGGAAACAAAACAAAACAAAGAAAAAACAAAAAAACCTCCTCTGGAGGTGTCACCATACTGATCTAAAGCTAGATTACAAAGCCACAGTTTTTTAAAAAAAGCAAAAACAAAAACAAAAACATAAACAACATGGTACTGACAGAAAATAGACCAAAAGACAGCATCTTCAAGAAATGGTGTTGGACATATTGGATGACCATATGTAGAAAAATGAAACTAGACCCACTCATCTCTCCATACACAAAAATCAAGTCAAAATGGATTACAGAACTCATATAAGACCTGAAACTCTTCTTCTACTGGAAGAAAAAAAAAATAGGAGGAACTCTCCATTATATAGGACTGGGGAAAGACTTCGAGAAGGAAAAAAAAAAAAAAGTAGCCCAGGAAATTAAACATGTCGCCATCCAGTGGGACAAAGAGGCCATAAGCTTGGTCATGAAGCAGGAACCTGGAACCTTTTTTTGTGGAACAACCCGTGCTCTCTTATACAGTAATACAGCCAATCACAACAACAGATTCTGGTTACATAACTGACACTTAGCGAAGATAGGTTGGGCCATAAGCCAATCAACATCACCCGATTTAGCAGCCAAGCACATGACACTTCCTGGTTTGCCGCCCCTCCTCCTGGCTCATTGCCAGCCGCCATCTTTAGGGAAGATAGGTGAGGCTGCCCCGGGCGCCGCCCCCTACAAAACAACCACTCAAACAATGGGATCTCATGAAGCTAAAAAGCTTTTGCACAATCGGGTGTGGTGGTGCATGCCTTTAATCACAGCACTTGGGAGGCAGAGGTAGGAGGATTGCTATGAGTTTGAGGCCACCCTGAGACTACATAGTTAATTCCAGGTCAGCCTGGGCCAGAGTGAGATCCTACCTCAAAAAAAAAAAAAGCTTTTGCACAGACAAACATACCATAATCAGAGCCAATGGATAACCCACAGAATGGGAGAACATTTTCACTAGCTGATGGAGGCCTAATATGTAGAATCTATAAAGAACCCCCCCCAAAACTAAACCATAAAAAATCAAATAACCCACTTAAAAAAGTGGGTTAGAGAACTGAAAAGGGAGTTCTCAGAGGAAAAAATACAAACAGCTAATGTACACTTAAGAGAATGTTCAACATCCCTAACCATCATTAAAATGAAAATTAAAACAACTATGAGATTCCATCTTACTCCAATAAGGATGGCAACCATTAAAAAATAAATCAAAGAACAATAAATTTTGGTGAGAATGTGGTGAAAGAAGAACCCGCATTCAATTTTGGTGAGAATTTAAACGTTTACAACTATGTAAATCAATATGATGATTCCTGTAAAGGATGACTATTCAGCTGCTAACAGACCCAATTATACTCTCATTTGGCATTTACCCTAAGTGATCTATGGTATATTTGTTCAACCATGTTTATAGAAGCTCAATTCATAATAGTTAAGAACTGGAATCAACCAAGGTGTCCATCATTGGATGAATGGATAATGAAATTGTGGTACATTTATACAATGCAATTCTATTCAGCAGTAAGAAAAAAGTGACACAATGAAATTCATAGAAAAAAGGATGGACTTGGAACATATGATACTGAGCAGACTCACACAATCACTAAAAGACAATTGCTGCATGGTCTCACTCATCTATGGTTCCTAACCAGGATCAGCTGAAGCTGCTGACATAACTGATAAGCAACTCAAAGCCCAGACAACAGGTATGGAAGGGTTTGGGTGGAGGGAAAGGAGGGGGTTGGTGAAAAAACAAAAACCTAAACACAAAATGAACTGGTACCACAGACACCTTTAACATTGAAGATAGACCAAAAGATTGAACCCGCAAGAGGAGGGAGCACCTGAAAGAAGGGCCCTAGAGAGGATGGGAAGAAGTCTAACTTTAAAAAAAAATGGCTCTGTCCTATAATTCTCAGGACCAGAAAGCAGTTGCTACCCAAAATGAGCTATTGATCAGAGAGACCTATGAGGTCCCCAAAACACGAAAGCCTTCTGTTAAAGCAGTTGATTACTCACCTGAGGTAAAAGGTTAGCCCCTTTTGTTGAAGATATCATATGCTGCCAGCACAGAACATAGAGTAAACTGGCCAGAATACAGTTAGCTCATCTAATGCTGGAAAGTGCTACATGAGCTGCTGGGTGGGGTGGGGGTTGGGGGGGGATGGCCAACACTGGCTTGAGCAACCAGGAGAATAAGTTACTCAGAAGCAAACACACATCAGAATAATATAAATAAAAAAAAAATATATTTTTAAAAAAGAAGCAAACACACTGACAAGATATACATAGAAGTGCAATACTTGCACAGAACCTTGGTGGGTAAGCAATGGATTTCTGATTGGCTAAGAGATCCATTCAGTGGAAGGAAACCCATATCTGGAATTAGGAGCCAGGTCAGAATCCTGTGGAAACAAAGATTATGTTCTCCAGTGTCAACCTCTCACTAGTCTTTGGCTTAAAGAGGGGCTACATACATCAAATTATCCCTAAATTAATAATGCTTATCCCATTTAACATATGCTGACTTCACTGTCCATTGGAGAATCTGTTCTTGTTAGTCAGAAGGTAGAGAGACTCAAGGAGATAAATTACCTCTCACACTTCAGCCAAGCCCCCAGCTGTAACCACAGAGGAATTGGGGAGACAGCATGAGTGCTGCTTCCATAGTGAACCTGACAGTCAGCACCAGGGTGAAGGAGACAGATGCTGAGGATACCCAACACCTACCAAAGCAGAAATCCAGAGGCTCCTAAGAGGTCATAACTGAAGTTGATTTTAAAAAAACACCCAGCACTTCTCAGAAAATTTTGCTGAAGAGGGCACAGAAAGATTGTAAGAACTGCATGTTGGGACATCATGACCAGAGGCATTGCCTCCCTGAACACCTGACTTCTGATCCCACAATGCATAACTCACAGCCCCATGGGGAACACCTGCAACCCCATTAAGGAGGGCCTCCAATGTAATGGGGTCAGTGAGGAGGGAAATTCTGGTACCAACATATGATGTGTACATACAATGTATGCTCTTAATAAGATCAGGTGCTGTGGATATAACTCAGTGGATAAGTGACCCCTCTCAAACCTGACTATCTAAGCTCATTCCTTTCCAGACACCATGTAAAATGTCAGAAACCATGGGTGGCTTCTTTAATCCAAGCATACTGACAGTCACATTGGAGGTGGTGACAAGAGAATTTCCACAGAAGCTTGCAGTGAGAACAGAAAAGAATAGCAGAGCAAAATCACAAAACAGAGAAGCCCAGAGAGAGAAATCCTGCCTGAAATGATGTGCAAATACAAGAACCAAAACAAAATTTTCTCTCGGACTTCCACATATACACCATGGCAAACTCACCTGCAGTCTCTCTCTCTCTCTCTCTCTCTCTCTCTCTCACACACACACACACACACACACACATACATATGGACACAAGCACATACAATGCAAATAGTAAAAAAGAAGAATTAAAATGGGATAAATAATAACTAATATTTGTTTTGAGCAAATGGGACATGCTTCTCATTTTCTTGTATATTTTCTATTCTGCACTATCTCCATGAGCAATATTGAATACATATCGAGCTTCAAATCCCACATTTCTGTTGACACCCATATGTGCAAAAAGGTTCCAGTTTTCTCTCTTAGCTTTAGATTTATACTTATATCTCTCCACTCTGTGATCTAAAGCCTTCTTATGCCAAATTTCTATGAAACTAAATTTGACCACAGTCCCAACATCAGTTAATTTCCATCCTGCTAAATGGTGTTTACACATGTGTCCATCTAAATCAGAAACCAGGGAAAACCCTTCATTCTTCCTTTTCAAATTTCTTGTGAATGTGCAACATGCTCACATTGCACTATTGCTTGCAATCACACCACACAATGTCAACAAACATAACTGGAAACAACTCAGTTCTGATTCATGATTATTGTATGTAATGTATCACAATGATTTTATTGTACATGCAAAATTTTAGTCTCTTTTAGAATAATTATGGTTTAATTATGGTAAAAAGGATTTTGTATTTTCCTGCCACCAATACTTCACATATAAATATCACATTAGTATATCTTGCAAAATGTTGGATTTTTGAAATTATTATTTTTTAAAATAGTTTTATTTATTTATTTGACAGAAAGAGAGAGAGAGAGAGAAAGAGAGAGAGAATGGGCATGTCAGGGCCTCCAGCCACTGCAAACCAAATCCAGATGCATGTGCCACCCTGTGTGTCTGACTAAAGTGGGTCCTGGGGAATCGAACCTGGGTCCTTTGGCTTTTCAGGCAAGCACCTTAACCACTAAGCCATCCCTCCAGCCCAAGGATTTTTTAAATTATTGATAGAGTTTCTGACTTGAGTATCATACTTGTTAAGTGTTTGGATTTTGGATTACAATAGATTCTCATATGTGGATCCTAGCTACAAATGATTGGATTTCTATATGAGTAAAAATAAAACTCAGTAACAGAAGCCAGTAAGCTAGATTTGCCAACAATTTCTTAGATGGCCCTAAGTATTCTACAAATTTGTACTATATATTTTTGTTAAATGAAATTTTCAGCAGTAATGATAATAAAATAAAAAATATTGACCAACTCTAAAACATGTTGAAGATACTATATGTCCTGAAATATCAAATATGGGCCCAAGATTTAATTATTCATGTGAAAATATATATATATCCATCTCATTAATATACAAATATACTTTTGTATTTAAAATGATATATGCATATGTATACCAAAGAATTGTTTTAAAAGAAATTTATGATTTATCAGTAAGTGCTTGATTTGTATAACTATGCTTTTATAGATCTAGATTCTATATGTTCATTCATCTTGTTTTCCAGGCACCTGTTTGTTCCCACTTTGCAAAAATTATTCCAAGCTATTAAGATTTCTGACATATACCATCCTACCTCATACTCATATGCCTCTATATGTAACATGTATTTTATTTTATCACATAGTTTTCTTCCTTTAAAAATACTTATAAGTGGGGTTCAAATGTTAATTTCTTTTAGGATTCTTTCTTAACAACCAAGTAGTATGTGACTTCTTTCTCTGTAAAATCAATGTCATTTCTTTGCCATACCATAATCCTCTCTTTAGAAATATACACATTCTATTTTATTGTTGATATGATGAACAAATAGATAAAGCACTAATATGTAAAATATCAACAAAGACAAATGTTAAAACAAAAAGTAAATGAAGTTCGTGAACAATAATTTAAAGAAAGGAAAATAGACAAGACTTTGGCAAATCAGAGTACATTGAAAGAACAGGTATTAAATATTTGTGTATAAGAAGATGAATATGAACTCAGAGATGGCACTCAAATTACTGAAGAAAGTTAAGTTTTTTTAAAGAAAATCAATGCAAATATTTGGACATAAAATCATAGAAAAAAGTTATCCATATTTTGACTTGGAGTCAAAAGAGCAACATTCAATTTTAATTCCAAAGACAATAGCATTTGAAATGAGAAATAAAAATCTCTGAATAGAGACAGAATCAATGACAGAAGGAAGACACTTTGAATAAGTGTCTTGGGAAAGCAATTGCTCTCTTGCTAGCCTTAACTAGATGGGTTATATTTTATCCAGGTTATCTGTTAGCCAACACATACCCACAGAGGATATTCAGTGCTGCTAGAAGCATTGATCTGAGCAAAAGCATCTGCTGCCAGAAGATGTGTAAAATCTAATATTTATCTAAATTAACCATGACATCTTTACAGAATACACTGGGTCACTGCCAAAGCATTGTTCTGTTAGCCAAGAGTGATGACAAGCAGAAGATGAACACTGAAGAACATGCAGACCCTGCTGTACACTGTGGAATTTCATTAAAGCTTACAACTGCATGTGCTCTCTGTTTTCTATGATATCAGAAGAACCAGATAGTGAAATGAACAGCCCATTTATGAAGAATTATATCCATTAGACATTCTTTTGGGAAACGTCCCAAATGTGTTGTTTTACTAAACTCTTTCAGTTTATGGAGGGCAATCAGAGAAAATGTTAGTAACCAAAGGCATTTTTAGTGCAGTTAGGGAGGCATTTTACCATGATAGGTACAGTAATGCATAATTCTTTGTGTGTCCAATAGCACCTTTGATTCTGAGTCATATAAAGTTTGCCTGCTTAGTATTGTGGTAGTCTGAATCTATGTCAACTAATAGACTGATTTATTATTAAAATTGATTTTGTAGCTTCTGCCCCTAGCAAACAGTCTCCTGCTGGGGGAGTGGGGAGTGTGTCACTGGTGGCTGATATGAATTGCAGGGTAAGGTATGCAGAGTGAGTTCTGCCAGGATACCTGGTGGTGTTGGTATTGGTTTATTCCCCCTGTGTGTGGTATTGTGTCAGCTTTGTTCACCATTATGAAACTTACCCTGGATCTCAAAGCTTCAAATATATCCCTTCCTCCCATAAATTGTATCTGATCTACAGAATCATGCCAGCAATGTGAAGCTGAGTATGATCGAAATTGGTGCCATAGAGTGGGTTGTTACTGTGTGATGGACCTGACCATGTGATGGATTTTGGTCTTTTGGAACTTTTGTTTGGGAGGAATGGACATGTACTTGGTACTGGCAACTGAAGACACCTTCCATAGTGATAAGCCAAGTTTTATGGACTATTCTGGTGAGAGTTTGAAAATGCTAAAAGCAGGGCTGGAAAGATGGCTTAGCAGTTAAGTGCTTGCCTGCAAAGCGAAAGTGTCTCTGTTCAATTCCCCAGGACCCATGTATGCCAGATGCACAAGGTGGCACTTGTGCCTGGAGTTCCTTTGCAATGCCTAGATCTGGTATTCCCATTCTCTCTCTCTTTTATGTCTCTCTCTCAAATTAATAAAATAAATTAAAAAAAATAAAATTCTAAATGTAGAGAGAATTGTATTTGTAGGCTTTCCTTATATACTTTCAAAGGGGAAGGAAAGATTACAGAGAACTTTGATGCAACTGGGCTAATGGCATAATATCTGGCTGTTTTCTGCTGCATGTGCCCAGAGAGTTTGATGGAGGTTAAATTTGTAAAGGATAGGTGTACTTGGCAGAAGATACAGAACTGAGAAATTTAAGATTTAACGTTAGAAAAACTCAAGGAATTTTCAGGTTACTGGCATTGAGACTGGTAGCTGAAGCTGCTGTTTTTGAGGAGATGTTAGCATGATTAAGGATGGCCCAACTCCTTTACATTGGAATAATGGCAAGAATATCTGAGGTAATTACACCCCACAAAGACTAAATGGTAGGAATGTAAACTCTTTAGAAATGAAGGAACCTGCTCTTTACAATCATGATTTGTATCATCCTTTAATTAACAATGTGGCTGTGTCCTGCACACCTGGTATTGGTTTTAGAAGCATGAAAAATGAATAGAGTGGGTCATGAATTGCACATAGTTCCAGGAGCTGCTCCTGAGACACTGCATGAGACAGGGTGTAGTGACCCTGATAAAGAGGTCAGTGAAGCTATTGGAAGATGGACTATGGTTTAAATAGAGACACAAAGATGTTTTGGATATACCAGGACTATGCAAAGACTAACATGAAGCACTATTGGCTTAGGATGGGAGTTTTCCCTGGCTACTCAGGCCAGCTGGAAGGGTGTAATTGGAAAATCCAGGGACTTGTCACTGGTCACTGGCTATGGAAATTAGACTTGAACTGCAGATGTTTGTCGAGTGGTTATTGAATTTGCATTGGTCCAGGCCATTCCTTGTTATTATGCCTTATAGCAATGGAAATGTTTACTCTGTGCCATTACATGATGGAAGTATATAACTTGTTTTGATTTTATAGGACTCACCGTTAAGAGACAGGCTTAAATTTCAGGTGAGACTTGAGACTTTAGAACTATCTTAAACTGGTAAAGACTATGGGAACCTTTTATGTTGGAGTGAATACAATTTACAATGTGAGATGTTTATGAGTCTATTACAAGCCAGGGGCACATTGTGGTACTTTGAATCTATGTCCGGTAGTAGACTCAAGTGTTATTAAAATTGTGTTTGCAGTTTCTGCCCCTAGCAAGAAGACTTCTGACACAGTGGGATATGTCATATGGGCTAGATATTCCAGCCTAAGGAATGATGAGAAGTATGAGTTCTGAGGGTCCTGCTGCTTCAGGTTCATTCTTGTTTTTGCTGTATGTTGCCTGGTTGTGGTTTCTCTCTGCTTGGATCTGTGGAAGTGGGCAATGTATTACACCATAAACTGTGTCTGGTCTGGAGTTTCATCCCAGCAATGTGAAGCTGACTATGACACATATCTGGTTTTATCTATCAAATTTTGACTAATCTTATTTTGTTTGATTTCATTTCCAGAAGCTATGTTTCAGACTTGTGTAATGATTTCATCTTTTAATCATTTTTAACCTAATTTTTCTTTTTTATGGTATCACTAGATTGATAGCTGAAACAATGTCTGGAGAAAATGTATTTATACTTCAGCCAAGTATTTAGCAAGGTCTCTTATATTTGATTATTACTTTTTGAGACAAGTTATTATTATTTGTCTGTATTCCATGCTGGCCTCAAACTCACAATCTTCCTGAATGCTAGGATTCTGTGTGGGCCACCACTGTGAGCTGCATATATGTTTGAGGACAAGACAGAAAAAAATATACTATGTGGAGGAACAACTAGCTGAAGTTATAGCTAGTTGAGAAACTTCATTTAGAAAATCCAGATTAGTCAATATTAAATTCAGATATGTACCACATTACCTGGAGAATACAACTGTTATTTTCCTATTATTTTTTATTTTGTGCAGGAACAAATATTAAGAGGACATGACTATCAAGCTTTTAGCTTTCGAAATACTTGAACATTGACTAGTATCATGGATGATATAGTAAGGGCCAAGAAAATTGTTATTAGGACAACTGTATAAATTGAATATCAGGTTAATTCTTGTACTCACATTAGAAACCACAAACTCACTAGTATAGGACAGAGGGAAACCATTCTCTAGAGATGTTTGTAAACAGAATATTGTAGAACAGAATTCTCTAGGCATGACATGACCATTGCCCTCTTGAACTGTCAGCAGCCATGACTTCCAAAAGGAAACCAGAACAAAATTGAGCCCATTAACTTTCAGATGTGGAGAGGAGAAATGCTGTCAAGGTTATGGCCTTTCTGAGAGCTTCTAGACAGTGAAGGGTTGCTAGATGACAAGGGCTTAAGAGGCACTGACCCTCCCTGAGGATATATAAGTGGTTAACTTTTTGTGAGAGACTGGGGGATGTTTTTTGAGTGACACATCTGCCCCTAAATTGCATGTGCTCCTTAGCCAGGCTTTTTGTAACTAACCCCAATTAAACTCATTGGTTCACCAAGCCACACTTGTGTGGAATCATTACTTTGCTTCTGTCCTCAGTGCCCTATCTGAGGTAAGTAGAAGTTCATATCAGGGAAAGTTGACCCAACACTAGGTGTATGAACATGTGGCATGACAGAACCAAAGATGACTATGAGATGAGCAATTGTGTCGCCCTTGGTTTTAACAGCAGGTCATGTCACTGAGGCTGAACCATCTTAGGATAGAGCATCTGTGGGGCAATCCTGATATGACCATAATTCCCATGTGGTGTGAAAAGGCATACCTTCTTGCTATGGTAGCAATTTCATTGACCTTGCTATGGATTCAAATCTATGCCACCAAAGCTACCCTTTATAAAGGTGAAGTGTCTGTGTATGTGTGGGGGGTATTCCAGATCACTACCTTCCTTTATGTAGGATAGTGTCATATTCCTTTTTGATGAGTTGGATCTCCCATCTCAATACAATGACTGACTAGGCAATATATTACAACCACTGAAACTACCAGCAATGAGATGGGATTGTAAGCAGGCCATGACAATCAGTCATATGTCACTTGCTCTTACATTAAGACATGTTACTAAGGTTGTGCTGACTTCCCAGAATGAAAAAGACATGTGGAAACTATCCTCTGCAGTAAGGATGTGGAGGCCAGAAAACTCATGGAGAATGACTGGATTGCAGAGAGCTAAATAAGGTAGTGTCTCACATCCATGCAGCTGGACCAAATATGGAGCATTGGAGGAAATAATTGATGCAAGTTATAGAATCTTTCCATGTCGTATTAAATTTTGCTAAAAAAATTTCTCAAGTATTCCCTAAGCTACTGATTCCTGGAATCAAATGACACTAGGAATGATGTGTAGTGGGCGATCAGTGATACCACTCACATTTGAGTGCCATGCAAGCACGCTTAATGGAATTCCGAGAATGGAGACTAAAAGCTAGTTAACAGGGAGGAAGCTTCAAGGTCAGTCCTAGATAGATTTCATCATCTTGAAACCAAGTCATGTGCTTTATTCAGAAACCAGATCTTACCATTTAGCTCCAGTGAGAAAACAACAGCAGTGGCAATAGCTTGTGTTGTTTTGGGGACATCTGAGGGTCCCCATCTAACAACCTTTAGTGCAAGGGCCAAGCACACCTGTGAAATTCTTAGGGCATTATGGTTAGGTAAGGCATGGGTGACACAGAATAAGGTTAATAAGAAAAATATTCATAATCCTATTCCTGTAAATGCTAAAATAACAATGAAAACTATATATATATATATATATATATATATATATATATATATATATATATATATCTGATTTTACATTCATAGAATTGGTTCCATTGTCCTCCTCTCTGTCCTCCCTCTTTCAAAGGGACCCTCATCAATGGGGAATGTGGGTCATGCATTGTGGGGGTAGTCAAGAGTTCTGGTGGGCAGGCCCCAGTCTCTGTGCATAATGCCCCAACTTGTGACTCTAATAATCTTTCCACCCCCTATTCCGCGAATTTCCCTGAGCCACAGTGGGGTCATTTTAGTTCTGCTCCAGTGATGAGGTTTTGGGAGCCTCTGTGTCTCTGGATATCTGGCTTAGTTGGAGTTGGATGTTCTCTGTGTTTATCTCCTTCAGCCTTTTTCTGGTGTCATGATCGCCATGAACGCCGTATTCTTGCCCTTCCCCTGCATTGGTCTATGGTTTCAGCTGGGGCCCTGGTGAGGTGTGATTAGCTGATCCTCTCTTCAGGTTCGTTGTCCATCTGAAAAAGATAAGCAAATTCTCCATCAGAGAGAGAAGTTAATACTAGATAGAAGGGATGACGTTATATGTTTTGGAGGGAATTTTATATGCGTTGGCTCTCTTCTAGCCCACATTTGGTGGTATCTTGATCTTGGAGACTGAGCTCATTTTTTGTACCTGGTTTTGACTTATTTAACAAAGATATCCTATATGCAAGGGAAAAGCTACTCCCAGAAGCCATAAAGGAGTAATATGAAAATTCCAAAGTGACAGATGCACTACTTCCTTATGAGTTTTTGGCTAGGGAGATTGCCTGATGTCCCCAAACAATACAGACTACTGCAAACCCTGTTGTTTTCCCACTAGAAGTACATGGTGATACCTTATTGTTGAGGATACCACAAGGCTTGGTTGCAAGACGTGGACAAATGTATCTGGAACTGTGTTAGGAGCTTCCTTCTTGCTTGCTAGCTTCCACAGTGCCAGAAGGTGCTATACAGACTGTGAGTGGAAAATTTTCCCCAATAGTCCTGTTTCATGCTGTTTTGAAGATCCTTTATGCTATCTTATCAACACGCCTGGTTCATTGTTGCAACGATGGCAAGGCTGCTGTAGCTACAAGTACCTACTTTTCTATTGGATTTGAGGCTTTCTCCACAGGAAGGAATTCACCTCAATATTATAATCATGGTCAACAAGTCAGGCCTAGAGGAGAAGATATTATTGTTGTTTTGCTAAATGGACATGATTACTACTGCTATAATGTTTAGTCAGATAAGCTTTTATTTATCTTTTTTTTTTTTTCTTTTTGTAGTGGATAGCAGATACTGCAGAGATTCGTATTTGGCCAAAGTGCTGAGAATAAGTGATTGATGAGTGGTCTGTTTTTAACTGGACATCTATATCTCCCTCTCCAAGGCTCAGACAAAACTGCAGAGAAGGAAACAGAAAGTAAGTAAGAGCCAAAAGCTGGGATGGAATGTTGTGGAATGCAGTTCTCTGTCCGTGACATGCTCATTACCTTCTTGAACTGTCAGCAGCTGTGATTACTGAAGAAGACCTGAACAAGACTAGGTCCACTAACTTTCTGTCATGGAATCCAACATCCTTATCTGGGGATTTATAGAGTTATTAATGATTTTTTGGAGAAGAGGGCTCATGAAATTCTAGCCCTTCCCAAGGATATATAGAGAAAGTTAACATAAGGTTTATTACAGAAGAGGGGCTTATGAGTTTGTGCTCCTCCTCCTGAGGCTATATAAGTGATTATGTGTCATTATTAAGTATTAACTTCAGTGATATACTCACAGCAATAAGTGACTTGTACTCCTTTAAATAACATCCATTTAAATATTGATTTATTAAACTGCACTTGTGTGGAATCATTACTAATTTTCTGCTTCAATTCTTGTATTTCTGTGCTCTATAAAAGTTAAATAAGTGTTTGTTGATGTCTCTTCTGAAAAATTTCACACAACACAGGATTTTCAACTTTTAGATATTGAAAACCTCTACTGTGAGACTATTCACCTAGTGTGCTCTTAGATGTTTTATTAAAATGAATTATCATGGTATTCAGAATTTATATTTACTTAAAATTATAGTACAGAGGACTTTAGTCAAGCTCCCACAAAAAACAAACAAGAATGTTGAATTGAGGATCCAAAATAATGTTATTTGAGCACCTTTTTAGAGAGGAAAATAGAAATGTTTAGTCTGAAGATGAAAAATAAGGATGAGAAAGGAAAAGAGAATGTAAGATAATACTTATAGCACATATTGCTGACTTCAAATTCACATGAGACAACTTTACATAAAACATATTAACAAGTCAGAATCAACATTATAAAATTAAAGTTAATCTAAAAATATTTTGGGGTCAACTTAAAGATCATTCACAACAATGAAACTTTATCTAAGAGTGATGAATTTACCTAAAGAATAGGTCTGTTATATCTGTCCACTCAGCAGAAATAAGGCAAAATAATAATTAATGTGTAGACAGACTGTTCTTACGGACCTTCATTTTCTTTTAAGGTAGTTGGTATGCATTATTCTTCAATTTTTGAATTATAGTATAATTATTTCTCTTAGCTCTCTAATTTGAATTAAAATTGGTTTGAAAAAGTTGTGCATCTTAGCAAAAAATACATTTTTTTTTCTTTTTTGGCACTGACTTACAACTCCCAGTAACAGCATGGGGTTAAAACTTTCACAATGATCTGTTGGTCAGAGATACCTACAAGGTTTCCCCCCACCACAAAAAAAGACAGATTTCTGTCAGAGTTCTTGATGACCCACCAAAGGTTAATGGTAAGACCCTACTGTGGAAGAGAGCACACGCATGTAAGACAAAACATGGAGAGACCTGGCCAGAATCTGGAAGAGGATAAGTCCCAAAACAGTTAGGTAATCTAGTGCCAGAGGGTGCTACATGAGAAACTGGGGAAAAATGGCCAACATCTGTCTAAACAACTCACAGTCTAAGCTACCCAGCAGGAAACAACCTGACGTAATGCTCAAATAAGTGCAGTAATTGCACACAGCCAAGGTGGGTTACCAACTGCACTTGATTTGGCTAATAGATCCACTCAGTGGAATGGAACTCATTGCTGGAACTGGGAAATAAGTCCAAACCATGTACAAAAAATGAGCTCAGTCTCCAAGATCAAGACACCATCAAATGTGGGCGAGAAGAGGGCCTATGCATATAAAATTCCCTCTAAAATATCTATGGCCATCCCATATATCTAGAACTAACTTCTCTTTCCATTGGAGAATTTGCTTATCTTTTTATAAATTTTTTAATTGATTTTTTATTGACACCTTCTATATTTACATACAAAACCAAAAAAAAAACATATATTTCCCTCCCCTCCCCTGCCCTCCCCCCATTCCACTTCAGAACACCAATCTCCATCATATCCCCTCTCTCTCTCCATTAGTCTTTCTTTTAATTTGATGTTCTCATATTTTTCTTCTATTTTGTGGGTATTGCGATGGTATTGCTAGGCACTGGAAGGTCATGGATATTGAGGCCAATTTCTGTCTGGGCAGTTGCAGTGTAAGAATTCATACCCTTCCTTTGGCTCTTCCATTCTATCTGCCCCCTCTTCCGCAATGGTCCCTGAGCCTTGGAGGTTATGACAGAGGTGTTTCAGTGCTGGGCACTCCTCTATCCCTTCTTCTCAACACTATGTTGCCAGTGGTCATCGTCATCTGAAAAGAGAAGCTTCTATAACCAGAAGTGAGAATAGCGTTCATATGTGAACTTGAACATTAAGTGTAGTGCCCCCAGGGCAGCTTGGTGGGAATAATATATACATTTAGTCAGACAAGAGCAGGCTTTATACCCCAAAGGTTCATGACCTCACCTGCCCTAGACTTTTGCTTAGGTTTTTCAGTACCAGGCATGTATTCCCTCCCTTAGAGAAGGACTTCAGTCCAATTATGGAGCAGTTGGTTACCCTAAGAGTAGACATGCCACTATTGCACCCGTTCAGTCATTGAGCCTGTATGGCCAAACTTGAATATTCAGTGTCCACTGTTTTCACTGCTGATGACTTCTGTCTGCCATATGGCTGCATGCACTGCAGCTTTTTCCAGCTTTCAGTTGGCTGTTCTACAGGGAGACAGTTTTCTGCTCTGCACCAGCTTGCTTTCTCAGTGACCTTGCTTCTCAGGCCAAGAGATGTCTTCAGCAATAGGGTCTTACTATCTGATTCTCAAGGGAAACCAAGGGCTTTGGCAAAAGCCTTTAATGTTTTGGAGGTTACCGGGACCTCCTTGGTCAACAACTCACTGGAAGGTATCCCACCCCAGGCACTGAAAATTTTCTAGTAACAGTCTACAGCTTCTAGATGTGCCATTATTCAAAATAGTAGGTTTACATAAGTCTTATTCACAATATCTTGAATTTAGATTGACCCTCCCCCTGCCCTTCTTTTACGCGTTCTCTTCCCATGGCCTCACTTAGGCCATTCCCCTCCCTGTAATTTGTTCTTCTACTTACATATGTGCAATACCATACACTTAAGTCCTTCCCTTTCCTCCCTCCCCTATAGCCTTCTACCAGCTTACTGGTTTCTGGTACATGTTTTTGGTTCCAGTTCACACAGAAGTTTATACATTTGTAGTTAGGATCCACATATGAGAAAAAACATGTGACGTTTGGCTTTGTGAGCCTGGGTTACCTCACTTAGTATAATCCTTTCCAGATCCATCCATTTCCCTGCAAATTTCATAATTTCATTTTTCTTTACCGCTGAATAGAACTCCATTGTGTAAATGTACCACATCTTTATTATCCATTCATCTGTGGAGGGACATCTAGGCTGGTTCCATTTCCTAGCTATTGTGAATAGCACAACAATAAACATGGTTGTGCAAGTGTCTCTAAGGTAGTGAGAAGAGTCCTCTGGATATATGCCTAGGAGTGCTATAGCTGGATCATATGGTAAATCTATTTCTAGCTGTCTCAAGAACCTCCACACTGATTTCCACAATGGCTGCACCAGATTACATTCCCACCAACAGTGTAGAAATGTTCCTATTTTTCCGCATCCATGCCAACACTTATTGTCATTTGTTTTCTTGATGGTAGCCATTCTGACAGGAGTGAAATGGAATCTCAAAGTGGTTTTAATTTGCATTTCCCTGATGACTAAGGATGTGGAACACATTTTTAAATGTTTATATGCCATCTGTATTTCATCTTCTCTATTTAGTTCCATAGCCCATTTTTTAACTGGGTTGTTTGAATTCTTACTGTTCTTTTTTTTGAGTTCTTTGTATATTCTGGATATTAATTCTCTGTCAGATGTATATCTGGCAAAGATTTTCTCCCATTCTGTAGGTTGTCTTTTTGCTCTATTCACAGTGTCCTTTGCTGTACAAAAGCTTTGTAGTTTCATAAGGTCCCAGTGGTTGATTAGTGGTTTTATTTGCTGAGCAATTGGGGTTATATTCAGAAAGTCCTTGCCTATGCCAATATGTTGAAGGGTTTCCCGTACCTTGTCCTCTAGCAGTTTCAGAGTTTCAGGTCTGATATTAAGGTCCTTGATCCATTTGGACTTGAGTCTTGTGCATGGAGAGAGACAAGGATCTATGTTTATCCTTTTACATACAGATGTCCAGTTTTCCCAGCACCATTTGTTAAAGAGGCTATCTTTTCTCCAATGAATATTTTTGGCATTTTTGTCAAAAAGCAGGTGGCTGTAGCTACCTGGATTAATATTTAGGTCTTCTGTTCTGTTCCATTGATCTACCTGTCTGTCCTTGTGCCAGTACCATGCTCGTTTTTGTTACTATGGCTTTGTAATATAACTTAAAATCAGGTATGATTATACCACCAGCCTGATTTTTGTTGTGCAAAATTGTTTTGGCTATTTTAGGTTTTTTATGTTTCCAGATGAATTTTAGGAATTTTTTTTTCTATTTCTGTGAAGAATGCTATCAGGATTTTAATGGGGATCGCATTAAATGTATAGATTGCTTTTGGTAAGATTGACATTTTCACAATATTGGTTCTTCCAATCCAGGAGCATGGGATATCTTTCCATTTCCTTGTGTCTTCTGCAATTTGTCATTCGAGTTTTTTAAAGTTATCATTGTAGAGATCCTTCATTTCCTTGGTTAAGTTTATTCCAAGGTATTTTTTTTTTTTTTGAGGAAATTGTGAATGGGAGAGATTCCCTGATTTCATCCTCAGCATGTTTGTGGTTAGTGTATAGAAAAGCTACTGATTTCTGTGTGTTTATTTTGTATCCTGCTACATTGCTAAAAGTGTTTATCACCTCTAAAAGTTTGTTGGTGGAGTCTTTAGGGTCTGTTATTTATAGACTCATATCATCTGCAAATAATGATAATTTGATCTCTTCCCTTCCGATTTGTATCCCCTTTATGAGTGTCTTTTGCCTTATTGCTATGGCTAAGACTTCCAGTACTATATTAAATAGTAGTAGGGAAAGTGGACACCCTTGTCTTGTTCCTGAATTTAGAGGAAAAGCTTGAAGTTTTTCCCCATTTAGTATTATGTTGGCTGTAGGTTTGTTATAAACAGCTTTTATTATGTTGAGATATGTTCCTTCTATTCCCAGTTTCTGTAATACTTTCACCATGAAGGGATGTTGGATTTTGTCAAATGCCTTTTCTGCATCTATTGAGATAACCATGTGATTTTTGTCCTTCAGACTATTTATATGGTGTATTACATTTATGGATTTGAGTATGTTGAACCATCTCTGCATCTCTGGGATAAAGCCTACTTGGTTAGGGTGAATAATCTTTCTGATATATTCTTGTATTCTGTTTGCCAGTATTTTGTTGAGAATTTTTGCATCTATGTTCATGAGGGAGATTGGTCTGTAATTTTCTTTTTTTGATCTGTCTTTGTCCGGTTTGGGTGTCAGGGTGATGGTGGCTTCATAGAAGGATTTCGGTAGAATTCCTTCCTTTTCTATTTTATGGAAAAGTTTGAGAAGCATTGGTGTTAGATCTTCCAGAAATGTCTGATAAAATTCAGCAGTGAATCCATCTGGGCCTGGGCTTTTTTTTAGTTGGGAGACTTTTTATGACTGCTTGGATCTCTGTGGTTTTTATAGGTCTATTTAAATGGTTTATCTCATCTTGATTTAATTTTGGTAGGTCATATGAATCAAGGAAATCGTCCATTTCTTTCAGGTTTTCAAACTTAGAGGCATATATATTCTTAAAGTATGTCCGTATGATTTTCTGAATTTCTTTGGCATCTGTTGTGATGTTGCCTTTTTCATCTCTAACTTTATCAATTTTTGACTCTTCTCTCTTTCTTTTGGTCAGATTTGCTAAGGGTTTGTCAATCTTGTTTAATCCTTTCAAAGAACCAATTCTTTGTTTCATTGATTTTTTGATTGTTTTTTTTTTTTTGGCTTCCATTTCATTAATTTCTGCCCTAAACTTTATTATTTCTTCCCGTCTACTGATTTTTGGTTTGCCTTGTTCTTCTCTTTCCAAGGCCTTAAGGTGAAGCATTAAATTGTTTAGTTGTTAACTGTAATTTCTTAATATAGGCACTTAGAGCTATAAATTTCACTCTTAGGACTGCCTTCATTGTGTCCCAAAGGTTTTGGTATGTTGTATTCTCATCATCATTTGATTCTATGAATTTCTTGATTTCTTTTTTAATTTCTTCAATGACCCATACATCGTTCAATAATGTACTGTTTAGTCTCCATGAATTTCTGTAAGCTCTGTAGTTTTTCTTGTTGCTGATTTGCAGTTTAATCCCATTGTGGTCAGATAGCATACAGGGGATTATTTCAGTTTTCCTGTATTTGTTAAGGTTTGCTTTGTGTCCTATTATATGATCTATTTTAAAGAATGTCCCATGTGCTGCTGAGAAAAATGTATATTCTGCAGCATTTGGATGGAATGTTCTGTATATATCTGTTAGGCCCATTTGTTCCATGATATCATTTAATGCAGATGCCTCTCTGTTTATTTTTTGCTGGGTATACCTGTCAAGTGATGAGAGTGGGGTATTGAAGTCACCCACTATTATTGTGTTAGGAGATATCTCTGACCTTAAGTCCAATAGTGTTTGTTTGATGAAACTGGGAGCCCCCATGTTAGGAGCATATATGTTTAGGATTGTAATGTCCTCCTGTTGCAGTGTTCCTTTAATCAGTATAAAGTGACCTTCTTTATCTTTCCTCACTAATGTTGGTTTGAAGTCTATCCTGTTATAAATTAGGACAGCAACCCCTGCTTTTTTCCTCAGCCCATTTGCTTGAAATACTTTGTTCCAACCTTTCACCCTAAGAAGGTTTCTATCTTTTATTGAGAGATGAGTTTCCTGGAGGCAACAGATGGTAGGATCCTGCTTTTTAATCCAGTCTGCAAGTCTGTGTCTTTTGTTTGGGGCATTGAGGCCATTGATATTAAGAGTTATTATTGAAAGATATGTATTTTCTCTCACCATTCTTCTTGTTTTGTAGTTCTTCCTGTTTTCACTTTACTCACTTGTTTTAACTGTTATTTGAGTATGGTTTATTTTTTCCCATTTTCTGTTGTGTGTGTTTTGCTTTCTCTTCAGCATGAATGATTCCTGTAAGTATTTTCTGTAGAGCTGGCTTAGTTGCCATAAATTCCTTTTGCCTGTCTTTGTTGTGGAATGTCCTTATTTCTCCATCAATTTGGATAGATAGCTTTGCAGGATAAAATAATCTTGGTAGACAGTTTTTGTCTTTCAGAACTTGGAATACCTCACTCCAAGCCCTTCTGGCTTTTAAAGTTTGTGTTGAGTTATCAGCTGTGATTCTGATGGGCTTGCCTTTGTAGGTGACTTGCTTTTTCTCTCTAGCTGCTTTCAATATATTTTCTTTGGTTTGTATGTTTGGTAGTTTAATTATAATATGGCGGGAAGAGGTTCTTTCCAGGTTTTATCTGTTTGGTGTTCTAAAGGCTTCCTGTATCTGCATTGGCACCTCTTTTCCAATTTTGGGGAAGTTTTCTTCTATGATTTTGTTGAAAACACCTACTATGCCTTTGGAGTGATATTCTTCTCCTTCAACTAACCCTTTAATTCTTATGTTTGATCTTTTCCTAGTGTCCCGAATATCTTGAAATTCCCATTCATACCTTCCTATTATTTTGTCTTTCTCTTTGTTAGACTGTATTAGATCTGCTATCTGGTATTCTAGTTTAGATATTCTATTCTCTCCTTCACCCATTCTACTAGAGAGATTTTCTACAGAGTTTTTAATTTCACTGACTGTGCTCTTTATTGCTAGTATTTCCAAATGGGTTTTCTTTATTCTTTCTATTTCTGAATTTATGTCTAGTATTGACCTCCTTATTTCATTAAATTGGTTTTGTGTGATTTCTTTGAATCCTTTCATTTTGTCTTTGAGTTCTTTGAACCCTTTCATTTCCTCTTTGAGATCTTTGAACATATTTATAATCATTCTTTTGAAAACTTTCTCAGGCATTTCCTCTAATTCAGTCTCACTGAAGGTCATTTCTGATACATTAATACTTTTTGGTGGATTTACATTGTCTTGATTTTTTGTGTTTCTTGTATTATAATGTAGAGATTGTTGCATTTGGCATTAATTTAATACTTGGGTTTTCTAATTATAGTATTCATGTAGGCTGAATGAAACAGAATACAGTCAAATTCTAAAAAAAATAACTAAAGAATGTACCCATTCAATGAAATATAGCATAGAGTATTTGTGCAAAAGTAGGTGTTATGACAAACAGATCCTTTAACACCATCACAGTCCCTAAGGATGTGTGTTGCCCACACCTTACTCCTGTCAACTGGGAGGCTAAGCTTTCTGGTCTGTAGAAGGTTCCAAGGTCAGCTTGTGACCAAGTGAGACCTTTTCCCAATGATTGACAGAAGAGGAAACAAAGGCACTACAAATCAGGAAGCAACAGATGAGCAGCCCAAAATATAGCTTATTTTGAGTGTCAGATCTGACCGGGCTTATTTGGTGGGTACTAACCTGGTGTAATCCAAGTTACCTTTTGGGACAGTTTTGGTCTCAGCTATGCTGTAAGGCTGCTTGGGTCCTTCTTTGCTGTGTTTTGGGCTCAGGAAAGCCTGCTGCGTCTGTGTGTCACTGCTTTCTCTGTGCCGGATGCTGGGTAGGTGAGCTCTCTTTCCTGGGTCTCTGGTGCCAGCGTTTGCGCTGGCAGTGGGGGAGGGTAGGCTGAAGTCCATCTGCTCATCCACATGATCCTCTTCCTCACAAGCCGCTCCATTGGTCTCTGCCGTCCTCCTTCCACGTTTCTTGAGTTGGCGAGGAGGCTGTTGTGAGTGGAGAACCCCTCACCTGGCTTTAAAAATCCCTCAGCTCACTCAGCTCAGCTGGAGCCTGGGGGCGGCTGGGGCGCAGAACTCGCTGCGGCTGTGGAACCCCTTCTGCCCTCTTCTGTGGGCTCCAGATGCTCTGGATCTCTCCTACTTCTCTGCTGCCATTTGTAATTTACTATAAACCTCACTTTTTAGTAGAAGAGTATATTCTGTTTTTCTTTGTTGTTGTTGCTTTTTTCCCTAGCCTGTTTTGGTTCCTATGCCGCCATCTTAACTGGCTGCTTATCTTTTTCAGATGGACAATGAACCTGAAGGGAGGACCAGCCAATCACACCTCACCAGGGCCCCAGCTGAAACCACAGAGTAATGCAGGGGAAGGGCAAGGGTACAGCGTTCTTGGGGATCACAACACCAGAAAAAGGCTGAAGGAGATAAACACAGAGAACATCCAACTCCTACTAAGCCAGATATCCAGAGACACAGAGGCTCCCAAAACCTCATCACTGAAGTAGAATTAAAATGACCCCAATGTGGCTCAAGGAAATTCACGGAACAGGGGGCAAAAAGAGTGTTAGAGCCACAAGTTGGGGCATTATGCATAGAGACTTGGCCTATCCCCCATAACTCTTGACTACCCCCACAATGCATGACCTACATTCCCCATTGATGATGGTCCCTTTGGAAGAGGGAGGACAGGGAGGAGGATAAGGGAGTCACCATTATGAATGTAAAATTAGAATAATATAAATTTTAAAAAATAAAAAAAGAAAAAAAGAAAAATAATGGTTTTCACAATTTCAAGACTCCCATGCAATGCTTGTTCTAAACAAGGAAATTGATTTAATTGATTTAATATTCAGAGAAAGCTGTGATGATGCTTCATGTTTTTGTTGCCATTGCTACCTTTGCTTTTTATTTCCATATAGGATTTCTGTTAAAGAATAAAACAAAACAAAACCAAAAACCCACAACTGGCCTCCTCTGTTGGTCTATGTTGAAGGATTGTCTCACACGCAGCCCCAGTTTTCCATCATAATTCAGTGGTTACCCTTCATGGGAAAATGATTTTGAGATTAAAAAGCATCTCAAGGTGTTCCAGGGTTGAAAATCTTGGTCATAACTTTTTTATTCCACTCAAATTATTCTTCTCCAAAACTACCAATACAATAGACATGGGTCAATGAGTTGCTTTTGGACATCTTACAACTACCATGTTTATTCTAAGACATACTAGAGCTAAAGATGCTTTTCCTTCATAACATTTGAAATACAAAAAAAAAAAAATCTTATATCACTGTCCATTCAAGATTATAGGGCTAGTACCTTCCCTTTTTAAAAATAGGCTTCCTTAAACTTCACAATCTTCTTCTGAGAGTATTAAAACATTAAGTGACTAAAATAATAATATATACCTCTACTTAAAGTGACCACTGGATTAAGTAGCTGCCTTTCTAAAGAGAGGAATCCTAAAATAACAAGCATGTTACCAAGTATAAATGTTCTGCTACACTTGGAAATATGTTTAACAAGACCCTTTTCTATTCTTTATAAATAAACATATTTTACTCCAACTTCTAGCTTGGACATTACAGCAAAGAAATGTTATTTTCCAAGTAGTTCTCCACAAAATATAAAGCAAAGTTTTATTTATTTCCACAGTAGCCATGTTCAAGCATGGAAAGAAAGATTTAGACAGGAAAAATGTTCTTGTGATCAGAATGATTAAAAATCAAATAGATGTTAGGTCATTTAGAAAGAGAGCAAAAATATGTACTATAATATTTATGATCATCTCTCTATTAATTCATTATCTTTATGTTATTAACTATTTTGTTTTTTGTTTAAATATCTATATCTATTTCATAGAGCCCTTACACACTGGACAAAAATTATTTCATCTTTAAATACGTTGATAGAGTATGTGAATTAAATCTACTATATGTAGAATAATATCATGTATTAACAATGTTCATTTTCAGAGGTGAGTTAACTTTAGAAGTTAAAAAAGTTATCCAAATGAGTACAGTGAGTAGATAAGCATAATGTTAATATAGTAATTAGAGAATTGGCCAAGGCATATTCAAGAGAGAACAAAGTAACACTTCTTAAATTTATTTTATTAATTTATTTTAGAGAGAAAGACACACACACACACACACACACACACACACACACAGAGAGAGAGAGAGAGAGAGAGGGAGACAATGGACATGACAAGGCCTCTAACACTGCAATGAACTCCAGATGCATGTGCCACCTTGTGCATCTGGCTTATGTGGATACTGGGAAATCCAAGTCCTTATGCTTCACAAACAAGTGCCTTGACCACTAAACCATCTCTCCAGCCCTAAAGAACATTTTAAAATAATTATACCAATGTAGCAGTAAGAAACTGAAACTGCAATACAAGCTACAATCTATGTGATCCTTACCAATTTGACATGAGAATTTGTTGGTTACATGTGACCAAAATACTTATCATGGGTATAATTTTTCAAATGTATTAAACTTAGTATTTAGGATATCTAATCATATCATCATAATTATTTAATTGTTATTAACTAGCTTAGAAATGAAATCAATTTTCATATCCAGCTATGTATGAATGGATACAGAAAATATGATAAGTACATTGAACTATTTTACAGTGCTAGGAAAACATAAATACTATTTGTGACCATATAGAGTACCTAGGAGACACAAGGCTAAGTTAACTCAATCAAATACAAAAATATTCCATGATCTCACATGTATAGAATCTGAAATTTATAGAATTAATGAAACTAGAATAGAGAATATTGGCTTTCAGGGTCCAGGAATAGGGGAAGAAAATATGATCAAAGTATGGACATATAATGATAATAGATAATCAAAATTATAGCACTACGCTAAGTAATTTAAAGGGTCTCTAAAGCAAAGTGTCAAGTGTTAAGATTTATATGACACAAAACCAACAAAGAAATGAAAGAATGTAAGAAGAGTAAGGCATGATTAAGAAAATTAATATTATTGCTCAATTTATATTATTATTCATTGTAATTGTCTTCAATGAGTTGAGTTCAGTTCTGAAAAGACAAAAATTTATTTCTATAGGATATAGAATGCCCAATAATTTCCTCCTTAATGATTAATAATCTTATATGTGAGGAACTAGTTTAATTTCTGGAAATGAATTGTGCCTTTTGGATAAGTTATTTCAACCAAAAGTGAATATATTACTCTTTTTAAAAGTAGCAATAAAGATTATATAAGATGTAATTCATTCTTTTTTTTTTTCTGTTTCATGATTCCACTGAGAGGTAAGACCAATCACATGTGGGATGTCCACTTTAATTAGGTTGCTTTCCAAATCAAATATGATAAAATTTTAACATAAAAAATGTCACTCAAGGGAAACATTTCTTGGTAATGACAATGAAATCTAAGGTAAAATATTTTGATAAAAGTCACATTGGGAATTACTATGTTATCAATGCACAAGAAAAATCTTACTTGTCTTGACATCCTGGCAAGACCTTTAGGAAAACAAAATAATTTAGGACATAGAAATATATATTATAATGTCCAAAGTTAAATATGAAACACACTAAGAAATAAATTAGATGATTAGAAGGCTTTAGGCCAAAGTCCTGATTTTGGCACCACTAAAAAAATTACTGTGGAGATTATTCTGACAATTAGCTTACAGTCTTTCCCCAGTAAACTGTAATAGAGCTTTCATCTACTTGGAGTTAGCCCAATAATCAACACTGGCACCCAAGGGTCCTGACACCTGACTTCAAACTGGTAAAGCCTGTCTAGCAATAGTTCTCTTCACACACTTACACATTGATGAATGGAAAACCTTGTTAATTCATAGCACACATAGCTGTGTGAGTCCAGATTTTCTCTCTAACTTTCCTCCTCTAATTCTGTTCCACTCCCCCCTCTCTTCCATTCCATCTTCTTCCACCTCTACCTCTTTCATACAAACTCACATACATACTCATGCATCCTACCATCATTAATATGTACTGTGTACAAATTAGTTAATTGTAAATAAACTTAAAATTGAATAATTTAATCAACATTTTAGTTATATATTTATCTTCTGTGGTGAGAGTATATAAAATATAATAAGAATTTCTATATATTTATTATTTTTGGATATAGACCATTTTGATGATAATTAAATTTCAAGAAATTTCTTCCTATGTAACTGAAACATTTTGTCTTTAGTTACTACATTCTTACCTGTCCACCAACTCCACCAGTCTCTGGAAACCACATGTTTTGCTCTCGGCTTCTATGTGATACAATTCTTATATACCTAATAATTTTTAAAGTTTCATTTAGTCATGATTTAAGGTAAAGTTTTTAAAATTTTTACTTACTTATTTTGTTTTTGTTTTTGTTTTTTGTTTTTCGAAGTAGGGTCTCGCTCTAGCCCAGGCTAACCTGGAAGTCACTAAGTAGTCTCAGGGTGGCCTCGAACTCACATCAATCCTCCTATCTCTGCCCCCCTAGTGCTGGGATTAAAGGTGTGTGCCACCAAACCTGGCTAGGTTCTGTTTATTTATTTGTGACAGAAAGAAGCAGATTTTATATATAGAGAGAATGGGTGTGCCAGGGCCTTCAGCCACTGCAAACAAACTCCAAATGCATGTGTTTCCTTGTACATCTGGCTTATGTGGGTCCTGGGGAATGGAAAGGGGGTCCTTAGACTTCTCAGGTAAGTGCCTTAACCATTGAGCAATCTCTTTAGCCCTAATATAGATTTTTAAAATTTAATGTATTTATGGGAGAGAGAGAGAAAGCATCCGATGGAGTGAATGAAAATGGGCATGCCAGGGCCCCAACCAACTGAAAACAAACTCAGACACATCTTCCACCTTATGCATCTGGTTTACATGGGTCCTGGGGAATTGAACATGGGTCCTTTGGCTTTGCAGGCAAGTGCCTTAACAGCTAAGCCATCCCTTCATCCCTAATGTAGAATTTTTGTCAAATGATTTCAACATGTATTCATATATTTTCCCCTTCATTCTGTTACTAGGGTGTGACAGACTTATTGACTTGTATATGTTGGCCCATACTCACATCTTTTGGATAAATCATTCTTATTCATGTGGAATTCTGTTTATAATAAGCTGCTGAATTGTCTTCTGTTAGGAATATTTGCATCCATATTCTTTTTTGGTTTGTTTCTTCATTTTTATTTATTTATTTAAGAATGAGAGAGAGAGAAAGAGGCAGAGAGAGAGAAAGAGAGAATTGGTGCACCAGGGCCTCCAGCCACTACAAATGAACTCCAGATGCATGTGCCACCTTGGGCATCTGGCTTATGTGAGTTACTGGGGAATCGAGCCTCAAACTGGGGTCCTTAAGGCTTCACAGGCAAGTGCTTAACCACTGAGCCATCTCTCCAGCCCCTGAATCTATGTTCTTTAGAGATATTGTTCTGTAACTTTCTTTTAATGTTTTCATCAACCTTTAGTAAAAGGTTAATATTAACATTGTGAAGTGAATTTTAATTTTTTGAAACAATTCAAAAAACTATTATTATAATTCTAGATATTTAATAAAACTCACCAGTGAAGCTATCAGGTTTTATAATTTCACTTAGGAGAAACTGTTCATCCTCTTCTTTTAGGTTACACAAATTATCAGCATACAATTGTTATTTTTCATCTCTCAAGACTTTGTATTTTTGGTGCATTTGTTGTAATACTTCTGATTTATATATGATTTTATATATTTGTGGCTTTTATCTTTTGTCTTACAGTAGCCAATCATTTATGTTATTCTTTTCTTTGAAGGTGACTTATCTTTTCAATTTCCAATCTATGCTTGCCTTATTTCTATGATCTTTTATTTATTTTCACTAACTTTAATATTAAGTTGATTTATTTCTTGTTTCTTAATTGTTTTAGGTTGTTTGTAAGACTTTTTGATATAGCTGTTTATAGACTTCAGTCAGAATAGTTTTCATAGTGTCTCATAAGTACTAATAGGTTTTTTCTGTGTTTATGCCTGAAGAAAATTTATTTTATTTTATTTTTTCCTTTGATATATTGTTGAAGAGTTTAGTACTTAGTTTACACTAATTTGTAAGCCTTACAAAAGTCTTTCTTTTTTGCCCAAATTACATATAATTATGGACAGTAAATATACTGGTAGGTTTCTTCTGTACAATGAGTTAACATTTTTTTTTTTTTTGTGGTTTAGCATGCGGACATTCCTACCAAATATTATTTGCATTCTTGAGAATAATGTACCCTTTTCTCCTGCTGGATTTGATGTCCTCTATTTCTCTTTGGTTCATTTGATCAAGGGTATAGTTAAATCCAATGTTTGTTTATTGATTAATTGGTCTGGAAAATATATCTTATTAAAAGTATGGTAATAAAATCCCTTACTATAATTTTATTACTAAATCTTATTTTAGATCTGTTTATATTGGTTTTATATATTTACATGTCTCCATTGAAAGCATATGTATTTCCAATTACTATGATGAGTTATATTCTGATGAATTGATCATCATACATATTATTATTCTTGATCATGACAATTTCCTTAAGTCATGTTTCATGTTTTGTCTTTTGTAATTACAGCTACTACAACCATATTTAGTTTGCATTTACTGGGCAGTCTTCTTTGTCCCTTGACTTCTAATTTTATCTTTGAATAGTAGTTAGCATGTCATTTAGTCTTAGTTTTTTATAGATTCATTCAGTCACTCTTTTTTTTAAAAATTTTGTTTTTATTTTTATTTATTTACTTGAGAACAACAGACAGAGAGAGAGAGAAAAGACAGAGAATGGGCATACCAAGGCCTCCAGCCACTGCAAGTGAATTCCAGATGCATGCGCCACCTTGTGCATCTGGCTTTCGTGGGTCCTGGGGAATAGAGCCTCTAACCAGGGTCCTTAGGCTTTACAGGCAAGTGCTTAACCACTAAGCAATCTCTCCAACCCCATTCAGTCACTCCTTATCTTTATATTGGAGAATTCATTTCAATTATATTCAAGGTAATTATTGATGCTTAAAACAGGTGTTTAGCAAGACTTTGTGGTTGCTTAACAGATAATTTGCTCCCTTTTTCTCTAATGTCCTATTTATTTGTAATTTGGTAATTTCTTTTGATGGAATATTTTGATTTCCTTTTTTTTTGTATCCTTATGGATCAACTACAAGGCTTTTGCTTTTGCATTGTTGTTGAAATAGTTTTACATAGATCATCTTGTAGTTTTATTCTTATAAAATTACAGTAGCATAAGCTCAATCATATTCAAAATCTCTATGCTTCACAATTTACATATTTTTCTATAACTTAAAAATTTATTGTAGTAGTATTTTTAATTTTTCTTTTAATATATATGCTAATGACATATGATTGACAAAATACCTTATAGTATAGCATTCAGAATTTGACTGTGTACTTTCTTTTACCAGTGAGTTGAAGCTTTCATATGTTTTCATTTTAATAACTAGGGAGCTTTCTTTTACCTTGGAGAAGGCCCATTAGTATTGCTTCTAAGGCAAACAATAGTTCTGCATTACCTCATTTATTGTTTACAAGGGAAAGGTACTTTGCTCCTTTATTTCTGAAGGACAGCTTTGCTGAGAAAGTATTTATTTTTGGATGGTAGTTTGCTTCTTTCAGTGATTTGGATATTACTATTTGCTCTCTCATGACCTGCAAAGTTTCTACAGAGAAATTTGCTTTTAGGATCATGTAGGATACACTATATATGTTATGTTTTTTTTTCTTTTGCTGCTTTCAAGATTTTCTCTTTGTCTTTGATTTTTTGACAGTTTGATTGTAATATGTCCTTGAATTATCTTTTCTGGTTTGTGTGTGATAGGATAAGTATCAGTTCCTATTTCTAGATATTTTTGTTTCATCTGATTTGGAAAATGTTCAGATATTTTTATTTTAAATAAACTTTCTGCCTCATTTTCCCTCCCCCCTTTTAACCAAGTTTAACTCCTATAATCCAAAAGGTGACTATTTTGTTCTTTTTCATCAACCCCTTTTTATTTCCATTTCATTATTTTTGCTCTGCCTGTAGTTATTCCTCTTCTTTATTTTTATTTATTTGCACACAGAGAGAAAGAGAGAGAGAGGCCTCTTGCTGTTGCAAATGATCTCCAGACACATGTGTCACTTTGTGCATCTGGCTTTACATGGGTACTGGGGAATCAAATCCAGCGCCTCAACTGTTGAGCCATCTCCCCAGCCCTATTCCTCTTTTTGGAGTAAAATATGTGAGCACATATATGTATGCACATCCTGCTATCCTCTTTTGTTTCCCCTCGCCCAACCTAATCCCTATTCCATTGAACATCTTCCTGTTTTCATGTAGTCCTTCTTCTATTTTCATATCTCCTTCTTTTGGTTCTCCTCCACCATCCACAGCAAAATGATGGACTCAAAAGGGTATGGGTTTTGTGGGGGACTATTGGAAACTACTATAGTGTCATGAACGAACCCCAAGGCTCATGTTTGAAAGAGAGTGCCCCAAAGTATTTCTTCCCACCCTGTGCCCTTTACATGTTCACGCAGGCTTTTACCCAGGGCATATGTCCAGTGACTTGGATTGGATGGCCTAAACTGGGTTTTATGAATCCTAAATATAGTTATTTTTTTCCCTCTATGTTCTAAAGCCTTGTTATTTAGTAGCAGAGCTATTGGAATTCCATGGTGTTTTCTTTGCACCACTGCTGGCACTTTGGTGTCATTATCAAGTAAAATGAAAATAAAAATGAAAATTACTTGCACATAGGCACTAAAATACTGTACAAACTGATCATATCATTGAGAGAGCTAAGTAAGGAGCTGAGTAGTGTGTACAGTGTCAATATGCTGGAAAAAGGAATTAGTCAATTGCCACATAGAAAATATGAGACAACGTAAGAGTTCATAATACTTCACAGAATGGTGCACAGTTATGATGTTTATTTTTTCATTAACTGATCACATATAACTGAAAGTGCAAAGTGAAACCCCTATAAGGTAAAACTACTTTATGTATTCAATATTCCATCAGTGTGTTTCAACATTCTTTCTTTTACTTGGATAGTTTTTCTGGTCATGTTCTTTACTGTATTTTTAATTTTATTCAATGAATTCACTTCCAGAATGTTCAGGTTTCTTATATGATTTCAACATATATACTCTCTTACATTTTTTTAACTTTGTTGAATCATATCTCACTTTTGGTATTTGCTGACCTTCCCTAAAGAAAGTACTCAGAGGTGTTTTTGTTAGACAAAATATTAGTCCCCATTTCCTTGATTTAGTTGTTGAAAATCATTATTTTTATTAATGATGTTAAATTTTCTTGAGTTTTACACTTCTTGCCTTGCATTGATATCAACATTTTTGATGGAAGAAGTGCCTCTTCCATACTTAATACAATAATTTGGGTGAAGGAAATAAGTTTCCCTGTATATGAGTAGAAAGCACTTTCTTTGTGGGGGATGGCAGATCTGTCTTTAGGGAGGGTGCCATGCTATAATCTGTATGAAGTTATGTCAGCTGTTAATGTAAGAAAGGATTATAGAGATTCTTAATGACCAATGGTATGGGTGTTCACAGTGGTGATGTGGGCTCTTAGGATCATTTCAATCTCTTTTTCAGCAGTGTGAGAATATTCAGCAAGGGGATAGTCATGGCTCCAGTCCCAGCTTCAAGACATGCTCAATGTATCAGTAGCATCAGTGTATATTGTATATCACCTTGTGGGTCACCATGGAGTTATATTTGAAAGATGGGCATGCATGAAGTGCAGCTGTGATAACAAGTAACAGTGTGAAAAATTTGGGCACCTGGAACAACTGTGATGTCAAGGTCTGGAACACAATCATGCAAAGAACTATCAGAGCTTTGAGGACCAGAATAAGCTAGCCTGTAGTAATGGTAGCTGTGATGTCTGAGAAGGACGTTTGTTCAGTGCATCAATAGAGCTAAGATCTAGTGCATAGGCACATGTTGAGCTACAGCAGTTGCAGCGTCTGTCACTTGAACTATACATCAGTTGGACCGTATATCAGGAGGAGGATAAAGGAGCCAACACTATGAATGTAAAATCAGAATAATATAAATAAAAATAAATTTAAGAAAAATGAAAAAGGGCTAGAGAGATGACTTAAGATTTAAAGGTTTAAGGCACTTCCTTGCAAAGCCCAGTGGCCCAGGTTTGATTCCCTAGTTCCCACTAAAACTAGATGCACAAAGTAATGCATGCATCAGGAGACCATTTCCAGCAACAAGAGGCCCTGGTGCAACCTACCTGTTTCTCTTTCTTTCTCTCTATCCCCTTCCCTCTCTGCCTGCAAATAAAATACTTAAGATATACAGCAAAATAAATATTTTTATTAAAAAATTTAAAAAGTCATTAGAGCCATACTTCCTTAGCTGTTATAAAGATGGATTATATAGAATGAATGCCCATATTATTGACAAGAATTCCAAAGTCCAAAGTAAAGTTAGTTGAGCAGCTGCAGTGTTTACAGTGTTTGGGGCATAACTGCATGCAACATGTCATTGAATACAGTATTGGAAATATGGGCTTGCACAGAATAGCTGGGGAACAACAACCTGTGGTATGGATATGTATGGAATGTCCATGGCTCTAGGGTCAGTTGTGCATGCTGGGTGTGTGCCTGTGGCAGTTCTAGTACTAGAGTGGAACAAAAGCAGTTCCTCTTGGCAGACTGAAGCAGGAAGTGGTACCTTCCTATCATGGAGGTGTGAAAGAAATACTTCTTGTCTACCTTAGTGGCGATATTACTATGCCTTTGTCTCAATAGACTGTTTTGAAACATGCAGCTATTTGTCATGACATTGTTCTTGATAGCTTCTGTCCTGCATTACAAATCTCTAGATGACTCACATATCATAGTTCCCAGTGATTCATTCTATATGGTTATTCTCCACTCTCTTTTGCTGCACTGGTGCTCTGAGTTCCTCCAGTGACATTCTGCCTCCTTATGGCTCTTACATTCATTGATTATCTTACTTATATTCTGTTTATTCCATCATTTAAACTTTTATGATAGCATTTCTTGTATAACTAAAAGCTTGTTTTGATGAAAAAAATCACTGTATTGACATAAAGAACAGGATTATTGACCTAATCATTAATAACTAACTATGTGACCAAAGCTTATATAACTTCTCTGAACCAAAAAGACCTTTTTCATGTTTTCATTGATGTATTTTCATAGATGTTGAGCACCTTAATGAGAATTTATTTATTTAATATTTTTTTTTACATTGGGTCTGAGTATCAAAGTTGAGCACTCAGGCTTGAGCAGTGAATATTTTATCCACTCACTGAGCCATCTTCCCAGCCCTTAATTCCCATGTTTATTTATTATTAAACAAATTAAGTGTTTAGATTATAGTAATCATCATATCAGTTTAGTTAGTAATCTCTATTTTTTCTCAGTATTTTGGTCATTTGAAGATGTGATAGATAATTCAGGAATAATCTTTTTTTTTTTTTTAAGAAAACCAGAATTTATTTTTCTACATCAGACACTTACTGACCAGTTTTTGGTTGATTTTCTCTCATACATGAAATTTCTTTTTCTTTGTCTTCATTTTGTACTTTCTTCCTTTCTTCTGTTTGTTTTCTCTCAAAATAACTCAGTGATAAGCATCATTGCTTTGTTAGTTTTTTTAAAATTTATATTATTCTGATTTTACATTGATGAGGGTCCCTTTGGAAGAGGGAGGACAGGGAGGGGGTAATGGAGCCAATACTATGAATGTAAAATCAGGAATAATCTTTTAAATATAAAAACGTTATATGGTAGTTGAAAAATTTAGAATTTTTTCATTTAATATTTTTTAAAAGGTTATATTTTTGTTTTTTATTTGTATTTATCTGACAGAGATAAAGAGGGAGGAAGGGGGTAGAGAGAGAGTAAGAAAGAGAATGAGCAGGTCAGGGCCTTCAGCCACTGCAAATGAACTCCAGATGCATGTGCCACCTTGTGCATCTGGCTAAGGTGGGTCCTGGGGAATCAAACCTGGGTACTTTGGCTTTGCAGGTAAACTACTTAACTGCTAAGCCATCCCTCCAGCCCTAATTTAATATCTTTTATCAATAGTAAATAATAGCATACAGTATTGAAGTCTTTAATATTTATAACAAATTAACAATTATATTTTGCTTTACAAATCATCCACATAATAATGTAGACATAACAGAAGATTTTCTTTTCTTTGTTATTGTGGTAAGGTATAGATAAGATTTAACATTTTACCTGTATACCATTTTATGTATATAATTTAGTGTCATGAGGAATATTCATATTGTTACACAATACTCATGGCTATCCATTTCTAGAATTTTTCATCATCCTGAACTGACACTCCACTTTAAGTAACAACTCCTCATTCTTTAAGGCACTCAATGTTTATTTAGTTTCCTACATCTGAATATACTGGTTTCATCATATAAGAGGAATCATAAACTACCTATTTTTTCAATTTTGAATAATTCTTTTGACATAATATATTCACAGATCATTTACATTTTAGTGTATATCATAATGATAGTATTTTTAAAAGCTTAAAAATGGGGCTAGAGAAATGGCTTAGTTTTTAAGGAGCTTGCCTGCAAAGCTAAAAGACCCAGGTTCAATTCCCCAGGATCCACATAAGCCAGATTCACAAGGGGGCACATGCATCTGAAGTTTTTGTTTGCAGCAGCTGGAGGCCCTGATGTCCCCATTCTCTCCCTCTCCCTGCCTATTTCTTTCTCTCTCAAATAAATTAAGAAAAATAAAATATTTTTTAAAAAGCTGAAAAATGCAGTAAGTTTTATTATTCCATGTTATTTTCAAAGTCTGATGCAGGCTCACATTATAAAGAAAATAGGTTTATTTCCCTCAAAGTTCTGGAAATTGAAGTGTGTGGTATCAGCATCAACTCAGCTCTAATGAAAACCTCAGATGTGTGAAATATAGGGAAGGAAGCAGTCCCACTCACATTTTTGTTATTGTTTGTTTAATGCAATATCTCATGCAACTCATGGCTTTGAATTATATTGTGTGGAAGATGACCTTGAACTGATCCTTTTGTCTCTACCTCTCAAAGCAATCTTTACCAAAATGCTAGTGACATTTTCCCAAAATAGAAAAAAAAAAATTGAAGAAACACTAAAAACTAAGTATACAAGCTCTTATGGAAAAAAAGAAAAAAAGATGGAAATAATAATACACCAAAATATAATAAAAACAACAGTAACAAAACAACATACAATAAATATAAAGATAGATTATAGACCAGTGGGACAGAATAAAGTGCACAGACATAAATCCTCATAATTTGTAGGCATCTGATTTCCTAGAAGGTACTAAAAACATACTTGGCAGGAAGGATAGTCTTTTTAGTAAATGATCCTAGGAAAATGATATATGTGCATGCAGAGGAAAGAAGACGGAATCTTATCTCCTTTTTGAATATTTTAAAATTTCATTTATTGACAATTTTATACCTGAATACAACGTATTTTGATTATAATCACCTGTGTTACCTTCCCTTTTCCCTCTCCCCTTCTCATTGAACCTCTGCTTCTTCCAAAATAGTTCCTCTTCTATTTTGATGGTCTCTCTCTCTCTCTCTCTCTCTGTGTGTGTGTGTGTGTGTGTGTGTGTGTGTGTGTGCTCCACGAGTTTAATTAGATTTGCTTGCATGAACATGGATGTGGGGTCCATTAAATAAGCACATGTAACTTACGAATGATTACTTCCTTGGGGATTTTTTAAAAACCAACATTTTATTATTTTTAAGGTTAATTCTTATATCCCCCTTCCCACATCCTCATTACACTGAGGGCCTTCCTCAAGGAGGTTATTGGAGTTTACTTTGGGGTCTTGAAGACCTCAGTCAGTCTCTGTGGGGGAGCATCTCTCAGGTTAATATTCCTGACTCTGTGTCTCTTACAATCTTTCTTCCCCTTGTTCCACAATATTCCCTGAGCCTTGTTTGGTATGTTAGTAGTTTGATTTAAGGTTGAGTTCTTGGTAGCCTCTGTGAATTCTGTGGGACCACAGTGTTTGTCACCATGTTCCTGGAGCTGGTGGTAAAATTAGAAGTGAGAGCAGTACTCTTATCTTCACTTGTTCTGCAGTGTATCCTGGATCCTGGCAAAGGTGACCCTTCTTGTGGTAGGTAGTTGGCTAACTTTCTTTTTCATGTTTATGGATCATGGCTCTTCCTAGTATTCTCTTTCAGCTGTAAATTAAAACAGGTTCTCCATCCAAGAGTAAGAGCTGTTTGGATTAAGAAGAGTAAGCATAGTTATTTGAAAGACATTTTGATGTGCATAACCACTCTTCATAGCCAAATAACCCTTTTCACAGATGGCATGACTCTATACATATGAGACCCAAAAGATTCTATCAAAAATAAAAATAAAAACTCTTAAAAGTGATAAATGCTTTTAGCAAAGTGACAGGATATAAAACCAACAAATAAAATCAGTAGTCTGTGTATATACTAATGACAAACATTTGGAGAAAGAAGTTAGGGTATCTTTCCCATTTATGAGAGCGACAAAAAAAATCAAATATCTTGGAATATTCCTAAACATTGGAAAATTTCTCATATTCTCGTGAATTGGGCGAATTATCATTAAAATGGTCATCCTACTGAAAGCAATATGCAGAGATAATAAAATTCCAATCAAAATCCCAACACCCTTCTTCAGAGACTTAGAAAAAAATGTTTTGAAATTCATATGAAAACACAAAACACCTTAGATAGCCAAAAATGTCATCACCATACCTGATTGCAATATATACTATAAAGCTGTATTTATATAAATAACATGATACTGGCACAAAATGAACATACAGTTCAATAAAATTAAATAGAACACCCAGGTATAAGTTTTAGTAACTACAAATACTTGATCTTTGAGAAAGAGATAAAAAATAATGCTTACTGGAAAAAAGAGAATAGTCAACAAATGGTGCTAGAGAATCTAGATAGCCACATGTAGAAGAATGCATTTTGACCCTCTTCTATCACCCTGCTCAATAATCAATTCTTTATGAGGTAGACAAAAACCAAAAGTTAGGGTTCATAACCTTTTTCTGAACTCCAAAAATACCAGTTCTCTAGCAGGCTTCTGGAGTGTTAGGGAGGAAGCGTGGTGCATGCCTTTAATTTCAGCACTAGGGAGGCAGAAGTAGGAGGATTGTTGAGAGTCCAAGGCCAGCCTAAGACTACGTAGTGAATTCCAGGTCAGCCTGGGATAGAGCAAGACCCTTCTTTGAAAAACCAGAAAAAAAATTCCACCACATGGAGAAAATGAAAAGCTTATTCATTGCTACTGGACATGTAAAATAGAATAACTCTATGGAACATTGTATGGAAGGTCCTCAAAAAAAGTGCTTCAAAAACTTTAAAATATTGTCCAGCAATCCCCTTGATAATATTTTTTTCCCAAAGAATTAGCAAACGGATCTTGAAGAGATACATTCATGTATACTGCAGCATTATGCACAATAGCTAAGATATATGTACCAAATAAATGCTCATTAAAACATGATTGGGTGCTGGAGGGACAGCTTAGTGGTTAAGGTGCTTGTCTGAAAATTCAAAGGACCCAGTTTGGATTCCTCAGGACCCACATAAGCCAGATGCACAAGGTGGTGCATGTTTCTAGAGTTTGATTGCAGTGGCTGAAGGCCCTGGGGTGCCCATTCTCTCTCTTTCTCAAATAAATTAAATAAACAAATAAATTTAAAAAGACATGATCGGACCAAAAATGAAATATTACTCTATTTTTACAAAGAAAGGATGCATGGTATATGCTATAATCTAAATCAGAATTTTGGACAACATTCTAAGTAAAATAATCAAATAAAAAACTTTGTAAGTCTACTTATACAAGTATCTAAAAGAGCCAAAACATAAAAACAAAGTAGGAGCTGGAGAGATGGTTTAGCACTTAAGGCACATGCCTATGAAGCCTAAGGACTCTGATTCAATTCTCCAGGTCCCACGTAAGCCAGATGCACATGTGCATCTGGAGTTCGTTTGCAGTGGCTAGAAGCCCTGGTGCACCCATTCTCACTCTCACTCTCTCTCTTTCCCTCTCTCCATCTCTAATTAATAAAAATAAAATAAAATAAAATAAAATAAAATAAAATAAAAAATAAATAAAATCTTTGGAAAAAACACAGTAGAATGATGCTTGCAGTGGTAAGTAGGAAGGGAAGTGGGACTTTCTCTTCAGTGAGTACATGCATTCAAAGTGTAGAATGAAATAACTCTAGAGATTTATTGTTTAACAATGTCCACAGAATTAACACTAATAACCCTTTCACTTAAGATGCTATAGACTGGAAATTTTATGTGCTTCATTCTTTACTAAAATTGTAAAACATAAAACCAATTCTTAGCTCATGAGATACACAGAAGGAGGTGTCACATGCAATTTAGCATGTTGGTTACAGTTTTCTAATTGCTGTTCTAAGACAAAAGGAAAATTGAAATGGATGTAAAGACCATGTTTGGTACTCAATGAAGCATAGAATTTAAAGATATAGACTAGAATTTAAGAATTTGTCTTTTTTGCAAGCACTATGCTAGGCATTGAATTACGACATCTCAAACAATATGTTAATCATTAATTCTCAGCACTTACAACTCTGACTTACTTGGAAATTTGGTCATCATAAATATAATCAAGTTATGGCAAGGATATCATCAGTAACTACAAATTAGTTTGTAGTCCAAATTAGTTTGGAGTCTAATCTGACAAGATTAGGATACTAATAAGGAGAGAACCGACACAGGTACATACCCTGTGAATACAGAACCAGATACTACAGTTGGAATATTATAAACTTAAGAACACTGTAGTTGTGGTAATTTGATTAAATGTCCTCCAATAGATTCAAGAGTTTTATTAAAGCTTCTCAGATTTCCAGCTACCTGGCTTGAGGAGATGTCACTGGGTGGTTCTTAGGGTCCAGCCATAAGGTGTGGTGGTAGTTTAGGAATTCCAGTCTAAAGGTTACAAAGTGCCTGAGTTCCACCTGGAATTCCTAAGTGTGTGGTGTGGCTTTTGGGTTTTTTGGCTCAGGGCTTCTCTCTCTCTCTCTCTCTCTCTCTCTCTCTCTCTCTCTCTCCTTGGTCCTTTAAGAGGGGCCAACTTCTTCTGCCATTATGGAACTTCCCCTGGATCTGTAAACTCCAATAAATATACCTTCTTCCATAAGGGTGTCTGATTTGGAAGTTCATCTCAGTGACCTTAAGCTGTCTACTAAAGTAGAACAACACTACTGGAATAAACAAGTAATATACCTGCTCAATGACCTTAAAATATGTATGATCCTGCTAACACCATGGTTTGGGATTAAAAACTTCATGTAAATAACAGAATACATTAATTAGCCACCTTACTCATGGTACCTTGCTATGTATGGTAGCCTTAAGAAATGAATGCACACTATTGGCGAGTGGGCATAGTTGTGTGTTAATGATGTGTTATCCTGGGTGCTGCAATGAAGAAATAATGCAGGAAATAATAGTTACTATACAGAGAGTAAAATCTAACATGAAGAAAAATCTACCATATAAGAAACCATCCAAGAAAAGTGAATTGTTTAAACATTACACCATATAGTAGTATGTGTCAGGAGCAGTAAAATAAACATTAATTTCATCATAAATTGATATATTATTTAATTACATTTATAATGCTAAGTGGCAAAACTTAATTGTCTCTGATTAACAAGTCCATATAAAGTACACTTGCTATTACAGTTTAATGTAAAAGCTATACTCTCCTATATATTTCATACTTTCTAATTAATAAAATGGTTAGCAAAATCCCTTGCCAAATCGTCTATAATGCACTAGTTGCTTATATAAATATGAAGTTTGCCATATTTACTGAAAAATATTGATTATTAAGGAATTTTATTGCAACTACAAGAAAAAAATGTATAGGGCAAAACACATTTTTACTTCACTATGTTCTTCATGTTACTATCCTTTATTGAAACCTTGAAGGGTTAAATATAAGCAATATTCCTGTAAGCTATCATCATAAAAGAAGTAATAAAAACATAAAAAAGTAAAATCCTCTTGACAAATTGTTGGGAAGAAAATCCAAGTTGTATCATCAGTGATGTTATTTTGAGGAAGTTATTCACATCATTATCAATGTCCTCATTAATACAATAGAGATAGAAATATCTCCAGTTCTCTACCTCACAGGACTGATGTAAGATTTCTTATTATACTGAATAACAGCTTGGCATCATGCCTGGGGTATAAGACTATTAATATGTGCTTAGCAAGTGAAGCTTAGGGAAAGAGATCTATTTTGTTACATTAAAATGCAAGAAGTACCCAGGTAAGAATTTAGTCAAAAATAAAACTAGTCATTTTTAGATAATTTAAACTATCAAAGACCTTATGAGGACCTCTATTCAACTTTCTAGAAATAAAACCACATGAAATAGGTAAAAAAAGAAAAAAAAAGTGATAAACCATGTAAGAGGCTGGATATGAGAGGGGGCTTGGTTTTGATGTGTGGGAGAATTCAATAAAACTGATGGGAAAGAAAGGATTGTAAGTGAACAGGGAAATAAAGACCAGAAAAATTCAATCATCAGGATGCATGATCTGAATATCTTCAACACAGAATCCAATTCAAGATACAAAGATCAGGAATAACTTGACAGAATAAGGAAGACAGTTCCAAATATATGGCTCCCAGTGGACTCTCTGTACTTTAGAATGCATTACTTTACGTTGTAATGAAGGATGGATTAAACTTGCTCAAGTGTTCTATGTGTCTTTGTCTGCATGTGCAGCTATTTCATTATACACTGTGTACACTACCAGTGATTACCTCCATAATAAATATGTGGAATCAATGTCTTACTGAGCATGAAGTGATTAAATTGTGACTCACAGCAAATTCTGAGTGAATGCTACTGGTGTTGGCAAGTAGCTGATGTAGAACAGCAGTCAATAGAGTTAAAAGGCTTTGAATCATTTAGTTGGAGAAATGATTTGGTGTCTTTTTTTGCATAGTAAATTTAAATTTAAAGTTCTAAGCAAGAAAATAAATATTCATAGTAAAGAACATTTTGGACTTGATAACAATAGCATTGATCCTATCCTGTAGAAAAAAAAATACACAGTTGCCTTAGAAAACAGTAATAAAAATGGTATTCTTAGTAAAAAAGAAAAAGGTAGAAAGCAAAACTATGACATTCAGGGGGACAACCTAAAGGCAAGTAAACTTGTTTATAAACATCAGTGACTGTACTTGGTACACAATGACAATTCTTTAAACATGTGTAATATTACTAATAATCGGTAAAGAATAACAAACCCATCATCTCAGCAAGATCAAACCTTGTGTAACTAAAACTATATGCAACATGACACTTAAGCACATAGACCTATTTAGAAGCTGTCCCTTGCTGCAAGGGATAAAGGTGACTAATTCCTTATTAAAGGTGCATAGAGATTAATATTCAAGTCAATAAAGTCAAAGTATAGTTCATTTATATATGTCTAGAAAATATCTAAGTCTTTTTAGACAACTCAATTTATCTTTTAATGACATGAGTTAAATAACTACTGTGGGTATTCATACACAGATAATTAAGCTAATGTGCTAGTTAGCTCTCAGAGAATCAGCAAATGGAAGTAAGTAACCCCTATTAAAGGATATTGTACTAAATAAGGCATATATCTTTGTAGAATTTATACATATTATGTAGAATTTCTACATATTATAATCAGCCTTACCTAAATACTTGACCTGGGGCATGATTTTATTATACATGCATGCTATTGTGTTTTTAAAACACAAAATAGCAAATGAACATGACACGTATACACTCATTTCATAATTTACTTATGAGGTTTAGGTATGAATGGAAGAAAAAGAGACCAATCCTTAGGCCTTAGTGCTAGCACCCAATTCCTACTTGTCTCATCTCCAATGATGGAAATACACTTGGGAGCAAAAAGTTGCTGCTTCTTTTTAGCAGGAAGCCAAAGTAAAGATAGAGAAAAGAAGAAGAAATACAGGGGAGGTATCTGCATGCAATAGAGAGAAGTGGGCCAGCCAGAGGTAGAGTGTGATTCTCTAATCCTCTCTTAGTTTCTAACTCACTATGTCCCATCCTCAAGCAAATTTTGTTATTTGAATTATAGCAAAATTTCCTAGGCAGAGAGAAAAAAATTAATCCTATGTATAAACAAGTATCAAGCTGCACACAACTCTCTCCATCTAGTTCTTATGTTAATTTGGCTGTTTGTTACCCCTGGTAGCAGTGATTATTGTTTTGTATTAATTCAACACAGAAGTCCTATTAGGAAGCATATGAGAAAATACATTTCTTCATATTTTTCCTTACAATATTTAGGGAAGATTGTGCAGAAATATAGGAATGAATATTAAGTAAGTAAAAAAAAAAAAACATCTTACAGGGGAGGAATCTCCAAAAATTGGTAAAATGGAAAGTCCCACTTTGCTTTTCTGAAAATATAGATTCACCAAGATGTAGACATATTTTCATTGAGAAAAATCCTCAACCTGGTTTTATCTCCTCGATAACTAACCAGTGACATCAAAACAGTCATAAAATTTGTGGAGAATCTATCATTGTGGTATTTTAGATGTGGAATATCCCTGGTAGACTCTATTGTTTGAAAACTTAATCCTGGGTTGGTGATGCTGTTTAGGGAGGCTGTGGAACATTTGCGAGGTGGAGCCTTGCTAAAAGAAGTTTGTCACTGGGGCCAGACCTTGAGGTTTTATGGTTCAGTTTCACTTGCCAGACTCAGCTCATTCTCTCTCCTTTTTCTCTGCTGATAAAAAAAATATGATGCTGTGAGATCCTTCCATGCTTTCCCTATCATGACTAAACTTCTTGAAACTGTAAGCCAGAAATAAATTTGCACCTTCTATAAGTTGATTCTGGTCAGACCTTTAGTTCCAGTAACAAGAAACTAACTGCTACAACCATAAGCACAGTATTATAAAATTGTTATGAAATGTCCAGCTCCCATATTCTTACTGGGGCGTATTATGGTTTGCTTATGAAAGATCTTCTTAAAGGATCCTGTATTAAACACTTGTTTTCAGTTGTTGGGCATGGTGAGAGTGATTGAATCTTGAAGGCTCTAATCAAATAAATGGATTAATCACTTGAATGAAGGATTAGGAATGGGTAAAAAGTGGAGGTGAATCCTGCTGAAGGAACTATGTAACAGCAAATATACCCCTCTGATCAGGATCTTGTTTGCATGTCCTCTCTGTCTTGTTCTTTGCTTCCTAGGTACCCCCATGATGTTTTGCCTCAGCAATGGACCCAGGAACCATACAGCCTCTGAAAACAAGACAAAAATAATTCTTTCTTTAAGTTGTATTCTCAAGTATTTTAGTTATAGCTACAGAAAACTAACATAGGAAGGAACAAAAGAACTAACACTAGTATTTTTAGGAACTGCCAGAGTCACTGGCTTTTATCCTACTTATCTTGGAAGACTGATATGGGAAACTGCACATCTAGTAGCCATTGGCAAACGAGATGCCAATTTGAAAAAAAAAGAAAAAAGAAAAGAAAAGAAAAAGTATGAAAGTGCACAACAAATCCTCTCTTCCTAGATTTTACAGTAAAAATCAAGTAAAAATAGAAAGGAAGGAAGAGAAGAAACAAATATATTTCTCAGTTTCTGTCAGAAAAGTGGAAGAATTGGATCTCAAGTTAAAAATTTCCTCTTTTCTAAGAGCTACCTGAGGGATTGACTTCCATGAAGTTTTGAGAAATCCCCACAATGTCTGGAAGGCTGATTCAGGAATATTTTCTCCAATAGAAGTCAAGCCCCCAAAATCTAGTAAGATGGCTATTTTCTCCAAGTACAGATACCAATACAGACAGGCAAGAAACAAAGCATAAGGAACCATATCTAAGACAAATAAATCAGGTCAATCTATAAAATGTGAATATACTGAAACAAAAATATATCAATCAGCTAGAAGAAAATGTAAAATAATCATTATAAAATAGGTTACTGAGATCAAGAAAATCATGCATTTATATAAAAAAGTAACAAAGAAAAGAATATTAAAGTGTGTAACAAAGAGATCAAGGCTCTGAGAAATATATTTTAGCTGAAAAAAAAATCATCAAAATAATTTTACATTTGGCTACAAAAATAGAAGAAAAGAACAGTAGATTTGTCAATAGGTCATTGAAAAATATTTACTCATAGGAACAAAATGCAGAAAATGAAAATATTGAATGAAACTTTAAATATTTATGGGGATATAATTAAGTGATTAATACATTTTTTGTATGATCTATAGAAGAAAAAGCAAGACAGAAGTAGAAAATTTCTTTAAGGAAGAACTTCCAAAATCTAGATAAAGAAATTAATGTTCAGATGCAGGAAGTCAAAAAAATCCACAAAAGGCACAGTACTGTAAATTTCAAACACAAATAAAAATTCAAAGTAGCCAAAAGCTTATTATGTACAACAGAATCTCCATAAGATTTCCCAACACAATATTGCAAACACAGGAGTAAAGCTGATGTGGGATTTTGGAGTTCAGGAGGTGACCCCCAAGTTTATGAACCAGTCTGCCCATTTCTCTTCCCCCCGGCAGGTAGAGCGGAAGAGAGAGAGCCGGGCCAGTGGCTCCTCTTGAGGCTGAGCTCGATGAAGGGTGTCGGTGGCTCAGACCCCTCACCCCCAAGACACCAGGGAGAACAAACCACACTGAGCCAGGAGTCTGTCGAGGGAGGAACTCACAACCTCGGCATGGCTCACCACGTACTGTCGTATAAGCATCGCGCACTAACTGATTGCGCCACTGGAGCCGCTTTAAAATCATTGGCCTGTAAAATGGCAAGGCATTTAGCAGTGAGGTCTTGGAGATCAGATGGGTTGGAATGACCTAAAATAATAATAAAACATTAGGATGATTAATCAAGGAAGAAAAGATATTAGACATGTATTGTTAGGGTCAATCCAGGGCTGACAGCTAGCAGTTTTCCATGATGTTGAAAAAAAACGGGGTTAATTCTTTGTTTAAGTAGGGAGCGGGCTTGAATCATCAAGGGGGTTATAATGTTGGAGTCCAGCCTAATATGGGCCTCAATTAGGTTGGGTAACAGGTTAACAACATAAAGGCTGTCAGAAAATAAGTTAAATGGCTCCTGAATAGTGTCCAAAGCCAAAACGACAGCAAATAGTTCTTTGAATTGTGCGGACCCTTTGACCTCATGGGAGATTGACTTTATGGGCATAGGCTTTTCTCCCCTCCTTAGGGGAGGGTAAACAACTAGGGAAGCTCCCAAGCGCCCCCCATTGGTGAACACAGTAAGAAAGTTAGGGTTGGGTTTAGATAGAAAAAGTGTGGGGGGTCTCCACTCCAACCTAGAGAAGGAGCTCACCCATTTATTAGGACCATAGTGACAATCAATTATACCCAGAAACCCCTTGAGGGCCATAGCAACCCTGTTGTTATTTCTCTGAAGCCAAGTGAAGTCTGTTACCTTAAAGGGGGTGACAATGACATGAGGCTCTGTGCCAAACAATCGGACAGAGGTGTCCCTGCCCTTGATAATGCAGTCTGCAACCTGGTTAGTTATAGAGTAAACTCTGGGGACCCCACCAATGGAGAGGTGAATCCTGGGTCTTGTCTTATTTTTAACAAAGAATCAATTTTTAAAAAGGCATCAAGAGGGATAAATTATGGGTTGTTAAGTTTATTTGTGGAGGAATATCACGTATTGTAGAGTTTATTTAAGGGAAATTGGGATCTAGGAAGAAGGCTAGAGCAAAGTCATAATCACATGAAAGGGGGAAACGTACTCAAGTGGAAAGCACACATAACATATGCCTTGTGCTTCCTCATGGAAGGAAGTTAAGAGGAAAATAGTGGTGGCTTAAGGAAGAATAGCAGAGAGAAAATATCAAAGCATAGACCAAGAAATTCAGATAAGAAATGAGGAGCAAAGAGAATTATACCCATGGTTACTCTGAGTTTAGGGAAACCACACTTGTAACAGGTCCAGAGTGAGAAAAAGTACCAAATTGGTACTAAAAGTGCTTTTGATAAATTATGGAAAAATTTAAAATTTTCCAAATTATCAATAGTTGAGACAGTTCTTCAACACAACTTTACTTAAAATAAATGCTAAAAGGATATTTTAAAGCTAAAACAAAATACCTAAGTAGCAACTTATATGGACAAAGAACAATGTAGTATTATAATGGTGGTGAGTCGATATAAAACTAAGGACAAAATTAAAATCACAATGACTATAAAAATAAAAAGATATACATAGTGATCTCAATAACATAAAATATGGAAAGACAAGCGTAAGGTCTTTGTATGACATTAAGTTGTTAGCTTGAAAAAGCTTGTTATACAATCTCCAATGGATGCCATCTGGTGACAAAGATAGCCTGGTACTGGCACACACACACAAAACAAACAAACAAACAAACAAAAAAAAAAACAAAAAAACAGAAATACAGACCAATGAAACAGAATAGAGGATCCAGAAATGAACCCATTAAGTTTTGGCCACCTATTTTTTTTTTTTTTTTTTACAAAGATGTAAAAATCATGCAGTATATAAAAGACATTCTATTTAACAAATAGTTCTAACAAAATTGGATATCTCCCTGCAGAAGAATGAAATTAGAACCAATATTTCACTATATAAAGAATTGATAAATATGGATCAAAAGCCTTAATTTAAAACCAGAAATACAGAAATCGCTAAAGAAAAAGATCAGGACTATATTTAAAGATATAGGCATAGAAAAGAAATTTCTGAAACGCCAGTAGCACAATAAAGAACCCCAAGCACTGAAAATTGGGGCTAGATAAAATTAAAAGTTTCTATACAACAAAGGAAATTATCATCAAAGCAAACAAACAACATTTTGAGTTATTCTTAAGACAGGAGACTAATATGGTACATTTATAAATAATGGAAAAATCAAGCACCCAAAACACAAAGACAGTATTTTCCTGTCATCATTCTCTTTCATGTGTCATGTTAGTATATTTTGGGATTACATTGTTTTAGAAAGTTTGATTTTTAAAAAAGACTGAATTTGTTTCAGACTTGAGTTATAAAAATACTTTTTTTTTTTTCTTGAGATAAAGACAGAATTTCCACAAAAGTTAAAATGACCTTAAACATCTCACATGTTATACTATGTATTAATGTGATTAAGTGTTATCAGCATTGATAATTATAAACTGAATAATTTGATCATGTATGAAAATGTTGAAGATATTCTGTGTGTTCTTCCTGTATCAAATATGCAACCAAGATTTAATTTTTATATAAAAGTAAGCAAACAATTATTCTATTTACAGATAATATAACCTATGATCTTATTTGTAGCAAACTCTAATTATCACCAACACACACACACACACAAACACACCACTAAAATATTATTTCAGTAATTTAGTAGAATAAATACTAGCATTTAAAAAGCTGTTGTGTTGGTCAGAAGGGACGGCTCGGTGCTTAAATGTCACTGCACAATTATGGGGGGCGTGGGTAGGATTGCCTGAGTGCAAATTTCCAGAACCCACTTTTAAAAGCTCTGCTTCACCACATTCACCTGCAACACTAGTCCTGTAGGGGAGAAGAGACCCAGGAATCATCGGAGCTTGTGAAAAACAAACAAACAGACAAAAAGAATAAACTCTGATAACCACACAAGACTCCAATTAAAACAAGAGGAGTCAAGCAAGTGATGGAACCCCACACTTGACTTTCTTCTCTGGCTACCCCAGGCAAATGCATGCACCTCACAAGGGCTTATACATGTGCACACAACACACACATGCCACAATGCATATACATGCACACAAGCAAAATAATATTTACTGTATTTGCTTACAATGACAATAAACTATCTGAAAAAGAAATTAGTCAAATAATATACACAGCATCAAAAAAGAATAAAATACTTAGAAATGAACTAAGGCAATTAAGAAATGTAAATTGGCTGTGGGGAGATAAGGCACTACTCACTGCAGTCTAAGTACTTGAGTTCCATCCTCAGATATCAATTACAAAAACTGAATTCCATGGCAGGTTTCTGAAATCCATGTAATCTGACAGTGTGATGGAAAGCAGACAGAGGAGAAATTGTCAAAAGGCAAGAATCAGACATTAAAAAACCCTTCATCATATGAGGTGACCTGAACATTTTCATTGACCTCCACACATGTGCCATGGAATGTGCATTCTCTCTCTTTCTCTCTCTCTATCTCTCTCATTCTTTCACTTTCTCTCTCTGGACATAATTTAAAAACAAATATTAATTTGAAAAATAAAGAGTATTCAGTAAGTTAAATATGACACAAATAATTAGAAAGATAATATGTTTATAGATCAAGAATCATTATATTGTTGAAAAGTCCATAGTGCCCAAAACAATCTAAAATTCACTCTACTCCTTATAGAAATGGCAATGAAATTTCATGCTGCAGTCTCATTATACATTAACAAAAACTCTCATGAAAATTAAACTGAAACAATCAAAATATATAATTATCAAGAATGATCAAGCTCTCCTCTAAATATGGAATATAACATTATTGCTTAGAATATTAAGCATACATCAATAATTGAAAATATGAATTTAAACATTTTTCAAATTAATGTTTATTACACGAATCAATGTTATGCAACATAAGAATGTTTTCAATGGCCAGTGTATCTATTTACTTTAGAAGAAATAAATTGATTGATAAGTGTTAGGAGAAAACTCAATGTTAAATGAAATTTAAAGCTAAATGTATTTCTGTTATTATTGTCTTATCTATGCATGTGTGCATGAATGTTTCTATGCATGTGAGCACACATCTGTGTGGGTACATATGCACATTTTGCATGTGGAAGTCAGAGGCCATTGTTGGTGATATTCCTTAATTGTATTCCACCTTATTCTTTGAGGCAGGATCTCTAGTTGAACCGGGAGCTCACAGATTTGGCTAGACTAGATATCCAGTGAGCCTCAGGGATCCTCCCGTCTCTAATTTCCCAATGTTTGGATTATAGGTGCATACCACTTCATCTGGCAATTTAACATGAGTTCTGTGGATCTGATCTCTGGACCTCACTCTTATGTGACAAGCCCTTTACTGGCTGAGCTATTATTCTCCCAGACATGTTCACTACAATTTTATAATACAGTGACTTTCTGAACATGAAATAACAATGTCTTATATTATGTGTACTGCAAAGATAAAAGTTGTACAACAGTAGATTCATTTAGTATCTAAAATATGATACTTAATACCCTGAGAAACATTGATTGAATAACACCCATTTCCCTTGTACAGGTAAATTTTTCAGATGAGAAAGAAATATTTCTCGGACACTAACTGAAGTGAGCTTAATGTGACTCAGGGAAACTTGCGGAAGAGGGGGCAAGAAAGATTGTTAGAGTCATAGTTGGGGCATTATGCACAGAGTCTGGGGCCTACCCCCCAGAACGCCTGATTGACTTCACAATGCATGACCCACATTCCCCATTGACGATGGTCCCTTTGAAAGAGGGAGGACAGGGAGGAGGACAATGGAACCAATACTATGAATGTAAAATCAAAATAATATAAATAAAAATATATATTTAAAAAAATACCTCATGTATCTAAGCTTGTCCTAGAACTCTCAATGTAGTTGAGGATCCAATAATTAATTATACACACTCTATAGAATATTCTAGGATGGAGGTGGTATCAGCTAAATACATGATAATATTAATGTCTGTGAACTGTAGAGTTTGAAAGGTCCCTTGAATATGTTTAGTTTTAATAATTATCATATTAACTATTCACTGTCATTCACTATACGAAGTGATCATATTTGGTGTGACAGTTGCTATAGTAATAACAGTGTTACTAAATTTTCATGTCTAGAGAATTATATCATATATACATAGCTTAACTAATACTCTATAATCCCAACAATTAAATTCATTGAGTGTCTTGAGAAGGTATTATAGTTGAAGATATATTAAAATAAAGTATTTCTTAAATGATTTGTATGAGGAAAACTATTTACAATTCTGCCACAACAGTACATATGAAATGAATTGATGTAAGCTATAATGGTTATCTTAGCTGACTCTGAATTTTAGTAGCAACTTTAAAACATGGGTATTTTGAATGCCAGTTTTGAAAGTAAATAATGATAATATAATCAGACAAGATAAGGTATGTTCAGGGAAGTGATAATCAGAAGAATTGAAATTTGTAAGGGAAATGTAACTTTGTGTCATAGAACAAGTGATCCATCATTACTTTTACTGAGTCAGGTTTATCCACAGGAGATACATCAAGTTTATTCTATTAGTTATTGTTATTATAACTACTTTTTTCATGTGAAGCATTGTCTTGAAAGCTTGTGCTTATAACTGCCAAAGTAAAACAATGGTAAGAGACTTATTTCAGAGTATAGGAAGATATGTAAGTTCATTAAATTAAACTTTAAAGTGAATTACCAAAAGCTATACATACAGAATTCATATAGGTATCCAAACTAGGAAGCATGCTGGAGAAATTTCAGTTCTTGTTTTAGATTACTTTTATTGAGATAAATTTTATAGAGTATTTTATTTAATATTGTCACAATACAATCCAATCAGAAAGTTTCAATGGTAACCTATTGACACCAAATTTTTGTCTAAACTAAATAAGAGAGATTTCAACTGAAAATATTTAACTACTATTTTGATGGTTAATCTCTAGTCATAAACTGGATTTAGAATCAACACGTATCCTGATTTGAATGTAAATATGTGTCCGATACAGTCTGAGGTATTTTTTATTATGCTTCTTACTTAGTCTTCAGCAGGCAGAGCCCTGAGGGAAGAGGTATGTCATTGGGGGTGGATTTGAGTCCAGACCTACTAGGTATGTAGAGAGCCAGCTTGAGTTCTGTCTGTTCATACTTACTGCCTGTTGATTCTGCCTCTCTTTCCTGGATGTATGGAAGTGAGCAAGATTCTCCTACCAGGAAGATGTGTCCGCTAGAATCTGTAATCCTGAAATAAACCCTTTCCTTTCAAAAACTGCCTCTGTCTGGGTGTTTGTTCCAGCAATGAAAAGGTAACTGCATCACCACAGAAACAAAATTCTGGTCACGTCTGAGAAACATTCTGGATTAAGTGGGAGAACCTACCTGTGCTGTTTTGAATGGATGTCTTCCAATTGATTCAGGAGTTTAATAAAGCTTGTAATTTAGATCTCCAGCCACTTGGCTGGAGGAATGTCCCTATGAGCGGTCCAGCCCTAAGGTGTATTTTGGTGGAGATTTGTAATTCCAGTCTAAAGATATGCAAATTGCTGGAGGTTTGTCTGGGGTTCCTGAAGTGTGCTTGTTTATGGTGTTGGTAGTGGTTTTTTCTCTCTGCATGGACCTGTGAAAGGGGGCGGGGGGCAGCTTCTTCCACCATTATGGAACTTCTCCTGGATCTGTAATCTTCAAATAAATTTCCTTCTTCCCATAACTGTGTCTGGTCTGGAAGTTCACTGTGGGTGGCACTATTCTCTATAGGCAGAGTTACAGGACTGAATGAAAAGGGATAAGAAAAATAAGCAAACTGAGTAAGCAGCATACTTCATCCTACTTTCTCCCATTTGATGTGACAATGTGATGTTCCCTTCCCGCTCCTGCCATACTTTCCCCACCATGAGAACTTTTAGTTCTCAAAACTAAAAGCCATAATACATTATTTCTTCCCAAAGAAGCTTCGTTTGAGATATTCTGATACAGCTACAAGATGGCTTTTAGTCTTCGCAGTTTTACATTCTTGTTGCTGGGATAAACATCCAACCTTGAAACAGCTTATGGAAGAAAATGGAAAAAGGGTTTATTTCAGGCTGACAAACTTCAGAGGAAGTTCCATGAGGGTGGAAGGAGCTAGCTCACTTCCATAGATCCATAATGGAGAGACTCCACCAACATCCATCAAGTACAAACAGGCAGAGTTCAAACTGGCTCTGAACACACTTTAGAGCTCAACTAAAGATCTGTCCCCAGTGACTCACCACTTCCACTGCAGACTGATGGAGACTTAAATAGGGGGATTAACATTAGCCTAGAAGCCCAGAGGCTATGGAGAATATATATTCACATTCATACTACCACAATCTGCCCTTGGCTCACATAGACTCATGACCTTCTCACAATGTAAATTGCTTTAAGTCAAACTTCAAAAGCTCCCATAGTCTTTATCAACTTCAACTTTTCCAAAGCCCAAAGTCTCATCTGAGAGTCAAGACTGTCTCATAACTATGAGCCCTGTAAGATAAAAAAATGTGATATACTTACTTACATCATATAAACCCACAGAGTAAACATTTCCATTTTCAAAAGTCATATCAATGAGACACAAAACCAATGCCAAATTCATAACAAATAAGCAACCATCAAACATCTGCAGTTCAAGTTCAACATCAATAACTGGTGACAAGTGTCTCTCGATTTTCAATTCTACCTCTTCAGCTGGGCTGAGCAGCTCAGGAAAAAAAAAAATCCTAAGCTAGCAGCTCGCCATTGAAATCATCCCATAGTCTTGGTATTTCCAAAAATACCTTCAAGTCTACACTGCACACCATGGTTCATCTTCACATCCCCATACAATAGCCTTAATTGTCCCCATACAGGGATTTCTACCTTGTTACACATGCCACATCTCAGCAGAATGCTATAAACTTAAGTAGGAAGCTTAAACTTCAATAAAAATTCCTGAAGCTAAGGGGTCATATGGTCACATTCAAACGACCACACAGTTTCATCACCCACACTAGCCCAAACTTATTATGAAATCCATTCTTCACATAACCAGAAATCAGAGACCTGTTTAAAACAAACTTGTCAGTACTTTGTTGAAAACACTCAAGATATTTCCTTGCTCATCTGTATTATCCTCCTTATTAACACACATCAACCACTTATACCATGTCAGTTCCTTTTGCATGTTATTGTTTGAATATTCTCTGCTCACTTACTGTAGCAAAGCCCTTTTGGCATGGTCTGCAATGCTCAGCATATCATTGGTACTACTTATCTGTCTATCCCACTTTCTTTGTTCATTTCTTTCTAAATTTACTGAATTTTATACTTTTGTTCCAGGGCCTTTGGACTATGGAAATTCTCTTTCTTTCTCTCTCTCTGCCTTATATACTCTTCTGAGTTTATGGAAGACTTCTTTTTATTCATCATTTGGTAGTCAAAATTGGACAGTTAAACTTCTCAGTGCAAATGTCATTCCCTCAAAGAATATATCTCTTACATCTTCATCAAAAGTACAGCCTACCTTGTTCACCTCCTAGTCCTTGATATAGCATTTCTAGTTTTATTTTCCCAGTTGAAATTATTTTACTTGCTGACTTGGTTTAATGCTTCCTTTTCCTATAATATATTAAGCTCAATGAAAAATGAGATTTTTGTCTTAGTTTTCAATGCATTCTCAATATATAAAGAATACTTTGACATATACCAACAATATGATGAATATTTGTTTAGTTAATATGGAATCTGTTAAAGATATCTACAATATGCTTTGTCAAAGTTATTGATAATTTATTTTAAGTATTTTTGATGTGTTTAATGAATGTTGTATCCTTTGGTTACTCCTTTTTTTTTTAGTTTAGTTTATTTGCCCATAATTTGTTTTCTGACTGGAAATTTTATCCACATAATCACTACCAATTAAAATAACAAACATCTATAAAAGCACAAGTAAATTCCTATCTTGGGAAATCAAAATGTTTTTGATTTTCTCAGTAAATAGAGTATCTTTCTTTCATAGCTCTTTGGATATTTCATATAACTTAGTTTATTTTCTTATGTCTACAAGTTAGGATATATAGATGAATGCATCTTTATTATATTTTTCAGGGGATATCCTTTATATCTATTTATGTGTTATAGGATCTATCATAAGGGCAACAAAACAGCAATAAAATATGGTAATAGGTTCTCCTATAGTGGAAAATGGTAAAACACTGTTTACAAAAAATATCATGTTAGTTTATGGAAGAGTCATTGGTGTGTTGTCACGTAAATACAGTATAAGTAAAACCTGTTACACATAAGTGTACTAATAAGACTTTTGTAAGATTTTGATTTTCCTAGTAAAAGTCTATCTGGACATTGTTTCCAGAAATGGAAGATTCTGCTGCACTAAACAGATAATTGACAAGATCTGTGCAATACAAAATATAGGACTACTAAGTTATGAAGCCATTCATGTGAAAATAACTGGGGTTATCATCATACAAAAAATTTCCATAGAAAGGACTGTGCTTTTGGAGCCCTGAACTTACTGTAGTACCTTATGTAAGAAACTTGGCCTCAAAGTGGTTGCATTATTCAGACTCAACAAGCAGCTTTCTCATGGTTGCTACATAAAGTTGTACAAAATGCCATTTTTTTTCCCCAAAGGCCAGGATACCAGCTACATAGTCTATGTATGAATATATCATACCAATTCATTTTACCATGTTTTTTTTGTTTGTTTGTTTTTTCAAGGTGGGGTCTCACTCTAGCCCAAGCTGACCTGGAATTCACTATGTAGTCTCAGGGTAGCCTCGAACTCACGGCAATCCTCCTACCTCTGCCTCCCTAGTGCTGGGATTAAAGGCGTGAGCCACCACACCTGGCTCCATGTGTTATTTTTAATTATCTTGACAATAAATAACCGATCTCACATGCTACTATTTCATTGTGTAATGGGTGATACTAGAACCTCTGCTGTTCTCATCACCCTAGAACAATCTAGACTAAAGGGGACAAAGTATATAAAAGAAAATCGATTTATATAAAGGACTACTGGCCATTATTTCTCAGGAGACTATGTAGGGCATGAGTATCCACTTTAAATATTTAGCCAAGACAGGAGGCAGTGCCACTGTACTTCCTAATTTCACAGAGTTGATTAGCAGCCAGTTTGTAGGTTGTAAACAGCATAATGTAAGATGGAGTCCAAAAGATACCAACACCATTCACACTTTACTCCACAATAAAATTGTTCAAAAGAGCTTGAGAAGAGAGAATATTTAGAAATTCTCAGGGAAATAAAAAACTATATTTCTGAACTTCCTGGTGTTTCAGATAGGAAAGATTTAAGCATTTCTCATTCATTTATGATTAATACTTATTTTTTTTTACCCTGAACTGTATAGAAAGGCTCTAATTTCATTTACTTCCTTACAAAAGTTAGTTTACTGCTTTGTATAGAAATGATATTTGATAAATTCATTAAGTTAATTTGAGTTGCTCAGTACTCCCAATTCCATCAATATGATTAATGAAACAGTTATTTTATTCTAAGTTCATATAATTATAACTATTATTTTGATGGATTTCTAACTTCTGGATTTTTTTATAATCATATATATTGTACCAGACAGCCTTAGGTTACTGGTTTGAACTTCTAAACCAGTCAATGTTATAGAGGAAGGGATAATTATTAAAACTTATATGTTGAGGGAAAGTTCCATAATGGCAGAGGTACATGAAATATTTTCAAAAATCCAAGCAGACAGAGAGAAGAGCCAAAAACCAAAACCATATCCCACAGCATCTTAAGAATTCCAGCCAAATTTCACCACTTTACATATCTTTAAACTGGAATTCCAAATTGACCTCCATACCTTAGGACTGGAACCTAGGCTCCATCTACAAAGACACCACCTCCAGCCAGGTGTGGCTATAGATCTAAATTAAAAACTTTAATAAAATCCTAAATAAATTATATATTGGTGGACATCCATTCAAACTAAAACACACACACACACACAGATTTTTATTCATTTGTACTTATTCTTTATGGATTATGAAACAATTACTCTGTAGTTTTATTATCAGGCTTTCTATTTGTCATTGACTCTTGCCTTTTCACTTTTTCTCAATTAAAATAATGGAAGATTCATGCTTACTTTTTCTACAGCCTTTACACTTGAATGCTGTAATTTGTGTGTTAAGGTTCATTACTAAATTTCACTGATTTTGTGATATTTATTGTGCTTCCTTGCAATTCATTATTTGCCATTGGGAAAAGAGATAACATAATTCTAGAAAATGTTCAAAGGAAAAATAACATATATTTGGAAACCTTTCCCATACCTACAATAAACCATAATGGAAACAAAAACTTCTGTCCAATCAATGTTGGCGAGAATTGAAATGTATAATTATGTTTATAAAAATCTATAGCATAAAGCAATAAAATCATAGTTATTCTCTGGATTCTCATAATATTCACTAAGACTATATGCATATCATTGTGAAAATAAATATTTCTTCTCTACTATAAACTATTTACAGCAGCAACAGAATAAAAAGCTAAATTCAAATCACAGGCAAACACTTTGGTTAGTGGCCAGTATGTGATAGAGGTCACTGGGTTAGTAACATGACTATAATTTAGAGTGATGAACAGATTTTCACTGTTACTACATCTGTACTTCACTTGAATTTTTTGATAATCATAATCATAATTATGAAGCACTCAGATGGTATTTTCAAAAAATAAACAGCTTCCTTTCCAGGTATCTGACCTGAGCATGTTAATGAGGATAATAGTGTTTTAACCTTCTTCAATCTTGACATACACCAGGGAGAAATCACAGATGATAGTGAAAATAGCTAGCCTTAGAAAAGAAAAATTATAACTAATTACCAAATTCAGCAGTCTGTTCCACATTTTTAAAGAACATTTTGAGTGGACAGAATGTGCAGTAAATATGGAACTTATAAATTGAAAACAGTACCCTAACTGGTAATCCTATTTCATTGAGATCCTTCCTCAAAGAGAGTATGTGTAATCACTGTAGGGACATGAATGAATAACCTAATGGGAATATGACCAATCTGTAGTATGTCAATATATTAAAGTTCCCCATATATATATAAAATGCTATCATAAAATAAACTTTAAAAGAAATGATAAGAAAGGGAAGAAATACACATGTGACCTGAAAATAAAAAGGACGGGAATAAGGGAATGAGGGAGAAGAGGGAAGGAGAGAATCAACTGAAACAAATTGTGTTTTATAATGCCATAATGATAGCTAAAATTCTGTATGTTAATAAAAAATAAAAAATGAAGAAATGACAAACAATCCAATGTTTTACCATGTAATAACCTGAAGCAGTGATAGGACACAGAAAAGAATAGGGGAATATCAATAAAAAATAGGAAAGTATGATCAAGTGATATCCAATAATTAAGAAGCTTTTGTCAAACTTTGCATGGTGTTTCACACTATAGCCCAGATTAGCCAGGTTAGCCTGGTACTGTTCAGGCTAGTCTCAAACTAACAGCAATCCTCAGCCTCCCAAGTACTGGAACTACATAGAGATGCCATCACACACAGCAAGAAATTTATTTTCAAAAGTGTGCTATTTTTCTTTTTTTTTTTTTTTCATGAGGTAGGGTTTTACTTTAGTCCAGGTTGACCTGGAACTATGGAGTCTCCGGGTGGCCTTGAACTCACCACGATCCTCTGACTAAAGGTATGTGCCACCATGCCCAGCTATTTTTCTTTTAATCTTAACTAATCACAGTACAAAGAGTATTGAACTTAGGAAAATAGTACCTTGGATAACTACATGAAAACACAGTGTTTTTCAGTCCCAGGTAAACTGGATACAAAGATATTGTTCAACTTTTGAAATCAACTTTTAGTCACTAGGTGGCCAGACAAAATACAAAGGCTAAGTAAATTCAAAGACTTGTGAACAGTCAACTACCATATCACCTGTTTAGTAAAATGCCTTTTATTGACATTAATATGTGTATTTCCTGCAGTTTTACTTTTTGGTTTGTTTGTTTTGAAGCAGGGTTTCACTCTATCCCAGGCTGACCTGGAATTCACCATGTAGTCTCAGGGTGGCCTTGAACTCATGGCGATCCTCCTACCTCTGCCTCCCAAGGGCTGGGATTAAAAGCCTGTGTCACGGGCTGGAGAGATGGCTTAGTATTTAAGGTGCCTGCCTGCCAAGCGTAAGAATGCCTGTTCAGTTCTCCAGGTCCCACATTTAGCCAGACGCAAAGTGACATAAGGGCACAATGCTGCACTTGCCCACAAGGGGGTGCACATGTCTGATGTTCGTTCACAGTGGTTGAGAGGCTGCTGGCGCACCCATTCTTTCTTTCTCTCTCTCAAAAAAAAGCATGTGTCACCATGCCTGACTCAGTTTTACTTTTGAGTTCTCTTTTTCACAGTTACAAATATAACCCTGGGCAGAACTTTTCCTATTTACTCAGTTATAATGAATGCTGAACTTATTTAATCATTTTATTGTTTCTCCAAGAAAGAGCATACCCTTGTGAAAGTGAGATGATGTTATAATACTTGTGATTAATTGAAATAGAAAGGATGTCTCCCATAGACTCAGGTATTTTTGGTTAAGGTTAAGCTTCCTGCTCAAGTCTCCAGGAGCCTGTTGGAGGAGGTGTCACTAGGGACAGATCCTGAAGTCCAGCCCTAAGGTGTTTTATGGGGAAAATCTTGTTTCCAACTCAAAGATGTGGAAGGAGCAATTTGAGCTCTAGCTATTAAACTTTGTTGTGCTGGTTGTTGGTGGTTTCCCTCTGCTTGGATCTATGAAAGGAAGCTAGCTTCTTCTGCCACTGATGGAACTTCCCCTGGATATGTAAGCTTGAAATATATACCTTCCTCTTACAAATTGTGCATGATTGGATGTTTGTCCCTGAAACCTGGAGTGGAGTACAAAAATACAGATAAACCAAAGTAAGTCATTTAAGTAACAGTGCAACCATCATCAAACAGGCAATCTTTGAGAGCTAATGGAACAATGGAATTCACAGTGATTTATTGTCCTCTTAGAAAAATAAAATTTATTTGGTTAATCCATTCTGCATTAGAAAATAGCAACAAATGCGTAACATATTTTTATTTACATTGTAATTTTATTATCTCCTAAACTTAAGAGTTATATTTCACAGGTAAATTATGTGCCCAGTTACATTTCCTGTACTGTATGTTTAATAACTCACTTAATTCTCCAAATAACCCTTCCCAGTACACAGATAAACTTATATTCATTTTTAACAAATGAAGAAAAGAGGCTGAATAATTTGGTGTAATTATGTTTAGATTAAATTTAATGGAAAATTAGAAAAATCTTGGTAATCTGTGCTCCACAGTTCTAAGTTTAAGACTAGTATTATATGAAATACATAGTACCAGACAATATACAATTATATGCAATATAAAAAGCATCTGAGGGCTGGAGAGATGGCTTAGAAGTTAAGGCATTTGACTGCAAGGACAAAGGACCCCAGTTTGATTCCCCAGGACCCATATAAGCCAGATGCTCAGGGGGGCACATGCATCTGGAGTTTGTTTGCAGTTGCTGGAGGCCCTGGTGTGCCCATTATCTTTCTCCCCCTCTCTCTCTGCCTCTCTCTCTCTGTCTCTAAAATAAATAAATAAAAATAAAAAATGTAAAAGATGTTTGCCTTAAAAAAAAAGCATCTGAGCTAATGGTGGTACCACAAGCCATTAATCCCATCCCTCAGAAGGCAGAGGGAGGAGGATTACCGTGAGTTTGATGTCAGCCTGGGTCAGTCTAGGCTACAGTGAGACTAAACCTCAAAAAAAGCCATAAAGGCATCTATGACATATTGAGCTTATACATAGAGGAGTAGATAAATAAATACCAGCAATTATATGCAAAATCATAACTGTCATAAGTGTTTTGAGAGAATTATAATAAACTGAGAGACATGAAACATTTCACCAAGTCCATGAGGTAACAAAAGGTTTCCATAAATATTTTTGAATGAAATTTGACTAGATTTAGAGAAGAAGAAATACATTGTGACTGAAGGAACAGTACATACAATAGTCCCATCACAGGAGGAAGTACCTTTGAGGAAATCACAGACCCTTTAAGTAATTTTATAGAATAAATAGTGACAAGGCAAATAGTATGAAACAAAACTCCATAGATCAACAGGGGCCAGATTGTGCTAGATCTTGACGACTATACTGAAGATTCAGATCTTGATTTTAAAGAATGGGAATATACTAAATATTAATGTAGAACTGATGCAATGGGATGAATAATTGAACAAATTATACAGGCAGTTACATGAAAATATGAGTTTTTGTGTGATGGTTAAGTTTTGTTGTCAACTTGATCTGATTAGCAATTCATAGACATTCCTCTGGTTGCTTCCAGGAAGGAATAACAGAAGGAGGAAGTACTATCTCCAGAGTGGTTGTCTCTCCCAGTGGTGGTCTATATATAAGAAAGTTCTGAGAGGACATTGTCCATTTTATCTCCCCTGGCTGCCCCTTGCTACTTGCTGCTGATTGCCTTTTACCTGGCTGCCTCTCCTCTCCACACTATTCACTCCTGTGCATCTATTCTGTTAGTTCATCCTTCTTAGGCATTGGAACCAATTTTCTTCTGCCTTCCAACATGGACAGAAGACAAGCTGTTCTATAGTAATCTTCCAGGCCTTCAGGGCTGGATTGGTATTGCTGAGGCCAACTTCTAATAATTCCCTCCCACAATCCACATTTTCCCCCTCCCAAGTCCAACCTCCACACAATCTTTCTAGTTAGTTTCTCTTCTAATTTGATGTCACCACTTTTCCCCTCTTATTATTAAGGTATTGTGTAGGTAGTGTCAGACACTGTGAGTTCATGAATATCTGTTGGTTCTGTTTCTCTAGAGACCCCTTTTAATATACTTTGTTCCTACCAGGTATCAATTTAGAATAATATTATTGGTGTTTGTGGAAGTTTGAATATATGGCCCCAATATATTCAGTGTTTTATTAGTTTATAGTTTTCATCTGCAGCCACCTTGCTGGAGGCAATGTCATTGGGCGGATCTTAAGGTGTGATGGTGGCTTTGAGATTCCATTGTAAAGATATGCAAAGTGTGCCCAGTAGGAGTTCCTGAAGTGTGCTGTGCTGTGTGGCTGGTGGTTTTTCTCTCTCTTGGCTGGTCCTGCGAGAACAGGCCGCTTCTCCTGCCATTATGGAACTTCCACTGGATCTGTAAGCTTCAATAAATAATATCCCTTCCTCCATAACTGTGCCTGGTCTGGAAGTTCATCTCAGCGAACTTGAAGCTGTCTGCTACAATGTTGATCACTCAAACTCCATTTTCAATAAATTTCAATCATAAAATAATTTTATATAAGAATATCATGGAAGTTAGGAAATGTTTTCAAATCTGCAATGTGTACTTAACTACATACTGTATCAATTTTAATGGAAATTATTTTCAAAACAGAATAACAAACCAAAGCATTGGCTGGACTGTATTTTCTTTAATTTTTATTGAAAATCACACTTCACAGACACAATGTACCCTGATTATAATCCCCTCCCAGAATTTCCTTTTGTCCCTCTTCCCCTATCAACCCTTCCACTGAACTCCATCTTTCTAACTATGCCTCTTATGAAAGAATGTAAAAGCCAAGAGGAGGAGAGGAGTATTTTTCAATACTACTGTCTTCCAAAAATTAAGTGACCATTTCACTCATGACTTCAACAGTGGCAGATGCTATCCACACAAGATCTGCATAATATGAGGACTCAAACTGAAGACATCAAAATAGGAGTGGGCTGGAAGTTTGGCTAGGAAATATTCCACTTTTAAGCAACTTTAAAAACTTGTCAGAAGTCATTACCTTGTGGTAATAAAATGATAGGAGCTTACTGCTTCAAAGGCAATAAGGATAAAAATTCTCTGCTACTTCAAGTTTGTGACCATCAGACCTTCATTTATAGGTCTTAGTTTATTTGGTCAGACACATCGAGGATAATGTATATTCTTTCCCTTTATTCCATAAAGAAAATTAATATAAGATACTACAGCCAATAAACTTTTCACATATTTTGTTGGTTTGAAGTAAGTCCTATTTAACATCTGTACAGAGGAGTTAAACCTGTAAAGTGATAGTGTAAAAATCAGTCACATTTTTAGAACATTAAATCTGAAGTCAATAAGATAATTTTAAATATCAAATATACTTGTGGTGGTTTGTTTTAGGTGTCCCCCATGAACTTAGGTGTTCTGAATGCTCAGTTCCCAGCTGATAGAGATTTGGGAATTAAAGCCTCCTGGAGGCACTATATTGTTTGGGGCTGGCTTATGAGTGATATAGCCAGTTTCCCCTTTCCAGTGTTTGGCACACTTCTGTGCCTGTTGTCTATCTGATGTTGGCCAGGGGGTGATGTCTACCCTCTGTTCATGCCACCATTTTCCCCTGCCACCATGGAGCTTCCCCTTGAGTCTGTAAGCCAAAATAAACCTTTTTTTTTTTTCCCAAAGGTGCTCTTGGTTGGGTGATTTCTGCCAGCAAGGTAAACCTGACTGTCACAGTAATGTTAGTACCAGAGATTGCTGCTAGATACCTGACTGTGTGGCTTTGGCTTTTTTTTTTAAATTATTTTTATTTCATGCAGAGAGAGAGAGATAGAAGAGAGGCAGACAGAGAGAGAATGGGCATGCCAGGGCCTCCAGCCACTGCAAACGAACTCCAGATGCATGTGCCCCTTGTGCATCTGGCTTACGTGGGTCCTGGAGAATCGAACCAGGATCCTTTGGCTTCGCAGGCAAACACCTTAACCGCTAAGCCATTTCTCCAGCCAGTGGCTTTGGCTTTTGAAGCTGATTTTCAAGAGTAATGTGGAAGGATTTGAAATTGTTGCCCAAGATACAATTTGCCATGTTGTAAGTACAACTTAAAGTACTATTATGGTCAGATATGACACAGAAAAAATGAAATCTTTGGGCTAAAAATTCTGCCCATTCAGCTGCAACCTTTGAGAGTTGAGTGCTGACCTGCACTGGGGCAATAGGAAAAATGTAGACTTTGTTCAATGGGCCTGAGTGCTAACAGAGTGTCCTGTTCTTCAAAGTCTGCTTTATTCCCCCTGGATTGACAACTTGGCACCCTACCTGGTATGATGGAGTGTAAGACATGCAGGAAAGAGGTCATTGAATTTGCAACAAGGTCTTGTTTTTGGAAATGACCATGGGCAGTAGGTAGCAGGTTTGCTGGATGCCTGCATGGAGACTAGATGGAGCCATGAGGATGAACTGTGGGTTGCAGTGGAGACCAAGTGGAGATTCTGGGACCACAAGATGGCTGCTAAGGAAAGCTGCTAGCCCCGGATGAAGTTTTCCAGGAATGTGAGTAGCCTAGCTTGGGTGGTTGGGTGGGGAGGGCAGAATTGGAACTCCAGAGACTTGTTGCTGGTTAGAATTCCTGGACTTGGAGATTTGTCAGACTAGAGTTGCTGGGCTTGGAGCTACAGAGTTTGATGTTTGTCCTGTTTAAATATTGTATTGGTTGAATATTTCTTTGCTATGCCCAATGTTGTCTTTTGCAGTATGAGTGTTTATTCTGTATCATTATGGGTTTTCTGGTGGATATTTTGGTATTATGGCTCAGTTAAAAGACCTTGGGTTATGGAAATGTTTGAACATCATTGGAATTTATAAAAATTATGGGAACTTTTCAAGTTGGATGAATGCATCGTATTTTATACCATGTATGGTTATCAGTTTGTGGGGGTCAGGTGCAGAATATGGTGGCTTGATTCAAGTGTTCCCCATAAACTTAGGTGTTCTGAATGCTAGGTTCCTAGCTGATAGAGATTTTGGACTTAAAGAATCCTGGAGGCAGTGTATTTTTGGGGGTGGGCTTATGGGTGATATAGCCAGTTTCCCTATGCCAGTGTTTGGCAGACTCTCCTATTCCTGCTATCCATCTGATGTTGGCTAGGAGTGATGTCTACCTTCTGCTCATGACACCATTTTCCCGTGCCATCATGGAGCTTCCCCTCAAGTCAGTAAGCTAAAATTAACCTTTATTTATTTTTAATTTTTTGAAAAATTTTATTTATTTTTGGAGAGAGACACAGAGAGAGACAGATGGACAGTGAGAGGGAGACAGAGATGGAGATGCGCCAGCAGTCTCTCAGCTGCTGAGAACAAAATCCAGGTGTGTGCGCCCCCTTGTGTTCAAGTGCAGCATTGTGCCCTTGCGTCACTGCATCTGGCTAAACGTGGGACCTGGAGATTGGAACCTGCACTCTTAGGCTTAGGAGACAGGCGCCTTAACTGCTAAGCCATCTCTCCAGCCCCTAAAATTAACCTTTATTTCCCCACAAGCTGCTCTTGGCAGGGTGATTTCTGCCAGCAATGCTAATCTGAATGCAATAATACTTATATAATTTAGAGCATCTATATAATTCATAGTGAAATGGAGAAATCTTCATAGATATTTAAAAATAATATACATTGAATGATAATAAATGATTCCTTACTAAACTAAGGAAAGACAACCTTTAAGTCAGAAACAATAGAAAGATTATCTCTGTTAACAGTATTAGTCTACATTAAAATGGATTTTCAAAAAATTCAATCAAAAAAAGAAAATATACAGGCATAAGGATTGAAAAAGACATCACTAAACTGCCACTATTTTCAGATAAAAGGATCTTTTGAAGAGAAATGCAAAATAATTTACATAAAATATTAATATTAAAATAAATAGTTTTACAGTTAGTTGTAAATATTCCAAATTCAAGTGCATTTTATAAACTACAAATAACCAAAAGACATTTTGACAATTATAATGGCATCAAAATGTGAACTCATTAAATATAAATATCATAAATAATATTTAAAATCTCTACATGAACAAAACACAACTCTCTTGATCTTAAAGTGTGACTAAAAGAAGAAGCAATATTCCTATTAGTAGCAGAAACAACACCATGATAGTGATAATTTTCTGCTATATTATTTCATAGACTTAATGCAACTCTATCAATGTTTCAACAGCTTTTTATGTAGGTTATAAGCTGGTTGTAAAATTTTATGGAAAAATTAAATTCCAAAATTAGGCCAAGATACTTCTGAAAAGACAGCATGCTTTAATTATTCACTATTGGTAATTATTATTGTAGTAATTAAAGATAAAATATTACCAATGACTACTGGTACCTTTTTCCCAAAAGTTGAGAAGTGGTGACATCAGCAAGGTGGCAAATTTTAAGACTGACATGTTTAACTCCATAAAAATGAGCAAAAATTAAGAAAGACAAAACTATTTTACTAAAGTGACTGAGGTTAGTGCCTAGAGCAATGGGGATGTGACACAAGTGTCACAGAGCATAGAGACCTGATTTATTTTCAAAGAAGGTAGCTAGGGACATGGTGTCTATTTTCATCTTTTTAAACCAAAGCCAGACTTGGAGGATGTGATGCTGCTCAGCTGGTAGACGTTAAGTACAAGCATCTGAACAGTTTTTACTAATACCAAAGATACCTGGAACACTTGCTTCCTGAGACAGCTGCAACCCTCATGGGCCAAGAAAACACTTTGTGTTTCTGCCAGACCTTCCACACTTCTGCAATACCCTCAGATACATACAGAGCTCACTCTACATACATTATGACAAACAATCTTGTGACCCTAACCGTTCAGTATCCTGTGAAGCGATCAGCCAGTCATCCCTAACATCGATGAAAACAATACAAGTGACTTTGTTCATCTACTCATAATTCTAGAGGTGGCTGAGCATTTTGTCTATATAACTTGTCCTATGGAGATCTCAGGAAACAGACAGTCCCATTTGTGCATTCTTAGCATGAGTGGTAGTTAGGTATCTATATCCACCTACCCTCAGCTCTGGGAAATCACTGGCCTGTTCAATTACATAGCTCAGCTCTCCCTAGCTACACAAAGGCACTTACCTACACAGCCCTCCCTTAGTGATAGTCATTTGTTATAGCTTCAATAATCAGGGTAGGGTCTCATGGCCTTAGAACACTGACAGATGCCACATTCCTGCTTGAAGATACTCAGCTGGGCTATCCTAGGCTCAATAGAGTGGTCCTATTACCCACTGAACTGTGGGCTGGATGAGTACTTTGCATTTCATCTGCAGCTATGTACCTATCACCACTTAGAGCTCCTGGTAAACCTGTGATAAAGTAACTGCCAGACACAACCATTATAGCAAACAGAGCTATTCTTCAAGATAAAAGGAGAAATAAAAATCCTACAAGATGAGCAAAATGGAAGCTCATTACCATTTGACTTACCTGTGGAAAACTATTTCAAAGTTTCTGCAAATAGAAGTGGGAAGATGATAACTCTCATATGAAAGCACACTGAAGTATAAAACTGGGAAAACATATACACCATAAAGAAAGAATAAAATATTATCAAGACAAAAATCACAAACCACAAAGGCACATAAAAAAAGAAAAGGAAAATATATCAATGTGAGAAGATTATGACTTTACCAACACTTAAATGGATTAAAGTCCTCAATTAAAAGATTTTTATGGAATGGAGAGATGAATCAGCAGTTATTGTGCTTATCTACCAAACCTAATTACCCAGGTTTGATTTTCCCAGTACCCACGTAAAGCATGATGCACAGTGGCATGTGCCTCAGGAGATTCTTTGTAGTGATTGGAGGCCCTGGCATGCCCATACTCACTTTTTCTTTCTTTTCTCTCTATCTCTGCTTTCGAATAAATAAATAAAAATATTAAAAATGGTTTCCACTAGGGCATAAATAGTGGAAAAGATTAAAACAGGATTGTGGGGAAAAGGATCCTTCATTTTGGTCTTGTGGCAGCTGTCAGATAAATCAATATGGCTATGTACCAGAACATCCACAAGCTATGAAGGAGGAAGCAATCCAATGTCATTACCACCAGTTCTCTGCCCCATCCAACTACTGTGGCAGTTACTAACTCATTTCTAAGAAAAACTTTATCTGACGACAAGCAGTGTATGAAAGGAAAGGGTTTATTTCAACTTACAGTTTTGAGAAGTTTAACCATGGCAGGGAAAGCATGGCAAGAACAAACAGCAGGACATCACAGCTTGTAACATCAGCTTGGAGGAAGAAAAAAAATGACCTAGCAGCACTGGCAAGGGAGACTTAATTTATAAAATCCCAGGGGCTACCTACCTCTAGTGACAAGCCTTCTCCAGCAATGCTCCCCTTTGAAAAGTCCCAACATCTAAGAAATAAGTTTGAGGCTTAATGAAAAACACATGAAGCTATGAGGGACAAATAAATCACCCCACATACAAACCAGGATACATGGCCAAGAAAGGTTATGTCATACAGAGGATTCATATGTACCATGGTAGCTACAAATTATCAATTACTAAAGGTGAAACTTGTTGAAAGCTTGTCCTCCATGATATTAATTAGCTGGCTTGTTCAGAGCTGTCTGTTTCACAGAGAAAAATGGATGCTACTGTAGAGCACTGAGACTCTTCAATTCTTATTGGAGCCATAAATTGGGTCATTATGGACAGAGACATTGCCTCTCCCCCATAACTGATGGCTACCCCCATAAGACAAGACCCACCTTACCCATGGGGGGAGGACAGGGAGAAGGCTAATGATGGTACCATTATGGATGTATACACACCATATATATATATATATATATATATATATATATATATATATATATATGACTAATAAAAATATTCCATGTGGTTATCCTCATTGATCTACCAAAAAGCTATAAGAAATTTTGATACCCATTGGATCAGTCTAGGCTAGTCTGTAAGCACAGAGATGTGAGAACCCCCAAACATAAGTCTCAAAAGCAAATAGGCTTGTATCAATCTAAGAATAAAGACAAAGCACAGAAAAATAACACAGGAAAGAAAAAAAAAGCTGTACAATTTGGGGAAATATCTGAAAACCTATCAAACACATATTTAACATCTAGAATATTCAAGGAACTTAAAAAAAAATCCTCAAAAAGAATTCTGTTTTAAAATTGGCAACTGATGTGAATAGACACTTCTCTTAGGAAAATATACAAGTGACCAACAATTATAAGAAAAAAATTCAACACCACAAGGAGATAAAGATTAAACCTCAATGAAATACTATCTCACCCTAATTAGAGTAGCTATAAACATGAATATAAATAATTTTCTTAAATAATGTAAACATAAATATTGGAAAAATGAAAAAACACTATTAAATTATAATTATAGGATAATATTATACATAAAGCATAATGGTAAAATGTTAGCAAATCTAGGTGATATAACACAAAAACCCCAAAATATAAAGAAAAATCTGAGAGTTTAGTAACCAGAGAAGATGATTACCATTTCCATCTCTACTAATATTTTCTGATGTAAATGGTTTGAGGAGTATAACTCCAATGGAAAAAATTCAAAATATGTTAAAATACCAAAATAGGGAATTTTAGCATAATTTTCTCAGCAAGACCTGACAAATAGCCAAATATATATATATATATATATATATATACATATATATGTGACAAATATCCACTTATGAATAAATATAATTTAATTACCTCATCAAAAATATTAGCAAACTCAACCAGCATTGACTCCAAGTATAATTAGAATGCCTGAATTATAAGAGGCCCCCAAATAAGCTGCTAATGACATTTATAATTAGCTAGTACTATCTGATTCCTCTGAGGACAATGTTACAACTAAGCCTATTTTCCCTCTCCTTAATAAAGTCTATTTTCACTTTCTTTAATATTGAATTGTCTCTCATGGGGTCTTTACATCTTTCATAGTCTGTGGTCTAATCCCACTCTACTATGTGTGGTATAATTTTCAGGTTCAATCTTAATTCATTTTCTGATAGAAGAATGTGCTGATCTGAATATATTTAGAAAGAAATAGACATGTGGAAGTTACGTTATAATCATGAGTTCTCAAACCAAAAGGAACATGGGAATGTGGAGTAGATGCACTATAAATTCATCAAATTAATTTTTTGTCAAGTCTCAAATATTATGTTTTATGTAAAGTGCTTTGTATTTCCTTTTTGTACATTTGTATTGACATCTTTAATGCATGAATGTGTATTGTAATTTGATTGTATTTACATCACACAATCTTCTTCTATACCCTCTCCACCACACCCTTTCCACTAAGGACCTTCTTCCTTCCAAAGAGGTCTTCCTCGGTTTTGATGTCTCATATCTTTTGTCCTCCTACTTTCTTCATATCAAAATGTTGAAGACCTCACAACACTGCAGGTCTTGTGAGTGTATTGGTAACCACTGTGGGGTCATGAATACTATAGTCAGTTTGTTAGGACAGTGTCCCAATGTACTCCATCCTGCACTGTGGCTCTTACCTTCTTTCTACCTTCTCTTCTGTAATATTCCCTAAGCTTTGCAGGGTATGATAGACCTATCTCATTTAGTGTAGGATCTGGGGATATTGCTGGCCTGGGTACAATTATCCAGAACCCATGTAAAAAAAAGGACATAAAAACAGTCACATACATGTCTTCAGGGACAAGAGATCAATCATGTCTCTCCCCCCACACACACATACACGTGCAAATAAAATAATGTTGAGCTCTTGACAGCTTCTTATTTTCAACTTTAATAAGTTTTGAGTCTCCTGATTGTCTACTGCCATCTCCATAGAGAAGCTTCCATGGCTAGCAGTGAGAGCAGCACTCATAGTCATTTTGATTTCTTTTACACACAGAAACATAAATGATGAAGGCACATGCAAACAGTAAATTTTACATGTCAAACATTTACTTTTGTATGTGTTGCAATCAGCTTCATGCTTCTGGTACAAATACCTAACCAGAAACAGTTTAGGGAAGAAGGGATTTATTTCAGCTTACAGATCAAAGGGCTGTTCCATTGTTGGCAAAAGAAGCTGGCTCCCATTCATAAATCCAAGCAGAGAAATATGACCAGCAGCCAGTAGCACTAAAAAGCAACAAGCATGAACTTGGCAGCAAGTTGGATCTCCAGAGCTCAGATTTCTCTGCATACCTTTAGATTGGAATGAGATACACCCCAAACACACCATTGGGCTGGATTTGGAATCCACCCCCAATGACACCTTCTCAAGTTATAAGTTTAATAAAACACCTGCAACTAGGGGGGACATACTCCCAAATTACCACAATATATGATAAGGCTAATATGATTTCCTTTGACTAAATTCATGTCCCATGCTTCAGATTCAGTTTCACTTCTAAAACTTTGAGCTAGTTTAAAAAATGCTTATTTTTCTCAAGCACTCATGTCTTGAATTGTTTCTTTCAGATTCAGTCCTTTCAATTATATCTAGTAGGTCCTCCTCTAGTTTATTTTGTTTCTGTTGTATGCAACAAGAACTAGAACAGGTCACTTCAGTGCTTAACCTTTTGAATTCTAAAAGGAATAGTTCTAATTAAAGAAAAGCCTTGACTTTCAAGTTTTCCCCTGCTATGAAATGAAAGTTTATTTTTGGAACTCGAGGCTAAGAATTTAATTCTCATCTCTCTGAGGTCTTTTCTATGTCAGATGAAATTGTCCAATAGAAAAGCCAGTGTGGAAGTGCTAAAAAGTTCTCCTGGGAATAGCAGCCATAATATTGCAATGAAACTATTGATATATTATATTTCTTAATGCATTTTTATGTTCCTAAGTCTTAGGCTCAAAAAATAATGCCTTAATCTTTTGAAGATAATATTCTATTCACCTCAATTTGCTTGTCTATTTTTCTCCCAGATAATATGAAATAAATTTCCACTATAGTTTATATGCAAAAAAAAAATATATGGCTTAGCTGCAATAAGCCTTAATACCTGAGAGTACTTTAAAAAAAATTTTGGCTAATGTAAGTATATAAGAAAAATGTGCCTGAAATATAGTTTATGTTTAGTCACAGTTTAGGTTTGGGCTCTGTGTATTTTCTTCTCTATCTCTACACTATCATTTAGATCACTCCTATGATTTTGCATATTATCAATAACCTGTAATTGTATGACTATGACCCCAATCTTATAGTTGACCTGAGTTTTTTTTTTTTTTTTTTTTTTTTTGTAACAGGCATTTCTTATTGAAAAAAAAATGCAGTCCAGTTCTTTGAGATAACGCATCCTGAGATCAGACTTTAACTGTTTCATGACTTGGGAGGGAACAAATCAAAGGCAATAAAAACTGGAATGAAACGTCAAGGAAATATAGGACATATCCCTACTCACACATTTCATCAACACAGACATCTCAAGAAGGATTGAAAACAGAAAATGGGGGCTGGAGAGATGGCTCAGCAATTAGACGGCACCTGATTCTAAAGCCCGACAGCCTGGGTTTGATTTCCCAGTAACTATGTGAAGCCATATTCACAAGGTGATGCATGCATCTGGAGTTCACGTGCAATGGCAATAGGCCCTGGCACACACATTCTCCATTCATTCTTCCTCTGCTTATGTCTCTTTCAATACCTCTCCCCATGAAAATAAATAATTTTTTAAAGAAAACATAAAAGTACTTCAGAGCAATCCACATCAAGTGTTAAGACACAGGAAATTATTAGCTTGCTCACTTATTTGGTTCACATGAACAAGTTCTTGTTCAGAATCTTCTTAATAAAGGATCTGTTGCTTCTGAGATTGCAGGTGGTAGCCAGGTTCCAGTTGCCAGGTCATTTAGACAGTCACCCAAAAGCATAACTTTCTCAAAGCAGCCTATAGTCAAAATGATTACAGGAGGATCAAGGCCCCATGGTGAGATCTGGGTTGGTTTGAATGGATGTCACCCAATTGATACAGGAGTTTATTAATGCTTGTAATTTATATCTCCAGCTGCCTGGCTGGAGAAGGTGTCACTTTGGGCACATTCTAGGATCCAGCCCTAAGGTGTGGGGGTGGATATGGAATTCCATTGCCTGGGGTTTCTGGAATGTGCTTGCTCATGGTGTTGTTGGTGGCTCTGGTGTCGGTCCTCTCTGCATGGGCTTGTGAAAGGAGACCTAGCTTCATCTGTCATTAGGAAACGTCCCCTGAATTTATAAGCATCAAATAAATCCCTTCTTCCTCCCATAAACTGTGTCTTGTCTGGAGGTTCATTCCAGCAACCTGAGGCTGTCTACTACAGAATTGGTACCAGAGTGGTTTAGAGTTGCTAAGAGGATTTTAGTCTTTTGAAAATTTTGTTTTAGAGAAATGGACATGGACTTGCTGCTTACAACTGAAAATGCCTTCTGGAGCAGTAAGTCAAGTATCATAGACTATTATGGTGGGAGTTTAAACATGCTAAGTACAGAAAAAATTGTATTTAAAGGTTTGGCTTATGAACTTGGAGACTCTGTTTATAAACTTTCTAAGGGGAAAAAGATGACAGAAAGCTTTTTTAAAATTGGGTAACTGACATAAAGTCTGTCTTCCAGAGAGTTTAATCAAGGTTAAATTTGTAATAAACTGATATGCTTAACAAAAAGTATAAAACTGAAAGATACAAGATTCAAATTGAAAAAAAAAAAACAAGTTTAAAATTACTAACACAGAGACTGGTTAATAGAAACTGCTATTGTCAAACACATTAACAATCTTAAGAAAGATGTTTACATTAAGACACTAAAGAAAATGCCTGAGGTGATTCTATTCCAAAAAGACTAAATGGTAAAAATAGAAGCTCTGTTAAAAGGAGATATCTGCAAGGAAAAAAAAAAAAACTGCTCTTCAAATTCACTGATTTATTTCATCCCTAATTTAAGAATATGACTATGTTCTGCACACCTGGTATTTGTTTCGAAAATATGAAAAGTACATGGACGTGGGTAAAGTAATCAGTTCTAGGAGCCACTACTAAAATGTGGCATGAGCTAGGATGTGATGGTCCTGATATGCCAGTAAAGCCTTTGAAAGATGGACTGTGATTTACATTAAAATACAAATATGTTTTAGATAAACCAGGACTATTCAAGGCCTACCATATCGTGCTGATGCCTTGAGTTGGAAGTTTTCTCTGGCTATTCAGCCCAGCTAAAGCGGTGAAATTTAAAAATCCAGAGTCTGTCATTTACCGGTTATGATATGGACTTAAACTACAGACATTTGGTGTTTGCTTGATGGTTATTGAGTTTACATTGTTCCAGTGTCTCCTTGCTATGCCTTATAACAGTTAAAAATATTTACTCTGTGCCTTTATATGTTGTTAACATATAATTATAATAAATACAATTAACATATAATCACATATGTTATGTATTATTATACAGAAACTCACAGGTAAGACACTGTCTTAAATCTCAGATTAGACTTGGGAATTTAAAACTATCTTAAGTTGGTTAAGACTGTAGGTATCTTTAAATTTGGACTAAACATAATATATAATATGAGATCATTATGAATCTATTGGGTTTCACAGGCAAAATGTGGTTGCTTAAATGGATATCCCCCAACTGATTCAAGAATTTATTAAAACTTGTAATTTAGATCTCCAGATGTCTAGCTGGAGGAGGTGTTACTGTGTGCAGATCCTAGGGTCCAGCCCAAAGGTGTGGGGGTAGATTTGGAATTCCAATCTGGAGTATACATGCTTATGGTGTTAGTGGTGGCTTTTCTCTCTGCATGAGCCTATTAAAGAAGGCCTAGCTTTTTCTGCCATTATGGACCTTCCCATGAATTGGTAAACTTCAAATAAATCCCTTCTTCCTCCCATTAACTGTGTTTGGTCAGAAGGTTCATCCCAGCAACCTGAGGCTGTCTACTACAAGGTCTATGTCAGGATAACTGTAATAGGCTAGGTTTCCTTGAATCAAGGGCTTAGCCAATGATTTGTTGGAACTTTTTTCTTATTTCTAATCCTCTTTTGTTGTAATCTTCTCTGTCCTCACCCTTTCACACAGCCATAGGGTCTTTTTAATAGCTGAAACTACTATGTGAACTACAATTTTTATGATGCTAGCATCTTAAACTAGATTCACATGCATTCTGTGCAAGCACTCTAGCAGGAAACAACATCAATAGCCCACTTCTCTTCATCTTTCTATGTCTTTCACTCTCAATACTATCAGATCTTTCTTCAAAATGACCTCCTGATAGAAGTCTCCCCACTATTATCCTGTTTTAAAAGCCAGCATAAGGCTTATTATTACTAGACTTTGTAGGTTTAATGACATGAAATGTAAAGTTGCACAAAAGCCAAGACTTTCTTTTCTTCATCACAATAGAAATATAAAGCACAAGAGTGGAACTATCAGTCTCTCACTATTCTTCAGCTCTTCAATATCAGAGACACATTAATGACACTTCTATATCCCCTCATAAACCTATGTGTAAATTTAATCTATGTCCAGAATAGGTTGCTCCTGATAAAAAGGTCTATACCTTCTTCATTTCAATGCATCACTCAAAGCAATAGAATGTTCTCCTGAATAGTTGTTTAAACATATACTTCTACTAAGTGTTTGAGGGTTCTTACTGTGGTTGAGGTTAATGATCTGTTATTATTTTGTAACTTAATTTTTTATATCATTCTATCACCATGAGTTTTTCAAGAAGTTTATTTATCTAAATAGAAATTTTAAAGTAATACTCAATATTTACATAGTTGTTTTATTTGTGATCTATATATTTCATTGATTCATTTTATTTCCTTTACTATATTTTCTTTGAAGTTATATACTTCCATTATTACCAAATACAAGAGTAAAAGTTTAACTCAAGATACTTCAACACATCTTGTTCTTTGGGAAGTGTAATTCAAAACCAATATATCATCATATAGACAATGATTTATATTTTAAAATTTATAATATGTTATATTTTCATTTTAATTCAGTTCTAAGTATTTCATAGTTTCCCATATAATTTCTTTGTCTTGTTATTCATTTTATCCAGTTCCTTTACCTATTACTGCTGTATTAGTATATTCTATTCTATTGTCTTGACACATTTTTAAAATTAGTTTTCATATTTACTTTAAAAAAAATTTTTCTTCAAAGTTGTATATTCTTGAATTTTTTCTCTTCATTTGGGCAGTTGCCTACTTGTCCCTAATTTGTTAAAGGTTACATGTCTATTTTTCATTATCAATTTAATGAGCTTCCTAATATCTTATCTTCAAGGTGGACAGAAGGAAGGTTTGGAGAGAAAGTTACAGAGGCCCAAATCTATTTGTTCTTCCCTTTTCTGGCTAAGCTCTTTATTTTCTAGTTGAATGTCCCCCAGCCACCTCAGGCTATTAATGCTTTCCTGGGACTACAATAGAGGTGAGAAAAACAATTACCACCAGTTTGCCAGTGTGCGTGTGTGTGTGTGTGTGTGGGGGGCGCACCCGTGCACACACACATACCATTAGTCACACAGACAAAGCAGTGGTCTATTTTCCTTGATACTTCTCACAAGTGTCTCAGACTTGGATATATATTAACTGCTCTTTTGCTTCTGGAGCATTTTCAGCCTTGAGATTGGATTAGGTCCACTGAATATCATACTAATTTACTGTTTTATTAGGTACTATAAGACTGACTCAACATCCCTATATTCCTTGCATTTTAGTACATGGTGAACCATCTACCAAGTCCCTCAAGAATAAGACCAGTAGTCTTTATAAAATCTCTGCTAAAGTGTTCCCTACTCTTTATCTCGTGAATGTTTAAAAAAAATCTCATGTATTTTTTTTTCTTTATCTCCACATCCATTGCCTTAAGAGTCTTAAAATCTATTATCATTAAGCTGTTACATGCTTTTGTTTGTTTCTTCTTACTTTACCACATCTCATTTATCTTGTAGACAGAGGTATGACAGGAATGATTCCTTCTTGCTATTTGCATCTGTAATATGGTGTAAAACACTTGACATACAGTAGTGCATGGTCCACAGGTGCGTCTGGAATGGATGAAGTTTTAGTGGATATATGAATGAAGTCTTATGACAATTATATAGAACATGACTTCAAGTTTAAAATGTTTTCATATGAACTGGTCACCTGATGTAATAAAGCATTATCTTCCCCAAAATAGTTTATTTAGTTGGTAATTCTCAATATGGTATGTAGTTACTCATGCAGTAAATTATTGATATGTGGAAGGAAATGAATTTCAAATTAATTTTGCCTAAGGAAATTAACCAGACTCCTAAATCTATATACTTTGAACTAAAGTTGTCATAGTCAGTGCCACATTGATAAGATGAACCTCTACACCAGCCACAGTTTATGGGAGGAATGGGATTAATTTCAGGTTTCCAAATCCAGGAGAAGTTCTATAATGGTGGAAGAAACTGGTCCCCTTTCACAGATGCATACAGAGAGAAAAAAACACCACCAGAACCTCAAACAAACACCAAAACTTCAGGGGCCCCAGCAAAGCTCACTCAGCATTCCTTACTCAGCATACCTTAGGCTAGAATTCAGAACTGCCTCCAGTGACAAGCTGTCCCTATAGCAGGAGTCTGCACGCTACAGGCAGAAGCTGCAAATACAATTTTAACAACTGCTAGTCATAATTTGAACATAATAGGAAAAACAGGACAAATTTTGTTGACTCTAAGTCACTTTTTTCTTTTAGTTCTATTTTTCTAGCAAACAAGTTGTATAATTTGCACTATACAACTTAAAATACAGAACTGGTGGTATACCCAGGGGTGGGAAACTCACTTACCAAAACCAAACTAAAAACAAATTATGTAAATTAGGCCTTGACATTATTTTCCAATCTATTGTGCTAAAGAAGTACTATGTCTTAAAGAAGGGGCTTAAGAGAATAGTTCAAAACTTTCTAATCTTCTCACTTTATACTGGCTGAGTCATTCCAAGTTTTGCCTGTAAATATTATCTCATTTGTGTCTTTTCTTCTCTTTCCATTCCTTATTCTTCTTTAATATGTTCAGGTTCTCTGTCCCCACTCTACTTAGCCCAAGCACATAGCATATTGTACACACTTCCATACTGTTTCTATCTTCATAAAAGTCTCTTCTCTCTCTCTCTCTCTCTCATTCTCTCTCCCTCTCCTCTCTATACTCACCTTCCTAGGTGCAGACTTATAACTCCCAGTGCCAGCATGGGGTTAACTTCCATAATGAGCTGTTGATCTGAAACACCTACAAGGTTTCCCAAAAAAACAGACTTCTGTCAGAGTTCTTGGTGACCCACCAAAGGTTAATGGCAAGACCCTACTGTCAAAGACAGCATACATGTGTGAGACCAAACACAGAGAGACCTGGCCAGAATCTGGAAGAGGGTCAGTCCCCAGACAGTTAGCTAGTCTAGTATCAGAGGGTGCTACACAAGCAACTGGGGGAAAGTAGCTGACATCCGTCCAAACAATTTGCAGTCTAAGATATCCAGCAAGAAACAACTTGACGTAATGCTCATACAAGTGCAGTAGTGGCAAACAGCCATGGTGGGTAACCAACTGCTCTTGATTTGGCTAATAGATCCACTCGGTGGAATGGAACTCATTGCTGGGACTGGGAAATAAGTCAAAACCAGGTACAAAAAATGAGCTCAGTCTCCAAGATCTAGATACCACCAAATGTGGGCTAGAAGAGAGCCAATGCATATAAAACTCCCTCCAAAACATATATGGTCATCCCTTCTATCTAATACCAACTTCTTTCTCCGTTGGAGAATTTGCTTATCTTTTTTCAGATGGACAACAAACCTGAAGGGAGGATCAACTAACCACACCTCACCAGGGCCCCAGCTACAACCATAGAGTAATGCAGGGAAAGGGCAAGAATACAGTGTGCATGGCGATCACGACACCAGAAAAAGGCTGAAGGAGATAAACACAGAGAACATCCAACTCCAACTAAGCCAGATATCCAGTGACACAGAGGCTCCCAAATCCTCATCACTGAAGCAGAACTAAAATGACCCCAATGTGGCTCAGGTAAACTTGCAGAAGAGGGGGCAGAAAGATTGTTAGAGTCATAAGTTGGGGCATTATTCACAGAGACTGGGGCCTACCCCCCAGAACTCTTGACTAACCTCACAAAGCATGACCCACTTTCCCCATTGACGAGGGTCCCTTTGAAACAGGGAGGACAGGGAGGAGGACAATGGAACCAATACTATGAATGGAAAATCAGAATAATATAAATAAAAAATATATATTTAAAAAATATATACATAAATATATTGTGCATACATACTTGCCTTTATAAAATTCTAACATTTTGTCCAAGTCAATGATCCACATAGATTCCACTGACCTCAATGCATTATTCCTGTCATTTAACATGATGGGAAATCTTCCAAGCTGGTTGATTTATGGTAAAAAATGGTATTTTAACCCTTGCATATTATTTTATGTTATCTAGTGACATATTGTTTAATGATATTGAATAGTCAATGCATTTAGAATAAATTCTCCTTGAAAATAGTTAATATTATTTCATGCTAAAATTCTGACTATGCTAAATGTTATTTTAGAAAATAAACTATAATATTGACAGATAGTTTTCTAGTGGCATATTCTTTATCAGGTTTAAATATTGGAACTTAATGAGATGTCATCGTTTCCATCTATGACCTTGAATGATTTAGATCTGAGGCACTTCAACTATGAGATGATTTGGTATTTCTATTAATTTAAGATGACATATTTTATTAATGTTAAGGTCAAATAAGAAGCATTCAATATTGTATAAAATTTGATGAAAATTATTAAATCTTTTTTATTGAATTCATTGTTTTGGTCCTATATTTTTCCTGGTAGTTATACCTGATTTTGAATATTCTAATCTTTCCCAATATAATTTTAGTTAAGCCAAGCTAGCACTTCTAATGTTTCAATTTCATAGGTTTAGCAGCCATATTTATGGAGCATGCATGTTTATAAGTATTATATAATCTTCATATATCTTGTGTATTACAATGTTAAGACTTTTAATCTTAAATTTTAATCAGTGTGACATTGAAATCACTTTTTTTTCTATATCTAAGATTTTGTTCCCTCTTTGACCATTGCTTTATTTTATATTTGGCTTTGTTGTTTTCTTTCCAATAATTCTAAGATGTACAAAGTCTTATGAATCATTGCATTCACTTATTATATCTCTTTGCCATTGCTGGGATTTTCATAGCCTTTCAATATTTATTTGTTCATACATTTATGACAAAGGATTCCAACAAAGTTGATATCAATGGAACTAGAACACTAAAAAGAACATTTATCTAGGGATTTACCTCTATCACTCAAAATAAAGACAACATGAAATTCTGAGTTTATCATTCTTTTGCATTTTATTCTCTTTCTTTCTTTCTTTCTTTCTTTCTTTCTTTCTTTCTTTCTTTCTCTCCCTCTCTCTCTCTCTCTTTCTCTCTCTCTCACACACAGACATATAGTCACACACCTCATGCATTTTGGTTTTTTTAACTATTCTTTTACATGTATGTGTACATATTTGAAAATTCATGTATTAGATTTTCTTCACTATATAAGAATAATTTTGTTGGGTCACAAGTAAAGTGCATAGTTTTCTGGGTGAATGAAAAATATATTTGCAATATCTTAAACCTCCATTGATTATTGCATTGATACACATTCTATTCACTTGGTGCTTCCAAACATTAAAACCAAAACAAATGCTTTAGTAATTGACAGAATATAAAATATTTCATGTTTTTTGAAGCAGAGATAGTGTTTACTAGGAAGGTATTTAAAAAAATATTTATTTATTTATTTATTTATTTGCAAGCAGAGATATAGAGATAGAGATAGAGGAGAGTCAGACAGAGAGAATGGGCATGCCAGGGCTTCCAGCCACTGCAAACGAACTCCATATACATGTGCCCCTTGTGCATCTTGCTTATGTGGGTACTGGAGAATTGAACCTGGGTCCTTGGGCTTTGCAGGCAAATGCCTTAAGTGCTAAGCCATTTCTCCAGCCCAGGAAGGTATTTTTTTAAACATAGTTTAAAGTGCAGGAGTTAATAACAAGAGAGACATTGCAAAAAAGTATAAGACTTATCCACAATAATGTTTACAAGTATCTCACAGAAGAGTCATTGCTTTATAGTTGTAATTAATATCATCTGATTACTAATAAAGTTTAATGCTTATTTATTTATTGTGCATGTATATGTATGTGTGCATGTGTGTAGGCATGCATATGTGTGTGAGCACATGTGTATGTTCATGTATGTCCATGTGTAGGCCAAAGATCAATGTCAGGGGGATTTATCACTCTCTATACTCATATTTTAGAAAATATAGTCTCTCAATAAAGCTATAATTCATTAATTTTCCTTGACTAGTTAGGCAGCAAAATTCAGCATTTTCCTGTATCTGCTTGTGCAGTGCTTGGATTTAAGGTATGTGTCACTTCACCGGGCTTTTATGGGGTGTTAGGGATATAAGCTCAAGTCCTTTTGTTTGTGTGGCAAGAACTTTACTAACTTAACTATTTTTCCACCCTAGGATTTATTTGTTTATTAACCAAGATATTTTCTGCTCTTTCCTCCTCCATATAACTGTTAATATTCTTTCTTTCCCATTTTCCGTAATGTCTCCTGAGTCTTAGAGGGGTTGCATAGACGACCTGTTTGGGAATAAGCACAAAATGCCCATTTATTCTTAGCACTTTTGTTAGCTTTGCATCTCTGCATTAACCTCTACCCACTGCCAAATGAAACTTCAGTGATCAAGATTGAGAGAAACACTATTCTATGGGTTATCTTTATTATATTCTTAGTGGGATTCCAAGAAAAGAAGTTAAAAAAATATAATTGTTACAGTCAGGTTTCACTGCTGGAAGAAATCACCTGACCACAAGCAGCTTTTGGGGAATAAAAGGGTTTATTTTGGCTTACAGACTGGAGGGGAAGCTCCAAGATGGCAGGGGAAAACAGTGGTATGAGGAGAGGGTGAAATTCACCCCTGGACCATAGCAACAGGAGAGTGTGTCAAACACTAGCAAGGAGGAGCTGGATACAACATCCATAAGCCTGCCCCCAATAATACACTGCCTCCTGGAGGTGTTAATTCCCTAATTTCCATGAGCTGGGGACCTAGCATTCAGAACACCTAAGTTTATGGGGGACACCTGAATCAAACCACCACATTCCACCCCTGGCCCCCATGAACTGATAACCGTACATGATGTAAAATGCAATGCATTCATTCAACTTTAAAAGTCACCATAGTTTTTTATCAATTCCAATGATCTTCATATATTCCCATAGTCTAAGATCTTTTAACTGAGACATAATACCTAAAAATCCCCCCAAAAAAAACCCATAATGGCACAGAACAAACATTCACATTTCAAAAGATGATATTGGGCATAGCAAAGAAATATTTAACCAATCCAAGATTTAAAACAATGAGGGCAAACATCAAACTCTGTAGCTTTAAGTCCAACAACTCTAGCCAGTGACAAATCTCCAAGTCCAATAATTCTAACTAGCAACAGGTCTCTAGAGTTCCAATTCCACCCCTCCAGCTAGGCTACTCACAATCCTGGAAAATTTCATCTGGAACCAGCAGCTTTCCTTAGCAGTCATCTCGTGGTCCCCACATCTCCACTGGGTCTCCATTGCAATCCACGGTTCATCCTCATGGCTCTATAAGTTTTCCATGTAGGCATCCAGCAAACCTGCTACACATTGTCCATGGCAGTTTCCAAAACACAAGACTGCATTACAAACTCAATGACCCTCTCTTTCCTGCATTTTTTTATACTCCACAATACCAAGTAGGGTGTCAAGTTGTTAATCCAGGGGGGAATAAATCAGACTTTGAAGAACAGGACAGTCCTTGAGCACTCAGGCCTCTTCAAAGGGTCGACATTCTTCCTATTGCCCCAGTGCAGGCCAGCTGGCTCAACCTCAAAGGTTGTAATATCTCAATTGCAGCTGAACAGGCAGCAGTTCACCCAAAAAATTCATATTTTCTATGCTATATCCCTCTGCTCACACCAGTCTGTTTCATCACAAAGCAAGCATGCACAACTTCCCAGCACACAGGCATAACAGCAAGCCTTTCACACAAACTGCTTCTACCCCAGTCCAAGACAAAGCTCCTTTTCACCCTCATAAGTCAAACCTCACAGTCCATAGTTCTTATTGCATTCAGATCTTGCAACTCTGACCAGAATAGTCCATCAAGCTGCACTTACAGCACTGCAAGGTATCTCTTAGGCTAAGGGTTCAAATCCTTCCATATTCCTCTTGAAAATCAGCTCCAAAAGGCCAAAGCTACACAGTCAGGTGTCCAGAAGCAACCCTACTCTCAGTACCAATATTACTGTTGTAGTCGGGTTCACATTGCTGGCAGAAATCACCTGACCAAGAGCAGGTTTTGGGGGAAAAAAAAGGTTTATTTTGGCTTACATCCTCAAGGGGAAGCTCCATGATGGCAGGGGAAAACAATGGCATGAGCAGAGGGTGACATCACTCCCTGGCCAACATAAGGTGGACAAAGCAACAGGAAAGTGTGCCAAACCCTAGCAATACACTGCCTCCTGGAGGTGTTAATTCCCAAATTTCCATAAGCTGGGAACCTACTATTCAGAAAAACTTAGTATATGAGGGACACCTGAATCAAATCACCACAATAATTTTCCACTCAGTATCAATTTTTATATATAAATTGGGTCTTAACTGATATGCAACAAAACATGGAAAAATATTTTGACACATGTCCACATAACCAAAATCCAATTGTTTTTATCCTTAAAATTTACCAAAAATGGAAGAAATGGTATATTACTTGAATTTACTAGAATTCTATTAGCCTGCATACTTTTCTGACTTATTTCCAATAATAAAATCAAACCATATTAATCTCTATATTTACAACTATCTAGATAATTGACAAAAAATTAGTTTAGATGAAAAACTAATATATTTTAACAAAGTGAATTAGAAAATATTTTTATATCTTTTATAATTTTTAATTCAGGAGATTTTGAAAAGACAGACTGATGATTTTATCACATGTCCATTATTTATGATGATTCTGTGAAGGATTCTTATCAGATGAGAAAAAAACAAAAACTATGGATGCTTCTAAAGGAAAGAACAAAGTAAGTGAAATTAAAGTCTTTCTTTTTTTTAATTTTCCTTTGGGGCAAAAATATGTAATTCTACTAGAAAAGAGCTCTATTTCATTTGACAACCTGTGGTTGTAATGTTTTCTAGATTAGAATATTAATATATTTTCTATACTAAGGTAGAATTTTGAATGAAGCGATTACTTATTGTCTTAGAAAAGAGCTGTATTTCAGAGATGCTTCTCACTATAATATGAAATAACTATGCTTAACCCTGGAAAACACATTTCTCAAATTTTTAAAATAAAAAATAGGTAGGCTATTGTAAGACTGACTATACTCGCAAGAATGCAATAGGAAGGAAAAAAAATTATTGTTGCAGTCACGTTTGCATTGCTGATAAAAATCACCCTACCAAAAGCAGCTTGTGAGAAAAAAAGAGGTTTATTTTGGCTTACAGGCTCCAGGGGGAAGCTCCATGATGGCAGGGAAAAACGATGGCTTGAGCAGAGGGTGGACATCACCCCCTGGCCAACATAAGGTAGACAACAGCAGCAGGAAAGTGTGCCAAACACTAGCAAGGGGGAGCTGGCTTTTACACGCATAAGCCCGTATGCAACAATACACTGCCTCCAGGAGGCTTTAATTTTCAAATGCTATCAGCTATGGAACCTAGCATTCAGAAAACCTAAGTTTATGGGGGACACCTGAATCAAGCCACCATACATAAAACTGTGAGTCAGACACTCTACTGCTGCATATATTTCTTTATTTTGGAAATAAAGAGTAAGCCCCTCTTTCTGTTTATTTATCTCATATCTTTATATAAAACTCCATGATTACCTAGAAAGGCATGAAATATCTGAATAAATTCTGCCATTTGTATTTTAATTGCTATATCCTTTATGTGCCCTTACACATAACAGCATATAAATTGAATGAAACTGAGTCATGTTCTTCATTTCATTTTCAAACCTAAATCAGCCCCAATATCTCTTTAACCATTCCATAAAAAGACAAATGAGTATATATGAGAGTGACTCTCTTTCTTGATATATATATATATATATATATATATATGCCCTGTACCTCTTTAATCATTCCTTAAATGCCCTGTACCTCTTTAATCATTCCTTAAATAAAGATACATAAACCTAAGTGAATATATATATATATATATATATATATATATATATATATATATCCAGACGTACAAAGTGGCACAAGAATACATGTATCTGGATTTTGTGTACAGTGGCAAGAGGCCATGGTGCACTCATGCTTTCTCCCTTCTCTATTTCTCAAATAGATAAAAATTTATAACAATTACATCTTCAAAATGACAAGTATTTATGACATTATAACAATTATTATGACAATTATTTATGGCACACCCTTGAATAAACTTGTCTAGGAATATCTTAAGGAGTGACTTGTATAAATCTGTCACATATAACCTGGAACAAAGGTTAGAGAAATGGGACACATCCTCATAGAAACAACTAGAAAATTAAATGCCAACACCTTACTGTGGCAGGGATATTGGACAGAGACATAGATAGAGACATAGGAATGAAGGTGAGGTGAGAAGCTCTGGGAAATTATGACATTCAGAATAGCCATTTTATAGCTGAAGCTTAAGAAGCATAAACACAGGATAAATATTCAGACAAGATTTTATAAAACCTAAAGCTTTTGTCCTGGGCTGGTGTCCAGGCTCAAAGCAGAGATAATTGGTGACAGAGTTCTCTAGCCTTGAGCCATCTGCCAGAGTCTGGGAGACTTTTTTCACTCTTATGTTTGTTGAGGGCTGCTTTGGTTCTGTTTTACCTCTTGGCATCCATGTTTCCATCAAAACATTAACAGAATATGAGCTGTGAATACATGTGGAAAGCAAGAGTATTTGAAAAATTGTTTTTGAAAATTCTCAAAATAAATGTGCTACTACCAAATATAGTGATCATATAAACAAGTCCACAAAAGTGTAAATCCTGAAGAAAAAAAGAAAATTGGATTCTTATAAGGACTATAATATAACAACTAAATATTCAAAGTTAATCAAGGAGTCACCAGTTACACAAAAAATGAAACATGATTCATTCAATTTAATAAAAAGCACTGATTAAAACTGCCTATGAAGAAATGAAATACAGAGTTTAGTATTTACAAGGTTAAAACATCTATCAGTATGCTAAAGAATAATAGGAACATGTAATGAAAGGAAATTAAAATCACATCATGTAAATCAACATAATTAGAATTTCAACAGAGATAGAGAAATATAGGAATGAAATAGAAATTTGGAAAATCAAAAGTAACTTAAATTATTTTTTAAAAAATATTTTATTTATTTATTTGAGAGAGAAAGAGAGAGAGGAAGAGTTAGATAGAGACAAAGAAGGAATGGGCATGCTAGGACCTCTAGCCACTCAAATAAACTCAACACATGTGCCCCCTTGTGCATCTGGCTTACAGGGGTCCTGGGGAATCAAACCTGAGTCCTCATTCTTTGCAGGCAAACACCTTTTCCCCAGCCCCTGAAATTAAATTTTAAGTAGAGGGTTTCCAGAGTATACAGAAAAAAATGTGTCAGTGAATGTGATTCTAAAGCAATTCAAATAACCTAATGTGTGTAGGAAAAAAATTAAAAAGTGTTTACAAGATTTTAAAGAGAAATAAGAAAGAACACATTTGAAGAAATAATGGTACTAACCATGATATATTTTAGAAAAGCCACAGATCTAAAATTGGTTAAAGATTATCACCACCAAGTAAAATAAAACTCAAGGGATTGCACACAAAAACACTATAGCCATACTGTCAAAAAAAAAAAAAAAACAAAAAGAGATTATTGAAAGAACAGAAGAACATTGGCTAGTCACATATCATGAATCCTCACTAAGAGAACCAGTGTATGTCTCAGCAAAAATCATGTAGAACAGAGCACAGTTGGAAAGCATTTCCATTACATAAAATTTACTTAAAAACTTGCAAATAATTCACTCAGTGGAATGGAACTCATTACTGGAACTGGGAAATAAGTCAAAACCATGTACAAAAATGAGCACAGTCTCCAACCAAGATACCATCAAATGTGGGCTAGAAGAGAGCCTACCCGTATAAAATTCCCTCCAAGCTATCTATGGCCATCCCATCTATCTAGTACTAACTTCTCTCTCCATTGGAGAATTTGCTTATTTTTTCCAGATGGACAACGAACCTGAAGGGAGGAACAGCCAATCACACCTCACCAGGGCTCCAGCTGAAACCACAGAGTAATGTGGAGGAAGGGCAAGAGTTCAGAGCTCTTGGGGATCAGGACACCAGAAAAAGGCTGAAGGAGATAAACACAGAGAACATCTAACTCCCACTAAGCCAGATATCCAGAGACACAGAGGCTCCCAAAACCTCATCACTGAAATAGAGCTAAAATGACCCCAATGTGGCTCAGGGAAATTTACGGAAGAGGGGGCGGAAAGAATGTTAGAGCCACAAGTTGGGGCATTATGCACAGAGACTTGGCCTATCCCCCATAGCTCCTGACTACCCCCAGAATGTGTGAACCATATTTCCCATTGATGAGGGTCCCCATGGAAGAGGGAGAACAGGGTTGAGGATAATGGAGTCACCACTACGAATGTAAAACCAGAATAATATACATAAGAATAAATAAAATTTTAAAAAAGAAATAAAAGAAACTATATTTTAAAAAAAAAGTAGAGAGGAAAAATTGTCTTTAAATGAGGAATAATGTAAAAGCTATAACTTAATGGATTTATCATACACAAGACCCTGGACTTGACCTCTACCATACATACCTATGTACATACATAGTTGTATATATGCATATGTATATACATTATACATAATAGGTAGAAAGATGCTAAATAGATAAATGATAGGTACATTACTTAATTAAAACATTACAGGAAAGTAACAACTCACAACCAGCAACTCCATGGTGAATACCAGCAATCTCCACTGAGGAGGGCCCTCAGTGGAGTGTGGGCAGGGAGGAGGGAAATGATGGTACCAACACAAAATGTGTCCAAAGTATGTACTTAAAAAATAAGAAATAAAGTAACAAAAGCTGGAGGAGAAATGCATTGTCACTATGACCACTCTAAAAGAAATTCTACAGGGAGTCCTTCATGTTAAAATAAAATTACAAGACACTAATTTGAAGCCACATGAAAATTTATAGGTCTGTATTAAAGGTAAATAAAAGGCCAAATAATATTCCATTATAATAATTTTGGTTTTAAAATTTATTTTTATTTTCCATATCACTGAATATTAAAGGTATAAAAATAAATTTCTCTTAGACCAAATGGCTTAAAATATAATCTGTGAAATTAATCATATAAATCAAGTATAAATTTTATTATAACTGTTTAATATAAGGAATAATAGATTTAATTATGACAGTTTTAAACATGTACATCACTGTGCTTTGCTCTCATTTACCTCCATTATTGAGCCTTGCCCCTACCCACTCTTACTGGTTGTTTTCAATGTCCCCAATTTCTCCCTTGTTTTCATATAGACATAGATAAGTACACAACATGCCTGAGTAGCCAAGTATATGCAGCAAACATATTGACACACTTAAATGAATAAATGCATTTACATTTATTTCTGAGGTAGGGTCTTACTCTAGCTTAGGCTGACCTGGAAATTCACTATGGAGTCTCAGCATGGCCTCCAACTCACAGCAATCCTCCTACCTCTGCTTCCCAAGTGCTGGGATTAAAGGTGTGAGCCACCATTCCTGGCCTTACTTTTCCTCTTTTTTTGTTCTGTTTCTCTGTAGATTCCATACTCCTCCTACCAAAGTCAAGGTTAAAACTTTTTAAGAGTAGAGTCTTTATGAAATTAAAATCAAGTTGAAATAAATTAATATTATGGTAGTAAGCAGAAAGCCAGTATGCCTAGGAAAAATGGACATGAAAAGGGATTCCAACTCTTTCACTATGATTAATCAATCAGTACAAAAGAAGGTCACAATTGACATAATAATGTACAAAAATCTATAAAACATAAAAATGGCAAAATGTACAAATCCCTTTTCTTTAGAGTAGCTACTTTAAATATAAATGCACCAAACTATTCAAGCAAAATTAATAGACAAGCAACGGCTAGAGACATGGTTTAGCAGTTAAGGAGCTTGCCTGTGAAGCCCTAAGGGCCCAGGTTTGATTCCTGAGTATACACGTAAACCAGGTACACAAGGTGGAGCCTACATCTGGATTTCATTTGCAGTGGCTAGAGGCCTTGCATGTCCATTTTCTCTCTCTCTCCCCCCTTCATATTTCTCTGTTAAATAAATAAATAAATAAATAAATAAATAAATAAATAAATAAATAAAAGATAGAATGCAGTTTACAGAAAACATGTTTTATTTCAACGTACAAATGTATAAAAGTGGAAAACCAAATAAATTCCATGTGAAATTGTAACCAAAAACTGTCAAGATCACTATACTTATATCAAACTGTTATGGTTTGGACATAGTGTGGTCCTCAGATGTTCATACTTCTTTTATTTTCTAATTTATATGTATATGTATATATACACACACACATACATACATACATATTAATGTTATAAGAGGTTGTACACTTTTATCCTTTCTCCCCCAACTCCTGTTACCCTGGTGGCCCTCCTCACTAGGGTTATGATAATCATTGTGGGGTCATGAAGGCCTTAGGCAGTTCTTGTGGGGTACTGGGGGGGCAGTGTCTCAGGGTATGAGTCACTCTGTGGCTCTTAAAATCTTTCTGCCCCCTCTTCCACAATGTTTCTCTGAGCCACAGCAGGCATATTGGTAGTATGATTTAGTGTTGAGTTCTATGTAGCCTCTGAATTTCTGGTTTCATAGGTTTTAATCCATAGTGTGATGATATTAAGTGCCAGTGGGATCATGAGAGATTAGGCTTAGTGACAGGTTTTTAAATCTTGCTGAGATTGCTGCCCTCAGAAGAGACCAAACAAAGTCTCAAAGTATTCAGAGTAAATTTTTCTCAAAAAATATGTCTTTCTCAAAAATATATAAACAAACTAGCTTGTCATATCCATATGCACAAGAACTTTCTATTGTACTATGTGATCACTTCCTGTCCCATGCATTCTCATAATTACACCTTTCATGTTATTCAGTGAAACAATCTTTGATAGAACTTACAAGATACACCTAAACTTTCAGCCTTTAAAACTGTCAGCTAAATAAGCCTCTTTTCATTATATTTTTCCATCCTTTATGTATTTCACCTTAGGGGTAGAAAACTGAGTGACACATGAATAGATTTTAACTTAAGAACCTTAAGAATAGCAGGCTGGAGACAGAGCTCAGGTGATAAATTGTTTGCAGCACAAACAAGAAGACCTGAGTTTACATCTTTAGCATCCATGTAATTGCTAAGAATAGTGGTACATGCTTGTAAACCCAAAAATCTGCATATAGAGAAATAGTTCTCTATGGAATGCTGGCTAGCTAGACTAGCTGAATCAGTTAGCTTTGAGTTCAGTAGGAGACCATGTTGTGGTCCCCCCTCAAGGCCAGCCCAGGAGGGACGGCAGGGTCTCTACTGAGTTGGGGATGAGCAGCGCAGAATCACGACAGACTCCGGGATTTGGATGAAAGCGGGAAGGGAGCTGCTGCAAACTTGTTTATTGAGGAAGTGCACGTGGGTTTTAAGGGGCTTGGCGGGCCAATCATTGTATGGGGTGGTCCCCTTTTTATGACCAATGACAGCCTGTCTCTGGACAGGTCATCTTGTAGCAGGCTTCTCACGAGCATGGGACTGTAGCTGTTGTCACGCCAAGCCTGCTCAGAACACCATGTTCACAGAAGCCACTGCCTGGTTTCTTCTGCCATGTGGTCTGGCCTGTATTGTGCCATACAAGACATTGTCTCAATAAGTAAGTTGGAAAGTGGTAGGACACCCAATGTTGATCTTTAACCTCCACATGCTCATATGTTAATGTGTACCTATCCATATTATATGCATGCACACATATTAAAACCACACATGCACACATGCAGAAGTGCTTTCATAAGCGATAAAAATCACACTATGTATTGATAAAAGGGTCAATGGAATAAGAAGATATAGAAATTGTAAACATACATATATAAAATGCCAGAGTAACCAAATATATGCAGCAAACTTATTGACAAAATTGAAGGAAGAAGTGCATATTAATATATTAATAGTTATATACTATACAATGCACTTTGAAGTATGGATTTAATACATAGAATTCCAATAAGGAGTAGGAAATTTAGTCCTGAAAACAAACTGGACACAATAAACGAATATAGAACACACAATTCAACAGCTGTAGGGCATATTTTTCTCAAGCACACATGGATTTTTTTTTCTAGTATATACCATGTGAGGCCAAAAAACTAATTCTAATAAAGTTATAAAACTAATATTTAATGATCACTATGAAATATCTAAACTTTAGTATAATCAGGACAATTGGACAGTTCAAAAATATGTGGAAATTAGAATTAGAAAACAATTGTAATTAGAAAACACTTTTAGATAAATGGTAATGAAAAATGTCAAACTTATATTTAGTTAAAACAATGTTAAGAGAGAAGTTTATAAATTTAATTATACATTAAAATAGAAAAAGGGATTTTTAAATCAATAACCTACCTTTTTATCTTAAGCAACCAGTTAAAGAAGAGCAAAGTAAACTTAGGGCTAGTAGACAGAAATAATAATTTTTTGGGTAGTGTTTTAGTCAGCTTCCCAATGCTGGCAGAAAACACCCAAACAAGATCAGCTTGTAGACATAAAGGATATATTTTGGCTTACAATATAAGGGGATGCTCCATGATGGCAGGGAAAAATTATAGCACAAGCAGAGTGTTGACATCACCCACTGCCCAACATCAGGTGGACAACAGGAACAGGAGAGTGTGCCAAACACTGGCAAGGGGAAGCTGTCTATAATGCTCATAAGCCTGATCCCAACACTACACTAACTCCAGGAGGCTCCAATTCCCAAATTTCCACCAGCTGAGGATTTAGCATTTGAACACATAAGTTTATGGGGGGCAACTGAATCACACCACCACAAATAGTGATAGCCAAAACAAAACAAGAGAAAACCAATAAAAAATAGCAAATGCCAATACCTGTTTGTGAAAAAGTTGAACAGAGTAGTCAATGCATTAGCTATAGTGAATGAAACGAAGTTTATCCAGTGTGCTATTGACCAAGTAGAGTGACTACAGATAACAAAGTATCAGATACTATATTAGTTAATTCTCTTACTACTCTGACAAAACACCTTACAAAAACAATGTAACGAAGGAAAGGTTTATTATAATTCAGGTTTTGAGGGAATAAGCTCCATAATGGTTTTGAAGACATTTCATAGAAGTATGAAGTGGCTGGTCATATTGTGTCCTCAGTCATGAAACCAGAGAAATGAATGATAGTGTTTGTGTAGATTCCCACAATTGTACCTCTCTGGAAATACCCTCACGGACACACTCATCACATGTGGTTAAAGATGCTCAAAGAAAGGATATTTGAACTTTTCAAAATAAAGAAGTGATAAATGAAGAGACAGATATGTTTAATCAGATTTAATCATTATTCAATATATACATATGTTGAAGATTATATGTGACTCATTATGTTTACAATTTTATGTATCATTTAAATAAATTTCAAAATCAAAAAGAAACTTAAACTCTGAAAGCAAAACAAATTGAGATATTATTACTTGTTTTACAGTAATTACACACACTGTATAAAAACTTTGAGCATATGTAGATCAACAGATTGTATAGCCATTGGTAATACAAAAATTCCTTGAAATACTCGTGAAAACTCAATAATGAAAATAGAAAATCTGAATAAATAATTTCAGATTGAATCAATAGTCAAAAAATCTTCCAACAAAGAAAAATCACTGGCTGGATGAGTTTACTGAGGTATTCTACCAAATATTAAAAGAGGAATTTTAATCATTTTTCTTTAAACTCTTTCAATATTTCAACAGAAGGGATTGAATGAACCTTCATTCTTCATGGACAGAATTACATTGACCATAAAGCCACACAAGAAACAAAAATAAAATTATGACATATATTATGACTTTTTTATGTAAAAGTCCTCAACAATACCCTGAGTAGTGGAATTCCAAAGCAGAATAAAGGAATTGCACACCAAGATTGAGTTGGTTGTATTATTGGAATACAAGAATGATTTCAATGCATGAAAATCATTCAATGTAATGAAGTAAATTACCAAAATAAAAAGCAAAAAAAAAAAATACATGTTCATCTTAATTGTTGCCAAAAATTTATTTGAGAAATTAAATCAACCTTTCTCATTAAGAACTCTGAAAAAGCTAAGAATGAAATGAAATTTTATCTTAATAAAAGATCAAATGTTTAAAAAAATGTGGGACAGTAGGGATGCCTCAGCACTTAAGGTGCTTGCCTGCAGAAGCTAATGACCTGAATTCAATTCCCCATTGCCCACATAAAGCCAGATGTAAGTGGCCTTGGTACACCAATTCATTCTCTCTTCCCTCACTCTCTCTCTGTCTTTATTAGGTTAACATAATATAAATTTATTATCTTACAGTTTTACAGGTCCAAAGTTTGAGATACAACTAAGAGTCCAGCAAAGATAGGGTTAGCATAGTATATTTATCCACCAATAGATGGTCTTAGTTCAGTCAAAAACATGATGGTACTAGAAAATTTCCTCCAACATGGCATTTTGTAGACTGTCAATATCAACTTTAAGCACTGTTTTGAGTTTTTACCTTTATTTGAGTATGAATCAAAATATACTTTAGCAAGAGATTTGAGAGGCAATACAAACCTTGCTAGTCAGTTGCCATTATAAACAACAACAAAAAAAAAAAAATAGTGGTATAAAATGTGAATTAATTCTTGAAAGTATAAATGACAAGTGTTTTCAGTTAACATTTAATTTAGAAAATACATATTATATTAACCTAAGATTGAAACTGGATAGATAGTATTTTTTAACTTGAATTTATTGGTGTATATGCCTTTGCTCTCATGTATGAAGACTATCAAAAAAGAATGATTATCATTAATGCATAGGATTTATTGTGAAGAATAGTTTGAGCAATTTGATAATCTCCTCTCCTCTTAGACAAATGGTCTCAAATGTACAAATATGTATTGAGAGTGATGGTGAAAGTCAGCTTTTTTTTTCTTTTTTTTTTTCTGGGCATGGTGGCACACATCTTTATGAGAGAGAGAGTGAGAACAAGAAAGAGAAAGAGAGAGAGGAAAGAAAGAGAGAATTGGCTCACCGGGTCTCAGCTACTGCAATTGACCTCCAGACATGTGTGCCACCTTGTGTGCATGTGCAAATTTGTGCTCTTGTGTCACCTTCTGCTCCTGGCTTACATCGCACCTGGAGAGTAGAAATGGATCCTTAGGCTTTGCAGGCAAGTGCCTTAACCACTAAGCCGTCTCCCCAGCCCAGCATTTTTTTAAAAATGGCATTTATTATGGCATTATTAGGTCTCTAAGGCTACAAAATGCATTTGCATAAAGTAATGCAAACTTGCTAAATCTACTAGTTACAAATACAAAAAAATATATATGTACATTTTGGGTGGCACTCAGATGAGTCATATTATATTAGTGCTATGATATTAATCTCTAAAATAAAAGATTTCCAAGAGGCAAAATAACTATTTTTAACCTGTGTTCATTTTGACAATTATTTTACAACTAATCTGACATAAAATAATGAGTAATATTTGAAAGATACAGTTTATGATATTCTTCTAAACATATATCATCACTTAATAATTTGTGTAACATTTGGAAGCATTTTTCCCACAGAGGAAGTAGTAGTTTCAATATTTCTTTTGTGGCCTCAGAATACTAGAGTAGTTGTGAAACTATGGTCTAGATAGATAAGTGTATTGTGACCACAGAATTTTTATAAAATCATGGACTTCCTGTAGTTGTAGTTGTTGATAATGATATGTATGAGTTTGATATTACCATATATACTTTTTAATCATGCAATTAATCATTAGTGATATCTGTGGGTCAACAGAATTTTAAACATGCTGGTGAACTCAGTATTTTTGTAGATAAAGTCCATATTATTGGTGCTTATTGTCTGATAAGAAGATGTATGAACCTAATTAATAAATAAACAATGTAGAATTTATTATGAATTTAAAGCAACAAAGAAATATAATCAGAGAATAGGAATCGCAGTGCCACATTAGCTGAAAGAGTCAGGGAAAGATGGAGAAGGCAGCATTTGAACTGTTGTGTAAATGAGGAGCATTTAATAGAACACTGGCAATACATGCAAAGGAAATAAGAAAGGCAGGAGCTCCAGTGCATGAATGAGCTTTATATTGAAGGAGAAATAGGAGAAAGGTAGCTTCTTTTAGACAGTTTCAGTTAAGAACAGAGGCCTAGAGAGTACCAATGCCACCCTCCCTTGACATGAATATCTGATTGAGACTCATTTATAATACCTGCAGTGACTCCCTGCTGCCCACAGTCTACCACACTACCTATATAGCTGGTCATCACTACTTAGGTGGACTGGCACTGCCCTCTTAAATCTATAACCCAATTAGGTCTTCCCCTCTACAGATCTGAATATGATGAAAGAATACATTTTCAATTGTCTATAAAGACTATTCCCAGTCTTCCTTCACTCTCTCTCCCTCACCTCACTCTGGTCATAAGATTACATGTAAGTCTGGCTTCCCCCATCTCCCCAGTATAGTTGGATGGGGAGAAAACAGTACTGTTTCTTGGCCTGGGTAATTTTGTGCTTGCCTCTGCTTCAAAATCTGAGGTAACTTTTCACTTCAATTACATATATGATCTTGCTCTGGTCTCTGAATCTACCACATGTATATTTCCCTTACACTCTGTATCTACCACGTGGGTACTTCCTCTAAACTCTGGAACTTCTACCTGTGTAATTTCTCTAAACATGGGGTAATCATGGGTATAACTCTCTTTACTACTCAGTTGTCATCTGAATTTCTCTGTCTCTACTTTGATATCTTCCCCATGCTATTCTTCCTTCAGCCACTACCATTTGCCCTCTTAGCTTTCTTCATGGGGAAGCCCAGGGTGGATGCTGTGTCTCCTATAAATTTCCCTACATAAGCACCTAGGTTCTATCTTCCAGGTGTTGATGACTCTGCCCCAGCCATTTATCTTAAATGAATCTCAGGGACCATACTGTGTTTTGCACATGAGTTTGTGTTTCCTACTTTCCACATCATATGACTCTGCTCTAGCCTTCTTCCTACATCCCAATTTACCTTAAATAAACACCACAATGTTATTTCTTCATAAGTAAACTCAATAATTCATAATTTATTTACTTACTCTTGAGTCCATTTTTACCAATTCACTGAGGAATTGCCTCCCCCTAAAAACTGGCTGCTGCTCCCAGAAGACATAACCCACAATCCCATGAGGAATACCAGCAACCCCACTGAGGAGGGTCCCCAGTGGAATGCGGGCAGGAATGAGGGAAAAGAGGGTATCAACACATGATGTGTCCATACAAAATATGTTGTTAATAATAATAAATAAGAAAGAAGGCAGGACCTAAACACGGGGTTTATAAACTCAGGGGACCCCTCTTGAAGCCTAAAATCCTACATCAATATGGTTTAAGAACAGGAGTAAGACCAATGCTATCTAATAAATCTAATTTTGTAAACTGTTACATATGACTACCTTTCTTGGGAATTGGGCACATCATCTTTGCACACAAATGATAGCACATTGGTTTTCTCATTTACCCAATTTCAAGTGAGAAGTGAACAGTGAAACAACGAAATCACAAGCATGCTATCTATAGTAGTTTGAATGTTTTCTCCCACAGATTAATCTTTTTTTTTAACTTCTTACTTGAACCCCTAACCAGCCGATTCCTGCTAGAGTGTGTATGGAACTGGGGAAGATCTGAATTATAGCCTAAAGCTTTTGGGAAAACAATTTGACTCTGGCCATGCTTACTGGTGGTATTGGCTGTTGGGTTTTTTCTTTGCCTGTATCTGTAAAAAGGAACCAGCTTCTTCCCCCATTGATGGAACTTCCTCTGGATCTATAAGCTTGAAATAAATCTCTCTCTGCCATGAACTGTGTCTGATTGGATATTTATGCTAGCAATGTGGAGCTGACAACAACAGTATCATAATTTAATATTATTTGCAAACTAACCTCTGTTTCTATGGATAAAATAGGGAGTATAGGTATAATATTCATATAGGAAGATTTTTGTTATCCCTATCTGAGAGAATTGGGGGAGGGGGAAGAAAGGGAAAATAAATAAAGAGTTCATCTTTTTGAGCCGGGCATGGTGGTGCATGCCTTTAATCCCAGCACTTGGGAGGCAGAGGTAGGAGGATCACCATGAGTTCAAGGCCACCCTGAAACTACATAGTTAATTTCAGGTCAGCCTGGGCCAGAGTGAGACCCTACCTCGAAAAACCAAAAAAAAAAAAAAAAAAAAAAAAAAAAAAAAAAAAGAGTTCATCTTTTATTATTTTGTAGACAACAGACAGTAGACAACATTGATTAAGTCAAATATAAATATATCATTGTGTAAATAGTAGAAAGTTGAATTCAATAAACATAAGATAACTGATTAGATTTTAATACTGATATTCAGTGTATACAAATCCAGAGTCAGGGAACTAGAGAGATGGTACATCAGTTAAGGCACTTGCCTGCAAAGCCTAATGATCTGGGTTTGATTCCCTACTATGCATATAAAGCCAGAGCACAAGGTGGTGCATGCATCTGGAGTTCTTTTGCAGTGGCTAGGGGCCTTAGTGTGCTCATGTCCCCTCTTCCAAATAAATTATATATATATCCAGACACAGGGTAGTTTAAAGTTGAGGATTATTAGATGATATTATGGGGGCTGCTTTGTTTGTTTAAACTCATAGTGAAATTTGTTGGCCCTTCTTCAGACAGAATATGTTAGTGTTCACTAAATAGCTGATTGTAGTTATATTTACTTTTTACACAATCACACCCAGAAGAAAGGTAAAATGAGACCATGCTGCAGATAGATTTCCAGGCAGCACTATTCAGGTTATAGTTTATATAAATGACATCCTCAATTATGGGCAATGCACAGCTTGTGGAAGACTTTAATGTGACCCAGAGGAAAAAGACTTCCTCTTGTGCTCATCTTTGTCAAAATCCAATTTGTTTCCAATGGCTTGAATTTGGACCCATAACAATAAACTGATCAATGAGGTATTTGGCTTAAGCAAAAGTCACATATTCAGCTGAAGCACATGATCTGAGATGAAAAGTACAATGTTGATGAGCAGATACCAGAGGGTTGTTCTGGAAAAGAACAATAGTATCTATTGCAATACAGTTTAGAAACTGCATGTTTCTTGTAACTACTTTAGTAAATTGATTTTCTTATTATTTATGAACTTTATTGCATGAACAAATCACATGTTCTTCATATTCCCATAGAGTGATACTCTTATATCCCCTCACACTGTCCCCATTCCACTGAGGGTCCTCCTCAGTGTAGGTATTTGTATTCACCATGGAGTCATGAATGTATCAGAGAGTCTATGTGGGGGTAGTGTCAATGTCTCAAGGTACTACTTCTCACCCTGTGGCTTTTACAATCTTCCCATCCTCTATTCTGCTATGTTCACTGAGCTGTGGCCAATGTTAGAAGTCTACTTTAGTGGTAATCTCTCTGCAACTGCTGGGTTTATGTTTTGAACATATATATGAATTTGAAGGGGCTGGGAGAGAGAGAATGGACATGTGAGGGCCTCTAGCCACTGCCAACAAATGCCAGATGCATGCACCACCCTACACACCTGGCTTATGTGGGTCTTGGGAAATTGAACCCAGGTCCTTTGGCTTTGCAAGCAAGTAACTTAACAGCCAAGTTACCTCTGCAGGTGTTGATGAGTTTTGAGTGTCCTTTGTGTTTACTGTCATCTCCTTGAAGCTGATTGTCAACCTAACAGTGAGAGAAGCACTCATGTTTAAATTTCTACTTCCTCTGTAATTTCTTCTGGACCATGGCACATGTGAAAGAGGTGGCTCATCTCATGCTAGGCAGATGGCTATTTTTTTTTTTTTTTGTCATATAGATAGATCTTGGTTTGCCTGTTTTTTTTTTTTTTTTTTTTTTTTGCTTCCATATGTTAAAACAAACAAACAAAAAACCCAGAATCTCCAACCAAGAGTGAGTGAAAGCATACATAGTTATTTAAGAAACTTCTGGATGGATATAGCTACTTTTCTTAGCCAGACACTAGTGAGAGGTTCACCCTGGAGTCTACGAACATCCTATTCATTTCCCAACTGGTTCTCAGTTCCAGGTATGAGATCTCTACCACTGAAACATTGATTACCTGCATAGGCTGTGTGTCATTATTCCACAGGTATCTACATCTTGTCCAGTTGATTGATTTCATACTTTACAGAATCCCCTACTTATTCATGCTATTGGTGTCTAATATTCTCCAGCAATTCACATAGAAATTTCCAGCACAATGAGGGCTAGCCAGCCCTTCTTTAATTTTCAAAACTTTCCTCAAGTCCTCAAATGCCTATTCTTCTTTTAACATTTCTTAGTTATGCACTCTCTGTGTATGTGTGTGTGTGTGCGTGCGCGTTGCACATGCATGTGTGCATACTTGCACATGAGTGCCACAGCATGTTTGTGGGTCAGAGGAAAATTTGAGGTATCATATTCCACCTTTTGTGAGACAAAATCTCTTGTTATTGCAAACAATCTGCCAGATGGCAAGGGAATGAACTTCAGATATAGCTGTACCTTGAGCAACATATTTTCATAGCCCTGCCTCTCTTTATTTTAGGAATTTTCAGGTCACAGATGTATGTGCCAAATTGTATCTATCCAGCTTTACATATGTGTAATGGAATTGAGCCTCAGCTGGTATTGTTTGTAAGTCAGCATCTTCACCTGCTGAACCAACTCCTCAGTCCCTGGTGCATCTTACACATTCACTCTTCTAATGTAACAAAGGTAAACCTGCTTCCAATGTACACAGAGAAATTTATAACCATCCCCTGGACCCTTTGGGCCTTCCACCACTGTGATCCTCCTACATCTGCCTCTCCAGTGCTGGGATTCATGGTATGTGACATCATGTCTGGCTAAGAGCTATTTTCCAATTTGATGAGGTGGTCAATAGCTATTTCTTTCATATTGAGAATCAGTGATTCACATCAGTTGCTACTTACATTAAAATGATTAATTACCAATACTTTCTAGTTACACAGAAGGCTAAGTAAAATATTGCTTTATATTTCTTTGAGACTTACAAGTTCCCTGCTTCAGTGGGATATTCTCGGCCCTGGGAATTTGTACATATGGAAAACTATGATTGATTTTCACATGTGTTCTATTTCTAAGCAGAGTCTATAATATAACTAAGAAGAATTAATGCTTATAGATTTGCTGTTTAATTAACACTGACCTAGTGCTATTAACTAAAGAAATGTTTGGAAAACAAACATTTATTATTTCTCTTCTGGCTTTCTCAGGATTCTAGTATTTGTTCCATCAGTTGAGTAATCTGTGTGACACTGCAAGAATAAGGGAAACTCATATTTTCATTTCCAAATAGAGTAGGGGTTATTCAACTTAAAAAGAATACTATAGTGCCAAGGCTAAATTAGAGTCTCCAAATTCAGAGGATCATGGTACCTCCACAATTGCAATACATGGTAAGCAAAGAAGTGGAACAAGAAGATGTGAGGGAAAGCATAGAGGTGTCCCAACAAAGCAAGCATCCCCAACAGAGTAGTGAAAATCACTACATAATTAAAATACAATCAAATGTGACTAAAATTTAATGAAAAACTCTTTGATTATTACTTAATTATTCTAATACTTAGAAGATCCTATAGCATCTTCACATATCTTGTGTGTCTGCTAGAGAGAGGAGGGTAATATTTTCTATATTCAAGCAGACCATATAGAATAAAGATGGAAAATATCCTCAGTCTCAGAAGTGACAGAAATAAGTACAGATTTAATTTTTTCAATTATTGGGTGAGGTAAATATGACTACTTATTCCTTGTTAAATTGCTCTTATTACAGTTATTATGTCTTCTAAGATTTTTCACAATGGTCAAAAAGGAAAAACAATTCAAGTGCCTGTACAAAATGAATACATAGTATATATTCACTACACCTACACAAATGAAAATTACTTATACTTATAGGAAATTTTGACATTATGACATGGATGATCCTGTAGGACGCTATGCTAACTGAAATATATTTTTCACAAAAGACAAATGTTGTATGATTCACCTTAGGTGAGGTATATACTTCATAGAGGTTGATGTATAGAAGCCAAAAGTAGAAAGGTGGCTGACTAAGCCTAGAAAAAGAAGTAGGGAAATTGTTTAATGGATCTTGCAGGAAAAAAAAATAATTAGAAATTGATTTACAACCTTGTGAATATGCTTATCCCATAAAACATTTAAATTCATTAAGATGACTAATGTTACATGCCTTTCCCAGAATTTCATATATATATATATATATATATATATATATATATATATATATATATATATATATATATATATGGTCTTAAGTTTCAAATTGACAAATTTTTCTATACAGAAAGTCCTAGAGAAACTAGAAAAGCAATAATCCTTAGAAAGGCTGAGAAATCCAAGGCTAGTCCAAAACATTCAATTGCTTTCTTAGGTACCAGTGATAAGCAATTCAAATTTGAAATAAAAAAAAAACACTTTTTATATTCACATGTAACTTTAAGGTTGGTGATTGTTCTTTTTTTATTTTTAAACACTTTACACAGTTCACTCTTCTCTCTTCTGTTCTGGATTTTTATTGATGATTTACATAGGAGTTTCTTACAGTGTTTATCTTTTCAGTGGAAATCTCCACATTATTTATGTATAAATGTAAATGAAGTCTCATAAAATATATCATTATGATTGTTTTACAACTTATATTCTAAATCTGGAGCAACTAAATTTTGCCAAATGGTTTGTTTTCCAGAAATAAAAAAAGTCATATAGTGAAAACTGATGTATTAAGGTTAATTATTGATACAAGAGTGGTGGTACCCAAACAGTATATTTCAACACTAAAAATTACTTTTAAAGAACATTACTGTTAATTCTTTTAAAATACAATAGATGGCAATGAAAGTCAACTAACTCTGAAGTTGGGACCATATGATATGATGTGAAAAATCATTTAAAATTTAAATGAAATGAAGACTGCCTAATTATTTCCAAAAGTAACAATTTATCTATGCTATGAATTGCCTGTTAAAAAGATTTACTTACAATATAAGAATAGAAGTCTATCTCTATTCAATGTAATCAAATTTATTCATCATTACTGATAGTTTTAATTAACTAAGCTATGTGTCACTTGTCAAATGCCAAAATGTATAAAAGCCAAATTAAAAAAAAAAATCTCTTCTACCATACAAAAAATAACTATCTATTAACTTATGCCTGTCCTATACTTCAAACATTGGTACATTACTTACTAGATCTAATAGTTTTTTTTTTTTTGTTTGTTTGTTTAAAATATATCAAAACAAATACAGAGAAATCAAGAAAATCACCTAATCTTTTTTTTTTTTCAGCTATATATATTTCTTTGAATATCAACATCATCAATTTCCAAAAAAAACCTGTTTGAATCTATCACACATTAATATGGCAATTTAATGACACAAATTACCAGTTCCTAAACTTTCTGATAACTTGTTGGGCACTATGAGCTAAAACCAGAAACTCTACTACATTATTGCTAGATTACAAATAAAATGAGTTATTGTATCTGGAATTAATGAAGACATTTTATGAGATTAAAATTGTCATATTCATATTGTTAAGTCTAACCAGAAAATTAAATACAGGTGGATATTATCATTGAATTCACCTTTGTGACTATATAATTTCTAGAGTCAAAGAAAGTGTGAATGGTATAGTTTTATGATAATTCTTTAATTCATAGATTCTAAGATTCTACATTGTTGATTTTTTTTTTTTTTTACTTCTTGAGGGTAAAATTAGAACAGCAAAATCTCATTTTTGTAATCACTTGAAATGACTTAATTATTTTTATTAAAATGAATCTTTCAAGATTCAGGAAAAACTACTGCTCAACTTTGACCATTTTAAAATGCCAACATTTCATTATTTTGCAAAAGTATATAAAATATAGGGAAGGTAGAGTTATACACTAATATAGGTATAATAATTATACCAAGTCAAATGATGTATGAGAAAATATTGTTATATATTATTTCAGTTGCTTACGTTAACAACAGTATGCTATGATTACTTATCTGCATGAAATTTAGACATTTTTATTTTTATTTATTTATTTATTTATTTTGAGGTAGGGTCTCACTCTAGTTCAGGCTGACCTGGAATTCACTCTGTAGTCTCAGGGTGGCCTCAAACTCATGGCGATCCTCCTACCTCTGCCTCCTGAGTGCTGGGATTAAAGGCATGTGCCAATACACATGGCTTAGACATTTTTTTTTTGAGGTAGGGTCTCACTCTGGCCCAGGCTGACCTGGAATTAACTATGTAGTCACAGGGTGTCCTTGAACTCACGGGGATCCTCCTACCTCTGCCTCCCGGAGTGCTGGGATTAAAGGCGTATGCCACCACGCCCGGCTAGACATTCTTATAAATGCTAATTGTGTATCATAGAGTAGACTAATGAAGTCTGATATTCCATTGGGCATCAGACTTATAAACAATACCTTTGTACCAATTTTCTTTTATCAGTGAAATAAAAACAAATGTTTTGAAATGTTGAGCACAATCCTTATGAATTGCAAAATATATTTACCCTAATTATCTGGGTGTGGTGGTGTAGGCTAAAGTGGGGAGATCTCAAGTTAAAGACCTATGGAAGATACAAAATAATTACAAGGCAAACCTTGACATCTGTGTCTGTCAAAATAATAAGTACAAGAAAAGGGCTGAGGATATAGCTCAGTTGCAGTGTGATTGCCTAGCATAGATGGGTCTCTAGTTTTAATCTTTAGTACCCTAAAAAATATCTGTTTTCCTGTTCATATAATAAGTTAAAATGTTAAATCATCTTTGTCTCTATAATTATACTTTACATCAACCAAAATAATGGTACTTTAAACAAAATATAGGTGATGCATAAATACCTTTGAATTTGCCACTTGTATGCCTAATTTTTCAAAAGTTTTTAATTACTATAATAATGATATTTTGCTATATAATGAATTCAAACAATTATTCTGCAATAAACTATTAAGAAACTCTTAAGAATAATTTAAGCATTATACTAAATAAAGAGAGAGAGGAAAAGATAATTGTGACATAGTATTTTCACTGAACTATTAACAAGCCAAGAATGTTTCCAAGTGCTCAGACTAGGAAAATATATTCCAATTTGAAATGGCTTTTGTTCAATGAAAATTTCCATTCGATTTGGCAACAGTTAAATATTTAAAATCAGAGCTGGATATGGTGGTTTATGCCTTTGATCCCAGCATTCTGGAGGCAGAGGTAGGAGGATCACCATGAGTTCAAGGCCACCCTGACACTACACAGTGAATTCCAGATGAGCTTGAGCTAGAGTGAAACCTAACTTTCAAAACCCAAAAAATAAAAGTAAATAAAAATATTTAAAATTATTTATTTTTCTATATTTTAAAAATGTATTACAAAGAATTCATTTTCATTATGGTAATCTCATGCAAATATTTTAGATTCTTCTTCTGCTTCTCTCCCCCTTCCCCCTCACCCATTGTACCCTTCACCACCAACTTAATCTAGTTTCTGCTTTCATACTAAATGTTAACTTTATCCTTTCCCCCCATCTTGTCACTTCTTGTTCCCTTTCATTATTTCCTATCTCCAATCATAGCCCATCCTCAGTATCACATCCTGTTATTTGCATACAAACAAACAATAAAATTGGGATCCATTAGTTACAAATGTATAGACTTGTGTGTGAGCTAGAACCAAAAATCAGTAGCAGAGGCCAGAAAGCTAGAAAAAAGGCTATAAGGGAGGGAGGAGAGGGAAGGACTTAAGGGGATGGTATTGTGTATATGAAAGTAGAAGAAAAGATCACAGGCAGGGGAAAGGCCTAATTGAGGCCAGGGGAAGAGACTGTGTAAAAGAAGGGTGGGGATGAGGGTCAATCAAAATTCAAGATATTCTGAATAAGACTTATGTAAACCTACTTTTCTGAATAATGGCACATCCAGAAGCTATAGATAGTTACTAGAAAATTTTCAGTGCCTGGGATGGGATACCTTCCAGTGAGTTGTAGGCCAGGGAGTTCCCTGTTGCCTCCAAAACACTACAGGCTATTACCAAGGCCCCCGGTTTCCCTTGAGAAACAAAGGGTAAGACCCTGTTGCTGAAGACTTCACTTCCCTGAGTAGCAAGGTAACTGAGAAATCAAGTTGGTGCTGAGCAGAAAACCTTCTCCCTGTAGACCAGTCAATTGAAAGCTAGAAAAAGCAGCACTACATGCAGCCCTATGGGAGGCAGAAATCATCAGTGGTGAAAACAGTGGACACTGGAAACCTCAAGTTTGGCCAGACAGGACAAATGACCAAACAAGTGCAATAGTGGCATGTCTGCTCTGGGGAAACCAACTGCTCTCTAATTGGACTGAAGGTCTGCTGTACAGGAGGGAATACATGCCTGGTACTGAAAAACCTAATCAAAAGCCTATGGCAGAGGAGGTCATGAGCCTTAGAGGGGAAAAGCCTGCTCTTGTCTGGCTAAATGTATATATTATTCCCACCAAAGTGCCCTTAAAGCACTACACTTAATATTCATATTCATATAGTAATACTATTCTCACTTCTGGTTAGAGAAGCTTCTCTTTTCAGATGGTGATGACCACTGGGATGATCCCAAAGGCAACACTGTGCTGAGAAGAAGGGACAGAGGAGTGTCCAGCACTGAAACATCTCTATCACACCCTCCAAGGCTCAGGGTCCATTGCAAAAGAGGTGGTGGAAAGAATGTAAGAGCCAAAGGAAGAGTACAACTCCTTACAATGCAACTGTTCAGACAGAAATTGGCCTTGATATCCATGACCTCACAGTGCCTAGAAATACCTTCACAAGACCCTCATAATAGGAGAAAAAGATGATGACATCAAAATAAAAGAGAGACTAATGGAGCTAGGGAGGGGATAAGATGGAGAGTGGAGTTCTGAAGGGGAATGGAGGAAGGGAGGGAAATATCATAATTTATTTTCTGTAAGTACAAAAGTTGTCAATAAAAATTTAAAAATAATAATAAAAAAATAAAAACAAAAGTTTAAGCACATCACAGAAAATAGGATCCACATATGAGAAAGAACTTTTGATTTTTGATTTTATAACTATACATCTTTCTATTACATACATTTAACAGTAAATCTATGACCTTATTTTTTTCTTTACAATGTCATAAAACTCCTTTGTGCATATGTACCAAATTTTCTTTATACACTCACCAGTTGATAGACATCTAGCTTGATTCTATTTCAAAGCTATGCTAAATAGAGTAGCAAAAAATATGGCTGAGAAGGTATCTATAATGTAGAGTATATTGTCTTTAGGATAGTTGTCCAGGATTATGATAGCTGGGTCATAAGGTAGTTCTATTTTTTGCTTCTTGAGCAACTTCCACCTCAATTTCTATAGTGGCTATACCAGTTTACACACACACCGATATTGAATAAGTGTTCCAATTTCACCTCCAATCTCATCAGCATTTGTTGTCATTGGTTTTCTTGGTGATAGCCATTCTAACTGGGGTGTGATGAAATCTCCAAGTAGTTTAAATTTGCATTTTCCTCGTGGCTAAGCATGTTATTATTGTTTTATTACACCTGTTTATTTTGCAAACTGTTCAATTCACTGACCAATATACCGATTTACAAGGTGGTTTTAAAATAAATTTTATAAGTTATGTATATATATAAAGTCATAATGGTACCATCATTAGCTTTCTCCCTGTCCTCCCCCAGTGGGTTATGTGAGCCTTGTAGTATGTGGGTAGCCATCAGTTATGTGGGAGATGCAACAACTCTGTGTATAATGACCCAAGTCATGGCTCTAACAATCGTTCCGCCCCCTCTTCTGTGAATTTCCCTGAGCCATGTTGGGTACATTTTAGGTCTATTTCAGTGACAAGGTCTTGGGAGTCTCTGTGTCTCTGGATATCTGATTTGGTAGGGGTTGAGATTCCTTTGTGTCTATCTCTTTTGCCCTTGTGCTGACCTCACTCTCAGTTGGAGAATCTGCAAGGTTTTTTTTTTTTTTGGGGGGGGTGAGTGTTTAATTTTTGCAGTTCTTTATATATTCAAGTATCAACTCCCTATCAGAGAAATATCTTCCAAAGATATTCTCTTCTTTTGTCAGTTTCCTACTGTTCCACTGGTAGTTTCATTTGCTGTGAATAAACTTATGAATTTCAAGTAGTCACATTTATTCTTAGAAATCTTTCCTGAGCTATTGGGGTCCTCTTCAGAAAGTTATTACCTCTATCTATCACTGTAACTGTATTGCCTGTTTTCTTCTAGTATTTTTAGCATTTCTTTTTTTACATAAAGGCACACTTATGACTGTAAATTTTCCTTTTATGATAACCTTGTTTATATCCCATAGTATCTGGTAGGTGATAGTATTATTTTCATTAATTAAAAAACAATTTCCTCACTAATTTCTTATATTGCCTACTGTTCATTCAAATGTATATTAAGTTGCCATGTATTTATGTAGTTTTTTAAGTCCCTGTCATTGATTTATAGCTTTATTACAGTGGGAGGAAGGGATATAATTCAAGCTTGCAGATATAGGGGACATTCCTTCAAATGACAGAAAAAGCTGGTTCCTATTCATAAATCCAAGCAAGCAGAGAGACAAAAATCAAACATCCAACATTACAAGAACCAGGCAAGCAGCAAGCAACAAACCTGCATCACTCAGGACCCCCAGAGCTTAGACTGTTCTGCATACCTTTATGCTGGAATTCAGATCTTCCTTCAATGGCAAGCCTTATAGTCAAGTGGGTGGAGACCCAAATTACAAGCTTTAAGAAAACACTTAAGAGCTTGAGAAATGTCGGACACAGGCAGGACCCTGGATAAAGCAGGCATAAGCTATCAGACATGACTAGGGCCCCCAGGCTATGGAGAAGTTGCAGCAGCCTGTACTCTGGGAAAACCTTGGGTCCCAGGATCAGCAAGAGTAAGGCCCTCCCGCCCCCCTGCAGAGGTCACAATGAGCCTGGAATCCAGGACAAACCTTGGAACCCCAAGTCTGGCAGGAGGAGGGGTGCTCCCTCCCCCCAGCCCAGGGGCCTGAATGATCTGATAAGATTTAGGTTTCACTCTGACCTTTGACCAGTTACCTAGTAAACTCCTTCAGCCAACAGACTTTATACACAGCCCCATCCCCCTATGACTCATACCCTATACCTCTTCCTGCCACTATGTAGATCACCTGACCCTCTCCCTATGTGCTGGAATGAACATCCCTATATGCCAACCAGGCATCAGAAAACAACCTTTGAACTCACCAATCCCCTTTGGACCCTCTTCCCACTCTCTCGTTCAACTGCTTATAAAAAACCAGTTCCTTGTTGAATAAATAAGAGCTGTTTTCTGAAGCTATCTCCTGGGTGTTTCTTCCATTTGCACTCACAGCCACTCAAGACCCTGCCCCATAGTTGCCTGGGCACCTATGGGAGCCAGTGTATAACAGTCCCTTGAGGAACCAGGGACCCACAGAGAAATGGCATAGCAATTAAGACACTTGTCTGCAAAGCCAAAGGACCCAGGTTCAATTCCCCAAGACCCACACAAACCAGATGCACAAGGCGGCACATGCATCTGGAGGGTTTTTTTTTTTTTTTTGCAGTGGATAGAGGCCTTGAAACACTCATGCTCTCTCTCTCTCTCTGCTCTTTTTTCTCACTCTCTCACTCTGTCTCATTCTCAAATAAATAAATATAAATAAAAGAATAAACCACTTGAGTCTATTGGGGACATACATTCAAACTACCACATTCTGCCCCTGGTCCCCAATGGACTCATAACCATCTAACACTGGAAATGTATTCAGTCCAAATTCAAAGCTCCCCATATTTTTTACCAACTTAAGAATGTGACAAAGTCCCAAGTCTTATCTGAGATTCAAGCCTATCTTTTAACTGTGAGTCCTATAAAATCAAAACAAGTTAAATACTTCCAACATATAATGACACAGAGTAAATATTTCCTTTGCTGTAAGGAATAACAATGAGAACCTAGACCAATGTAAAATCAAAAACCATTAGGCAAACAATAAACACTTAAAGTTCAAGTCTGACATCCATTACCAGTGCACAGTCTCTGGATTTTCAAGCCTGCTCCTGCAGCTGGGCTCAGTAGCTGGGAAAAACTTCCATCCTGAGCCAACAGTGCTCCATGGTAGCCCTTGCAGAGTCCTGGTGTTCATCCAAAACATCTTCAGGTCTACACTGAAAACCACAGTCCATATTTAATTCCTTAAGCAGGCCTATTCAGCCTTTAAAACAGGAATATCTTGTTTCCCATGATTCTTCTAAGTAGAGGCTCCTGGAACCATGTACATTACAAGACTTCACTTCCATGTATTTTCATGTTTCCAAAATCAGTATCAGATGTGCAGGACTCAGTCATTATAAAGAAATAAATCATGATCTTGAAAAATAGTTGTTTTTTTTTTCTTTGTAAAGACTTTACAATTTCTACCATTGAGTCTTTCCTAGGTGGCTTACCTCAATCATCCTTTGCATTGTTTGAATGTAAAGTAGTTGAGGCATCCTTAATGGTGGTAATCTCTTTAACAACAGAAGCTTCAGTAATGAGTCTCTGTGCCAGCAATTTTAAACTTCCTTATTTTTTTCCCATTTAAAACCTTTTTTCTCTCCATTCTTTACCTTCTCCCAGTCCATTACTTTCAAATTAAATCTTGATCAGACTCTCTCGGCATGGACAGCAGAACTCAGCCAACCTTTGTGCCAATATCCCAGTTCCAAGAAGGTTCTCTGTGGTTTTTACTTCCTCTTCGAAAGTTCATAAACAAATCCTTCAATTACAATTCTCTCTTCATTTAGCATTTTCAAACTCTCACCAAAATAATCCATAAATTTTGGCTTACCACACTGTGAGAGTTCCAAGTCCATACATATTCCTCCTCCAGAACAAAAGGTCCAAAAGACCAAATTCATGTGGTCAGATTAATCTCAACAAATTCACCCCACTTCCTGGCACCAATTTTGCTGTAGTCAGTTCCATGTTGCAGGAATGAACATTCAACCAGACACAGTTTATGGGAGAAAGGGTTTTATTTCAAGGTTATAGATATAGGGTAAGTTCTATCAAATGACAGAAAAAGCTGGCTCCCATTTATAAATCCAGGCAAGAGACAACACCAAACATCCATCACCACAAGCAAGTGCAGCCAGGCAGCAAGGAATGAAACTGCAGCAAGCAAGAACCCAAGAGATCAGACTGTTATATATACCTTTAGGCTGGAATTTAGATGTGCTCTTGATGACATGCCCTTCAGCCAGGTGGCTGGAGACCCAAGTTACAAGCTTTAATAAAACACATGAGTCTATGGGGGACATACATTCAAACTATTCATTTCAAAACAATTCAAAATTTCTCAATATCACTAATCATTAGAGAAATACAAACAAAGTCAACAGAGAGGTATCACCTTAAACTTGTTAACATGGCTATAATCAAAAAGAGAGTTGATAAATATTGGTGAGTATGTAGAGAAAAGTTTGTGGAAATACAATCAGAACAACCATTATGGAAAACATTATAGAAGTTCTGTGAAAACTTAAAAACAGAGAAATCATACATACCAGCAATATAACTCCCAAGTATGTTTACAAAGGATAAGGAATCACTATGTCAGAAACATTAAACACCAATGTTCATTAAAACATGATCCATATTCAACTGGGTGTGGTGTTGCATACCTTTAATTGTAGAGCACTCAAGAGGTAGAGGTAGGAGAATTGCTGTATATTCGAGACCACCCTGACACAACATAGTGAATTCCATGTCAGCCTGGGCTATAGAGAGACGCTGCTTTAAAAAAGAAACCCAAAAATATTATTCATAACAGACAAGATATGGAATTACTCCATGAATAAATTATTAGATAAATTCATACATCTCTTCATGCCAGGCACTCCTCTTATATTATCTTACAATAAAAAAAACCTTAGCATAACCACACCATGACAAGTGGGGACAGATAACTAGCTCAAAGTGTAAACTAGCACAGCTTTCTCCTCTTAATATCTAACTTTCAAAAACATACATTTTCCCTTTGTCTAACAATGCCAAGATGTAACATTTTACAATTCCGAAATTATTTTTGTTCTGAATAGAAACAAAGAAAATAGTTTCCATAGCAACATGTCTTCCTATATGAAAACAGAACATCACTTTCATCACTATTCTAGCTTTGTCTTATTTTTTTTTTCAGTTTTCCTATTGATTAATCAGAGAATAAGGCAGATGCTGTATATCATTTTGAGGAAGGAATGAAAGCAAATGGACAATTAAAGAAAAACTTGTCTTTTAATTTCAATGTGTAAACTATTTAGTAACATATTCTCTCTGATATAGACCAGTTGTGAAACAAGATATGTGAAAAGAATTAAGCTATATGTTTAGAGTGTTCTGTAAACTTTTCATGGATGTATAAACCAATAGATTTTTGTAATTCACATGATGATGAATACATATGCCTGGAATAAAATATAACCTACAGTAATGTAGGCCAAGTTGAGAAGCTGTGGAAAGAGGGGGTGAAGAAAGTCTAGCATTGAATCTATTAATAAGCTTTGAGATTCACAATGCCTCAGAAATTCATGTAGTCTGGATGAATTAATAACAAAAAGGCAAAGTTGGATCCTTAAAAGATAAAGATACTTTAATAAAATTGACAGGGATACCAGAAGAATAGATTAGGTAGATCAGCTTAAAATGGAGAGTTAACAACTGATGGATGAAGAAATTCAGATAACCTTTTTTGGTTTTATCATGAAGTATGTGGCCTCTGTGTAGCAAAATCCCTCTGAACAACATTCTCTACATAAGACCTAAAAGAACTGACCATTTCAAACTTTGAGATAAAAGTCACCTGCTGTTTTTTATCACTTTACTCCTGCTCCGTAACATCAGCCCTGCCCCTTCTTGTATATACCACTTCAGGCCTCAGCAAGTAAGACATTCTCAGGATATGTTTATTTGCCTGAAGAAACTGCAATGAAATTCTTTCAATGTGTATTGTGACTAAGTGGGAATGTATATGCCTTCAAAATTAATTAAATCTTCACTTTCTTGTATCCCAGGTATTACCGGGTCTACCCTCCAATAAATAACACATTAAGCCAGGCATGATGGTGCATGCCTTTAATCTCAGCACTTGAGAGGGAGAGGTAGGAGGATCTGTGTGAGGTTGAGGCCAGCCTGAGAATACATAGTGAATTCCAGGTCAACCTGAGCCAGAATAAGACCCTAACTAGAAAAACAAAAGCAAAAACAAACAAACAAACAAACAAACACAAAAATCAGTCTGTTGGGCATTGCTAAAGATAGGCGGGGAATGTGAGGAAGCTGGCCTGGGGTGTTGGACATTGCCAGGGACCTTGGGCTGTGGGGGTTGACTTAGGGTTGGGAACCCACTCTGGAGATTGATACTGGCCCTCCCTGCCCTCGGGCAAGGTTGTAGTGTGCCCTGTCTTCACCCAGGGTGGGTATAACTAGAGAGGCCCTCCCCCCTTGATCCCAAAAATCACCTGACCATTCCATAGTCAGGCTTTGCCCCCCACAGTTCCTGACCTTATGGCTAGCTGCCCAAGAGACCCTTATGTGGCTGAAGTCACATAGCTTTTCCTGCCACTTCTGTTATCTCCCTTGCAGCTCGTCCCTCACAACTCTGAAGTCACGTAGCTTTTCTTGCCACTTGCAGCTTCTCCCTCACAACTCCTGCCTTCCAACACCAGCCAATTAGATAGCAACCCATAAGCTATGTATCAAGTCTGTATGTGCCTTCTCAACCTTTCACAAGTGTTTATAAACCCACTCCCCTTTTGAATAAACAAAAGTGTGCTATCCATCAGACAGCTTCCTGGGTGGTTCATTGCTCATTAAACTCACTTGCTCCAGGACTTCCCCCCAACTCCTCCTGCACCTGGGATGTAGGTGGCCAATGACCCCTAGGAACAGTGAGGACCCGCATCAGTCCACAACTGTATGTCCAAAGTATCATTACCTAAGTCAATGTCTATCTTATGATGGGTCTCATTGCTTACCTTATAAAATTTAAACTGCAATGATCAGTCAAAAAGTATTTCTTTGATTATGTTGGGTATACTCTTTTGGATTTGTTTATACTTCAGAAGAATCTTTTCAAGATCAGCAACTTATAAAATACATGAATAAAAATGTTATTTGTCACTGGGCATGGTGGCATAGGCCTTTAATCCTAGCACTCAGGAGGCATAGGTAGGAGGATTGCCATGAGTTGGAGGCCACCCTGAGACTACATAGTGAATTCCAGGTCAGCCTGAGCTAGAGTAAGACCCTACCTAGGAAAAAACAAAAAAAAATGTTATTTGTCATGTTAAAAATTTTTAGAATAAATTGATTAGATGTGGTATTTTTCAAAATGTAAAGATCATATTAAACAGTCTTTCAGGCTTTCCTCTTTAATATAATGCATTGAAAAAAAAAAGATATTTGAAAAAGAATATCATTAAAATGCTGAATTTGCACATATTCCTAGCCCCACTCTGAAATGATAATAGATAATTGTTAATAAAATTTCTTTTTATGAGGTGCTACAATATTTCCATGATAATTTTGTAATGAATGTGAATGTCCATGAACAGAGTTACATTTAATTTTCCATTTTGCATCAAACCCAGGGCTGCAGGTGAGGTTCACTTATACTGTACCATGGAGCTGCAACCTCAGCACAGAATTGCTAAACTCTTAATGCATAGTTGTTACATTATACAGTTATGGCAATATATGTAACCCCTAGAACTTTCTTTGACTTTTTCTTGTTTTAGTTTCATAGGCTGACTTTACTTTCAAGTTTTAAAACATTTATATGTACAATTTTTTACAAATCATTTATGCCATATATTTCTTAGATTCTCTAAATTACAATCTGATAAGGGTGTCAGAAAGATTAAATTGCAATACATGTGTTGCAATACATGTGATATGTTCATTATGGCTCCTATCACATGTAGGTTTACAAATTTCATGAATATCATTACTCTGAGTTTTATCTCCTCCTAAGAGAAAACCCTTAAAATGTTTTTAGATACCATTTTTTTTTGTTTTATTCAGCTTACTCTATCATCAGAGTTAGTAAATAATAATTATTTCAGGATTTTAGTACCTCACTATAGCTGATATTGACTTCAGACATAATAAGAGTAAAATTGTCCACCTGGTTGATAAATATTATCAATATTATCATAGATTGAAAGACAAATAAGATTTAAGGATAAATAATATTCTGTCATATATAGATATTAATATTGGTCTAGTCATATCCCAATGAATATAATGATTTTTTGTACATAATACTGATTTGCAAGTTTTGAAGCAAATATGCAAACACTAGTATATTTTGAGATGCGGATTTTCATACTTTTTTTGGAGCAAGTCAGAGAGAGAAAGAGAGGTATAGAATGGGCTCGCCAGCAGCCTCTCAGCTGCTGTGAATGAACTCCAAACTTGTCTGCCCCCCTTGTGGCCAAGTGCGGCATTGCGCCATTGTATCACTGCATCTGGCTGAACGTGGGACCTGGAGAACCGAATGGGTGTTCTTAGGCTTGGAAGGCAGGCACCTTAACCCCTAAGCTATCTCTCCAGACCTCATAATTTTTATATAATCAACAAAACAGAAGAGTTATATCAGTATGGATTTAATGCACATTTCCCTGATTATTACAATTGCTGGAAATCTTTTCATTTTATGGTTGGTAATTTGTATGGTCTCTTTGGAGACAAAAGTGAAGTACATGGTGAGTAAGATGTAAGAAATAATTATCAATATCAAGAAAATATTCAGTAAGAAATTGAAATACTGAATAACAAAAAAATGAAGAAATGAAAGAAATGATCATTCAAATGAAAACATCATTGAAAACCAACATATAAGATCATGTACAAGAACAAATTTCAAGGATGGAGTACAAAGTCCAGACAACAGGACACTCGGACATATATACATAAATATAATATACTCAATATTTACAAGAAAAAACTTGGAATTCATGGAGTAGAAGAAGGAATTGAGATAAATTCCAATGGAAAAAAAAAAAAAAAAAAAACAGAATATTTCCCAAACCTAGACAAAGAAATTTATATCTAAATGCAAAAAAACACGAGCAGATTGATTAATCTCTCTTCAGATTGTTATAGTATAGATGTCAAAAATGTAAGGTAAAAAAACAACATTAAAAGTTGTAATGTGGGCTGGAGAGATGGCTTAGGGGTTAAGGCGCCTGCCTCCTAACCCTAAAAACACCGGTTCCAATCTCCAGCGATTCCAATCTCCAGGGCCATGTTTAGCCAGATGCAAAGTGACGCAAGGGCGCAATGCCGCACTTGACCACAAGGGGGCGCACACATCTGGATTTCGTTTGCAGCAGCTGAGACACTGCTCTTGCGCCCATCTCTGTCTTCCCATTACTCTCTCTCTCTCTCTCTCTCTATCTCAGTCTGTCTCTGTCTCTCTCTCCAAAAAAATAATAAAAAATAAAAAGTTTTTTTAAAAAGTTGTAATGTGATAAGCACCAACTTGCATAAAAATGCAAGAATATTAGAATAATTTCAGTCCTTTCATCAGCAACTCCAAAAAAACAGAAAATTAAGGACTTACATATTCTAAACCTAAAAGTGACTAACTCCTCATCAATATTGCTGCAGCCAGTGTCATTATCTTTCAAAGTTGATGGAGACAAGGATGTTCTCTCTTACTACTACTCAATATAGAGATTTAAATCTTGGCTATAGCAATAAGACTCAATAAAGACATAAAAAGGTGTACAAAAGAAAAGGAAGGAGTTAAATTTAATATTTGGAATCCAGCTGATAACACTGTTTGGAAAGGTTGTCGAACTTTTAGAAAGTGTAGCCCTTCTGGAGCAGGTGAGTCTTTTTGGAGCAGCCTTTGACATTTTGAAGCCTCTTTCTAATTACTGTTCATCTTCTGCTTCCTGTGCTGCAAAGTGACAAGTTCTGCTTCATGCTCCTGCCAGCCATGCCTTCCTCACCATGACTTTGGTCCTCCATACTGTAATTCAAAGATAATTTTTTTCCTTATATATGTTGCATTTGTCAATTTTTCCTTTCCCAATAATGAGAACATAAATATTACAAGTGTCAAAAACAGCAGAAAGCAAACAGACTATCCAGTAAATGGTGGTGGGAAAATTAGATATCTACTTACAGAAGAATGAAAATAGATCCATATCTTTCCCCCTGTACATAAATCTATTCACAGTGTATCCAAAATCTTAATTTGGAATCAGAACCATTGAAACTAATACAGGAAAACAGAGAATGCCTTTCAAGGTATAGGCATAGAAAAGAACTTTCTGATCAGTTATTAAATAACACAGAAAATAGCCTTAAGAATTAAAAAAAAATGAGACTACATGAAATAAAAAAAAGTTTCTGTACAGCAAAGGAAACTACCAGTAAAATAAGCAGGCAGCCTATATAATGGGAGAAAATCTTTTCCAGCTATATTTTATATCCACATACACAATTCTTGAAGAACTGAAAAATATAAAGGGCAAAAACAAAACAGTAGTTACCAAATGGACCAATATATAAACAGTTCACAAAAAAAAATGGCCAATAAATATCTTTAAAAGTTATCAAAAGTGCTCAATATCCCTAGCCATCAGAAAAATGCAAATTTCAGCTATCTCATCCCAGTCAAAATGACTAAGATTACAAAATATAATAATAGCAAATACTAGGGAGGGTGTGCTGAAATATGAGTCTTTATTCACTGCTCGTGGGTGTTAAAATGAATATAGCCATTATGGTAAGCAATATGGAGGTTGTTTTTTTCAAAATTTTAGAAATAGCACCACAATATGACACATGTATACTACTCTTGGGCATACATAAAAATGCCCTAGAACCTATCATATCTATATTCATTGATACTCTATTTAACATTGATAGGCAGGTGAATCAGTATAGAAACCCATCAACAGCTGTGGAAGCTTGAATGTGAATGTATGCCCTCCCCCCATAAACTCAGGTGTTTTATTAAGCTCGTAACTTGGATCTCTAGCCACCTGGCTGGAGGACGTGTTACTGAGGATGATGGATCCTGAGATTCACCCCAATTTTTTTTGTTTGTTTTGTTTTTTGTTTTAGGTGAATCTGATTCCAGTGCAAAGGTGTGTGGAGAAAGGGTTCTGTTCAGGTAGTATGCTTGCTGCTTTTGGTGGTTTCTTTCTGCTTGAATCTATAAAAGATGGATAACTTCTTCCACTATAGATGTAAATTCCCCTAGATCTGCAAATAAATCTCTTCCTCCCATAATCTGTGTCTGGTTTGAATGTTCATCCCAGCAACATGAAGCTGATGATGGCAACAGATGAATGGATAATGAAAATATGATACATAAACATAATGGTATTTAATTCAGGGGAAAGAAAAGTGGAATTGTGAAATTTTTAGGAAAATGGATGGATCTGTAAAAAATTATATTAAACTCAGGGATCCAAACTAGCCCCAAACTACTTTCTCCTTCATGTGCACATCCTAGCTTGTACCTATAAAGGGTGTTAGACATATAAAGGGAGTAAAGTGTGTATAACCACAAAAGAAAGTTTACTACAGCTGGGAATGGTATTCAGATTGTAGAGGTAGAAGGTTTGCTATGAGTTTGAGGCCAGTCTGGTTAGAGTGTGAACATATCTCTAAAATAAAAAAGAGAGAGTTGACCAAGAGTATATGATAATATATGATGATAAAGATGGTGGGGAGGAACAAAAGGACACATGTGACATATAAACAGAAAGGAAGGGGAGGAAAAGTGGAGGATGTGGCAAGGGGAGAAGAAACTAAAACAAAGTGTGTTTGGAAATAACATGATGATACCTAACACTTTTATGTTAATTTAACAAATTAAAAAGCAAAGAAAAAATTGGTTCATGGATCTGAAGAGATAATTCAGTTTTTAATGTGCTTGCATTTCAAGCATGAACTGAATTTGATTCCCAGTATCAATGTTGTTTTTTTATTTTTATTTCATTTATTTGCAAGGATATTGAGAGAGAGAGAATGAATGGACACACCAGGGTCTCTAGCCACTGTAAATGAACTCTAGATGTATGTACCACTCTGTGAATCTGGCTTTACATGAGTACTAAGAAACTGAACCCAGGGGATCTGTCTTCATAGGCAAGTGCCTCAACTGCTTAGACATCTCTCTGCCTTCCCCCATTATTATTTATTAAAGATAGGTGGGTGTGATGCTATATTTATTATTTCAGTGTTGGGGTAATAAAGGCTAATCCCTGCAGCTGATTGATTATCCAGTCTGGCTTATTTGTTGAGTTCTAGGCCGGTAAGAGATCCTATCTTAAAGTAAGGTGAGTGGTGCCTGAGGAATTATACCTGCTATTATCCCCTTGCCACAACACATATGTGCACAAATGTGTACCCATACATACATACTCACATGTACTTGCATACATACATGCACACGTACAAAAAGAAAGAAAAAAATAAAATTTAGTTCTTAAAATTTTGTGAAGAATTTCAATATTTTACTTGAATAACTAACCAAAATCTCCACACTGTCATCTGGAAATATGATGACATATTGATTCTCGATCTCAAAGCTAAATCTGTTCACTGAGCAACAGCTCCAGGAAGCCACATTCGTCAAGTATATGCTTCTCCATAAACAGTGTACTACTAATTTCAAAATAAGAAAACAGTCTAGTATAGATCTCAAAACCCTCAGTGAATTTCATATCTATAAACAAATGTCATCTATTTGTAGCAGAGATGTTCTTCTGAGTTCTTAATGCACACTCACTCCTGAGGCACACATTTCTTTCTTATTTTGGTTGAGTGTTTCTTGTTTTTGTTTTGTTTAATTTTTCATGTTTTTTGTTTTTTTGTTTGTTTCTTCTTCCTTTTTTTGAGACAGTAACTTTGTAGCAGCCCATATTCCAAGCTGGCTGAGACCTTAACTAGGGGTAAGTAGTGCTCAATAATTAAGCCATCAAGCTTATTTTGAGCTTCCTAGCAATTAACATAAAAAAGGAAAACATGAACAATATTGCATTCTTTGTCAAAATGTCTATTAAAAGTGTGTGTGTGTGTGTGTGTGTGTGTGTGTGTTGATCCAGGAGTATGGTTGATACTTGCAACGCTAGCGTTTGAGAGGATAAGGCAGGATAAAATGAGTTCAAGACTAGACTTAGCCACATAGCCAGAAAATGACACAAAACAAACTAAATTAAAGAAGCCAGTTGTGGCTAATAATTGCAGTCCCAGGACTTGAGAGGATGATGTCAATGCAATGGAGATTCTAATGCCTCAGCCTTGATAACTCAGTTATTGAGCATTCCTTACCCCCTACTTAATTTTTTTTTTTTGTGTGTGTGTGTGTGTGTGCAAAGTTTTATTCAGTAAAAAAGAAAGAAAAAGAAAAGCTGGCGCACCAGGTCTACACCCCAGAGTTTGGGATCTTGAGAAGCAGACCCCAACTGTTTGGAGGATCAGTTTTTATTGGAAAAAAAAACACATGCTGTTCATAGGAAAAACAGGATGGGCATTAAATCACAAAGTAACATATTGCTATAAAAGGGGAGCTATTACAAGAAGTCACAAGGTTACATAAGTCTCATACGCGGAACTGAGGCAAGAAACATTCTATTCTATGTAATCACAACAGAGATAAAGTAAGGTCATGGTACATTTGTGCAGAGGTGTGGTCCCATTCCTTAGGTAACAGTAAACACCTGCATTTTGCAATAAGGCTTATGTTACCAATTCCGGGAACTTCTCCTTTATCTGTTAGGAAAATCAACTTTGGGTGGTGGCCCTCATTATGTGTGCCTAAAGGCAAGGACTGCACAGGAGGATGCTTGACCAAGTCTGTTGTGTTCTTTCACATTCTATTTTCCTTTTCCCCCTCTGAGATGACACTAAGTCACATCCTTGACTCGTGAAGAACAGTGTCTAGGGTTTTCATCTAAAGGTGTGTATTGCATCCACAATACCATGAGTTTAAAATAATTTATTCTATTCTTTGTATATCTACTTAGAGAATGAATAATGCAGGGTCCTATGGTAAGGACTAAGAGCAGTAGTATCAGGGGGCCAGCAATAGAAGAGATAAGGGAAGTTAGCCATGGAGACCAACTCAACACAGATGGAAACCAATTATTAGTGGTTTGTTTCTGAAGTTCTCTTTTTTTGAAATTTCTCTAACTAAAGCCAGTATAGTTTGGATTATTTCTGACTGATTGGCATAAGAGCAATAAGTTTTATCCAAACTGCAACCAATAAGTCCAGATTTTTTTTTGTTTTTAATGTCTTTACTTTTTGCTGTTAATAGCCCTTGCTCCCGGTAGATGGTCCCATGGACATGAGCCATGGCAAAGGCTTAACAGCTGTCTGGGCAGATAATTGCTGCCTTGTCTTTTTTCCAATATCATAGCCTTGGTCAGTGCTATCAGTTCAGCTTTCTGAGCCAATGTACACTGAGGTAGGGCCTCAGCCCACAGGGTTCCTTCCAAAGTCATGACAGCTTCCCCTGTATACCTGATTCTGTCCATGACAAAGCTGCTGCCATCAGAATACATCACCCGATCAGGGTCCAGTCAAGCCACATCTGTCAGGTCAGGTGGAGTCCATGGAAGGCAGAGGTGATCTCTAGGCAGTCATGCAGAAAGGTTGAAGACTCCTCAATTTCTGGCAGCGGGGAGGTTGGGTTCAAAGCCTCGGTTTGGTGAAACTATTTTTGCTTGATCTAAGAGCAAGGTCTGATAGTGGGTTATGCAAGAGTTGGAAAGCCATCAGTCTGGGGGTCTTTTTAAAGAGTCTCTATCGCATGTGAGGCCATAATTAATAAAGTCTGGCCCAAAGTTAATTTGTCAGCATCCTTTGTCAGAATAGAAGCAGCTGCAATAGCCTGGAGACAAGTGGGCCACTGGGGCTACTGGGTCTAACTTCTTAGATGAGTAGGCCACTGGGTGATGCCATGGCCCCAGTCTTTGGGTTAGGATGCCTCTAGCTGTCCCATTCTTTTCTTCTTATTTTTTTTTTTTGAGTTCTTTGTATATCCTAGATATTAATCCTCTGTCAGATATATAGCTGGCAAAGATTTTCTCCAATTCTGTAGGTTGCCTGTTTGCTCTATTCACAGTGTCCTTAGCTGTACAAAAGCTTTCTAATTTCATGAGATCCCAGTGGTTGATCTGTGGTTTTATTTCCTGAGCAATTGGGGTTATATTCAGAAAGTCTTTGCCAATACCAAGATAGTGAAGGGTTTTCCCTACTTTTTCCTCTAGCAGTTTCAAATCTGATATTAAGGTCTTTGATCCATTTAGACTTCATTCTTGTGCATGGAGAGAGATAAGGGTCTATTTTCATCCTTCTACAGATACATATCCAGTTTCCCAGCAACATTTGCTGAAGAGGCTGTCTTTTCTCCAATGAGTATAATTGGCATTTTTGTCAAAGATCAGGTGACTATAGCTACCCAAATTTACATCAGGGTCCTCTATTCTGTTCCATTGATGTGCACGCCTGTTTTTATGCCAGTACCAAGCTGTTTTTGTTACTACAGGTCTATAATATAGGTTAAAATTAGGTATGGTGATACCACCAGCCCAATTTTTGTTGGTAAAAATTGTTTTAGATATCCAAGGTTTTTTGTGCTTCCAAATGAATTTTTGGATTGTTTTTTTCTATTTCCGTGAAGAATGCTGTTGGAATTTTGATGGGGATTACATTAAATGTGTAGATTGCTTTTGGTAGGATTGCCATTTTCACAATATTGATTCTTCAAATTAAAGAACAAGGGATATTTTACCATTTCCTAGTGTCTTTTGCAATTTCTCTCTTGAGATTTTTAAAGTTCTCATTGTAGAGATCCTTCACTTCCTTGATTAGGTTTATCCCAAGATACTTTTTTTTTTTTTTTTGATGAAATTGTGAATGGGAGTGATTCTTTGATTTCATCCTCTGTGTGTTTGTTGTTAGCATATAAGAAGGCTACTGATTTCTGTGTGGTTATTTTGTATCCTGCTACATGGCTATAGTTTTTTTTTTTTTTTTTTTTTTATCAGCTCTAACTGTTTGCTGGTGGAGTCTTTAGGGTCCTTTATGTATAGAATCATATCAACTGCAAATAATGATAACTTGATCTCTTCCTTTCTGGTTTGTATCCCTTTTTATGTGTGTCTCTTGCCTTATTGCTATGGCTAAGACTTCCAGTACTATATTAAATAAAACTGGGAACAGTGGGCACCCTTGTCTTGTGCCTGATTTTAGTGGAAAAGCTTCAAGTTTTTCTCCATTTAGTGTTATGTTGGCTGTGGGATTGTCATAAATAGCCTTTATTATGTTGAGATCTGTTCCTTCTATTCCAATTCTCTGTAGGACTTTTATCATGAAGGGATGTTAGATTTTGTCAAATGCTTTTACTGCATCTGAGATGATCATGTGATTTTTGTCCTTCAGTCCATTAGTAGAATGTATTACATTTATCGATTTGCATATGTTGAACCATCCCTGCATCTCTGAGATAAAGCCTACTTGGTTGGGGTGAATGATCTTTCTAATATATTCTTGTATTCTGTTTGCCAACATTTTGTTTAGAATTTTTGCATATATGTTCATGAGGGAGATTGGTTTGTAATTTTCCATTTTTGTCCTATTTTTGTCTGGTTTTGGGATCAGGGTGATGCTGGCTTCATAGAAGGAGTTGGGTAGGATTCCTTCCTCTTCTATTTTATGGAAAAGTTTAAGAAACATCAGTGTCAGCTTTTCCATGAAGTTCTGGTAAAATTCAGCAGTGAATCCATCTGGGCCTGGACTTTTTTTAGTTTGGAGATTTTTTATAACTGCTTGGATCTCCATACTTGTTATAGGTCTATTTAAGTGGTTAGTCTCATCTTGAGTTAATTTAGGTAGGTCATATAAATCAAGTAAACCATCCATTTCTTTCAGATTTTTAAACTCAGTAGGGTATGTTTTCTTGTAGTATGTTCCTATGATTTTCTGAATTTCTTGGGTATCCATTGTAATGGTGCCTTTTTCATCTCTGATTTTATTAATTTGTGTCTCTTCTTTCTTTCTTTGGTCATATTTGCTGAGGGTTTATCAATCTTGTTTATTCTTTCAAAGAACCAACACTTTGTTTCTTGGATTCTTTGGATTTTTTTTTTTTTTTTTTCATTAATTTCTGCCCTAATTTTTATTATTTCTTCCCGTCTACTAATTTCTGGTTTGCATCATTCTTCTTTTTCCAAGGCCTTAAGGTGGAACATTAAGTTGTTTACCTGTGACCTTTCTACTTTCTTAACATAGGCACTTATAGCTATAAATTTCCCTCTTAGGACTGCCTTCTTTGTATATCAAAGGTCTTGGTATGTTGTGTTCTCATTATCATTTGACTCCATAAATTTTTTTGATTTCCTTCTTGATTTCTTCATTGACCCATTCATCATTTAGTAGTGTATTGTTTAGTTTCCATGATTTTGTGTATGCTCTATAGCTTTTCTTGTTATTGATTTGTAGTTTGATCCCATTATGATCAGATAGAGTGCAAGAAATTATTTCAATTTTCTTATATTTGTTAAGATTTGCTTTGTGTCCTATTATATGGTCTATTTTAGAGAATGTTCTATATGCTGCTGAAAAGAATGTGTATCCACCAACATTTGGATGAAATGTGCTGGATGTACCTGGTAGATCATTTTTTTCTATGACTTCATTTAATCCAGAAACATTGCTTTTTTTTTTTTTTTTTTTTTTTTTTTTTCCCTGGGATGACTTTTCAATTGGTGAGAATGGGGTACTGAAGTCACCCACTACAAGTGTGTTTGATGTTATCTGTGACCTTAGTTCTAATAGTGTTTTTCTGATGAAATTGGGAGCCCCGTGTTAGCTGCATATATGTTTAGGATTGTAATGTCCTCCTGTTGGAGTGTTCCTTTAATCAATATAAAGTGACCTTCCTTATCTTTCCTAACTAATGTTTGTCTGAAGTCTACCCTGTCAGATATTAGGATAGCGACCCCTGCTTGTTTTCTAAGCCCGTTTGCTTGAAATATCATTTTCCAAACTTTCAACCCTAAGATAGTGTCCATCCTTTGTAGAAAGGTGAGTTTCTTGGAGGCAACAAATTGAAGGATCCTATTTAGCTTTTTAACCCAGTATGCAAACCTATGTCTTTTGGTTGGGGCATTTAGGCCATTGTTATTAAGAGTTATTATTGAAAGGTGTGTATTTATGTTTTCCATTTTTCTTGTTTTGTAGTTGTCCTGGTTTTATCTTTGCTCTCTCATATTAACTAGTATTGGAGTATGGTTTGCTTTTTCCAGGTTCTTTATATATGTGTTTTTCTTTCTCTTCAGCATGGAGGATCCTTTCAAGTATTTTCTGTAGAGCTAGTTTTGTCTTCAAATACTCTTTTAGCCTGCTATTATTGTGGAATGTCCTTATTTCCCTGTCTAGTTGAATGGATAGCTTTGCAGGATAAAGTAACCTTGCTTAATATTTGTTATCTTTCATAACTTGGACTACATCACTCTAAGCCCTTCTGGCTTTTAAAGTTTGCATTGAGTAATCTCTTGTGATTATGATGGGCTTGCCTTTGTAGGTGACTTGCTTTTTCTCTCTAGCTGCTTTCAATATATTTTCTTTGGTTTGTATGTTTGGTAGTTTAATTATAACATGGCAAGGAAAGGTTCTTTCCAGGTTTTGCCTGGTGTTCTAAAAGCTTCCTGTATCTGCATTGGCATCTCGTTCCCAATTTGGGGAACACTTTCTTGCATGATTTTGTTGAAAACAACTACTATGTCTTTGGAGTGAAATTCTTCTCCTTCTACTATACCCTGAATTCTTATGTTTGATCTTTTCATAGTGTCCTGAATAGCTTAAAATTCCCATTCATACCTTCCTATTAGTTTTCTTTCTCTTTGTTGAACTGTATTATATCTGCCACCTGGTCTTTTAGTTTAGATATTCTGTTCTCTCCTTTATCCAGTCTACTGGAGCGATTTTCTACAGAGTTTTTTTTTATTTCACTGACTATGTTCTTTTTTGCTAGTATTTCTGACTGTTTTTTCTTTATTATTTCTATTTCCTTATCCATGTCTTGTATTGACCTCTTTATTTCATTAAATTGGTTTCCTGTGTGTTATTTGATTCATTTAATTTCCTCCTTCATGTCTTGTATTGACCTCCTTATTTCATTAAATTGGCTTCCTGTGTGTTCTTTGAGTTCTTTGAACATATTTATAATCATTATTCTTTTGAAATCTTTCTCAGGCATTTCCTCTAAATAATTCTCACTGAAGGTCATTTCTGATGCATTAATACTGTTTGTTGGATTTATATTGTCTTTATTTTTTCATGTTTCTTGTATTATAATGTAGAGATTTTTGTATCTTGTATTAATTTAATGCTTGGGTTTTCTAATTATCTGCAGTAATATTAGATGTATCAATCAATCTTATGTTATATATCTTCAGGATAGGAGCTTAAGGTGCTACGTATGGCTCTTAAGACTCTCAGAGTAACCAGAAGAGTGACCCTATGTGTTGGGTTTGCCTGCTATGAGAGTATTCAAGTAAGCTGAATGGTACAAAATACAAACAAATTCTAAAAACTTAACTAAACAATGTACACATTCAATGAAAAACAGCACAGAGTATTTATGCAAAAGTAGGTATTATGACAAACAGATACTCTAACAAAGTCACAGTCCCTAAGGATGTGTGTTGCCCCACACCCTTAATCCTGTCAATTGGGAGACTAAGATTTCTGGTCTGTAGAGGGTTCCAAGCTCAGCTTGTGACCAAGTGAGACTCTTCCCCAATGAATGACAGAAGAGGAAACAAAGGCAATATAAATCAGGAGGCATCAAATGAACAGCCCAAAATATAGCTTATTTAAGAATGTCAAATTCGACCATCCATCAGATTTAACATATAATTTGCCCTGACATGGATGGTGCAATTAGCCCTTCAATGCAAACCTATATACCAGGTTTATTTGGTGGGTACTGACCTGGTGTAATCCCAGTTTCCTTTTGGGATGGCTATGATCTCAGCTATGCTGCACAGACACTTGGCTTCCTCTTTGCTGTGCTGTGGGCTCAAGAAGGCTGGCTGGGTCTGAGGGTCACTGCTCTGATCCTGCCGGGTGATGTGTAGGTGAACTCCCTTCCCCAGGACTTGGGTGCTTGCTGGTGCTTGTGCTGGTGGTGGGGGAGGGGAGGCTGTGGGTGGAGGCTGAAGTACACCCACTGGTCCACATCATCCTCTTCCTCACAAGCCAGAAAAGTGTGAAAACCGAAAACCAGATAAAAAAGAAAAACAAAAAGAAGAGTGGGAAAAGCACCTCTGGAGGTTTCTTACCCAATAAAGGAGGGGCCAGCAGTCCTAGGCAAAAGTTCCCTGTCAACAGCTTGCTAGCAACTCCAAAACCAGGAACATGCAGACAGATGGAGATTTGATTCTCAGGCTGAGATTAGGGGCCCTTTCATGGTTCAGTTGCCCCACAGTTAGGGAGGGAGGTCTTGAACTGTGGATCAAGGGTAATCCCCCAAAACGTTATGGGGTCTGGTGTCTCTCTCTCAAAAAAAAAGAGTTCATGTTTCAAAAAAGAGCTTATGTTAACAAACCAAACAAAACAATATTAAAAGTCTTAACTCTTTCATCTATAAATGATGTCACACAAGTAAGAGCATTGACTCATTGAATGTGAGGCAAAGTTTTATTGGGTAAAAAAAGAAAGAAAAAGAAGAAAAGCTGGTGCACCAGGTCTACACCCCAGAGTTTGTAATCTTGGGGTGCAGCCTTTTTTGTGGTTTTTAGAGGTAAGTAGGGTTTCACTGCAGCTCTTGCTGACCTGGAATTCACTATGTAGTCTCGGGGTGGCCTTTAACTCACTGTGACACTCCTACCTCTGTCTCCCAAGTGCTGGTATTAAAGGCATGTGCCATTACAACTGGCTAAAATTTTTAATAAATATTTCCATTTCAATTTTTACTTTTATCCTGTGCTATTAAATTTGGTCTTGAGACATCATTACAAGGTATTATAGTTTAACAACACTCAAAGCACACTAATAAGCCAAATAAAATTATAAAATTTAAATATATCTAGGGTCAAGAGTAAAATATTCTAGTTCTTCTTTGACTCAGATATACTGAAACATCAGTGTATCTAATATTGAAAGTAATTGCTTCCAGTTCTTTTGGCATGACATCTTTTAAATTCAACTTATTTGCTTACAATGGAGTAAATATTTGTTGTTTCCTCTCCAACATAAACTCTCTCCAGTTACATTTTGTTAGTTTGTATCTAGCCAACAAACTGTAACTTCCTTGGCTTCTTCTCCCATACTCATATACAGTTGACTACCAATTTTTGTTGGAGTTCACATCACTAAAGATCTGTTAAGAATTGTATTTTGCATAGAAAAACAGAAAAGCCAATTCCTGGCCCATATTAAATGTGCAATAAATGTTTAAATACTATGAGATTTCTTATACCACTTTTTTCCTTCATATAAAACAAGAAAATGCCATTTGATTTATATTCTAAATGTTTTGTATATTTCCGACTTACATGTCATTACTTAGAAATTTCCTGAAAGCAAGGAGATATTTGATTATTTATTGGTTAGTAAATGTATTTCAAGAGATTTGTAGGCATATGTATAGTAATTATATACACTTAAATACTATGACCAGGAACAAATATCTAACATCACTGAATCTCTATTTCTAAATAGAGTTGGTGGAAAAACTTACAATAATACAAATTTATAAAGCTTATTTTAGTATGAATGATGCAACTAAGCAGAGGCAAGGATTAAGAAATATTCCAAATTAAAATGTTTCTATGTTTATGTGTTCAACTTGAGAAATATTTTCACACACTCTGGACTGTCTAGAAGAGTGGCCAGCAAGTTGTATAATTTAGAAAACAGAAAATATTAGGAAAAAGTACATGATTTAGTATTTAACTACATGAGCAATTGCATGTGAAAAGACAAACACATTTAATTTTATTTTACTCTGAAGAACAAAAATAGGATGATAGTAGAATTATAATATAATGGCTTCAAATCACTTGAACATAATTTCCCTGTAATATGTAGTAGAAAGAATAAGAAAACAAAGGAAATTAAGGACACAGATTGTAGACACAGCTTTAAAAATTAAGTTACATATTCTTCTTCTTTTTTTTCTGTTTTTTCGAGGTAGTGTCTCACTCTAGCACAGGCTGACCTGGAATTCACTATGTAGTCTCAGGGTCCCTCGAACTAATGGTGATCCTCCTACCTCTGCCTCTCAAGTGCTGGGACTAAAGGTGTATGCCACCATGCCCAGCTTAAGTTGAAGATTCTTGATCAAGTCATTTAATCATTGTGAACCTCAGTTTCAAATATTCAACATTAGTTTATTGTCCTTAGCTAAAAGTTAGTAAAGGTTCAATACACACATACAAGATTCTTAAATTATGTGAGATAAAATACAACCTCTTTTAAAAGTTAATCTTGGAAGATTAATGTTCTGTTGAAACTGTGAAAATTTCCAAGAACTATTATCACTCTGGACTAAATTGGGTTTTCAGTAAATTTTAACTAAAAAAGATAACATTTCCTGATTTATTTTCCTCTGAAAAATATTTGATGTGATATTTAATGGTTCATAGAATGTAACCTATCTATTACTTTGATTCTTGATTAATGAATTAAATAATGGCTGAATCAAAGGCCTTAAAATATTGAAAATATATGTTTCTTTATCTTGTATAAGTTATAATGCTTAGCAAAATGAATCATGTTTTATTTCTGGTAATAAACAGAGATGATAGAAATAGAAAACTTCTTAAGAGAAGTTTAGTTATGTTGAAAAATGACTAAAATGTGTCTGGTCTTTTACAAGCCTGATATAACAGATTTAAATTGCTGCATGTTGTGAAAAGGAAAAATAAATTTGTTCCAAATTTCATCATTTTCTTAATGGATATGAGTGTAGTTCCTAGAATGTCAATAGTTCAAAGCTACCAAGCTACTGCTTGAGGTATGAAAATTTCATGATAGAGCTTTATTTAGCAGTAGTTCCACTTGGCAATGAATTGTTGAAGAAAATATGAAAGCAATATTTTAAGAAGTATTTATACTACTTTAAATTGTTGAGTGTAATTTTCATATATACATATAAATTATATGTAATGTATTGTATTTATATACTATAATAAAATATTAATATATTAATATATAATGTTAGTATTCATTTCTTTCTGCTCTGAATTTTCTCTCTTTCATTGTAGATATGAATCAGAACAGAAGCAAGTAATTATGCCAGATTCAATGCTTTTGTGCCTTGAAATTCTCTCTTCCAAACATATTTATACATTACTTTTAAATTCTTTTTTTTTTCAATTTCTCAGGACACAAGCAGAACACAGCTAATTTATCTGTTTATTTGCCAGAATACCACATTAATTGATTCTAGCCCAGTTCTCAGTAGAGTTCTTCTCTGAGTCTGTATCATGACCTATGTCACCATAGTCCACACTTTTCTGTGCCTTCTGGTCTTCCAAACTCCCACTAGAATAGTCCATTAAGTTGTACTGTGATTCCATCACTGTAAGCCTTCTATAGTTAAAAGTCCAAATCATTTCATATTTTACCTGCAAAGCACTTCCAAAGGACTAAGAACAACATGGTATTAGCACAATATTGACCCCACTTCTTGCTATCAATTTTATATACCATCTACTCTATCGTTGCTGTGATAAAATACCTAACCAGAAGTAGCTTATGGAAAAAAATTAATTCATCTTTCAGTTCTGAGAGGAAGTCCATCATGACAGAGAAAGTATGGCAGGAGTAGCAAATTAGTTTCACATCATTACAACAACAGTGAGGAGTAGAAATTGATAAGAGAAAGTAGTGCCAGATTAAAAACCTAAAGTCCTAACCCCAGTAAAACAATGCTTCCAGCAAGTTTTACCTACTAAAGATTCCACAACATTCCTGAACAGTATTACCAAGTTGGGATTAAGTTAAAATACAAGAGTCTACCAGTGACATTTTACATTCAAACCTCCACCACTGAAATGGTTAATACTTATTGTCAGTTTGACAGGATTTACGCAAATCTCTGAAGATGGATACAAAGGATTTTCTAGATTAGGTTATTTGTGGTGGGTAGACTCATCCTGATTGTGGGTGACACCATGCCATGGGTTAGAGTTTCAGACTTAATATAAAAGAGGAAGTGACAGCTGGAGAGATGGTTTAGCTGTTAAGGCACTTGCCTGCAAAGCCAAAGGACCCAGGTTCAATTCTCCAGGACCCATGTAAGCCAGATGCACATGCATCTGGAGTTTGTTTGTGCACCCATCCTCTCTCTCTCTTCCTCTCCCTCTTCCTCTCTCTCAAGTAAATAAATAAATTAAAATAAAATATTTTAAAAAGAAAGTGGGGCTGGAGAGATGGCTTAGCGGTTAAACGCTTGCCTATGAAGCCTAAGGATCCCGGTTCGAGGCTTGATTCTCCAGGACCTACGTAAGCCAGATGCACAAGGGGGTGCATGGATCTGGAGTTCGTTTGCAGTGGCTGGAGGCCCTGGTGCACCCATTCTCTCTCTCTCTCTCTCTCTCCCCCTGCCTATTTCTGTATCTCTCTCTCTCAAATAAATAAATAAATAAAATATTTAAAAAAATAAATAAATAAAAAAATAAAAAGAAAGTGAGCTGACCACCAGCATTCTTTCCTCTCTGCTTCCTGATTGCATGCAAAATGTGACCTGTTGCTTTATGATCCTACTGTCATGACCCCCATGCAATGATGAACTATACACTCAAACTGTAAGCTATGTTTGACTGTAATCTTTTGAAAAGTGATCTAAAATAAACCCTTCTTTAAGTATTGTTATTGTCAGGTATATTTCCATAGCAATGGGAAAAATAACTAATCTAATTTCATTATAAAAATAATCTTAGGATGATTCATGTTTATTTTGCTGTGCAAAGACTTAGAAAGAATGTACTACCCATGAAGCAAATAAGCTCTAGCAAGGCACAGAATTTGCTAAGGTCTTGATCTTGGAATTCTAAGCCTTTGTAAAAATGAAATTCATAAGAGTTCAGTAATATCCAGATACTATTAATTAGATGAGTTACCATATAAAAAAAAGAAAATAAGGGGCTGGAGAGATGGCTTAGCATTTAAAGCATTTGCCTGCAAAGCCAAAGAATCCTGGTTTGACTCTCCAGGACACACGTAAGTCAGATGCACAAGGAGGCCCATGCATCTAGCATTTGTTTGCAGTGGCTGGAGGTCCTGGTGTGCCCATTCTCTCTCTCTCTCTCTGCCTCTTTCTCTCTCTGAAATAAATAAATAAAATATGTAGACTGTCACTAGAAAATTTTCAGTGCCTGGGATGGGATACCTTCCAGTGAGTTGTTGGCCAAGGAGGTTCCGGTAGCCTCCAAAACATTAAAGGCTTTTGCCAAAGCCCTTGATTTCCCTTGAGAAACAGATAGTAAGACCCTATTGCTGAAGACATCTCTTGCCTGAGAGGCAAGGTCACTGAGAAAGCAAGCTAATGCTGAGCAGAAAACCTTCTCCCTGTAGACCAGCCAACTGAAAGCTGGAAAAAGATGCACTGTATGCAGCCATATGGGAGACAGAAGTCATCAGCAGTGAAAACAGTGGACACTGAATATTCAAGTTTGGCCGTACAGGCCCAATGACTGATCAGGTGCAATAGTGGTATGTCTACTCTTGGGGTAACCAACTGCTCCATAATTGGGCTGATGGTCCTCTCTACAGGAGGGAATACATGCCTGGTACTGAAAAACCTAAGCAAGTCTATGGCAGGTGAGGTCATGAGCCTTAGGGGTATAAAGCCTGCTCTTGTCTGACTAAATGTATATATTATTCCCACCAACCTGCCCTGGGGGCACGACACTTAATGTTCATGTTCACATATTAACACTATTCTCACTTTTGGTTAGAGAAGCTTCTCTTTTCAGATGGCGATGACCACTGGGATGACCCAAAAGGCAACATAGTGCTGAGAAGAAGGGATGGAGGAGTGCCTAGCACTGAAACACCTCTGTCACACCCTCCAAGGCTCAGGGACCATTGTGGAAGAGGGGGCGGATAGAATGGAAGAGCCAAAGGAAGGGTATGGCTTCTTACAATGCAACTGCCCAGACAGAAATTGGCCTCGATATCCATGACCTTGCAGTGCCTAGCAATACCTTTGCAAGACCCTCAAAATAGAAGAAAAAGGTGATGACATCAAATTAAAAGAAAGAATAATGGAGAGAGGGAGGGGATATGATGGATATTGGTGTTCTAAAGTGGAATGGGGGAGGGGAGGGAAATATATATTTTTTGTATGTAAGTATAGAAGGTGCCAATAAAAAAATAATAATTTAAAAAAAGAAAATAAGAGGAAAATATTCTAAAACGTTGGGAAAATAATTTAAATTCAGTCACAAAGAGCATAGGCAACCAAATAAAAATAAATAAATAACTTAAAGGGATTACATCAAAATTAAAAACATCTGCACAGTAAAGAAATAATACAGTAAAGTGTCCATAGACACTTTATATATGCAAAGCATATATAAGATAAGTGTACTAATATTCAAATTATATTAGGAACTAAACCCAATAACAGAAAAAAAAGTCAAAGTCAGTACAGAGACTTGAATGCATGCTTCTCAAAAAAAGACACATAAATGTGTATTGATTATCATTTTTCATCAGGATAATACCAGTTAAACCTATAATGAGGCATCAATGCACAATTTCTATAATGTTTAATAAATGATGAAAGATAATGTAGGTGAGTAAGTATTTTGAGAAACAGGAATCTTAATGTGCAATTGGTGAGAAAATACTTCAGCCAATATACAGAAACATATAGAGGTGCACAGAAAACTAAAAATAAAATTATCATGCAATCTACTCAAACACTGTGTGCATACATAGAAGAAATTAAAATAAATTTTATTCAACGAGATATGTGATCACCCATGTTCACTGTAGCATTATTCAAAATAACTAAGATATAATTTGAACCTACTTTATCATAATAGCACATGAACGCTATTCTCAAATGTTGTGGTGAAGTTTATAAAGATACCTCACCAAGGTACTCAGGACATAACCGTCAAAAATTAGTATGCAGGCATAACTGAATATCTACTTGGAAAACAATAATGTTCGATCCATTCCCTACGCTATGAGCAAAAGCTGATTAAATGGATGATAGATTTATATGTAACAGCTAAAACTATAAGAACTGTTCTAAGAAAATGTAGGTGTAAGTATCTTTGATCATGGGTTAAACAAAAATCTTGGTTTTCAACAGGGTGGGGTGGTGCACACCTTTAATCCCAGCACTTGGGAGGCAGAGGTAGGAGGATCGCTATGAGTTCAAACATGCAAAGAATGTGAATAGATATCCATCCATCCAAAGAAGATTCAAAAAGGATCTATAACCATGCCAAAAGCTATTATCAACTTGAGTTCTTAAGGATATGTCAACCATAATTTGAAGGAAATTTGAAGTCCACTATAATGTCCATAATAAAAATGACAAAGAAGGGCTGGAGAGATGGCTTAGTGCTTAAGGCGCATGCCTGCTAAGCCTAAGGACCCCTGTTCGATTCTCCAGGTCCTATGTAAGCCAGATGCACCTGGTGGCACATGCGTCTGCAGTTTGTTTGCAGTGGCTAGAGGTCTTGGCACACCCATTCTCACTCTCTCTCTCCCTCTCTCTGTCACTAATAAATAAATAAGTAAAAATTAAAAAATTAAAAAATGACAAAGAACAGTAAGTATTAGTAAGGAAGTGAAGAAATTGGAGTCCATATACCTTGCTGGTGGTAAAATAAAATGGTACAGCCTCTTTGGAAATGTTTCACATTGGAAGAGCTCAGAAATTGACACAATTTTTCTTCATATTATTTAAATGAGTGATTCAACACTTTAATTTTGTACTGGGCCTTGAACTCTAATTAAATCTGAACATGAAAGGCACAAACATTTATTAACATACAGCAGAAATGAGCACACATGTATAAGAAATAATTTAGTAACTTGTAATAGATAACTCAGTGAATTGTCACTTGTTTAGCCTACTTGTGAGCTGCACATTTTTATTTCATAATAAATTTTAAAAGATTTACATTTTTAGGAGTTCAAACATTTTTAACATGAAGAAGGTTTGAAATAAAGAAACAAGGTCTGTTCATTTTGTAGACATGTTCTAAGAAGTGGTAATGCAAGCAAATCTCAGATGTGCTCTAAAAACTGCCTCTAGAGATGAAAGTGGGAAAAGGGAATCTGTGATTTTCATCCTGTACCACCCCATTTATGCTCAGATGAAAATGAAATGGAATCAAAAGAACAATACAGAGTGTCATAAAGTACATCCACAGTCCCATTGTTTTAAACTTAAAGTGTACACTTTGATGAATTTCTCCAAAGCCAAACTGAAAAAGTATAGATCTTATCAGATCCCACAGACTTTTCTCCCAGGGTTCAATTGCACCAAATATTTTATTTTTTCTGGATTTAAAAAAAGTTATGTCAATAAAACTAGTTATGAAATGTGATGTGATGTAAGTTCTGGGTTTTACTTTGATCACAATATAAAAATAAATATTCTTAAAGGCAAATTCTTGCTTGAGGTACATGAGACACTTACTTACTAAAAAACCATAAATTGCTCTTATTCTTTTGTATGCTGCATAATTTCACAGAAGGGCTTCTTTTAGTGATTTTCTCGTTATTCATGTTTAGTTAGAGTGTAAAGTGAAATAATTCACTCAGTAATTGCAACTCAACTGCTAAAATGTCCTATAGAAGAAATGCACTTCATTCTGCTGTCTGGAAAACCACACAAATAAGAAATTTTATTTTGAACAAAAAGTATGCTTCATAACTTCACTGATATCAGTGGGTGGCTAAATGGATTACATTTAAATTCAATTAAATATATTTTTTATAATATGCCAGTTTCTAAAGAAAGTATAAGAATGTATGACCATGCCTGTAAATGATAAGGCTATCAGGATGGATATTTTTCTTCTAAAGGCAGAGGTAGTGGACTAGATTGTTTACATTAAGTCATTACATACATAAGGACTATCATCTTATTTTATCACTTTATCATACATTTCTTAGAAGTCTTTGCTTTAATAATACAATGATACTTTTATGTTTAGGTTTTTCACTTAGCAAATAACAATAAAAATGACATGATTAATTATAAAACAAATTAAAATATTTCAATGGATATTAATCCATAGAAATAACATATGTACAGAAAATAAAGTAATAGACTTAAAAATGCCCTTTGTTCAAAATGTTGTTTTCCACTAGCCATTATTTCCTCCTAGGAGCTTAGATTATAATCAGTAAAATCATTTATGGATATCAGGGAAAAGAAAGTGATTTGCCTTTAAAAGAGCTCATGTTAGGGCTGGAGAGCTAGCTTAGAGGTTGAGGCATGTGCTTGCAAAGGCTAGGAACGCCCATTTGATTCTCCAGGTCCCACATTTAGCCAGACTCAAAAAGTCATGCAAGGGCACAATGCCACACTAGCCCACAAGGGGGCGGAAGCATCTGAAATTCTTTCATATTGGCTGAGAGGTGGCTGGCACACCCAATCTCTCTCTCTCTCCCTCTCTCTCAAAAAAAGAGCTCATGTTAAAAAAAAGAGCTCATGTGAACAAACCAAACAGAACAACATTAAAACTCTTTCATCCATAGATGAAAATGAAATTGCTAAAAGGAATTAATATTAGCATTGTGTGTATGCTGGGTTGACATATTTATTCATTCATAAACATGGGAAAAGCACATGACATGCTGAAAGCTTGAACGCAGGTTCTCATGGTAGTTTACAATGCTGAATTATGTCTTTGTAAACATATTGTGCAGAAAAAAATGTAGAATTCATCTTTTCTATAACTTCTTGAAGAGAATTTCAAATTTGAAGAAGTTTTAAAATGAGCTAATAACAAGATTTAAGCATACTTAAAATATAACCTAATTGTACAGCAATATAGTCAGAGTAATCTGTTGATCTCTGGTAGCAAAAAACCTAATTTTTAGCCATTTTTTTCGTTTTAATGGGTTAAAATTCCCCTTATCATTGACTGAAAAGCTAAGTATATGGATGAATCATAACACAAAAATTCCATGGTAAGTTATTATTTTTGGTGATAAAAAGAAAGAAAGAGCCGGGCATGGTGGCATGCGCCTTTAATCCCAGCACTCGGGCGGCAGAGGTAGGAGGATCGCCATGAGTTCGAGGCCACCTGAGACTACATAGTGAATTCCAGGTCAGCCTGAGCTAGACCCTACCTCGAAAAACCAAAGAAAAAAAAAAAGAAAGGGCATAATTACCACAGAGAGGATTCCCAGGTTTCATGCATGTCTTTATATTTTGTATGCATTTTATCAACACAACTAGGAATTTCCATAATCCCCAGGAAATGTTAGCAAAAGAAAAAGAGTCATTTCCTCTATCTTTTAATAGCAAGCCTATTAACTCTTTGGTCTACACCTTAAAACAACATGCCTAGTTTACTACATATTTTACATCTATTTATACTATAATTTACTTTGCAACAAATAACAATTTGCTGTCTAGATTTAATTGTGCCACTAGATGTGATGCATTCTGTTTGTGGTGAAAAATGAATGAAAGTCTTACCCAGTTGTGGGTTCTGTGTATTCCAAAACCAGTGTACAAGGCAAGATGTTCCCAATTGTACAATACTATCATGACTGTTATGGGAACAAACAGTTGCTTTGTGCTTAGGTTTGAGGCCTGTTTCACATGTGGGGAATCATTCTTGGTATGGAACTCCAGGGCAAGAGGCTGAGGTCCCTGAGAGGTTGAGAGACCTACTATTGCTGTTATGCTAAATAACCAGATTGTCAAGCTGCATTTTTAATATTTTATTTATACCCAGGGATAGTGTTGATCCAGCCTTGATCACAGAAATTCCTTTTTTTTCTTTTTCTTTCTTTTTTTTATTGCAATGGCCAAAGTGTTAATGAAGAGACACATATGGGATAAAAATACTGAGAGCAAGTGATGATTGTGTGCTCCACCCTACACAAAAATACATCTCTATTATCCCCTCCAATGTCCAGGAGACAACATAGAGGAAAGAACAGACAGAATATAATAAATTGAGGATGGGGAAGAGTACTTTGACATGTCATCTTCATCAACATGGCTATTGTACCCTCATGAACTCACAGCAGCTGTGTTTTGCCTGTCAATAATTCAGCATGGATACGGTGGGGCTCACTAATACCAGAGAAGCTAATTTCAACTAATGCTTGCTGGGAGAGGTGGCCTCATGTTCCAAAGTGGTGTAAATCCTGGTATATTTTCCATACTCCAGTAAATAACCTTGACCTATGGTCATTTAAACAACCCTAATTTAATTCACTAGAAGACAAAAAAATGACATGAATATAAGAAGGGAATTTCAGGGAGGAATAAGGAGTTAACAGGAGTGGGAGGGGGATTAGAGAGGGTAATGAGGTTGAATATGGTCAAAATACCTTAAATACATATACTAAATTATAAAAAAATAAAATTTAAATGTGAATTTTAAAAAGCTAACGTTTTGGGTTGCTTTTACTACTTATTATTTTATTGTTTTATTAAGTCGAAATTTTGTATGGACACATCATGTGTTGATACCATCATTTCTCTTCTCCTTGCACCCACCCAGATGAGGGCCCTCCTCAGTGGGATTGTGGATATTCATCATGGGGTTGTAGGTTATAAGATGTGAGAGCAGCAGTTATTGTGTGTGAGGGGAGAGATGAATGCCTCTGTGGCTCTTACAATCTTTCAGCCCCCTTTTCCATAAAATTTCATGAGCCATGGTAAGTGTGTTTCTAATCTATGTTAGTATTGTACTCTCAGCAGGTTCTGGATTTTTACTTTTGTACATTTTGAGTATCCTCAGTGTCTGTCTCCATCACTCTGTCACTGGTTGTCAGCCTCAGCATGAAAGAGGCATTCTTGCTCAAGTTGCCAATTATTCTGTGATTTCACTGGGACTGTGGCTGTTGTGCAAAGCGTGGTTTACCTCCTTGGTTCTGGCTGTATTCTGAAAAAGTAAAACAGATTCTCCAAAGGAGAATGAAGTCAGCATAGGTTGAATGGGATAAACATAACCGATTTTGATGTGGTAGCCTGTTTGGGGCCAAATACTAGTGAGAGATTCTCTTTGGAGTCCATGATCTTGCTCTCCATAGTATTAGGATTCATTTTCCAGTTCTACCTATGGGTCCCTTTACACTGAGCAGATCTCATAGCCAATCAATTAACCACCCAGGTTGGGGGCCATTATTGCACAGGGTTGTGCATCTTGTCAGGCTGGTTGCTTTCATATATCAGTGTTCCCTGATGGCACACAAGGTTGTTGGCCATTTTGCCCCAGCAGCTCATATAGCACTTTCCAGAAGACAGAAACCTGTCTTGTTTGGGGGAACATTGTAGGTCTCTTTGATCAACAGTTAAATGTCAGTGGAGTTGCTGGTATTCCTTGTGGGGTTGTGGGTTATAAGTTGTGAGATCAGCATTCAGTCATTGGGGAGGGGGGTCAATGATCCTGGGTATGCCACCCCAAACGTGGCTCTTACAGTCTTTCTGCCTCTTCTTCCACAAAATTCCCTGAGCCATGGTGGTTGTGTTACAAGACTACTTCAGTTGAAAGTTCTCAGGAGCTTCTATATTTATGCTTTGGTATGTGTTGAGTAGCCTTAGCATCTGTATCCTTCATCCTGGTGCTGATTGTCAGGCTCGCCAAGAAAGCAGCATTCTTACTCATTTCACCAATTCCTCTGTGGTGCCACTTAGGGGTGTGGGGGAGGGTGGTGAGTGGGAGAGGGCCGTTTAACCATAGGGTGGTTATCTCCTTGTGCCTCACTACCTTCTGAAAAAGAAAAACAGGTTCTTCATTGGAGAATGAACTCAGCATAGGTTAAATAGAATAAGTACTATTAATTTAGGGATATCTTGATGGATGCCACCCTTCTTTATGCCAAAGACTAGTGGAAGCTTGTCATTAGAGACCATAATCTTGGTCTTCATAGGATTCTTAACTGGTTTCCAGCTCTAGCTAGCTATGGGTTCGTTTCCACTGACTTGACTTCTTAGCCAATCAGAAAGCCATTGGTTACTCAGAAAACCTGTGTGCCACCATTGCACTGGCTTGTCGATCTTGTCAGGTTGATTGCTTCTGGGAAGCTTAGACCCCCTGATTTCTCACACCATTGTTGGCCACTTTCCCTCAGTAGCTCATGTAGAACTTGCAGCACTAGATTGGCTAACTGTGTGGCAATTAACTCCCTTCCAGATTCCAGTCAGGTCTCCTGTTGTTTTGTTTCAGCAGTATATGGTATCTTTAGCAACAGGGTTTCACCTTTTATCTCAGGTGAGTAATAAAGTGTGATCATTATTTCTATCACTGTGAAGAATGATGATGGAATTTTTATTAGTATTGCATTAAATCTGTATATAGCTTTGGGAAGAATTGCAATTTTCAACATATTAATTCTACTTATCAAGGAATATAGGAGGCATTTTCATCTTCTCAGTTCTGCTTCAAGTTATTTCTTGAGTGATTTTATGTTTTAATTACATAGGTCTTTTACATCCTTGGTTAGTACTATTTCAAGGTATTGATTTCTTTGTGGCTATTAAAAATGGGACATCCTTACTAATTTTTTCTCTGTATATTTGTCCTTTGAATATATAAAGGCTACTGATTTTTGTATGTTGATTTTGCATCTGGCCCCTTTGCTGAAAAAGTTAATCAGCATTAGAAGTTTTGAGGTGGAAACTTTCAGTATACTTTCATTGGTTATAATAATTTGGGTTGGAAGCCACATTTTTTTAGACTTTGAAGTGCTCCATTTCAGGCCCTTTCTGGCTTTCAGGGTTTCCATTGAGAAATCTGAGGTAATTCCTATGGAATACCCTTTGTACATAGTGAGTTGTTTCTTTCTTGATGCCTTTATCACTCTCTCTCTCTCTCTCTTTTTTCATTGATTAGAGTTTTACCAGTGTTGTGCCTTGGAGAGTTTCTTCTTTGGTCCACTCTGTTTGGAGTTCTGTTAGCTTCTTATATCTGAATGGGTCTCTATTCTGGAAGGGTAGGAAAGTTTTCTTCAATAATTTTGTTGAATAAGTTCTCCATGCCTTTGTTCTGAATTTCTTCCCCTTCTAGCATACCTATGATCCAGATGTTAGGTAATTTTAGTGTATCCCACAATTCCCTCATGTTCTGTTCACCAGAACTTTTTGAACTTGTCAAAACTTTTGCATCCCCAAACTGTTTCTTCTGTCTTTTCTTCCAGCTCTGAGGTTCTGTTCTCCACATCATTATTTCTGTTCTTAAGGGTTTCTAGAGAGGTTTTTACAAGTTCTATTTGGTTTGTATTTTTTGTTGCTTTTATCCATATGGTATCCATCCCTTCTTTGAGTTGCAATTTCAGGTCATGTTTTGATTTTCTTAATGCTTCTTGGAATTCATTCTTGAATTTAATCATGTCTTCATTAATCTTAAGCATCTGATTATTGAGATCCTCCATTTTTTGGCTTACTTTCAGTTCATTCACCTCTCTTTTGAGGTCTCTCTGGTGTTTGTCAATTAAGTTAAGCCTAGTGAAGAAAGCTGTGTGCATTTTATTTATGCAATTTTTTTTTCTTAATTTGCTTCCAGGTCTGCAATTTAATTGGTCAGGGTCACTTTATTTTTTGTGTTTTCTTTTGGGGATTTTATTCCTGCTGTCTCCTCTATGTTTTCATTGCAGACTTTCATTGTGGGACTAGGCAGTTTTGTTGGAGATCTACCAGTTTGTTGTTTCATGCTTTTTTTTTTTTTCTGAGTTGCAGTTGACACATCTGAGTTTGGGAGTCTTAATTAAGAAGGAGGCAAGGCTATTCCCTTGTAATGTCTTCAGTGAGCATCTTGTTTTGTGTTTGGACAGAATAGTCATGTGATGATTTTTATTTAGGGATTCAGAGGTTGTGGAGTATATAAATGCTTCAGAAGCTCTAGACTGGTGCTTAATTCCCAAGGAGATGTTACACTTCTGGAATCTCTTTGACCTGTTTCAGCTATGTCTTGCCTGTGTCTCAGAGGTTTTAGCACTTGCCCTTGCTCCCATACTGAACCCACCTGGGCATGTTATGGAGGACTTACTGGATTCCCCGGTAGGTGGTTGCCAGATATTCCTCTATTCCCATTCTAAGGCTGAAGTGATGCCCCAAGTAGTCACTGGGAGAGGGTCATGGCAGTGAAGATGTAGTGGGGATCACTGGACTCTACATACCAGGCATGATCAGGGAGTTGGCTGGTATAGGGGAGACAGGTGCATGGGTAAACGGGCTCACACAATGGTGCCTGTGGGAAGTACAGGGGGTGGAAGGTCTGTGAACTGGGGTATTGAGAAAGGGGTGCATGGACCCAGAGGCACAGTCTGGGGTGCCTGCAGGCCAGTGGACCACACCAGCACAGCAAGAGAGGATCATGTGCAAGGGCCAAGGGTTATAGTCAGGGGCATATGTGGGTTTGTGACCAAATGAGGTGGCAAGACAGAGGGACATGAGCACAGGTTGGGAGGCACACTCAGGGATGCCTGTGGGCAGTTCAGCCAGTGAACGTAGTTGGCAAGGCGGGGGCATCATGGACAGAGGGTTGCAGCCTGAGGGTCTAGTGGGCTTCCTGAGAACATGGAAATCAGCAGATTATGCACACCCATGCCCACAGAGCTGAGGTCTTTCAAGACCTACTCACAGTGGAGCCCCACAATTCTTTCCTGATATTGCCTCAGGAGCTGAATCATGGTTAGTAAGCTGTCATCTTGACTGGAAGTATTCTCCATCACTTTCTGAGGTCCGTTCACAGGTCAAGGTTTGATTTTCTTAATGCTTGCTGAAATTCATTGTTGCATTTGATCATGACTTCATTAAGTTTAGTCAGTTGGTTGTTGATATCCTCTACATGTTGACTCATCTTCTATTCATTTATCTCACTTTTGAGGTCTCTCTGTTTTTCTTCAATTAAGTTAAGCCTAGTGAAGAAGGTTGTGTGGATTTTATTTAAGTTCCTGGTGGTTGTTGATTATAGTTCTAGCATTCCACTGGCCAGGAGCTCATTGAATTCATGTAATAAGCTTATTGTGCTTTCATGTTGGGATTCAAGTTCTGTTGTCTACTCTGTTTTTACTGGAGGATTTCATCTGTGCCATTGGGCAACCTTGGTAAAAATCTCTTAGTTTTTCTTTCTTTATTATTTTGTGTGTGTTGGGGTTTACCCATGTTATAGCAAAAGTCTGATTTTATTAAGGATGAAACAAATATTTGCCCTTGTAGGATCTTCAATGGATGTTCTGTTTTAAAGTTGAACCAGATTGGAGTGGGATAGAGTCATAACTGCAGATGTGGAACTTTTGGAGAGTGCAAGTATGTCAGAAGATTTGGGCTGGTGGCTTATGTGAGAGCTGGTTTGGAGGTCTGGAATTTCTTCTCAGCCCATGGTCTCAGACTTTCCTTAACTGTGGGGCTAAGGAGCAGTAGAACTTTCCTCTACTCCCCCACTGTACCCCAGCTAAGCAGGGTTCATAAATTCAGGGGGACTCCTCCTGAAACCTTAAATCCTGTAGCTACAACACATGTGGGGATCTGGTGGTTATCTATCTGCCCTACTGGGGGATAGGAAGCCAGGTCCTACTCTTGCTGCACAAGCATGTAGGGACCCAACTACCACACACCAACAACAGGGAAACCAGAAGCCAAGGAACCAATAACTGAGGAAACTGGAACCCAGGCCTATGCATTCTGCATGTGTATAGGATCACAGTCACTCCACACCAGAAGAAGAGAAACCAGCCAAGGAACTGGGAGGTGGGGAACCAGGAGTCCAGTTCTTCTTGCTACAGGCAAGCAGAGCATCAGCAGACCTCCACTAGTGGCAGGGGAACTGGGAGCCAGGGAACCAGGAGCCCAGGAAAAGGGAGCCTAGGACTTCTCATGTTGCAGGAAAACACCCACCAGTGCAGGGGAACCAAGATCCAGGGAAACAGGAGCCCTGGCCTACACACTTGGCATGCAGGCAGGGTCACATCAGCCCCATATAAATAGCAGGGGAGCCAAGAGCCTGTAAAATGGGAGATCAGGCTTGAAAACAAAACTAAACATTTTATATGGCCAAGTATGTCAACTTTAAACTTCTCAATTTCAAATCATACTGAGAAATACCTTCAGTCGAATAAAAGAATATTTGTCTCTTCTTTTTGTCTTTTATTTATATGTAAAAATAATTTGAAACATATTCTTATTTCAGAATGAAGTGGGGTTCTAATGATTCATTTCTAATAATCATCTTTACAAGATAGATGGAATAATTCATCCATTTCTTGCTAATTTGATTGTTTTCATTGTTGTCTTGAGATAGAGTCTCATGTAATCAGGCTGGATTCCAAATACTCATCCTGTTTTAATCTCCCAAATGCTGGAATTACATGTGTATGCTACCATTCCTGACACTTCTCACTTAATTGAAATGCTACTTGTATCACATTGTAAAAATTAGCATTGTTTCTTGTGTTTTTCTTCTGTTCTTTTGGTCTATATTATTATTGCTATTATAACACCAGGCTAGCTTAGATGTCACTTTAATATATAACTGCTAGAGCAAGTTTGTATTTCTAGTATTCCCAGTCTTCCTAAATAATAATAATACTCACAACATTTTTTTCAAGAACATTTAGCCTTAATTTTTCACATGCAGAAAAACATATCCACTGAATATTGAATTTGTGTTTAAATGGAATAATCAAATTTGAGGAGGTTAATATCTTACATTATGGAATTTTCTTGTTTTAAAATCTTTCTTTTTATGCAATTATTTTATTTATTTCTCTGAGAGAGAGAGTGAATGGGCACACCAGGGCCTCTAGCTACTGCAAACAAACTCCAGATCCATGCGCAGCATTGTTCTTCCGGCTTACATGGGTACAGGGGAATTGAAACTGGGTCCTTAGGTTTTGCACGTAAGTGCCTTAACCTCTAAGCAAACTCTCTAGCCTCTAACTCACTTTTGTACATATATTTTGTCTTTGATTTTTCTTTGTTTTTTTTTGTTCTTCAGATAGAGTATTCCTATGGTTCTCAGTGTTGTCTTGAAATTATTATGTATGTCAGGTTAGCTTCAAATATGAAATTATCCTGTCCTAAACTCTTGCATGATTATATGATGGAAATGCACTCTTACCTCACTTGCCTACAATCTTGACATCTATATGAACTATTGGTAAGTGTTTCTGTGTGCTTTTGTTATGTTCTGTCAAAGTCTTAATGCCATTGTCCTAATAGTCTGGTGACAAGAAATAGTAAATTTTACATTTTCTCCATGATCTGAAATAATTAAAATAATAAGGATACTCCACGCTTTCAAAGTTTGATAAAAACAAAACTAATTATGAATTTTTTAGTTGGGGCTGGAGAGATGGCTTAGCAGTTAAGTCACTTGCCTGCAAAGCCTAAGGACCCAGGTTTGATTCCCCAGGACCCATGTAAGCCGGATGCACAAGGTAGCACATGTGTCTGGTATTTGTTTGCAGCGGCTTGATGTCGTGACATGCCCATTCTCTCTCTCTCCCTTTCTCTGTCTCTTTCTCTGTCAAATAAATAATAAACTTTATAATCCTCAATTAAAATTTGTGCTGTGTTTGTGTGTATGGGTGTGGCAAGACCTCTTGCTACTGCAAAAAAAAAAAAAAAGAAGAAGAAGAAGAAGCCTGACAATTGCAGTACTTTTTTGCCTACTATAGTACAAGGATGGCTTGGGCATTCTACCATGGCCAGCAGATTTTACAAGGAAGTACACCTTTAACCACAGAGCTATCTTTATAGACCTTAAGCCTCAAATTTAAAACTCTATAACCTCTAACTTTTCTCAAATAGGTGTTATGTGGGTTTTTTTGGGGGTAGTTCTATCATAAATAAGTTGATTTTACAGAAGTAACTGTTGATTTTGTTTATTTACCAATTTAGTAAGAGTGTTTCTAATTACTTTTTGTCTCTAGAAATTCTTTCTTCTTCAGTTTGTTCATTTAATTAATTTTTCAACTATTTGGATCAAGAGTGTGGTATAATAATATTTAAGTGGTCTTTGTTTTAATACAAAGTGAATATATGTGTTTTATTGTAAACAGAGATTTAGATATTTTCTTAAGTAAAAATATTTCTTCTATTTTTCACATTGATAGTAAAGGTATGTGCCATCTTATTCAAATGAGACAGGTAATGTCAGACTCATCAATAGCAATTTTGAATGCTAATTATCTACTAGTATATATTATTTTAATTAGTCCACTCAGTAGCCAGTAAGTTAAGTTAAAATTAATACTGCTAAAGTATATACAAAGAATTAAAGAACCAGGAAAAGTAAGAAGTTTGCACATAAAGTAAATTAAATGGTAGACCTAAGAACCAAAGACTTTCTTACTCCTTAGCTCACAATTTTAGTAAATATTCTTTGTTATTAATAACATGGGAAAAGAAAAGAGAGAGTAGGTGTATTTTGAGACACTACTAGGACACAGAATGTGCTATGTATATCCATCAGTTATCTTCTAAATAACACCTTAGGAAACATATTCAACTTCATTTTAATATCACTACTATTGTTGAAATATGTCCTGGTAGCCAAATGATTTTAATCTTAAATAACTTTTATCCAAGTGAATAGGACTTTTTTTTTGAAATATTTTCACAGTTGAAGAAGATGCCCTTGTTTCTGTTACTTTATTTTACTGACCATATATTGCAAATAGACAAAAAAATCTCTGTTTTTGTACAATGCTATCAATATTCATTATTTTTACTGAAATTAACATTTTATTTGAACTTTCCAGCTTCATATAAAAGAAGCTAGTACCATGGCCTTGAGCATTGTTATTCCATTTAAGTGACAAGTTAATACTTATGCACTAAGTTAAAACAATACCAGACATACCTTAAGAAAGCTGATTTAGATCTCATGAAAATGCAGAAGAAAACTATATGGGAAAATGCTGTGGAAATGAGAGAATGTAGAGAATATTCAAAAAAGTGAAATTAAGGCAATGATTGGTTCCATCCAAGTAAAGTATAAATAAATAAAATATAGTAAAATTAATATTTAATGGATTTTCAAAGACTCAGCATATCAAATTAAAATTTATCAAAGTATATGTTAACTGTAAAACTAAGAACAGCACATTATTAAAGTATATTCAAAGTTTAATTTACTTAGGCAAATTCTATATAGTAGAAGCTATTTTGTACATTTGACTGATATCTTTATTCTTTGGAACTATATGGAAAATAATCATAAGCAGTTCTATACCTATGCTATCCAATATGAAATACACTAGTTCATGAAGCTATTGAGCACATGAAATACAGCAAGTATAAATTGGTTATCTATTGAAATTTAACCTATGTTCCACATGTTTATACTTAGAGTTCTTATAAGTTGTGTGAGATTTACCTTCATTTCAGTAATAAAAACTAAAAAGTGTTATTATTTAATTAGCACAGTATCACTTTATACAATATCAATTATGAATTATGTATAACTTTAATTTAATTAATAAATATACAGTCTTCCTCTAGATACCCTGATGGGTAAAATGTGGCTCAGGATTTAGGGTAATACTTAGCTTAAATTTATGGGCTAATGATGTAAACCTTATGACTTTCACAGAAATTTTTCTGGATGAGGAAGAAGAGACTAAAAGTAATTGAAAAACATTGAGGAGGGCAGAACTAAAAGAATTTCAGAGAAACTGACCCAGAAGCTTGCTACTACATGACTTCCTTGTGCATTTTTCAAACTCTGGTTTGATTGTTTTTACAATAATTTTTTCAATGTTTAAGGCAACTTCAATTAAATTTTCTTATAGATCTAATGAAAATCATACAAATGAAACATATATAACTTTTAGTTAATTCATTTTTACATTTTATTGTAATTTTTTTCTGTCTGTTGGATTTTTCAAATTTGGCTTTCCAAATCTCTGGTTTTTCTACTTTTTTCTCTGCCCTGATTTTCTCTGTCTTTGCCCCTTGCAACTGGTAATGGTGAATGGACAATAGAGTTTGTTTGAAATTTTATTGGAAGCCCCTCTGGGAATTAAAACTGAGAATACTTATATTTAGAATTTAAATTCTTCTCTTGCTCTATTTTTTTTAGTCAGGTTATTTGCAAATACAGATTATAAATGAATGACATTAAAATAAAACTTAATAATTTGGTCTAATAATATAATGTAACTAATTGACCTTTTGAGATGACAAATACATGATTTTATATTGTTTCTTGCTTCTTTTCTAAATAAATTATTAGATTTACTATAAATTTATTCTGATGTCTAGAAGAATGCCTCAAGGTATTAGAAGCACTGGCCTTCATGATATTTTCTTTGAATTGAATGGTTTTAAACTTGGCAATTTAATGTAGCTGCCTTTCCATGTTTATGCTCATCTGCTTTTTCTTGCATGTGATCTTGCATATGCTATCAAATGCTCCAGTTTCATGTCTCTCTGGGCGATTTCTCTTTGACCAGTCATTGTACATAAACTTAATTCTGTTTCTACTCATGGACACCACTTCTGGTGAACATGATTCTGTCTGATCTTGGAGTCTTGGTCATATTTCATATTTCAAGGATTCATGCTTAGAAGTCAATTTTATATATTATATCCAATGTACATTGTTAGGTATTGTTTGTACTACCTACATAATGTTAAGAAAGAATGAGTAAACAGGAGACACATGAGTTACTACTTGCTTTAGAATGTTTGTGGCATTAAACATGAAATGATCTGGAAACCACATTCATGCTCCATGGGGGCATGTTTAAGCCAAGATATCACAAAAATGCTGCTTTATGCAGTTGGACAGGAATGAAGTCTTAAGTAACACAGGTTAATACTTGAAGTAATAAGATTTCAAAATATTATAATCCCACCTAATATGTTTTGGATATGTTTTCTAATGTAATAACATGCATCAATATATGGTTATTGTGCCTTTGAAAGGGGGATAGTCCAGACAGAATTAACCAACAAGTAAAATATACATACCATACTTTCTTAACTTAGTTTGTTTAAAAAAGTTAAATAGGTAATCATATTGTTCTACTACTTGCATTTTCAAATTATATTTACTACATTGGGTAAAATAAAATTGTTAAAATTTGTTTTGACTCTTATTTTTATTTTAGTGAAGCTATTAAAATATGAAATTATGTCTTTTGTTTATATTACATTTTTGTTGAATAGTAATGTTCCATGACATAATGACTAAAACCCTTTAATAGAGATTGACTGCTACCAACTTAAAACCTACACCTTATATAAAGAAGTTCTGAGACTTTGTAATAAAAATAGTGAAGAAAAGAATCTTAGCCATGTGAAACAAAAACCAAGTGAGGCCTGGGAGCCTTTTAACAAGCTCCCCAGGTTGATTCAAGGACAGGGTCAGTTTTGAGAATGACTATTTTATAGCCATTCTCCAGAAACCCTATCATATGCTCCATAAATTTCAAAACGAAAGGATACCCTTGAGGGACTGTTATAAGGAAAAAAAGCTATACACAGTGGGCTCTTGCTGATCTGTAGTTTGGAGCAAAACTAGTTAAGCAACTATCCTTCTTAACTGTTGGTTTCAGATTCCCCTTGTCTGGCACATGGACTATAAGCCGAAAAATAAAAACAAAACAAAACAAAATAAAATAAAATGGAATGCCACAATTGCAAGTATACCAGCCTGCATATGCATATTATTTTTACTTTATCAGGTACAGTCTATAGGGACAGTTTTAAGAGCAATGAAAATGGAGACAATAGACAGAAATAACACTTCACAGTGATATTGAAAAAGAAATTGGTAGCAGTAATGAGAGTGTGTGGAGCAAGAATCAGACAACAAAATATTTACTTGCTTCATAAAACAAGAGGCAAGGCAGAAAATGTATGTGATAAAGAGGAAACTGCTAAGTCTATTTTGTGAAATTGATTTAAAACTCTTAAAGTATTCTTATTTTCTTTTTAAAAGAATTTGCTATGATAGGATACAAAATTTGTCAAAAGGAAATTTTAGCAGTGAGTGATGTTTAACAAGATGATTACATAGTTTTCAACTGTCATCACCATATTGAAACATAAATTGGGACAACTCTCTATAGAAAAGAATATCTACCTAGAAGTTCAGGAGATAGGCATAGAAGTTAGATCATGTCATTTTGGCTGAATATTCAGTGACAGAATGCATTACCAAGGCTAAGGAGATCAGTTTAATTTTCTTTGCAACAAAATTTCCCAAAGGTAGCAGAAGTTAGTGTCATGAGAGACAATCCACCCCATGGCCAAGATGTCACAGAGAACAAGATGAGAGTTCAGTGAGCCATCCATTCCCATAGCCATATAATGCACTACTGAATAGCCCAGTTCTTTCTCAATGAACTGAAATCCCTCAGGTGAACATCATAGCTGAATGGCTGGTGGGAAGAGGCTAGGGATATGAAAGTGTGACTCATAAGAATCAGGCATGGAAACTCAACAAAGAGCCAAGAATCCTACTAACTGATCCACAAATAGTTCCAGGAAGTGCACTCATGAGCCAGCTGGTGCACTTCTCCTCTGAACTAACCTCCAAGTAGCCACAGATAGTATGGATGCATGTCTCACACTCTGCTCTGGGATTCCAGTTCCTCATGTTTACCCTCATAGTAGGCACAGCTGACCCAGAATTGTAAAGCAGGAGTAGTAATCCAAGCTTGAACATTTTGTGGTGCCATCTCGGGAAAATATTTCTGAGATTCTCAGAAACAGCTTGGTTTTAAACTAAGAGAGAGTGTACTATAGCAGACAGCTTCAGTTGCTGTGATGAACCTTCAGACCAGGAACAGTTTATGGGAGGAAGAAGGGATTTATTTGTAGCTTACAGTTCCAATGGAAGTTTCATAATGGCAGAAGAAGCTGGCCCACTTTCACAGGTCCCTGACAGAAAAAGAAAATCCACCACCAACACCTTAAGCTAGCACACTCCAGGAACCCCAGGCTAAGCTCAGGCACTTGGCTTATCTTTGGAATTCCAAATCCATCCCCACACCTTAGATTTGGACTCTAGGATCCACCCACTGTGACACTAAGTTATAAGCTTGAATAAAATTCCTGAATCTATAGGGCAACATCCATTTCAAGTACTACATTCTTCCCTTGGACCCCAATAGATTCATAATCATCTCATACTGTAAACTTTATTCAATCAAAATTCAAAGGTCTCCATACTCTTGACCAACTTAAGATAGTTCCAAATCCCAAGTCTCATCTGAGATTTAAGATAGCCTTCTAGCTGTGAGTCCTGCAAAATCCAAACAAGTGTTATAGTTTCAACAAATAAAGGCCAAGAATAAACATTTTCAACTGCTATAAGGCATAACAAGGAGACACTGTAACAATGCCAACTCAATAACCATCAAGCAAACACCAAGCATCTGCAGTTCAAGTCTGATATTATAACCAGTGAAAGACAGCTGTATAGCCAGGAAAAACTTCCATCCCCAGACAACAGAGCTCCATAATACCCTTTGAACAGCCCTGGCATATCTAAATATCCTTGGGTCTCCACTGCAAACCACGGTCCATCTTCAAATGATTTTTCAGCCTATCAGGGTCATCATGTCCTGCCTCATGTTGCATCTCAGCAGTGGTTCATAGAGCCATGTACACTTCATGAGCACTCCATACACTTTATGCTTCTGAAACCAATCCCAGGTGTGTAGAACACAGTCATAGTCTTAATTCAAGGACAAAATAAATTGTGACTTTGAATTACAGGTCCCTTCTTTTTAGGCCTGCTTTCAGAAGGATGCATTTCTACTGTTGTTTTGATATTAAGTAGTTTGACCATCTTCCTTAAGATTGCTAATGTGTATAACAATAGCAGCTTCAGTAACTTATAATCAGTCTTTGTGCCAGTATATTTTAAACTTGCTCTAATTGCCAACTTAAAATCTTGAATTTATCAGTCTCATATTTTTAACCAAGTACATCAGGCCATTACAAATTTAACCTTTTTCAAACTCTGTGTTCCTGGGCAACAAAATGCAGCCACCCCTTATGCCAGTAGCCCAGGACTAATCAGGATTTCTGCTCTTTCCTTCCCCTTAGAAAGTTCTACAACAATCTTTGCACTTAGCATTTTCAAACTCTCACCAGAATAGGCTATGGCTTACTGCTGTGGATGGTATCATCAGTTGCAAGTACCAAGTGCATGTCCATTCCTCCAAAACAAAAGTTCTAAAAGACCAAAATCCACACGGTCAGGTTCATCTCAGCAACTTGCACTCTTCAGTACCAATTGTGTAGCAGATAGTTTCAGTTGTTGGGAGAAACCTCCAGACAAGACACCGTTTATGGGAGGAAAAAGGGATATACTTGGACCTTGCAGATCCAGGGAAAGTTTCATAATGGCAGAAGAAGCTGGACAGCTTTCACAGGTCCATACCAAGAGAGAAAAGCCACTACCAACACCATAAGCAAGTGCCGTGCTGGAATCCCAGGCCAAGCTCAGGCACTTTGCATACATTTAGAATGGAATTCAAATTCACCTCCACTCCTTAAGGTTGGCCCTTAGGATATGCCCACAGTGACACCAAGTTACAAGCTTGAATGTAATTCCTGACTCTGTTGGGGGCCACCCATTCAAATGACTACACATACAGTCCTAAAATGCTTCCCAAAAGGAGAAGGCATGTAGAGTAAGTGAATACATTTAGAGAGGTTTCATATAAACCTAACACCCTAACCATAATAACCAGAATGGATATTTGTTTTATTATTGTTTGCTTATTTTTTTTTTATCTCTATGTCAGTCAGTAAAGAATGGAAGAGGTAACTTTGTTATATTGTGAAGATATTCACTCAATATATCAAAATCAATGAAACAACACTACCAAATGAACAGTATTATTCCAGTAGCTGATGCCAAAGAGATGGATATCTACAAAGAATTCAAAACAAATATTTTAAGGACATTTAGTGAGTTAGAAGAAAACACAGACAACTCAATATAACAGGAAATCATGACATAACAAAAAGAAAGCCCAAGGTGATAGATAATTAAATAGAATCAATTAGAATTAGGAGCCAAAGAACAAAACAAATGACATGCAAATATAACACTAAACATAAACTGCAAACTTGATCAAGCAGAAAAAAGAACAGGTGAATTCAAAGACAGGCCATTTGGAATTATCCAGTCTTAGGAGAGAAAGGGGGGAAAAAGAAACAAAGAATAGTATTTAATTTTTGGGACTCTCTCAGGAAACCAACATATGGGTTGTGGGAGTAAAATAAGGAAACAAAATGTGGCAGCAAGCTTATTTAAGGAACTATTTTGTTGAAAAATTTTTAATAATTAACACTTATAGAAACCCAAGTATATGCCATTGAAAAGTCTTACAAAAGGTTCATCTAAAAACAAAATAATAAATCTGTCAAGAATGAATGGCAAAGAGGATCCTGAAAGCATCAAGAGAGAAGAAATTTGTCTTACATTAGGAAACTCTATTATTCCATTGGTGAATTTCTCAAAAGACCTTGAGAATGTGAGCATGATATGTATAAAATGTTGAAAGGAAAGCAACCTGCTACTATAGTTTGGATGTGAAATGTTCTGCACATATCTATATGTTTGAATACTTGATCCCTGGATGATGGCACAGTTTTGTAAAGTTGTAGACCCTAAAGTAGTCAGAGACTTAGGGATGGACTTTATATTCCATATTTTGCCCCACATCCTGTCCATACCTGCTTCCTGATGAAAAACAGGATGAGCAGCCACCTTACATTCTGTCACCATGACTTCCCATCATTGATGGACTGTATGTATAAACTGTAAGCCATTACAACATATTGCATCTTCAAGTTGCTTATTTTCAGATACCCTGACAAATCTAATAAAAAATTAACTAATACAGAAAATTCATACCAAGGGCTTGGGTCCATTGCTATGATACACAAGACACTGGGTCATAGTCCTTTGATACTGGTTTTCAGGAGAAAGGTAGAAGAATTTGGAGTTGCAGGATACAAGCACTGGAATACTGTAGGGGAATCAAATAAGCCATTCAAGTTGATTTTTGAAAGACCAGAATGATTAAAAAAAAAGTTGGAGGCCTGGTTAATAAGGTTTCAGAGGGAAAGAAAAAAGGACTCTGAAGAACTAAGCTAAAATGCACAAGGGGGCACATGTCTGGAGTCCATTTGCAGCAGTAGGAGGCCCTAGTGTGCTCTCTCTCTCTTTCTCCCCCCTTTCTCTCTCTGCCAGACATGGAAGTGCATGTCTTTAGTCCTAGAACTGGGAAGCCAAGGTAGGAGGATTACTGTGTGTTTGAGGTCACCCTGAGACTAAAGAGTAAACATGGGCTAGAGAAAGACCCTACCTCAAAAAACCAAAGGGTGGGGGGAATAAAAGAACTAGTCTAGAGGCCATTCCTGTTATAGTCTGGCGATCAATCTTGCAGCATTTTCCCCTGTCCTGAAAACTTGAATGAGGCCAAATTCAAAAGTAATGGGCCATTTAGCCAGGAAAATCTCAAGACAAGATAGCATTCACAGTGTATCATTCCTGGCTACAGCTCATTGCTCTGATCCACTTCTACAGTAAGAGATAGCAATAAATGGATCAAAAAGATAAGTAGTGTAATAGAATTGTAGACAAGACAGATGCTTACATCAAGCAGCAGTACTTTTGAAGGAATTAGGTACTTTGAGAAGAAACCTAGCAATTTGCATTAACTTGTACCCTCCTTCAAAAAGCCTACTTAAAAATTATCTTACTTTTCAGCAAGGGGTCAGGTTACATCTCAAGCTGGCAACAGAGCCTGGCAGTGTCATCCATGTGGCACTGATTTTATTTATTTATTTTCAGTATTTTTAGTGATTTCTTTGTGCATGGGCAAGAGAGAATGAGAATGAGAGTGAGAATGATAATGAGAATGAGTATGGACATGCCAGTGCCTATTAATGCTGCAAATGAACTCCAGATGTATGTACCATGTTGTGTATCTGGTTTTACGTGGGTACTGGGAAATTGAACATGGGCCAGCAAGCTTTGCAAGCAAGTGCCTTTAGCTGCTGGTCCATCTTCCCAGACTGTAGTACTGGTTTTGAAGACTGAAAGATGAAACAATGAGGGGGTTATGGTGCCTGGCATCAAGGGTTTCATAAAGCCACTAAGGCCAGGCAGTATGTGACAACGTCAGATGCCCTCTACATATGCACAGTGAAACCAGTGTATGAAGCTATGAAAGTGAAGCTTAAGTTGCATTGTAGGCTATAAGATATTGGAGATTTCAGGGTCATGGGATGAACTAAGGAGATTGACATGCATGGGATGGAGCAGACTAAGATGCCATATTGTGCTGTAGGCAACAGAAATGGAGGGTGGGGCTGGCCAAGGTTGTTGGAGCATGAATGAGTAGATTTTAAGGCCCAGATCCTATGTATGGTGCTTCAGAATTTTATCTTTGCATAGTTTTCCTTTGGTTAAATCTTTTCTGACTACCCTCTATCATTCACTTTTCAAATGGGACTATTTGTATTTACTCTGCCTCATTACAAATGTATGTAATTTTTATTGATTTTACAGGGACTCCTTGTTAAGATATTGCTTTGACCCTGAAAAGAAACTTACTTTAGAATTTTTAATAATGGTGTTAGAAGGCTAGCTCCAAGAACAAAAGAACCCCCCAAAATAGGACATTAATAAAAATAGGTTGTAGTGGTAACTCCAACTGAAACAGTACAAGGTACTGAAATAGGATATAAAGATAATAGCGGTGGTTGACTGGTGGTAAATATATGAAGATAGTGGTGGTGGTCCACTCCAGATGGGCAAGATCAGGCCCCCCAAACAGAATGCAAAGAATAATAGGAGGTAGTCATCAATTCTAGCTATGTCATCTCAAAGCAACTTCTGGGACATTTGGCAGAAAAACTTGTGCAGAATGCTCTTACCTTTTCTGGCAAAATGGGCTTACAAGTAAAGTACAACTCTTTCTTGGAAGTATATATATTATTGGAAGGCCATAGGAGGAGGCTGATAGTAACAGGAGAAATATAAGGCTCGTATCTGTCAGGGTTGAGGCCACTGCTGCTGAACTTAGCACATTTTTTTATATTTTCTATTTATTTTTATTAGCATGTGCTAATGACACATGATGGTTTTCATCAATATTTTAATACATGTATGTAATATATTTTATTCAAATTCACTCCTTGTTGCAGTCAGCTTCACATTGCTGGCAGAAAACACCCAACAAAGAGCAGCTTGTGGGAAAAAGGGTTTATTTTGGCTTACAGACTCGAAGAGAAGCCCCATGATGGCAGAGGAAAAATGATGGCATGAGCAGAGGGTGTAAATCACCTCTTGTCCAACCTCAAGTGGACAACAGCTACAGGATAACGTGCCAAACACTGGCAAGAGGAAGCTGGTTATAACAGCCATAAACCTACCTCCAGGAACACATTACCTCCAGGAGTCTTTAATTCCCGAGTTACCACCAGCTGAGGACATAGCATTTAGAGTACCTAAGTTTATGAGGGATACCTGAATCAAACCACCACACTCCCTATAATACTTTCTTATTGTTCCCCTCTTTTAATGATCCACTTCCTCTTCTCAACCAGACCACCTGCATGGTCCTGTTTCTTTGTTTCCTTCCCTTCCTTCCTTCCTTCCTTCCTTCCTTCCTTCCTTCCTTCCTTCCTTCCTCCCTCCCTCCCTCCCTCCCTCCCTCCCTTCCTTCCTTCCTTCCTGTCTTCTCTTTAAAAAAAAGAGTGCATTCTTATTTCCTTGTGTGCTCTAATTAACCTTTGGCTTCTTTCTCTGTTATTATAATGCATTAGAATTTTTCCCATTTGGGAGCACAGGAACTGAGACTATTGTTGAGATCAACATCACAGGGAACTGGAAACCTCATATAATGTTAGGACTACTGAAGACTATGAGGACTTTTAAAGCTATATATTTTACATTGTTTAGATGTTCATTGTTGCAGTCAGGATCACACTGCTGTCAGAAAACACCAAAAAAAGAGCAGCTTGTGGGAATAAATACACGTTTATTTTGGCTTATAGACTGGAGGGGAATCTCCATGATGACAGTGGAAAATGTTGGCATGAGCAGAGCATGGACATCACCTCTTGGCCAATATCATGTTGACAAGAGCAATGGGATTGTGTGCTAAACACTTGCAAGAGGAAGCTGGCTATAATATCCATAAGCCTGGGCCCAATAATGCATAGCCTTCAGGAGGCTTTAATTCCCAATCTCCATGAGCTGGGGAGCTAGCATTCAGAAAACTTAAGTTTATGGGGGACACCTCAAACGAACCACCACAGTCATGAATGTATGGAGACCAGGGTTGGGATATTTTTGTTTAAATATGAAATGATAAATGTCTAGAATAAGCTCAGGTATTGGATCTTCAGCTTTTGACACTGTTCTGGAAACTTGTAAGCTCTTTAGGAGGTGGAGCATTCCTTGAGGAGATGAGTTACTATGGAATGCCTTTGAGATTTGATAATCTGACCCCCTTTCTTCTCCATGATCTGCTTTCTGAAGGTGGATGGAATGTAGTCAGTCACTTCAGGCTTCTGCTACTATAACTTTTTGAGCTTAATGCTTTGATCCTATACTCTCAAACTATAAGCCAAAATGAACCCTTTCAATTTGATATTGTTTCTGGACAGGTACCTTCCCACAACAATGAGAAAAGTGACTAATACAATGTCCAAATTATAATACTTTACCTTAAAAATGTGTGTTAGACATGAAGAAGAGGGCTAGAGAGATACCTAAACAGTAAAAGTGCTTATCTGGAAAGTCAAAGGACTCAGGTTTGATTCTCCAGGACCCACATAACCCAGATGCTCAAGGTGGCACATGCATCTGGAGTTTGTTTGCAGCAGCTGAAGGCCCTGGCTCGCTCTCGCTCTCTCTCTCTTACTCTGCTCTTTTTTCTCTCTGTCAAATAAATAAAAATAAAATATTTAAAAAATAAATGAAGAAAAACATAATCTCAGTGAGTATATCATTACTGAGACTACCTTGCAAAAAATGTTAAAGGATTCTTCAAGCTGAAATAAAAGGATGCTAATTAATAATATGAAAACATGTGAGGGACTAGAGACTGCTTAGTGGTTAAGGTGCTTTCCTGTACAGCCTAAGGATCCAGGTTCAATTCCCCACAACTGACTGTTATGCCTATTCCCCATTCTTCCTCTCTAATAAATAAAAAATTAAAATAAAAATGTTTAAGTATAAAATTTCCTGGTAATGACACTTCTATAGTAAAATCAGAATATTGTAATTATATATGAATATGTGTAAATAATTTAACTTCTACTCTTCAAGTTTAAAGACCAAAGTATTAAATAACTACAGCATGGAAAACCTTTAATGAAAATAGTAAAATATGTTTTAAGGATTCAAAACCACACTATATCAGGAAGTAAAGATACTGAGTTTTTTTTTAAATCAAATCAACAATCAAAATTATTTATCAGATTAAAACAGACCATTATGACAAAATATGTTACTTTCAAGGTTTATTATAGGTAACCTTAAAAACAAACAAACAAACAAAATACCCAATTGGGAGGGCACAACCAAGTTATTATAGGAATTAACCCTTGAGGTCATTTACCCAGGAGAGGGCTAGCTGCTTGTTATAGCAGAGTCTGAAGGAAAGGAGAACTAAACCTTGGAGGTATGTAGGAGTGATCTAGCTGCATCTGTCCAAGGGAAAGAAAGCCAATCCTTGGAGTTGTTTACACCAAGGGTGAACCTGCTTCATTTGCCTTTGCTGCTGCTCTGGTGATATGCAGCTATAGCTTCGCTCACAGACATTCCTTGATATTTTTATCGAACAATCAAAAAAAAAAACAGTAATATGTGAACAAGTTGAACATTGCATGGTCAAAGTGTAATGAACGTTTTGTAAAATTTATTTTTATTAAATATGGACATACTTAGTATGTAAAAAACACATGTTGGTACCATCCTTTCCCTCATCCCTACCTCTTTTCCAAAGAGGCCCTCCTCATTGGGGATGCAGGTCAACCCCATGGGGACTGTGGGGAAAGCAGCCAGTTAAGGGGAGAGGGAATGTCTCTGTGCATAATGTTCCAACTTGTGGCTCTAACAACCTTTCCACCCCCTCTTCCACAAAATTCCCTGAGCCATGTTGGATGCATTTTAAGGTGATTTCAGTGATAGTCTCTTAGCAGCCTCTGGATCTCTGGTTTGGTAGGTTTTGAGTGTCCTCAGTTTCTATCTCCTTCATCCTTGTTCTGATATCAGATTCACTGAGAAAGCAGCACTCTTGCTCATTTCCCCAATTCTTCTGTGGTTTCAGCTGGTGCCAGGGTGGACTGTGATGGGTCATTTATCTACTCAGATCCCACTTCCATCTGAAAAAGAGAAGCAGATTCTCCAATGGAGAGTGAAGTCAGCACTGGTTAAATGGGATAACCATTATTAATTTAGAGAGAATTTAAAGGATGTAGACCCTCTTATAAGCCAAGATCAGTGGGAGCTTGGCACTTGAAAGCAAAATCATTATCTGGCCATGACTCTGATTTGTTTCCCAGTTCCAGATATGGGTTCCTGTAGCGCCCATGCTACCACCAAGACCCCGAGCTGGGCGAGGTGCCGAGGACTGAAAAGACAGTCACTGGGTCATTCGCGCTTCAAGAATGCAGTTTATTGAAGTCAGAGGGCGATATATATACAGCCTTACAACACTGTGGAAAAGTACCAGGCTCAGAAGGTCATGTTCTCATATCCTGTTGTTTACTGTAAGCAAGAGCCACCTGGGGCAAACGGAACTTGTGGTTAGGCCATAAAATAGGAGTGGAAACAGATGTTCTTAGGCAAGCAATCCTTGGTCACGTCAGTCAAGCAGGGCAGCAGACTCCCTGGGAGGGAGGGTGGATCCCACAGGTTCCTTTCCACTGAGCAGATCTGTTAGCCAATCCAAGAACAGTTGGTTACCCACCATGGCTGTGTGCCACTGTTGCACTTGTGTGAGCATCATGTCAGGTTGTTTGCTTTTGAGTAGCCTAGACTTTGAGTTTCTCAGATAGATGTTGGCCACACACCCCCAGAAGCTCATGTAGTGACTTCCAGCATTAGATATGCTAAGTGTCTGGGGCTTGGCTCTCTTCTGGATTCCAACCAGGTCTCTCCATGGTCCATCCCAACAGTGTGTGGTGTCTTCAGCAGTAGGGTCTTACCATTAACCTCTGGTGGGTAATCAAGTCTGTCTTGTTTGTTTTGGGAGACCACGTAGGTCTCTCCAATTCAACCCCTCATTGTGGATGTTAACTTCATCCTGGTATAAGGAATTATAAGCCAGTGCCAAGGGAAAAGAAAAAAGAAAAAGACAGGAAAAAAAGACAAACAGGAGAAATTTAAGGTTAGCCATCATCTCACCCTTTCCAGGGCTGTGTGGTTCAGGTGCTTCCACTAAGGTCCTGTTGAAGATTCAACCTTTTAGTCTAACTTCCAGGATATAGGTCTCTATGGTACCAGTTCAATTTGGGCTCAGTTTTGTGTTCCCACCCACTCTTCCCCTTCTGACAAGCCCTACCCTCCCTATTGTCCAAGCTTCAAGATGATATTCATGTATGTCAGGAACTTTGTCTGATCCAGGTGAGGAACCACAGATGAGTGAAACCATGCAAAGATTGTCTTTCTGTGATTGTGTGAGTTCACTCAGTATGATCTGTTCCAAGTTCAACCATTTTTCTACGAATTTCATTGTGTCATTTTTCTTACTTCTGAGTAGAATTCCATCATGTAGATATACCACATCTTGCTTATCCATTTGTCCAATGATGGGCACCTGAGTTGATTCCAGTTCTTATCTACTATGAATTGAGTAGCCATAAACATGGTTGAACAAATATCTCTGAACTGAGGCTTGGAGCTTTTAGGATCAATGCTCAGTAAGGTAAAAGCAGAATCTGTTGGTACCTCTATAGTTATCCTTTTTAGGAGTCTCCATATTGATTTCTATAGTGGTTGTACCAGCTTACATTCTCACCAACAGTGAATGAATGTTCCTATTTCTTTACATCCATGCCAACATTTGTTTTCATTTGATTTATTAATGCTTGCTACCTTTACTGGGCTAAAGTGGAATCTCATAGTTTTTTTTTTTTTTTTTAATTTGCATTTTCCTATTGGTTAGGGAGGTTGAACATGTTCTTAAGTTTGTGTTAGCCACTTGTAATTCTCCCTCTGAGAACTCCCTTTTTAGTTCTATGCTCCATTTTGGAGTGTGTTGTTTTATATTTTATTGTTTGTTTTTTTGAGTTCTTTGTAGATTCTAGATATTAGGCTGCTGTCAATGGTATAGCTGGCAAAGATTTTCTTCTATTCAATGTGTAATCTATTCTCTCTGCTTATGGTATATTTGTCTGTGCAAAAGCTTTGTAGCTTTATGAAATATCATTGGTTGAGTGCTTGTTTAATATCTTGGGCTACTGGGGTTTTGTTAATGAAGTCTTTTCCCATTTTTATATTATGTAGCATGCCTCCTATTTTTTTCCCAGTAGTTGAAGAGTTTCTGGTCTTATATTGAGATCTTTAATCCATTTGAACTTGATTTTTGTGTATGGATTAATGAGTGGATCTAATTTCATTTTTCTACATATGGTCATCCAATTTGATGAACAACATTTCTTGAAGATGTTGCTTTCTCTCCATTCTACATTATTGACACCTTTGTCAAAGATCAAGTAACTGTAGTCCACTTGACCTACAGTCTGGGTCTTCAGTTATCTTCTATTGGTCTATGTTTCTGTTTTGATTCAAGTACCATACTCTTTTTGTGACTATGGCTTTGTAATATAGCTTTAGATCAGGTATTGTGATAACCCCAGAGGTGTCCTTTTTTTCCTGTGGATATGTTTGGATATCTGAGGCCTGCTGCTGTTCCATATGAATTTTGAGATCATTTTTCTAATCTCTGTGAGGAATCATAATGATATTTTATTAGTACTGCATTAAATCTGTATATTGCTTTTAGTAAAATTACCATTTTCATAAAATTAGTCTACTTATCCATGAGCATGGGAGGTCTTTCCATCTTCTCATATTCTCCTCAATTTCTTTTTTTTAAACTTTTTTATGTTTTCATTATATAGATCTTTCACATCCTTGGTTAATGTTATTCCAAGGTATTTGATTTTTTTTTATTGCTACTGAAAATGGGACAGCCTTACTTATTTCTTTCTCTGTATATTTGTCCTATACATACAGAAAAACTACTGAATTTTGTGCATTGATTTTGTATTCTGTCACTTTGCTGAAGGAATTAATCACCTTTAGAAGTACTGAGATGGAGACATTTGGGTGACTTATGTATGAGATCATGTCATCTGAAAATAGGGCTAACTTGACTTTTTCCTTTCCAATTTGAATCCTTTTATTTTTTTTCTCCTGTCTTATTGCTCGGGCCAGTACTTTTAGTAACATGTTGAAGAACAGTGGTGAGAGTGGGCACCCCTGTCATGATCCCAATCTCAGTGAGAACTCCTTGAGGTTTTTTTTTTTTTTTTTCCCACTAAGTATTATTTGGGTTTTAGGTGCTTTATACATAGCCTTTATTGGGTTGAAATAAAAAAACCTTCCATGCCTATTTTTTTTCCAGAGTTTTGATCATTAAGTGGTGTTGTATTTTGTCAAAGGCCTTCTCTGCATCAATTGAGATGATCATGTGGTTGTTATGGTTCAGTTTCTTTATGTGGTGCATTATGTTGACTGATTTCCATATGTTGAATCATCTCTTCATCCCCAGGATGAAGACTATTTAGTCAAGATGGATAATGCTTTTGATATGTTTTTCAATTCAGTTTGCAAGTATTTTGTTCAGGATCTTTGCATCAAGTTCATGAGGGATATAGGACCATGGTTTTCTTTTCTTGTTGCATCTGGTTTTGATATTAGGGTAATAGTAGTTTCATAAAAGGAGTTGGGGAGGATTCCCTGGTCTCCTATTCTGTGAAATAGTTCGAGAAAAATTGATTTCAGTTCTTCAATGAAGGTTTGATTGAATTTGGCTGAGAAGCCATCGGGTCCTGGACTGTTCTTTTTTGAGATGTTTTTGATTACCTTTTCAATCTCCATGGATGTTATAGGTTTGTTTAGCAGATTAATCTGCTCTGAGTTTAGTTTGTGTAGGTGGTATATGTCTAGGAATTCATCCATTTCTTCCAGATTATTCACATTTGTGGAGTAGAGGTTGTGGAAGTATGCCCTGATAAGTCTTCCAATTTCACTGATGTCTGTTGTGATCTCTCATTTTTCATTTCTGATTTTATGAATTTGAGACTCCTCTCTCTCTCTATTTTTTCCTTGATCAAATTGGCCAGTGGTTTGTCAATCTTATTTATTTTTTAAAGAACCAGCTCTACATTTCATCAATTTTTAATTATTTTCTTAGTTTCCAATTCATTAATTTCTGCTCTAATCTTGATTATCGCTTTCTGTCTGGGGCTCTTCTGGTTGGATTCTTCTTGTTTCTCCAGTGCCTTTATGTGGACAGTTAGGTTATTAATTTGGGATCTCTCTGTCTTTGTAATGAAAGCATTTCCTCTTAGAAAGAAATTTCCTCTTAGAAAGAATTTTCCTCTTAGGATTGCCTTCATTGTGTCCCAAAAGTTTTGTCAGGTTGTGTTGTCATTATCATTCAATGCTAGAAATTTTATAATTTCTTTTTTGATTATTTCCATGATCCATTCTCTCTCTCTGTCTCTGTCTCTCTCTCTCTCTCTCTCTTTTTTTTTTTTTTTTTTTTTTGAGGTAGGGTTTTACTCTAGCTCAGGCTGACCTGGAATTCACTATGTAGTCTCAGGGTGGCCTCAAACTCACAGTGATCTTCCTACTTCTGCCTCCTGAGTGCTGGGATTAAAGGCATGTGCCACCACACCTGACAGACCCACTCATTTTTTAAAAGTGTGTTATTTAATCTCCAGGAGCTGGTGAAGTTCTTAATGTGTCTCTTGTTGTTACTTTCTAGTTTTAAAGCATTGTGATCTGATATGATGCAAGAAATTACTTCAATTTTTCTGACTTTATGGAGGCACACTTTATGGCCTATTATATCGGGAACATTGGAGAATGTTCCATGGGCTGCTGAGAAGAATGTGTCTTCTGCAGAGTTGAGGTGGAAAGTTCTTTAGATGTCCCTTAGGCCTAGTTGATCTATGATCTTATTGAGCTCTATCATTTCCCTATCAATTTTCTGCTTGGATGATCTGTCTATTGACTATAGTGGAATATTGAAGTCTCCGACTATGATGGTGTTGGTGTTTATTTCTCTTTTGTTGTCGAGTAGATTTTGTTTTATAAACTGTGGTGCACCCGTCTTTGGCACATACACATATTTATGATTGTGATGTACTCAGGTTGGATCATTCTTTTGATGTAAAAAGTGGCCTTCTTTGTCTTTTTTGATTAGTTTTGGTATTAAGTCTATTTTATTAGATATTAATATAGCAATACCCACTTGTTTTTTTTTTTTTTTTTTATTTCCATTTGCTTGGAATATCATTTTCAATCTTTTTACCCTGAAGAAGTGTCTATCTTTAGTGGTGAAGTGGTTTTCTTTAAGACATCAGAAAAGAGTTCCATTTTTTTTTTATCCACCCTGATAACTTGTGTCTTTTGATGGGTGAGTTAAGACCATTAATATTTAAGGATATGACTGTGCGGTTTGAATTAGTCCCTGCCACAATGATGTGTTTTATGGAATTTGGTGCTTTCTTGTGTTTAGTTCTTTTTTGAGCTTGCTCTATATTGTGATCTTCTTTTTGACTCTTGATGTTGTTTGTTTGATTATTCTGTGTGGAATATTCCTTTTGAAGTATTCTCTGTAGGGTTGGCTTTGTGTTCATATAATCATAGATTTTACTTTTCTCATGGAAAGTTTTCCTTTCACCATCTATTATGAGGGATATTTTTTTTTCTGGGTAGAACAGCTTTGGTTGGTATCCATAGGGTTTTAGACTATGAAGTGTTCCATTCCAAGACCTTCTGGCTTTCAGGGTTTCCATTTAGAAAACTGATGTAATTCTGATGGGATTGATTTTGTATGTTATGAGTTGTTCCTTTCTTGCTGCTTTTAACACTCTCTCTTTGTTTTCACAGGAACCTGGAGAGAACATGATGAAGGCCAACTTTAATCTTGTGCTACTTCTCTTTCTCTTTTCTCTCTCTCCCTCCCCCTCCCTCCCTCCCTCTCTCTCTCTCTCTTTCTTTCTCTCTCTCCCTCTCCTCTCTATACTCACTTTCTCTTTTACATTATATATCTTTTTCCTTCCTCACCTTCCTAGGTGCAGACTTATAACTCCCAGTGCCAGCAGGGGGTTAACTTCCACAATGAGCTGTTGATCTGAAACACCTACAAGGTTCCCCAAAAAAGACAGACTTCTGTCAGAGTACTTGGTGACCCACCAAAGGTTAATGGTAAGACCCTACTGTCGAAGACAGCATATGTGTGTGAGACCAAAACATATATGGTTATCTAGTACTAACTTCTCATTTTTGAGAGTTTTAATTATGATGTGCCTTAGAGAGTTTCTTCTTTGGTCATGTCCATTTGGTGTTCTGTGAGCTGCTTGTACCTGGATGGGCCTCTCTTTTGAGAGATTGGGAAATTTTTCTCCAATTATTTTGTTGAATATGTTCTCTATGCCTCTGACCTGATCTTCCTTTCCTTTTAGTATACCCATGATCCAGATATTTGGTCATTTTAAGGTATCCCACTGTTCATTTGTGTTATGTTCACTTGATTTTTTGAACTTAGAAGAGTTTTTGGCCTACAGATCAATTTCTTCTGACTTTTCTTCCAGGTCAGAGATTCTGTCTTCCACATCAGTAACTCTGTTAGTAAGGGGTTCTAGAGAAGTTTTTATAAGCTCTATTTGATTTTTGTTTTTTGTTGTGTTATATGGCATCATGTCCATCTCTTGTTTTTGTTTCTATTTTCATTTAATTATTGGCAACAGACAGAGAAAGAGGCAGAGAGAGAGAGAGAGAGAGGGAAAGAGAATGGGCACCCCAGGGCCTGTAGCCACTGCAAACGAACTCCAGATGCATTTGCCACCTTGTGCATCTGGCTTACATGGGTACTGGGGAATTGAGCCTCTAACTGGAGTCCTTAGGCTTCATAGGCACTTCATAGACCACTAAGTCATCTCTCCAGCCCCTCCAACTCTTTTTTGAGGTACAATTTCTGACATTCTTGATGCTTTGTAACTCATTCAAACATTTGATCAAGTTGTCATTAAGCTTAATCAATCATTTGTTGAGATTTTCCATTTCTTGACTCACCTTCAATTCATTCTTATCTCTTTTGAGGGCTCTCACATTTTCTGCAATCAAGTTAAGCCTACTGTCAAATGCTAAACACTCTAAGAGGTTATTCTGTTCAATTTAATTGACACGATTGATTCTTTGATGGTTTGCTTTAATTTCACCAATTCTTTTTTTTCTTTTTTCTTTTTTTATTGACTTCCCTCCCTTCCCCCATCTTCCCCTTTGAAATTTCACTCTCCATCATATCCCCTCCCCCCCTCATTCTCTCTTTTCAGTTTGATGTCATGATATTTTTCTCCTATTATGATGGTCTTATGTAGGTAGTGTCAGGCACTGTGAGGTCATGGATATCCAGTCCATTTTTGTGTCTGGAGGAGCATGTTGTAAGGAGTCCTACTCTTTCTTTGTCTCTTTCATTCGTTCTGCCCCCTGAGCCTTGGAAGGTAGCTTTGAGATGTTTCAGTGCTGAGCAGTCCTCTGTCACTTCTTCTCAGCACCATGGTGCCTTCTGAGTTATCCCAAGGTTGCCACCATCTGAAAAGAGAAGCTTCTTTAACAAAAAATGAGGGTAGCATTAATATATGGGTGTGGAGATTAAAGAAGTGCTTACTGGGCCGTTTGGTGAGCATAGTATATACACTTAGCGAGACACCAGCAGACATTACACCTTTAGGGCTCATGACTACCCCTGTTGTACATTTTCAGTATCAGGGATGTGTTCCCTCCCATGGAGCGGACCTCCAGTCCAATTAGAGAGCAGTTTGTTTCCATAAGAGACATGCAACTATTGCACCCGTTGGCTCATTTGGCCTGGCTGGCCAAATTTAAAGCTTTCAGTATTCACTGTTGAGTATCTTCACTGGTGTTTTCTCTCTCCCATTGAACTGCATGCAGTGTAGCTTTTTCCAGCTTTCTGTCAGCTGGTCCACATGGAGGAGGATTTCAGCTCAGCTCCAGCAGGATTTCTCAGTGAACTTGCCACTCAAGTATGTGGAGTCTTCAGCAATAGGGTCTTACCATCTATTCCTGGTGGGAAACCAAGGGCCTCAGCAATGGCCTATAATGTTTTGGGGGTATCTCTGTCACTGAAATTTTTCTAGTAACAATCTGTTGCTTCTGAGTTGATCAGTGTCTCATTGGTTGTTGTGTTTTCATTTTGGGATTTAATTTCTCTTGGTTTCTGTGGTTAAATTGGAGGCTTCCATCTTAGGACTAGGAATCCTCAGTGGAGATCTCACAGTTTTCTGACTTTTTGTTGGGTTTTTTACATTTTGGTCGACCCATTTTAAGGAGACTATTTTTATTGAGGAGGAAACATGCTTTTGTGTTTTGACCCATGCATCCTCTGATTCAAGTGAACAAGAATGTTGGTACCCAGTAGCCAGTCAGGACACCAGATCCAAAGGCCTGATTCCACAGCCCACAAAGGGACCAGGCCTCCAGGGAACTGGGAGAAGCTGGGAATCAGGGATATATCCTAGGCACTCCATCCCATGTCCTTCCTGCACACGCTCTGGGGCATGAAACCTGGACCAGTTAACTGGCAGGATATGGGCAGCAGGGCCTACTTACTCCATGTCATGCCCTCCTGCACACTGTCTGGCACAGGGAACCTGGACCAGTGAACTGGGTGTAATGAACTTTTAATTTTGGATACATCTTGAACATTTAAGAAAGGGTTTTAGGGTTATGATTTGTTGGACTCTGTTGATCCAGAACACATACACATGCTTTGTTCACAATGTAATCCAGTAAGGCCATCTGTTGTCTTCAACAAATATGAGGCAGTTATGTGGGCAATACATTAAAGATCACCTTGTCTTCAATGCTATGGTCAGCAATCTCCACACATGCACACTTGTTCTGGGTCAAGGGTCTAAGCAGTCCTCTCAGAAAATTGTCAAAGTGCACAGCTTTGGTTCAACCATCAACTTTAAACATTGCTATTTAATATTAGCCATCTGTACTGTTTGGGACAAAGGTAATAAAAGACAAAGGAAACCCAGTGACATTGTTTTAAATGAGTGAATTACATGGTTGTAAGATCAACTTCAGAAGATTTACTTCAGAGCATGTTTCAAGTCAGAAATTAATAGAAAATCTTCTCACAGCAATATTGTCAGAAAATTAAGATCCAAAATAAATAACCTCATATTTCTTGCCAATAGTTCCTTTCTATATTTATATTCATTGCAGATATACTTAATAAGGATTCATCATGTGGTCGCACCATCCTTTCCTTAATCCCTGATCCCATTCTGCTGGGGTCTCTCCTCAGTTGGGTTGCTGGAATTCCCCAGGGAGTTGTAAGTCAAGCATTGTGGGAGCAGCAGTCAGTTATTCAGGGAAAGCAATGGTTCTGGGCATGATGTCCCAACCTGTGGCTCTTACAATCTTTCTGCACCCTCTTCTACAAAATTCCCTCAGTCATTGTGGGTGTGTTTTAAGTCTACTTCAGTGATATACTCTTAGGAGCCTCTGTATCTCTGCTTTGGTAAGTGTTGATTATCCTCAGCATCTGTTTCCTTCACCCTGGTGGTAATTGTCAGGCTCATCATGTATTTCCATATTTTATTGTAACAGTTTATTCCCATAATTTATTCTTTTATAGCTCATTCCCACAGAAAAACTTCTCAGAGATACACAAAAATAGAAGGAAACAGGACTTGAAACTGAAGTACTTAAAACACTGTCAAGAGCTGTATAGATTGCTTTGCAGTTAAGGCACTTGCCTGTGGAGCCTAAGGACCCAGGTCTGATTCCCCAGTACCTATATAAGGCATATGTACATGGGGGCACATACATCTGGAGTTTGTTTGCAGTAGCAGGAGGTCTTGGCATGTCAATTTTCTTTCTTTCTCTTTCTTTCTATCTGCTTCTTTCTTTCTCTCTTATATAAATAAATAAAAACTAAAATACATTTTAAAAAACTATCAGCCAGGTGTGGTGGCACATGTCTTTAATCCCAGCACTTGGGAGGCAGAAGTAGGAGGATCACCTTGAGTTCAAGGCCAACCTGAGACTCCATAGTGAATTCCAGGTCAGCCTGGACTAGAGTGAAGCCTTACCTGGAAAAACAAACACAAAACAAAAACAAAAACAAAAACAAAACAAAACAAAACAAAACAAAACAAAACAAAACAAAAAACTATCAAATCCCAAAAGTCCATAAGAGAGGAGTAAATGGAGAATTACAAAAGACCAATAGCAAAATGTCAATAATAAGCTCTTTTGTATCAATGAATACTTTAAATGAAAATGGTTAGATTTCCTAAGGAGGAAAAAGAGGAATAGCTGGATAGACTTGAAAACTGTAAGAAGCAATTACATGCTAATTACAATAGACTAATGTGGTAGTTTGAATGTATAGGCCTATAGTCTTAGATGTTTTTGATTAAGAATAAGCTTTCAACTTGAGAATCCAGCAGGTGGAACCATGAAGGGGAAGAAGAGTTACTGAAGACAGATTTTGTAGTCCAGCACCATTAGGTATGTTTAGAGCAATTTGAGTTTTGGTTACCTGGGTATCTCTATGCTATGATCTACGGAAATAAACCTGTTTCTCTTGTCATTGGTTGTATTTCCCCTGGATTCTGTAAGCCTAAAATAAACCCTTTCCTCCCATAAGCTGCTGGTCAGATGTTTGTTTCAGCAATGAGAAAATAAAAGCAATAATTTACTTCACCTTTTAGAAGAAACACGGCTTTAAAATAAGGGTATAGTAGAAAAAGATAGGAAATACATTTCAAATTTCCTAAGTTCTTTTCTTAGAGGAAAACCTATGAGGTATTTTGTAGATGATGTACTGAGTGAAAGAGAAGCTACAAAGTGGGTTATACTTTGTTTAGAAAAAAAAAAACAAGTTCTGCTTGAACTAGGTCAGGTCTAGTTTTATTTATTTCATGTATTGAGGTTCAAAGCACATTTTTCACCAAGACAAAAGGAACAGGAGATTTTTTTTTTTGCCAAAAATAAAAATAATCTGTACAAACATTTTTCAGGGGATGAGAGTCCCAAAATTTTGTTCTTAGCAATCTTTCCAGGGATTCTGATGAATGCTAAATTTGATGGTAATTGGAAAATGAGCTTAGAGTCAGTTTCATGTGCTATTTTTAGGTCTAAATCCTACATTCAAATGTACTCACCAGTTGTAACAATGCCTCCAGGTCTATCATGTGGAACATTGCCAACTATCTGCTTTTGTATAAAGTATAGCTGATAGCTGAGCCAGATCCCTGCCACGTTACCACTCCCTCTCTCCTATAAGTGACTTTATGGAGGTGACAGTTGGGACTCAGTTGATCTCCCCTCCCTCAATGCCAGTGCTACTGCTCTTACATGACTCAAAGGCCTTCTCCCAAATTGTGTTAGACATATTAATGTTTCTATATTCTCACAGCTTTCAAACTAGAACTAATTAGAATCTCCTAGGAATGTCTGAAAAATACAATCTTCCATACCAATTAAATCTCAATGTCTGGAGTGGGATCCATGTATTATGAGTTTTCACACACTCTCATATGACTGAATTGGAACAATTGGTGACAAACACTTTGGGTGACTGATGTAGGTTATTTCTCAACTGTTTTAGCTAGCTGATCACACTTGGATTATTTAAATTCAAAACACTGAACAGTTGTAATATATCAATGAAAAAATTAGATCTGACCTTCTGGAGAAAAACTAACATAGTACCTCTATTACACCTCTTTCCAGTAGTGAGAACTCTCCATAAATGATCTGTGGCATCAGGAGCAATAATTTTGTGGAGAAAGTGGTCCTGGCAAAATATCTGAGAGAAAATTGCATTTATAACAACCTCAAAGTATAAAATTGATTTTGATAAGTGAGGAGATCAGGAAAGAGGCTTTTTCCAAAAGTTGTAACAGACTAAGGAAAGCTGTGAATACTGTTGTGAAGAGCACAATGCTAGATGCTTTTGTTACATTGCATTTGTTCTCAATGAATCTCAAGAATTGCAGCATAAAACTGCCTTGGTTTCCTTGTGGTGAGGAGCAGTATTTCTACCAGTTACCTAAGATGATTCTGGAATTTGAATTTTACTTAAGAGAAATAGATATAATCTCAATGGCAGAAAATATGATTGAAGTTCTTCTTACCTTGCACACCATACCTTAGGCTGGAATTCATACCTGCCTCCAGTAACATCTTAGGGCTGAACACCAGGATGCACCAACAGTGACACCTCCTCCAACCAGGTAGCTTGAAATCTGTGTTACAGCTTTAATAAAACATGAGTCTATTGAGGGACATACATTCAAACTATCATATCCCTCATATTTTTGGTTTTTTGAGGTAGGGTCTCATGCTAGCTCAAGCTGACCTGAAATTCACTATGTAGTCTCAGGGTGGCCTCAAATTCATGATGATCCTCCTACCTCTGCCTCACAGTGTTGGGATTAAAGGCATGTGCCACCATGCCCAGATGACTTGTGTCTTTTATTAAAGCTTTTAACTTGGGTCTCCAGATATCTGGCTGGAGAAGGTATAAATTAGGAACAGATCCTTGGGTCCAGCCCTAAGTTGTGTTTGGTAAGGTCGATCATCATTCCAGCCCAAAGGTTCAAGAAAGATGTTTGAGCTCTGGGGTCCTGCTTGGTGCTTGTTTGTGTTTGCTGCTATTGTTGTTGTCTTGCTGTTTGGTTGTTTTTCTCTGTTTGGATGTATGGAATCAGCTTCTTCCATTACTGATGGAACTTCCTCCTAGATCTGTAAGCTTGAAATAAACCCCTTCCTACCATAAACTGTGTCTGGATTGGATGTTTATCCCATCAAAGTGAAGCTGAATACAAAAGTACCTAAAGGATCTGGCAGTATCTTCTGTGATAGAGAAAGAATAGAGGGTAGGAAGGGATAACTAGTTTGAGCAAATGTGGAAGAAGAGAAGATAGGTAAAAGGTAAGGTTTGGAGAAATTATTATGAAGGAAAAGCATAAATAAGTTTAGGTTAATTGATTAATAACAAGCATGTTGTACCATCCATTGATTCCATATTGGTATAAAGCTGCAACTAGTAAGAATTATTTCTATCAATAGACAATTCTTTTACATTTTTATAAGCATTATAAGACTGAGAAATATGTGAGCAAATAATTTTGTTATGAAAAAAATGATCTGTGTCATGTAGAGATGACTTAAACCTAGTGGAGAGAAATATATTATTTAAATTATCTAACAGTAATGTAATAAAATAAAGTATACTTTTAAACTTACTAACATGAAATTTCCTCTTATCTAACATACCTAAGAAGGTACTTTTGTCATTTGAATGTAAAATGACCTCCATAGGCTTATTTGTTTGAACACTTGATCACCAGCTTGTTGTGCTCTTTGGGATGTTGTGGAAACTTTAGGAGAGGGAGCTTTTCAGGAAGAAGTGGGCAACTGTTGGGGGCAGACAAATCTTGAGGTTATATATCCCTGCCCTACTTCCTATTATTCTTTGGTTCCTAACTGTGACTTGAATGTAATCAACTCTTCTCTTTCTCCTGCTGCCATGCCTTCCCTACCATAATGGAATGTATCCTCCAAAACTACAAGCCAGAATAAAGCCTTTCTTTCTTTAGGTTGCTTACCATTAGGTATTTGGTCACAGTATCTAAAAAAGTAATACAATTACCCTAAGAAAGACCTTTTTAACTTTCTATTGACAATTTTCATGAATATAGACAATATATCACAATCATAATCCCCTTGCACCACTCTATCTTTTCCTCCTGCCAAATTCCCCATCTCTACCCCCCATTTATTCCAACTAATCTACTTTCTATTTTGATATCCTCATTTTTCCTCCTATTATTTAGGTCTTGTGTAGGTAGCATCAGTAACTGTGAGATCATGAATATCAAAGCCACTTTGTGTCTGGAAGACAGGATTATAAGCAGTCCTCCCCTTCCTTTGGCTCTTATTTTCTGTATTCTATTTATTCCCCAATGGCCCCTGAATCTTGTGGGGAGGTTGTAATAGAGTTATCTCACATAGTGTTGAACACTCCATTGTCACATCTTCTCAGTTCTTTGGTGAGTTTTGGATCAACCCAATCATCACTGCCATCTGAAAAGGGAAGCGTCTCTAACTAAAAGTGTGAGCAACATTAATATAGGGATATAAACATAGGCATATAAATACTTTTGGTTTGGTGGGCATAATATATACCTTTAGCCAGGCAATAATAGTAGTTTCCCTTCTAGGACTTATGACCTCCCAAAGGCTTGTGATTAGATTTTCAGTATTGGGCAGTCTAATCAGATAGCAGCTCTTTCTCTAATATCAAAGAGTTTTTACAACAGGTTATAGTAGGTGGGATAAAAAAATAGTTTTTGAACTTTAGATGAATTGGAAAGAATCACTTTTTAAAAAAATTCATTATTTTCTTTTTTTAAAAAATTATTTTATTTTTTTGTTTTTCGAGGTAGGGTTTCACTCTAGCTCCAGGCTGACCTGGAATTCACTCTGTAGGCTCACGGTGGCCTCAAACTCATGGCGATCCTCCTACCTCTGCCTCCCGAGTGCTGGGATTAAAGGCGTGCACCACCACGCCCGGCTATTATTTTATTTTTTATGAGAGAAAGAGAGAGAGAGAGAGAGAGAGAGAGAGAACTGGCACACCAGGCCCTCTAGCCACTGCAGTCAAACTCCAGATATGTGCACCACTTTGTTGCATGCATGACCTTGTGCATATACATCACATTGTGCATCTGGATTACATAGTTTCTGGAGTGTGTTATCTGCATCCTTAGGCTTCACAGGCAAGCACCATAACTGTGAAGCCAGCTCTCCAGCTCTTTATTTATTTTTTATGGTGTTGGAGGGGAGAGAGAGTGTGTATGGGTGCACCAGTGCCTCCAGCCAGATGAACTCAAGATGTACGTGACACTTGCTTTATGTGGGGACTGGGGGCTTGAACCTGGGCTGGCAGACTTTGAAAGCAAGGGCCTGTAACTGCTGAGCTATCACCTTAATTCAAAAGGAATTCTTTTTTAAAAGAAAATAGTTAAGTTAGGCATGATGGGTCACAAATTTAATTCCAGAGCTCAAGAGGATAAAGTATGAGGATCATTATAAGTAGGAAGCCAGTCTAGACTATCAGTGAGCTCCAGGTCAGCCTAAGCTAGAGTGAGACCCTTCCTCAAAAAGCAAAACAAAAGCCCTAGGAAATAACTTAAAAATGAATTGTATGTCTCTAAATAGTTTAGCTCATATGCCTCTTCTCAATATCATGATGGCTGTATTTCATTGGTAACTAATTAAAGTAGAATTTACCATTACACTTATGGATTTTCCTTTGGAGTATTTATGCATTTTCTAAGATATGATATATGACCATATAAATTCTATACCCCATTTTACTCTCCATCAAATTCTTCATTGAAAGTAAAATGTCTATAAATATACATGACAATAGGAAACTTTTTTTCAGGGTCTTAAACATGTGACTTTAGGCCCATGACTTTCCCAAGCTTTGATGCCATTTTTCATGGATATTTGAGTTAATTGTATAATGATTAATTTTTGAGAGTTAAATTCAGGACAAGTCTTATCTTTCCTGGAAAGCATATATTCCATTGGTATACTAATGGCAGTTTTAAAAATGTGGAATTCAATAGAAAATGCTGTCACTTAAGGTTCTTGGTAATAATTGCTAAGAATCTTACAGATTAATTCTGTATGATATAATCTAGAATGTGTAGTATCTTCTATGTGGCAGATAATATTCTAGGATATTTATACATACTTTTCTTTTGTTGTTGTTTTTTTTTTGTCTTTCGAGGTAGGGTCTTGCTCTAGCCCAGGCTGACCTGGTATTCGCTATGTAGTCTCAGGGTGGCCTTGAACTTGCAGCAATCCTCCTACCTCTGCCTCCCAAGTGCTGGGATTAAAAGTATGTGCCACCATGCCCGGCTGATATTTTTCTTACTTTACAAAAAAAATTGAAATGGCTATACAGATATCCTCCTTCACAGGTAATAAAACTGAGACAAAAGGAAGTTAGATCACCTACTCAATATCAAATAGCTACTAAATGACAAGGAGAATCTAAATTCAAACAATCAGGCTTTGTTTTTCATTTTGTTAAGCTCTATACCACACCATATATATATATATATATATATATATATATATATATATATATATATATATATATATATATATATGAGCTTGCAACAATGGTGGGATACAAGTTATGATTTTGTTTTTGTCCTTTCATGAATAATGCAGTTTTCCCCTTTCAGTGAATATGCTTTCTCACAATGCAGTATGACTACATTTCCTGATAGAGCTGACCTCTGATATTATCTATACATAATCCTGAGCCTTCGAATCACATGACGTGACCTGGTGCTGAGTATTTAGTAGAATGTCATTGAAATTCTGGGCTCCTTAATGAACCTATTCTTTTTTCTTTCTTCATATAAGCTGTTGGGAGTCATACAACTCCATAGGGCTCCAAGTTAGAATTCTATTTTACATATTCATTAGAATGTAATAAATTGTTTAAGTACTAAACTTTAAATACTAGGGAAACAAGGTCACCTTTTTAGACATTTTTTTCAGGCTTATTGCTGTATTAAATGTCTGACAGACATTGCTGTCCTTATACTGTTATACTTAATTTCTTAGACAAGACGGAGCTACAATCAAATTGTTTTGTACCTTAGTTAAATCTAAGACCACAAAAGGAGTAATTCACTAGTGATGGCATAAAATTCAATGTTTCTTTTTCCTTGCTTACTGTCCTTAACATTCATTATTATAGTCCAACTTTAGCATATATTATAATAAAAGATAATTTCAAATGCAACATTAAAAATGGAATCTTCAGATAGCCCTTTTTAAAGTTAATTGTACTTTTGGGGGGGGATATATAACCAAATAACAATATAACAGATTGTGTATTCATTTTTTTTTTTTTTTAATTTTTGAGGTAGGGTCTCACTCTAGCCCAGACTGACCTAGAATTCACTATGTAGTCTCAGGGTCGCCTTGAACTCATGGCAATCCTCCTACCTCTGCCTCCCTAGTGCTGGGATAAAAGGCGTGTGCCACCACACCTGGCTGTGTATTAATTTTAAATTACTTCCTCTGTATATTTTGGATTCAATCTAGGCTTTGTTTAATTTTCTGCATTTATCATTTTGTACAAAGCCCATCTTAAAGTTGTCAACTTTGTCTTAAGAGTTCATAAATGTTTCCAGACTTTTCCATCTACCTGCCTTTCTACATGTTTTTCTCTTCAAGCTGAAATTCTTATGTGGTAGGTTCCCCTAACCTAAGCTTACTATTATTAAAAACAATTGATCAATTAAAGTAATTCATTAGGGTGCTATCAATGACAATAAATTGCTCAATATGTTAACCTTCTTTTTAATAGATTATGTTTCAGCATAAAGATTTTAAAACATTGTGTTTTACCATAAAGACGTTTCCAAAAAAATAATTAATATAAAAATCTATTTGGAAAAGGAAATATTTGTAGTGTACAAGAAATTATCCTTATAGGAAATGTCTAAAAGAAAATTTACTTTGTAAAGTAAAACATGATATTAATCAGGAACTTTTTCATGTTTTTATACGGGTGAACTTAAGGTAAAGTCCTTGAGTTCATACATATTTGAATATTTGAGAATATTTTTATTTACCTTTTAAATTGATACACTTATAGATGGATGCAATCATAGATTCAACTTTTTTCTTGAATCCACTATTAAAAGTAATTTTGAGATAAGCTTGGAATTTTATTTTGTTATATAAGTCATTTACTTCTTTTGTCAGTGTACTTACAAGTTTGTTCCTTTGTTTTTAAAGTTCACTAATTTTATAAGACTACACTTTGCTCTGAAGAATTTTATAATAACATTCCGAGCTGCCTTTTCAAAAGAGTATTTCATTTATTTTGGACAGAGAGAAATAGAGAGAGAGAGAGAGAGAGAGAGGGTGCACCAAGGACTTCTGCTAATTGCAAATTAGCAAACAGTTTGTGTCTGGCTTTACATGGGTATTTGTGAATTAAAACCGGGTCATCAGGTTTTCCAAGCAGGCATCTTTAGCAGCAGAGTTAGCTCTATAGCACCCAAGACACATTTTTAAAACCTAATGTATGGGGCTGGAGAGATGGCTTAGTGGTTAAAGTGCTTGCATGCAAAGGCTAAGGACTCATGTTCAATTCTTCAGGCTCCACGTAAGCCAGACACATAGTGATACAAGTGTACAAGGTCGCACATACGCACAAGGAGGCATATGTGTCTGGAGTTCTATTGCAGTGGCTGGAGGCTCTGGTGCACCAACTCTCTCTCTCTCTTACTCTCACATTAAAAAAAAAGCCATCTGTTTGGCTTGTCTCGGGAAAAAAATCCACAATGTATAAAGATATATTATTTATGGACATTTTTACTTATTCTTTTCAATTTATATCTTTCAATTTGGGGATCATCCCTCTTCAACTTTTGAATGATATAATCACTTCTTAGATAACTATAATCTGTTTATCAAAAATGTTTTCAAATCTTGATTCAAGTTCTATTTCTGCCATGAAAGTTTCACAACCTCCAGGAGCACTTGCAAAATATGGCTAATAATAGTATCTACCTCATTAGTATGTTGTGCTATTCAAAAAGCATTACAATGAAGCACTTAATATAGTGGCCATTAGATGGCATTAGTATTATCTACTAATATTCAAGAACTCAAGGGCAAAATTGAGATTCTTAGACATTTATTACATTTAACAAGCAAAATAAAGGACATTCAGTGTGAAAAATACTTAAGCAATCACAAACAAAATACATCCTTAGAGTTGACCAACAAAAAAGCTCTCTTTTCTAAGAAAATTGATTTATAATTGATTTAAAATTGATTTATAATAAAGAAAATTTATTATAATAGATTATTTTTCTAAGTAATTTCATCCTTCATTTTTGCTTCTGTTTTGTGATCTTCAGAGGCCCTGGCATTAAGCATTAGAAAGAAATTTAAATGTTCTAATATAGTGATGAACTGAGCACTGTTAGTCATATCTATTCACATGAGCCTAAGACTAGATGGCAGTTCTCGAAGCTTGAGAGAAAGTATTAGTGAACCACAGAGCATAGGTGCATATATTAGGTGGTATTTTAAACACAGACTAAAATTTTTCTCCATATATAGAATGCTGTGTGATATTAATAGTCAGGATATGTGGTATTCTTTTGTTTCAGAAATTTCTATTTAGAAAAATATTGTGTGTGTGTGTGTGTGTCTGTACATGCCTGATGGCACAATGTGGAGAGAGAACAACTCTGGATTCTTGCTCTGTGGTTATTTCCTACATTCTACATGAGCTTTTGAAAATCCCCTAGTCTCTGCCTTCCATATTGCTGTTAGCATGAGTGTCAGCACTCTGTGATTAAAGTAAGCTGGCTCTGGCTTCTGGCTTTTTAAATGGGATCTGGGAATTGAACTTGTATACTCCAGCTTGACCTGCAAGTGCTTTATCCAGTGAGTGATCTCCTCATACCTCAAAGTACTTGGTTGCATAGTTACAAATTAGCTGTTAGATAATGAACACATCTCATTGAGCTTAAGAAGTTGAAAATAGATGGTCAAGAACATTATTGGAAGGAAATACTCAATATTTTTGTAGTAAGGGACCACAAAACTATTTATAGACTAATTTTCCTGGGAAAATTTCAAGTCACAAAAAAAGGCTAAATAGTTGTTCCAATGTCTATAAGCAGGGAATTTTCTTCCTGTATTCCTTTTAAAAATATTTTTATTTATTTGCAAGTAGAGACAGAGAATGAATGAATGAATGAATGAATGAAGAATGAATGAATGAGTGTGCAAGGGCCTCTTGCCACTCCAAACTAACAACTGGGTCTGTTTCAGTACTGGGTAATCAAACCCCAGGATGGCAGGCATTGTAAGTAAGCTCCTTTAATCACTGAGCAACCCCTAACACTTCTTTATGTGAACTTGTGTTTTTTCCAATTGCTCTAACTTATATGCTTATCTCTAAGGTATTTTTTTTAGGAATGAAGTGAGTATGGTTCTGAGAAAATAATTTCATTTCCTCAACTCTGCTGATTAAATTTTTAGAATGAATTCCTGATTGACTACTAAAAATAATGAAAAATTGTAAACTGCATGAGAACAGGGAACATATCACATGTCTGTTTTCATATTTACTTCAGTATTATTCATTATTCAACCTCATGCATTGTATACACACAATAACAATTCCTTGAAAGAGTGAGGGTTAAAAAAAAATTACTCTCTTTGAGACTTACAGTCCAGAATTTTGTAAAATTTGTATATAACCTTATTGTTCTCTATTTTGAAAATAATTTGTAGCCTTCCCAATAAGTTATTTTTCTTCTAGAAACAGTTGATACATCACTGATTTCTTTCAAAGGACATTATTTAGATCTTTTCTAAGACAGAGTCATCAGTAAGATGTGATACAGATTTTGAGTTTGCAAAGATTTAACGATGTTATGTCAATGTTTGGCTTCAGATTTCCTAAAATCAAGTCAACATGATGTCTTGTTTGAGAGAATAATCCAGGGAGCAGAAATGAGGAGCAGCATTTGTAGAACAGGGATGGAGAGAAAAAGTCAAGTGCAAGGACGCTTAATCAAAGGGCAATTCCTACAGGTAGATGGTTGCTTGCTCCTGATGAATCTTGTGAGAAGAGTAGTAAATGCTGCACATTATGGTCTATTTAGCATAAGGAAGAGAGAATCATGTGTTCATCCAATTTAATTCCATTGCTGTCAGAGCTTATCTTAGGAAGCACTATCTTCTGTGTATTTTCAACTTGCTTTTGTGTGAACAGTGATCAAGTATCCATGTTGGCCTATATGCAGTATCAGGGATTCTCAGAGAAGGACACAAGAGGCATTTAGAATGGCATTAAGGTCAGGTGTTGTTGGCACTCACATGTATCAAGTGCCTGAAACATGAGGTCAAGTTGAAAAGTTTCAAGTGACATATTAGAGGTGTTTCACACTAATTGCAAAATAGCCTACAAATGTGCCTTGAATAAGTTTGGATAGCAACACTGAGCCCTCAAAAATACTTTTTTATAATTCAATCTATGAAATCTGTAGTTCTTTCTAAATCACACACAATTCACTCTGAAAATTTAACATTAGCAGAACCTCAAGATTATACTATAAGGTTATAATGAAAACATATTTAAGGGCAAGAAAATGATGAAAACTAAATGTAAGGAAACACTGAATTTAAAGGAGATGAGGACATATGGCTTTTCATATAAGGGCAACACAAATCTTAAAAATTAGGTTCATTCATAGATAATTTTTGAAATTAAAGTTTTATCTGAAATATTTATGGTCAGCGTTAATTTAAGCTAGTTCTCAAAAATTTTCATTTAGACACTGCCATGTCCTTGAAAAATAGTTAGAGCTATCAATATTAAAATCAAATATAGAAAAATAATAGCTTTATTTTTATTGGGTAAGAAATGCACATAGAAGCCCTAAGTCTGTCAAGTAAAACACTGCCAGAAAGAATAAATGCACTAACACAATGAGACTAACAGATGCACTTAGCCTGACCATTGCAACCTCAAGTCATTGTCAGACTGTGTTCCATAATTCATTTATTCATTAGAGTCAAAGATAGATGAGTCACAAGCAAGTCACTTTCCTCATTTAAGTTTGTTCATTGACATGAGCAGGAGTTTTAAATGTTGCTCCTAAAACTGTTCCCAGGGCACAGAACTACTTTAGTTTTCATTCCATACTGAAGATGCCCTTTAAGTTGCATTCAAGCAATGAGAAAGGAGCATCTAATTTGGCTGAGCTCCAAAACGTCATGTTATACTTCAAGGAAAACACAAGTGTACATGTAGATTGTGACTACTTTCACAGTAGATCTTACTCATGAATTTGTCAATTAGCTGGAGACCAACTTCCTTTGTTAAGCTACTCACTGACAATGGAGACCCAAGGGATGTGCAGAATACATGTAACTAGTAAGTGCTATTGAGCCAGCAGTTTCCTTTGGCAGCTTGACTACAAGGTTGGAGCCCAAAACAAATACAAGTTTTTCTCTCCTGGCAGCTCCTGAGTCAAATACATGGCAAGGAATGATTATGTGTTCACAATAGGTTGTGTATATAGACAATGATATCCTTGGTGACACTCTAATTTCTCTTAGTTTAAATGAGGAAATCCAAGAAAGACCTCTTTGCATCTCATAATTCTATTTAGAAATTAAAATAATGAGAAACTATCTGCAGTTGAAAAGAAAAAATGAAACAAGAAAGGAATGAAGGAGAAAGGAAACAAGGAAAAGGGAGAAAGAAGGAAAGAGAGGAACAAGTATGTATGTATTCAGGCTATATATAAGTCAGTTCAGAAAAGTGATGGAAAGAAGACAGGGTATGGAAAGAAAATATGTAGATTATTTGTTAACATAAGATGTGTGATTCAATGACATCAAAAATTTCCCAGATCTCAATAACTTTAATAAAATAACATAGGCTTATATCCTCCTATTTTTACCTGCTGGGAAGAAGAAGTGAAGAGCCACAATAGTTTCTTTGTACTCCTCACACAGGCTTATATAGACTCCCTCCACTTAAAGTGCTGTCATCTCAGTATAAAACTGCATAGTCAGGGCTGGAGAGATGGCTTAGTGGTTAAGGCATTTGCCTGCAAAGCCAAAGGATCCCGCTTCAACTCTCCAGGACCCACATAAGCCTGATGCACAAGGGGGCACATGCATCTGGAGTTTGTTTGCAGTGGCTGGAGGCCCTGATGTGTCCATTCTCTCTCTTTCTCTCCCTTTCTTTCTCTCTCTCTCTCTCTCTCTCTCTCTTAAATAAATAAATAAATAAATGAATAAATATTTTTAAAATGCATAGTCCACTACAGCATGGATAACAGGGCAGAGGAAGTGAGAATGAGTATTCATAGATTTTGTTCTAAAAATTATAGATTACTTTTCATCAATATGCTTATTTATATATTCTTGGATATTTTGAAAAAGGGTCTCACTTTGTAGCCCAGGCTGGACTCAAACATACAGCAATCCTTCTGCCTTAGCCTCCTGAGTACTACAATTACAGGCATGGAATACCACACCTAGCCATTGCTTTAAATTTTATTATATTAGTCATAATTAGTGATATGGCCACTTGCAACTTTAAAGAATTAGGAAAGTATAATTGTTTGTATACCTGGATAAAAATATAATTGAATATATTGTTATTTATTGGAATATATTCATGGGTGCTATTACTAGTAATAACTCCTATAATTTTTATCATGACTCTCATGTTGGCTTGTACATCCTTTGGAAAATACCAACCTGTATGGACTCAGTTTCCTCACTGTATAATGGAAAATACACATGCCCAACTTAGAGTAATTATAAGTTCCAGATAAGAAATACATTTAAAGTTACATGGTATATTAATATTCAGTTAATTATAATCATTTTATTTCCAAAGGAAAACAATTTTCTCTAAGCACTCAAGTTTGAATTTTCTAGGCTTATTATCAATAAAAGCCAGATATACCATCTTACATCACTGTTCTTTTGACCTAAAAAATGTTTTTTGACATTTGTGTAAAACCATCCAGACTTGAGGGAAGAGATGTTTTGATTGATTAACATAATGCTACTATTGATGTAGTAATTATTATGTATAAAAGACCCCAAAGATTCACTACAAAACAATTCTGTCTGAATAAACATCTTATTTTTATAATAAGACAATTTTTTGTTTAATATGCTTATGTGTTCTGTTATATTGTGGATATACAGTTCGGGTTAATGATATAAGTACTTAGGAGTTATGGTTCATAACATATATCATATATTTGCCTTATATACCTCAGCATCTAGGGAATGTATGGTGCCTAACATTCCCTTTATTATTGCCTTAGCGTACTTAGAACTCTTTATACATGATGTGGTTCCATGACTACTATGTTTTGAAGTTATAAAACTAACATGTTTAATAACCATTGCGATTTAAATAATTTTGCTATAGATAATTTTGGAATTACCATGGATAAACCTCCAACTTTAAACATGGAGTTTAAATGAAAGTACTCTTTCCTCTTAGTCCCTTGATTCACAAAACGCAAAATGACATTCTTATGCTCTAAAGTGCTTCTCCATGCTTAACCACTCTTTTGAAATCCAATAAAAGGGAATCTTTTTCACAATATTTCTGTCTTAAGTATCTTCCAATGCAACACAGTAATGAATTCATTATATTCCCTACCAAACAAAGTCTAGTTCATCCTATGGTTTATTCTAGCTACAATCTAATCTATAGGGTTTACTGCTATGGTTAATCATTTTCCACATTATCTATATTAAGTTAGTAACATCATCCTACTGGTTGTGGTTCCATGTGAAATATTCACTATAAGCTAATGTTTTTAAACACCTAGTCCTCAATTGGTGGCACTTTTTTGAAGGTTAAGGAGCCTTTGGTGTTTGGGGATTTCCTGGATGATTTGGATCACTGGGAGTGAGCCTTAAAGTTTTAGAGCCTTGCCCTACTTCCTGTTCTTCTGCTGCTTCTTGATTCTGTCTGAAATGTCATCAACTAGCTCCTCCCTACTGCCACCATGCCTTTCCCATCATGATGGAATGTGTTATCCTAGAACTGTAAGGCAAATTAAACTTTTTCTTTCATTAAGTTGCTCTGTCAGGTATTTGGACACAGCAAGAGGAAGAAACCAATACACAACATAGCTTTCTTTCTGGGTCTGCTTCACCATTCTTTATCTATTACCCTTACGTAATCGTTTCTCACTGAAGAAAACATAATACTCCTCTTCTAGCTAGACTCTTCACCTACAATCTTTTACTTTTTTTTTCCAATTTCAATCACAATTCACACCGCTATTAGAGGAATAATTCTGCTAATTTCTCCCCAAATTATTTTTTCCTATGATACATTTAAAAACTTTTTTGAACATAAACTTATACTTCCCAAATAACAACAGCAGCTGAATTTCCAAATATGTTTTTTTTTTTCATTTTCTGGGAGGCACAGCTATCCAGAATATAATGCAAGAATGAATGAAGTAAGCTATTCTTTCATTCCCTGGTATGAATGGAATGCTGTTCTGTGCTACATGGTCTGTCTTCCAAAGTGGCCTCCCAGTGGCTGAATAATACAACCTGAATATAGGAGGTAGTAGTTCCTCATTAGAAGAACTGGGCCAATAAAACAGGCAGATATCACTCTTCCTCCTGTTCCCTTCTGAGGCTTACTATAAGAAGTAGGCTTTCTTTACCTGTCTCCCAGAGAAATTTAACATCAGTGCCAAACAAACACACTCAACCTGCTGTGTATCCCCACAGTGAGTGATGAAGCAAAACCAGGCTTAGGAGTTCAATGCGTCAGCCTTCTTTGTATCTTCTTTTGCCTTTTTTCTCCTTTTATTCTTTGCTCTCAAATCCCTAGCTTGCCCTCTCATATAAGATGTCAGCTCATTAATCTACCCTCAGGCTCTGCTTACACAGAACCAGGGCTAAGATATATGGTAAAATAAAAGCAATCACTACAAAGGTAGAGAGTAAGAAGGAAATCTCTTCCAGAAAACAAAAAGAAAACCTAACCTTTGCTCTAAATTCTCATTTTTCTCCTGATATTTTCAGTTTGTGTATGCCTGTCCAAATATCATTTAAGCATACAAGCATGCACTTCAATATGGCATACTGTTATGTATAAGTGAATGTGTGTCCTTCATTTAAAAATTAAAAATAACCATAACACCCCATATATTTTTAATTTTTTTAAATTCCATTATTTTTGGAGAGAGACATAGAGAGGACAGAGAGGGAGAAAGAGACCGATAGAGAATGGGTGGGCCAGCAGTCTCTCAGCTGCTGTGAACGAAATCCAGATGCGTGTGCCTCCTTGTGGTCAAGTGCACCATTCCACCCTTGCATCACTGCATCTGGCTAAACGTGGGACCTGGAGATTGGAATCGGGTTCTTAGGCTTAGCAGGCAGGTGCCTTAACCGCTAAGCCATCTCTCTAGCCCAAGACCTCATATTTTTCAAGTGAACTTTCTAAATTATTAGACAAAACATATTATTTCAAGTGTAAAATCTTCTCCTTGATTTTTCCTGTCCACAAAAAAATACACATTCCCAGTATTTAACGCCCTCTACACATAAGCCTAAACCTTTGACAATCTTCATTCCCATCTAGTACCTTATGCAATGTGTCCTTCAGTTAGCCATACTCTATGACTTTCTTTTCCCAGTAAAGCAATGTTTTCATGTATCCATACATATTTGAATGCATGGCCATTTGCATGAAATTATATATCTATACATAATATATGCTATATATAATATAAAGGTGTGTGTGTGTGTGTGTGTGTGTGTGTGTGTGTGTGTGTGTGTTGCAGTCCAGTTCACATTGCTCACAGAAATCACCCAACCAAGAGCAGCTTGTGGGTAAAAAAAAAAGGTTTATTTTGGCTTACACACTCGAGAAGAAGCTCCATGATGGCAGGGGAAAATGACAGTATGAGCAGAGGGTGGACATCACCACCTGGCTAACATCGTGTGGACAACAGCAACAGGAAGTGTGCCAAACACTAACAATGGAAAACTGGCTATAATACCCAAAAGCCCGCCCCAAGAATACACTGTCCCTGGGAGGCATTAATTCCCAAATCTCCATCACTTGGGAACCTAGTATTCAGAAGACCTAAGTTTATGAGAGACATCTGGATCAAACCACCACATTCCACCCCTTGCTCCCTTAAACTGATAACCATACATGATGTAAAATGCAATGCGTTCAGTCCAACTTTAAAAGTTCCCATAATTTTGATCAATCCTAATGATGTTCAAACAGCCACATAATCCAAGGTCTTTTAACTGAGCCATAATATTCCCCCCCCCCAAAAATCCCCAAAACCCATAATGGCACAGAATAAATATTCACTCTATAATAGATGACATTGAGTATAGCAAATAAATATTCAACCAGTAAAAGATTTAGAACAACCAGGCAAACATCAAACTCTGTTGCTCCAAGTCCACTAACTCTCTCCAGTAATAAATCTCTAAGTCCAATAATTCTAACCAGCAACAAGTCTCTGGAGTTCCAATTCTGTCCCCCCAGCTAGGCTACTCACAGTCCTGAAAAACTTCATCCAGGGTAGCAACTCTCCTTAGCAGTCATGTTGTGGTCCCAGCATTTCCATTGGGTCTCCACTGCAACCCATGGTCCATCCTCATGGCTCCATTGGGTCTCCATGCAGGCATCCAGCAGACCTGCTTCACACTGGCCATGGCTGTTTCACAAACACAAGACCATGTTGCAAATTCAATGACCCACACCTTCCTGCATTTCTATACACCATAATATCAGGTAGGGTGCCAATTTGTGAATCCAGGGGACAATAAAGCAGACTAGGAAGAACAGGACACTGCTTCAGTATCCAGGCCCCTTCAAAAGATTGCATTCTTTCTTTGGTCCCAATGCAGTTCAGCTGGCTCAATCTCAATGGTTATAATATTTCATACAATTGCAGCTGTACAGGCAGCAGTTTGGCCCAAAGCTTTCTTTTTTTTTTTTTCTGTGCGATATCTTTCTGCTCATATCAATCTGTTTCTACTCAAAGTAACCCTGTAGAAGTTCTCAGGACACGGGCATAACAGCAAGCCTCTCACACAAACTGCTTCTAGCCCAGTCCAGGCAAAGCTTTCTCACCCTCATAAGCCAAACCTCACACTCTGTAGTTCTTACTGCATTCAGGTCTTTCAACTCTGACCAGAATACTCCATCAAGCTGTACTTACAGGACTGCAAGGAATCTCTTATTACAAGATTTCAAATCCTTCCACATTCCTCTTGAAAAACATCTCCAAAAGGCCAAAGCCACAAATTGAGGTGTCTAGAAGTAATCCCACTCCTCTGGTACCAACTTTACTGCTGCAGTCATGTTTGTGTTGCTGGTAGAAATCACCCAACCAAGTGCAGATTTTGGGAAAAAAGTATTTATTTTGGCTTACAGACTTGAGGGAAAGCCCCATGACAGGGAAAATGATGACATGAGCAGAGGGTGGACATCATCTCCTCACCAACATCAGATGGACAACAGGAGAGTGTCCAAACACCTGCAAGGGGAAACTGTCTATAATACCCATAAGCCTGCCTGCAACAATAAACTGCCTCCAGGAGACATTAATTCCCAAATCTCCATCAGTTGGGAGCCTAGCATTCAGAACACCTAAGTTTATGGGGAACACCTGGATCAAACTGCCATAGCATTTATGTGTGTGTAAGTGATGATTCAATGAATCATCAAATCAATACTACAACTGATGACTTATTTGATGCTCTTTTTAAATGTTATTCTCATTCTTCTCTCTTTCATGCAGTTAACAGTTTCTATAGCTGTGCATGTATCTGTTTTGCAAAATAGCTACTTATACCTCTAAAATGGCTATACATTGTAAATTGGGCTAGGTATAATGTTTGCAGAGTAAACCAAGTAGCCAAGCTAAGTAAAATGATAACTTTATTTTTCTATACATTATTACTCTCCTATGCGTATAAATCTTTGGCCCTAAAACAGTTCATTTCTTCATTCCGTAAAGTTTTCAGGTGAATCATTTAATTCTGGTTTTGCCCTTCATGATTGTTACTGCTGTTGCTACTGAGAGATGGAACATGGAATGTTATTGTTCCTAATATTTTCAAAAAAAAATTATTCTATGGGGGCTGGGGAAATGGCTTAGTGGTTAAGGTGTTTGCCTGTGAAGCCTAAGGACACCAGTTTGATTCCCCAGGACCCATGTAAGCCAGATACACAAGGGTGAGCATGTGTCTGGAGTTTGTTTGCAGTGGATGGAGGCCCTGGTGTGCCCATTCTCTCTTTCTCTCTGCCTCTGTGCTCTCTCTCTCTCTCTCAAATAAATAAATTAATTAATTATTTTTTAAAAAATTATTATATAGCACATGCACAGTATAGGAGCCATTGAACCAAGTTGTCTCTGCTCAGGACTGCATAATGAAATATCATTACACATTCAAAACCCTGAAGAGTCATCAGCATCCTCCAAATTCTGCATGCAAATGTAGAAGCTAATGTGTAGAACTGCTTATAGGTCTTTGATGATAAGATTATCTGATATTTAAAAAAAAAACTTGTTAGAATAAAATGAACTTTCAGTCAGAGTTTTTGAGTTGTTTTAACTTTGTTGAGATGAAGAAAACAAGATTTTGAGCTTCTTGAAAGGAAGGAGTTATATATGCATGAAGTATTGATTTAGCCTTCTTGATCCAAGTCTACCAGAATGTGAACATTATATAATGCATTTCTATTTGTTCATAATGCATTAAAGGGCATCCAAAATTTTGTTCATACCTGAACATACTTTGAAATGAAGGTTTCTCAAAGTAACATGTCCTTCTTTAAAAAAATCTGCTTCTTATTTGCTTTTGTCTCTCATTGCTCCCCACGTTGAAATCCATTGAAGGTTTGCAAAGACATCTCTGCATCTCTCCATAACTGAAATTGATTAAATGCATGCAAGGGAGCTTCTGAGGAAATTGGTTATCAACAGACCACAATTTCTGTGCTCCTTCTTAAAGATGCACAATACAATGAGAATTATTGGACCAAATTCAAATGCCAATACTATTTATTGGCATTATTTTCCTTAAGTGGAGGCTATGATAAGTTAAAATTAAAAGGTTTCTACATTAGAAATGCTTAAAGCATGGGCTGGAGAAATTGCTTAGCGGTTAGGCGTTTACCTGTGAAGCCTAAGGACTCTGGTTCGAGGCTCAATTCCCCAGGACCCACGTAAGCCAGATGCACAAGGTAATATCTGGAGTTCATTTGCAGTGGCTAGAGGCCCCGGCACGCCCATTCTCTCTCTCTCTCTCTCTCTCTCTCCATGTCTATTTCTGTATCTCTATCTCAGATAAATGAATAAAAATAAAATAGAAATGCTTAAAGCAAACAATTAATGAGAAATACTCAGTGTTTAACAAAATGTTTTTTGCTTGGCAGTGAGCAAGCAGAACACATTCCCACAAAGGATAGATAATGAGTCAATTTGATTCACATAGTTTTATAGTGAGTAATAATACTTTTTTAAAATGCTAAACAGGGCTGGAGAGATGGCTTAGTGGTTAAGATGCCTGCCTGCCAAGCCTAAGAATGCCCTTCCAATTCTCCATGTTCCATGTTTAGCCAGACACAAAAAGTGATGCAAGGTTTCAATGCTGCACTTGCCCACAAGGGAGTGGATGCTTCTGGAGTTCATTCACAGCAACTGAGAGGCCACTGGCTCACCCATTCTCTCTCTCTCTCTCTTTCTCAAATTAAAAAAAAAAGCTAAACATATTTGGGAATGTTTGGCAAAGTCTGACATGTTTTTTTTTTTTTTTTTTTTCCCTCATGGTCTTACATAGACTTACTTATATACTCAGTTTTAGTTCAGTATTTCTTTCTCTGCAATGTCAAATGTGTGAAATGCTTGGCAGTCATGGGACCTATGTAAAATGAAACTGGCTCATTTCTTGGGTAGACCTTGCCTTTTAAAAATTTTAGATTTGTAAGAAACAAACAAGTAAAAGATTATAAAAAGGCAAACTTACAGAATAAATAAATAAAATTATAGTGTTCTCTAACCTAGCTTCACAATAATGAAATACATACTCACACATTTGTGGCCATAAAAATAAATCATTACATACCTAATAGGCATCTTGAGGTTTGAACAATAAGAAGGGTAAGGCTTGTGGGGAGGGGAAGGATGGGGAAGAACATAAAACTGAATAGAAATTGAACTGGTACCACAGAAACCCATATACTCAAAAACTGACTACATGGTTGAACCCTCAACAGGACCTTAGGGAAAACACCTGGATCAAAGGGCCCTGGAGAGGGTGAGATGAAGCCTAACCTTAAATTTCTTCTGTTTATATTTTTTCTCTTTTACTTTTGCCTTTTCCCTTGGCACTGGCCTGTAACTCCCAGTGCCAGGATGTGGTAAATAACCACAATGAGCTGTTTATCAGAGACACCTACAAGGTCTCCCAAAACAAGACAGACGTCTGTCAGAACACTAGTTTACTCACCAGAGGTTAATGGTAAGATCCTACTACTGAAGACACCATATGCTATTGGCATGGAACATGGAGAGGCCTGGCTGGAATCCAGAAGAGAGCCAGTCCCCAGACAGTTAGCCCATCTAGTGTTGGAAGGCACTACATGAGCTACCAGGGTAAATTGACCAACATCTACCCAAGCAACTTGAGGTCTAAGCTACTCAGAAGCAAACAACCTATGCAATGCTCACCCAAGTGCAATAGTGGCACACAGCCATGGTGGGAAACCAACTGCTCTTAGATTGGCTAACAGACCTGCTCAGTGGAAAGGAACCCATATCTGGAACTGGGAAACAAGTGAGAGTCATATCCAGATAATGAGTTTGCTTTCTAGTATCAAGCTCCCACTAATCTTGGGCTACAGAGGATCTACACTCATTAAATTCTCTCTGATCTAATAATGGTTATACTGTTTAACCTGTGCTGACTTCACTCTCCATTGGAGAATCTTCTTCTCTTTCTCAGACAGAAACTGGACATGAGGAGAGAAAGGACCCATCACAACTCACCCCTGCCCCAGTTGAAACCATAGAGGAACTGGAAAATGGTAAACCAGATATCATTACAATGGTGGAGATAGACATTGAAGACACCCAGCACCTACAAAACCAGAGCTAATTACTTTCCTCAGACTTAAAACGCACCCAATACGGCTCAGGGTATTTTGCAGAAGAGGGAGCAGAAAGGTACTTAGAGCCACAAGTTGGGACATTTTGCACAGAGACATTGCCTTTTCTCCATAACTGACTATTGCCCAAAGAATGGATGACCTACAATCCCCATGGGGATGATCTGCATCCCCAAGGAAAAGGGTCCTTTAAGAAAAGGGGCAGGTTTGAGGAAAAGGATGGTACCAACATGTGGTGTTTATATACTAAGTACGTCCATAACTAATAAAATAAATTTTAAAAATTCAAAATATAGTCTGAACACACTTTTCTAAGGAAAGTACATGTGGCAAGCAGGTCTTGGAATATAGAAGAACCGACACTTTTAGTTATTGTATTAAGAGCAGAAAATTAATTCATGGTACTAATGTTTTTTTTTTTTTTTTTTTTTTCCCCATAGGTGTATGGCACTATGCAGGTAGGTCCCCAGCCAGACTACCTGCTAGAAGAAACCAGGAAGTGGCTTCTGTGGATGAGGGCATCCTGCACAGGTCTGGCGTGACAACAGCTACAGTCCCATGCTCACCAGCAACCTGCTGCAAGATAATTTGCCCAGAGACAGGCTGTCATTGGTCACAAGAAGGGGACCACCCCATACAATGATTGGCCAGCCAAAATCTTTAAACCCCCCACACTTCCTTGAATAAATAAGTTTGCAGCAGCTCACCCTCTGCCTGCTTCCAACCAACTCCTGGAGTCTGTGTCGTGACTCTGCACTTCTCATCCCCAACTTGGCAGAGACCCTGCGGTCCCTCCTGGGATGGCCCTAGGAGGGACCCCCAAAATAAGGAGGTTTATTTGATATACAATAACTAAGAATACCTATGGGATAAACTATGCTATTTTGATATATGCATATATACATGTAATGTGTAATATGTTCATTATTCTGAACATTTATTGATCCATCTTGCTTAAAACATACAAAATTATCTGTCCTCTCTGTTTTGAAATATACAACAAATTATGGCTATCAATAATCAACCTAGCATGCAAAATAATACTTAAACTTACTCCTCAATACGTGTTTCATACCCTTTAATCAATGTTTCCTTTTACTTATTCTCCCCCTTGCATTTGTAGACACTGGTAACCACTGTTATTTATACTTGTACTTCTATGAGATAAATGATTTTAGCTTTTCATATGAGTCTGTAAATGTTTAAAATCTTGTATTTGACTTTGTGAAGCACACACATCTTTAGGGTTTGTTTTTTTCTTCATGCCAATATTTAGGAGCCTCATCAAAGGAAATAGAGTATCTAAGGAGGGGGCAATCTATTGAGAAAAACTGAGAGGAAATTTAACAGCATGAACCAAAGGAAGCAATTATACTAAAAGCATGACAGTACTGACAAAGTCAGGCTCATTAAAGATGACCATTTTTAGCTAATGTCTAATTCTAGTTCTATACATATCAATAGGTATTCTATCACAAATGTTTTTAACAAAACGAAAAATGATATGAAGAAATACTCTTCATATCTACTTTCTGGCTCTAATTATGCTTGATAATTAGAGCCAGGTAATAATTATTATTGAATGTTTATGATGCATTAGGAATGATGGAGTATTTTTAAAATTTTTAATTGACAACTTCTATATTTATAGACAATAAACCATGATATTTTCCTCCTCTCTTTTCCCCTTTACAACTCCACTCTTCATCATATCCCCTCCCTCTCTCCATTAGTCTCTCTTCTAATTTGATGTCATCATCTTTTTGTCCTATTATGAGGGTCTTGCGAAGGTATTGCTAGGCTGTGAGCTCATGGAGATTGAGGCCATTTTCTGCCTGGACAGTTGCATTTTAAGGAGTGGTACCCTTCCTTTGGCTCTTACATTCTTTCCACCACCTCTTCCACAATGGACCCTGAGCCTTGGAGGGTGTTATAGAGATGTTTCAGTGCTGGACACTCCTCTGTCCCTTCTTCTCAGCACTATGTTGCCTTTTGGGTCATCCCAGTGGTCATCACCATCTGAAAAGAGACGTTTTTCTAACCAGCAGGGAGAGTAGCATTAATAAATGAATATGAATATTAAGTGTAGTGCTTTCAGGCAGTTTGGTGGGAATAATATATATATTTTAGCCAGACAAGAGCAGGCTTTATACCCCTAAGGCTCATGACTTCCCTTGCCATAGACTTTTGATTAGGTTTTCCAGTACCAGGCATGTATTCCCTCTCATAGAGAGGGCCTTCAATTCAATTAGGGAGCAGTTGGTTTCCCCAAGAGCAGACATGCCACTATTTCACTTGTTCGGTCATTTGGCCTGTCTGGCCAAACTTGAGGTTTCCAGCGTCCACTGTTATCGCTGCTTTTATTGCTACCCTCAGTATAAAGATTCCTTCTCCCACAGTTCAAAACACAGGGCTCTCCTCCAACATACACTGCTGTGTACCACACCCCATAGTTAATAGCACCCAACTTCTACATTCACTCCTGGTCTTCCATATTGTATTTCAGGAACCTCCCATACTCAGTGCTTCATATTACTCCTCACATTCTACAAGTTCCTCCTCCTACATTCACTCCTACTAAACCCACCCCAGAGAACAAAGGGTTGATATCCTGCACTCACTAATTTTCATTACTCCCCTCAGTCTACAGGACTCTTTCTACACTGCTGGTCCCCTTCATCACACAGTCTAGGGCACCACCCACCCAAGCTTACTCCCCACTATCTACCAGCCCATCCACTTACATTCACTCCTGGTCACTCCAACACACACTTATAGCACCCTGCTCCTGTGGTCACTGATAATTGTCCCACTTCATAGGCTACAATGTCTTTATCTCACATTTACTGCTTCCCATTTCTCACCAGTCTACAAGATCCTCCTCCAACACTCACTGCTGGTCATCCCACCCCAGAGTGTGTAGCAACCTACTCCTATATTCACTTCAATCAACTGAACAAAACAGTGTACTGTATCTTTCACCAATATGCAATGATTTTCATTACTCCCCAAAGTATTTGGGCCCTTCTTTCACACTCAAAATTTGTCAATCCACTCCACTGTTGATAGTCTTCCTCTCCACACTCACTTCTTTTTATGAATTACTACAGACTAAAGGGAAATCTTCCTGTACTCACTGATAGTCATCTTATATCATGGTCTAAAACACCCTCTCACCCACATCTTTGCTTGTAATTTAAACCTTCATTCTATTGTGCCCTTCTACTATACTTACTGCTGGTAACCCCACCCTAAAGACAGCAGAATCCTCCTCCTACATTGACTGCTAATCTCCCCATCCCATATGCTACAATACACATACATCCAAAATCCAAAACTAGTCATGGAACATCACAGAATAAGCACCTTCTCCTACATTCACTACTGGTCATCTCACTACATAGACCACAACACCCTCCTCCCACACTCTCTGATTTTCATTTTTATACACATTCAACAGGATACCTTGCCATGAAATTATGGCTTGTCACCACATAGACTACAACATCATATGCCTACATTCACTGATGGTCTCCCTTTCCCCACAGACTATAGTAGCCTCCTCCTACATTCACACCTAGTCACCTCACCTACAGTCTACATTGTCCTCCTCCCATACCTACTGCTTTTCATTTTCCTCATTCTCTATTGTGACCTTCCTCTACACTTTGTGTTTTTCCTTACTCTGGCCATTTCGTAACATCCTCCTCCTAATTTCACTGTTCTTTATTACTCACAATAATCTACAGGTCCCTTCTCCAACACCCACTGCTTTTCATTATTCCCCATAGTCGGCAGTCTTCTCCTTTCATACTTACTGTTTTTCCTTACACCCCACAGTCCTCACCTCCTATATTCACTTCTTTACATCTCACCTCACACTATAGGATAACTTCATACATGTCTGATGGTCACAAAACTAAAGATTGTATCAAGACCCCTCTAGGAACCTCCTGTCTTTAGCAGAATTGGTTATTACACCAACATATGCAGGGCTTCTTTCAAAAGTCATTGCTGTTCAACCAAAATTGTGACTTTTGATTAGTTTTTTCAGTACCAGGCATGTATTCCCTCACATACAGTGGGCCTTCAGTTCAATTAGGGAGCAGTTGGTTTCCCCAAGAACAGACATGTCACTATTGCACCCCTTCCGTCATTGGGCCTATCTGGCCAAACTTGAGGCATCCAATGTCCACTGTTTTCACTGCTGATGTCTTCTGTCTCCCAAAGGGCTGCATGCAGTGCAGCATTTTGGAGCTTTCAGTTGGCTGGTCTATAGGGAGAAGGTTTTCTGCTTAGCACCAGCTTTATTTCTCAGTGACCTTGTCGCTCAGGCAAGTGAAGTCTTCAGCAATAGGGTCTTATCATCTGTTTCTCAAGGGAATCCAAGGGCCTTGGCAATAGCCTGTAATTTTTGTAAGCAACACACACCTCCCTGGCACTCACTGGAAGGTATTCCCCCCCCGGCACTGAAAATTTTCTAGTAACAATCTATGGCTTCTGGATGTGCCATTATTCAAAAAAGTAGGTTTTCATACGTTTTATTCATAATGTCTTGAACTTTGATTGACCATCCCTCCCCACCCTTCTTTTACACAGGCCTTACTTAGGCCTTTCTCCTGCCTGTAATCTGTTATTCTACTTACAGATATACAATACCATCCCATACTCATTGAACACTTATAATTAACATGAGAATACATACACTGGATGATTTACAGTACTCAGATGCAGAAATGGAGGATAAATAATCTGACTGATGTCACAGACTTAGTCAAAGGCACAACTGAAATCTGAATCTCTGTCATTCCAATGACTGTATGTTAACCTCTTTAGTACTTTAGGACTACTTTTACACTGAATGCTGTTAACTTATGTTTATCCTCTTGATTTAGGAGAAGTAAATGACACTGGATGTGGATGTTTATTTCTTTGTAGCAAAATTGATTCATTATGAAGCCTATCTTACTATGCTTTCATTTTTCATGAACAAGTATGAGGAATTAAATGCCAAAGTATGAGAAATAAAAGCATAAAAGAATGAATAAGATAAGGAATAAGTTTCAGTCCTTTGTAGCTTAGTTGAAGAGAACAAACATGTAAAGCAGTGATCACAAATTCCTAGCAGTAGGTGTCATGGGCTATAAGAACAGTGGCAGAAATAAGGAATATGGCAGTGTGCTGGGTTTGGAGAATCTACATCTGAAGTTCAATTAAGAATTCAGATGGAAAGAGAAAGAAAAGTAAAGGAGGGGGCTTACAGGAAGACTGTCTTTGTAGGCAGAGAGAGCATTATTCATAAAAACCCACAGAGAAGAGAGGATATAACACGTTTAGGGAATTGCAAGTGGTTCTGTAAAATGACTACATCAAAACTGTTGGGCATACTGTTGGATCTCATCTGTTTAGTCTCATAGAATAAAGTTCTAGCTTCTGCGATCTACTGACAAGTATCTGGATAGAGCTAAATTATGTTCTTCCAGTGTATTTCGTTCCTGTATTGTTTCATTGGCTAGTAAAAATTGCCAGCTCTCAACTGCCCCTTGATTTCAAGAAAAGTAGGCAATGAAAATAATTTAGTATCATGAATGAAACCTTGGCATGTTCGAAGCTTCATTGGCTAGGTAGAACCAATTTGAAACCTTCTACTTTATGCATTGAAAAATAAACCACTCCAATTTTGAACACAGCAAACAAAATGTACTTTGACTGAATAGACACCATTAGAAAGACAGACTAAGAACATGATATCATATACAGCATACATGTATATCTAATCCAATTTGGCATATGTTTGAATTGGCAGCAAGTTTTTGGCATACTGGGAAGATGATTGAAAAGGAGTTTGTAAAAGGCATCTAGGTTAGATGAAATGATAGGCCTGTCTCTTGAGCTTTCCCATGATAAGACAGGATAACTCTAGGCAAAAAAAAAAAAAAAAAATTACTTGTATTGCTACAGCTCTACAATATATAACCACACAATGTAACTCTCCAGCATGGGAACTTGGAAGATTTTTATGCTCTATTTAACTAACAAATGTGTATCAGTCACCTGTTATATAAAAGATGTTGTGTTATAAGAATTAAAATATATGAAATATTGTGCAATATAGTAGAAGGGAAGAGGTCAGTAAACAACTAAGATCAAAATACTGAGATAGTATTTAATAGCATATAGTGAAACTTTCAAAATCTTTATAGGAAAGGTGACATATAAGTTGATCCCTAAGAAGAACATGAATTATCAATGCATAGAAGTGATATTGAAAAATACTGCACTGCAGAAATAAAATATAATATCTTAAATATATAATTCTGGTTGAGAACTCGTTTACTGGGAATTTTCTAAACTCTTCCTATATTTAGCTTGTTCCATCTTTCTAGCAACTCTGTGTAATAGGAAGTATTACAATAAATTTTATAGGATAAGAAAAATATTTGTAGAAAATTAAAATAATGTAATAAATTATACAAGGCCACACAACCAGTAGATATTATTAAAGATGAGCTTCAAACTAAGGTAATCTGACCATAGAGTTTTGAGCTTAAAACTAAAGTAATCTGAACACAGAGTTTATATTTATAACCACCTCCTCTTAGTTCATGAGTAAACAAGGAGAAATGAAAATTGAACAATATAGTTATAGCATACCAAGTATTCTGACAATACTGGGACACTGAATGTGATAAACATAAGTGTAAATAATGAATACTCCTAGAACCAGCTCATCAATAACAAAAATTAATGCTAAGGTGTTTTTAGATCATCACAGAGTTAATGATTATAGGAAGATTTGGGAGTAATAATGACTTTTGAAAAGGTAAAGGCCGTAATGCAACTCACTTTGGAAATAGAATTTCAATGGCATGATGAATACATTTAGAAATAAGGGTATCTATGCAAGACAGCCAAGAGGTGGAAGCAATAAAATCATTTCATGACCATTCTAAGAGACTTGCTGCATTACATAAGTAGAAAGATAGTGAATGAATGACACATACTCAATAGTTGGTACTAGAATTGAGTGAAATAATTGGAATGACACATTTCAAATACCAAAATGTAATGCAATTGCTTAGCTATAATATTATCTATGTTATAGCTGCTTCTGAGATTTTCCTAAGAGTGAGTTATCAGATAGGTTTTCTCCAGTCATGGTCAGAGTGACTAATCTCAATTAAAAAGTGCCTAGAGGTGTGCCTGGTACATCGTACCAAATTAACACTGTGAGGATAAGATCTTTTAAAAAATACTCATCATTATGGCTTTGGATTGAGGCTATATTCATTATTTTATAGGCTTATATTTCTCACAATACATTCAAGGGCACTGTTTAATGCATTGTTATATTACTTTGGCAGTAAATTAAATGTTATCCTAATGATCTAAAATTGATCATTTACTTCCAAAGTTTAACTTTATATAAAGAAATGACATAGACCTAGGATAACCGTGCTCAAACAGTTGCTTGTTGCTTAAGATTATTAAATAACATATTAGAAATCCAAATCATTACTGTGGAAAACATGTGACTAGAATGGAGATGTTATTTTTTTTCTCCAGGTCAAGAGCACATGATTGTAGCAGGTAAGGTGTAGGCTCTGGGCCATAGGACATGGATTCCAATTTCAGTTTGATCACTAATTGTGTAGAACCTGTGCCTCTCTCACTGTCAATATTTTTAACATAATAAGAATAACAACTTGAACACGTATTATTGAAGATTATGTCCTTTAAAAATAGGGCCTGGAGAGATTGCTCAGTGGTTAAAGTGCTTTCCTGTGAAGCCTAAGGACCCATGCTTAATTCCCCAGAATCCATGTAAGCCAGATGCACATGTGGCACATGCATCTGGAATTTGTTTGTAGTGGCTGGAGTCCCTGGCATGCTCATTCTCTGTCTCTCTCTTTCTGCCTTTCTCTCTGTCTTAAATAAATAAATAAATATAAATTGTTATTTTTAAAAAACCTGGAAATAAAAAAGTTTAGTATATGTCTTAAATCAAGTCCATAAGCGACAGTTGTCACTTGAAACTATATTACAGTTTTTTTTTTCATGAAGAACTATGATTATCTTATTATTTTCCTAGGAAGTCCATAGGTTGTCTTTATATTGATAAAAAGAGGCAACATATAAGCTTCATGCATAATGGCTACCTAACCTGACTTTATAAAAATTTCATCTTGCATTTCATCGTAACTGGGAGCAGTGTTAAGTACCTTATGTGTTGCACTAGTAAATAAAATATTGGCCACTTATGCCTCTTCCATGAGAGTTGCTATATTAGATAAATACTAAAACAGGAAACTAATAACATAGTCAATATTTATTGCTAGAATTGAGTGAAATAATGGGAATGAAACATTTCAAAGTCCACAACCCAATTCAGTGCACTAATCATAATGATCTTTGTTGAGTAGCAATGTATTGATGAGGAAATAATAGATCAGAAGGTTTTGTTTACAATTTACTAGCAGGTGTCTAAATATTCTAAACATTTATGGTATACAACCATTATAAATGCTGCTTTTATTACTTTGTCTACAGAAATTCAATTCGCTTGATAAAATACATGCAAACAGGAGAAAAATCACTATGAGAGGAGGGATAATGTTAAGGCTTGGTGTTTTCCTTTACTGCAAACTGATAGACATTCTATAATTATTTGTGGCCTATGGCTTTATTCCAATATGCTTTCCAATGGATCTTTTTGACAGGGGTCAACATTTCATCCTTTCCCAGTGGAAGGTGATACACATTTTGACACATGCAAAGAGTGATAAAATTGAACAACGTGCTTCAATGTCATATATTTATTCCCCTATGATCAGAGTTCCTATCACCTAACACCTTTCTGGTAAAGCTCTTTGCAATAAGTATAAAGGAAAAATATTGGAGGATGGAGTGTAAAATGTATAAGGGAAAATGTCACAACAAAGGTATACATAATATTATATGCAGAGAAAATTGGTATGTATTGACAGAATGATTGGGCTGCATGATGAACCTTTAAGCTCAGGGCCACCTATTGGATGTTCAAAAGAGACACTTGCATTTAGTGTTGTAATTATTTATCGCAGCAAACATAAAAAAAAAGAGCAAAAAAAGAGAAGGGTGTAGAGATAATATGCTATTGATTTTTGCATGTTGTCTTAACCTAGAGCCTAATTGAAGGTCAACAAATGTATTCATTCCAAAGACTGATTTTTGGATATACATTATAGTTTCATGACACACACGCACACAAAGGCTAGTTGATATTCCATAGAAAAGAGAAAAAAAAAATCATCTCAAGCCAACATTTTTGTTTGTGAAATTCGGACCCACTGAAGATAAAGTTTGAAATAAATTGACTGGCTATCAAGAAGCCATATAAAAGAGAGATTGACTGGACTGTGTTAACAGGCCAGCCATGGATCAAAAGGAGTACTTTTGTATTTTGTACTTCAGTATTTTATTTGCCTCTAAGTCATAACAGAACCTGAAGAAACTGTTCATTAGCATGCCAAGCATTAGCACATATTTCTTTCTTTAGTTGATTTTATTGTTTATCAACAATTGTGCATGTCTTTGTTTTTCCTATTTTACACAGGAGACAATTTAATGTACAATCTTGGATTATTTTAAGGCAAGAAAGATTGCTAGAAGGACAGAAAAATAATGTACATTCAAAATTCTTGGCAATGATACTCTTTCCCCAACAGTTTCTTCCCTATTTCCCACAGTTATATGTTTTATAATGTGTCTTCAAGTACATAAATACAATATTTATATTCTTTCCTAATAATGTGTAATGAAAGAGACTTGAAGAACAGTTTCATAATACAAAGAATGAGAAAACATTATCTTGTGTCAGGTTTGTGTGTCTCACTATAAGCAGAAGTTTTTCATCAAAGAAAAGGAAGAATTCATGAGAAAATGAGAAGAAGTTATAAATGAGCCTAAGATTTCTTTGTACAGTGATAAAGAGGATGTTCAAAAGTTAAATTATATTACTAGACACATAACACAACACTGTAAATGTATCAAGTTCTATGATTAAAATGATTGGTTTCAAAATTCTAGTTAATAGAAAGCAATTGGCAAACATATATATATGTGTGTGATGTGTGTGTGTGTATATATATATATATATATATATATATATATATATATATATATATATATATATATATATATATATATATATATATATATATATATGTGTAGAAATATCTGGATACTATCTTTAAAATCATATTCCTGCATTTTGCTCTGCTAGGATAATAGGTCTTGCACACTCCATTCTGGTAAGTTAAGAAAACTACACTAAAATCCTTCCCTGGAGACTAGGGCATCTGTAGATGGAGTACAACCTGCTTGATTCATTTACTCCACGTCTAACTTCAAACTTTTCACAGTAACGTATTGTTTCATTTGATTCTTTTGATTCTCTTTTTTCTCCAACTTCCTCTCAATTCTAACATATCTCGCCCATGCTTTTGGATTATCATGCTCTCCAACTGAAGATCATTGAATATTCTAGTCTATTGATCTACAGTGCACAAAATGTTTTATATTTTCCAAACTTCCACTGTCCAACTACATTATTTTAAAAACCACTTCTCTAAAGATCAAAGGTCTACCTCTCTTCCTTTGTACACTTGAACCCAGTATTGCTCTGGTGAAGAAGGGTAAATAACATATACAACACTCACTTCACCTTAGATAAAAAATAGTTTCTAACCTCTGAACAAGATTAAAAAAAAAAAAAAACATGTTGAAAGGAGTCTGTTGACAAATTGCTATGGATGTAAGCCTTGTAAGGAGGACTTATGGATGGTACTGTGACCTGCATCAAATTAGGCTGGTTGAGTCCAAAAGTTTGTGGAGGATTATCTCAAAACCTAAACTTTTTTCCAGAATTCATGTTTTGTCCAGCATCAGTGGTAGGATGAATTCACATGTTCTACACATACGAAGAATTTTAAAGTGTTTTGTTGTTGTTGTTGTTGTTGTTGTTGTTGTTGTTGTTGTTTTAGGTTTCATTCAGTATACTTCAGGGACTTTTTTTTTTTTTTTTTTTTGAGGTAGGGTTTCACTCTAGCCAAGGCTGACCTGGAATTCACTTTGTTGTCTCAGGATGACCTCAAATTTGCAGTGATCCTCTTACCTTTGCCTACCAAGTGCTGGAATTAAAGGCATGTGCCATCATGCCCAGCATTCAAGGACTTTTTTATAACCTAACGTATGTATAATAGTAAGTATACTTTTTGATATTTAATTCAATATCCTAACCTCGTCTTCATTCTTGGGAAACATCAAATATAAAACTATACCTTATGACTTTGCTCCACCTTAAATACTGCCAAAACATCCCTTCTGTAAGTCTTTTTAATTGTTTTAGTTTGTTTTCATGTATGAATATACTACTCCACTGTTAGCACTCAAACCTTGGAAGTTTTTTTAGGCTGCCAATGCAAACCTTGAAGGATATCCTTTAAGAACAAATCATTTCCTTTTTTTCATAGTTCCACATCATTAACAGCCAATGAACACTTGATGAGTTTAAGATTATATGATTTGATGGATATTAATTACCTGAATGATTTAGAATAATCTGAAGTGAAATGGATTTTCATATTTAGATTCAAATAGAACTATTTAGAATATTTTGCTTCTAATTTTATATAGATAAAACCTGTGTTTGATTTAGAGCCATTAAAATATCAAATCAATATATTTAGTTATCATAAGGTCAGAGAAAATGCTATTAAATGATGGGATGAAGTTCAAATTATAAATTAGATATGCACCATTATAAATAACTGTTATTCTTTGGTTTGAATTCTTATTCGTTTACATTCCTTAATGAATATGTGTTGCACTAACGTAACTTTAATAGGCATTTAGTAATATTTGCTGACCTGGTAAGTTGAATAAATTATAATTGACCTTAATACTTCTAGTCTAAAAGGAAGCAATTGAAGGGTGTGGAGGTAGATTCCTGTAATCCTAGCACTTGAAATTTAGAAATTGGAAGATAGTAAATATGATATCCAGTTGGTACTACATAGCATGACCCTGTCTCAACAAACAAACAAATAATTATAATTTCAAAATACACTCATGCTAGGATAGCCCTCATTATCACCTCATTGTATCAGTTACTTCCTTGGGGCTCAGAACAATTATTAAGCAGAAGCAACTTATAAAAGGAAAGAGTTTATTTTTGGTTTACAGTTCCAGAGGGTAGATTCTATCATGGAGAAGGTGGCAAGACTGAAGAGCTGGTAGTCACATCTGCAGGCAAGAAGCAAAGGTCAAGCAAGAAGTAGGGTAAAGCCACAAAATATTAAGGCCTGCTGTGAATAATCCATTTCCCTTAACAGGTCTCCACCTCGTTAAGGTTCCACAATCTTCACAAAGAGTGCCACCATCTGGGGACCACGTATGCAAACACATGAGCCTATAGGGACAGGGGACATTTTGTGTTTAAACTACAGTATCCATGAAATGGAAATAGACTGTATATTTTATATTATCTTAGTCATTTTGAAAACATTTCCCTTAGACCAGTAAGAGAAAGGACAATGATTTGAAATTATTTAAAGTCTGATATTTGAAGATAGCTATCAGCCTAACCATCTTAAATCCACCTTTCATAATCCTAATGAAATATTTGGGCATATAAAGGTGATGTGATTTGGGGAATACATGGCCAATGAATTGAAAATGTTTGCTAAGTAAGCATTAGCCACACTCATGCTTTCTCTTAGTTACATGTTAAATGCATTGAAAAGCATTCATTATCATCCATAAACATTTCTTTACTTTGAAAATAATATATAATACATTATTTGGAAAAAAACTGAAAGGAGAAGTAAAAAAAAAAACTTAACAATAAGTTAGAGATTTTAATGTCATGATTTACAAGCTATCTTCTTGTTACTAAAACAAAATAAATGACAAAATTCAGTTCAAAAGAGTAAGGGTTTATTTCAGCACACAAGGCAGCAATATAGTTCATCATCATGGTAGTAGGAGCTTGAAGCCTGAAGCTTGAAGCTGGTCACAGGATGGTGACAGAAGGAGGAATGCTTCTCAGCCAGCTATCTCCTTTTATACAGTCCATAGTGTTCCCACCTTAGTTAGCCTAATCGAGATAATCCCTCACACACATGCACATACGCTAACCAATGTACATAATCTCTCATAGGTGATTCAAGATCTTGTCATGTTGACACTATGAAGCATGATGCATGCCTGCATGAAGCTATATAACTACACAGGAGATAAAAATAAAACATTACATTTGAACAATACTCTAAATGAACTATCCTTAAAAGGAATACATGCATGACTTCACTCAACAACAGGAGAATATACATTCTCAGTATACATACAATACTTTCTAGTGACTATGACATGAAACAATCCCAAATAAATTTGAGAGTTTCAATTTTAGAAGATATTTTACTGACTCATTATATAACTAAATTAAATATAGAAAGAAATTTCACATATTCACATATATGAAAATTGAAAATATTTTGAGATTTATGAAAATGTAAACAACAGTATTTAGGTAAAACAGTGCTGAAAAGTTGTGGGGTTTTTTGTATAAATACAAACATTAAAAGTAAAAAAAAAATGAGGGCTGAAGAGATGGCTCAGTAGTTAAGGGGCTTGTCTGCATTGTCTAATGTTTTGGGTTTGATTTCCTAGTACACACACAAAGCCAGATCACAAAGTGGTACATGGATCTGGAGTTCCTTTGTAGTGGCTAGAGGCCCTAGCATTCTCATCTTCCCTCTCTCTCTTTCTCTCCTTGCAAATAGATAAATTAACAAAAAGGTAAAAATAACAAACCAGCAATGTATTTTCTTTTTTTTTTTTTAATTTAAGGAACTAGTATTCAGCTAAATGTGGTGATGCACGTCTTTAATCTCAGCACTTGGGAGGCAGCCTGGGACTACAGAGTGAAGTCCAGGTCAGCCTAGGCTAGTTTGAGACCATCCATACCTCAAAATATCAAAGGGGGGGTCAGAAAGGGAATAGAAAAGAAATAAAGTAGAAATGAAAAAAGCAAATAAAATTTAAGGAAAGTTGTGGTAGTGACCCTCTCATTAATGGAACAAACTACCTGATCAAAAGTAACTGATGTGAGGAAAGTTTACTTTTGGCTTAAAGTCTCAAGGGAACCTTCATGATGGCAGGGGAAAGTATGGCATTAGCAGAGGCTGGACATTACCTCCTTCCCAACAGCAGGTGGTAAACAGTAGCAGGCGAGTGAGCTGGATTCTAACTAGGCAGAGCTGGGTATCACACCCATAAACCCACCCAGAACAATACACCTCCTCCAGAAAGGCTCTACCTACCAACTTGCCATCAGCTGGGAACCAAACATTTGGAACACATGAATTTATAGGGGACATCTGATTCAAACTTCCACATAAATGGAAGTGAGTGAAATAATAAATATTTCATCAAAAATCAATTGAATAGAGCTGGAGAGAAGGCCTAGCGGTTAAGTGCTTGCCTGTGAAGCCTTAGGAACTCAATTGGAGGCTCGATTCCCCAGTACCCACGTAAGCCAGATGCATAAGGTAGCACATGCATCTGGAGTTTGTTTGCAGTGGCTGGAGGCCCTGTTAACGCCCATTCTCTCCCTCCCTCCTCTCTCTCTCTCTCTCTCTCTCTCTCTCTCTCTCTCTCTCCCCGTCACTCTCAAGTAAATAAAAAAAAATTAAAAAATTGAATATAGAAAAAAATAGAAAAGGTCAATGAAAGTAAAATATTATTCCTTCAACAAATTGACCAATCTTTTGACAAAATGATAATGATGATGACACAAATTAGACAAAACTGATGAAGACGAAGGGAAAAAGGAGAATGAGGAAGAGGAAAAGGATAAAAAAACAGCAAAAGAAAGTGAGAGGAGCCCCTGCACTGGTGGGTGTGCACAGTGCAATGTCACTATGCCTCGGCTCCTGATTTGCCCTCTCCTGGTTCCCCCGCTCCCAGTTCCCTGCTCCCAGTTCCTTTTCCACTGGTGTGAGGCTGCTGGGACACTGTGTCACGTAGCATTTGTTATAACTGGCTCCTAGTTCTCCAGCTCCTGGTTCCCCTGCACTGGTGGATGCACCTGTGCAGCATAAGTAGGCTTTTGCTCCCTATTCCCAACCTCCTAGTTCCCCAGCTCCCAGTACCCCTGCTCCTATTTTCCTTGCTCCCAGTTCCCCTGCTGCTGATGTGGGTTGCTTGGACCTATGAGTATGCCTGGGCTGCCACTTCCCAGGCGCCTGGTTCCCCAGCTCCCAATTCCCCTGCTTCTGATGGAGGGTGGTGAAAACCCTATATGCTTCGTCAGCAAGAGTAGGCTCTGTCTTCCTGTTCCCCAATGGGGTGAGTAGGGAAACACCAGAGTCCCACATGTGTTATTTCAGGGCTTGTGGGCTCAGGAACGGTATCCCAGAATTTATGAATTGGAAGTTTTGGGTTCTGTCCTACCATTAACAAGGAATTAATAGAGTGGGGAAGCCTGCTGGCTGAGAAAGTGTGGTCGGTGAGGAAGTGCTCAATGGGAACTGGGGACCACCAGGGAAAGCCTGTTCCCTGAGAGCAGGTAGACACAGGTGAACCCACTTCCAGCTTTGGTCACATCATCTGATTGGCAATAAGCCACAACTCTGACGGCCTGCACATTCCTGTGTTCCTGCTCTGGGTGGCCTATGAAGATATCAACACCTCCACACTGGCCACCTTACGGACCATGCTCAGGCCTGGTCCTGGAGTCTGGCTCTACCATTCCCCCCACCCCTGCCACCCACTTCCTCCAACAGGCACCCCCACATCTCCTTGGCACCTCACTCATTCCCCAGCCAGGGAGCACAGTAGTATCTGGCAATTCCAGGGGGTATCAGTACCCCTCCACAACCTGCTCACCTGGAGTACAGTGGAGGGATAGGGAAAAGTCCTATAGTTCCCAAGTCCCACAGCCAAGGCACAGCTGTGATAATGGGTTGAAGAGATTCCAGAAAGGAGGCAGAAAGAAGAGAAGAGAAGAGGAATTGATAGGAGAGTATGGCCATGCCAGGGCCTCCTGACACTGCAAACGAACTCCAGATGCATGTGTCATCAGGCTTTACCATGCAAACAAGTGCCTTTAACCAATGAACCATCTCTCCAGCTCTAATGTAGTATTTTAGTGAACAAATTATTTGCAAAAAATCTCATGACTAAAATGATATGGCAATAGATAATGAGCACATAAAATGTACTAGAAGTCAGATATAAGAATTGAAAATTAAAATAGTAAGATACCATTGCATACCTAGTGCTTTGGCTAAATTATAAAACCTTAATAATACTAAATTCTGTAAAGAATGTGAAGCAGTAGAAGTACTCATTGGTTTTGAATTCCACCCACAGCAATGCAAATAAATGATTATAAACTCATTGTAGAAAAACTCACATAAATAAACACATTTCATATATAATACTCAATAAAGTAGGAAATAAATTTCTTTAGTTTGGTTAAGAATATTTTTGTGGAAATCTCACAAGTAGACCTAGGGATAGGGCTCAGTGTTTGAGTTCATACATAGCATACATAAGGCCGTTGGTCCAATCCCCAACTTCCATTTCTTCCTAAAATCAGGAAAGAAGCAAGGATATTCACTCTTTCTGTTATAATCAGTCTTTTAATTCAGAGATAATTTTGTCCAGGCCAAATGATCAAGGAAAGGAAATAAAAGGCAAATTTAATAAAAGGGAAGAATTAAAACTATATGTATTTACAGAGGTCACAATCTTGTATATAGAAAGCTCTAAGTAATTCTCTAAATAAATGATGACTCATAATAAGCAAGTTATGATAGACTTTAGGAAAAATTGAAACAATTTGTTTTTGTGTACTAAAGATGAACATTTCAAAAATGAAATGAAAAACTCCACATATAGTAGCATCAAAAAGGTTGAGTAAAAATTAAAATATAGAAGAAATTCTGGATACAACAAAGTATAGTAAAAACATAGCAATGTAGACTGTGTTTATGAATAAGAAAATTAATGTTGTTAAAATGATAATACTACCCAAAGCAAAAGAAACTCCCAACAGCATTCTTTCTTTGTAGGAATTGTCAATCATCATATGGAAATATAACAATCTTATGTATTTATTTGCATGTATGCAGAGAAGTGGGCACACCAGGTCCACTTGCCACTTCAGATGCCAGATGTTTGCATAATTTGGGGGTTTTGTTTTATGTGGACAGCTAGGGAACTGAACCCCATGCTATGAGGCTTTGCAAGCAAGTGCCTTCAACTTATAAGCCATCTCCCAGCCCTAAAATGTTAACAATCTTGAAAATTGAAGCTCATATTTTTCAGTTTCAAAATGAAATTATGTCCTGGAGAGATGACTTATTGATTAAAAGGCACTTGCTTGTAAAGCCTGACAGCTTGGGTTAAATTCCCCAGTACCCACATAAAACCAGATTCACAAACTGGTATACGCATCTGTAGTTCACTTGCAATGGCAAGAATCCTTTGCACCCATGTTCATTCTCTCTCTTTCTCTCAAATAAATAAAATATTTTAATAAAAATGAAATTATATCCCTATGTGATATTACATAGATGCATCAATAAAATAGAACAGATATGACTATAGCAGCAAAATATTGAAAAAAATCAAAAGTGTAAATATTCATAACCTTGGATTTTGAGAATTTTTGATCAAAATGAAAACTTTCTTGTGTCAATGAACATACAACGATATGAAGAAGTTGGGAAGACAGTGCACATAAATGGCATAAACTATGTAAAATTCTATAATTGATAAAGGTACCCTGTACAGAACTTTTATATAACACAACAGTAAAGACATTGGATACAATTTTAGAAATGGGCAAAGGACTTGAGTAAACATTTCTCCAGAGTAGAAACCAGGAAAACATGTTTAATAGCATGGGACATCAAGAAAATTCAAGTCTAAAGTATAATGAGAGAAAGGAATTTGGGAATGTGGTGGACCCAAACAGTGTCTATGAGTCTAACAGGTTACACAAAAAAAACAAACAAACAAAAAAAGATAAAAATACACAAATAGTGAAAAAGGAAAGAGCTATAGCAAGCAGAAATAAGACTAGGTAGGCATTCTTCTTCATTGAAGTCAGCACAGTAACAGCCAAACCAAGTAAGGCCCTGGGAGTTAAGTTTGCCAAGGAAGCTACAAGAATGAGTAAGCATCATGCCCCCAAAGAAGCCCAGAGACACAGTTCCTAATGCTGGACACCCAAACTAAAAGTGGAACTAAAACTTCCCAATAGGTCTATGGACTACATCAAACATCACAGAAGCATCAGTGATTTGGAAGTGCAATAAAGAGATTTCTAACACCCACAATCCCCCTTCCTTGCCACAACTAGCAATTATTTGTAACAGAAGATATAAGACAGGAAGAACTCAGAGCTCAGAGGTAACCTAACACAGCCTGCCTTAATGCACCAGCAAAGGAGAGCTGCTCAGTAATCCATGAACGCAGCTCCAGAGAAAGAAGACACCCTAAAGTTGAAAGTCAGCATGGATCCTGTGACCTTTGGACAAGAGACCCATCAGAAACCCAGGAAGAATGTGGCAAATTGTGGAATCTTGTGTGACATTGAGGTCAGAGCAACAAACCTCAAGCTGTGGAGACTGGAGATAGCAGCCGACTTGTGCAAATGGCTGAGAGATTATCAAACTCCACAATCCACACAGAGAGAAGAAGAATTAAAAAGGTCACAGGAAGTTTGTGACACAACTTGGGACAGAATCATAATGGACACAGCTAAGGTAAACAAAGGGAGCAATTTCACCCAACGAGAAAGATGCATGATGTCTTCTATTTAATTTTGTTGTTTATTTGTGTGTGCATTTAATCTTAATTTTTACTTATACCTCCTATTTGTTAAACATCATATATATGTGTATCTTTAATTTTTCTTACTATATACACATTTTTACTTTCAGTTTTCAATTGATATGTTGTAACTTGTATCTTCTTAGAGGAAGATCTTATTCTAGGTACAAGATTTTCTCTGCTAATTTTCCATTCCTGTAGCCCACATATTTTCCTCCTTATTCTTACTCTACATTCATGCCACCTTCCCTGTTCTCTGTTCACCTTACTACATAAATATTGATACTCTTAACTCTTATGAAAAGCAAAATAAAACTGCAAACTAAATTTTTATACCATAACCCTATTAGCCATGTGTCCAAATCTAGTAGGTGACACATGAAGCACACAATACCTTCTCCTGCAGATAACATTTGGACATCTCTCAAACCCTTATAGTCGGCACTGCAGTCAGCTTTTGTCCTGCAAATAAATCCATGTGAAGACAACCCACCAGGAGGGCTCACATAAACTGAAACAAACAGACAAAAACAGTGGGAAAGGGGGAAAACTACAATCTGTAGAACATATATACTCCAATAGATGTACTAAACACAATAAAGAAACCCAAAATACATGAGATAACTCTCCCCTACAATATTCCCACAAGCCTGCAACTTATTATACCAGGAAAATACCTGATGGAGTTACTAGAATGACAAAAAATATAGTATGATTTTGTAAAGAAGATATTGACAAAATTGATGTCAGAAATAAACAGAAAAAAATTAATTCCAGACAGGGATAAAAATTTTTGAAAATTGTTGTACACAGACTTTCAAGAAAGTAACTAAAAGTGAATGAGGGGATTAAGAACGTGTGAGGAAAATGAAAAACATGAAGAGAAAATTCAGCAAGGAGTTTGAGACACTGCAAAAGAAACAAAAAGCAGTTCTAAGAAAAAAAGAATCAATTAATCAAAGGAAAAATAAAACAGTAAAAAGGGCTGAAGAGATGGCTTAATGGTTAAGGCACTTGCCTGCAAAGCCTAAGGACTCATGTTGGACTATCCAGATCCTACGTAAGCCAGATGCACAGTGACACAAACACACAAGGTCGCATGTGCACATAAGGGGGTGCACATGTCTGGAGTTCAATTTCAGTGGCTGGAGGCCCTGGAGTGCCAGTTCTCTCTTTCTCTCTTGCATTAAAGAAAGGCCAGTCTACCAGACAAAAAGCATCATAACAGGAATAAATCTCAAAGATAGGGGACAAAATCAAGACCATACTACCAAAATTTCCAAGAAGTCTGAGACACATTTGAGAGACCAAACCTAATAATCAATGGGAAGGAATAAGGAGTGCAGATAAAATCAAATGACATAGACAATAAAATTATAGCTAAGTATTTCTCAAACCTAGAAAAATAGATATCCAAACACAAGAATAATTGAGAGCCCCTAATACTAATGACCATAAGTAGCTCTCCATATTATTGTCTAAATTGCAAATAATTAATAATAATAAATAAAAGTAGGGGCTGGAGAGATGGCTTAGCAGTTAAGTGCTCACCTGTGAAGCCTAAGCACCACAGTTCAAGGCTCGAATATCCAGGACCCATGTAAGCCAGATGCACAAGGTGGCACATGTTCTGGAGTTCGTTTGCAGTGGCTGGAGGCCCTGATGTACCCATTCCCACCCCCCTCTCTCTCTGATTCTTTCTCTGTCTGTCACTCTCAAATAAATATAACTAACTAAATAAATAAATAAGTAAAAGTAATATAAGCTGTGAAAGAAAAATGCCAACTAATATACAGAGAGGGAAACTTCAGCATGGGACCAGATACATTATCAGGAATTCAGAATCTGAGACAGCAAAAAGTGATATATTTCAAGCCTGGAAAATAAGATTGCAACACAATTGTGGTTTGAATGTAAAATGTCCCCTGTAGATTAATGTGTTTGGACACTTGGTCCCCAGTACAGTGATACTGTTTGGGGAGATTATGGAACCTTTAGGAGGTGGGGAAAATGTAGAGAAAGTGTGTAACTGTCTGTAGGCTTTAAGGAATAGTAACCCACCCTTACTTTCTAATTCTCCTCAGTTTCTGGCCTGCTGATATGATACCAGGTTCACACTTTGGCCAGCGATTCATCTACATCATGATGAAACTTCCTTTTGAAACTGTAAGATGAATTAAATCCTTTCACAACTTCCTTCTCATTGATTTTTTCATAGCAATGAGAAAATGTGTGTGTGTGTGTGTGTTCCAGAAAAGTTATAGGTCTAAAATTAAGAACACTTCTAGACAAACACAGCTTAAGGCAATTCATAACAACTAAAGCAGCACTGAAAATGTTTCTTAGAAGAATACTACATGCATTTTTCCAGCTTACTGGCCTCTACTACTGATTTTTGATTCCACCTCACACATGTCTACACATTTGTAGCTAGGATCCACATATGAGAGAGAACATGTGATGTTTGGCTTTCTGGGCCTGGATTACCTCACTTAGTATAATCCTTTCCAGATCTATCCATTTCCCTACAAATTCCATAATTTCAGTTTTCTTTACGACTGAATAGAACTTCATTGTGTAAATGTCCCACATCTTTATTATCCATTCACCTGTTGAGGGACATCTAGGCTGGTTCCATTTCCTAGCTATTGTGAATAGAGCAGCAATAAACATGGTTGTGAAAGTATCTCTAAGGTAGTGAGAAGAGTCATTAGGAAATTCGCCTAGGAGTTCTATAGCTTGATCATATGGTATATCTATTTTTAGCTGTCTCAAGAACCTCCACACTGATTTCCACAATGGCTGGACCAGACTACATTTCCACCAACAATGCAGGAAGGTTCCCCTTTTTCCACATCCTCTCCAACATTTATTGTCATTTGTTTTCTTAATGATAGCCATTCTTACAGGAGTGAGATGGAATCTCAAAGCAGTTTTATTTTGCATTTCCCTGATGTCTAAGGATATAGAACATTTTTAAAATAATTTATTTTTATCTATATTATTCTAATATTACCTTCATAATGGTGACTCCATTATCCTCCTCCCTGTCCTCCCTCTTCCAAGGGGACCCTCACCAATGGGGAATGTGGGTCATGCATTGTGGGGGTAGTCAAGAGTTATGGGGGATAGGCCAAGTCTCTATGCATAATGCCTCAATTTGTGGCTCTAGCATTCTTTCCACCCCCACTTCTACAAATTTCCCTGAGCCACATTGGGATCATTTTAGTTCTACTTCAGTGATGAGGTTTTGGGAGCCTCTGTGTCTCTGGATATCTGGCTTAGTAGGAGTTGGATGTTCTCTGAGTTTATCTCCTTAAGCCTTTTTCTGGTTTCATAGTCACCAAGAATGCTGTACTCTTGCCCTTGCCCTGCAATACTCTATGGTTTCAGCTGGGGCCCTGGTGAGGTGTGATTGGCTGGTCCTCCCTTCAGGTTCTTTGTCCATCTGAAACAGATAAGCAAATTCTCCAATGGAGAGAGAAGTTAGTACTAGATAGATGGGATGGCTAGATATTTGAGAGGGAATTTTATATGTGTAGTCCCTCTTCTAGCCCTCATTTGGTGGTGTCTTGATCTTGGAGACTGAACTCATTTTTGTACATGGTTTTGACTTATTTCCCAGTTCCAGCAATGAGTTTCATTGCACTGAGTGGATATATTAGCCAAATCAAGAGCAGTTGGTAACTCACCATGGCTGTGTGCCACTATCGAACTTGTTTGAGCATTAAATCAAGCTTGGGTACAGATCAGGGAAGTTCCATTTTTCCCAGTTGCTCGCACCCTCTGGAGAGACTAGCCTGCTCTTCCAGATTCTGACCAGGTCCAAGCAGAGAGAGAAAACCATTAACCTTTGGTGGGTCATTGTAGCCAGCCACCACAGCACACAGTTAGGAAAACTTATTTATTGAAGCCAAATCCAGGTTCCATAACAAGCACCTGCTCTTCAGGAACTCAACTGCTACCACAGCACATTTGCATATCTTTACAATGGAATCTCAAACCATATCACCAAACCCACCCTTAAGACCAGCCCCCAGTGACATTGCCTCTAGCAAGGTGATTGCAGATGCAAACTATAACTAATAAAACACTGAATATATTGGGGACATATATTCAAACTACCACATTCCGCCCCTGGCCCCAATATATTTAGCTCCTTGCCCCAATAAATTTATAACTATCACACATTGTAAATTGTACTCAGTCCAATTTCAAAGGTTCTCACAATCTTGATCAACTTAAGATAGTGAGTCCTGTAAAATCAAACAAGTTAAATACTTTCAACATGTAAAGGCACAGAGTAAACATTTTTAACTGGTAAAAGGCATAGCAAGGAGAAACTAAAACAATGCAAACTCAACCACCATCAACAGTCATCAAACTTCTGCAGTTCAAGTTCAATATAACCAGAGACTAACAGTCTCCAGGTTTTCCAATTCCGCCCCTCCAGCTGGGCAGAGTCGCCAGGAAAACTTTCATCCCATGCCAACACTGCACTCCATGGTAGCCCTTTTGCACAGTCCTGGTATATCAAAACATCTTCAGGTCTCCATGCAAACCACGGTCCATCTTCCAAAAGGCTCTTCCAGCCTATTCCTGAGGGACTTCATGCCCTGCCTCATGCTGCATCTCAGCAGCGGCTCCTGGAACCGTGTGCAACTCATGACCACTCCATGCATTTTCATGCTTCCAAAACTAATACCAGGTGTGCAGGACACAGCCATATTCTTAATCCAGGGACAAAATAAATCACAGCCTTGAAAAGCAGGTTCCTTCTCCAGTCAACTCTTTCCAAAAATTTGCATTTTAACAGTCTTTCCTCAGGCATCCTCTCCATTGTTTTAATGTAAATCAAGTCTGGCCACCTTCCTTCCACCTTCCTTAAGATTGCTAATGTGTTTGACAATAGCAGCTAAACCAGTCTCAATGCCTCTACTTTTAACTTGCTTCAGGTTTTCCAACTTAAAATCTTAAAATCTCAGTCCAATATCTTTAGCCAAGCACATCAGTCCATTACAAATTTAAGTTTGATCAAACACTCTGGGCCTGGATAGCCAAACATAGCCATCCCTTATACCCAGTAGCCCAGTTCAACAAAGTCCTCTGCACTCTTTCCAAACCCACACCTTAAGACCAGCCCCCAGTGACATTGCCTCTAGCAAGGTGATTGCAGATGCAAACTATAACTAATAAAACACTGAATATATTGGGGGACATATATTCAAACTACCACATTCCGCCCCTGGCCCCCAATATATTTAGCTCCTTGCCCCCAATAAATTTATAACTATCACACATTGTAAATTGTACTCAATCTAATTTCAAAGGTTCTCACAATCTTGATCAACTTAAGATAGTGAGTCCTGTAAAATCAAACAAGTTAAATACTTTCAACATGTAAAGGCACAGAGTAAACATTTTTAACTGGTAAAAGGCATAGCAAGGAGAAACTAAAACAATGCAAACTCAACCACCATCAACAGTCATCAAACTTCTGCAGTTCAAGTTCAATATAACCAGAGATTAACAGTCTCCAGGTTTTCCAATTCCGCCCCTCCAGCTGGGCAGAGTCGCCAGGGAAAACTTTCATCCTATGCCAACACTGCACTCCATGGTAGCCCTTTTGCACAGTCCTGGTATATCCAAAACATCTTCAGGTCTCCATGCAAACCACGGTCCATCTTCCAAAAGGCTCTTCCAGCCTATTCTTCAGGGACTTCATGCCCTGCCTTCATGCTGCATCTCAGCAGCGGCTCCTGGAACCGTGTGCAACTCATGACCACTCCATGCATTTTTCATGCTTCCAAAACTAATACCAGGTGTGCAGGACACAGCCATATTCTTAATCCAGGGACAAAATAAATCACAGCCTTGAAAAGCAGGTTCCTTCTCCAGTAAACACTCTTTCCAAAAGTTTGCATTTCTAACAGTCTTTCCTCAGGCATCCTCTCCATTGTTTTAATGTAAAAGCAGTCTGGCCACCTTCCTTCCACCTTCCTTAAGATTGCTAATGTGTTTGACAATAGCAGCTAAACCAGTCTCAATGCCTCTACTTTTAACTTGCTTCAGGTTTTCCAACTTAAAATCTTAAATCTCTCAGTCCAATATGTTTAGCCAAGCACATCAGTCCATTACAAATTTAAGTTTGATCAAACACTCTGGGCCTGGATAGCCAAACATAGCCATCCCTTATACCAGTAGCCCAGTTCCAACAAAGTCCTCTGCACTCTTTCCTTCCCCTTAGAAAGCTCATAAGCCAAGCCTCAAAGTTCAATACTATCTGCACTTAGCATTCTCAAACTCTTATCAGAATAGTCCATAAAACTTGGCTTACCACTCCAGAAGGCATCTTCAGTTGCAAGCACCAAGTCCATGCCCATTCCTCCAAAACAAAAGTTCCAAAAGACGAATATCCACACTGTCAGGTTCATCTCACCCCACACTCCTCGGTACCACTTTACTGTAGCAGACAGCTTCAGGTTCGCTGAGATGAACTTCCAGACCGGGCACAGTTATGGAGGAAGGGATATTATTTATTGAAGCTTACAGATCCAGGGGAAGTTCCATAATGGCAAGAGAAGCGGCCTGCTCTCCACAGGGCCAAGCAGAGAGAGAGAGAGAAATCAACCAGCCACCACAGCAAAACTACAGCCAAAAGGTCACACAGCACACTTCAGGAACTCCTGCTAGGCACATTTGCATATCTTTACAATGGAATCTCAAACCCACACCTTAAGACCAGCCCCCAGTGACATTGCCTCTAGCAAGGTGATTGCAGATGCAAACTATAACTAATAAAACACTGAATATATTGGGGGACATATATTCAAACTACCACAGTCATCAAGAACTCTGACAGAAATCTGTCTTTTTTGGGAAACCTTGTAGGTGTCTTGGATCAACAGCTCATTGTGAAATTTAACCCCATGCTGTTGCTGGGAGTTATAAGTCAGCGCCAAGGAAGGTAAGTGAAGAAAAAGATAGATAATATGAAAGAGAAAGTGAGTATAGAGAGGAGGGGGGGAGAGATGAGAGAGAGAAGCAGGAAAAGATTAAGGTTGGTGTTCATGATGTTCTCTCCACTTTCCTGTGGTTCAGGTGTTCCCTCTGCCGGTCTGCTGAAGGATCAATGTTTCAGCCTGTTGTTCAGAATAAAGGGCTTTATTGTATCATTTCCTTTTTGGGTCCCTATTTGTATTCCCCCACTCTTGTCCTCCCTCCCACCCTCTCTCTCCCTCCCACCCTTACCCTCCTCCCATACCACTCTCCCTATTGTCTGGTCCTCAGAGTGTTTATTAGGATTGGCAGCATCTCAGGCAGATTCAGGTTAGGAGTGACAGATAAATGAGGCCATGTGATCATTATCTTTTTGTGATTGGGTGAGCTCATTGAGGATGATCTGTTCCATGTTTGACCATTTTTTTTTCCAAATTTCATTATTTCATCTTTCCTTACTGCTACATAGAATTCCATAGTATAAATATACCACATCTTTGTTATCCATTTATCTAATGATGGACATCTGGGTTGATTCCAGTTCTTTGCTATTATGAATTGAGCAGCTATAAACATGGTTGAGCAAATGTCTCTGATCTGAGGCTTGGAGCCTTTAGGGTAAATGCCCAGTAAGGGAATACCTGGATCTGTTGGCAGGTCTATGGTCATCCTTTTTAGGAGTCTCCATATAGCTTTCCATAATGGTTGAACCATTTCACATTCCTACCCACAGTGAAGGCTTGTTCCTGCTTCTCTACAGCCTCACCAGAATTTTTCGTTTTTATTGTTGTTGTTGTTGTTGTTGTTGTTGTTTTTTTTTTTTTTTTTAATGTTAGCCATCCTTACTGGGGTAAGGTAGAATCTCATAGTTGTTTTAATTTGCATTTCCCTGATGATTAGGGATGTTGAACATTTTCTTAAGTGTATTTGCTATTTGTATTTCTTCCTCTGAGAACTCCCTGTGCAGTTCTCTGCCCCATTTTGTGAGTGGGTTGTTTGATGATTTATTGTTTAGGCTTTGGAGTTCTTTGTAGATTCTAGAAATTAGGCCACTGTCAGTTGTATAGCTGCTGAAAATTTTCTCCCATTCTGTGGGTAATCTGCTGGCTTTGGTTATAGTATATTTGTCAGTGAAAAAGCTTTTCAGCTTCATGAGATCCCAATGGTTGAGTGATTGTTTAATTTCCTGAGCTGCTAGGGTTTTTTTCAGGAAGTCTTTCCCCACTCCTATGTCATGGAAGTTTCCTCCTATTTTTTCTTCCAGTAGTAGCAGAGTTTCTGGTTTTATATTAAGGTCTTTGATCCATCTGGACTTGATTTTTGTGCATGGTGAGATGTGTGAATCAAGTTTCATTTCCCTACATATGGTTGTCCAGTACCACTTGTTGAAGATGCTGTCTTTTTTCCATTCTGCATTGGTAGGGCCTTTGTCAAATATCAAGTAGCTATAGTTACTTGACCCAAAGTCCAGGTCTTCTCTTCTGTTACATTGGTCTATATTTCTGTTTTTATGACAGTACCATGCTGTTTTTATTACAATGGCTTTGTAGTATAGCTTTAGATCAGGTATGGTAATGCCTCCAGAGGTGTTTCTTTTGTTGAGGATATGCTTGGATATCCGAGGCCTTCTGCCTTTCCTTCTGAATTTTGAGATTTTTTTTTTATCTCAGTGAAGGAAGAAGTTGGGATTTTTATCAGCATTGCATTACATCTATATGGTGCTTTTGGTAAGATTGCCATTTTCACAATGTTAATTCTACCTATCTAAGAGCATGGGATGTCTTTCCATTTTTGTAGGACCTCCTCAATTTCTTTCTTGAGTGTTTTTATGTTTTCATTGTATAGGTATTTCAGTTCCTTGGTTAATGTTATTCCAAGGTATTTTATTTTCTTGTTGCTATTGAAAATGGGACAATGTTATTTATTTCTTTTTCTGTATCTTTGTCTTTTGCATACAGAAAGGCTACTGATTTCTATGCATTGATCTTATATCCTGCTACTTTGCTGAAGGCGCTAATCACCTTCAAGAGTTTTGAGATGGAGGTTCTTGGGTCACTTATGTATAGAATCATGTCATCTGAAAATAGGGCTAACTTAACTTCTTCCTTTCTAATTTGTATCCCTTTGATTTCTTTCTCCTGTCTTATTGCTTGAGCTAATACTTCTAGCATTATGTTGAAGAGTAATGGGGAGAGTGGACACCCCTGCCTTGTTCCTGATCTCAATGTGAATTCCTTCAGTCTCTCCCCAGTGAAAATTACATGGGCTTTAGGAGCTTTATATATAGCCTGTATTATGTTGAGATATGGGCCATCCATGCCAATTCTCTCCAATGTTTTGATCATGAAATGATGTTGTGTTTTGTCAAAGGCCTTTTCTGCATCTAACAAAATGATCATGTGGTTTTTGTGTTTAAGCTTATTTATGTGGTGATTTACATTGACAGATTTCCATATGTTGAACCACCCCTGCGTTCCAGGGATGAAGCCTATTTGATCAAGGTGGATAATTCTTTTGATGTACTGTTGAATTCAGTTTGCAAGGGTTTTGTTCAGATCTTTGCATCTATGTTCATCAGGGAAATGGGCCTATAATTTTCCTTTTTTGTGACATCTCTGCCTGGTTTTAGAATTAGGGTTATACTAGCTTCGTAGAAAGAGTTGGGGATCTCTCCCTGTTCTCTGATTGTGTGTCACAGTTTGAGAAAATTTGGTTTCATTTCTTCCATGAAGGTTTGATAGAATTCAGCTGAGAAACCATCTGGTCCTGGACTCTTCTTTTTGGGGAGGTGTTTGATTACCTCTTCAATCTTAAAAGGTGTAATGGGTTTGTTTAGGGGATTAATCTGCTCTGGGATTAGCTTTGGTAGGTGGTATGTCTCTAGGAATTCACCCATTTCCTCCATATTCTACTGCTTTGTGGAGTAGAGGTTTTTGAAATAAATCCTGGTAATTCTCCCTATTTCATTCATGTCTGTTGTGATCTCTCCTTTTTCATTTCTAATTTTGTTAATTTGAAGTGTTTCTTTCTTTCTTTTTTTTTTTTTTTTTTGACAGATTGGCTACAGGTGTATCAATCTTTCAATTTTTTCAAAGAACCAGCTCTTTGTTTCATCAATTTTCTTAATTGTCCTCTTAGTTTCCAATCAATTAATTTCTGCTCTGATTTTAATTATTTCTTTCCGTCTGGACCTTTTCGGATTGGCTCTTTCTTGTTTTTCCAATGCCTTTAGGTGGATGGTTAGGTTATTGATTTGGGATCTCTCTGTTTTTGTTATGAGGGCACTTAGTGCTATGATTTTTCCCCTAAGGACTGCCTTCATTGTTTCCCACAAGTTTTGGTATGATGTGTTCTCATTGTCATGCAATTCTAGAAATTTTGCAATTTCATTTCTTATTTCATTCCCAACTCATTTATTGTTTAAAAGTGTGTTGTTCAGTTTCCAGGAGCTGGAGGTATTCCTGGCATACATTTGTTGTTAATTACTAGCATTAAAGCATTGTGGTCTGATATCATTCAGGAAATTATATCAATTTTCGTGAAAATATGGAGGCAGGCTTTGTGGCCCAATATGTGATCTATTTTAGAGAAGGTTCCATGGGCTGCTGAGAAGAATGTGTAATCTTTAGATTTTGGGTAGAATGTTCTGTATATGTCTATTAGGTCTAGTTGCTCTATGGTGATGTTGAGCTCTCTTACTTCCCTATTAATTTTCTGTTTGGATTATCTATCTATTGCTGATAGTGGAGTATTGAAGTCCCTGACTATGATGGTGTTGGTGGCTATTTCTGTTTTGTTGACTAGTAGTTTTTACTTTATGAATTGTGGTGCATCTGCGTTTGGTACATAAAAATTGATGATTGTGATATCCTCTTGTTGGATTGTTACCTTGATAAGTAACAAGTGGCCTTCTTTGTCTTTTTTATTACTTTTGGCTTGAAGTCTATTTTATCTGATATCAGTGTAGCGATTCCTGCTTGTTTCTTATTTCCATTTGCTTGGAATATCTTTTTCCATCCTTTCATCCTGAGAAGGTGTCTATCTTTAGTTGTGAGGTGTTTTTCTTGAAGACAGGATATTGAGGGGTCTAATTTTCTGATCAATCCTGTCAGCTTATGTCTCTTGATGGGTTAATTAAGGCTATTGATGTTAAGAGTGAGAACTGTGAGGTTTGATTTAATCCCTGCCATGTTGTTGTGGCTTGGTGTTTTTTGGACTTTGAGGGGTTGTTTTGTTTTGAGTGCCTTCTCTGAGTTTGTTTATTGTGATTTGCTTCTTGTAGGTTCTTGAGGTTGGTTATTTGATTCCTCTCTGTGGAGGATTCCCTGGAGTACTCTCTGTAGATTTGGCTTTGTGTTCATAAAGTTTTACAGGTGGGTTTTTCTTTCACCATCTATTAGGAGGGATAATTTTGCTGGGTAGAGTAGTTTGGGTTGGAAGCCATAGGCTCTTAGATTTTGCAGTGTTCTATTCCAGGCTCTTCTGGCTTTGAGTGTTTCAATCAAGAAGTCTGAGGTAATTCTGATGGGTTACCTTCATATGTAATGTGTTGCTTTTCCCTAGCTGCTTTTAGGACTCTCTCCTTGTTATCAATATTTGTGGTTTTTATGATAATATGTCTTTGTGAATTTCGCCTTTGGTCCAGGCTGTTTGGAGTTCTGTTAGCTTCTTGTACCTTGATGGGACTTTCTTTTGAGAGATTGAGAAAGTTCTCTTTGATAATTTTGTTGAATAAGTTCTCGATTCCTTTGGTCTGAATTTCTTCCCCTTCTGGTATCCCCATGATCCTAATGTTAGAATGTTTAAGGCTATCCCACATTTCCTGCATGTTCTGTTCACAAAAATTTTTGAACTTATTGAAACTTTTGAATTCACATGTTGTTCTTCTGTTTTGTCTTCTAGTTCTGAATTTCTGTCTTCCACATAGCTGACTCTATTCTTGAGAGCTTCCAAGGAGTTTTGGGTTTGGTCAATCTGGTTTGTATTTTCTACTACTTTTTTATGTATAGTTTCCAATCCTCTGTCTAGTTCATTTTTTCATATCATTTTCTGATTTTTTAGTGCATCTTGGAATTCTTCCTTTAATTTATTTATGTCGTTATTGAGCTTAGAAGCTGGTTAATGAGGTCCTCTCTTTTGTCTTCCCTCTGCAGGGCATTTAACTGTTTTTTCAGCCCTTCCTAACCCTTTTCTATTAGGACTAATCTTGTGAGGACAGCAATCATGCATTTATTAGCCCTTTGTTGACTTTCTGCAAGTTCTGCTATTTTCTTGGCCAGGGTTACATTGCTTATGTCTTCATTTTGGGAATCTGATCCTAATATCTCTGATATGTTTTGGTGAGAGTCATGCCTTGTGGTACTGGGCAGTCTTATTGGATTTACTTGCATTTGATTATTCATGTTTTTTTTTTTTTTTTTTTTTTTTTTTTTTTTTTTGTGCTGTGATCTGCCCATCACAGTCTAGGAGTCTTCTTAACTGAAGCTGTAATTTACCTTGAGGCATCGTCATTGTGCAGGGTGGGGGGGCAAGATGGGGCATGGAGTGTGGGCAGAGGCACAGGCAGAGGGCAGGGGAGGGGGAGGAGTGCTTTCCAGGCAGGTGTGGCTACCTGCAGAAGCAAGGAAGCAAGGGGAGGCAGGAGCAGGGAGGAGCAGTTTACAGGCAGGCGGGGCTACCTGCTGAGTCGGAGGGCGGGAGGGGGGTTGTCTCATGGGTCGTGGACGGGTTTCCTGTGGGTAGGGTAGCAGGGGCAAGGAGGGCAGGGATGGGGATGCTGTGGTGCGGGAGACCAGGTGGATGGGGTTCCCAACTGGCAGAAGGATGAGGGAAGGGGTTGTGCAGACAGCTTGTGGGTGGGTCTACCCACCAGGGATGGGGGTGAGAGTTGGGGCTGTGGGGGAATGCAGTGGGGGAGTGTGACCCATAGGATTGGGAGTTGTGAACTCTGGAGTTCCCCTAGTACAGGGGAATTGGAGTTTTTATTCCTCAGTGCCCTCCCAAATCCCCATGTGCCCCAAAGACTGCTAAAGATCCCTAAAGGGACTTGCTTTTGCTGCTGAGCCAGGTGAGGCTTGTTTATATGGATGCCATCTTGACCAGAACCGACCTTGTACTCACTCAGTAGCCCAGGCAGACATTGAAATTGTGATCCTCTTGCCTTAACTTCCTGGGATTACAGTACGTGAGATTACAGGTGTGTGCCGTGCCAACAGATCTGCAGTAGACAGCTCCAGGTTTCCTGAGATGTATTTCCAGACAAGGCACAATTATGGAAGGAAGGGATTTATCGAAGCGTACAGATCCAGAAGTTCCCTAATGGCAGAAGAAGCTGGACTGCTTTCACAGGTCCAAGCAGACAGAGCTAGAACTTTTTTTAGATGTTTAAATGCCATCTGTATTTCTTCCTTTGAGAACTCTCTATTTAGTTCCATAGCCCATTTTTGTTTGGTTGTTTGATTATTTCCAGTTTCAAAGAAATGTAATATTATTTACACAATTAAGAACCAGGTGATACATTTTCATTTGTTAGAAACTGATATTTCTGTAATAAAATCGATTTTAAATTCAGTGTATGTCATTATTACTGCTAAGGAGATCTCAGTCCTTGTCTGTCTTCAACAATGTTTACTGTAATTATTGCTGAGTAATCACAACTTTCTGTTAATTCCTCAAGTCATTTTGATGGCCCTGTTTTCCACTTAGTAGTCTATGGAGTTTTGAGGTTCCTATTTCCTATGGAAGAATTTTTTTTTTAATTTGTTCAGGTTGTGACAATTATGGGAACAGAATGGACTAACCACAATTTAGTTAAATCACTTGAAATGATCAGCCAATTAATGCTTACAGCAGTAACCTGAAAATTTGACTTCATTAGTCCAAATAAATAGTTCTATGTACTTAGATCTTAGTATCCAAACAAAAAAATTGCCCAAATGAGCAAAGGCAGGCAGTCACTTTCACTGCTCTACAGAGATACTACTCAAGACCTGGCAATCATTCTTGTTTTAGAGCTGTAACTACATAAAACACTGATTAAGCTTTTATAAGTATGCAGAAAACTCTAGGCACAAGAGCTGCATTTTATATTCTCCATAAACTATCTCTTGGGAGGAAACACAAAATTTAAGTCCTCAAAATAGTGATTTTATTAAATTAGTTGCTTTATAAAACATTGCAGATATCATAATTATTAAAATAACAATTTACCAAACTAGTTAAGTGGTGCAGTTTGCTGATCGTGTTTTATAAAGGAAAGGAAATGCCAAAACCCTATTAAAAATTTTTCCATTGCAGCCTAGAACAGAAGTGATTTTTTTTTTGCAAGACACTTGAATTAGGCAAATAAAACAGGTAGGGTGTTCCCTCCCCCATCTGAAGCATTCCATCAGCAGAAACTGTCTGATAAATACAAACTAGACAGTCAGTGCATGCAAGAAAGAGGTTTACCTTCTTCAGCTTAAAAGTGGGAGGGGGGCTGGAGAGATGGCTTAGTGGTTAAGGCGCCTGCCTGCTAAGGCTAAGAATGCTGGTTCCAATCTCCAGCAGTTCCAATCTCCAGGTCCCACGTTTAGCCAGACGCCAAGTGACGCAAAGGTGAAATGCCACACTTGCCCACAAGGGGGCGCACACATCTGGATTTCGTTCTCAGCAGCTGAGAGACTGCTGGCACGCCCATCTCTATCTGTCTCCCTCTCCCTCTCTGTCTGTCTCTCTCTCTCTGTGTCTCTCTCCAAAAATAAATAAAATAATAAAAAATAATAAAAAAATTAAAGAAAAATAAAAAAAGTGGGAGGGTTTTGGTCTGTTTTCTTTTTTTTTTAGTTCTTTATATATTCTGGATGTTAATCCTCTGTCAGATGCATAGCTGGCAAAAATTTTCTCCTATTTTGTGGGTTGTCTCTTTGCTCTATTCACAGTGTCCTTCGCTGGTTATAAGGGAGGGAGGAGAGGGAAGGAATTTAGGGGAGGATATTGTATATATTTAAATAGAAGAACAGATTACAGGGAGCGGAATGGCGTAAGTGAGGCCAGGGAAAGAGATTGAGTAAGAAAAGGGTGGGGGAAGGATCAATCAAAATTCAAGATATTCTGAATAAGAAATATGAAAGCCTACTTTTTTGGATAATGACACATCCAGAAACCATAGATTGCTACTAGAAAATTTTCAGTGCCAGGGATGGGATACCTTCCAGTGAGTTGTTGGCCATGGAGGTCCCAGTTCCCTCCAAAAAATTACAGGCTATTGCCAAAGCCCTTGGTTTCCCATGAGTAACAGATGGTAAAACCCTATTGCTGAAGACTTCATATGCCTGGGTGGCAAGGTCACTAAGAAATTAAGCTGATGCTGAGCTAAAAACCTTCTTCCTGCATTCAGCTTTATGGGAGCAGCAGTCATCAGTGTTGAAAACAGTGGACACAGGAAGCTTCAAGTTTGGCCAGACAGGCCAAATTACTGAATGGGTGCAATAGTGGCATGTCTTCTCTGGGGTAAACTAACTTCTCTGTAATTGGACTGCAGGTCTGGTCCTTGGGAAAAAAATATAAGCCTAGTACTAAAATCATCATCAAAAGACTATGGCAGGGGAGGTCATGAGTCTTAGAGTATAAAGCCTGCTCTTGTCTCTCTAAATACACATATTTTGTTCACCAAACTGCCCTGAAAGCTCTACACTTAATGTTCATATTTATATATTAATGCTACTCTCACTTTTGGTTAGAAAAGTTTCTCTTTTCAGAGGGTGGTGACCACTGGGATGATCCAAAAGGCAACATAGTGCTGAGAAGAAGTGACAGAGGAGTATCCAGCACTGAAACATCTCTATCACACCCTCCAAGGCTCAGGGTCCATTGAAAAAGAGGTGGCAGAAAGATTGTAAGAGCCAAAGGAAGGATGCAACTCCTTACAATGGAACTGTCCAGACATTAATTGGCCTTGATACATCCATGACCTCACAGTGCCTAGCAATACCTTCACAAGACCCTCATAATAGGAGAAAAAGATGATGACATCAAAATAAAAGAGAGACTAAGAAAGAGAGGGAGGGGATATGATGAAGAGTGGAGTTGTGAAGAAGAGAGGGAGAGGAGGGAATTATCATGGTTTATTGTCTGTAAGTATAGAAGTTGTCCATTAAAAAATTAAAAAAGAATACTACATGCAGAAGACCAATAAATATATTTTTATATGACAGAACACAGGAAACGATACATTTTATGAGAGTAAGTGATGAATAGTGGGGACCTGGGTAAGAATCAATCATAGCCAACACAAAAGAAGAGAGAAGAAAAGAGCTACCAATAAACCAAACCAACTAGAACCATAACCACTATGAAAATCACAACCAATAGCAAACCTTTTTCAATCATAACCCCAAATACATATAGACTTAACTCACTTGTTAAAAGATGAAGACTGGATTAAAATGACATGATATAACTGTTGACTCTAAGAAATTCACATCATAAGAAATACCACTAGAAAACAGAGTCAAAGGCTGAGATCAAATTACCAAGCCAGTAAAGATGCTAATAAGCCTGCATAGCAATTCTCATATCTAATAAAGTAGATTTTCACCCTAAATCTAGGGACACTAGATACAAATAATGGCAACAATGCTTCAAGAGACAAAACTATAGTAAATATGCATAAAAATCTCAAGGTAATAAAATTCATAAAACAAACTTAAGTGGTATAAAGACCATATATATGCTCGCACAAGAATTGTGGGAGACTTTAATTCCCCACTCTCACATCAAGTATGGTCTTCCAAATAAAAAAAAATAAGTAAAAAAAAATTCAAATATAAATTATACTGTAGATCAATTTGACTTAATAGATATCTCCAGGACTATTCCATTCAACTCAATACACATTCTCAGTTTAGTAGTGCATGGAACTGGCACTAAAATTGGCCACATTATAGGATACAAATAAGATATTAAAATATAAGAAGCTAATAACATGAATCCTATCAGAATACAATAGAATAGAAAAAATAGTAAGAGTAACTTCAGAAAATACTTGGAAATTGAACAAAACATTTGCTTGAAAAGGGGAATATGGTTGAATTCAGGGATAAAATGAAAAATAAATTCCAGAATAAGAAGAAAATGAGAGCACAAATCATGAAAAACTTTGTGTAGTTCTAAGAAGCAATAAGGTAGTTCTAAGAATAACTCCTATTGCATGCATTAAAAAATTATGATATCTCAGGCTGGGAACATGTATCAGTGGATCAAAGATTTGCTGCCACATGCAATGCTGGGTATAATGCTCTACACCTGAAATCTCAGAACTGGGGAAGGAGAGAGGGAATATCTGGGGATGGCTGACTAAATAGTCTGAGTCAGTGAGACACAGGTTCAGCTAAAAGATGATCTAAAAAATACTTAGATAGAGAAAGACAGTGACCTCTGGCCTCCACATGTACATGCATGCACATGCACATCTAGCTTAACAGACAGACATGCTCCCACCCATATATGAACACACATACATACATGAACACCATAAGCACATACAGTACAAAACAAAAAATCATATATCTCAAATAAATGATACATTTCAAGTGTCTAGAGAAATTACAAGAAACAATAAAGGTTGCAGGAGAAGCTAATGATTTAGAGACTAGAAGACCACAGAATTAACCAAATAAATGGCTCTTTGAAAAGATTGACAACCCCTGACCAAATCTTCAAAGGAAAGAGAATGATTAAATTAATAAAGAAAGTACTTACAACAGACTCCAATGAAATATAGAGGATCATCAGGGATTACTTTAAAAACTTATATTCCAACAAAGTGTAAAATCTATTTAAAGAGACCCATAAGAAGCAATGAAATTGAAGCAATAATTAAGTTTCCCTACAAAGAAAAGCCCAAGGCTCGATGGATTTACTGCTTAATTCTACTAAATTTTAGAAGATAAAGTACAAATAATTCTCAAACTGTTCCACAAAACTAAAGGGAAGTAACACTGCCAAACTTATTCTAAAAAGCCAGTCTAGCCCACATAGAAAAAGCACATAAAGTGCTAGGGAGATGACTCAGTGATTAAGAACATTTGCCACATAAGCATGAGGGCCTCTAAGGCCAGTCTAACTCCTTAGAAGCCATGTAAAAAGCTGGGCATGGCCACATGTCTGTAATTTCAGTGTGTGTGGGGGGGTGTTAGAGAGACTTGAAAATCACTAGGGGTGTCACAACTGATACCATAACAAGAAAATAAATATGTGGATGAGTAATAAGAAGACAGAATTCTCTTGTATCCCCAGGCACAGTAATGGGGAATGCATACTGCACACACACATGCATAACTGAACACACAACACACATACTACAACACAAATGACACAGAACACATGTACATACTTTACACACACACACACACACACACACACACACACACACACACACCACAAACACAGGAAACAAAGATATAACAGAAAAAGAAAACTACAGGAAAATCTCCCTGATGAACCTAGATGTGAAATTTATAAACAAAATACTTGTAGACTGTGGTAATTTGAAAATGTATGTCCCCATAAGCTCAGGTGGTATAATAAAATTAGATCTGTATCTTTGATTTCCATCCATCTGAAGAGAGAAGGTGTCAGTGTGAGATCCTGGAGTCCAGTCCTAAGGTGTCACTCAAGGCAGGTAAGTCCAGCTCAAAGGTACTGAGAGAAGAGTTTGAGATCTGGGTTCCTGTTTGCTACTGGTGGTGGTTTTGCTCTGTGCTTAGATTTATGAAAGGGAGCCAGCTTCTACTGTTCTTCATGGAACTTCTCCTGGGTTTGCAAACTGAAATAAATTCCTCTCCCCCCCCATAACATGTGGAAGTTTGTACCAGCAATATGGAGCTGACTACAACACAGACAAAATTCAAAATCACATTAGGAATACCAAAAATCATCCCAGGGATGCAAGCTTGGTTCAACATATATAAATCAGTAAATGTAATGCACCATATTAATAGACTTGATGACAGAAATCACATGATCATCTCCATAGCTGTACAAATAGCATTGGACAACCTTTAGAATGCTGTCATGATCAAAGTCTTAGAGACACTATAGGAATAGATAGACAACATTGCAATGGTTATATATGAAAAGGCCATAGCCAACATTATACTAAATGGGGAAAAACAGTTAATTTCTTCTAAAATCTCTTACAAGGGTACCACTCTTCCCACTCAATAATATAAAAATTAAACTACCATATTATCCAGCTCTACAATATCTGGGCAGATATCCATATGTTGCTCAAAGTCATATCTGGAGCAATAAGACAAGAGAAGGAAGTAAAAGGATAAAACTTGGAAAGAAAAAAGTTGAACTATTCACATTTGCAGATGATATGAATGCACACTTACATTATATTATAAACTCCACCAGAAAATGTCTTCCTCTGATAAACACTGTATAAACAGATGCAGAATATAAAATTAACATACAAAATCTGTAGTTTCATATGTAACAATAATGAAGTTATTGAGAAAGAAATTAAGAAAATATCCCATTGACAATAGCTTCAAAAAAGATGTAAGAGGGGCTGGAGAGATGGCTTAGTGGCTAAGGCGCCTGCCTCCTAAGCCTAAGAACTCTGCTTCCAATCTCCAGCGGTTCCAATCTCCAGGTCCCACGTTTAGCCAGATGCAAAGTGACGCAAGGGTGCAATGCCGCACTTGCCCACAAGGGGGCGCACGCATCTGGATTTCGTTCACAGCAGCTGAGAGACTGCTGGCGTGCCCATCTCTGTCTCCCTCTCTGTCTATCTCTCTGTCTCTCTCTCCAAAAATAAATAAAAATAATTTAAAAAAATTTTAAAAAGATGTGAGAAAAATCTAACCAAGGAGATGAAAAAATGTTAAAAAACTGAAAAAAAATTGAACAATTTACTAGATGAAGGAAAGACCTTTCCCATTATTTTTTGACGAGAACTGTATTATAAAAAGTCATTTGGAAATTCAGTATTATCCCTAATAAATTTCTAATGGCATTCTTTGCATAATTAGAAAAAAATCATAAAATTAGTTTAGACGCACCAAAGACTACTGATAGTCAAGGCAATCCGAAGTAGAAGAAACTGCCAAAGAGGTATCATATTGTGTGTCCTCAAACTATACTGCAGATCCATAGTGAAAATGAGCATGGTACTGGCACAGAGACATGTAGAGCAATAGAATGCAATATATGAGCCTGAATAGCTATGGACAGCAAATTTTTAAGAAATGTGTCAAAAACATATACTAGAAAAAGATAATCCTCAGTAAATTGTGCTGATAACACATATCCACTTGCAGAAGAATGAAATTAAGTCCATATTTCCCATTACAAACAAAATTCAATTTAAATTAAAGCAAAGACATTCATTTAAAACTTGAAATGTTAGAAGTGCTAAAGGAAAACTTGGGTAAAACTTTTCAGAGTATAGTTAAATGCTAGAATTTTTTTTAGTACAATGCCAATTACACAAGAAATGGCCCCAAGAATTAACAAATGAGATTACTTGAAATCAAACGGCTTCTGAATAACAAAAAAAAAAAAACCTATCAATACTGTGAAGAGAACATGTTTCCAGCTATACATCTGACAGGTGATTACTATCTATAATATGCAAGTAACACAAAAAAGCTAACACAAAGACAACAAACGACTCAATAAAAAAAATAGGCCATGGAAATGAACAGAAAACTTTCAAAACAATACAAATGACAATGAACATTCTAAAAGTGTTAAACATCATTAGACCTCAGAAAAATGCACAACATAAGTACTTTGTGAGTCTATAACATCATAGTTTGAATGGTTATCATCAATACAAGTGAAACCAAATACTGCTGAAGTTGTGAAGAAAGAGGAACCCTAATTCACTGTTAGTGGGAATATAAACTGATTAAATTCGTATGGAAATCAGATTTCACAAAAAATAAAAATATAACTAGCATATAATTTCATATACCAGTCCTGGAAATATAAGCATATTAAAATATATTATAGCACAGAAATTCTTGCACATTTATTTTTATTTCTGCACTATTCACAACAGTAAGAAAATTAGATCTATATACATGACTACCGACAGAAGAATGGATAATGAAATTGTGGAACATATACACAATGGAGACTTATGTAGCTGTAACAAAAATAAAAATAAAATTTGCAGTAAAATGTATGGACCTAGAAAATATTATACTAAATGAATTAACACAGGGTTGGAGAGATGGCTTAGTGGTTAAGGCATTTGCCTGCAAAGCCAGAGGATCCTGGTTCGACTCTCCAGGACCCATGTAAGCCAAATGCATAAGGGGGCACATGCATCTGGAGTTCGTTTGCAGTGACTGGAGGCTGTGGAGTGAACATTCTCTCTCTTTCTCTCTCTCTCCTTCTTTTTCTCTCTCAAACATATAAATAAATACAAATATATTTTAAAAAGCAAAGGCTAAATGAAATAACCCAGGCTTAGAAAGCCAAATACAGCATGTTCTTTCATATTTGGATAATAGCTTCTACGTGGTATATATGTTTACTTTTGTGTAATTAAATGAAGTCAGAGGCCACTAAACTAGAAAATATCTGATTTGATGACTAAAATAAGACTTTAAGGCAAGTTGAACACTGGAGATATGGCTTAGTGGTTAAGGCACTTGCTGGCAAAGCCAAAGGACCCAGGCCCCAGAACCAACATAAGCCAAATGCACAAAGTGGCGCAGGCATCTGGAGTTCATTTTCAGTGACTGGAGGCCCTGGTGTGCCCATTTGTATTCTCTCTCTCTTTCTCTCTCCTTGGAAACAAATACATAAAATATTTTTAAAAGGCAGGTTGAGTGGGCAATAGAGCACCTTTGATATGAAAGTGGAAGGGGGAACATGGTGAACAGAGGGTACAGTGGAGATGGAAGGCAGGATGATAGAGAAAGATACCACCTCACACATACTAGGTAGTTATAACAAACATAATGGTGATCTATAACAAGTTTTAATGAAATTGTGAAGAAAGTAGAATTCTCAAATTATAGGTAAGATGTAAAATGGTTCACCAACTGTGGAAAATAATATGAACTTTCTTCAAAGGTACACATAGGAATACCAAATCCAATAACTTCCAAAAGTACTAAAACATGTCTCCAAACAAAAACATTTACATTAATGTCTATAGTAACATTATTCATTACAGACAAAAAGTCTGAACAACTTTAATATCTATCAACTGGATTTAAAAAAAAAAACAGATATATATGTACTATGAAAATTATTTGACCAAAAATGAAAATATGTTCACATACACAGCACAATATAGATGAACCTTTAAAATATTTACCTATAAAAATGCCAACTACAAGTGCCATCTATTTTATGAGTGCATACCAAATAGGTAAAACAATAAAGACAGAAATTAGGCAGATTTTGCTATAAGCTGGTAGAAAAGATAATTGTAACTGGCTGCTAATGGCCACAGAGATTCTTTGGGGATATGTGAATATATACTGGGTTGTACAAATCTGCGAATATACTAAAAATTATTGAATTGTATATTTTAAAATGCATTCAACATATTCAAATTATATAAAAAAATCATTTAATCAAAAAGAAAAGACATAAATGTAGTCTTCAACAGATAAAATAAAATATATATCTGGAGCAAGAATGCATTAAATTTGAAAATCCATGTTTTAGATTAGGGAAGCTTATAGCCAAGGGGAGTTCCAAACACCTTCATACAGAATGAAATAGATGACATTTAGTCTTAAATTTCCCAGCACCACAAACAATACCCTTCATGATGCTATAAGCTTGTTACACAAAAATGAAACATAAAGCATATAGAAACTCTTTATCTATAAGTGATTATTTTTATTTTTTTTATTTGGAAAACAAATTGGAAGGCATGTTTGTTCATTTAAATGACATTTCAATCATCTAAAACTGTTCAGTGTGTTACATCAATTAAAATAGCATCTGCCTGTTTATTTAACCTGATGCTTATATAGTCACATTACCCATTCCAAAAGGACAAGAAGTATAACTAGAAAACTGAAGAGAAATTCTGCTTCAAGAACATCAATAGCATTTTTCTTCAATAAAAGCAAATACCCTATGGAGTTAATTATTGTAAGACAGAATGCTTTATTTTATTTTATTTTAGTTACTGTATTTCATTATATATACTGTTAAACTCAATTATTTGTTTGAGCTATCCCTTAATTATCCTTAAGATAAAAACGCATTTCCCCATAATATTGATAAACGTGTTAAATTTATTTATTCCATTTTATATGAACTTATAGTTGTAATTTTATTCCATTTATACTCTTCCTTCAGAAGGCATATAATAGACCTTTCCTTTGATAAGTATTTATCAAATATGTTGTCCATATGTGTGTATATATATCTATATCTATATCTATATCTATATCTATATCTATATCTATATCTATCTATATATGTATATATCTTTATATCTTTATATTTATATATTTATTTTTTCCTCTAAACTAGCCTATATACATTCGCTTTGTAAGAAAAGCAGAATTGTAGCACGTTTGGGGCCTGTGTACTCCAGGCAAGTTAGGGGCACCAGCGTGTTTGTCATCGAGCTGATGAGGGGTGTGGGGCTTGTTTGGGCTCAGTGCTCTACAGGCAGGTGAGGGAATCCTTGTGTTTAGGGCCTGTTCTGGCCTGTGCCAATGTGTTTTGGACCTGTGAGCTCCAGGTGGGCAAGGTACTCTGCATGTTTGGAGCATGCCTCTTTGGTGCCTATGAACTCTGTGAGGGTGAGGGGCATAGCATGTGTTTGGGGCTTTTTTTTCCAGCACCAGCATGGTGCCTATAAGAGGAAGAACACAACAACTAAAACTACAGTAGGCAAAAAACCATTGAGAGGCCAAGAAATCACCAAACCCCATAAAGCCTCTAACATAGCAGAGATTAAATCAAACCTCACAGTTATCACATATTAAAGATCTTTTCTCACCCATAAAAAGAAACCAGTTAGCATGGTGGATAAGAAAAATGGACTCTCCCAGTTGCTGTGTTCAAGAAACCTACCTCACCACTAAGAATAGACACCTCTTTAGGGAAAAAGGATATAAAATGATTTTCCAGGCAAATGGAAATAAGAAACAAGCAGGTGTGGCTATATTAATATCTAACAAAATACAGTTCAAACCAAAAGTAATCAAAAAAGGGCTAAGAAGGACACTTTTTACTCATCAAGGGAACCATCCAACAAAAAGACATCACAATCATAAACACTATGCACCAAATACTCATGCACCACATTTTATAAAGCAAAACATACTGGATGACAAACCCAAAATAAATTCCAATGCCATCATAGTAGGGGATTTCAATACTCCACTATCATCATTAGACAGATCATCCAAACAGCAAATCAACAGGGAAATAATAGAGCTCAAAAAACTCCATAGATCACTGAAACCTAATGAACATCTACAGAACATTCCATCCTAATTCTTCAGAATACACATTCTTCTCAGCAGCCCATGGAACCTTCTCAAAAATCAATCGTACATTACGACATAATGCATGCCTTCATAAATTTACAAAAATTGATATTACTTCCTGTATCATAGTGGACCATAATTTTCTAAAAGTAGAAATTAACAAGAGAGTGGGCTGGATGGATTGCTTAGTGGTTAAGGTGTTTGCCTGCAAAGTCAAACGACCCAAGTTTGATTCCCCAGGATACACGTTAGCCAGATGCACAAGGAGTCACATGTGTCTGGGGTTCATTTGCAGTGGCTGGAGGCCCTGGTGCACCCATTACTTCTCTCTCTCTCTCCCTCTCTCACTCTCTCTTTCTCTGTCAAATAAATAAATAAAAATAAAACATTAAAAAAAGAAATTAACAAGAGAAATAGCAGAAATTATATGAGCTCCTGGAGACTGAAAAACACATTATTAAAAATAAATGGGTCATAGAAGAAATCAAAAAGGAATCTAAAATTTCTAGAGATGAATGATAATGAAACTCAACATACAAAACTTATGCGACACAATGAAGGCATTTCTAAGGGGAAAATACAGCACTCAAAGCCTTCACAAAAAAGGCAGAGATATCTCAAATTAATAACTTAAGCATCCACCTAAAGGAATTGTAAAAACAAGAACATTCCAAACCTACAAATTCAAGATGGAAAGAAATAAGTAAGATCAGAACTGAAATTGATAAATTGGAAAATAAGAAAATAATAAAGAAATTTGACAAATCCAAGATCTAGTTCTTTGAAAAAATTAAACAATATTAATAACCCCCTGGCCAATTTGAGCAAATGAAGAAATAGAAGTCTCAAATTAAGAAAATTAGAGATGAAAAGAGAAAGGCCACAACACACATCAATGAAATTGGAAGAATCATAAGGACATATTTCCAAAACCTTTATTCCACAAAATTGGATAACCTGGAAGAAATGGATGATTTCCTAGACACATACCACGAACAAAACTAAATCCATAGAAAATAAATATACTAAATAAAGAAATTACATCCATCAAGATTGAAAATGTAATCAAAAACCTCCCCAAAAGAAAAATTCCAGGACCTGGTAGATTCTCAGCCAAATTCTACCAAACCTTTCTCTAATAAATAAAGCTACTTTTTCAAGTTTTTTTTTAACACAATAGGATAATAGAGAACACCCCACAACTCTTTCTATGAAGCTAGCATCATCCTAATACCAAAACCAGACAGAGATACAGTAATAAAAGAAAACTATAGACCTATATCCCTGATGAATTAGACACAAAAATCCTGAATAAAATCCTTGCAAACTGAATTCAACAACATATCCAAAGCATTATTATCCACCTTAATCAAGCAGGCTTCATACCAGGAATGTAGGGATGGTTCAGCATACTGAAAATGATTAATGTATTGCACCACATATACAATCTCAAACACATGAACCATATGATAATTTCAATTGATGAAAATAAAGTGATTGACAAAATACAACACCACTTTATGATAAAATAAATAGACAGACTAGACATGAAGGGTTTATATCTCAACATAATAAAGGTTATATACAAAACACCTAAAGCCCAGATCTTAGTTAATGGGGAAAGATTCAAGGAGCTCTCATTAAGATCAACATACTCAACATAGTATTTAAAGCCCTAGCCCAAGCAATAAGACAGGAGAAAGATATAAAAGGGATACAAATTCAAAAGGAAGAAGTAAAAATAAACCTGTTTTCAGATTACATGATCCTATACATAAGTGACCCAAAACACTCTACTATAAAACTTATAATGTGTTAAATTCCTTCAGCAGAGTGGAAGAATACAAAATCAACATGCAAAAATCAGTAGCCCTCCTATATGAAAAAGACAAATACACAGAAATAAAAGTAATAGAGGCTGTCTTATTTTTAATAGCCACACAACAAGCTAATACTTTGGAATAACACTAACAAAGGAAGTGAAAGACCTATATAATTAAAACATAAAAGAAGTCAAGAAAATGGGCCAGATAACTGAATAGGGATTTCTCAAAGGAAGAAAAGAAAATGCCTAATACTCACCTAAAAAAAAAAAATGTTCAATATCTGTAACTATTAGGGAAATGGAAATTAAAACAGCTATGAGAGTCCCTCTTACTCCAGAAAAGATTGCAATCATTAAAAAATCAAAAGACAATAAATGTTAGCGAGGAGGCAACAAAAGAGAAATCCTCATTGCTGGTGGGAGTGCAAACCTGTAAAACCATCAATCACTATGGAAATCAATATGAAGACTCCTATAAAAGATAAAACTAGAGCTGCCAACTGACCCAGCTATTCCTCTAATAGGGATCTGCCCTAAATTCTCCACTCCACTCTTCACTGCAGAAATATTTCCTCAACCATGTTGGTATGTGCTCAATTCACAATAGCTAAGAACTAGAATCAATCCATTTGCTCCTCATTTGATAAATGTATAATGAAGATGTAGTACATATAAACAAAGGAATTCTACTCAGCAGTAAGGAAAATAATATAATGAAATTTGTAGAGAAGTGGATTGATTTGGAACAGATCATACTAAGCAAACTCACACAAGCACAGAAAGACAAACACCACTTGTTCTCCCTCATCTGTGGTTCTTAAACTGGAACAGAATGAGTTATAGACCTTTTCTGACAAAGCACTTGAGGAACAGATTGCAGGGATCAAAGAGTTTGAAGGGAGGGGACCAGGGGGTGTGGGGAGATATACACAAAACCAAATCCAAAATGAATTGGTACCATATAATACTTCTTCATATGTAGCACACTAAAACATATAACCCTGAATAGGAGCATGGAGGGATAGTCTGTTAAGAGGACTCCTGGATAGGGTGGGATGAAGTCTAACCTTAAAATATTGCTTGTTCCCTATAACTGACAGCTGCCCCCACAATTCATGACCCACAATCCTCATGGGGATGACCTGCGGCCCCAATGAGGAGGGGCCCTTTGGAGCAGAGACAGGGATAAGGGGAAGGATGGTACCAACATATGCTGTTTGCATACTGAGTATGTTCAAATCCAATAAAAAATTGGCCCTGGCTTGTAACTCCCAGTGCCAGAAACGGGTTATATCCCCTATTGAACTATTGATTGGAGAGACTTATGAGGTCCCCAAAATAAGACAGGCTTCTATCAAAACACTTGATTACCTACCTGTTATGAAATGTAGGTCCCTGTTGCTAAAGTCACCACATGCTGCCAACGCAGAACATCAAGAGATTTGGGTGGATCTGGAAGGAAGCCAGCTCCCAGATGTTTAGCACTTATAGTGCTGAAAAGTACTACATGAGCTCCTGGGGAAAAACAGCCAACAACATTATGAATAAGCAGGGGACACTGCTATATGAAAGCCATCAGCCTGACGAGACGTACACACCTGTGAAATAATGTAACAGAGCCCAGGTGAGTAACCAATGGTTCTCTGATTGGCTATGAGATCTGCTCTGTGGAAAGGAACCCATAGCTGGAACCGGGAACTAAGGTAGAATCCTATGGAGACCAAGTTTATGGATGCCAATGAGAAAAGTGAGACTACACCCATCAAAATCTCTCTAAATAAACAAAGCTTATACCCTTTAAACCTATCCTGATCATACTCTCTGTTGTAGAAAATGTTTTTCTTTTTCAGGAAGTGGGGAGAATAGAGGACAACCAAAGTCTATCAACAAGACAAGAATAGATAACTGATTCCCTGTCAGCAGATGAACCACCTCTAGTACAGCAGCTAGGGCGCAGGTGAAACCACAGAGGAACTGGAAAGATGAGCAAGAGTGATGCTTCCATGGTGAGCCTGACAACCTGTGCCAGGGTGATGGAGATAGACACTGAGATACTCAAAATGTACCAAAGCAGAAATCCCAAAGCTGTTGAGAGCTCAACACTAATGTATATTTAAAGCACACCCACCAAAGCTGAATGAATTTTGTGGTACAAGGGACAAAAAGACTGTAAAAGCCAAAGCCTGGGAGGGAATACCCAGAGGCATTGCCCCTCCCCACAATGACTGACTGCTGCTCTCACAACTCATCACCCTCCGTTCCATGGTGAATACCAGCAATCTCACTAAGGAGGGCCTTCAGTGGAGTGGGGCAGAGAGGAGGGAAATAATCATGCCAACACATGATGTAGCCATAGAAGATTTCTATTTAATAAAAAAAAGAGCAAAAAAAAAAAAAAAAGAAAAGCAGAATAAATTCAGAAAGAGCAAAAGACTGTGGGAAGGCTCACTGCCAAACTTTGAATTGATAACACACATATGGTCTAATGTTTATTTTCATAAATCCATCCATAGTTAAAGCCCTATTTAAGAGTCAGGTTTTCATAGATGTGTCATAATTTTTAGATAATCACTGAAGTAACATATGGCTTGAATTTGCTCCTCTTGGATCAGGGTTACTTTAGGTTATTTCAATAGTAAAATGATCAAGCATAACTAATGTATTTTGATATTTATTTTAATTAGCCATTACATATATCCCATAGTCAATTTAAGTTATTTATCACATTATATATCTGGCTTACATGGCTCCTGAGGAATCAATCTTGAGTACTTTGATTTTGCAGGCAAGTACCCTAACCATTAAGCCATTTCTCCAGCTTGTATTGAAATTTTCTTTGAGACTTCCTGGGTGATATGAGGACACAGATGCCTAGATAAGATATGTAAAAGTAAGAAGGGAGATTATGCAAATTGGAGAAAGAAAGGAGTCAAAGATGGTCCTCAAAACTGAGCTTGAAACTAGTTTGGGTAAACACAATAGAAAACACCAACTCCAGGCAAGGCGACATGGAGTGAGTAGGCCAGGTCCCTGTTTCCCTGCTCCTCCCAGTTCCCTGGTCACCATTCCCTACCTGTGTGTAAGCAGGTGCACCATGGAATTCTGCTTCTCTTTTTCAGATGGGACGGGGACCTGAGGAGATAAACGACCTAGCACACTTCACTCTGGCTCCAAATGAAACCACAGAGGAATCGGGGAAATGATCAAGAGTGCTGCTTTCGAGGTGAACCTGATATCAGCGCAAGGGTAAAGGAGATAGACACTGAAGACACTCAATAACTACCAAAGCAGAGAGCCAGTGGTTCCTAAGAGGCCATCACTGAAAACACCTTAAAATGCTCCTAGCATGGCTCAGGGAATTTTGGGGAAGAGGGGCCAGAAAGATTGTTAGAGCCACAAGTTGAGACATTTTGCACAGAGACACTGCCTCTCCAACCTATCTGACTGCTGCCCCCAAAATGTATGACCTATAATCCTCAATAGTGTTCGCCTGCATCCCCAACAAGGAGGTCCTATTCAGAAAAGGGACAGGGATGAGGAAAAGGATGGTACCAACATGCATTGTTTACATACTAAGTATGTCCATATCTAATAAAATAAATTTTAAAAAATAATTAAAAAATAAAAGGCACCAGAGCTGGGCACAGTGACACATGCCTTTAATCCCAGCACTCTGTAAGCAGAGGTAGGGGGATCACCATGAGTTCAAGGACCCCTGAGACTACACAATGAGTTCCAGGTCAGCCTGGGCTAGAGCAAGACCCTATCTCGAAAAACAAAAACAAATTTAAAAAAAGCACCAGATCTCAAACCTCCTGACATTATCATCAAATGTCTAATGACTTCAAGGGGAACCCCAGCAGAATGGGTACAAATACCAATGTCAGAGTTTGTAAAACGAAAAACCAAAGCCCAATAGACATAGACCAAAGGAGTATAAAGTCACACATAAAAGACTAGAGAGGACACCATAGGTCTCTTATCATGCTCTGGGTCATAAACAAGATTGAGGGATATATTAGGAGTCAGCTGCCCTTCTGTGCTAACTGGGAGTCTTGGAAGAAAAGAGTAATCAGACACTTTTTACTAGGTAACCTTTGCCATCACTAATATTTTGTCCTCTGTAACAGAGCACCAGCTACACACTTTAGCAAAATTTCATAAACTGACTTACACAGTTTTCTTTGCTTCCACACAACTTTTCATCCCAAACTGTAAACTCACTGGAGACAAAAATGATGTTATGTACTTAATATAATTATCATAGTCAGAATTTGGGGTGTATGTAGAGTACTTGACTAGCATGAGCAAGGCCCTAGGTTCTCAATGCCAGCACCACAAATAGTAATATAATTTATGATAATCATATTATCCTTAAAATAATTTACTATTTAATCACTAACTATTGTGAGCATATGGTTCAGATTTCTATGTTGGGAAGTCATTTCAAATTTGAATGTATCCAATAGGTATAATAACATCAATGTGTATGTTTTTATGTTCTATTTTCTTAAACTCTGGAATCATTCCATTAGACAGCTGATGAACCAATAATTCAAGATTATCTCTGTCCCCTACCCTCCAATACTACAAGTAAAGTATGTTGTTGCTATTAAAATAAAACACCAGGGGCTGGAGAGATTGCTTAGTGGTTAAACACTTGCCTGTGAAGCCTAAGGACCCCAGTTCAAGGCTCGATTCTCCAGGACCCACGTAAGCCAGATGCACAAGGGGGCGCACACATCTGGAGTCCATTTGCAGTGGCTGGAGGCCCTGGCGTGCCCATTCTCTCTCTCTCTCTGTCTCTCTCTCTCTCTCTCTCCCTGCCTGTTTCTCTCTCTCTCTCTAATAAATAAATAAATAATAAAATATTTAAAAACCACCAACTTGAAAGTGAAAATTTTAAGTTATCTGTGCTTTTATTTATGTGTATTTATATGTATTTATGTGCATATGTGTATGGATATATGACTGTCCAAATTTTTAAAATATTCTTCACTGTAAGTCATTCAGCAAATAAATGCTGATAGTTAGCACAATGGTGCTAAAATAAACTCTTCAGTGACAAGCTGAAAATGATGTGGATTGTAAATGGACAATAATATTTTATCTATTAATGCTTTAAGAAAGTGCCAGATAAATATACAGGACAAAAGATAAAAGCATATTTAAACACTTTTATGATTTTCCATTGGTCTGTTGCATGCCAAAAGCCCCAATTTTGTACTGGGCCATTTTACAACATAAAAGCCTTGTATCTTTTCTTGATCTTTAGTGACTAAAAATAAATGTTCAGTGTATTCTGTGTAAAATGAAGATCACTTAACACTCTTTACACTGTTAACAGTGGTGCATCACTTATGTTCTGGTCAAAGAGAATTATAGCTATTTGGAAGAAAGAATTGAGTACAGTAGCAAGTATAGCAGTAACAGATCCAATAAGTGAACTAAAGAACAAAATGTTGTAAATTTAGTAGAGTAGGTTTCCAAATTGGAAAGGCAGAACAAAAATAGGAGTTGCAACCCAATGATGAAGTTGGTTATTGTAAGAGTGTTTTGAGTTTATCTTAGCTATGTTTCAAATCCCTAAGGTCAGGTAATTTGCATCCAATTATAGAAAAATAAGGTTGAACTTACCAAGGTTAGGAACACATTCATGAAAATGTATTATGTTTCAGGATATTGCTATGAAATGAAAAGTGTCATTTCCTAAATCTATATTTTTGATCCCTAACGCCCAATGTGATCGTATTTTGAAATGGAGTCTTAGGGTGGGTAAAGTCACTAGACTGGAACTCTCTTGATAGTTTAAATCCCTCATAATAATAGATAACTTTCTCCATTTTCCCTGGCACTGGGACCCATAGAGAAGGTAGACAGTGCTCACTGTACTAATATCTTACTTGTAGATTATAGAACTGTAAGAAAATTCATGCTTATTATTTAAGCCAACCAAAATAAAGTACTTTATTTCAGCCTAAACTAACTAAAATGATAAGGAGACTTGAGATATAGGCATTTTTGAAAGGTATCTAGATAGTTTAGTTTACCAACAGACTGACAGAGCCTGGAATAGTGGTGTACACTTTTTATCCTAGTAGTTGGGAGGCAGAAGTAGGAGGATCGCCATGAGTTGCAGGGTAGCCTACAGAATGAGTTCGAGGTCAGCCTCAGCTAGAGTGAGACACTGCCTCACAGAAACAGCAACACGCCCTATTTTGGGCTGGAGAGATGGTTCAGTAGTTAAAGATGCTTGTGTGCCCAGTCTTCTCTCCCAGGTTTGATTCTCCAAGATGCATATAATGTCAGATGCACCAAGTGGCACATGCATCTGGAGTTCATTTGCAGTGGCAGGGGACCCTGGCACACCCATTCTCCATCTCTGTTTCTGTCTTTCATAAATAAATAATAAATACATACATAAATAAAGTATTTCTTTGAAAAAAGACTGATAAATTCTTGTAAGGATGTAAAAAACAAGAATTTATATACACTGTTGATAGTAATGTAAATTACAAGAGCCATTATGGAAAATAAATTTCTCAGAGAATGAGAAATAGAGCTACCATATGTTCCAACAATCCCACTTGTAGGCATTTATCCAGAGGAAATGGAATAAGTATATCAAAGACATACTTGCACACTTGTGTTCACTGCAGTGCTATTTATAATAGTGAAGATAAATTTAGGGTTGTAATGACACATGAATGTATCAAGAGAATTCAGTAAACATATAATGGAATAATATTTGTCCATAAAAATTAAAAAAAAAACATTACTTGAGGCATCATGAATGAACTGAAGATCATAATGTTATGTGAATTTAGCAAGGCATAGACAGAGAAATACAAGATGATTTCACTTAAATGCAGAATATGTATTTAACAAAGCTGAGCTCAGTAGAGTAAAATAGTAGTTACCAAATGTAAGAGAGGAGAGAGAAAGATAAGGAATCAAAAATTATTGCTTTACATAATCAAAATCACAGATAGGCTATAGGAATTAGTATTGGTATTCTAAGCTGTGTAATAAGGTGCATACCTGGTACTACCAGCATGCAGAGGAGCAGAGACAGGAGGATTAATAAGGTGAAGGCCAGCCTTGAATGTATAGACCCCATTTCAACAAACTAAAAAATAAATAGAATGCTGTCTTATTTTGATATGATTGTCATTAAGAAATATCTAAAAGAGACAAAGTTTACTATTTTTCACAAAGAAATAAAAAAAAATTGTGAGTTCATGTATAGCTTGTAAATCTTGAGTTGAACAATACACAGTGGATAAGTGTACCAAAGTATTACACTATGCCCCCATAAATGTATGAAATTGTTATCTCTCAAACAACAGCAGTTGTCTTGTTTTAATCATGTGCCTGATGAAAAGTCCAGGGCTGGGGAGAATGTGCACATAGGGAAGAAACCACTATTGCTGTATTGCTAAGTGATTGTGCTGCCATTACCTTCTAATTTTTTTTTCTTAATATGCACGAATAAGTTTTGCTCTCCGTCTCAATCAGAAAAGCTTTATTGGGAGTGGAAGGCTATCAATGCAGAGAATCATGGCTAGACAAATTCTAAAAATAAGTTATATATGTCTATATACCATCACTTCCAGAGTTCATAGGACATGGTGGAAGATGGAAGGGAAGGAATGTAAGAGCAGAAAAATAGGGAGGATGGCTATGGATCTCCAATGTCTGGATACCCCAAGATTATTGCACTCATACGCTCATACCAGATGTGGTTACCTGCACAAGACCTGCATATAGTTGGGCCAGTAATAATTCTGTTATAAATGGGAAAGGGCTTGAAAGGCCACTCCTTTCTTAATGAACTATTGACAGGAAAGATTGCTGGGAAAGAGGGAATCATTCTGTTCTCTAGTACAGCCACTAGTGAAAGAGCAGAAGAAGAAGTAGAGAGAGTGAGGAGAATAAGGGTGAGTAATGTGGAGCACATGTGAACAAAATGTAATATATATATATGAAAATGTAAAAAAACAAAAAGAAGAAAAAAGAAGAAAAAAGAAAAAAAAGTATGATATGATTTTCAATAAGTGAATGGCAAATAGGCTGCAATAATGAAAGTGTGGATTAAATTGTTAAAACAAGTGTTCCTTCCATGTGTTGTGCCTACTTTCTCAATATTTCTTTAAACTCAAGACAGTGCGTTTTAAGGAGAAAAGTGAAAAATCAATATCAAAAGGAAGGCAACCACCATTTTGAAGAGGGTGTTAAAATGAAGCATTATTTAATGGAGACTGGCAGCAGGTCCACCATGTGGCACCCAAAAAAGGGGCACCATTCACGGTGCAGCATATGAGGTTGTGTATAGCAGCACTAAAAATCAAGACAGGAGGTTCTAATGATTCTGAATCCTTGTGAGGACATGATAAAAAGGGCATATTTTCATAACAAGAAAATTGCTCCTGGATTACAATGATATATCCAATATGTAATTCATTATACCTGAAGCCTAGCCTATCCAAAACAGAAGGAAAGAATGAACATTCTGCTTTACCAAAAGCAGCTGATGGGATAAATTTTGTTTATTTTGATTTACATTCTCTAGGGGAAGCTTCATGATGGCAGGGGGAAGATCATAGAGCAGAGGTTGTACATCACCCTACCACAGCTGGTAGAAAATAGCAGCAGGAGAATGAACCACACTAGAGCTGGCTATAACATCCCTAAGTCTGCCCCTCAAAACACCTCCTCCAGCAAAAACTACATCTTCCAAATTGCCATCAGCTTGCAACCAAGCATTCAGAGCAAATGAGTTTACAGGGGACATATAATTCAAACCACCACACTAGTATAGTCAAATTGGTTTGCTCTACATTCACCAAGATACCCTGCCTAATAAGGAAATGATGGAGAGTAACTGAGGAATACATCTGACATTGGCCTATATGCACCCACTCACATACAAACACATACACATACACAAAGGCACAAAAAAGTAGGCTTGATTACAGTTTTTTTTTTTTCCATTCCTTAAAAAAAGTCTACTTGTATAACTCAAGGAAAATCATGTTTAGGTCATGAAATTCTAGATGAGACGTTCAAATGTGTAGTAAATTATTATTTAAGTGTTGCTAAGTAGCCCTTAATATTAGTAATGTCATATCATTGGTACTCAGCATGGTCTTCCCATTGAGTCAATAAATGTTCTTTCCAAATGAAGATGCATGGAAATCATGAAGAGAAATTTTGCCTGTTTCAAGCAAGTCATCTAATCTTGCAACTTGTCTTCAGAGAAGTCATTAAGCATTACTGAATACAGTTAATACTTCTCTTCTTAACAAGCTTTATGACTAAAACCTACAAATTAAACCTTTAAGGTTAAACAAACCAGGAAAATAGCCATAACCATTTTAGCTCCAAATCTCTAGATGTGTGTGTGTGTGTGTGTGTGTGTGTGTGTGTGTGTGTGTAGATAAAGAATAAAAGAATAGTCTTATATTAATATTGAATATTTGTGTGACATGGGAAAAGGTACAACTCAAATAAAACAGATTGGAAAACAAAGCAAGTAAGTTTATTGTTGCATGCTCAGCAGATTGATGTCAAACATAAGAGACTAAAATATCAAAGCAAGCCCTATAATTTGGGGAATGCTGAGTTATGCTTTATTCAGCATTCTATAGGAATAAAATTATACTCACTGTTTTCATTCCATTTTGCTATGTTGAAAGTTCTGTTTCTGACAATATGTTCTCCTCCCGAAGGAGTTTAGAATTTCTGTTTTTATTAACCTAAATCCCATTATTCTAAACATATGGCTAATTTATTATATGTTTAATAGTAGACAACTTAAAATGCCATTATTTAATGTCAATATTTAGTATGTTACTTCCTCTATGGATTGGTTAATATGTTTTGAATTGACTGGCTCATTGATTACAAGGCACTTTGTAAGCACAAGAAGTTATTGTATTTAAGCTAAATGGAATGAGAGTTTCTATTTTCCATTTAATATATTTAGGTAAGAACTGTAGATTTCCAAATATATGCCATATTCATTTTCTGTGATTAGCAGCTATCTAAAATGTACACACCATTGGCAGTACAATCTATGGTATTTATAGAAATGAGAAAAGATAATTGTGCAAACTAAACATAAGCTGATTCTCCTTTCCCTAATGCCTACTAAGTGTCATTCATTCTAATCTCTCCTCTCAGTTCCAAAATTATTCACAGTAGTAACATAAGCCTTGGGATTGGAGGCCTAAATCCCAAGCCTTTATTGATCCCAAAGTTGAAGAGCAGCTCTGACAATTTAAATTTTATGATTGTTTTATTATTCAAATAAAACTAATGGACATTTCATAATTAATCTCAAAATCCAAATCTATATAAAAATAATGTTGACCATTACTGGTAAATTTGATCTGGGTAGACTGTTGAATCTGATAATTTGCAAAACATAAAAAATTTCCCTCTTAATTCCCTTTATTGAACCAATTTTGTTAATTGGAAAATATTAACAAGTAATACATAAAAAATAAAATGTATATGAAATATAAACTGCATAAAATATGTCTATTTTCCCTAAAAGACATAATACAGGTTCAAGCTGATAGAACAGATTTTTTTTTTTTTGTAATTTGTAACAGGAACCTTTACTTTTAAAATGATTATTCATGCAATAGGCAGAGGTATCTGCTCTGTACTGGCCTGAGTGGAAACAGCAGGAGGCTGGTCAAAACCACTGCTATGAGGATCTCGATGACCTCCAAACACAGCTGGGCTCAGGAACACAAATTCAATCTAATGCAGATTATAGTAGACATTTGATAGCTATATTCTCTAACTATATCTTTGTGATAGCTGATTCTGCCATAAGAAACAATATTTTTTTAAATATTTTAATTTTATGGATTTATTTGAGAAAGAGGCAGAGGAAGAGAGAGAGAGAGGGAGAGAGAAAGAGAAAGGAGAGAAAGAATGGGAATTCCAGGGCTTCCAGCCACTGCAAATGAACTACAGATGCATGCCCCACCTTGTACATATGGCTTACATGGGTCCTGGGGAATCAAACCGAGGTCCTTTGGCTTTGCAGGCAAGTGCCTTAACCGCTAAGCAATCTCTCCAAACCAAGAAACAATATTCTTAAAGAACCTATTTGATGTCTATGGATACTAGAATACATATAGTTAGATTAGGCATATACAAACAGAATACAATAATCACAATTGAGAAGGAGTTTTTTTGTTCTCATGCCTGCAAAAGGAAGATGTTAGGGAGACATTACTAAGGAAGGTATACTTAAGCTTTCCCAGTCAAAACACTATGTGCTGCACATGCCTAACTGCATAGTTCAATGTTGTAGAAAGAACCACAATAAGCAAAGAATTCAAAACCCATTTGTAAATCACACACCCTCCCAGGGCCCTATAGAACCTTTGGCTTAAGCCAAGTGATGAACTTAAAAGTCTGAAAGGGTCAAGCAGGCAAAGTAAATTATATAATGACAATGTCTCCAGCAGGAGGAGCTGGGGGCTTACATTAAGATCAAGGAACAACAGGGAACAGTGGGAATCCAAGTAAACCGGAGAGCCCCAGTTTGACTTAAATGAAAATAGTTCCAATAGATCATACTCTGAAAAAAAAATACACCGCCCAAGCCTCCTAATCCTTCAATAAAGACAGTGCAATCAAATTTGTGAGTGTTTGAGTGGTGGGTGTGTGACTATTTTCTACTTTAAAAAATGTTACTCGCAGGTTTGACTTATTTTACAACATTGTGCAAGCCAGACAAAACACTTTAGACAGTTCTGTCCTCCAGACAGCCAGTTCATAACCTCTGGCACAGATAATCTGTAAAATTCAGCTGTGACATTAAAAGATCCATGTAGGGTTATTTTATAATTCTGGCCTTAGTTTCTGCTGATGTCACATCTTTGTGCCATCTCTGTTCCTTAGCTATGTCTAATTCACCTGACTTCATGTGATCACCGCCTTTTATAACACAATAATTTTCTCTGATCATTTAATGAGCCCTTATCCACTGACACTGAAAGATTCAAGCCTGCCTCTGTGGACAGGGCTGCCCTCAGACCATACCTGAAAGGAGCTGCAGCTGAGTTTTATGGTCATTCAGAGTTCACAGCCAGAATGAAGGTCAGCAGACCAGTCACCTGTGGCATGAGTGTATGTAACTCCTCATGTTCCCTTGGCAAATGATTTTGGCAGCAGGACTAAGGCAAAATGGACTGTAGTTGAGTCCAAAGGAAGATGGGGCAATTTCCAGCACTAGCAATAAAATAATGGTCAGCAAGTATGCACTTTGGATTAGATCTGTCCTCCTAAACTTTTTCTGTGAGGTCTTGAGTTTCACTGGGGTTTACAACCTACAAGAATCACAAACCTTCTATAAGCTCCTTTTGTCCATGAGGGGCTGGAAAAATATTGCTTCTCCAGGCAGGTAAGAGCAAAAGAGGTCCTATCCTAACATCTTGTTGACATCATTGGGATAATTAGCATTTTAAAGGAGGTACTATCACATTTTGCTTGACAATTTATCAGTGTTATAATTGCCAGCAAGGTCAGCATTTCCTTAAAATACATTATATTAGTCATTGCTTAACCAGCAAAATGTTAACCACTAAAAGACCAAGACTACTCTGTAAAGCTCTATAAATCAAAGAAGAATTATTTGTTATTATGTACAGGCCCAATTGGATGAAATATGGCTTTGAAATTAGATTCTGCTCTGAGGCATGCATTATAGGAGAAAGTTGTTAAAAGGATAGTGTTAAATATGAATCCTTGTTATATAAGATGCATCAATTATTTTTTCTGTGTTGTTTTCCTCCTCTATACAATGACTATAGTATTAATGATATCTTTGCCACAGGTGCAATATAAGGCTCAAAGGCAATCATGCTATTCTTAATGTTCTCACATAGAAAGTGTTGTCTGAACACCCCAAGATATAACATGACACCAAAGAATCCCAGTTTGTTTGTCTCAATACAGAGTATTGAGACAAATAGCTCTAATAGGTTGTACTATGGAAGATGTGTGTAGAGGAAATGAGACTTAGTATATCATAGGGGAGGACATGTATCCAAAGGCAGGATTTTCACTTCATGGCCTCTGCACACTCTAATTCTTCTGACAATAATATTCAACCCCTCAGCTATCACTCAATATCATATTCACTTAATCTAATGTTTTCTTAAATTTTCTTCAAATTGTAGTTTACATAAACTTGCCTGAAAGGTTTACTTCCTGGCATCTCACAGTTAGCACTTTAGGCTAACTTCTTTTAGATAGCATATCACATTATTTCTTTATGGAATTTTCAATGTAAACATTCATGCATATATTTTGAGGTCCAAGTATGCCTGTTTCTCCTTTTACAGAATAAATTCAATAACATCACAAGCTGTATCTATTGTCACAACTCCAGTCAGAATGTCTGACATAATTCTCTGTTTAATATTTATTAAGTGAAATGCCAATGTAGGCTTTAACTTAAAAATATTCATAGAAGGTGTCATTAACTTCATTTAAGATGACGATAAGATCAAAATGATGGGCATTAAATTTCTCCTGAAGCCAATATAGATGGCTAGGGAAATCATCTGGGAAGAAAACACCAGTGAATGAGAATAGGAAGTATGCAAAAGGGGATACTATAAGCCAAACAACACAAATGTGGTATCTCTTACAATACCATTGCCACCATACTGCCAAGATTTATTGAACCTCTAAAATGAGCTGCCATGCTACAAGGTGTTATCCTTTCATTTGTAAATCTATTTCAGGTAAGCACATGATACAGAAGCTAAATTCTGAGAATAAAGATTTCAAGATGTGTTTTCCTGAAACTGTCAGGAAAATGGTTCCACTTTTCTCTTCTAAGGCTTATAAACTGACAAGACTGACAATCTTGCTGTCTTCCATCTTTGAAATGCACATATGCAGTAGGGGAAAGTGTAGTGAATATGTTTGCACAGATGAAATATTATTTTTTAAAACTGTAGTAGACATCAATAAGCTTATATTGGCAGATTTCTTTCCTTAATTCCTAAACACACAGTGGAACTTCCTAGCAGATTGATTAAACATTGAGTCACTTAAAGATGGCATATGAGGGTAAAATAGTATGGCATCCTCTACCAGGCAAATCAGGATTCGTGCTTGATGAAGTTGACTTCCTATTGAACAGATGATGCTGTGATTTATTTCAATTATTTTTTAAGGTGTGCCACTTGAAATTTCTGTGAATGGGGAGTGGGGTACAGATGATTAACCTTTGGTTTGGGGAACTAACAAGTATTTAGTGCTCAGTGTGTTCCAGGTTCATGAGATAGATGAAAAACAGGAATATAGACAGGTGAAGAGATAGACGTATATCACCACATTTCACCCCCCCAAACCTCTTCAGCAACTGATATCATGATTGACATGTTGTAGGTAAAAACAATAAAGTTCATAGAGGTTGCCTCCATGATATCACACATTCAACATGTAACAGGACCAAAGTTCAATCCTGGTCTGTCTAAATCTAAGCAGCAGGTACTTTTAATGTGCATAACACAACTTCTGAAATATGTGAACAATAGAGTAAGTTACCTATAAAAATGTAATCGTGGGCTGGAGAGATGGCTTAGTGGTTAAACGCTTGCCAGTGAAGCCTAAGGACCCTGGTTTGAGGCTCCATCCTCCAAGACCCACGTAAGCCAGATGCACAAGGGGGCACACACATCTGGAGTTCGTTTGCAGTGGCTAAAGGCCCTGGCATGCCCATTTTCTCTCTCTCTACCTGCCTATTTCTCTCTCTCTCTCTCTAATAAATAAAAAATAAAATATTTAAAAAATGGAATCTCTATCACTCATGTCAGTAGATATAGTTTTCTAAACCATTTTTGTTATTCTCTACTTGTAGAAATATTTAATTCAGAATCGTATCTTTTTTATCATAGTGCAAGTATAGTGGCTATAGTAGCACTAAGAGATTTTGTTTATTAACAGTATATTTTGTATGTATACATCATGTGTTGGTACCATCTTTTCTCTCCTCCCTAACCCCTGAATCTCTTCAACTACTGGGAGACAAATAGGAGGAACTCTGCACTAGGAGATTTTAAGGAAAGCAGAACAAAAAGATTCTTTGGGGTTAGGACTCTGCTGTATAAACCTTAGTAGCCCCAGGACCAAGAATAACTCTTGATTTACAACAGAGGCTCAGCAATGTTTAAGTGAAGAAAGAAAATATTTTGGAACTTACATTTTTAGGAGGAGAAACTCATACTCTTATAAAGCCTTGCCAGTGCTCTGCTAGAAGAAAGCTCTTCACCTTGCTGCAGGATATATAAAGTATAAATCTACCCAGAGATAAATGGGTCATGACTCTCAACACTTCTAGTACATAAACTGAAAATGACACTAAATCAATGCCCAGGTTAGAAAACTTGGCTCAAGTCATAGGTATTAGGTCTCTCATACCTAACTTTCTAAGGAAATGAATACATCATACTTAGTCTCCCAGACAGTCATTTATTAACTATCTATTTGTAGCAGGTACTATACTACTCCTAACAATACAGATATAAGTGAACTCAGAATCTTCATTTAAAGATGCCATAGCCTACTTTGGAAAAGACATGTGCAAGCATTACTACACTAAAGAAATACAGAAATAAGTAATGGTGGATGCATGAATAAGTTATTTTAGAAATCGGATAAAGAATACCTAACCAATCTGGAAGTATAAGGTAAGACTTCTTGGAGTAGTGAACACTTGACATCATTTTACATGAATGTATTTCTTTATCTGAGCTATGAATACATACCCCATCACCTTAGCATAATTATTTCTTAAATTTCTCGTCAAATATCAGTTTTCTTATATTTGTCCAAAAGGATTGTCTGTCCCCAAGTCTTCTAAACTTAAGACTTAATGAAACATCCTCTTTCACAGTGCTTCACATCCTTCTTCTTTTTTTCATTTTTTAAAAATTATTTATCTATATAATGTGTATACAGCCATTATGGTACCATCATTAGCCTTCTCCCTACCTCCCCCCCTCAGGGATTGTGGGTCTTTTATTGTGGGGATAGCCATCAGTTATGGGGCTGAGACAATGTCTGTGTGCATAATGACCCAACTTATGGCTCTAACAATTTTCTGCCCCCCCTCTTCCATGAACTTCCCTAAGCCATGTTGGGTTCATTTTAGATCTATTTCAATGATGAGGTCATGGGAGTCTCTGTGTCTCTGGATCTCTGGTTAGTAGGAGTTGAGTGTTCTCAGTGTCTATCTCCTTCACCCCTGTGCTGCTACCAGGTTCCCCAAGAAAGCAGCACTCTTGCTCATTTCCCCAATTATTCTATGGCTTTAGCTGGTGCCCTGGTGAGGTGTGATGGGCTGATTCTCTCCTCAGGTTCTATGTCCATCTGAAAAAGACAAGCAAATTCTCCAATGGAGAGTGAGGTGAGTGCAGGAGACATGGGAAACCATTATTGTTTCAGAGAGAATTTAATGGGTGTAGGCCCTCTTGTATCCCACTATTGGTGGGACCTTGCTTTTGGAGAACGGACTCATTTTTGGATGTGGTTCTGACTTGTTTTCCAGTTCCAGGTATGAGTTCTGTTACACTGAGCATATCTATTAGCCAAATCAAGAGCAGTAGGTAACCCAACATGGCTGTGTGCCACTATTGCACTTGTGTGAGCATCATGTCATATTGATTGCTGTTGAGTAGTTTAGATCACGAGTTGCTTAGACAGATGTTGGTTGTTTTCCCCCAGTAGCTTATGTAGTACCTTCTGGCACTAGACAAGCTAAATGTCTGGGACTAACTCTTCCAGATTCCAGCCAGATCTCTTTATGTTCCATCCCAACAGCATATGGTGTCTTCAGCAGTAGGGTTTTACCATTAACCTTTGGTGGGTCATCAAGTACTCTGGCAGAAATCTGTCTTCTTTGGGAAACCTGTAGGTCTCACTGTTCAACAGCTCATTGTGGATATTAACCACATGCAGTTACTGGGAGTTACAGAACAGTGCCAAGGGAAAAGAAGGAAGGAAAGCATAGGTAGTATGAAAGAGAAAGAGAAAAACAAAAGAGAAAGAAGAGGGGGTGAGAGAGAGGAACAGGAGAAGGTTGAGGTTAGTTTTCATCCTACCCTCTCTAGTCCCATGTGATTCAGGTGTTCTCTCTAAGCACCTGATGAAGGTTCAGCCTTTTAGTATGTTTTTCAGGATATAGGATTTTGTGGTACCATTTCCAACTGGATCCAGTTTTTTGTTTCCCCAACTCTTACCCTCCCTCCCCACCCCCACTATCTCTATTGTACAGTCCGAGAAATGTTTATTAGGTGTGTCAGTATCTCAGGCAAATTCAGGTTAGGAGCCACAGATGAGTGAGACCATGCAACACTTATATTTCTGTGATTGGGTGAGTTCACTGAGAATGATCTGTTCCAAGTTTGAGGATTTTTCTTCAAATTGCATTGTGTCATTTTTTCACATTGCTATGTAGGATTCCATCATGTAGATATAACACATCTTAGTTATCCATTCATCTAGTGACGGACATCTGGGTTGATTCCAGCTCTTAGCTATTATGAACTAAGCAGCTATAATCATGGGTGAGCAAATCTCTGAACTGAGGCTTGGAGCTTTTAGGATTAAATGTCCAGTAAGGAATAACTGGGTCTCTTGGTACCTCTGTAGTCATCCTTTTTAGGAGTCTCCATATTGGTTTCCATAGTGTTTGGACCACCTTACATTCCCACCAACAGTGAATGAGGGTTCCTATTTCTCCACAATGTCGCCATCATTTGATGTCATTAGATTTTTTAATGTTTGTTATCCTAACTAGGGTAAGGTGGAATCTCATAGTTGTTTTAATTTGCATTTTCCTGATGATTAGGGATGTTGAACATTTTCTTAAGTGTGTGTTTACCATTTGTATTTCTTCCTCTGAGAACTCCCTGTGCAGTTCTCTGTCCCATTTTGTGAGTGGGTTGTTTGAGTTTTTATTGTTTAGGTTTTTGAGTTCTTTGTAGATTCTAGAAATTAGGCCTCTGTCTGATGTGTATCCAGCAAAAATTTTCTCCCACTGTGTGAGTAATGTATTGGATCTGCTTATTGTATGTTTTTCTGTGAAAAACCTTTTCAGCTTCCTGAGATCCCAATGGTTGAGTGGTTGTTTAACTTCTGGGGCTACTGGGGTTTTGTTCAGAAGTCTTTTCCAAGTCCTATATCATGGAAAGTTCCTCCTATTTTTCTTCCAGTAATAATAGAGTATTTTGTCTTATATTGAGATCTTTGATCCATTTGGACTTAATTTTTGTGTATGGTGAAATGTGTAGATCAAGTTTCATTTTCCTGCATATGGTTGTCCAGTTTGTCCAGCACCATTTGTTGAAAATGCTATCTTTGTTCCAGTCCACATTCTTTGGGCCTTTGTCAAATATCAAGTAGTTGATCCAAGTTGATCAAGTACTTGATCCAAAGTCTGGGTCCTTGATTCTGTTACGTTGGTCTATAATCCTGTTTTTATGCCAGTACCATGTTGTTTTCATTACTATGACTTTGTAGTATAGCTTTAGATCAGGTATGGTGATGCCTTCAGAGGTGTTTCTTTTGCTAAGGATATTCTTGGATATATGAGGCCTTCTGCCATTCCATATGAATTTTGAAATCATTTTTTCCATCTCTGAGAAGGAAGATGTTGGGATAGTTATTGGTATTGCATTAAATCTATATATTGCTTTTGGTAAGATTTCCATTTTCACAATGTTAATTCTGCCTATCCAGGAACATGGGAGGACTTTCCATTTTCTCAAGTCCTCCTCCAATTCTTTCTTGAGTGTTTTTTAATGTATTCATTATGAAGGTCTTTTACCTCCTTGGTTAATATTATTCCAAGGTATTTTATTTATTGATTGATTGATGCTCTTGAAAATGAGACAATGTCACCTATTTCTTTCTCTGTATCTTTGTCTTTTGCATATAGAAAGGCTACTGATTTTGTACATTGATTTTGTATCCTGCTAGTTTACTGAGTTAATCACTTTTAAGAGTTTTGATATGGAAGATCTTGGGTCACTTATGTATAGAATAATGTTGTCTGCACATAGGGCTAACTTAACTTCTTCCTTTCCATTTTGTATCCCTTTTATTTCTTTCTCCTGTCTTACTGTTTGAGCTAGTACTTCCAGTACTATGTGGAAAAGCAGAGGTGAGAGTGGACCACGCTGTCTTGTTCCTGATCTCAATGTGAATTCCTTCAATCTCTCTCCATTAAGTATTGCTTGGGCTTTAGGATCTTTATATATAGCCTTTATTATGTTGAGATAGAGACCATCCATGCCTATTCTCTCCAGTGTTTTGATCATGTAGTGATGTTGTATTTTGTCAAAGGCCTTTTCTGCATCTGTCAAAATGATCATGTGGTTTTGTGTTTAAGCTTATTTATGTGGTGTATTACATTGACAGATTTCCATATGTTGAATCATCCCTGCTTTCCTGGGATGAAACCTACTTGGTCTAGGTGGATAATGCTTTTGACATGCTATTGAATTCAGTTTGTGAGCATTTTGTTCAGGATCTTTGCATCTAACTTCATCAGGGAAATAGGCCTGTAGTTTTATTTTCTTGTGTCATCTCTGCCTGGTTCTGGTATTAGGGTGATACTAGCTTCAAAGAAGGAGATGGGGAGATTTCCTTTTCTCCAATTGTGTGGCATAATTTGAGAAAGATTGGTTTCAGTTCTTCCATGAAGGTTTGATAAAATTTCGCTGAGAAGCCATCTGGACTCTTCTTTTTAGGTAGGTTTTTGATTACCCTTTCAATCTCAATGGTTGTGATGGGTTTGTTCATGAGATTAATCTGCTCTGGGATTAGCTTTGGTAGGTGGTATGTGTCCAGGAATTCATCCATTTCCTCCATATTCTCCTGTTTTGTGGAATAAAGGGTTTTTAATATATATATATATATATATATATATATATATATATATATATATATATGGAACTAGAAATTTTACATTCATGTTGCTGCCTTTGGTAGCCTCCTCCCAGTCCTTCCCCCTCCTCATTGGGGAATGTAGGTCGTGCATTTTTGAAGTAAGTCCTTATGATTCTTCCAATTTCACTTATGTCTGTTGTGATCTCTCCTTTTTCCTTTCTAATTTTGTTAATTTGAGTTGTTTCTTTTTTCTGCTTGATCAAATTGGCTAGGGGTTTATCAATCTTGTTTATTTTTTCAAAGAACCAGCTCTTTGTTTGATATATATTTTTTTTTGTTTTCTTAGTTTTCAATTCATTAATATCTGCTCTGATCTTAATTATTTCTTCATGTCTGGAGCTTTTTTGTCTTTTCCTTTTTTATTTTATGTTATTTTATTTTTGTTTTTTCAAGGTAGGGTCTCACTCTGACCCAGGCTGACCTGGAAATCACTGTGTACTCTCAGGGTGGCCTTGAACTCACAGCAATCCTCCTACCTCTGCCTCCTGAGTGATGGGAATAAAGGCATGTTCCACCCCACCCAGCTTCGATCTGGAGGTTTTTGGGTTGGATACTTCTTGTTTTTCCAATGCCTTTAGGTAGATGGTTAGGTTATTGATTTGGGATATCTCTGTCTTTGTTATGAAGGCATTTAGTGCAATGAATTTTCCCCCAAGGACCACCTTCATTGTGTCCCATAACTTTTGATATGTTGTGTTCTCATTGTCATTCATTTCTAGAAATTTTGCAATTTCATTTTTTATTTCATCCACTACCCATTTATTGTTTAAGAGTGTGTTGTTCAGTTGCCAGGAGCTGGTTGGGTTCATCTTTTGTTATTAATTTCTAGCAATACAGCATTGTGATCTGATGTCATGCAGGAAATTATGTCAATCCTCCTAAATATTTGGAGACAGGTTTTATGACCCAGTATATGATATATTTTAGACAATGTTCCATGTGCTGCTGAGAAGAATGTGTAATCTGTGGAATTTGGGTAAAATGTTCTATATACGTCCATTAGATCCAATTGATCTATGGTGTTGTTGAGCTCTCTTATTTCCCTATTAATTTTCTGTTTGGATGGTCTGTCTGTTGCCAATAGTGGAGTATTGAAGTCCCCACCTATGACGGTGTTGGTGGTTATTTCTGTTTTATTGCCAAGTAGGTTTTGTTTTATGAATTATGTGCACCTGTGTTTGGTGCATAAAGATTGATGATCATGATATCGTCTTGTTGGATTGTTCCCTTGATAAGTAAGAAGTGGCATTGTTTTTTTTTTTTTTAATTTATTTTTGTTTGAAGTCTATTTTATACAGTATAAGTATTGCTTTTTTCTTATTTGTGTTAGCTTGGAATATCATTTCCACCCTTTCACCCTGAGGATGTGTCTGTCTTTAGTGATAAGGTGGGTTTCTTGAAGTCAGCAGATTGAGGGGTCTAGTTTTCTGATCCACCCTGGTAGCTTATGTCTCTAGATGGGTGAATTAAAGCCATTGATATTCAGGGTAATAACTGTGAGGTTTGATTTAATACCTGCCATATTGTGATGGTTTATGTGGTTTGGTGTTTTCTTTGTCTTTGTGTTTTTTTTTTTTTAATGCCTTATCAAGGTTTGGTTATTGTGGTCTGTTTTTTGGGGGTGCTTGACATTGGTTATTTGATTCTTCTGTGTGGAGAATTCCCTGATGTACCCTCTGTAGGTTTGGCTTTGTGTTCATATAGTTGTAAAGCTGAGTTTTATCATGGAAAGTTTTTCTTTCAACATATAATATAAGGGATACTTTTGCTGGGTAGAGTAGTTTGGGTGGAAGCCATAAGTTATTAGAGTTTACAGTGTTACATTCCAGGCCCTTCTGGCTTTTAGGGTTTCCATTGAGAAGTCGGAAGTAATTCTGATGGGGTTTCCTTTAGGTAATGGGTTGTTTCTTCCCAGCTGCTTTTAGTACTTTCTCTTTGTGATTGATATTTAGAGTCTTAATGATAATATGTCTTGGAGAATTTCTCCTTTGTTCCAGTCTGGAGTTCTGCTAGCTTCTTGTAACTTGATGGGACTTTCTTTTGACAGAGTGGGAATTTTTTCTTCAATAATTGTGTTGAATAATTTTCCATTCCTTTGGTCTGTGTTTCTTCCCCCTCTGGTAAACCCATGATCCTAATGTTCAGATGCTTAAGAGTATCCCACATTTCCCTCATGTTCAGTTCACAGAAATTTTTGAACTTGTTGAAATGTTTGGACTGATGAAGAGTTTTTTTCTGTTTTGTCTTGGCTGACTGTATTTTTTAGCACTTCTATAGAGTTTTGGCTTGCTCAATTTGGTTCGTATTTTCTACAGGTTTTTTATATACAGTTTCCATCTCTCTGTCAAGTTCCCTTTTCACGTCATTTTCTGACTTTTCTTAATGCTTCTTGGACTTCATGCTTGCCTATTTTTTTTTTTTTTTGTCTTCATTGAGCTTAGCCAGCTGGTTATTGAGGAACTGCTTTTTTTTTTTTTCTTCAGATCATTTAACTGTCTTTGGAACCCTTCCTGGTTCTTTTTATTTGTTCTAATCTAGCAAGGATACCATTCATACAATTATTGGCTCTTTGTTTTGTTTCTGCAAGTTCTGCTATTTGCTTGATCAGGGTTGCATAGCTTGTCTCTTCATTTTGGGGTTCTGATCCTATTCTCTCTTCTATGACTTGATTAGAGACATGCATTGTGGGACTGGACAATCTAGCTGGATTTACTTGCATCTGGTTTTTCATGCTATTACTTTTTTGCTGTGTTCTGCCCATGGCAATGGTTCAGAAAGCCTAGGGTATGGGATGCTAGCCTATTGGCCTGGTGTGTGTGGGGGGGGGGCAGTGGTGAGTATGAGGGCAATGGCCCATGGAATTCAGAAAGGCTGGAGGAGGGGACACTGACCCGTGGGCCAGGTCCCTGATTGAAGGTGGGAGAGGGAGGGGACTGTGATTTCCCTAGTGGTGCTCAGGTAAGCTAGGGTGGGAACCCTGGCCTACTGCTCTGAATGCCTAATCTGTGGTGGGAGGGGTAGTGGTGACAGGAGGGGGAGTGGCAACTGGGACCATGATTGCTGGTGCTGGACTCAGGAAGGCTAGGGCAGGAACCCTGGCCTGCTGCCCTGGGTCCCTGATTTGAGGTGGGAGGGTGGGTGGTGACTGGAGCCATGATCCCCAAAGGTGCTCAGGAAGACTAGGGCCAGAACCCTGGCCTGCTGCCCTGGGTTCCTGATCAGAGGTGGGAGGGGGAGTGGCGACTGGAACCGCTGTAGCCTGAGCTGGGCTCAGGAAGGCTAGGGTGGGAACCCTGGCCCACTGCCCTGTGTCCCTGATCAGAGGTGGGAGGGGGTGGAGACTGGGACCATGTCTGGGTCCCTAAGAGGAGGTGGGAGGGAGAGTGTCCATTGGGACTGCAATTGGCCACACGGGGCTCAGGAAGACTAGGGCAGGAGCCCTGACCTGCTGCCCTGGGTCCCTAATCAGAGATGGTAGGGGGAGTGGCAACTGGAACCACAATCGCCCATGGGGCTCAGGAAGACTAGGGAAGGAACCCTGGCCTGCTAGCCTGGGTCACTGTTCAGTGGTGGAAGGGGGTCCACGCGAGGATCAGGCAGGCCAGGGTGGACCTAACCATTGAGGGCGTATGGGGCTCATGCTGGCTAGTGTGGGACCTGACCGGTGATGGTGCAGGTGGCTCAGGCCGGCTAGGGCAGCACCCGACCAGTGCTGGTGCACAGGGCTCAGGTCGGCTAGGCTGGGACCTGACTGGCAATCAGGCTCAGGCAGGCTATGGCAGGACCTGACCAGCTAGGGCACGCAGGGCTCAGGCCAGCTAGGGTGGCCACATCCTTCTTCTTCACTGAACTATCAAAGCATGTAGTTATGTACATATTGTGTGGTTAAAGAATGCCTGTGTTCTCCCCCTTTATACTGCAAAATCCATAATGTCATAGACTGTATCTATTTATAAATTTCTACAGCTCCTGACAGAGTATGTGACAGAATTCTCTGTTCAATATGTATTAAGTGAATGAATTAACGCTGGGTTGAAATGAGAAAGGTAGAAGTGAATTCTGCTAAGAATTTCAGAGTAAGAATACCTTTGGCGTTACTCTAGATACAACTCTAGAGAATATCATCATTTGAGGGTAGACATATCAAAACAAGACAATGAGAATAAGAAATAAGTATAGTCAGGCATAGAAGTGCTTAGGGGTGCAGTACCATGTTTATATTACATTTATTTATTTATTTATTTATTTATTTATTTATTTGTTTATTTATTTAGAGGTAGGATCTCACTCTAGCTCAGGCTGACCTGGAATTCACTATGTAGTCTCAGGGTGCCCTCAAACTTACAGTGATCCTCCTACCTCTGCCTCCCAAGTGCTGGCATTAAAGGTGTGCGCCACCACACCTGGCTCTCAGCTTTATTTTTAATGGAAAGACAATAAACAACTAAAATGTCCAAAAGCAGGAGAATGACTAAACAAAGTATGGCTCATTCAAACAACTGAATACTGTTCAGCAATAAAAAGAATGAGTTGTTGATACCCAAATAGCACAAAGTTCACACATGCTAACTATGAGTACCCAGAGTCAGATGTAGAGGCACATGCTTATAAACCCAACCCATGGAAGATGGGGGCAGTAGGATTATAAGGTCAAGGCAGTCTGAGTTATATAGTGATACCATGTCTGAAAAACAGAGAGTAAATACTCTATAATTCATTTCATATGAAATACTTTTAAAGGCATATATTATTTATAGTGACAGGAAGCAGAATACTTGTTTTTTGGAGTTAAATAATGGAATGGATCAGCCAGAGGGAGGACAACTGAGAGAAAGAGACAATGGGTACTTTGAAGGGCTAGGGAAGGAAGTTTTCTGTAACTGGATTGTGGTATAAATTCCAGTATTATGCATATTTGTCAGAGACAAAAAAAATATACTCTTATAACATGAATACAAGGACGTAAACTACATCTCAATAAAGTTTATTATAAAAAGTTGGTATTATCACAGAAGACAATATAATGTTATATCATAATAATATCAACAAGCAAAAAGCTCCACTTAAACCAAGAGATTGGTATTTTAGGATAGGAAAAATATCAAGTATGTATTTGTGATCAAGTAAGATGTGTACTGGGGAAGAAAGGAGAAGTATTCAATGATACATATATTAACCTTCTAAATGTATTCATAGGTTATATAATATGTACATATATATTTATATGGTATATGGCATATATACAATATAATATATAATATACACATGATATTTAGTGGAATGTGGATATTAAGAAAGAGAAGTTCATATATATATAAAGAGAGATATAATAACCTACAAATATATACGTAGGTTTTATAATGTGTATATTTAATTATAAATAATATAACCTATATATTATATATATGCAATTTGATGGAATGTGGAATTTAAAACCAAATTTCATTTGATTATGGGATAATGTGAAGTTAGAAAATAGAGGGACTGTGGAAATTTTTTTTTTTTTTTTTGGTTTTTCGAGGTAGGGTCTCACTGTTGCCCAGGTTTACCTGGAATTCACTGTGTAGTCTCAGGGTGGCCTTGTACTCATGGGAATCCTCCTACCTCTACCTCTCAAGTGCTTGGATTAAAGGTGTGCACCACCATGCCAGCTGAAATGTTATATTTTGATAAATTCAAAAGCAACAAGAATGGCAACAAGAAACTCAACAGTGTTCTCGAAGATAGAGGAAGGATTACATGATGTTTGCTTTAGAGTGGGAGAAACTTTAATATATTTATAGATGAAATAGAATCTCTAGAATGGCAGGGATTTTATATGTTGCAAAACAGGTGGAGAGAGTGAGGACAAGGGTAAAAGTGGAGGGGTTTCCTTGAATAGAACTTATTTGAGACTAAATAGAATTATGTAAAAAGGGATAATGATATAGATAATCTTGTGGGCAAGAGAAATAGAAGTTGAAGGAGTAATATGCTTATTTGCTGTGTCATGAGTGGGGCAACATAAAAACATATTTTCATGAAATACATGATGTTATCAGACTTTTTGAATGATTTTAACAGATTCATAAATTTTTGTATCAATTTCAACACTATTTTAGAATAAAACTAAGCAGAAAACAGAAAAAAAGTAATTTCTCCAATCTGTCAAAGAATACCATTAAATTCCTATAACAATATTGTATGTATTCACATATTAAATGCTTTCCCTCTGATATCAGGGACAAGCAAATGGTGTCCTTATTCAACTGACTGCCAGAAGTGAAAGCCACTCACTACAATCAAACAACAGTAAACAGTAATAAAAAGCATACATATCAGAAAGGAAGAATGAAAGCTTTCTCTTTTGCAGATGACAAAAAAAAAAAAATCCCAAGGAATCAAGTATACATACACACCAAAATTAACAACAAAATCAGCCACCTATAGACACTAAATAAAGAATTCAGCTAAATTATAAGACATGATAGCAACCCACACAAAACTCATCTGAATGATTATGTGCTAACCATAAGTATTTGAAACCAAATTTCAGACCACTGCTGATCTCAGAATTTAGGTGCTAGAAATGGGAGGATAAAGAATTTTCAGCCAGATTGGGTTGCATAGTGAGTTCCAAGCCAGTCTGACCTACATAAAGGTAGGTCCTGCCTCCAACAAAAAAAGTACACAATTAAATCACAATATCATTATAGTCACTCCACAGAAAATGACACACTTACGTATAAAGTGAACAAAATAAACATGAGCTCTTTCTGCTAAAAGTACAAAATTCTGTTTAGAGAAGATCCAAACAAATGGATAGAAACATGGTGCTCATAGTTGCAAGATTGAAAATGGATGTCGAGTCTCCCAAAACTTAACTATTGGTCATTATGGCAAAAAAGAAATTGTGATTAAGATTTACAGAGAACAGGTTGCTGATGAACTGGTGGTAGGAAACAAGATGGAACAACCACTCTGGAAAATAGCTCAGAAATTGCTTATATATTATTCAGCAATATTAGTCTTGGGCATTCACAACAGAGAAACAAAACATAAACCTGGGCAAAATCTTTCCCGTGACCTTATTCTGAATTGGTTAAATATGGAAACAGTCTTGGTATCCTTAAACAAATTAACTATTCACAAATGGCATGTACCTGCATCTTGAAATACTACTAAGTAGAAGAAAATATCAAAGTGGATACACACATCATCTCTAGACAAATATGCTAGGTGTCTAAATACAAAATCAAAATTATATTATATAATTCCACTTATGTAGTGTTATTATATTGAGCAAAGTATAGAAATGTTGAACATATTGTTGGTTAACATGAGTTAGAGATAGGAATGTAGGAAGGGATTGGCCTGTCTCTAAAATCCCAACAAGTGAAATTCTTGTGGTCATGGAAGTATTCTGCATGCTATTTATGGTACAAGAACAATCAATACCTGAGAAGCTGTATTTGATGAGTTGGAACAAGATACTATCTAGGTTATCACGGTGAACTATATAGTTTTGCAGGATTTTGCCACTGTTCAAATCTGGGTAGAGGTTAACAGACTCTGCACTACTTCTCACTATTGCATGTTTATCTCCAATTATCTGAAAAATTAACCCAAGACAAACCACAAATAATAAAGCAAAACTTTTTTATCAACCTGTTTTACAGATGAGGAGTAGGTTTTAAATTTAGTGACTAAGATAGGATAAACAAGTCTGCTGGTATACTACAAGTACATAACTTGATGAAGTATCCCAAACAACATGGATGGAGTAGGTATTTGAGCTTCTGAAACATGATATTAAATAAAAACAATAGGAACTACCTAAAATATAATATAACCTTAGTGTGGTTACCCATAGATGTGAACAGGTAATCTAAACAACAATAAATACATTGATATGCCTCTAGAAATAACCTCCTCTTGGAATGGAGACTGTATGATGGATATACTACAAACAAACATACTGTTATAGACATATTCCAGTTTATGAGTCCAGTCAAGAGCTATGAAAACAAATTCTTTGAAAGAGTATGTGACTGTAAAACTGGTGAGTCAAGAGAGAACAAAGGTAATCTTCTGTAAATATTAAGAGGATGAGCAGTCTAAAATATTGAATTCCCCCAGGTCCTGGTCTGGCCTGCATGAAAAGGATAAAATTCTCTGAACCCTGTCATTCTCTGCTGCATCCACATAGAAGACACAGGTGGTCTCTCAAGTAGTTAATCCAGCACTATTAACAGTTTTCTCGATTAATGAATTGGTTGTGCTATAAAGAACATAGCTAGGTCTGTTCATGGATGAGGGGCAGAAGCCCTGGTGTACTCTATTGCTTCTCTTTGATCAGCCTTGAAAATGTTTCCAGGGGTAGCAGTAGTCTGGGGAAGCATACGGGCTTGATGATCTGGTTGGATTTGAATAATTTATTAACAATTTGACAAAATACTAATTAAATCTTTGTGTGATTCTAAAGTTAGAGCTCCTACAGGGACACAGAAGGAATAGAAGTGTAAGAGGAAACATTTTAAATGATTCGTAGCCTGAATTTCCTAAGTCCCTTTTTCCCTCCAATATGTGCATATCTTTTCACAGATTATGCATCTCTCTCTCTCTCTTTTTCTCTCTCTCTCCAAACACACACCCCCAGAGAGAGAGAGAAAGGAGAGAGAGTGTGAGAGAGCAAGAGACAGAGAATAAGTGAGAGAGACAGAGAGAGAGAGAGAGAGAGAGAGAGAGAGAAAAACATCACTAGTATAACTATTGGACAGAATTGTTAAGTGAAAATAATACACTGGAGGACAGTCTAACCCAAGATCATACCCTTAAAATGCAGTCTTGGAGAGCTCTTTTTTTTTTTTTTTTTTTGGTTTTTCAAAGTAGGGTCTCACTCTAGCCCAGGCTGACCTGGAATTCGCTATGTAATCCCAGGGTGGCCTCAAACTCATGGTGATCCTCCTACCTTTGCCTCCTGAATGCTGGGATTAAAGGCCTGCACCACCTCGCCCCGGAGAGCTCTCTTTTCTTATGTACCCATACTCTAGCTGTCCAGGCCTCGTTTCTCTTTCACCTTCTCATTCTGCTACTATTAATAAATAAGTTGCCAGGACCAGGGAGAACAACATAAACCCTACTACTCCCTTTGTTTATAAAGAACATTAAGAAATCAGAGTTAAGTATCTTGCCCATGAACACAGAGTGTCATGGTGGCAGAGTCAACACTGAAACTCAAGCAACAAGACATGAAGGATGGTCAAAACGGCCTGGAGAGATTGCCCAATGGTTAAGGAACTTGCTTATAAAGCCTTAACAACACTGTTTTGATTTCCTAGTACCCACATAAATCCAGATGCACAAAGTTGCACATGCACCTGGAGTTTGTTTGCAGCGCTGCCAGCTCTCTCTCACACTCTCTCTCTTTTCTCTCTTTCCTCTCTGCTTGTAAATAAATAGGTAAATATTGTTTTTTCAAAAAAATGATGGTGAATATGAAAGCAAAAGTCCTACAGTGATCTTTCTCCTAACAGGCTTCTTTCTAAACTCTGTGCCTGGGCCCCACAGGAGTTCATGCCTCTGATATTTTATTTGCTTTCCCCTCAAGATCTGTGGGTGGGTTAACTGGGATTGATATGTATAATTGGGAACTGACTGTGGTGTTGGGGGTGATGGTCATGGTGTATTGGAATTATTGTTGCTGACTTTTAAATCTCTCTTATCTCCAAAATATTTATTTTTTGATAATTTAAATTAGAATCCTACAGCACTTATCCCAAGCTAATGTGAGATTGAATTTCTTTAACTGTTTTCTTCCAGCCTGAAAACTAGAGAGCTCTCAATTTACAATGAAGCCTGTAGGCCCAATGACTGTCATATATGCCAACTTCTGCAATTCCTTCCTTTCTAACTATATAGATCCTATGAAAAAATAAGTACAAATTCAAATATGCAGGTCAGTGCCTTATGTTTCCTAGTCTAATAAATATATGCAGTCACTCACCTCCACACTAACTATGCAATTGATGATCAATTTTTTAATGACACCTCCTGCTTTTTCCTTCTCTCCCTTCAAAATGTGAAAATTCACTACCAAAATGCAAGCAAATATATTATCTAAAATTTTCAATCTGAATGCAGTCTGGTTCTTTACTGCATCTCTGCATTTTGCCAGACAAAGCAACTAGAATGTAACATTTTTAGATGCAGCTCTAGAATACACGGCACTCAGTTAAACAAGTTATAGTAATAACTGCAGCTACTGTGATTGAGAATTTATGGTATGCCTGACATGGGCAATTGCTTTCAACTTTTAACTCAGTTCACTTTCACAATGCTGGTTCTATTATCAAAACCATCATGCAAATGGAGAACCTGAGATTCAATAAGATTCAGTAATTTACCAAAGTCAATATAAATGGGAAAACCAGGATTTGAACCCATGTTTGTTATATCCTAAAATAATACTTCATTTTAGGCAATATACCATACCATTTTCAACTTCTGTTGAACTTCAGTTCAAGTTCTTATGACTATAACAGCAGCCAAAGGAAAGCAGTAATGGAATGTCATCACTTAAGTTAGAAAAAATCCCCTTCCATCTATGTCCAATTTACTACCTGCGAGTTGGACCAAAGGCCATTCTGACTCAGTGCATGCTAAACAGTTGACAGAAAGCTAGCTTTAATTTTAGATGTGCCATAAATAAAAAAGAAAACACATTTCAATGTATAACATTCTTTAAAATGGTTATTAGCTAGTTTTCATAAGAATGAGAGAGTAGTTAGATTAAAATTATATAAATCTGAGAGAGATCTTTTCTGTACATATTTCTTACATGCTGAAACACACTTTTTTTTATAAAGCAGGAGCTAAAAGCATACTATAGTAAAAGAAAACTATAAATATTAAAATGCAAAACTATTATGGCATGAGCACAAACTTGTCTCAACGAACTGCTTTCCTTTATAAAATCAGTACCAACTGAATTTTCTTATTAAAGGTTTATTTTAAGAAAAGTCCAATTCCATTCAGTGCAAATACAATTCTCACAGTAACAGCCGGTCTTTCACAGTTAATTGCTGCTTGCCTTCTTGGATAGAATCATTTGCATAATTGTGATTCTTTCAATAATAAAAAAGGATTATGTAATCTTGGAGAAGCAAACATCATAAAATTTAAATTTACATGAAATTAAAGGAATAAATGTTCCATGGTAACAGAACTATTAACATCTATCCACCCAAAGAATCATGTTTAATACTGTAGCCTATGTATTAATAGAAGATTACTTTAGCCTACGTTACTCTTCATATGTCATTCAAAATTAAAATTTTAGATCTCATTTTGAAATTCAGGATTAAAAGGAAGATCAGTAGTTCCAGCTATAAGATAATATTTATAATAAGAACAGCAAGGTAGAAGCAGAAATATCAGGGTAGCTTTGCTTCAGTAAGGAATAGCAGCAGAAATGGAAGCCACAGTCCATTTAGTTAAAGATTTGTCATATTCATACATGACCTTCTAATTTATCTATTCCAATATGCCCTCTACATTTGGTACACAAATCCATCACTCATCAGCCCCAATTCACCTTAGTGCCTATTCTTTCCATTAATTAGGGAGTGCCCCAGAGCCTTCTCCAAGTCACCACTAATGCAAAGGCTATATGGCGGCTTTTGGCCAACTTCTGAAGAAATTTATGTGTATAAACTGTTTATATAACTGTGGCTCTGGAAAAGCATGTCACCATTTCACCATATACTGTGTTTCTTCCTCAGTTCCCAAACCAGATTCAGTAGGTACTTTTTCTCAGTATTAACCATCCATATCATCTGGATAGAATTTTCTTATGCAGGATAATTTGCCTTCAAGTAACAGAAACTATGTCTTTTAAGGTATTAGATTTCTCTACAGTATTGAATAACAAGCTATATATATAGCAATATATTTTATATATAATAAGGTAGGTGATGGACTGGAGAGATAGCTCAGCACTTAAGGAGCTTGCTGGTAAAGCCTAACAATTCGGGTTTGATTCCCAAGTACCTACATAAAACCAGATGCACAAAATGGTGCATGCATCTGGAGTACATTTGCAGTGGCTAGTGGCCTTGGCTAGCTCTTGCTCTTTCTCTCTCTCTCTCTCTTTCTGTTTCCCTGCTTGCAAATAAAAAAATAAAATAGATTTTTTTTTTAAAGGTAGGTGAAAGTGTTGTGAATGTTTTTACTGGGAAGAAATCATAGTTATTTGGGGGGATAAATCTATTAAAACTAATATGGCATTACATAATGCATACATATGTTAAAACATGTTATGATGCTCCATTAAATATACATAATTTTATCTTTTATATTAAAAATTTAAAAAATGAATTTATCTGTATTATTTTACAAAGCACATTCAACCATAATCCAGAGGAAGACCAAGACAACTAAACTAACCGAGAAGCATGAAATAACCATTGAATTGCATTGATCTATGGTGTACGTGATGGCTTGGAATGTGCTGGTTTTTCTAGGTTCTACTATGGTATGTCCTAGATAAAATGAGTAAAGTTTTAAAATAAATAAATATAGAAACACATATAGGTAACTGCTCAGGTTGTTGAAACACAGATATATAAGAAAATTAAAATTTTGTGTCTTAATTTATGAAGACTTAGACTATTGTGTTTTTTAATAGTTTGCATAAGTGATCCCCAAAGGCCAATATGTTAATGCTTGGTAAAAAGCTTGTGAACCTATTGGGGGATGGAGATGGAATCTTTAATACACGAGGACTAATAACAGGAAATTAAATACCTTTATGTACAAAGGGGAATACCTTTGATGAGGATATTGGGATTCTAGCCCCTTTGTCCCATATCTCTGTGGTTCCTGGCCACAGTCAAGATGACCAGGCTTCCTCTACTACATACTCCTGTCATGATACACTGTGACAACACAATTCAATTTGCAATGGGGCCAAATAACCTTTCAGTGAAAGTCTAAAACCATGAGCAAACATTTTTTTTTTCTTCCTTATAAGGTGATTGCCTTGGTTACAGCAATGAAAAACTAACACTGATAAGACAAAAAGCTTTAACACAAGACATAAATGACTTTATAGTGAATCAACTTATACTAGTAAGCTTAGAAAATACATATAATCTTTCTGACCAAAAGTTTTCTATGTATGATGGAAATAAGAGTAATAGATGTGATTTAGAGTATAAAGCAGGGTGATATTTTAAAATTCTTAGGAAATGTGCTTGATATAGTAACTGCTAATATTTTAATTAAAATTATTACTACTTATATTGCAATGTCAACATTAAAATGTACTTTGCAAATGCCAAAGTCAAGAAATTACCCTTAAAAACTACATAGATGATAGATGGAATTCCCTTTTCCTTCCATTTTACAAAAAAAAAAAAAAAAAAAAAAAAAGTCACTTACATCCTTTGAGTTCAATTTCCATGTACTTACAAACATATATTCAGAACTTTGATAATGGACAATGAGGCTTTATATACATTCACATGGTTGCTATGCTGCTCTTTGCTCTGTCTGTACTCTGGATTCCCATAGGCCTGCTCAGAGGAGCTTAAAAAAAGATGCATTTCTATAACATGAGTCTCTTCAGTAAGTTGACTAACCATGAATTGAAACCATATAAAGGATTCAGCTGGGACTAAATTATGTAACATTAACTGTTTTGAACAACAACAACAACAAAAACTAACTTAGAGATCTTCATGGGCCACATAAACTGTTATATTTCCATTAAGAAGAAGTTATTTGGCTTCTTTTCACATGGATTTTCCTTTCAAACAAAACAACAAATCAGCTATAGCCTCAATCTATCACCTTTAATGCATTAGTCACTTAATAAATCTCTAAATTTAAGAAGTATTTGGGAAGAATGTTTACACTTCAGCCTTGTTTTCCCAGAGGAAGGATTAAACCTCTAGCCCTCCTACTTATTCCTCTCCATTGTAGTATGATGAGTTATCTAGTACATGGGTTTTATATATATCCATTAATTTAAAATATGTCTGTTGGTAAAAAATTAAATTTGTCAGCATTCTTCATTCATCATGTTAGACCAGTGTGAGACAGCAATTCTGCATAAATGGTATGCTCTGCATAACCAAATTTATTCTTACAGGTTAGTTCCATGATTACAAAAGGGTGAAGCTAAGTCACTGCCTCAATGATCACTTGATAAAATGTTCAATATTTTGATCTCAATCTACTACTTGCAGGGTCTATTGTTTAATTGGTTGTGAATGTGAATTAATAATAAAAGATTTTATATTCCACTGGACATCTGGAAACTTTATTTCTGCAGGTTGACACTACCTCCTTTTGTCTGCTTTTAAAATCCAAGTAAAGAAGATTCATAAAGGCCAGTTAATACAGTAACCCTGGGAATGAAGTATCATTACCCACCCATTTTATAGATGAAACATAATCTTAAATGCTATTTTCTCCCCTCATTGTCTTCTCCAAAATAGTAAGGCTTGATTTTTTCAAATAGATTTTAATTCAAATTAGAATACTCAGGCCATATGCAGTATGAATGGTTCTCAAAGGCCTCTTATTTTGTCCCAGTATTCATTGAGAAGGTGAGAAATTTTTATTAGGCAATATATTTGACCTAATTGTGTGACTTTTCAGAAGTATGACTTTGACATTTCCAAGTGAGATGGAGCATTAGAACGTTCCATATAGTTGGAATAAAAAAAGACAGAAATTTATGATGCTGCAAAGAATGTAATTTTTTCTAAGAAAAAAGCCTTATCTTCTGAAATCACCTGAATATACAATGTATATACAAAACTTGTCAATGAATCATTTCTGAACACATACACAATTCCCTCTACATGATGATGTACACAAATGTAATACATGCTTGTGCACACGCACAAACAATATTACAACTTTTTAGCCTATCATGACAGACTATTTTCTATGCACTGCTCTGAAAAAAGGTATATATAGAAGTGAGTAGGGTAAGAGATGACTCAGATCTGAGTTAGCCATGGAAAGTCTTAGCCAAAATAAATTGCAAACTAAGACTGATCCATAATGAAGAAGACAAACTTGACTGATAAATCCAGAGTGGAATGTGAACATAGGTCCAGTGCTATGACACATTTATTATCATCACCTGGAGATTCTTCCATCTAGTGACAGGCTGAGTCCAAGACTATGAAAATTATATGTAAGAATGAAGTGGCTCTGCAATGCAAGCCAAGCTGCATGGGGCAGGAAGCAAGTATGTCATTACAGTTAGGTTGGGGAAAGTCTTATGCAGCTGCACAACATAACAGTCTCAATCATTTGGGACTAAGTGGGGGGAATCTTTACAGTGCATTTCTATAAGTTTTCACAAAAGAAAATGTAACCACCCTGGAATTCTCAAGAGCATCACACTTGGCCTCTGGCTATAGAACATGAGCCAATTCATGGATAGACAGAAACATTTCATTCCCTTTCTCCTTTTTTCCCTTTTTTTGTCCCATTATCTCTTGTGTCCTTTAGCTACGGGAGAAAAAGAAACTACATTTACACTCTTGGACATCACTCATAGCTGCACTTGGAAATTCTCAAGGTAGTTTTTTTAAAATACAAAATACCTATATCTCACTCTCTAAGATTCTTGCTCATTACTCTGGGATGTGGGTCAAGCCGTAGGAATTTTTAAATACCCTCAGGTGGTTCTGATGTGCAGCTGGGTTTAAAAACTGTCAGCTTAGACATAGATTCTTAATATGTCATCTCTGGGCCACCTATGTTAGACCATCTGGGGTATTTATTAAAAAATGTGAAGTCTTGGATCCTATCACACACTTACTAATCAAGATCTGGGGAATCTGTGACATTTTTAAACAAGTTATCAAGTGACAGTTTAGTGCAGCAGGAATAGCTTCTTTGTTTCTTAGAAAAGTCCACTTTGAAAAAGCAAGATCAACTTTGCTGGCAAGATGTATATTTTATATATATGAATGTATGTATGCATTTGTGTGTGTGTAAATTTATGTTCCCTCTCTTTCTCTATCTCTCCCTCTCTCTCTTACTTCATTTCTCTTCCTCTCTCCACTTCCACAATATTGTCTCACTGATCTTTTAAAATTTTGATGGAATTCAGGATATGATATAAGGCGAAGGATGAAATATTATGGTAATGTCAATGTATAATATCAAGATAATGTGAGGCTTTCATTCTGATTTTAACACAGAATATATTTCTTGGCTTGGATTTCTATTAGAACTCAAATATTGTAGAAGGCATTGAGATGTCTGAGGCATGGAATTCATCAACAGGATTGCTGTCACCTGATAGTGATGATGACAAATGTGTCACTCTTGAGACACACTCTGCAGCGAACCATCATTTTGCAAATTTTTGAAATTGTTTTGGATACTTTCTTCATATCCTTAGCAAATAATGCAAGAAAGAGAATTGCATATGAGTGGATAAAGCACATGATCTGTACTGTAAAGTATGAAGAAATAAGTTAGTGTTCTGAATCCTGAGGCCAAGTCAGAAGGAAATGATAGGAACAGTAAAGATGATTTTATGGGGATTCAGAAAAGAGCTTGGCTTCAGCATTCAATTCAGTAATTAATTGTGCAGAAAGATAGCCATATCCTACTGCTCTAGACAGTCATTTGTTTTACTACTATTCAGAGAAGTAAGAAAAAAATTAAAATGAGAGCTCGCATCGGGCTCTTTTTCAAAAATGAAGTCTGGGACCACTGCTGAGATTATTATACAATCAACCAGGTGTATATTCCACCATAAAACAATCTACCTATCTTTGGACATTGCAACAAAACATTGTCATTTACAAAGTTTAAGCTTGAGAATTGCACAACTAAGTTAGAAGAAATGCAACAACATTTCTGTTTTAAGTTTATGATTTGTGTTGGGCTGCATACTTAGCTATCTTTGGCCACATGCTATGACACATTCATCATCATCACTATCAGGCAACAGCAAACATGTTGATGAATTACACATCTCTGTGTTCTCTCTGTCTTCTATAATATTTTACTTCTAATAGAATTCTTGGCAAAGAAATATATTCTGTATTAAAATCAGAAAGAAAGGCTCACATCTTCCGTACATTATACACTTACTTTCCCAAAAAATTTCATTTCTAGGCTATAACCAAACATATTCTTAGGTCTGAAATAATGATTTTGAGTCACTAATGAAAATTTATATGACAGAATAATGTGGTTAATTGTATAGAGAAAACATTTATAACATTTTAGGACACTTTTTCTAAATGTAACTAGTTAAAGAAAGCTGTGGCATTCAGAGTTCACTTCTGATATGTGTAAATCTTAGCTGTGCAACATGTATTCTCTTCCAAAGTTCTGTGGCATAAACTTCATAAAATATAGAAAGACACTATACTAAGATTATCTGTCCTCCTCCTTACCACTGAGTAATTGCATACTCTTTGCTTGAGTTTAGCTATATTACTGTATCCTAGGAAACCAATTATTTTTATTTCTATCCATGCATTGAAGAGTTAAGAAACATAGAGACATTAATCTTCACTGGAAGAATTCTGAGCCCATGTAACTTTATCTTGGAATTTTAGCAAAGAATAAAAAGAACAGGTTTGCAATCAATATATTTAGATTTTATTACCATTTTTTTCTTAGGTGTTTGCCATGGTTACAAATTCAGCCTACACATTGGATGGATGCTTGCTGGGAAATAAAAATAAACCTTATAGCTACTCAAAGATTTTCATTTTCCATAGTTTCAAATTTTAAAATATGATTTATGTTACTAAACACCAGTCTTTTGTTTCATTAAATATAATCTGACCTAAAGTTAGGTATATAAAAATATTTTCTATGTTTTCAGATAAAGATTAGAAGCAAGACTTTATAAATGAAGATGTTTACACATGCCAATTCTTATAGGCTATTTTATAGTAGGAAGAAAAACATAGATGCAAACATTTTTAGAATGAAAAACTTGTTAGCAATTTGGTGAAATTAATCAGTAAGTTAGAATGAGGAGAATGTTTCACTTCACTGTTACACTGGTTACTTCATATCTAGATAGTAGATACAGGGATCATACTAAAAACATTGAAAGTGGTGGTTACTTTTATTACGTTTTGGATGGTTTGAAAGCATAGAAGTCCAGAAACATCAAGGAGCAGTTCTATAAATAATTTGAAGGGGAAAACTGCTCAAAATCATTGTTATATTCTACCAATGTATTTTATGAGAAGTCAGCAAGGATTTTCATGCAAATAAAAAGACAACCTTTCTTTCCATCCCTTCAGCAAATAATTTTAAGTAAGTACTATGTGACTGAAACTGCCAGGCACTGGAAACATAGTCCTAAGTAAAGCAGAAGAAGACTTGAAGTATGTGAAAAGCTTAAATACCTGTCGAAAGGCTAATACCAATTAAAGAAATGTGCCTGCCCTATTCATTTAATTCTAATCACATTTAATGTCTGAGCTGAAATAATGATGATATTAGACAGTTTAAAGAGTCAAAGAGTTTATGTGGAATTAGTAAAACAAAAAGTAACTTACTATGTTAAGTATTTTGTTTCTCTCTTTTTTAAAGTATTTTGTTTTTTTATGGAAAATAAATAGTATATATTCTTCACAATTATGACACTTTTTAAAAAGCCATGATGACTTATGTTTCATACATTAGACTGTGGACACTATCTAGAAATAATTACAGGACTTAGGTAAAATATTCTCTACTGGCCAAATTCTTCTTACGTTGATGACTTCAGCATCATAGAGCTATTCGTTTGAGCTAGAACAAGGTACATTCCCCAACGATGAGGGTCCCTTCGGGGGGGGAGGCAGGGAAGAGTCTATCGATGACACCAACATGAATGTATTCATATTATGTGCATAACTAATAAAAAGTAAAAATAAATAAATAATCAAATATTCCACCTAATAATACTGAAAGTACAAGGGTGAAATTTGCAAATGAAATTTAACATGTTAGAGAGATGCAGACAAAAAAGGTTGGGCTAAATATAACAACCATGACTTATGAAAAGAGGTATCCAAGTATATAGTTTAATATATATATATATATATATATATATATATATATATATATATATATATATATACAGACATCCCTTGTACAATTTAGAGAAATCTCTCAAACATACAGAAACAAAAAAAAATCTTACTTTCTATGTGAAATGTGTGTTTTCAGATATGACAAAGAGACACAAAATATACTAGAAATTTCGAGAATGATACTGGTGATACTTAATCATGATTGACTACTTGATATTATATAGAATAATCATGTGTTGTAGTAACCTTTTCATTACTTCAAACAACACCTGGCCAAAAACAGATCATGGGAGAGAAAGATTTATTTTGGCTTAGAGTCTCCAGAGGAAGTTTCATGATGGCAGGGAAGACATGATAAACTAGAGGCTGGACATCACCTCCTTGCCACAGAAGGTGAAGAACAGCAGCAAGAGAGTGAATTGAGTAGTGCTGGCAAACTGGGAACTAATAAACCTCAATATCTGCCCCAATGATGCACATCCTCCAGCAAGGCTCTACCTCTCAAATTTGCACCACCTGGGGACCAAGCATTCAGAACACATGAGTATATGGGGGGCATCTAATACAAACCACTACCACACTATGGAAATAATTCTCTGGGCATGACTGTGAGGGAGTGTCTAGACTAAGTGAATTAAGGTGGGAAGATTCTAACTATTGGCAGTACCATTCTATATTCTGCTTTCCTAGACTGAGTACCAGCATTTATAATTGCTTTCTACTTGCAGATTCAATGTGACTAGATGTTTAATGCTTCTCCAACCAGGCTTTCACTGCCATGATGGATGCTAACATCAAACTGGACCACAAATAAGCTCTTCTTTTCTAATGCTGCTTTTGTCAGATAGTTCTCACAGCAATGAGAAGTAATATAGTTTTAAACATAAACATAGTGGCTTTATAAAAGAGTGAAGGAAATTACGTGCAATACCTAAAGACACACTGAAGAACATGGCATGACAACAGATATTAGAGTGATGTGGAGACAAGCCAAGGACTGCCAGCTGGTATTACCAGCTGGAAAAGGCAAGGAATGGATTTGCCCCTTGAGCCTCCACAGAAACAATGGCCCTTGCCTGTCCATACTTTTATTTTAACTCAGAAGTACTGAGTTTGAATATCTTCCTTCAGAATTATGAAATGATAAATTTCTACATTTTAATTCATTTTTAAATGAAATATGTTTATTAAGTCAAACTACCTAAAACATTTAAACATATTGATTAAACCTACAAATCTGAGGAAATATTTGTACATTTTTCTTCTTAAATGTCAGATTTTCAAAGACATTAAAATCTATATTAGCAGAGAGGGTATATACAAACCCTCCTCAGCATAAATTACAAATAATCTGCCCAATTAAAAGTCTCTTCAGTTTTTCCATATCAGTTTTATTGCAACTTTTAATGTATGAACATACTGTAATTTGGTCATATTCACAGTGAGATATCTTCTTTGTTCCTTCTCCTCCACCCTCATCCCACTGAAGGATATACTCAGTGTAGCCATTTGTAATCACTGTGTGATCATGAATGCACCAGTTGTTTCCTCTGGGGAAGACAGTAATTCTTATTATGAATTTCCATTTTTAAGGCACAAAACCTGTGATAATTTATGGGTTACTCAGAAAAATATCACACAAAAACTCTACATAATCAATAGATGCTATTGCTGTTAAGTGATACTGAGAACTAGAAATAAGAAATGGAGCTATGGTGGATTAAATGTAATGCCCTCCCATAAATTCATGTGTTTTAATACTTAAGGTGGAGCCAGCAGCACTATTTAGGAAGGTTTAGAAGGTAGAACCTTGCTTACTTTCCTGGAAGAAGTGTGTTAAGGAGTGGGCTGTAAGCTTTTATAGCCTGGTTTCTCTCTCTCTCTCTCTTTTTCTCTCTCTTTCTCTCCCTCCGTCCCTTACTCCCAATGTGATAATGTGATGTTGGCTTCCTGTTCGTGCATAATTTTTTCACCATGTTGGTCCCTACCCACAGGAACTGTAAAGCGAAGCCCCTTTCATTCCATAAGCTCCTTCTGCTTGGGTATTTTTTTAAAATTTTCATTTACTTATTTGAGACAGAGAGAGACAGAGAGAAAGAGGCAGACAGAGAGAGAAAGAGAACTCCAGATGTATGTTCCATCTCATGCAACTGGCTGTACGTGAGTACTGGGGAATCAAACCCAGGCCATCAGAGTTTTCAAGCAAACACCTTTACAACTTAGCCATCTCTTTAGGCCCTTCTTGAGAATTTTGATCCAGAAACAGGAAAGTTCATGATGCTGGAGCTGAAGTTTAGTTCTTAAGTTTACAGCTTCAAAAGTAATAACTCTCTTAATCTCTAGTGGTAGTTGGTGACAGAAAACCAGAATTCTCTTGATTGCACTTATAACTCTGAAAGGGTGTCATAACATTAGCGAGGCAAGAACAACAGACTGTCTATTTTATGCAAGACACAGAGAGAGAGACAATTGGTGCACCAGGGCCTCCACCCATTGCAATCACACTCCAGATGCACATGCCCCTTTGTGTGCAGGTGCAATCTTGCACTTCTATTCCTGAACATCTGGATTATGTGGGACCTGGAAAACTGAACATGAGTCCTTAGGCTTTGCAGGCAAGTGCCATAACTGCTAAGCCACCTCTCCAGCTGACAACTTTTTTTAAAAAATGTAAACATTCTTAAAGCTACAATGAAGAAAAACAGCTATTCATTCTTACTATTTCCATGGATTTCAATATTTCTGATTTTATTTTGTTATGTACTTTTCTTTCTGAAAGAATTTCCTACATACATAAATAGTTTAAAGAAACCTCTCACTTGGTATCAAAACAACTTTTCCGTTGGTGATAGCTTTCTATGGAGAAATGGGTTATGGTTTTGAAAAATTGATAGTAGAGACAAAGCAAAAGAGAAAAGCAACAGATAACCTAAATTGACTTGTAGAAGCATAATATATTTATAGATAAATGTTACTCTGAAGCTCACACTAGGGCATCAAGTGTGATATATTTAAACAAACCCCACAAGGTCTGTTTATAGTGGAATCTTATACTATTGTATTGATAATTTGATCAATTTTTAATTTGATAAATCTAACAAAAAGTACTACATACCATAAAAGTCTTATATGATCTATGTGTACAACTCTGAACAATTCCTTCCTAGTTCCCTGCCCCCACCATACATATGCTCAAATAAGTTAGCCTTGTCCAGCCTATCTTAAACAGCTGATCCTACTGTACTTTTTTCAGAATCCTGATATCTCCTGTTATGTATTACGTACCTGTTAAAAATGTAAAAGCTGGGGCTGGAGAAATGGCTTAGTGGTTAAGGCACCTGCCTCCTAAGCCTAAGAATGCTGGTTCCAATCTCCAGCAGTTCTAATCTCCAGGTCCCACGTTTAGCCAGATGCAGTGACACAAGGGTGCAATGCCACACTTGACCACAAGGGGGCGCACGCATCTGGATTTCGTTCACAGCAGCTGAGACGCTGCTGGAGCACCCATCTCTGTCTTCCTCTCCCTTTCTCTCTGTCTCTCTCTGTGTCTCTCTCCAAAAAAAAAAAAAAAAAGTAAAAGCTGTTAGATCAGTTGTGTTAAACATTGATTTCATGATGGAATCTCTTGAGGAAATCTTATAAACACCATGCCTAGGATGTAGCTCTAGATTACCTGTGGTGTGTTCCAGACATCAGGATTTTTAAAAGGTCCCAGGTGATTTTGAAATGGTAAGGCTGCAAACCATATGCTCACAAGGATTTTGCTTAGTCCAGTGCTTCTCAAACTTTAATGTGTATATGGATCACCTGGGAAAACTATGCAAATATATACTCTGATATGCAGGAAATGAGATTGCATACTGTGTTGAAAACATCTGATGATGGTGCAATGTGATATTAGTGCTATTCATTGGTTAACAAGAGTCAAGATCATTGGTTTCCTATTTATATAAAATGAACATGTGTGGGGGCTGGGGAGATGGCTTAGCAGTTGAAGGCATTTGCCTGCAAAGCCTAAGGACTCGGGTTCAATTCCCCAGTACTCACATAAAGCCAGATGAACAAGGTGGCACATGCATCTGGAATTCATTTGCAATGGCTGGAGGCCCTGGCATGCACATTATCTCTCTGTCTCTGTCTCTGTCTCTCTCTCTCTCTCAAATAAATAAAAAAAATAAAAGTATTTAAAATGAACATGTGTGAGAGAGAAGACATCTGTACCTGATTTTATTGAAAACAAGCAATATACTACCTGCATATCTTTAGCTTAAGGCTGTAATTTCAAAATGAATAACCAACCAGTACATTTTTAAATAATACAAATAGGGCTGGAGAGATGGCTTAGTCATTAAGGTGCTTGCCTATGAAGTCTGAAGACCCATGTTCTACTGTCCCGATCCCACATTATCCAGATGCACAAAGATGAGGCAAGCACAAGGTCGTACATATTCACTTGGTGGCACAAGCATCTGGAGTTCTATTACAGTGGCTGAGGACCAGGTGCACCAATTCTCTCTCTCTCTCTCCCGTCTCTCTGTCTCTCTCATTCTCATGGTCTCTAAAATAAAATAATAAATAAAATAAAATAAATGATACAAATATTAGAATTGCATAATATAATAAAATTCTGGAGAAAGTAAGATCTATGTGTGCAATGCCAGAGGAACTGCAAGAGTGACCAACAGGTGGCTCTGTCCATAATGCAGCAATTTGGGATATGGAAGAGCTAAAACAGCAACATTATTATAAACAGAGGGGGGAGGAAAAAGCCAAATGATGTGTGAAATCATTTGTTAATTCAAATATTTTCCCCTTAAGCTGTCTACTCTCTATTGACTAAAACAGTTTGTGATACATGATTTATAAGCCTACCTTAGTGAGTTGGCTATTAAGAGACAAATGCAAAAAAAGAGATTTATCATGATGGGGTGGGGGAAAGGGAGAGCATAACATAAGTGGAATGGGACCAACATGCTATTTGTTCTTACAGTAGAGTACATAATAATAAAAGATAATCAGAATTGCATATAAATAAATAACTGTAGAATTTATGTGTCATTGAAAAGTTCACTTATATGTGTATACACTGAGTCTAGAAGACATCAAGTGGATAGAATTATTTGTAGCACATACAACAATAGAATTCCCTTTAGAAATTATCGTTTATGTATTTATTCATGTGTGTGTGCATGTGTGTGTGTGTGTGCATGAGCATGAGTAGATGCATGTTTGCATGCATGTGTGTGTGTGTGCATGTGAGTATGGTACACAAGGGTCACTTGCTATTGCAAATGAATGCCAGATGCTCGTGTCACTTTTTGCCTTTGGCATATATGGGTGACTTGAAAGATCAACCCTGACCAGCAGGCTTTGAAAGCAAACACCTTTAAACACTTAGCAATCTTCCCAACCCTGAAATTCCTTTTATTGTTTTCAAAAACTGATGTTCTAAAATGTTAGACAAATTTTCTACTGTATAGGTAGCTTTTTCCACTTAATTCCCTATAAATCTTATGCCTAATTTATTTTTATTAAAGCTAAAATTATATGATTACTGCCACCAACAGAATGTTTTAATTTCCATGTGATCAAAATGAAGATGAAAACTTAGGGATATAATAATAAGTAAACTGTGGCTGATTGTAGCATTTGCTGAGCACCCCACAAATGCTAAGCTTAGAAAATCTTCTGTGTATAAATATGACTATATAGAATTATTCCATCTGCTATGCAGACCTAGTTCTATTGCCATGAAATTCATCTGATCAATGGAAGATATGTGTCCTCTGATTCCTATGGGGCCTTTTAGTCAATAATTAAATGATACAATTTTGTCTCTCTGTTTTTATTCTTTCCTATTGTACAGTCAGTGAAAATAATAGCATTAGTATATTCAGAATAAAAACTCCCTCTCTCTCTCTCTCCACACACACACACACACACACACACACACACACACACACACACACACATATATATATATATATATATATATGTAAACTGAAACTCAAAAATTCTAAGTAGTTGGCCTGAGATGATATATGCAAATAATAGATTTAAGCAGAGATAAAAATACAGATACTTTGATTCTTCACTTAATGTTCTCTATATCACAAATTAATACATGTCAGGTAAGTTTTAGAAGGAAATAATGGGACTTTATAAGATGGTGAAACAGACACACCTTGTGCTTAAACAATTTTCTGAGGCAGTGCAATTAGAATGTCGCTATTCTTGTGTGTGTGTGTGTGTGTGTGTGTGTGTGTGTGCGTGCGCGCATGCGCATGCATGCACATGTGCATCACCCCTGTGTATATGTGTAGAGGCCCAAATAGAAGGTTTAGTGTCCTCTCTATCACTCTTCCTCTTTATTTCCTTGAGATGAAATCATTCACCTAACCTGGAGCTCCAGATTATGCTGTTTCTTTCCAGATATGTCGCCCAGGACTGAGATTACAGTCATACACGGCCATACATGTCTGTTTACATAGATTCTAGGAGTCAAAATTGGGTCCGCATGCTTTCCATGTCCTCAGCTCTAATGTTCCCATTCTCAATCAGGTATTACCCAAGACTAAGCTCAGAATTGCACTAGAGCCTGGCATGATGACACAAGCCTTTAATCCCAGCCTTCAGGATGCTGAGATAGGAGAATCACTATGAGTTCCAGGCCAGCCTGAACCTACACACTAAGTTCCCGGTCAGCCTGGGATAGAGTGAGACCCTACTTTGAGAAACAACAACAACAAAAACAAAAAAAAAAAATGAGCCCATTCTCCAATATCAAGCTCCCATCAATTGGGGGCTATAAGAAGGCCTACAAATATAAAATTGTCTCTAAAATAACAATGGCTATCCTATCTATCTGGTGCTGACTTCTCTCTCCATTGGAGAATTTGCTTCTCTTTTACAGGTGGACAACAAACCTGAAGGGAGGATCAGCCTATCGCACTTCACCAGAGCCCCAGCTGAAATGGGCAAGAGTGCAGCTTTCTCAGTGAACCTGACACCAGAACAAGGCTGAAGGAGATAAACACAGAGAACACTCAACTCCTACTAAGCCAGATATCCAGAGACACAGAGGCTCCCAAGACCTCATCACTGAAGTGAAGTAGAACTAAAATGAACCCAATGTGGCTCAGGGAAATTTGTGGAAGAAGGGGCAGAAAGATTGTTAGAGCCACAGGTTGGGTCATTATGCACAGAGACTTTGCCTCTCTTGCATAACTGTTGGCTACCCCCATAATGCACTACCCACATTCCCCAATGAGGAGGGTCCCTTCAGAGGGGCGCATGTCAGGGAAGAGGCTACCAGAGGCACCAACATGAATGTAAAATTAAAATAAAATTTTTAAAAAAGCAAATAAGTAAAAGAAGGAGAATAAGCTTACATGATAACAATTTCAAAATCCTTAAATTAGTCACAGCATGACATACATTATCTACTGGATACTTCTATTATCTGGAAATGCCTCAAGAAAGGTGTTGTAATGGTGAGTGAAAGTGGATTTTGGCTGAGACTTTAATGAAAAGGTTTCCTCATTCTACTTGATGATTCATGGAATCATATTTTTCTTTCTCTGTTTTCTCTGCCTGTCAATCCCTTCCTAAAAAGTTCATTGTTGACTGGGTCACCATCATTTTGTTGACAACTTCCAATAGTATCAAATTACACTTCTCACATTTTGTCATATAAAAGAAATGTTTTATTCCTGTTACATTCCTGTCTTTGTTACTATGGTTTAACAGAATAAGCTATATTCTTTCAGAAATTTAAGTACATTCATGGGATTACTTGCTTTTTCATTATAACTACCTCAAAAATACTCTGTTATATGCCTATCTTTAAAATTAAAATTTTAGTTATGCACTTTGGGAAGCTAGACATATGTTTATATAATAGCATATTAAAATCATTCTTATTTTCATTTACAACCAATTATCCCCTATCAGTTGAATTATTTACCCTTTTTTATGAAGGAAAAATAAAAATGTTGTTAGGGTCTGGGCATATGGATCAGGTGGCAAAATGCTTACCTCACAACCATGAAGATCACAGATCACATCCCCAATACCCCTGTAAAGATGAGTTTTCCAGTGCACACCTGTAAAGCCAGAACCAAGGAGACAGAAACAGGAGGATCCCTAGGACTTGCTGGCTAGCTAGTCTAGCTGATTTGGTGAGGTACCAAATTCAGTGAGAGACCCTGTCTCAGACGTGGGGAGTTTTTGAGAAAAATACACAACATTAATTTCTGGCCACCACATGCATGTGCACACATGTTTGCAGACTCCCACACAAACATGCAAACAAAACACATGCAAAAAATAAAATTGTCAGTCATTTATTTCATTACTGCATTTCATTTCCTATGAAATAAGTGAAAGCTCATCATATGTCAAAATTCAAATTATTATTGCAGAGAGACCAGATTTCCAGACTCAACATTTCTCTGAATGATAAGCAGTTAATGTGCAAGAGATGCCATTTTGTTCTGATATTTTTCCAGATAGTGACAGTGATAGTTTAAATTTGTTCTTTAATTTCTTTAAATTGAGTAATGACTGTGAAGGCAACCACAAATGTGCTATTCATTCAGAGTTTTCATAGAATTCACCTATATGCTTTTGAGGTCACTGAGATCTTCCCTGCTCAGATTGTGAACAAAATGAAAATCAGAACAAAGGAGAGCAAGGTAGAGAACTATAATGTCATCTTTATTATCTATGGGGGATAAGTTGAGTGGTGTTTTAGTTCAGTTAATCAGGTAGGCTTGTTAATAGTGCACTCCATAATTAGACAATAACTTGCTGGATACTTGCAGATGCATTGAACCTGAACAGGTCTCACTTCCTAAAAAGGCAGAGCACTTTCTTCTTCTAGACATGGCTTGGCTTCTATGACATTACTTACAAAAGTGATCAGGAAAAAATCCAAGATGTTTTCTTTTCTTTTCTTTTTTTTTTTTTTTTGCCAGGCAAACAGCTATATTAGCAATCAATAAGCTTGAAGTAAAGGATACAGAATGTGTATAAAAATACCACTAACCACTAACCTGTAGGCATAATCTTCACATACAAACTAATATTAGATAATTAAGATTATTAAGATAAGATAAATAAGATAGTTATAAGTAACTCCTTGTGTCCATAATGTTTTAAATGGAAATTATTTTTTCCCAACTGTCATTACTAAGGAAACATATATGAAACAAAAGCTTTGTACTTTCAGAAGCTGGCTTATAGTAATGGAGCATTTGATATTGAGGTAAAATGTGTAATATTCTAGAGACAGGGAAGAGAAAAGCTAGATAGTAGTTCAGATTTACACAGCTCAATTTCTTGTCATCAAGTAGCAATTTTCTTTCAATAGTTCTTACCTTCCTTTCAGAAATACCACGTTATACACCATGGTTTCATGCTTATTTGCCACATAGTAATTGTCTACTCATATGGGAATATATATATATATATATATATATATATATATATATATATATATATAATGTATTCATAATTAAGAGGGCTTCATTATAGGTTCTTTCAGTCACAACTCACAATTTAATATTAAAACCATGTGAGGAAAGAAATTAATATGTTATTAATTTTTAAAATATTTTGCTCTAGATTCTGAGAAGATTTTCACCATTCTTTCTTATAATATTTCTCTTAGACAACATAAGTGTACCACAAATCTGTACCCTAAAGGATAAAAAACAGCAGTTGGAACCTGTTATTCACTGTCAACTGTCTCAGGCAGAAAAGCAAGCAGATAACCCTGCAGTTTGGGAAGCAGTGAAGGTACTGAGTATTCTTTTTTCCTGTGAAATATGTGAAATCTCAACGCAAGTCAAAATTCAAATTATAATTGCCAAGAGACAGGTTTCCAGACTCAGCATTTGTTGTTGTTGTTGTTTTTGGATCTAGGAGAGAAGAGAAGGTGAAATGGGCATGTCTTTAGTGTTTGAACTTCAGAACCAATTCTAAAAAGATAAATCACAAGGAGAAAATGAAAAGCCTAGACTAGATATGACATGAATTTTATTTATTGGTAAGCAGAAAACAAAGGGACTCTTTTGGAAAACCTCATTTGATGAGAATATATTTCTTTGTGTTTTAAATCCATGTCTCTGCCTTAGAAATCAAAAGGTCAATTTATTTAGATCTTGACAAAATTGTGAATCCTCTCAAACACTCCTCTATCTTGAAATTTTTACTCTTAATATATATCCTAATTTAACTTATATGTATTCTATAGAAACTTTATAATTACTCCATGGAGTACATAAAGAGTAACCTTTTTAACTCAATAATATGTTATTGACACATATGGTTTTAGTAGTTTATCTCTGGACTTTCTCAGTAGAACTGCAATTTCTGTGGGTATAATCTATGGTAATGGAGTTGTATTATAAAACCATATAGATGGTCTAAAAATGTGCCCTATATATTTGTTCTTTTGGAACACATAGAACTATTAATTAATAGAACTATTAATTAAAATTAACTCCACAAATGATATTCATTAAATGGTAATGTTTATTTTAATAATGTGTTCCATTTTTGTCTGATATTTTAAAAGATTAGGTATGCTATTAAAAAATTCTAGATCCCATCCTGAATAGGTCTTTTATTTCTCAATATTTTTTATTAGAAAGTCTCTAAATTTTACTGATTCACACTTGCTTCCAGTCCTAAACTTTGGATCTTTCAATGTTTTCTAAATTAGATTGGTTTGCCTAATGGCTACCTTACACTTCAGTAAACAAATGTGATGTAATTTTAGTTTACATAAGTCTGTCCTCATTAAATTTATGCAAGGAATGTGCATTAAGTTGCTGGGATAAGAATGTTAGCAAGAGAGTCAAGCCAGAAAACATTAGTGATAGTCTAATATATTTTTACTTTTCAATAATCTAAGCTATGTTTATAGTTCCTTACCATAGTGAAGAAAATATAGACAGGCATCTTAAGATCAAGTTAAATCAAATAACATTATATCAATAAAATATGCACAAGTGTCCTATGGAAAATAACTAGCCTATTTTCCTGGTAATTTCATCTGTATACATTCACTTTTTTGTTCCCAAGAATATCATAATAGTTCAAAAATCAACTGGGTATTGAAAGCATAGACTCTATATTGCCAAAGTGGAATCTCAGCTTTTCCATCATTTATCATTTCATATCTTGTCAAACTATTTTATCTATCTGAGCTGGTATTTCACCAGCTAGAGCACAATAAATACATCATAAAGCTGTTGTGATAGACAGGTACTTTACTAGGTACTTGGGTTGTCATTGACACTCTTGGCAAAACTATATAAGATAGGCAACCATGTATCAGAAATGCTGCTATTGACCAGCATGTGTAAGGTCCTCAGTTTGATTCCCCGCACCTAAGGAAGGAAGGAAGGGAGGGAGGGAGGGGGGGAGGGAGGGAGGGAGGAGGGAAGAAGGGAGGGAGGGAGGGAGGGGGAGGGAAGGAGGGAGGGAGGGAGGAAGAAAAGGAAGGGGAAGGGAAAGGAAGGGAAGGGAAGGAAGGATAAAGGAAGGAATAGAGGAAGGGGAAAAGATAAGAAAACACCTGCATATGAAAATCCCAATTCTACAGAATGAAGCAAAGATATAAATAATATAGTCAGTAGCCAAGGTGGTATTATAATCCAATCTAAGCTTATGTAGTAAAAAAAACTCATAGACTTTTCCACTATACCATTTGTCTCTTATGTGGAAGGAAATAGGACTGAAGCAGAAAACATAATTTGAACAAGTTCACAATTTGCACCTGTTTGCATTACTGATTTTGCGTGTTTGATGGCAGCACTTATTCTAAAGATTGCTATTGTGAACCAACTGAGTATGCTTTTGTTCCTAACTTAAGTAGCTCTTTGCAACAAAATACAGATTTAATTGGCAAGTAGCTATATTTCATCATTTACACATTAATTAATCAGGCATTTTCTCAGTCCTTTTCATTCCAGTCACTATGAGAGATACTGTGGATAGAGAGTCAAAAAAGTAGGGAAAATGTAAAAGAAAAAATCCAAAGCAGGCATATAACAGTATGTATCTTCAAAGAGTTACATGCATTAGCACATATGGAGAAAGAATAGGCAAAGAAAAGCCATTTATGCACAAGGTACTTTTCTTTCGGTCTCTGAAAGCAGAATGGCACCTTTGGGAATTAATGCCTTAAGATGCAGAGAACCAACTAAAATGGTCGCCCCAATTCACTTCAATTCAATTTTCCAAGGGAGTAATCTCCCAAGACCTAGTGCCTGAAGGATTGGGAATATAAAACTATAGGGGGTCTAACACTTTGACATGACTTTCCAAAACTAGAGGAAATGTTCCTTTATTAACAGTACCTTTATATAAAGAAATGGACTGAACATAGTTTAAGAAGTTTAAGACGGCTGAATACTGTTTTACTTGTTTTTCTTCTTTCAAACCATTTTTTTTCCTAGCACAAGAGAAAAGTCATAGCAAGCAAAGGAAGAAGAATGACTTCCAGACCTGATACCAAACTACAAAATGATAGTTAAGCTAAGGCTACGATTGCCTCTGTATTCCTTATGGATGAGTGATTTTCAGTGTTGATAGCTAGCTGTCTGCTTCCACATCTTGACGTTTGGATTCCTTTTAATTAAATAGCATTATGGATAAGTGTATGGGCAACAATAACAAAAAAAATTGAATATATGTAACCAATTCAATGTTATTGATCAGCTATTTCTGTGAACTAGCCTGAAATTCATCCACAACGCTGACTGGATGACTACAATTGAATAACAAATTAATGAAGAAGGAAGAATAATATAGAATTTAAATGGACAGAAATCTAATTACTCACATCCCACATTATAAAGGAAAGAAAAAGTGTCCTCCTGAAATGGATGCATGAGTAGAACCTTCCTTTCTCATATATGTTAACTTGTGAGTCATTTCTTTGAATGTCAAAGCTGCCAAGGTCACCTTTGTCTCACTGTGTGTGTGTGTGTGTGTGTGTGTGTGTGTGTGTGTGTGTTGTTTAATTGATGGCACTATGTTTTAAAAATTCGAATATGCTCCATATTGCTGAAATTCCACACAAAGTTCTAAATAATATAATCTTGAGTATAAATTTAAATAACTTATAGTGCAAAGGATTTAAGTACAGCAAATAATTTGTGAAAATTGTTCACGTCCTCTTGTCTTAAAATGTTTCTCTGCGAAAGGTACAGTTTTGCCTTATCTAACTAGAAAAATAAAATTTAAATGCAGAATTCACATTTTAGTTCTGAATTTTCTTTACTTATTTTCCATGTTTTTTTCTTGTTCTTTGAATGCTAATTCATCTTCCTTATCTTATATTGCCACCTATTGGTAAATCACAACTGTTGCAGATATTAAGACTTGGAAACAAAGGTAGAAATATTCCTAAAGCTTTGATGGACCAGCAGTATTGTATCTACTTTTTCCCTTAGAATTATTTCCAAGGGGGAAAAAAAAAAGCTATATGAACCCATTTTCAGTATTTTTCCTTCCAATTATTTTATGGACTTGCTCCATGAAATAGTAATTATTTTATTACTCTAATTTCCGGGATTTGTAAAACCACTGTTAAAATTTTAAAAATGGATAGTAAAAGCTTCTATATTAGAGCTTTCAGTTTTAGAGAAAGAATAAATCAAGATAGCATTTTCTTTTACCTGTGTGCATGAAGAAAAGGATTCTATAGAACAATTATGAATTTCCAAGGAAGCAGAAAGGCAATAGACATTTCTATATGAGCTATATTAAGTAAGTTTTACATATAGCTTTAGTGAAGTTGAACAAGTGTTGGTCATTAAGATGATTTTGTTCTAGGCCTCTCCAAAACTCTCAATTTTATTTTATTTTTTTTATTTTTATTTAAGAGCAACAGAGAGAGAGAGAGAGAGAGAGAGAGCACCAGGGCCTCCAGCCACTGCAAACAAGCTCCAGATGCATGTGCCACCTTGTGCATCTTGCTTATGTGGGTACTGGAGAATTGAGCCTCAAACCCTGGTCCTTAGGCACCACAGGCAAGCGTTTAACTGCTAATCCATCTCTGTAGCCCCACAAACTCTCATTTTTGTATGGATGGCTCTTTTACCCTGAATCTGATTGTAAGACTAGAGCCCAGGCTAGCATCTGAGCAATGTGAATTTGGATGTCTGACAGTTGGCTTCTTCTTACTAGTGCTGTGATACATGGGTACACACAGAATTAATCTAGAGAAACTGAACCTTACCCATAATGGGTCAAGGGTTCACTGATTGCAACAGATTTCTCCATAGCTCCAATAAACATTGCATATGAACAGAAATTTAAGTCTGAAAAGGGGTACGTTAAATATGAGAGCCTTAGGAACATTACTCTTGCTTATAAACTCATTTAGCCCATATTATTAATCACATTTCTTTTATGATGAATAATGAAATACTACAAAATAATTACACTTATTAATTTTATAAAAGGTATCAATCAAGTCTTTTATTCTCTAGTACTAAATTAGATTAGTATACACAGAAAAGTGTTGACTGATAAATAAATTATATGATTTGGTTTTCAGAAGGCTGAGTATAGGGTAATTTTATAATTCTTGTTCCATTAAAACTGTATACTGAGGACATAGGTTTACTATGTGGCAAAAGGAGTGAATCATAAAATAATTAACTATTTTCTACATCTTTAATAGAAAGGCAAATATATTTGACTCTTCTCCGTACTTCCCCTGTGTGTTGATCAACCAGATAATCTCTAAAGACTCAGTAAATAGTCTCTGTGGGATTATTTAAGCACAGGAAATTGCCCTTTAAAGAACAGGCAACCCAGGAAATGGGCCAAGACAATCAGGAGACACAGGATCTTAACAACCTGCATAAGAGAAAGAATGCATTCCCTATTTAAATGGGGAAACTCTGTAATTAGGAGACACAATGATCTGAGCACCTTAGAGTTGAATAAACTCATATCTGATAGGGAAATGTTTTATTCAAACATATTCTTAGTTTCTACAAATACTTTCCAAAGGGATAAAATAAAAAATTTCCAAATGGATAGAATAACAATTAGTAGGAAAAGCATATCATAAATTTGTCTCTAAAATTGGAATTGTTTTCACTCAGTTTATAAAAGTGAATACTACATGTAGTAGACAAGTACATGTCACTACGATGAACCTCCAAACCAGGCAGTTTATGGGAGAAATCACATTTATTTCAAGTTTACAGATCCAGGGGAAGTGTCATAATGGGGAAAAAGAGAAAAGCCACCACCAAAAGCAAGAGCAAAAAAGTAGCAGGCAAACCACAGGAACACAACCTGAGGTACTTTGCATATCTTAGACTGGAATTCAGATCTGCCTCCAACTGACATCTCCTCCAGCCATGTAGCTGAAAATCCAATATGCTTAAATAAAACTCCTGAATATATTGGAGGATATTTATTTAAACTATCATACTACAGATGAGAAGATTCATGATGCAAAGATCTGAAAGAAGAGTAGCTAACTTAGAACTCCAGGAAGTTGTCTCTGTTAAGAGAGACAACAATGGTAGTTAGCACTGCCTAAACACTTGCAATATTCCAAGTACTGCACTAAAAGCATTTGGCCAGAAAAACATAGGCAGGAGACTGTTACTACTTTCCAAAGGTCACTCCTCTGCAAACTGGCAGAGCAGATGCTCAAATCCAAGGTGATCTGACCACAGTCAGTATACTTTGGTTCCTCTCCTTTAAAGGTAAGCACTGGTCCAATTGAGAAACAGTTTTGAAGAGGTCGTTAACGCTTCCCAGAAGGGATAACCATCCAAGCTCAGATTAAAAGGACAAATGGAAGTTAGCCATAAAACAGAGAATAACAATAATGCTCTAGACTAAAAGACAATTGAACAGAAGCATAATGAAAAAATGTAGATTAAGAACGTTGAGTAATTGAATGGGACTGAAGCACAGTATGTGTGAGAGAAAAAAAAGACTAGGAGCTTATGGAAAACCTGCTTTGCAAAAGTTAGGAGAATTACAAATTTATCAAAAAGGCCATAGGAAACTGATTTCAAGCAGGTCTGTGATATGATTTATGTTTTGAAAATGTCCACTTTGATCAAGAGGACAAAATACATGCAAGAAGGATATCTCTATAAGTAAGAACAGTTAGGACACTGCATCAGTATCCATGAAAGAAATTATAGTGTCTAAAACTAAAATGAGTTGTTTATAAGATGGTGAGAGAACAAATCTGAAAGAAATTTGAAATAGGAGGAAATTAGAGAATTTGGAAAGAATATGAAGAAGAGGGAGGTCAAGTATTAATTAACTGGCCTGGATCAGTGATGGATGAGAAACATTAAGACTGAGAGAATAATTTTGGAGATTATGGATTCATAGACACCTGCTGTGACCCTCACTGGTGAATACTTATAAGCATTTTTAAAAGAACTCTTGGGGCTGGAGAAATGGCTTAGCAGTTAAGGTACTTTCCTGTGAAGCCTAAGGATCCAGCTTTGATTCCCGAGGACCTACATAAATCAGATGCAAAAGGTGGCACATGCAATAGAGTTCATTTACAGTGGCTGGAGGCCCTAGCACACCCATATTCTCTCTCTCTCTCTCTCTCTCTCTCTCTCTCTCTCTCTCTCTTTGTGTGTGTGTGTCTCAAATAAATAATTAATTAAAAAAGAGAACCCATGGGGAAGGCACAGTCTTCTATATATCACAAATCCTGAAATATCTTCAACATTTGATTAACATTTATAGGATACATTGCACCCATATGACTTACACATTGAAGAAGGATATCAATAGAAATTATAAGCTATACCATCTACTCTCTGACAGTTTATTGGGAAGGGAAAAGATATAAACCTCAAAATATAGCATTAAAATATTAGGATAATCAAATATGTAGCGAAACAGATATTTCTATAGCATAGAAGTTTATTATATTATACAGTGCTATAATATGTAGCATATATATTTTGTATATACTACAATTAGCCTATCCAAACATAATCTAAATGGAGTATGTGTGTGTGCGCGCATGCATGTGCACTCACCTACATGCACATGCTGATTGATATAGTGAAGAACATGGCCTGGTAGAACGGGTTTACAAACCCATCTAGTGTGTGATAAGGCTGGATGATTGTGATTTCAATGCATGCCTGAGCTATACAGAAAGAACAGCCTTAGTGAGACTCTTATCTTAAGGTTAAAAAAAAAAAGAAAATGGTTGAGGATATACCTCAGTGGTAGAGCATTTCCCTAGCTGTTTTATTTATTTTATTTGAGAGCTACAGGCAGACAGAGAAAGAGGCAGATAGATGATAGATAGATAGATAGATAGATAGATAGATAGATAGATAGATAGATAGATGATAGAGAATGAATGTGCCAGGGCCTCCAGTCACTGCAAACAAACTCCATATGCATGCATCACCTTGTGCATCTGGCTTACATGGGTTCTGGGGAATCAAGCCTTGAACTGGGGTCGTTAGGCTTCACAGGCAAGCGCTTAATCACTAAGCCATCTCTCCAGGCCTGTGTTTCTTTTTTTAAATATTTTATTTACTTACTTACTTACTTATTATTTATTTACTTGACAGAGAGGAAAAAGAGGGGAGAGAGAGAGACAGAGACTGAGACAATGGGTGCACCAGTGCCTCCAGCCACTGCAAACTAACTCCAGACGCATGTGGCTAATGTGAGTCCTGGGGAATTGAACCTGGGTCCTTTGGATTTGTAGGCAAACACCTTATCTGGTAAGCCATGCCTTCAGCCCAGAGCCATGTTTCTTAACTTAGTACTTATGAATGAACATGGTGTGTTTAGACAACAGAGAAGATCATGCCTATCTTCATATAGGGTGCCAAATTGGGAAGTAGTGAAAACTATTATCTTAAATCACATTTCTCTGGAAGAAATTCTGATAAGAGCTAAAATGAATGCAGAGAATCTCCATAAAAAGTTGGCCTCATATAAAAGCAGTGCAATTCTACCTACATCTTGGACCTACCCAAATTAGTACTTGATATCTGAATGCGTGGACACATTTCATGCTGCTGAAAATACAAAGTCAACATTAAAAATCTGTTTCTTGGAATGATCAATTTACAAATATTTACTGAGAATTTCTCTGTGTAAATGAGTCTGCTTAGGTTCTTAGAACCATAGCAAGCCAACAAGCAATAATAATAACACTACAGATCTGGAGAGATTACTAAGTGGTTAAGGCACATGCCTGCAAAGCCAAATGACCCAAGTTTGATTCCCCAGGACACACATAGGCCAGATACACAAGCTGGCACCTGTTTCTGGAGTTCATTTGCTGGAGTTCCTGGTGTACCCATTCTTTCTCTTTCTACCTCTGTCTCATCTCTGAAATAATAAATAAATTTAATATGAAAAAGAATAACACTACATTACTTTCTATTTATAATTTAGTTATTAACCTCTATCAGTTACAATTATTTGCTAAATTTGGTTACAGAATGTTACTCTCAGCAATTTAAGCAACAGGAAATGATTTTGAAAGGAGAGCAGGAGCTCACAGAAACAAAAAGAATTGAGAAAAGGTTTTCAGAAGAAGTGGGCAAGGAGAGGAAGCAAAATGTAGAAATAGTTCTAGGAAAGGTCTAGCCACTTTTGGGGGTGAATGAATACTGCCTGAATTTGATTCCTGTTTACCCCTATGATCCTTAATCTCACTTGTCAACTTGACTGAATTTATAATCACCTAGGAGACAAATCACTGGGAATGTTTGTGAGAAACTTTGTAGATTAGGATGCTAAGGTGGGAAGACTCACCCAAACTGTGGATGGTACCATTCTGTGAACAAGAGTCCTGGACTGAAAAAAGAAAAGAAAAAATCTGGACATTAGCATTTATTTTCTTTGATTTTTGAGTGTGAACAGAATGAGACCAGTTGCCACATGCTCCTGCTGCCAGGTTTTCTCTGTCATGAAACTGTACCCTGAAACTATAAACCAAAATAAACCCTTCCTTAAGAAAAATTGACAAGTATTTTGTCAGAGCAATGAGAAAGGTGACAAATAAACCCTTGTTTCAAAACTCATAGGCCAGGGAAAGAGCTTCTGACATGTCTATCTTGCATTTCTGACAAGACTTTAGTGAAAAAGATATGGCCCAATTAAAAGTACCACCAGATTAAATAGTGTAAGAAAGAGGTGATTCCTGAATAGGAAATAAGGGTAGATTAAGGAAAATGAATGGATGTTATATATCTCAAATTCAACTGTGAAGCTTGTTAGGATTCAGACCTGTGAGTGACATTTTTCCCTATAAATAAATCAAAAGAAAGTAAATAACTAGCTCTATGAATCTATGGTATATACTAAAAATAACTAATGAAAGCGACAAAGACACACGCATGCATAGATATACACACAGACTTTTAAATTCAGATGGATTTCCCATTCCACTTTACAAAGTATGTATATGTTCATACTGACATAAATCTGAGAAAAACAAAAAATATAGAACATTATAATGAATGTGATGATTAACAAATGAGCCAAGATTAATAACAGAAAAACTACTTTACAAAGAACACATTGAACAAATTTCTCTGGTAATATTAATATTGATGAACTTCACATGATTAGTGAAGCAAAGCCTAGAGAGTACAAATATGTAATTTTATGAATAAAAAAGACATTATTACAAACAAAACATTAAGGCATACTAACGATGATGGACATGGTGGCACATGCCTGTAATTGCAACACTTGGGAGGCTGAAGCAGGAGGATCAAAAGTTCCAAACCTGTTTGGACTATAGAGTGAGTCCAGGGTCAGCTTGGAAAACTTTGTGAGACCTTGTTTCAAACAAAAAATTAAAAAGGAGCTGGAGAGATGGCTTAACAGTTAAGGTGCCTGCCTCCTAAGCCTAAGAATGCTGGTTCCAATCTCCAGGTCCCACGTTTAGCCAGATGCAAAGTGATGCAAGGGTGCAATGCTGGACTTGACTACAAGGGGGCGCACACATCTGGATTTCGTTCTCAGCAGCTGAGAGGCTGCTGGCGGCCCATCTCTGTCTTCCTCTCCCTCTCTGTCTCTCTCCAAAAAAAAAAAATTATAAAGGGCTAAAGCAGCCATGATGGACAATGCATCTAATTTCAAAACACAAGGGCTGGGGAGATATCTCTGCACTTAAAGGGACTTGCATCCAAAGCCTAACGGCCTGGGTTTGATTCCCCAGTTCCCATGTAAAACCAGATGCACAAAATGGTAAATGCATCTGAAGTTTGTTTGCAGTGGTATGAAGCCCTGACACATCTATTCTCTCACCTATTTCTCTTTTTTTCTCTCTCCTTCCAAAAAAAGTTACTTAAAATTAAAAGTATTTCTAGTGCTCTATTTAAGAGTAGGGTAACTATTAATAACAATAATCTTATATATATATATAAAGGGGCTTTGAATATTTCTTCTTGTTGCAGTTACTTTTCCTTGCTGAGGCACATACCTGAGCAGAAACAGTTTATGGGAGAACATGGTTTATTTCAGGCTTACAGAATCCAGGGGAAGTTTCATCATTGTGGAAAAAGATGGCCCATTCTACCGTCCACCAGAGAGAAAGAGATGGAGGGACATATATATATATATATATATATATATATATATATATATATATATATATATAGAGAGAGAGAGAGAGAGAGAGAGAGAGAGAGAGAGAATATGAGAATGAATATGAGACCATAACTAGAAAACACAGTCAGAGGTCAAAACACACCTTGGGTGTTGGACTACAAGATCTGCCCCCATTGATACCTCCTCCATCAGGTTTCTGGAGACTTAAGTAGGAAGCTTAACCTTAATCAAAAAACCCTGAGACTACAGGGTACATATATTAACATTCAAGTCACACTTCTCAAATACATACTTATGGAGAAAAATATGAATACCCTTCTTGAACATCATACAATGTGTTACACGTATCAAAATATGGCACAATGCCAAATTAATATGGACTTTTTTTTGACACAGGGTATCTGTAGTCCAGACAATGCTGAACTAAGACAAAGACCACACTGGCTTTGAACCCTCATGATGATCTAATCCAGCTGTCTCAGCTTCCTGAGTGCTGGGTTTATAAGAGTGAGCCACCATGCCCATCCTATATATACAATTTTTATCAATAACTTGACAAGAGGCCTCATGCCACCTCTTACCACATTCCCTGTGTAAGGAGGCCCTGATCCTGCCCACTGCTAGCATGTTCTCGTCCATGAACTAAGTGTTTCTTGTCCCACTGACTCATTTAGGTTGGTCTTTCAAATTAAAGACCAACACAGATAATTTAATGATAATATACCATACTATACCATATACCAACTAGATTTAACAAATAGGAAATATACATTCTTCGGGCAGTACTTGGAAGTTTCTCTAAAACTGATCACATCATAGGCAACAAACTTTAAGACACTGTTAAAAGGAATAATACTGCAAAAGAGGCAGCCTATTTCACAAACAGTACTGGCAAACTGTATATCTACCTGTAGAAGAATCAGATGATATTCACATCTCTCATTCTGCACAAAAGCCAGTTCAAAATAGGTCAAAGATCTAATTTAAAACCAGAAATGCTAAAATAGCTAGAGGAAAACCTACAGAATACACTGGATATTTTAGGTACAGATACAATATTTCTGAACGGGACTCCAACGTCTCAGGAAATAGTTCTGAGAATCAACAAGTGGGACTAGATGAAACTGAAAAGTTTCTGCTTTCTGCATAGCGAAGGAAATTTCCTGAGCCATCAGGAAAAACACAAATTAAAACAACTTTGAGATTTTTATCTCACAACAGTAGGAATGACTATCATTAAGAAAATTAATGACAGTAAATGCTGGCAAGACTGTGGAAAGAAAACCCTCATTCACTGTTGATGGGAGTTTAAACTGGTACATCCAGTATTACAGAGTCAGTGGGGAGGTTTCTCAAAAAGCTAAATATTGAAGTACCATATTATCCAGGTTTACCTCTCTTGGGCATATGCTCAATGAACTCTATATCCTACCACAACATACTTTGACAAGTATATTCATTGCTATTTTATCTACAATAGCTAATAAATTGAATCAATCCTGATGTTTATGAACTTATTACAGGATTATGAATGTATGGTGCAAATGTACAACAAAATTGTCCTCAACTGTAAAGAAAAAAAAGTCATTAAATTTGCAGGAAAATTTCCCATGTAGAATGGGGAAAAATATACTGAGGTGTTCCAGGCCCAGAAAAAAAAAAAAAAAGAAATGAAATCACATGTTCTTTTTCATACATGTGACCCTAACTTAATATTTGCATATATATGAATAAGGGGATGTGACAATCTGCACAGGCTATGAATTGAAATAGCAGACCATGAGGAAACAAGAAGAGATGATGACAAACTGGGGGTGGGGTGAGAACAAAGAAAGCATGTAGTAGAAAAGCAGGAAGGAGACTAAGTTAGGAGAGGGTGCATTGAGAGGGACATGGAAGAAGGAAAAAAAAAGAAAAATTGCTTGAAAAGCACTATAATGAAACCAACATCTTTGTATGATATTAAAAAATTAATTTAAAAAATAGAGACTATGGTGCCTGTAATTACACAGTGGCATATAGTCGTTCTTCAGCTCTGCTGCTTCCTGTATACATTATCACAGAATTTGCAAATTTATAATAAAATCTTCCATTTTAAGGAATTATACATAATTATGTTCACTACTGGACTGTTCTATTTTACAGATAAGAAAATTGAGGCACGGAAATACTAAGCAAGTTCTATATTCAGCCAAAAGCTGTCAAATGTAACCCAGTATTCTGTACTGCTATGCCATGTTATGACGTTAAAATTTATTTTAAAAACTTATGTTTTGCTAGAGGTAAAGTGTTATTGTTTTGGACATATTAATAATGATAATTTTATTGACCCAAATTACTTTTAAATTTCAAACAAAATCCCTCCCTCATACGAGTCATCTAGTTTCTTCAGTGATTGGCTTAGAAAATTTTTATTCAGGAATCTAAAACTAACAACTCTGCTGAAAAATATAAAATGCTATCCCAATATATTCATATTATGTTAAATTAAAATTTCTCAACTCATTATACACCAAATTTTTGAAGCTAGTTACTAAATCCCTCAAGTCTTATGTCAGTGTACTTCAGGAACACTAATACTTGAAAATGTCTCTTTAAATTGACAAAAAAGAAATAATGACCATGACAATTCTATGAGGTAGTGCTAATCTTAACTTGGCAATGAGAATCACAATGGTGAAAAGTGTGAATAGAAGTTTTCACTTTCCAACATGTCTTTTGCAGTCCAAATAAGTGTTTTTATTATAGGAAGAAATTAAGCTATTAAAATTATATGATTTGTCCAGAAAATATATTATGACTCTGTCCACACATGCCAAAGCATAATTGACATGGCTATGCCAATGCAGTTAAAGACATTGCACAATTTAGTGAGTTATAGTAATTTGGTTTCATAAGGCTGTTTGGTTGCCTTTTAACCTTCAGCTGGTAAAGTTCTTGCATAAAAGTACAAGCTGAGTCATTTGTCTTCTTTGAAATTATCTCCGAGTGTGTTTCATTTGTAATCCAAGTCATCAAAAATACCAATCACAATGTGAAGCTATAAAATGGATGTTAAATAATTACCACCATTTTTCTTTTACCCTATACATATTAGAAATAAAAGCTCAAGCTTAGGTAAGCATCCTTGAGACCAAATAAAGCTACTGTCCAAATGACATCTCTAATACCAACTAAGATATATTTGTGTTTTTAGCTTCATTTCAAATAAGGATATTCAAAGCATAATTTACTTGTTCACTTCATTCCATAACAACAAGTGTGCACTGGGTTAGGAGAGTTATTACTTTTCTATTTTAGTGAGAAGTTGAAAGTACTTATATTTCCCTTAGTAAAACACCTACCAGAATATAACTCCCAAAATTAGGTAGAGTTATTCATTTTATAAATATAAAATGAAAGTACTGAAAACTGTGATGAATTTTGTATTTGCCACTACACCTATCTGAATCCTTTGTTTATAGGAAGAAATATATTGATAAAAGGACATGAATTAAACATCACAAAGCAGCAGCTGAGTCTTGCTGCACAGTGGAAGACAAAAAGAGCAGCCACATGAAAGCAAAGTAAAAACAAGCATAATAGACAAGTCTGGGTCAGAAGGTGAGACCTGCCAGCAGCACCCACTACAGTTCCCTTCAATGTAATCTACTTTGGTCTAAGTACTGTGCGAAAAGGAATTATTCAATAAGAGGTACAAAGTATTGGGCTGCAGAAAGCTCATGATGTTTAGCATTAGGGCACTCCTCTACCACATTTAAAAAAATAAATAAACACAATGCTAGACAAATAAAGAGAGAAGATAATCACATCTTTTTCAAGAAAAAAATGATTTACATTATTTAATCTTTCCGAGATACTGAGAAGTTGTGTGAAAGTGACAATATGTCACTTTACCTTTTAACCAACCACACACTGCTTATGTAGCATCTCATACTGTGCTATATGCTGATCTTTAAGGTGAGATTTTTTTCCTAAATCATTCCTTGCTCTGTCAATAAACAGTTCTCGACTGCTCTGTGAAACATAGAACCATGTGATACTCATGTGGGATCCGCAGAATTGATGACATGGTGAACCCTTCAAGTGCAGTAAAAATTAAGTTTCACCTCTTCAGATGGAATGCTAAATAATATAAATTTGTCTTTCAAAGTTAGCCTACTTCTGTTGATTTTTTCCATCTATTTCCTTTATATTAATGTTTATGGAAAGTCCAGTCAATCCATAACATTTTATTGGTTACTATTAGGGACACTGCTAAAAAAAAATCTGACATTTTTGATCACATAAAAGCATTTGTTTCTCTCTATTTTACTAAAATATAGAAAAATCAGAAATATAAGCTATTTTCTACTAGAGATTATTTATTACCAAAAAAGAATCCAAGTATGACTGATATGGACTCAAATTATTACATGTAATTAAATGTCATGATAAGATACAATCTCAGGGTTGTGATACAAGTAATAGCAGACTCTTTCCAGAGTATCCTTTCTGCTTTGCCAGGTTTCTGTCCCTTCTTTTGCAGTGTGGAAAGTGATTGAAGTTGACTGGATTCAATATCTGGCTTTTCACTTAGGTAAGTAATTGAGTACCAAAAGCTCATTTCTCTTACTATGATGGCAAAGGTGTGCTTACTTTCAGACTAAATGATGGACAGAAAAACAAAAACAAAAATGATAGCAGCTCCTTTTTTTCTTGTTATTTGTTCATACAATATTATACTGAAATAAGGCCATGTAATAGATTTTACTATAGAAAAATAATTTTTATTCATCACTGTGTAGGGTCACATATCTTTCCACCAAAATTTGCTAGTCTATGGAGCACTTGTGTTGGTGGAACTTTGTAAGATTGTTCCATTGTGTTGTGGAATGTTCCAGTAATCTGATAATTAAGAGGTCAAGTGCAAGGAGTATGGATAAGTTTACTTAGTCCCAATGACCCAATTTCAGTAGAGAAATCCCAAATTAGAATTTATGTATTAGGATTTTCTAAGAACATTCTCCCAACTTCATTCCTGATAACCATACAATTCATTCTGCATGGCAGAAAAATACACCAGGAAAGACCATACTGTCTGTCTACAGCACCTTGTGAAAAAGGGACCCATTGATGGCCTAGTATGTGCCCATTATTTTAAAATACTTATTCAATGTCAAAGCTCAAACTCACAAGGATCAAATCTGTATTACCTTGCTAAATCTGCCATAACAAAGTACCACAGGGAAAGATGGGAGGTGTATTAAACAGTAAACATATATTTTCCCACAATTCTGTATGTAACAAGTTCAAGATCAAAGTGTGAAAAGGGTTGTTTTGGTTTTTTGGTATTTGGTTGTTTGTTTGTTTGCTTTTTGCACCCTTTTTCTTTGGATTGAAGGTAGCTTTCCTCTCTGTCTTCAGGGATGCCTCTGCTCTTCTCCCTTTCCAAATTTCCTCTTTTTATGAGGATGCTAATTATATTGGGTTAGAATCTCTCCAAGTAATCTAATATTTATTTTATAACCTCTTTAAAAAGACCGTATTCCTAAATTGAGCCACAGTCTAAGGTACTGAGAGTTAGAATCTCAAGATACAAATGTGAGGATCAAAGGCTACACTACACTCATAATAATCAAGTAGTCCAGCTTACTTCATACAGAAAAGCTAGAATTTGCACACAGGACTAGCTTTTATGCCTTCTATTTAGTCAGTGATTTTGGTAGAAACATGTTATATGTATGAATCAGCAGTAACTAATTCTTTTCTGTTCACAATAAACCTCCATAGTTGCTCTCTAACATATAAGAATTAAATTTTCTACTAGCCTTGAGGAGTTATATTTTATATACAATAATTTCTATAAAATAATAGGCAGCAGGATGCAGCATCCTCTTGGTTGGAACCAGGGATCAGTACATTCTGCATTAAATTAAGAACTGTGGTTTTCCTTAATTTAATTCTAATGTTTGTTTTACAAAATAGTGTTTGACTTGTGCTCCCCTACCTTTTCTATTTCTTATAAATTTGAAACATTTAGAATGACATGAAGACATATAATACCCCACATTTTTGGCAGAATTAAGAATGCTGTACACACACTTGCATTTCTCATAGCAAAATATTTTTGTGTATCTTCTTAAGCTTTATATTCAAAGTAGTTAAACAAGTTGGGATATTATTCACAGAGACACTGCCTGTTTCCCATAACTGATCACTACTCCCACAATCCCCATGGGGATAACTGGCATCCACAATGAGGAAGGCCCCTTTGGAGGGGGAAGGACAGAAAGGAGGCTAGGGATGGTACCAACATGTGCTGTTTACACACTGAGTATGTACATAACTAATAAAGAAAAAAAAAGTATTAAGGCTCAGCTAAGAGTAACTGAAAACTACCTTTTATATTCCAAGAAGCATAAATATGTTTTGTGAAATCTCCCTTACTCTATTCCTTGTTATTTATTTATTTCTAAAACATCCTTTGTGGGTTTATTTTTAAAGCGTTTCTAATATCCCCGAGTTAATGGAACATTTTGAAAAACTAAATGTTCAATAACAGTAGTAGTGTTTCTAATTGCATTCCTTTGTCTGGCTAGCAATCATTACTTTTGGAGGAATCACAATTCATTATCCCTGCATGTTATAGTAGAAAATAATTTTAGAAGAGCCTTGGTTACATACATATTCCTTGAGTTTTGAAGGGCAGGAAGGTTAAGCAGGAAGGAAGAAGGCCAAGCTCACTAAGTGAAAGTCCATATTTCATGGAATTACTTGATATATTCATCACTTTCCTTGAGGTCTGACCGACATCCTGGTGATTAAGTTAACTCCTTCCAACAGATTTATATGCTGTGCGAAATGTTTATTGACCTACCCTTGGAGTTCCTTCTCTATAAGGCCTTCATTATTAAGTAGTTTGATAATTCTTAAAAGTCTTAAGAAATGACACAAACAAAAATAAATATTAACCATTCATATTCCAGTAGTGAGTTAAGCCTATGGACAGTATAGTATTAACAGAAAGTTGTGACGGATTCTAAAGCATTTACCAGCTGGGCGTGGTGGCACACACCTTTAATCCCAGCACTCAGGAGGCAGAGGTAGGAGGATCACCATGAGTTTGAGGCTGCCCTGAGACTACATAGTGAATTCCAGGTCAGCCTGGGCTAGTGTGAAACTCTACCTTGAAAAAAAAAAAAAAAAAAAAAAAAAAAAACTAAAGCATTTACCAAGTGTGGTGTGGGCTATAACTTCAGAATGTCCAAAACCTTACAGGTTTTCCTCAGGTGTATCATCTATAGTTTTCCCCAGCCACATAGATGTCTTTAGTTTTCTTTTTTACCACATTAAGTTTGTCCTCTTACTTTTCGAGACTGTAGTCAAGCTCAATAGAAAGGCCAGGTGTTTCATAGGAGATAGCCAAATAAAATTTTAATGAAATTAGATTGATGAATAATAGGCATAAAGGCTTTACAAATAGAACACAGTGAATAGATGTTGAGCAGAGTACAGACAAGTTCCCTAATTTGCCCCATCAGTCAAAACTGAAATCTCTTCTGAAGAATACCTAATAAGGTGTTATACCTCTCCTTGTATCTTATTATCTATGTTCCTTATTCATTGAATATGTCACATTTGTCTCAAGTTTTGTTGGATAATAGATTCTTATATGCTTCTTAAGTTGCTTTTAAACTGCTTTACCTAAGATTATATAGGTCAGTATGCTCTGCTGAGAAATTGGTGAGAACTCTACCCCTACTCTTTGACATTAATAATCAGACCTTCAGCTTCTATAAAAACGTTTTACACAATCCTCTGGTATCATCTCATCCATCACACCTGACCCCCATAAAAGTGGTAGGTTTCGGTTTAGAAATAAACTTCTATTCATGTAGGTCATATTTTTTGACATCATCACAAATCTAACCTATATCTTTAGAAGCCAAACTCAGAAAATGAGTCCTTTTGATATCTTATTTGTTTTTACAGGTGTCCTACTGTTTTATACTAAAATCAAAAACATCTATGTATGTAGTGGTAGAAGTTCCTGCATGGATGTAGCATTTAGTTTTCTCAAGCATGAAATTCCTTTTAAAAAGTTAAGTGGAATAGCCAAGCTAGAAATTATAAAAGGAAAATGAAATGAAGTTTCCAATTCTTCAGGCATTTATTTCCCACATATGGTAGGAAAGAGGAAGGTCATTTGAAGTACATTGAGTACATGGGAATACTAGTTTCAGCATTATGATATACAGGTAATATTTTATAATCATATAACTCCATACCATAAAACAATATCAAGGAGTATTAAATAGAGACTATGTTTTAGGAATTTCTTAAACAAGGTATTGTCACTCTAAATTTTAGAATTAGAGCATCTATGACATTCATGTTACAGGTTTATCACCTATTTACATTGCTTGGAACAAAAAGTGTTTCCAATGTCAATGTTTTATGGATTTTAGAATATTTATTTTTTACATTATCATTAAATCATCCATAAATCAAAATATCCAATATTATGGGGCTAGAGAGATGGCTTAGTAGTTAAGGCACTTGCCTGTGAAGCCTATGAACTCAGGTTCAATTCCCCAATACTCACATAAAACCAGATGCACAAGGTGGCACATGTGTCTGGGTTTCATTTGCAGTGGCTAGAGGCCCTAGCATGCCCATTCTCTCCAAACCTCTCTCTCTCTTTCTCTCTCTCTGTCTTGCTCAAATAAATAAATAAATAAACAAGATTTTTAAAGAGTCCAATATTTGAAGAGCACCAATTCAAAATATACCAAAATCTAAAACATTTTTTTATTTATTATTTTTTTGGAGAGAGACACAGACAGAGAGGGAGACACATAGAGATGGGCGCGCTAGCAGTCTCTTAGCTGCTGTGAACGAAATCCAGATGTGTGTGCCCCCTCGTGATCAAGTGCGGCATTGCGCCCTTACGTCACTTTGCATCTGGCTAAACGTGGGACCTGGAGATTGGAACCAGCGTTCTTAGGCTTAGGAGGCAGGCACCTTAACCGCTAAGCCATCTCTCCAGCCCCAAAAATCTAAAACATTTTGCAAGTCATTTAATGGATATATCTATGCATAGATGACTTATTTTAGCTACTATTTTAGGACTTAAACTAAAGATAATTATCATAAGAGTGTAAAAATATCATTTAATATAAGTCATGTACAGATAACTAACTCTCAAATATAAAAATACAAACATATTTTCCTCTCATTATGAAACTTTTAATGAAACTAATGCTAAAAGAAAGAGATCAAGAAAAAAAATCCTTTGAGACCTCCTCTTTGCCAGTTTTAACAATTCTGTCTTTTTAACTGCATCATATTTCAATAGGAACAAAATGAATATTTGTTGAATGAATGACTTTTCAATAGCACTCTAAGTTAACTAGTGGATTCTCAGTGTACTACCTTCCCTGTGTTCCTCCAATAAAAAAAATCTCCTTACATTTTATCGGCATATGTTAGTCTACCTTCTACTATTTTCCAAACAGGAATTACTGCTTATTGTTTAATTATAATATGCTAAGTGTTTTATATATTATCATGATGAATTTGGAATACAAGGATAAATTTACTATTTATGTGAAATATGTGGTAAATTTATCCCCAAGAGATAAAACCTTCCTCTCATTTGCTATCCTCTCAAATTACATATCTCTTTACTACATTCTAGTATTTAATTACTCACTATCAGTGAAGATTTCATATGTTAACATTCACAATTATTTTAAAATTCAATTTCCTTGAAATACTTACTCCCCCAATATATGAATATGGGTCAAAGTTATTCATGTTAAAATGCATTTTGACATGCAGAGAACAGATATTAAAGGGTCCTTTATGTTTCAGTTGTCTCTAGAAATAAGCCAAGGAATTTCAAAATTGTCATTCTAGTACTTCTGAAATGTTGTAACAAAACAAATATAACCATTTTAATACCACCTATCTTCACTAATATTATTCTTGTATTTTAAGCCTATTTATTAACTAAGCTAGAAAAATTCTATTTCAAAAATGAATAAGCACAAAATCACCATGTTTCATAAAAGTAGTTTACCCTGTTGCAGTCTGTGTGATATTAAGTAGTTTTGTGACTTTCTGAAAGGCATTTCTCTTCCTTTGCATTTCTCTTACTTTCCATTTTCTGATCTATAAAGAAGTAAGAGGTAATAGTGTACTAGGACTTCAAAAGTTTATGCAAGCTATAAAATATATAAATCTCTATTTCCTTACTTAAATAATTACATACTTTTAAAACCAAGGTTTTGAAATTTATGGAGTACATAATGAGGTGATACCATATTTAGCAAAATATACTTGTTGATACTTTTGTAAATATCTATAATAGTCATAATACATTTCATCATGAATAGATTTTGACAGAATAATAAAGGAAATGATTTAATATTAGTATAGTTTGCAGCTTAAATCCCCCTATTGAAAAGAAAAGCAAAAGTATCTCATCATCATCTAAGTATTAGTTGTGAAGTATTTAAATTCAAGTCATCTGTTTCCACTTAAACACATTGTGTAGACTCCCTACATCTAACAAGGCATAATTTAGGGCACCAATCCTCTAATCAACCTAATACCCAGCTCTGTGTCCCTCAATTATTTACTCCACTGGTAGACATTTTCATTAACCCCCTCCTGTGTAATAATTTTCTCTGCCACATGCTCCAGAAAATTATTTTCTAGCTGTACAATTATGTGACCACAGTAAATGACAAGTGTTTTCTGAAATTCACAATGGAGATGAACTCTGACACCTGACCTATTTGAGCTAATATTAAAATAATGAGGACTTCTATTACTCCATTTGCATGAGAGAAATTGAGAATTTTAGATTCCCATTAAAAACACAGTGATATTTAAGGAGTTGGCACATCAGGGCCTCTCATGACATTTGCATTTCAGAAATGGATCTTAGAATACTGTATTGAGGATAATGAGAAATTCTTCTACAGTGCAGCACAGAATTCAAGCATCCAGTGCCTTACCTTCCGCATTACTGATAGCATCTAAAAGATTCAGCAATTCTCCCTATAATTGGGTTGTGTCCTTACCAACTGAAGAGTTTAACTACCTCCACAGGGTTGAAAACAATTACTGAGGGTTTTTCTCGATGTAGCTAGACATTGGAGGGAAAATTACTCAGTGATTTGGGGCTTAGCAAAGATTGGCCAAAAGCTGGTACTCTGTGGGACAGCTGTCACCCACAGAAGAATGCCCTGATAAGCTTACCTAACAACTGCAGACTATCATGGGAATTTTCCAACTTCACAGTCACTAAATGGGACAAATAGTCAGATGTATTTCAGAGATGACTTTCTGGCTGTTTCTCTTTCAAAATAAGCCAAATCATAAAATTGTGCAAGAGACAATCATTCTTTCAATGTGTTTAGATCATCTGAGGCTCTGGTCATTTTGACCGCTCTGCAAGGTATTTGGACAATTGTTTCATTCATTCAATTAGATACCTGTTACAAAGAGGTATGATGAAAGGTGTTGTAGACAGAACAATGAATAAAGAAACCACTTTTCCTTTCAAGCTGCACAGAATCTAGTAGAAAAAAAGGCATTGAAAGAGTTCAACACAGCATGTGCAGGTAGAGGAAGGCAAAATATCTTATGGCAGGACTTAGGCAAACATCCAACCCAGCCTGAAGGTGAAGCATAAATATTGTCCCCAAAAGGGTAATTTGAACACTCAAGAAATTAGTAGTTCAGAAAACATTGGGTGGGGAAGTACTTTATACTTGGCAGAGTAAAGACCACACAAAGAACTGTGGGAGCGAAATGAACCATCAAAGGCAATGCACACAAGACCATGCAGTGGTAGAAACCAGTGTGTCATGAATGACTCATGAAAATGTGTCTGTTTACTTCTCATCTACTATTTTCTCTAAGAGTCCGATGAAAGTTCGTTAGCTGAGGAGTGTGAATAACTAAAGGCTTACAGAAGTGATAGTGAAATAGCAGAGGAGTCAGAAGCAATTCTTATTCTAGTACAATGACTATTGTCCAAAAGTTTTTTTTTTTTTTTTTTTTTTTTTATTTTGGTTTTTCTAGGTAGGGTCTCACTCTGGTCCAGGCTGACCTGGAATTCACTATGTAGTCTCAGGGTGGCCTCGAACTCTCGGCGATCCTCCTACCTCTGCCTCCCAAGTGCTGGGATTAAAGGCGTGCGCCACCACGCCCGGCCAAAAGTTTGTTTTTGATGAAAGAAATTACCTAACTCACTGAGTACTCAGGTTAAGGAACAGTGGGACTGACTTTCAGGTGTGTGTGTGTGTGTGCGTGCATGCACACTTGCACGTGTGCACATGTACACATACATATGTATGGTTATGCAATTTTACTGAAGTGGCCATTGTTTTTGTAGCAATTTGAATTCATCAAGCAGAAAAAGGAGCTAAAAAGAATTGATTAGCCAAGCTGTTTTCACCTCTTTCTCTCCCCCTCTCTCTTTCCCTCCCTTCCTCTCCTTCTCTCTCCCTCTCTTTCATTTTCAAAAGAGTTATAAGATAAATTAATAGTTTTCTAAGATGCAAAAACTCATTAAAATATGGGAAATAGAAAATAAGGATATAGAATCAATGAAAACAATAAAGTGAAAGAGAACTAACACTGAAAAGTTAGCTAGGAAAAAAATCCATGAAGGCCTGTCCAATAGGAAAAAATACACATAATATTGGCTCAAGCTTTCTGACATACCTTGGACAAAGATGCCCTATCAAATAATCCACAACATCTATTGTGTTATGATATACCAGTGTTCAGTAAAGTGCCAACTGACCTATGTTGGATTTCTCACATGGGCAACATTATAGATTAAGCATATCAAAGTTCATCACAATCATGTACATATACATAACTTTTCAGGAATTTATAACAGATTTGTAGCTATTCTCAAACTCTCCCCCTCCCCCAAGTCTTCTAAATAGCTATTCCTTCTTTCAAAGTTTGGGACCAATTTCAATTGATTTAGTTTTGAGTTTAGGGAAATTCTATGAGGTCATTACCAAAGGAAACTTGTTTATCATTATCACATGTTTTTCCTCTAGCAAAATATGCCAGAATATTTATGATTTAGAATTCCTTGATCAGTATCTATCTTATCACCTAGTATCTCTCAGCCTTCTTGCAATGTAACTCAAGATTTAGTATTTGTGATTATATTCTAAACAGAAATGGATGAAATAGTTGTGCATTACCCAGAAGTACTCTTTTTTGTGTGTTTGTTTTTGATTTTTTGAGGTAGGGTCTCGCTCTAGTCCAGGCTGAACTGAAAGTCACTATGTAGTCTCAGGCTGGCCTCGAACTCACAGCGATCCTCCTACCTCTGCCTCCCGAGTGCTGGGATTAAAGGCGTGCACCACCACACCCAGCTCCCAGTAGTCTTTATATAAGATTGAATTATATTTAAGTAACAGAGTAAGATAGATAGTGGGTGAAGTAAATCTGTTGTTGGTTTCAACTATAGTAAATGGAATTTCATCCACAGGTACCAAAATTGTGCATGTCCCTGAAAAGGGAAGAGAGATAGCTAGATTGCAAGAATGAAGTTACATCTATATAGTGCAAAGGCACTTCTGAAGGGCTACATTCACAGTATGTTAAAAGCAAACTATCAGCCTGGAAAGATGATTCAGTGGTTAAGGTGCTTGCCTGCAAAATCCAAAGGACCCAGGTTCGATTCCCCAGGACCCATGTAAGCCAGATGCACAAAGTGGTGCATGCATCTGGAGTTCATTTGCTGTGGCTGGATGCCCTGTTGTACCCATTCTTTCTGTATCTGCCTCTTCCCCCCATTTCTGCTTCTCTCTCTTAGTAAATAAACTTTTTTTTAAAGTATCCTATCTCCACTGAAGACAAGTGATAATAATCAGATTTATTGCCTATTTTTTTCCTTTTTAAAGTTCTATGTATTTGAAGAAAATATTTTGTTTCAAAAGTAAAAGATATCTACCAACTTATCATCAACACCCTATAGGGCAAAGATTCAGGCAATAATCCATCACAATTAGATATCTTATTTGATTATAAGTTTCACTCATCAACTCTGTTCCATGGTTCTTTTGGAGAAAATGATAATATGACAGGCAGTTTTTCAATCCTATGAAGTCTTTACCTGTGAAAATTCAAGCTAGGAAATTATGATCCACCAAATCCACATCATAAGTTAAGGATATATGTTTATGCCTTAGGCTTTAAAATCAGCTATGATTATATATGTGGTGGTGTAATGTAGGTGACTTTGAAATAGTTACTTAGAAGATAAATTGTGAAAAAAATGTTAGACATATAGCTGGCTGATGAAACCCAGTATCCCTTAAAATAATGCAGCATGTACTTATTTGAGGAGGAACCTAAGGAATCATTTTTTCATCTAAAGCTTTAATACATTCTTTGACTAGATAGCATAGCTGCAACATTCTGAAACTGCTTATTTACCATCCTTTAACGTAGCAAATAACTCCTAGATATTCTTTTGAACAACTGATATATTTCTGTGTTTGAAGAACATTAAAGATTAAATTTTAAAGGTGACTTTCCCACACAGGAAAGTTACAATGAGTAAAGATAAACCCAAAAGAAATCCAAAATCATAATTCACAAACAAATCCTCTTGATAGTTGGTCAAGGTGATGGGGACATGTACTATTGAGAATTTATTTTGAAAAATTTCTCAAAGGACCATTGCAGAGTGAGATTAACTCTTTCATTAAATAGTTTTCCTCCAGGAACGTATTCCCTAGCCCATACCATTTCTGGTAGCAAATTGTATGCTTAGGAAACAACTTTTCAGTGAAGAAACCACTGTATGCTTATAAAGTAAATTTTCTTCTTATAAATCTATGTGGATTCAAGCAAACTAAGAGGTGCCTCAATTGTCATCAAGTGTAAGCACCTGTATGAGGTAACAAACTGCACATTACTTTTTACCATTATTCTCTTGATTCAAATAATCAGATGTTCAATTAATGTTCCTAAACTTGAATTTCTATCCCTGATATGAATTGCAAATATTCTGTTTCTTAAACAGATTAACAAATTTCCCACTATGACTCATAACCTTTTGACTTATGATTACATTGTTGAGGCCAGCTGGCAGTAGGTAAACGTGCATGCCTGTCTTGTTTCAATATCACTTTGAAAGCAACCAGGTTTTCCTGATTGGGGGCAGGGGCTTATAGCAGATGGGCTTTTCAGAAACGTTGTGATCTCTCCTTTCATTCGTTTTCCACTTTAAGCAAAGGATAAAAAGCAAACTAGAAGAAAGCAAGAGTCATACTGAAATAAAATACCCCATTTCCAGTTAGAAACAGTATATACACGTGAAATTGATGCAATGCTAAAGAAATCCCTGCTGGTCCCACACAATGAATCATTTAACGTGGCCATTGATCCATGATAATCAAGTCTACCTTGCTTTCCTCAGTTAACACATCTTTTCTTACCTTGATGGTAATGTCTGCTTTGACAAGGCAAAAATTTGTTCTCCAGTAAGTAAAAGGCTTCCTTAGACCAATAACATGTCTAACATATTCTTTTTAATTTTGAACTTGCTCTCTTCTTTCCTGACTCCCAACTGTGGTTGCTGGTCAACCTATTCTTGAATCACTGTTAATTTCCACTTCATTTAACTTTCTTCCCCAGGCAATTTCCATAAATGGCCACTAGAAAGCAGCACATGCATAATAAAGTCCCTGCCAAAATGTAGAACTGCTACCAAATTGCTTCCCTATCTGAACAAAATAACCTTGATAGCATTGCTCTGATTGGCTAAGACATCCACTCAGTGGAAAGGAACCCCTACCTGGAATTCAAAACCAGGTCAGAATCCTATGGAGACAAAGATTATGCTCTCCAATGTCAAGTTCACACGAGTCTTTGGCTAAAAGAGTGGCTACATGCCTCAAAATCTCCCAAAATTAATAAGCTTATCCTATTTAACCTATGCTGACTTCACTCTCCATTGGAGAATCTGTTTTTCTTTTTCAGAAGGTAGCAACACCCGAGGAGATAGGCCACTCCTCACATTTTAGTCAAGGCCCAGTTGAAATCACAGAGGAATTGAGGAGATGAGCAAGAGTGCTGTTTTCATGGTGAGCCAGGGTGAAGGAGACAGGCACTGAGGATACTCAACACATACAAAAGCAGAAATCCAAAGACTCCTAAGAGCTCATCACTGAAATAGACTTAAAACACACCCACCACAGCTCAGGGAATTTTGTGGAAGAGGGTGCAGAAAGACTGTAAGAGCCACAGGATGGGATATCATACCCAGAGGCATTGTCTTCCTCCAGTAACTGCTGCTCCCAGGATGCATAACCCACAAACCCATGGAGAATACTAGCAACCCTACTAAGGAGGGGCCCCAGTGGAATAGGGGCAGGTATGAGGGAAACAATGTACAAACACATGATGTATCCATACAAAATATGTTCTTCATAAAAATAAAATAAAATAAAATTTTTGGTATTAAAAAAACACTAAGATTTAAAAGAGGTCTTCAAAGTACAACGTATATGACACCCGTCTGAAATTAGTTGTGATGAACCATAAGGATGTTCTCAAAGTCCAGTTCATCCTAAAGTAACTCTGGGTTAATGACGGTGTCTTAACTCTTATAACTTGAAATCTAACAAGCCAGAAGTACCTTTGCACAATTTTCCCCATCACTTTAAGGGATAAAATTTATTGGCACCAAAGATTGTGTGTGTATATATGTGTGTGTGTGTGTGTGTGTGTGTGTGCATGCATGTGCATGCATGTGCACATGTGCATGCCTGTACATCCACACACAAAAGGAGGGGTAAAGTGTACAGGGAGAATGGCAATATCTTCATCCAGTCATGTAAGCCAATTTCTGAATACTCTGAGTAATCCGTAATCATATTCATCACCAATTTCTCCTAACTGCACCTTACCAAATTATCTAGATTCTGTCTATGACCTTCTCCTTGGCCTCTAGCACTCTAGTCCAAAGAACCTCATCAGACTAATAGCTTCATTTGTCCTAAGTCTTCTTTTTAATCACACACCGACCCTTACAATCTACTCCCCATATTGCAACCAGACTGATAGTAGCTTAAAAACAAATGCCATAATAAATTTCAGATTAGAGTGGAGATCAAAATCCTTAATCTGGTTTATAAGTGCCCTGAACAACCAATCCTGCATTGCATATCTGACTTAAATCTACACCTCTCCCCATAGCTGCCTGTGCTCCAACAACATGGAGCTTAGGCCAGTTTGTGCATTCTCCCTGTTCTGTTATGTCTCAAGGATTGTGTACATACTGTTCTTTCTGCCTTGATTGTAATTCAATTCCCATTTTCCTGTTTCACCTGCAAAAATTCTATTTATCATTTAAATTTCTTTTTAAATGTCAATTATTTGAGAAAATCCATCTGTATCCCTCCCCTTCCATATGCTAATAATATATAATGTTCTTATATTATATAGTATAACAGCTCTGGTTATTTTTCTTATCATCAGCTCTATATTAATCATATATTTATGTATTTATTTAGACTGGTTTCTATTTACCTTGTTAGACTATTAGGTCCAGTTCAGGTCCAAAGACATATAAGACAAGTCTCAAGTTGGATTTATAAATGGATGCACCAAAGAATCAATCAAAGGAAAAATACTGAGCTAAGACTAGGATGTCTAATTACACTATTTCTACTCAACAAAGCACTGGAACAACAAGCCAGAAAAAGAAGAGCCAGGCATCCAATTTGGACAGAAGAAAATAAAAGTGTCTTGATTTTTACATGATATGACATGATATGTAGAAAACTCTAAAGAATACAGAAACAGGGCTGGAGAGACGGCTTAGTGGTTAAGGCATTTGCCTGCAAAGCCAAAGGTTCCAAGTTCAATTCTCCAGGACCCAAGTAAGCCAGATACAGAAGGGGGGCACATGCATCTGGAGTTCATTTGCAGTGGCTGGAGGCCCTGGAGTGCCTATTCTCTCTCTCTCTTGCTCCCTATCTATCTCAAATAAATAGATAAAATATATATTTTAAAAAAGAATACAGAAATGTATGTACAAATATTCTATATTAAATATATGTAGTATCTTGCAAAGTTGAGGAATGTAAAATCAAGTCGCAAAGTCAGTTACGTTTGTATTCATTAATACAAATAGCTGCAATATGAAAGTAAGAAAGAATGTGTTAAGAAATCACTTAGCAATAAATATAACCAAGAAGGAAATAGTCCTACACAAAAGTAACAAAACTACTGGATAACATCAAGAACATGGAAATAAATGAAAAGATAACTGTTCATGGACTGGAAGATTACATATTGCTAATATGTCACTATTGCCATATTGCATCTACAGATTCAATGCAATTCATGTTAAAATTTGAAGACTTTTTTCTCAGATGCTTTCATTTACATAAAAATTCAAGAGATTTCAAATAAACAAAAGTATTATTGAAAATGAGGACCAAAGTTAGAGGACTCACATTTCTAGATTTCAAAATGTATTAAAAAAACAGGGTCATAGTGGAACATGCCAATAATCCCAGCACTTGGGACATGGGGGCAGGCAGGTTAGGGTTTAAAGTTTAAGCTCAGCTACATAGTGAGTTCCATGCTATTCATAGCTATAATAAACTGTTAAAAATAAAAATGAGGCCTGGAGAGATGTCCTAGCATTTAAGGTGCTTGCGTATGAAGCCTAAGGACCCAAGTTTGACTCTCCAGATCCCACGTAAGCCAGCTGCTCAAAGGTGAGGCAAGCACAGGGTTGCCCATGCCCACTAGGTGGCAAGAGTTTCTGGAGTTCAATTTCAGGAGCTAAGGCCCTGGTCCACCAATTCCTTTCTTTCTCTCTCTGTCTCTCTCTCTCTAAAATTTAAAAGAATGAATTAGAAAAATGACATTATTCAGGACACTATGAGCATAGCATAGACACATCTTCTGGCAGAGTAAAGGGCTCATATTGTGACCAGGATGTAGAGAAAAGAAATATAAAAAGGCTGGTTTCCCACTATCTCTTCCAAGATCATACTGACAATGTCCTAAATATCTCCTCTAGGTCCCACATTTTAAAGTTTATTATGTGTGGATATATGTATATGTGGATGTATGTGTGGAGGTGGATAATTTGCTTGTGCCACCATTCCCAATAGCACCAAGCTGGAGAGAAACTCTCGAACTCATGGGACTGTGGGGGGGGCACAAGATGTAAACTATAGCAAACAAAAACAAAAGCACACAACTAAGACTAGCATAAACTTTAAAAACTTCTGCAATAACACATAATCAATTTAATGAAAGGAAATCTATGAAATGGAGAAAATATTTAAAAGCCAAAAGCAATAAGATTATCTCTGAATAGCCATCTGGTAGAAACTTAATCTCCAATGCAATAGTGTTGGTTGTATGACATTTAAGACATCATTAGGCCATAAGGATTCTGACATTATTAATGCTTTTATCATGGGAATAGATTAATTATGGGAGGAAATAGTCATTAAAGGTTGGATTCAGACTGCTTCTCATTCCTACTGCTCTTCCACCATGCATTATGTGGAGATGTAGCAAGATGGTCCTCTGATATTAGGACCACAATATTTGAGACTTCCCAGCCTCCAAAACCATAAGAAATACATTTCTGTTCTTTGTAAATTACGCATATATTATTCTATAATAGTGAAAAATGTGCTAACAGATCATGTATCTGTTTAAAGTTTGTCACGTCAAAGAATTCCTACTCAATTACACCAACAACAAAATTAAATCAGGTTTTAAAGATTAAGCTCAACTATGTAACATGTTCTAGACTAGCCTGTATTACAAGAGAACTTTTCTGAAAAAATAAAAGAGACAGTGAATGAGAATTGCCATGTTGGGGCCTCCTGCCACTGCAAATGAACTCCAGATACATGCATCACTTTGTGTATCTGGCTTTACAAGGTTGCTGGGGAATTGAACTTTGGCCATAAGGCTTCACAGGGAAGTGCTTTTAACCAATGAACCATCTTTCCTGCCACAAATAACTTTATTTTTAAATGGACAAAGGTTTCAATAGGCATTTTCCAAAGATGACCAACATGCAAATGAACACATGTTCAACATCACTAATAACTAGGAACATGAATATCAAAATCTCCTACCAAACAGAAAAAAATAAATCAATAAAAAAACAAAGAAAAGTACAAATGTTGACAATGGTGTTGATAATGAAGAAACTTTATTCATTGTGTTTGGCAATACAAAAATGTAATTATTGTAGAATACTGCATATATCTCCTCAAAAATTAAAATGAATATAATATAATTCAACAATCCCACTTTTGGATTATATCCAAATGAATAGGAAATGGGATATCAAAGAGATATTTTACATTCATCCTCATATAAAGAATTATTTATAAAATGGTCAAGAGATAGAAATAGCATAAGTACATAACCCAGTGGATATGGAGAAACAGATGTTATGTAGATGATTATTATTCATCCTTAAAAAGGAAGAATAACACATGCTAGAAATTGGTGAACTTTGATGACAACATATTAAGAGAAGCTAGTAGAAATACTGTGTGATAGGTAAGATACCTAAATTAATTAAATGTATATAGATAGAAGGTAAAATAGTTGCTTCCAGAAGCCAGAAGGAGGAAGAAATGGATTGTTATATAACTGGTATAAATATTTAGTTTTTCAAAATGAAAACAATATGGGTATCTGTTACATGAGAGTGTAAATGTACTTGACAGTACTGAACTGTGTACTTGAAAATGGTTAAAATAGTAAATGTTATGTTATGGATTTTTTAAAATCAAAATATGAACAGATTACGGCTGTGGAGATGGCTCAGTCAATAAAGTACTTGTCTTGAATACATATGGACCTGAGTTGGATCTCTAAAACCCATGTAAAAATGTCAAGTATGGTGACACATTTCTGAAATCCCAGTTCTAGGGAGGCAGAGACCACACAGATTCCTGGGACTCACTGGACAGCCAGTCTAGCCTTCTTGGCAAGTTCCAGGCCACCAAGAGACCCAGTCTCAAAACAAAACAAAAGAAAAATGTGTGGACAGCATAGCATCAAAGGAGTAACACCCAAAGCTTCACATTGGCCTTCACATTCACAAGTACGCATGCATACACACACATACATCTAAACTAGAGCTCTCTTTGCTCCTTTCCCTTGCAGTAAGTCCCAAGATCATTATTCCAGAGTGGTTTTCACTATATTTGGAGGAAAGAAAGGAAGACCAAAACAAAGAAAGTAAAACCAGAACATGTAGTCCTTTGTAAAAACCTCCACAGTTTATTACTATTTTATTACCATTATACTTTGACATGACAGAAGATCCACAAAAGATCCAGCCTTTTCTGTTTGAATCAGCAATTCTGAAGACTATCTCATGTCATGTAAAATTTATGAAAAACAAATTTGTATTTTTTTGTCTCTTTAACTTTAATTATAGGGGATTCCATCATAAGCCTTTAAGAGTGCTAAAGAAAATACTTTTCCTTTCAAACAAAAATTAAATGTATAACAGCTACTATGGGATATGTAGGTGAATTTATGGGAAAGTAATGACTGGAAACTGAATTAGAAAACTTGTCACAAGAATGTTATAAATTTTGATAGTTTCTAGTTTATATAGAGATTCGACTTTGCCAATAGTCGCTGCAGGGCTGGAGAGATTGCTTAGTGGTTAAGGTGCCTACCTCCTAAGCCTAAGAATGCCAGTTGCAATCTCCAGGTACCACGTCTAGCCAGATGCAAAGTGACGCAAGGGTGCAATGCCACACTTGACCACAAGGGGGCGAACACATCTGGATTTCATTCTCAGCAGCTGAGAGGCTACTGGCACTCCCATCTCTATCTATCTTCCTCTCCCTCTCTCTCTCTCTGTCTCTCTCAAAAAAAAGGCACTGCAAACATCATACTTAGGTGTTTGCTTCACTATGAAAATATAGCCTCATTAAAGAGAACATGAATAAATACTGAATTTTAGTTAATGATATGGATTCTGTGCATTTAAGTTTAGAGACAAATAAAAAATTAAAATGAACTAAAATCAAGTCATATTGTGTGCTTGGATAAAAGAATAGATAGCTTCTCAGATATATGGTAAAACAAATATAACAAAATGTTAATTGTGGAGTATAGTTGTTTGAATGTGAATGCATGTCCCCCATATCCTAAGGTATTTTATTAAATATTTTAAATATTTACTTATTTGAGAAAGAGAGAGAAAGATGCAGATAGAGAGAGAAGAGAATAGGCATGCCAGTGCCTCTAGCCACTACAAACTGCAAACACATGTGACACTTCCTGCATCTGGGTTTACGTCAGTACTGGGGAATTGAAACTAGATCCTTAGGCTTTGTAGGCATGCACCTTAAGCACTGAGCCATATCTCAAGTCCCAGGTACTTTTGATTAAATTTTCAATTTGAATTCCCAGCAGGGAAAGCCCTGCTAGAACAAATGTCACTGTGGGTATTTCTTATAGTCCAGCCTAAAGTGTTTTCAGAGCCAGATTGGATCTGGCTATTGATTCTTGCTGATATTAGTTTTACTCTCTGTGCTATGGGCATCTATAGAATGAGCAAGGTTCTTATGACATTGATGGTGTTTCTCCTGGATACTGTCTATGATGGCTAATTTTCGTTGTCAACTTGACAGGAATTAGAATCACCATGGAAACAAATCTCTGGTATATTCTGTGATTGAATTTATAAATTAAGTTGATTGAGATGAGCAGACGTAATCTAAATAGAGTAATAGAGTGGTACCATTCCACAGTCTGGAGTCCTGTATTTTTTTGTTGTTGTTTTTGTTTTTGTTTTTGTTTTGTTTTGTTTTTAAGAGAAAGCTAGAGCCGGGTGTGGTGGTGCACACCTTTAATCCCAGCACTCAGGAGGCAGAGGTAGGAGGATTGCTGGGAGTGCGAGGCCACCCAGAGACTACATAGTGAATACCAGGTAAGCCTGGGCCAGAGTGAGATCCTACCTTGAAAAACCAAATATATATATATATATATATATATATATATATATATATATATATATATATATATATATATATATATATATATATAGAGAGATAGATATAGAGAGAGAGAGAGATATAGAGAGAGAGAGAGAGAGAGAGACAGAGAGAGAGACAGAGAGAGACAGAGAGACAGAGAGAGACAGAGAGAGACAGAGAGAGACAGAGAGAAAGCTAGTTGAACACCAATATTCATCACACTATTTCCTGGCAGGTTGCAATGTATCCTGCTGCTTCATTCTCCTGCCACTATGTTTTCTTGCCATGATAGATTGAATCCCCATGGAATGTGAAGCAACATAAACTTTCCCTTCCTTAAATTGCTTCTGTCAGGTATTTGGTGCAGTAATGAGTAAAGTAAATAATACTAAATTTTAGTACCACAAAGTGGGGCCATTAATGGGATTAACCTTACTAATGTGGTCCTTTGTACTTTAGCATTTGTTTGCAAAGTGGAGGTGCTTGGAACTTTGGGATAAAAAGTACTTGAATACTGTAAATAATATTTAATGTGCCATTGTGATGGGAGCTTAGAAAACAAGGACACTGGAAGAAGTGCAGACATGGAAGTTCCAACTCGTAAGTCTGCAAAGGGAAATAAGGAGTTTACTAGGAACTGGGCTAAGGGCTATTCATGTGATATTATAGCAATAAATCAGCCTAAATTCTGCCTGTGTTCTGAAAACATGATCAAGGTTGTATTTGCAGAAAATGGACAAATTTGTTTGGCACAGAAAATTTTATGACCACTTAGCATTCAGGCTGTTACTACTCAATGCTGTTTTAAGAGAAACATTGAAAGAGAACAAAAGACATATAAAGTTTGTGAGGAAAGGTGTGTAAGCACATATAAATCTGTGAGCAAGGTACTTATAGTCCACAAAACTTCTGTAATTGTTAAACAGATTAACACATTAGAGATAAATCCCACCCTCTTTATTGGGGCAATAGGAAATGTGCCCTGAGGCAAAATTCCATCTGTTGAAGGTTCTAAGTTGTGAGAATGGAAATCCATTTGAAACAAGAAAGCCTGAGCTGAGAATAGTGGTGAAAAGGTTCTCTCCTAACACAAAACAAAACAAATCCCTCTCTAAGTAGAGAGGAAACTATAATTTTGGTTGAAGATGGTCAGACTACATCTAGAACTAGCAGTAGAAATTGGCAGCATAGTTTCATAGTTTCAGAGACCTGCTAAGGCCAGTCAATGTGATATAATTTGATTCCATACAAGCAGGAGGGGAAAAGCCATTGTGTGAAGTTGTAGATGTGGACTTTAACCTGTAAAAGAGGTTCCAAGATGTTGCAAATACCAAGATCATGGCAAGTAAAGCTGTAAGTATGGAGTGTAATTGATGACAAGTAGAGTAGGTATGTTTTGAGTAGAAAAGCTGGAGGAAGGTACTAGCCATGTCCTTTGGAACCCAGTGATTTCATCACAAACCCCAGATAGTGAATATGGAAATCTAGGATTTGGCATTTGCCCTGATGGCTTTCGGTCTTACTTTGATCTAATCTTTCCTTTTGGGATCAGGAATGTTTATAGTGTGTCATTGTTGAAAGTATGTAACTTGTCTTTTGATTGTGCTGGGACTGAAAGTTAAGGAATTGCCAGAGACTCTGTGATTAAACTTAACAGTGTTGAAACTATTAAACATAAGGGAATTTTGAAGATGGGGAGGATGCTTTTGACTGCCATGAGACTATGGGGACATGGAGTGGAATATTATGGCTTAAAAGTCATATGTTTGGGGCTGGAGAGATGGCTTAGCGGTTAAGGCACCTGCCTCCTAAGCCTAAGAACACTGGTTCCAAACTCCAGTGGTTCCAATCTCCAGGTCCCATGTTTAGCCAGATGCAAAGTGATGCAAGGGCACAATGCCACACTTGACCACAAGGGGGCACACACATCTGGATTTCGTTCCCAGCAGCTGAGATACTGCTGGTGTGCCCATCTCTATCTGTCTTCCTCTCCCTGTCTCTCTTTCTCTCTCTGTCTCTCTCTCCAAAAAAAGCCATATGTTTGATTATCATTTTGATAAGGAGTGGATCTGTGATGATTGTACTCATTAGTTGTTTTCAGGATCTAGTATCACAATGAAAACTTTTTTATTACTGACTTCTATAATTATAGACAATAAACCATGTTAATTTCCTCCTCCCACATTCCCCTTCACAACTCCACTCTCCAGTATATCCTCACCCCTTTCAATCAGTTTCTTTTTTATTTTGATGTCATTTTTTCCTCCTATTATACTTGTCTTCTGTAGGTAGTGCCATGCTCTGTGAGGTAATGGATACCCAGGCCATTTTGTGTCTGGAAGAGTGCATTGTAAAGAGTCCTATCCTTTCTTCAGCTCTTATGTTCTTCATGTCACCTCTTTGGCAATGGACCTTGAGCCTTGGGAGGTGTGATAGAAGTGATAGAAGCATTCCTCTGTCACTTCTCAGCACTATGGTGCCTTTTGAATCATTCCAGAGGCAAGTGCCATCTGAAAAGAGAAGTTTCTCTCACCAAAAGTGAGAGTAGCATTAATAATTGGGTATGAACATTAAGAAAAGTGCTTACCAGGCAGTTTGGTGAGCATAAAATATGCATTTAGGAAGACACCAGCAGGTGTTATACCACTAGGGCTCAGGACTTCCCCCATCATAGGTATTCAGTATTAGGCATGTATTTCCTCCCATTTAGTCAGCCTCCAATCCAATTAGAAAGCATTTGGTTTCCCCCATGACAGACATGCCGCTATTGAATGCATTGGCTCATTTGGCCTGGCTGGCCCAACTTCAGGCTTGCAATGTCCACCATGGTTTATCACCACTAATGACATCTCTCTTGCCCATGGAATTGCATCAAGCTTATCTTTTTCCACCTTTCTGTCAGCTGGTCTACACAGAGGAGCTTTTCAGCTCAGCTCCAGCAAGATTTCTCAGTAACCTTGCAGCCCAAGCATATGGAGTATTCGCCCATAGGGTCTTACCATCTATCCCTAGGAGGAAGCCAAGAGCCTCAGCAATGGCCTGAAATATTTTGGAGAAATCAGGGACCTCCCTGAACAACAACTGACTTTATGTTATCCCATCCCTGGCACTGAAAATTTCAGATGACAATCCATGGCTTCTGAATGCACCATTATCCAATAAAGCAGGTTTCCATATGACTGATTCATACACTCTTATAGTTTGATTAACTCTCACCCCATTCTACCTTTATTTAATCTTTTCCCCTGACCTTACTTAGGACTTTCCATCCCTAGTAATCTGTTTTTCTTCTTACATATATAAAATACCATCCCCTTTAGTCCTCCCCTCTCCTCCCTCCCTTATAGCCCCTTTCTAGCTTACTACCCTCTGCTACCAAGTTTTATGTCAACTCATTTACAAGTTCAAACATTTGTAGCTAAGTTCCACATGAGAGAGAATATGTGGTGCTTGGCTTTCTGGGCCTGGGTTACTCACTTAGTATAATCCTTTCCAGGTCCATCCATTTTGCTGCAAGTGTCATAATTTCGTTTTCCTTTACCGCTGAATAAAACTCCATTGTATAAATGTACCACATCTTTGTTATCCACTCATCAGTTGGGGGACATCTAGGCTGGTTCCATTTCCTAGCTGTTGTGCATAGAGAAGAAATAAACATGAATGTCAAAGTATCTGTAAGGTAGTGAGACAAGTCCTTTGGATATATATCTAGGAGTGGTATACCTTGGTCATATGGTAAACCTATTTTTAGCTGTCTCAAGAACCTCCACACTGATTTCCACAATGACTGTACCAGATTACATTCCCACCAACATTGTAGAAGGGTTCCTCTTTTTCTGCATCCTCACCAGCATTTATTGTCATTTTATTTCTTTATAGTAGCCATTGTGTAGGAGTGAGATGGAATCTCTAAGTAGTTTTAATTTTCATTTACATGATGGCTAAGTATGAAGAAAGTTTTTAGAGGTTAACACACCATCTGTATTTCTTCTGTTGAGAACTCTCTATTTAGTTTGATAACCCATTTTTTAATTGGGCTATTTGATTTATTATTTAGTTTTTAAAGTTTTTTTGTATATTCTAGATATTAATCTTCTGTCAGATATATAGCTGGCAAAGATTTTCTCCCATTCTGTAGGTTGCCTCTTTGCTCTATTCACAGTGTCCTTTGCTGTACATAAACTTTGCAATTTCATGAGGTCCCAGTGGTTGATTATTTGTTTTATTTCCTGAGCCACTGGGGCTTCATTCAGAGAGTTGTTGCCTATACCAATATGTTGAATGATTTCCCCTAGTTTTTCATGAATATTTTAAAGTATATTAAGTAAATTCTCAAAATAGCAATTACTACACTTATTTGTATTCATTCAGCTGAGAAATATCCCTTTGGTTCCTGTAACTTTCATTCCTTGTTTGCTTAACATAATGGCAAGTACCATGTTATATACTTTATCCATGTTAATTTATTTAAACTTCAGAACATTTTATATATTACAAGTCATCACTTATACATTAAGGGTGAAATAACTCAGACTCTGACTCATGATGGCCTTATCTGGACTTAAATATCTTGGGTAAACCCCTCTCTCTATCTCAGCTATGTTCAGTACACATAGCCTCTCTTTTAAACCACCTCTATTCTGTGTCTTCAGCTTTATTTGATAAACATGCCATGGTCCTAATATTTCCAAAATCCTGGACTCTCTTTTACTTTATAGCTTAGGTTTATAGCTTGGAGGGCTGGGGGCGTGTCCTCCAGCAGGCTGTATATGCTCTGAATCAGTGTCCTATATATGACGCTGTTTCTCCTATAGCCCGGATTCACGGGTACAGGAATCAAGGGGTGGAATTGGGAATGGTACCACTTACCATCACCCCAAGTGACCCATTAGCCAAATTTTTGCTTCCTGTACCCACAACCTTATGCTCTGCTGGCCTAGAGGTCTTGATTCCAGAGGGGGGAGTGCTTTCGCCAGGAGGCACAAAGAACATTCCATTGAACTGGAAGCTAAGATTTCCCCCTGGCTACTTTGGGCTCCTGATGCCCTTGAGTGCACAGGCTGAGAAAGGAGTTACAATGTTAGCAGGGGTGATTGATCCAGACTACCAGGGGGAAATTGGACTGCTCCTCCACAATGGAGGTAAGGAAGAGTATGTCTGGAGTGCTGGAGATTCTCTAGGGCATCTCTTGGTGTTACCATGCCCTGTTATCAAAGTCAATGGACAACTGCAACACCCTAATCAAGGCAATGTGATAAATGGCCCAGATCCTTCAGGAATGAAGGTATGGGTCACCCCTCCAGGTAAAGAACCAAGACCTGCTGAGGTGCTTGCTGAAGGTGGAGGAAATACTGAATGGGTAGTAGAAGAAGGCAGTAACAAATACCAGCTAAGGCCACGGGACCAGTTACAAAAATGTGGACTGTAATTGCCATGAGTGTTCCTGTCTTACCTTGTTAAGAGTGTTTGTACATATGTATACCAATATTAAGATGTTTTGTTCTTCCTCTATTTCTCTATTAGGTAATTAATACTGAGTAAGATCATATTGCTAGTTAACCACTGTTGAATTTATATTTGACTTACTATATGAGACTAAGCCTTCCTCAAGGAATTTGCTTTGTGTGTGTGGGGGGGCGGTGAGTGTGTGTTTCCGGTTGTACGGGGGATAGTTATATCATGTTAGGCGGAATTATGACCTTGTTACTGTCTTCATTTGGAAATTAAGTAGAACGTAAGGACATATGGTTTGGTGTCAAGTTGACAAGGGGTGGACTTGTGATGGTTAAGTTTGTGTCAACTTGACTTGTTTAGGAATCCACAGACATTCCTCATAAGTGTGTCTCTGAGGTTGCCTGTAGGAAGGATTAACAAAAGGAATAATCAATCCTTCCCCCAGGGATAAGCCTTCCCCCAGAGTGGGTGGCCCAGAGTGTGCGGCCCCTCTTGGAGGAGGGTGCTGGTTGATAAAAAGAAGCTCTTGGAAGAAAGGCTCTCTCTTTCCCACCTGGCTGCCGGTGCTGCTCGCTCCTTGCCACTGGGTGCTTGGTGTTTTCCGCTTGGTACTTGCTGCTTGGTGTTTGCTGCTTTCCAGTGTGGACTGAAGACCAGGGTGGACTGAAGAACAGCATCTCTCCAGGAAGCCTCCAGGTCTTCAGTGCCGGATTGGGACTGCCGAGGCCTCCAGCCTCTTGGCCTGAGCAGCTACCGGGTTGCTTGATTCTCGGACCTACAACCTGCTATTGCTAGACTGTGTAAGCTAATCCAATAAATTCTCTTTTAATATAATTCATTCTATCCGTTCTGTTTCTCTAGAGAACCCTGACTAATACAGTAACTTATTCTTACACTAAGTTATCCAAGATCAGAGATTGTCAGTAAGTGATGGAAATGGGATTTGGCTTGTAAGTAACTCTGTAATTCATGTCCTCAATTACTTTAATCTCTATATTATGGTGAGAAATTCAGGTTGCCTGCCTTAACAGTGCACCATCATTGGCACTGGGGAAGCCAAGAGAAAAAAAATGTCCATGGAAACTGATGAGTACTTAAGATATATTGCTACTACTATTGATGCCTGGATAATGTCTCATATCACTAACAATATACAAACAAGCTATCTTAAAAGCTTCAGTGAGTTTTATACTAATGTTGGAATTATGTGACCCTTTCTACTATGCATACAGACACACACACACACACACACACACACACACACACACACACACACAATCAGAGCTTCTGAACTGTTTTCATTAGTCAGGAAAATCAAAGAAAAAAATCTTCCTTTCCCTTTACCTGTTCTGGAGCATTTGGGGAGGGCACTTGAGTGCATTCTTTTGTAAATGATTGGTTTGCCTCAGGAGAGAGATTAATTGGTTTGCATGGTCAGCTATCTTCTTAGAGAAAAGTCTGTCAAGAGAAGAGAATATAAGAAACAAAACAGTGTGTGTGTGTGTGTGTGTGTGTGTGTGTGTGTGTGTGTGTGTGTGTGTGTGTGTATGCATCTTTTTAAAACAGTATTGGACATTTTGGAAAAAATCCTGTGTTCCAATGTGACAAGATTTTATCCATCTTATCCTTCACAAGAAGTGGTTTCAAAATTGACATACAGGTTGTTACATTTTAGGACATCAAAATGGATATTTTCTGCTAATTATATTTACATATTTAAAAATAAATCATAATACAGATAATAGCTAAAATTAATTGATCACTTACTGTGGGCCATACTCTGCATGACAAATTTTAAGTGATGCAGAAACGCAATTAAAAAAAAATCTTTGTAACAAAGGCACTAATATTATTAATCATATTTTGCATATGAAAATATATTATCATATATTAAATAACATTAATATAACAGAATTACTTGTTATCCAAGAAAAGTTGTTGAGCCCAGTCTTAACTGATTTTTTCTACAATTCTTTCTACTACACAAAGGGTTGATTCAAATTTATAGTTCAGGAGGGCAGAGGAACGTGTTATACTAACAGAACATTCAGAAGCAATATGCAAGTCAGTTCTGATAATGTATACTTACCAAGAATATTTATGAATCTTGTAACTCAGGAATAAAAAGAAGACTTTCAAAACCCAAACAGGTGTCATGGGACAATACTGTACAATATAAACTATTGAATACCTCTGGATAGAAGGGGGAAAGTTTTAAAGACACAAGTATGCAGTGTTTTACAAGTTAGAAAACTTATCTTCTGCCATACTCTTAAATGGTCCACATGAATGAATGCAAAGAGCAATACCAGACACCTCCTCCCTCTCAAAAAACAGGGGCTAAAAAGGAGTAAACCCAACACCTACAGCAAAAGATTTTATAGAGACAAGATTAGCAGACAAATTCTCACAGGAAATACAAAAAAGTAGGCTAAACTTGGACAACCTACCCAGGGAGTGTCCACACAATGGCAAGACAGGCACCAAAACACTCTCTATGTGGATCTTTAAGAAAGCATGTTTGATAATGAAATATGAACCTTGTGGAGGATCTACCCATAGACAGGACCTATGCCCATGCCACACACTTACAAGAGACTACAAAGGGACGCATGTACCCATACCCAGGTAACAGAAATTGTATAGAGCCTTTGTGCCTACCTATTTTTCTTTCCTTGACCTAGATATTCCCTTGTTTAATATATAATTTCATTTCAGTGGGACAGCTTTGTCTTATTCTGTTTTCTTTGTGTTTTTTTTTTTTTGGTCTGTTTGTATGCATAATTGAAAAATTGATTGTGCTTTCTACAGAGCAAAGGCTGCCTAAAGTTGGAAGTTCCCTTGACTTAGTCTCTCCATTGATAGCTTTGTTTTGGATATTGTGATTGAATTATTCATTTCCTTCACTTTTCATAATATCTGGACCAGGTTTATTTCTTCTGTTTCTTTTTTTAATGTTCCCCACCACTATTTACATTTCCCTCTTCTATTTTCATTTTTAATTAGTTATGTACATAGTATGCAAACAGCCATGTTGGTAGCATCATTAGCCTCCTCCCTGTACTCCCCCTTCTGAAGAGACCCTCCTTCTTAAGGAATGTGGGTCATGCATTGTGGGGGTAGTCATCAGTTATGGGGAAGAGGCAATGTCTCTGTGCATAGTATTCCAACTTGTGGCTGTAACAAGCTTTCAGCCACCTCTTCTGTGAATTTCCCTGAGCCATGTTGGGTTCACTTTAGGTCTACTTCAGTGATGAGGTCTTGGGAGCCTCTGTGTCTCTGGATATCTGGTTTGGTAAGAGTTGAGTGTTTCTGTGTGCTGGTACCAGGTTCACCAAGAAAGCAGCACTCTTTCTCATTTCCCCAATTACTATATGGTTTCAGCTGGGGCCCTGGTGGGGTACCATGGGCTGATTCTCTCCTCAGGTTCTGCATACATCAGAAAAATAGAAGCAGATTCTCCAATATAGAGTGAAGTTGGCACCAGATAAAGGGGATTACCATTATTATTTTAGAGTGAATTTAAGAGGTGTAGGCCCTCTTGTAGTTCAAGATGGGTGGGAGCTTGATATTGGAGAATGGGCTCGTTTTTTGGATATGGTTCTGACTTGTTTCCCAGTTCAAGCTATGGCTTCCATTCCAATGAGCCAATCCATTAGCCAAATCAAGAGCAGTTGGTCACCCAACATGGCTGTGTGAAACTATTGCACTTGTGTGGGCATCATGTCATGTTTATTGCTACTGAGTAGCTTAGACCACGAGTTTCTTGTATAGATGTCAGTCATTTTCCTAGTTGTTCGTGTAGCACCTTCTGGCATTAGACAAGCTAACTGTCTGAATATTGTCTCTCTTCCAGATTCCAGCCAGGTCACTACATGTTCCATACTAACAGTACATGGTGTCTTTGACAGTAGAGTTTTACCATTAATCTTTGGTGGGTCATCAAGTACTCTGACAGAAATCTGTCTTCTTTTGGGAAACCTTGTAGGTCTCTCTCATCAATAGCTCATTGTGCATGTTAATCACATGCTGGTACTGGGAGTTACAGGCCAGTGCCAAGGGAACAGAAAGAAGAAAAAGATAGATAAAAGAAATAAAGAGAGAAAGAGAGAGAGAGAGAGAGAGAGAGAGAGAGAGAGAGAGAAACAGAAGATTAAGGTTAGTCTTCATCATACCATATCCAGGGCCTTGTGAATCAGGTGTTCACTCTAAGGACCTGGTGAAGGATCAACCTCTTATTCTGTCTTTCAGGATATGGGATTTTTATGGTATCATTTCCATTTGGGTCCAGTTTTGTGTCCCCTCACTCTTACCCTTGTCTCCTGCCCCACGCTTCCTATTGTCCAATCCTTGAGAAGCTTGTTAGGTATGTCAACATCTCCAGCAGATTCAGGTTAGGAGCCACAGGTGAGTGAGACCATGCAACAATTTTATTTCTGTGACTGGTTGAGTTCACTGAGAATGATCTCTTCCAAGTTCAATCATTTTTCTTCAAATTTAATTTTTCCTTACTGCTGTGCAGAATTCCAACATGCTGACACACCACATTTTGATTATCCATTTGTCTAATGATGGACATCTCGGTTGATTCCAGCTCTTAGCTATTATGAATTGAGAAGTTATAAACATGGTTGAGAAAATCTTTCTGAACTGAGGCATGGACCTTTTAGGGTAAATGCCCAGGAAGGGAATAACTGGGTCTGTTGGTAACTCTATACCCATCCTTTTTAGGAGTCTCCATATTGCTTTCCATAGTGGTTGTACTATCTTACATTCCCACCAACAGTGAATGTGAGTTCCTATTTCTCCACATCCTCACCAGCATCTGTTTTCATTAGATTTTTTAATGTTTGCTATCCTTTCTGGTGTAAGGTGGAATCTCATGTTTGTTTTAATTTGCATTTCCCTGATGATTAGAGATGTTGAACATTTTCATTGACAGATTTCTGTATTTTGAACCACCCCTGTGTTCATGGGATGAAGCCTACTTGATCAAGCTGGATAATTCTTTTGATGTGTTGTTGAATTTGGTTTGTGAGGATTTTATTCAGGATTTTACATCTAAGTTCAACAGGAAAATAGGGCTATAGTTTTCTTTTATTGTAGAATCTCTGCCTGGTTTTGGTATTAGTGTGATACTAGCTTCATAGAAGGAGTTGGGGACCTTTCCCTGTTCTCTGATTGTGCAGCACAGTTTGAGAAAAATTCATTTAGATTCTTCCATGAAGGTTTGATAGAAATCAGCTGAGAAACCATCTGGTCCTGGACTAATTTGGGGGGATGTTTTTGATTACCTTTTCAATATTTATGGGTGTGATGGATTGTTTAGGATTAACCTGCTATGAGTTTAGCTTTGGTAAGTGGTATGTGACCAGCAATTCACCCATTTCCTCCATATTCTCCTTTTTGTGGAGTAGAGGTTTTTGAAATAATTTCTGATGATTCTCCCAATTTCACTTATGTCTGTTGTGATCTCTCCTTTTCATTTCTAATTTTGTTAATTTGAAGTCTCTCTCTCTGTCTCTGTCTCTCTTTTTGCTTGACCAAATTGAGCAGGGGTTTATCAATCTTGTTTGTTTTTTCAGAGAACCAGCTTTTTGTTTCTTAATTGTTTTCTTAGTTTCTAATTCATTAATTTCTGCTCTGATCTTAATTATTTCTTTCCATCTGGAGCTTTTGCATTGGATTCTTCTTGTTTTTCCAGTGCCTTTAGGTGGATGATTAGGTTATTGATTTGGGGTCTCTCTGTCTTTGTTTTGAAGGCATTTAGTGCTATGAATTTTCCTCTAAGGACTGCCTTCATTGTGTACCATAAGTTTTGGTATGATGTGTTCTCATTGTCATTCAATTTTAGAAATTTTGCAATTTCATTTTTTTTTTAATTTCATCCATTACTCATTTATTGTGTAAAAGTGTGTTGTTCAGTTTTCAGGTGCTGGTGGGATTCGTGACACATCTTTTGTTGTTAATTTCTAGCAATATAGCATTGTGATCTGATATCATGCAGGAAATTATGTCAATCTTCCTAAATATATGGAGGCAGGCTTCATGGCCCAGTATAGAACCTATTTTAGAGAAGGCTCCATGGGCTGCTGAAAAGAATGTATAATCTGTGGGTTTTGGGTAGAATATTCTGTACATGTCCATTAGGTCTAACTGATCTATGGTGTTGTTACGCTCTCTTACTTCCCTGTTAATTTTCTGTTTGGATGATCTATCTATTGCTGGTAGTAGTGTGTTGAAGTCCCCAACTATGATAGTGTTGGTGGTTATTTCTGTTTTGTTGTCAAGTAGGTTTTGTTTTATGAATTGTGGTGCACCTGTGTTTGGTGCATAAAGATTAATGATTGTGATATCCTCTTGTTGGATCATTCTCTTGATAAGTAAGAAGTGGCCTTCTTTGTCTTTTTTTTAATGCTTTTGGTTTGAAATCTATTTTATCCTATATTAGTATAGTTATGCCTGCTTGTTTCTTGTCTCCATTTCCTTGGATTATCATTTTCCATCCTTTCACCCTGAGGAGGTGTCTGTCTTTAGTGGTGAGTTGGGTTTCTTGAAGACAGCAGATTAAAGGATCCATTTTTCTAATCCACCCTCTTAACTTGTGCCCCTTTATGGGTGAATTAAGACCATTAATGTGCAGGGTAATAACTGTGAGATTTGGTTTAATCCCTGCCATATTGTGGTGCTTTTATGTGGTTTGGTGTTTTCTTGGACTTTATAGTTTTGTGTGCCTTCTCTGAGTTTGGTTATTGTGATCTGCTTCTTGTAGGTTCTTGAGGTTGGTTATTTGGTTCTTCTGTGTGGAGAATTCCCTAAAGTGCTCTCTGTAGGTTTGGCTTTGTGTTCATATAGTTGTAAAGATGACTTTTATAGTGGAACATTTTTCTTTCACCATCTATTATGAGGGATACTTTTGCCGAGTTAGAGTAGTTTGTATTAGAAGCCATAATTTCTTAGACTTTGCAGTGTTCCATTCCAGTCCCTTTTGGCTTTCAGGGTCTACACTGAGAAGTCTGAAATAATTCTACTGGGGTTACCTTTATATGTTATGTGTTGTTTCTCCCTAGCTGCTTTTAGGACTTTCTCTTTGTTATCAATGTTTAGAATCTTAATGACCATAATATGTCTTGGAGAATTTCTTCTTTGTTCCAGTCTGTTGGGAGTCCCATTAACTTCTTATAACTTGATGGGGCTTTCTATTGAGAGTGTGGGAAAGTTTTCTTCTGTTATTTTGTTGAGTAAGTTCTCCATGCCTTTGGTCTGAATTTCTCCCCATTCTGGTATTATCATGATCTGAATGTTGAGATGTTTAAGAGTATCCCACAGTTCCCTCATGTTCTGTTCACAAAACTTTTTGAACTTTTTGACTCATGAACTATTTATTCTGTTTGTCTTCCAGTTCTGAGTTTCTATCCTTTATATGGCTAACTTTATCTTGAGAGTTTCTATAGAGTTTTGGGCTTGTTCGATTTGGTTTGTATTTTCTGCTGTTTTTTTTTTTTTATGTATAGTTTCCATCCCTCTGTCGAGTTGCCTTATCACACCATTTTCTGATTTTCTTAATGCTTCTGGTTCTTGAGGTCCTTTTTTTCTCCTTTAGATCATTTAACTGTCTTTGGAACCCATCCTGGTTCTTTCTATTAGGTCTAATCTAGTGAGGACAACATTCATACTATTATTGGCCATTTGTTGATTTTCTGAAAATTCTGCTATTTGCTTGGCCATGGTTGCATAGCTTGTATCTTCATTTGGGGGTTCTGATCCTATTATCTCTTCTATGTTTTGATTTGAGACATCCATTGTGGGACTGGGCAATATTGTTAGATTTACTTGTATTTTATTTTTCATGTTATTCCTTTTGTGCTGTGGCTCTGCCCATCACAGTGTAGGAATCTTATTTGATTTAGAAGGAAGCTGTAGTTTACCCTTGAAATGTCTTCAGTGATTATCTTTTATCTTTGCTTTGTTTAGTCTTCTGATGGCAATGGGGCCTGCCTGCTCAGAGGAAAGAAGCCCATGAGACTATGGTGGGAGCCTGAGGACCTGATGAATGGGCTTGTTGTTTGGTGATTTGGGGTATAGGACTGCCTGGTCAGGTGTCCTGAGGGTACAAGGGATAGGGGAGAATGGGACAAAGCAGACTGGTGTTGTGGCTGGGCTACAGAGGGGTGAGTATGGGAATGTGTGGTGGTTCCATGGTGCTGAGGGGTGATGGGATTAGACAGTGACAGTGTGTCTGTTGGGACCTGGTAGCTGGGGGTATGTGGGATTGCCAGGTCCTTTGACAAGGCAGGGTGGAGATATGGAACTGCTATAAGTCAGGTGACTTGCAGGGGGGCATTGGAGGCAGTCCTGGTGGTGTGGGGGGAAAGGGGTGGGAGGAATGAAAAATAGCCTGCTTGCCTGGGTCTGAGTAGTCTGCAGTAAGTGCAGTAGGACCTGGTCCACGCAGGGTGGGGAGGCAAGTGGGAAGGCAGTCACATGTGGAGGTCTCCTGTGGCAAGAAGCCTAGGAAGGGGGGAATGCTAGCCTCCTGGTCTGGGTCCATGCATGGCCAGACCATGTCAAGTGGAACAGTGTTCACATGTGGAACTCTGTGGTGGTGGGAAAGCCTCAGACAGGTGGAACACTAGCCTTCTGGCCTAGGTCTGTGCATGGGGGTGGGGGAGTAGCGGCCAGTGGGAGAGTAGCAGTGAGTGGGAGAACATTCATGTGTGGAGCTCTGTGGTGGCAGGAAAGCCTATGGAGGGGGAACACTAACCTGCTGGCCTGGGTCCACTTAGACTGTGGTTAGTACAGGACAAATCTGTGGCTGGGACTGTGGCTAGGATGGCTGCTTTAGGGAATTGGGGAACTGGTGTGCTACCTGAGAGCATGGGACTCAGAGGATTCCCTACTTTGCTCCTCCACACTCTCCTCTGGAGGTCTACTATAATCTGCAAACCCCTAAAAACCCCAATGAACCCTAAAGATCTTGCTTTCCCGGTGAGGTGAAGCATGGTTAGGCAATTGCCATCTTGACTGGAAACTCCCTCCTTCTTCTATTTTCTTATTTCCCCTCTTACTAATTGTTAGTCTTACTCTACTCACATCTTTTCCCAACACTCAGTAACTAATGTCTTAGTATAAATTTTACAAATCTAGCTCTTTTACTCCTCCAAAACAGTTGTAATTGAATTGGTGATTATTTTAAATTGGTTATTATTGTATTTTATGGAGGACCTATTCATTAGTTGTGGTTTCTTCTCCAGTTTGTATTCTGCACTCAAAGTAGTGCTAGATATTGAGTCCTGTACATTGAGCATGTGGGATAAGCATTTAACTACTGAATATTTGCATGAAAAAAAAACTGATTCCTTTGTAGCTCATGTATAAAAATCCATTCAAGTTGGAGCAAACACATTAATATAAAATGATAAACTATAATATTTTAGAGAAAATGTTGGGGGAAAATACTTAAAAGAATATAGGAATCAGGGCTGGAAAGATGGCTCAGCAGTTAAGGTGCTTGCCTGCAAAGCCTAAGGACTTGAGTGTTCAAATCCAGATTGCCCATTTAAAGCTAGATACATGAAGTGGCTCATGCAGCTGTAGCTCATTTGCAGTGGCTGGTGGCCCTGGTGGGCTCATACTTTTTCTCTATCTCTGTCTCTTTCTCTGTCTCTGTCTCTTTCTTGTCTGTATCTCTCTGCTTGGAAATAAATAAATATTTTAAAAATAGAGTATAGGAATAGTGAAAGACTTGCTGAAAAGGACTTTAATTGCTCAGGAAATAAATCCAAACACTAAGAAAGATAAATATAATGTTTTTCTTCATTTGTAAATCCTTGAACATATATATGAAAGCACCGGGGAAGCTGAGAGAATGAAAGATCCTAATAAAAGGAGAAAGAGGGAGAAAAAAGTAGAAGGAATATAGGTTTAATATATTTTTGAAATAAATCATATTTATGAACCACAGAACTGTGTACAATGAAGATACACAATGAATATATACTAATAAAATAAAATAGTTCAAGGGGAAAAATCAATTATCTAAATGAGGATGGCTACAGCAAAGATAAACAATACAAAGAAGTACATGAAAAGTGATTTAATATCATTTGCCATCAACAAAATAAAAATCACAATAAAATGTCATTTCTTATCCTTATAATGATGGTTAGAATTAAGTGTAAAGATAATCTATATCTATATAGTGATGAGGAAATGCATTCTTTGAGTATTGATAGCAAGATCATAAAATAGTGAAGGCGTTTTGAATACATGTGAGGTGTATACCAAGACTTCAATCTCATAGGTGAGGCCAATGCCCTTTCACCAACCTCATCCCTCTCTTATATTCTGTGGGTTCATTGTCCACACTGAGGCATCAGTCCTTCAGATCACCTGGTGATGTAGTTAGTGACCACAAGAATATTTTAGTCCACTGACCAACCTATGAGGGCAGCACCTGAACCTAGACTTTAGTCACATTGGTCCACCTGTGAGGAGTGTTCCCAAATGAAGACTTTATTCCCACCATTCATATCATGAGGGCAGTGTTAACTCCTAGAACTCAATCCCGCTTGCCTTCCTATGAGGTAAGTGCACAGCTCTGACCAGTCGCTTTGTGACGTCATTGTCTATGCTGAAGTGTCACTCCCACAAGCCAATCAGAAAAAAGTAGTATGACACGGAGACTTTAACACCTACCCTTGAATCATATGGAAACACTCCTCACAGGTGGACCAATTGGACTCAAGTCTTGGTTCAGGTGCTGCCTTCAATAGTGGATCAGTGGGACTGAAGTATCACCTAGATGAGCAGCACTAACCTCAGCCACCTCACCCAAGTATCAGTATTACTCAATGCCAAAGGTGAACTTCATGAGGACACTCTCAAACTCTTGGAAAGAAACCTCAACTATTGAAAATAAACATGGAGTAGAGATCAGGGTTAGTGACAGTTTGTTGGTTGGTTTGTATGTATGTTTGTATTTTATGTTGCTCTTACAGATTTTTTTTTTGTGGTTTGTTATACCTTTGTTTTGGTTTCTGAGTTTTTTTCTAACATTTTAGGAGGTTAGTTTCTCTTCCAAATTGATTGTCATTTTTAACAATTTGGCCTTTGTTCATTAATTGGTAGTTCATTGTGTTTTAACCATTATCTCACTAGAATAGACTTTCATGACTTCCCCTTACTTTTCTATGTCTATAAAATTCATCTCTCACATATTTATGTGTCTAAAATAGGCACCCTGGTATGCCTCAAAATTATATACCTCCCTTCTTGTTAGTATATCTTCCTTTTTATTCATTATTATTCCCTATTTTCTCCTCTCCCGACTAGTTTTCATTTCACTACTTAGTGAGTCTCTTTGATATGAAATATCTCTAAACCATTTCTTCTGTATCTAGTACATCAACATCACCATTTTTGAACCATAATGGGGACCCAAATCCAATGCAAAAAGTCTTTTAGAGCTAGACAATACCAGGATTGCCAGTGAATAAAAGGCACCACTGTGCATCCCTGCTAAAAACCAAAGCTACACCAGTACTACATTATAACATAGATCAACAAGTTTTAACAGACATCTACAGAACATTCCAGTAGATGGATTGGGAATGTACATCCTTATCAATGCTACAGGTAACCTTGTCAAAAATTGATCAAATCATAAACAACAAACAAGCCTTTACAAACATGATCAAAGAGATAATTCTGTGTATTTTATCAAATCACACACAAAAAATAGAATCAACAGCAACAGAAACTTCACAAAGTATACAGTACAATGGGCTTTTGAATAAAAAGTAGGTTATTGAAACCAAGAAGGAAATTAAAATATCCCTTAAAAACTGCCAGAACGTCATGTAGCAACCTAACACTCAGTCCTATTGCCTTTATTCTATTTTCTATACTGAATACTGTGGAGAAACTGTGATGGATCCCTTAATCCTAATATTTTTATTTTTGGAGTCTTGCGGCTTCTCTGAATAATTTCTATTTGATTGTACTGTCCAGAGCTAATACCCACTAGGGATATGTTAATAAAACAAAAATATGCATAGTATAATATAGATTGGCAAAAATTTTGTGAACAATTTATATAGAAGAGTAAGTTGTTTTTTAAGTGTTAGACATTTCTTTTAGGTACTTAAAATGTTATGAGTTTTTTAAACATTCAATATTTTTAATTATAAGAGACATTTGTTACTAGAGCCAATTATTTCAGGTGTTCTAATTGGGACATTGATTTTCTTACCTCATCTATCTCTAGAATGCCACATGTTCTGTTGGGGAAAAATTGTACAATAATGATAATGTGGCATAACTTACCAGGTACTCTCTGATATAGCCAAGGCAGTACTAAGAGGAAAGTTTATGGATGTAAGCAATCACATTAAAAAAAAAAAATCAGAAAAATCTGCCCAAACAAGAAGCCAATCCTGAATCCATTGGAAGATAAGAAATGATTGAGATTAAGGAAGAAATCACTAAAATAGAGACCAAAAGAACATTATATAAAATCAACCAAAGGGATATTGCTTTGATAATATTACCAAGATTGATAAACCCCTAACCTACCTAATAAAAAGAGAGAGATCTAAATTATTAGACATGAAAAGGTAGTTGTTACAACAGATTTCAATGAAATCTAGATCACTTTGAAAAAATAATAAAAAGTTGGAAAACATAGAAGAAATTGATAAATTTCTAAATATATGACTTAGGAAAATTAATACCAGAAGATATAAATAAACAGATCCATGACAAGTAAGGAGATTGAAGTTTTAATTAAAAGTCTCCCCATACATAAATTTCAGTACCAGATAGAGATAGATTCACTGCCAAATTCTGTGGATCTTTTAAGAAAGATCCAGTACCAATTTTTTTTGAACTGTTCCACAAAATGTAAAGGAAAGGAACACTTCCAACTTCATTCTATGAACCTGGTATCATCCTGATACTAAAATCAAATAAAGACACACACACACACACACACACACACACACACACACCACTACATGACAATTTCCCTGATAAACATAGAAGGATTTAATCATGCCACAAAATATAAAACAAAAGCATATATATTATGCAAACTCAAAACTTATTTAAGGGTTTTCAAGCCGGGCATGGTGGTACATGCATTTAATCCTAGCACTTTGGAGGCAGAAGTAGGAGGATTGCCCTGAGACTACATAGTGAGTTCCAGGTCAGCCTGGGCTAGAGTGAAACTCTACCTTGAATAAACAAAAAAAAATCAATTTATATATATATATATATATATATATATATATATATATATATATATATATATGAAAAATATTTGGATATTATATTAAGAAGAAAACATATACATATATGAAAATAATTGCCTTCAAAACTTTTTCTTTAAGAATACTTAAAGCACACCCACCAAGGCTCAGGGAAATTTGTAGAACAATGGGCAGAAATAAGTAAGAGCCACATGGTGGGAGGGAATATCCAGAGACAATGACCCCTCCACACACAACACATCCAATGACTGACTGATGCTCTCATAACACATAACCCACAATTCCATGGTGAATACCAGTAATTCCAATAATAAAGGCCCTCAGTGGAGTGGGGGCAGGGAGGAGGTAAATGATAGTATCAAGATATGATGTGTTCATACAAAGTTTCTACTTGATAATAAAAACAAAATCAAAAATAAAAGTAAAAAAAAAAAGCTTTTTATCTATATCCATAGTGTATAAGAACCTAAATTTAAATTACTTTAGTAGTAGGAGTTCTTCTTTTCCTTCTGTTCTTCATCTCTTATTCACTAGTTTTCTTCCTCTTTTCTTCTCAGGCAATGCCCTTTATGAAAAGTTTTTATGAGCCAGACAGTATTGTAAGCTTTCTATAAGAAGAATCCTGTTATGTCACTCTTTGCTTCTCCATGAGGTATGATTATTAACATCATTTTATGAATGAAGAAAGAAGTACAATTCTGTTCATTGAATAAGTTCACAATCTAATAATGAATGAAACTGAGAATTAATTCCAGTCTAACTGACATCAAATAAATGATGTTAGTCCCCACTAAAACATGAGGAAAGAGTACCTTTTGACAAAGTTACTAGTTCTGTAGTGAATAAAAAGACCAGTAGGTGCTGAATTTATCATATATAGGAACAGATCCTGATGTCATCTATTCAAGTTCATTGATTCATAAGGGTCCAAAATTCTTCCCAGAGAGATGACTCAGCAGGTAACCATGCTTGCTTGAAAAGCCTGACAGCCCTGGTTTGATTCCCCAGTACCCATGTAGAGCTAGATACATAAAGTGGCACATATACCTGGAGTTTGTAGCAGCAGGAGACCCTGGCATGCTCAAACACTCACTCTTTCTCTTGTAAGTAATTTAAAAAAAAACATATAAAATAAAATTTTAAAAGATAAAAATACATAAAGAAAATGAAATACATGTTGTCACATATTTTAATACCAATAAATCCTCCTAATTACTAATTTTGCACATTCATAGGGAATGTCTATCTCTTCACACAAAAACACATTGTTTCATTTTTTCCAATTTGGACCTCAAAGAAACATTCTCTAAAAATAATTTTACCAGTAATTCTACTAGTACTTTTCTTAAATCCAAACATCTATCTAGAGTTTGGATTTACTAAATAGCACAGTGGTTAAGAATATGGCCTCTGAAGTTTATCCAGATTTGTGTCTAGATTCTAATATTTAATATCTCGCTACTTTTGAGTAAGTTACTTAAAAATTCTGTCCCTCAGCTGTCTCATGTGTAAAATGTGCTGTTCAGTGGCACCTACCTCATTGCATGTATTGGGTTTTGAAAAGTTGAGTTATTTATATCAGGTATGCAACACAATATCTGGCAATATGTTAGAGCTCATTAAATTTTATCCTCACTCAACTTATGTTAAAAGGCTTTTTTTGTTCATCCTGTGTTTTGGATCTTTCCACTCCCTACAACTTTCATCTTTCAGCCTTCACAGGATCCATGCAATTTAATGTGCATACAGCAGCAAATGAAGAGGATCAAAAGATCAAGTTGAGCCAGGCGTGGTTGTGCATGCCTTTAATCCCAGAACTTGGGAGGCAGAGGTAGGAGGATCGCTATGAGTTCAAGGCCACCGTAAGACTACATAGTGAATTCCAGGACAGCCTGGGCTAGAGTGAGACACTATCTCAACAACAACAAAAAAAATCAAGTCTACCTATATGATGAGGGAAGTACGCTAGGAATATTCATACACTCTTGATGAAGATCATGTTGACAACAGAGATTTCCATTAAGTGAACACATTGTACTGAATTATTGCTTTTGAAAAGTATTGGTGAATTCTTCAATAAGCATATGATATATGGAAAATAATATTGATGACTTCCAATATTAGGATAAGAGACAATTGCTTCTTGTGGCAGTTACATTCTCATTGCTAAGACAATAAACTCAACCAGTGCAGTTTATGGAAGGACAGGATTTATTTGGACTTACAGATTCAAGGGGAAATTCAATCATGGCAGGGAAAGCATGGTACAATTGGAAGTTTGTTCTAATCATCACATATCAACATCATGGAGGAAGCAGCAAGAGTAAGCTTGCTTGTACTTACAATGTAGGCTGGGTTATAAAATACCCAAACTGTTCCCATTCACAGATATTCTCCAACAAGTCTATACCTCCCAAAGGTTCTATCTGCTTCTGACTATGTATGAGGAATAATCTCAAACATATGAAGCCATGAGGGGCATTTAAAATTCAAACGAAAACACTGTAGTTTTCTATTGACCCTTATAGTTGTTATGTCATTGAGATAAGTGAATTTCACTTAATTCTAAAACAAACTATATGCCAAAGTATTACCCATCCTCCCCCATGCAGAATATATTATTATCTAGCATAGAATGATAATCCTTATACTTTTGATAAAGTCCCGAGTCAGCAGAAGTAATGTTAATGAAACATGAAGAGTCAACATTAATTAGAGTTAATGAAAAATTAAAACTCTCTTTTAATTACTATGTGTGTCTGACATTTTGCCCTCACTGAAATATACAAGAAAACTAATTAATGAGTTTAACACTGCACTCTCCTTTTACTGCATTCTTAAATTGACTTGGCAAAGAGTACCAACAAGTTCAAATCAAGCATTCAGTTAAGGGCAGTTTTTGGAGTAGAATCTCTGCCTGAGATTTATCCACTCCTACATAAATAACACTGAATAAGACCTACTGATTGGTGAGAATAATATTTAATTCCTAGGAGGATAGCTGTGATCCATAAAGTCACTCTCTATAAACTACAGTGAAGTCTGTTTGTATTTTCTACAAAATTACTGTATTTTTATATAATGTGTCTTACAGACTACAACGTAGTAAATTTGGCATTTGATATGAAAGTTTTAAGATTCTTTTGAGGTCTGAAGAGAATTCAAGATATTTTACAAGTGAAGCAGTTAAGTGAAAACATTTTCTCAAGATTTTTGTGTATTTCATGGGTGGGGGAAAACTTTAAGCATAAGCTATGATGCTACTACCATTATTCTGTTCCTATTTATTAAGAACATTCCACCTTAATTCCATTAGATATATTAAAATTAAGCTATTCTCTAGTAGGTTAATGAACCATTAGCATGTTTTATTATAAGAGGGATAATATATTCAAATAATCTAAAGACAATTTTCAAAATATAATATAAACACATATTCACTGTGGGCCAGCCCTCTTTAACATATATGATAATTTATGACAAAAAGTTCACTTGACCAAAAAAGTCATGGAAAGAATTATTTATATTATACTGTAACCATCTAACTTGCATTTTAACTGGTATTTTCATAACTGGGATCCACCATAATAATAAACCAGGGAGACAAAAAAGTCATGGTTTTAGTTTTCAGGTTTATTTATTAAATTCTTTTATATCCTCATGTTTATCTTCAATTAGTTATTTCTGACCTTTGGCTAGTAGTATGGATCATTTGCATTTTTCCGTAATTTCACTTAATCACTTCTGTTTTTAATGATCTTCCTTCTTTTAAAAAATAATTTAGTTATTTATTTATTTGAAAGAGAGAGAAAGAGAGAGAGGAAGTGGAAGAGAGAAAGAGGTAATGGGCATGACAGGGCCTCCAGCTACTGCATTTAAACTCCAGATGCATGTGCCCTCTTGTGCATTTGGCTTACATGGGTCCTGGGGAATCGAACTGGGGTCCTTAGGCTTCACAGACAAATGCCTTAACTGTTAACCATTTTCCCAGCCCTGATCTTCCTTCTTTACTTTCATGTATTCTTATATCAGAAACAAATTCCAATTTACATAATATAAAATATTTTTCATTTTTATTTATTTATTTGAAAGCAACAGACAGAAAGAGAAAGAGGCAGATAGAGAGAGAGAGAATGGGCAGATCAGGGCCTACAGCCACTGCAAACGAACTCCAGATGCATGCGCCACCCTGTGCATCTGGCTTACATGGGACTTGGAGAATCAAGCCTCGAACCAAGGTCCTTAGACTTTATAGGCAAGCGCTGAACCGCTAAGCCATCTCTCCAGGCCATACTATAAAGTATTTTTTCATGAATAATGTTGCAATTGGCAAAACACTCTGATCTTTGGAATCACAAGTTTCTCAAAATGAAAATAAAAAGTATTTCCATTATGTGGGGAGATAAATAGAATTTCAGGATCATATAAGAAGGAGTTAATCAAATGAATATATGAGAATGAACAGACAGCACATTCTGAAAATACTTCTCATGGTTATCCATTTCAATTGTCAGGATGTAGTGTGTTGCTTGTCTTTTCAACCCTAGTTGGTAAAGATTCTAAAAATATTGTAGGAATATCACAAAGGACAAAACACTAAGACACTCTGAAACTACTCTAATGTAGTTTCATCAGACACTCATTTTAACTATCCTAAATTAATTGTATGGGGCTTGATTTTTTTCACACCAAAGTATTAGAGTCTGACCTACTTAAAGAATCTTCTTTTATTAGAATTTGTAACAGGTTAGGGAGGGATGAGTAAATGAAATAATAGAAAGAAAATTCCATAGAACTCAATGCTTTCATCTTTCCCAACTAAAGAGTATCATACAGGATAACAAGGGAATGAGAAGGAAACCATCTTTTCAATGTATTTTAGAAACATAATGATATCATAACTTAATGGAAAACTATACAAATAGCCCTAGTGTTGGTTCTAAAATGCTTAAAATTCATTTTGGCTCCTATGATTACCAGTTGTGTGATTAAAAAACACTTTCTTGCTTCTTAAAATCTCAGCTTGTCTCATCTGTGAGATGATAATATTAATGATTGCTCTTCCTGTCACGTAGGTCTGTTATAAGAATCATTTGTGTCATTGTATACAATGAATTTTTTGAAACTATTAAATATAAATGTCATGTTATTCTTATTATGAGTCACATTAGTTGTATCCATACAAAACAGTTGGGGTATTTGAAATTAGATTTTATAACTCTTCTCAATGTTTAAGCATATAGGATCATATTAATTGATAAATTAAGCTGAGAATTCTAACAATGGAATGTCTATAATAAATTATATTATTGGATATAGAGTACTATTTCTAAAAACTGGAAATTTGTAACACAAGTAGTGTAAGTTAATGTATATTAAATTTAAAATGTGATTTAGGGAGTCAGAAGATCCTAAAATTAAATAAAGAATATGGGGAAAACAATTGAACTGCTTTGAAGAATATATGAAACCACCTTACTGAAAGAAGTATAGGAAAAGGTGTTGACCTCACTTCCTTTGTAAATGCATGGATACTATAAGATTAAATGTAAAACGTACATTGTTACTGTAGTTGATTCCCACAGTTGTAAATGTTAATAATACTGGTACTACACAATAAATAAATGAATGATAGTTGCTGCAAGTTAAATTTCTTTCTACAGAGTGGGAAGTAAAAGATAAGCCATAGTGGAATAGAGTGAGACATCAGGGTGAACACATACTTAGTCTAACAGAAATACTGATTAATAAATTCCAAAGTACAGATTTGTATTTATATATGAGTTAGCATAAACACATACATTTCCAAGTTCTGTCTTGTAAAGATTTTATTTCCTGCCACACACAAAATAATCCAGTCAGGCAAGATATTCCCAGTAGTGCAATCATAACAGTTCCATTATGGGGGTAACCAATTGCTTCCTACTTATATTTGAAGCCTATTATTCCATCTGCAGGGGAGGAATCCATGACTGGTACTGATAACTGAGTCAGAAACCTAAGGTGTGGAAGTTCATAAGCTATAGTAGGAAATCCATTATTATCCTTTGGCTAAATGAATATATTGAGCTCATTGAATTCATCTCTAAATGGCTATTTTTATATCCATACATCAGCCTGTTCTTGTTGTTAGAGAAGCTTCTTTTTGCAGGTGGCAGTGAATCCCTGGGAGACCCAAGAATCAATAAGGTAATGAGATTCAGTCTGGTATGTAGCATTGGACCAGATATACTTATCACAGCCATCATGATGCAAAGAACATTGCAGAGGAAGTAGCAGAAAAAATACAAGTGCTGTTCTCACTGCTAGCCAGAGAAGCTTCTCGATGGAGATGGCAGTAGAAACTGAGAAGTGCTTAAGAGAATATGGATGAATGTAAGAGAGATGGCTTAGCAGTTAAGGGGCTTGTCTGTGAAACCTAAGGACCCCAGTTCGATTCTCTACGTCCCTTGTAATCCACATGCACAAGGTGGTGCATGCATCTGGAGTTCGTTTGCAGTGGCTAGAGGCCCTGGTGTGCCATTATCTCTCCTTCTATCTATCCCTCTCTCTGACTCTAATAAATAAATAAATAAATAAATAAATAAATAAATAAATAAGAAAAAAAACTAAAAAAAAAAGAATGTAAGAGCCACAGGGTAGGAAAGTACTTTAGGGCACTGTCCACTGAATATGATCTGACTGGTAATTTCATGACCCCACAGTGGAGATCATTACTCACATAATACCTGTACAATATCAAGTCCATCAGCATTTAACACAGAGTATGGAGAAGGACACAATGACTGAGACATAGAAACAGAGGAAGGACTACCTAAAGAAAAGACATGGCTCAGTGAAATTGGAGTGGGAGAGGAAGGGGGCAAAAGAGGGGAATAGGATCAAATTATAGTACATTCATATATTAAAATCCTCATTAAAAAGGCAGTTAATTTTTAATTGATTAAAAACAGCAATTATTCAGTTCAAATTTATTAAAATTTATAGTAATTGCACTTTTATTTTACTCTAATTTCTTTGTAGGCTTAAGTGTATTAACAAGTACATACAACATAAAGCACAATTTAATAACAATGGTATCTACAAGTTCTATATTCAGATCAAATATCTTATAAACATCTTTACTTATAGGTACAGTCTTATCCATATATCAATTGTTATGTCATGGCCAAAGGCACTGCAAGATTTTTCATCATCAGAAAAAGAATCAAATATCTTCACATGTCTGCCATCACTGAGTAAAAGTAGACTAATGTTCCTAAAGTATGCAGTGGTAGTTTAGATGTCAGACCCCATAAAGTCAGGAACTGTTGACTAAACTTTCTACTTAAAGTCCTAGCAAGCAGAACCCTTCTATAGGTGGAATGTCACTGGGGCCAGATCTTGGAGTCTAGCTGTAAGGTGTGTTTGGGTTGGACCTTGATTTCAACTCTAAAGTGGGTGGAGAACAGTTGGATCTCTGGGCATCAATTCTTGTTGGTATTTGCTGACTGTTAGTGGTGCCTCTCTGATTGGTGCTATGAAAGTGAGCCACCTTCTGCCATTAATGGTGTTTCTCTGGCATTTGTAAGCACAGAACAAAGCCCTTTCCTACTATAAGTTTCTTTTGGTAGGATGTTTGTCCAGTAAAGTGAAGCTGATTACAACAGAAAACTGTTGTGATGAATCTGATCTCATGGGTTTTGGTCTTTTAACAAAAAGTATTTATTTTTTTTATTTATGAGAGAGAGAGAGACAGAGCAAGCATTCCAGGGTCTCTAGCCACTGCATATATACTCAAGACACCTGTGCTACCTTGTGCATCTGTCTTATGTGGGTTCTGGAGAATTGAACCTCTGTCCTTAGGATTTGCAGGCAAGTGCCTTAACCACCAAGCCATCTTTCCAGCCTAGGTTTTGGTCTTTTGAAATTTCTGTGCTAGAGTAATTTTAAAGGACTTGGTACTGGGACTGAAGAAGCCTCAAAGTGAAGTAATTAAAGTTTCATGGGCTATTTTGCAGAGAGTTTGAAAATCATAAATCCAGAGGGAATGTGGCTTATGAACTTGCAAAGGGGAAGTAGAGAACTGTGTTGGAACTGGGCTATTGGTGTAAAGATTGGCTGTGTTCTTCAGCCCATGCCCAGAGATTTTGATCAAGGTTGAATTTAAAAGTAATAGATTGGTGTGCTTGATGAAAGTAAGAAAACAGAAAAAAAAAAAAAAACGTGGAGATGTATGATTTATCACAGGAAAAATCCAAGCAAAGTTGAAGTTAAAATTTCTGGAAGAGACTGAGTTTATATTATTAAATCCTCAATTGTAATTTGTTTACCACCAATAAGTATGCTTTGCAATGGGATAATGGAAAAGATGCCTGAGGGTGAAATCTATCCATGAAAGGCTTAATAAGTATGAAAATTCTTTGAAAGGAGATGACTATAGGAAGAATTCTGAAGAAATATGCTGCTCTTCAAGGTCAGTCCACCCCTCCCTGCATTAACAAATTTGGCTTGATGCACATCTGGTAATGGTTTTGGCCTTGAACTTGTGGTCCTTTTGCTTCCAACTCTTCAACAATTTCTTCCAAGAGCATATGCCACCAAAACCAGCAGGTAATTGTATTGGAAGCATGAAAAATGTAAGGAAGTGGTTCATGAAGTACCCATGATTGCAGAAGCTTCTGTTGAGATGCAGCATGTGAAACAGGGTTGAATCTCTGCGTATTGATCCAGTAATACCATTGTATGAAAAGAACCAGTTCTAGGAACTGAATGCACAGATGCAGCAATGTGAAACAGGGTGATGTCTCTTCATTCAAGGTGAAAAACAGCCATTATATAGAGCTGTTAGGATGGACCATGATTTTCAATGTAGTTACAGAGATATTTTTGATATATCAGAACTGTATAATGGCTATCATGGGGCACCATTGGCTCAGGATGAAAGTTTTCCCCAGCTACTCAGACCAGCTGGAGAGGTGAACTTCTAAATCCAGGGAATGTTATCACTGTTTATGGATGTCAGACTTGAACTGCAGATCTTTAATGTTTACCTAAGGGTTATTGATTCATATGGTTCCAGTCTCTCATTGTTATGCCTTATGGCAATGGAAATTTTCACTCTGTGCCATTATGTGTTGAAAGGAATTTTTTTGATTTTACAGAACTCATAGTTAAAAAACATTCTTAAATCTCAGATGAGACTTGGGACTTTGGAACAGTATCAAAGTTGGTAAAGATTATAGGACATTGGAATTTGGATTTAATGCAATTTGTAATGTGAGATGGTCATGAGTCGATGGGGTCCAGAGGAAGAATGTATGGCCCCATAGACCCAGACATTTTTGGTCAAACTTCCTACTTGAGCCCTTAGCAGGCAGATCCTTGCTATCAGGGGCATAATACTGGTGAAAGATCTTGGAGTCAGCACTGTGGTGTGTTTGGGAGCAGATCTAAGTCTTTCCCTAATAGGTGTACTCAGAGAATTTGGACTTCTGGTCATTTGTGCCTGCCGGTGTCAATGTTTGCTTGCTGCAATTGTTTCTCTTTGCTTGAATATATGGAAGCAAGCAAAACCTAAATCTGTGGTGTCCAGATCTTGAGCCATGAATATGAATTCCTGTGCTACTATCTCCCTACCCAGAAAAAACAGTTTACATTTCATTAAAACTCTTATTCAATCCTGTTATTGCCTATTAGTTCTTTATTATATAGAGCCCTGGCAATCAACCACACTCTGTATCATCTGAAAAGCCTCCTTCTCACTTTCAAGGGGCATGACCCTTGAATTGAAATTGGGTGTGGAATTGTTTCATAATTTCATTTGAACTGAACACAAATATGTATATGTGTATATATGTGTTTTCCAAGTTAAAATATCCTGTACTAATACAGATAAGTCATGCATCTCATAATGACATTTTGATCATTGATGGATATTATAAACCTTGTGGTTCCATGACATTGCATTAGAGTTAAAAGTACTCTTATCACCTAATGACATCATAACCATTATAACATTTATGTTGTTAATACATTGCTCATGTATTTACACTGAGATTAGATTAAGCAAATCTACTGTGCTTCTGGTTGTTTAAATCATAGCACATAAAAATATAAAACATGACAATATGAACAATTGAATATTTACTATACTATGAATTTTATCATTATATTAAAGGTTACTCCTTTGCTAATCAAGTAGTATATTGTGTTATGACAGCAGTAACTTCATATATCTGTGTTTACATATTATTCTTCTTTTCATCAAAATTCCACATGAAGTAATTGACTTACTACATCTAGGTTTGTGTAAGTATACTGTTCTTACTCTATGAAAGAAGAAATCAACTAATGATACACTTTTCAAAACATCCCTATTTCCAAGTAATATATAACTTTGTGTGTGTGTATCTGTGTTTCAGCTTAAATCCAAAGGCTGATTTAAGAAAAATATGACATTCTTTCTAAAAGAAATATATTTTAATCAGTCCTTGATGATTATAAGACTTAATATTCTCTTGTTAATAAGGCATCTAGTCCAAATCTATGCTTAAATGATAGCTGACTTACTTCTGCCTCTGTTTTCAGAAAGCTATATCTTAAACAAGAGTACAGTTGTTTTCATTTTCTGATATCTTTCAAAACAATGATAAATGTACAATCAAAACCCCAGAATTTTACACTCGTTCTGGCTCAGATACTTTATAGAACAAATACTTCTAATCACTAAATATGAGTACAATAATGTAAAAACCAGAAAACAAACACAGCATAAAAGAAACTATGAGTAAAGTAGAACAGAAGTGATAATATAACTCAATAAGATTAGCAAAGGATTTTAAAACAGCATATGAAATAAGTAATTTATATAGGCTTAAGTGAATAAGGAAAATTATAAAGGGGCAAAAACTATTTACAAGGACAAGTAAATATGAAAATAAATGAAAACTAACTTTTCAAATAAAAAAAAAACAGAGAATAATTTCCAGGTAAAAGACCACACAATATGGTTTAAGCTTCTTGATTAAATATGCATATTACATATGTTGGGAAAGTGTAAAAACAATTTTAAATTTTCTAATGCAAGGCTTTAATTTCAGCACTCCAGAGGCAGAGGTAAGAGGAGTACTGTGAGTTTGAGGCCAGCCTGGGACTACAGAGTGAGTTCCATGTCAGCCTGGGCTAGATTGAGACCCTAACTCCAAAAAATAATAAATAAATAAATATAGATATAGATATAGATATAGATATAGATATAGATATAGATATAGATATATTGCCTGGAGGCATGGCTTAGCAGTTAAGGCACTTGTCTCTGAAGCCTAAGGACTCATATTCAATTCCTCATTACCCATGTAAGCTAGATGGACACGGTGGTACATGCATCTGGAGTTCATTGCAATGGCTGGAGGCTCTAGCTTGCCCATTCTCCCCCTATCTTTCTCTCTTTTTTACCTCTCTCCTACCTGCCTCTTTCCTGTATTTGTGAAACAAATAAAAATAATCTAAAGAAATTCACTGTTAAAAAAAAAAAACAGTAAATACTTCTAAAAAATGACTTAGGGTGAATTTACATTGTTTATACCCCTTACCACAACTGAAAACTAGGCATATACAATAATTACGTGGCTGCTGAAAAGTAGAAAGGCGAAGGGTCATTGGCTAGGGACCTCCGTAATTAGCCAATGGCAGGGAAGTACCATTAAGAAGATTCATTTTTATTTTGGTTTCTCTATTATATTTCTTGTCACTGTGACCAAATTTTGACATAAGCAAGGGAAGAAGAATACATTTTGGCTTATTGTTTCAGAAGGTCCATTCCATCATGGCAGGGAAGGAGGGGTGGGACAACTCAGTAGTTAAGGAAGCAGAGAAAGTGGAAAGCCTGCACTCTCTGACTTTCCCCTTTTCCCCTTTTATTCATTCCAGGGCCACAGCATATGGAATGGTGCCCCCACTCCCACATCCAGTGTGAATCTCTACTTTCAATTAAATCCACTGGAAGAAGCCTCACAGCTACCACCCAGAGGTATTATCAGACACCAAAATCTAATCAACTAGACAGTAAAGGTTAACCACTGTGTGTTCTTTAAGTTCTGACTTGACTTTACAGAATGGAGCAAACAGGAATATATCTAGGCTCAGACAAAAATATAACACCTAAAAACTTTGCTTTCTCCAAATGATTGGGAAAAATAAAACAGCATAAAATAACAGAAACCTTTGAAAATAGCTGGCTATTGCACATAAACACCATGGATAATTTCCTATCTTTATTTAATAGAGAAAACAATCATAACATGTAGACTTCACAGAAACAAGTAACACAAAGTCCAATAAAGTTCTCTTTAGATTCCATCAGCAATACATTACAGACAAAACAAAGACAGTACAGACCCCTTCAACTAGTAGTAGCAATTGACTCAAGATGTTCCTCACCACCCATAACAATATATATTGTAGATGCAGAAAGAGGCTGGGTTAAGAATTTATTATCCCCTATCTATAAGTGGTATGTAGTCTAGGAAGGTGTTTACTGCCCCTACTGGAAAATAATGGAGACAGGCTATCAAGTGGAGTGTAATATCAGATGGTTCCTACCTGCTCACCAAGTAGAGAGCAGAGGAAGAATTTCACTTATATGGGAAGTGGAGAAAATGGTTATTTATGTCTGTATCCATAATTGTGAGAAAACTTCAGGATGACTAACATCTGAAAACAAGTATCAACACAATGTATTATCTGACAACTGAACTATAGTATGGAAAGACTCTCTACTTTGGAGAATGCTCTCCACATGGTACATAATGTGTACCAGAATGGCATTGCATATGTTCTGGATACAAAATTGTCTTTGGAAGTACACCCCACAAATTTATTCCAGGATTTGCTCGCTAATGTAAAGTCAAGCCCCAGTAAAACAGATGATTTAAATATAATCTGCAATCTCACTTAATTATATACAAATATTTAGGAAACAATAGAAAATTATTCATCACACCAACAAAAAACAAAACCATAATCTGAAACAAAAAACAAAAGAACAGATGAATATGGTATTTTCCAATCTATCTATCTATCTTTCTTTCTTTCTTTCTTTCTTTCTTTTTTTGTTTTTAGTTTTTCAAAGCAGGTTCTCACTCTAGCCCAGGGTGACTTGGAATTCATTATGTAGTCTCAGGCTGGCCTCACAGTGATCCTCCACCATCAGCATCCTGAGTCCAATTATTCTTTTAATAATTGTTTGTTTTATTGAGAACTTTACTATATGAGCATTCAATAATTTATTTGTGGTTCTTTCCCTTTATCCTGTTTTGCCCCTCCTCCCACTCCCAAAGTACCATATTCTTTAAAGCAGTTTTTTTCTCTGTTATGTTGTCTTATAATTTTGTTATCTTCAGTCTTCCATGATGAAATATTGATGGAATAACAACTCTTCTGGTGTTGTGGGGGTACCAGTAAACATTCTGGATCATGAATGCAGCATTAAGTTGATGTCAGGTGACGAGCACACCAAAAGTATCCCAAAACACCATGTGGCTCTTACATTTTTTCCACCACCTCTTCTGTAATGTTCCATGAGTCTTGAAGATTGTTGTAGAAATATCCTTTAGTGTGATAAGTATTATTAAAAATAAATGAAAATGGACTTCTGGTCAAGATGGCATCGCTATAAACATGCCTCACATGTCATGGAAGGAAAGGCAAGCCCTGTAGGGTTCTTTAGGGCACATTAGTGTCTGGGAGGGCACTGAGTACCAAATCAGGGAATCTTCTGATTCCCATGCTCTCAGGAACCACCAGCTCCTCCACCTCCATGCCAACTGGTAGTACCCCCCACCATATCCCCATGCTGCCCTGCCCCCACCCTCCACATGGACCCCATGCTGCCCACCACTCTTCCCTCCCCACTGGGGGAAGCCCCATAAGCTGTGTCCCCCCACTGCCCCACCCCTCCAACCACTGTGCCCATGGGTAGCCCCACCCACCAGGTCCCCACCCCGCCCCACCCCCCACCCTCCACACCTTGGGTAGTCCTGCCCACCATGTACCAATTCTCCAAGACATGTATCATTAAAACCCTAAATACTGATAACAAGGGGAAAGTCCTAAAAGCAGCTAGGGGGAAATAACACATTACATATAAAGGTGACCCCATCAGAATTACCTCAGACTTCTCAATGGAAACACTCCAAGCCAGAAGGGCCTGGAATGGAACACTGCAAAGCCTAAGAAATTATGGCTTCCAACCGAAACAACTCTAACCAGCAAAAATACTGCTCATAATAGATGGTGAAAGAAAAACCTTCCATGCTAAAACCCAGCTGTACAACTTTATGAACACAAAGCCAAATCTACAGAGTGTACTTCAGGGAATTCTAAACACAGAAGAATCAAATAACCAACCTCAAGAACCTACAAGAAGCAGATCACAATAACCAAACTCAGAAAAGGTACTGAAAACAAAACAACTCTTCAAAAGTCCAAAAAATACCAAACCAACACAACATGGCAGGGATTAAATTTAACCTCACAGTTCTCACTCAACATTAAAAGCATTAATTCACCCATAAAGAGACATAAGCTGACAGGATGGATCAGAAAATTAGACCCCTCAATCTGCTGTCTTCAAGAAACCCACCTCACCACTAAAGACAGACACCTTCTCAGGGTGAAAGGATGGAAAATGATATTCCAAGCAAACAGAAATAAGAAACAAGCAGGTGTCACTATACTAATATCAGATAAAATAGACTTCAAGCCAAAAGTAATCAAAAAAGACAAAGAAGGCTTATCAAGGGAACAATCCAACAAGAGAAAATATCACAATCATCAATGTTTTTGTACCAAACACAGGTGCACCACAATTCATATAACAAAAACTACTTGACAACAAAACAGAAATAGCCACCAACACCATTATAGTCAGGGACTTCAATACTCCACTATCAGCAATGGATAGATCATCCAAACAGAAAATTAATAGGGAAGTAAGAGAGCTCAACATCACCATAGAACAACTAGACCTAACAGACATCTACAGAACATTCTACCCAAAATCTACAGATTACACATTCTTCTCAGCAGCCCATGGAACCTTCTCTAAAATAGATAATATATTGGCCAAAAACTGCCTCCATATTTTCAGAAAAATCAATATAATTTCCTGCATGATATCAGACCACGATGCTGTAATGCTAGAAATTAACAACAAAAAGTGAGCCAGGAATCTCTCCAGATTCTGGAAACTGAACAACACACTCTTAAACAACAAATGGGTTATGGATGAAATTAAAAAAAATGAAATTGCAAAATTTCTAGAATTGAATGACAATGAAAACACATCATACCAAAACTTATGGGACACAATGAAGGCAGTCCTTATGGGAAAAATCGTAGCACTAAATGCCTTCATAACAAAGAGAGATCATAAAACAATAACCTAACCATCCACCTAAAGACATTGGAAAAACAAGAAGAAGCCAACCCAAAAAGCTCCAGATGGAAAGAAATAATTAAGATCAGAGCAGAAATTAATGAATTGGAAACTAAGAAGACAATTAGGAAAATTGATGAAACAAAGAGCTGGTTCTTTGAAAAAAATAAACAAGATTGATAAATGCTTGGCCAATCTGATCAAAAAAAAAGAGATGCTTCAAGTTAACAAAATTAGAAATGAAAAAGGAGAGATCACAACAGACATAAGTGAAACTGGGAAAATCAGGACTTATTTCAAAAACCTCTACTCCACAAAGCAGGAGAATATGGAGGAAATGGATGAATTCCTGGACACATACCACCTACCAAAGCTAAACCCAGAGCAGATTAATCTTTGAACAAACCTATCACACCCTTCTAGATTGAAGAGGTAATAAAACAGCTCCCCCAAAAGAAGAGTCTAGGACCAGATGGCTTCTCAGCTAAGTTCTATCAAACCTTCATGGAAGAACTGAAACCAATTTTTCTCAAACTGTGTCACACAATTGTAAAATAGGGAAAGATCTCCAACTCCTTCTATGAAGATAGTATCATGCTAATTCCAAAACCAGGCAGAGAGGCCACAAGAAAAGAGAACTATAGGCCTATTTCCCTGATGAAGATAGACACAAAGATCATAAATAAAATCCTTGCAAACTGAATTCAACAGTACATCAAAAGCATTATCCACCTTGATCAAGTAGGCTTCATCCCTGGAACACAGGGGTGGTTCAACATATGGAAATGTGTCAATGTAATACACCACATAAATAAGCTTAAACACAAAAATCACATGATCATTTTGATAGGTGCAGGAAAGGCATCTGAAAAAATACAACATCACTTCATGATCAAAACATTGGAGGGAATAGGCATGGACAGTTTATACCTCAACATAATAAAGGCTATATATAAAGCTCCTAAAGACCAAGTAATACTTAATGGGAGAGACTGAAGGAATTCCCATTGAGATCAGGAACAAGACAAGGGTGTCCACTCTCTCCTTTGCTCTTCAACATAGTACTAGAAGTACTAGCTCAAGAAATAAAACAGGAGAAAGAAATCAAAGGGATACAAATTGGAATGGCAGAAGTTAAGTTAGCCCTATTTGCAGATGACATGATTGTATGCATAAGTGACCCGAAAACCTGTATCTCAAAACTCTTAAAGGTGATTAACTCCTTCAGGAAAATATCAGGATATAAGATCAATGTACAGAAATCAGTAGCCTTTTTGTATGCAAAAGACACACATACAGAAAAAGAAATAAGCAACATTGTCCCATTTTCAATAGCAACAACAACAACAACAACAACAACAACAACAAAAAAACAGCTTGGAATAACAATAACCAAGTAAATGAAAGACCCATACAATGAAAACATAAAAACACTCAAGAAAGAAATTGAGGAGGACCTTTGGAAAGACCTCACATGCTCCTGGATAGGTAGAATTAACATTGTGAAAATGGCAATCTTACCAAAAGCAGTATCTAGATTTAACACACTAAATAACACACCAATAAAAAGCCCAACTTCTTTCTTTACAGAGATAGAAAAAAATATCTCAAAATTCATATGGAACAAACCTGAAGGGAGGATTAGCCTATCACACTTCACCAGGGCCCCAGCTGAAACCATAGAGTAAAGGGGGAAATGGGCACAAGTGCAGCTTTCCTGATGAACTTGACACCAGAACAAGGGTGAAGGAGATAAACACAGAGAACATTCAAATCAAACTAAGCCAGATATCCAGAGACATAGAGGCTCCTAAGACCTCATCACTGAAGTGGAACTAAAATGAACCCAATGTGGCTCAAGGAAATTTGCAGAAGAGGGCACAGAAAGAATGTAGAGGCACAAGTTGAGTCATTATGCACAGAGACTTTGCCTCTCCCCCGTAACTGTTTGCTATGCCCACAATGCACAACCCACATTCCCCAATGAGGAGGGTCCCTTTGGAGGGGGGAGGTCAGGGAGGAGGCTACCAGTGGCACCAACTTGAATGTAGAATTAAAATAAAAAAGTAAAATGAAATAAAATAAAATAAATGAAAATATATCAAAATGATCAATTGTAAATGTTATTTGAGCAGATAAGAAATAGAAAAATTCTAGAAATCAACAGAAAATTGAACCAGTCTAAATGTCCATCAACAAATGAATGGATAAAAAATATGGTACATATACTGAATATTATTTTATATAATGATAAATAAAAAAGAAATCATAATATTTGCAGTAAAATATTAATCATTATGTTATGTAAAATAAACCAGTTTCAGAATTCCCCTTATATGCAGATTCTAAATTTATTACTATGTGTGTGTGTGTGTGTGTGTGTGTGTTTGCTTATTACAAAACTAGGCTGAGGATCATGAGAGGGAAGGGATAAGGAACTAGCTAGAGTGAGAGAGGAGATTAAGGAGGTTAGAAGGTGAAGTGAAATTTTGAGAACAAAATATAATTTATATATGTATATAGAGAGACAGAGAGAAAGAAAGAGAGAGAGAGAGATCAAGGTGAAACCCAGAAGTCTCTATTTTATCTTAATAATAGATATAAAAATGAGAATTCATTGCATTATAAAATACAATGTCTTTGATAAATTATCTTGACTAGGTTACTTAATGTAGGAAGGCCCAGCTTACCTGTGGGTCACATCATTTCATGAGACCAGGGTCTAGACTGTATAAAATGGAGATAGCAGGAGTCCTATATTGTATATAAAGGAATAAACTGGCTGAATAGGTGTATTTGGCATTCTCTGCTTTCTCACTGTGAGCTGATTGTGGTCAACAGTGCTGCTAGCTCCCACCACCATGCCTTCTCAACCATGAAGGACTATAAACTCAAGCATTAAACTGTAACAACCTCTTCCTCTCTTAAACTGATTTTGGTCAGTTATTCTGTCCTAGCAACAAGATATCATAAATTAACTTGGAAAAATTAAAGACAAAATAAATTCTTAAAAGAAATTATAGAATAAACACATCAGTAATAGATATGAAATAATAACTCAGTTATAGATTCTAACAACTTGAGTAAAAGCAGATGCCCCATTTATAACTAAGGATATGACTGCTCTTACATGTAACAAGGATAACACTTAACACAGAAATTCTATATCCAGCAAAAATATCATTCAGGAATGAAGGGAGGAAAAAAAATTCTCAGATAAAAAATAAATATGAATTTGGCCTAAGTAGACATACCTACTAAAATAACTATAAAAAGGACAGCTAGAGATTGGAATAGAGGTAGATGTAGAGATAGAGATATATATTAAGATGGAGATGAAGAAAGAGTTATAGCAAGGGACTTAGAAGTTCAGGAGGAAATTAATATACGTGTAAATAAAATAGATTGTACTCATAATTTATCAAAAACACTCCTGACAGTTCCAGTAAAAAAAAAAAATAAAAACTATAAAAGACCTAATTTTTTTATTATTTTATTTTTGGAGAGAGAGACACAGAGAGAGACAGACAGAGAAGGAGAGGGAGACAGATAGAGATGGGCGTGCCAGCAGTCTCTCAGCTGCTGTGAACGAAATCCAGATGTGTGCGCCCCCTTGTGGTCAAGTGAGACATTGTGCCCTTGCATCACTTTGCATCTGGCTAAACATGGGACCTGGAGATTGGAACCGGGTTCTTAGGCTTAGCAGGCAGGCGACTTAACCGCTAAGCCATTTCTCCAGCCCAAGACCTAATTTTTCACTCAGTTATGTATAGGAAATAACTTAAGACAATTATTTAACAAGTAGTGAGACTTAAATTATAGGTATGTTTTACTCAAAATGTCATTGTGTGTCAAGAGTATAAACATGCAAACCAATATAATGAAAAGTATTAAAGACAAATAAAGATGGAATTATTGAAACATAATGCAGTTACTCATGTAAATATCAATGAATAAAAGAGAATAACATGTAGAGAAAAACACACAGGGAGCATCACAAAATTATAAGGGGTAGGACTTCATGTCTAGCAGAATTAGGATCTTTGTGAGGTTAATCACTCTCTGAAACACTTTAAATAAAAACAACTGCAATAAGTCATTTTAAAAGTCTAAGAAGAAAAACAACAGAATAATAGAGTTAAATAATATATATTTAAGATAAACTCTTGGACTGGAGTATGACATTTCATGTTTGTAATATCATTTTGGGCTAACTCCCGGTCACCCTGCCAGCCAAGTTCTGCAGTACTGTAGCCAAAACCGAATACAATTTCAAACACCAGACAAAATTACAACACATATATCTATGATACAGTTTACTGGTTATATTGTCTACTACTAACATCAGGTCCCATGTTTAGCCAGACGCAAGTGATGGAAGCACACAATGCCTCATTTGCCCACAAGGGGGAGCACATGTCTGAAGTGCGTTCATAGCAGGCATGCCTATTTTCTCTCTCTCTCTCTCTCTCTCTCTCTCTCTCTCCCTCTTCCTCTCTGTCTCTTTCTCTCTCTGTCTCTCTCAAATAATAATAATAAAAATCCTTCTGAAATTAGATATTAGGTTTAAAAGGCAAAGATCATGTTGATACTATTGTTATGGGTGTATTGTTTAATATAAGGCAAATTAAAATCTTCTCAATATGGTGGCTATTGATTCACAGATCACTTTGTTGACACAGTGTACTATATTTGAGGACATGATAAAATAGCATAAACTAAAGTTGACCTAAAATGACTCTAACATGGCTCAGGGAAATTCGTGGACGTGGGGGCAGAAAGATTGTTAGAGCCATAAACTGGGTCATTATGCACAGAGACATTGCCTCTTCCACATATCTGATGGCTACCCACACAATGCATGACCCACATTCCCCAATGAGGAGGGTCCCTTCAGAGGGGGGAGGACAGGAAAGAGGCTAGCGATGGCACTAACATGAATGTATTCACATTATTTGCATAGCTAATAAAAATAAATAAATAATAAAAGAAAATAAAAGCATAAAGTACTGGCAAAAATTGTGGCTGCCCAAGGCTGTGATTTCAATAATGTCTGTGCTCACACAAAAGGCAGCTTGCTACACTAATTTTAATTCCAATTCTCTTGACATTTCTACCACATTTGACGTTATTCCTCTACCGGAAGTGTTAATTCCTTCAGTAATCCACAGGGATTACAATCAACTTCCTCCAAACTCCTGCTAATACTGATACTTATATATTGACTACCTACCATTAGTCATAATTTCCTGCTTATTTACAGGTAATATGGTGTGGCAGTTTGATTCAGGTGTCTGCCATAAACTTAGATATTTTGAATACTAGCCTCCCCAGCTGAAGGCAATTAAACCCCCTTGGAGGTGGTGTGTTGTTGGTGGTGGGCTTATAGATGTTATAGACAGTTTCCCATTGCCAGTGTTTGGCACACTCTCCTGTTCCTGTTGTCCACCTTATGTTGGCCAGGGGGTGGTGTCCATCCTCTGCTCATGCCATCATTTTCCTCTGCCATTATGGAACTTCCCCCAAGCCTATAAGCCAAAATAAACTCTTTTTATTTTTTTCCCACAGGCTGCTCTTGGTCGGGTGATTTCTGCCAGCAAGGTGAACCCGATTGCAAAATATAGTAAATAAATTCCACAATTTTCAGTTTACTTTTCCTAAAGCCAATCAGCAAAATTACCATATATGACAATTATATCATTACAAAATATATTTACTAGATAAGTTTTGGAAGCTGAAAGTCCCTTCTCCATGGACTCCAGAGTGGGTATTATATTAATAGACAAGAAAACTTTTAATATCATATGTGTCTCTATCACAACTTTTTGTTTTATTGTCAATAGGAGGGATATTTTTAAATAAATCTCTTTTTTTTTTCAAGTGGTTAAGTGTTAGTAGTAGACAATATAATCAGTAAACCACATCATAGCTGTGGTGGTATGATTCAGGTGTCCCCCATAAACTTAAGTGTTCTGAATGCTAGTCTCCCCAGCTGATGGCAATTGGAAATTAAAGCCTCCTGGAGGTGGTGTATTGTTGGGGGTGGGCTTATGGGTATTATATCCAGCTTCCCCTTGCCAGTGTTTGGCACACTCTCCTGTTGCTGTTGTCCACCTTATGTTGACCAGAGTGATGTCCACCCTCTGCTCATGCCATTGTTTTTCCTGCCATCATGGAGCTTCCCCCTCGAGCCTGTAAGCCAAAATAAACCTCTTTTTTCCCCACAAGCTGCTCTTAGTTGGGTGATTTCTGCCAGCAATGCGAATCTGACTGCAACAGTAAAGTGGTACCGAGGAGTGGGATTGCTGCTAGACACCTGACAGTGTGGCTTTGGCCTTTTGAAGCTGATTTTCAAGAGGAATGTGGAAGGACTTGAATTCTTGGCCTAAGAGATACCTTGCAGTGCTGTAAGTACAGCTTGATGGACTATTCTGGTCAGAGCTGAAAGACCTGAATGCAGTAAGAACTATGGACTGTGAGGTTTGGCTTATGAGGGTGAGAAAGAGCTTTTCTTGGACTGGGCTAGCAGTTTGTGTGAGAAGCTCACTGTTATGCCCGTGTCCTGAGAAGTTGTGCAGGGCTGCTTTGCGTAGAAATGAACTGGTGTGAGCAGAGGGATATGGCACAGAAAAAATGAAATCTTTGGGTGAAGTCTACCCGTTCAGCTGCAGTTGAGAGATTACAACCTTTGAGATTGGGCCAGCTGACCTGCAATGGGGCAACAGGAAGAATGCAGACTCTTTTGAAGGGGCCTGAATGCTTTGTTCTTCAAAGTCTGATTTATTCCCCCCTGGATTAACAAATTGGCACCCTACCTGGTGTTATGGAGTATAACAAATGCAGGAAAGAGAGTCATTGAGTTTGTAATGCGGTCTTGTGTTTTGGAAATGGCCATGGGCAGTGTGAAGCAGGTTTGCTGGATGCCTGCATGGAGATCCCATGGGGCCATGAGGATGGACTGTGGGTTGCAGTGGAGACCCAGTGGAGATGCCGGGACTATGAGATGGCTTCTGAGGAAAGCTGCCGGCCCTGGATGAAGTTTTCCAGGACTGTGAATAGCCTAGCTGGAGGGGCAGAATTGGAACTGCAGAGACTTGTTGCTGATCAGAATTATCGGACTTGGAGATTTGTCACTGACTAGTTGTTGGTTTGGAATTACAGAGTTTGATGTTTGCCCTAGTTGTTTTAAATCTTTATTGGTTGAATATTTCTTTGCTTTGCCCAATGTCATCCTTTGCAGTGTGAATGTTTATTGTGTGCCATTATGTTTTTTTTGGGGGGGATTGTTTTTGGTATTATGGCTCAGCTAAAAGACCTTGGAGTATGGGGATTGTTGGACCATCATTAGGATTGATTAAAAAAATGGGAGCTTTTAAAGTTGGATGAATGCATTGCATTTTACATCATGTATGGTTATTATTTATGGGGGCCAGGGGCAGAATGTGGTGGTTTGATTCAGGTGTCCCCCATAAACTTAAGTGTTCTGAATGCTGGTCTCCCCAGCTGATGGCAATTGGAAATTAAAGCCTCCTGGAGGTGGTGTATTCTTGGGGGCTGGGCTTATGGGTATTATAGCCAGCTTCCCCTTGCCAGTGTTTGGCACACTCTCCTGTTGCTGTTATCCACCTTATGTTGACCAGTGTGATGTCCACCCTCTGCTCATGCCATCGTTTTTCCTGCCATCATGGAGCTTCCCCTCGAGCCTGTAAGCCAAAATAAACCTCTTTTTTTCCCCACAAGCTGCTCTTAGTTGGGTGATTTCTGCCAGCAATGCGAACCTGACTGCAACAATAGCTATAGATGTTATTTGTATTTGTTGATTGATGTGTAGAACACTATAGTTCCATTTTATTTTTTATTTCTTGATAGTTTCATGCATGAATTCACTAAATCGTGATTATATTCACATCCCATTATCATCTTTTGTCTCCCTCCCACTAAACCCCTTCTTTTCAAAATGTCCCCTTTACTTTCATGTAATTCAAATTAGGGGTGCACACATGGGCATGAGTGAGAGGTTATTTATTAGAACACTATCAACTTTTTAGTTACTACACCACTGAAGAAAATTTCTCCCTTCCTCAGTAGCAGCCATCAACTTCTAATAGTTTCTTGGGGAAAGGTTTGGTTTTGTGAGACAGACCCTCCTGCAACTATGATAAATGCTATTGTTCAGGTAACCACAGTTGCTGTAAGTTCATGAAAGCAAGACAGCACTATACAACACTCCTCCCCTTTTCCTGCATCCTACACTCTTTCCACTCATCCTCTCCTGCACATGCTCCCCACACTGAAAGGGGTGATGCAGATATCACAGTTACAGCTCAGCAAGCAATGGTTGCACTCTCATGACCTATTAGTTTTGGCAGCAGCTGCTTCACACTGCAAAATGAAGTATCTTCAAGCAGATTCCCTATGATTTGTAAGGGCTTTCATGCTTTTGGATGACAAGTCAGCACTGGTTTTCTCTTGATAAAAATAAAACATACAACATTCACTAAATGGAGATTTAGCCTGTTCTTTGAAGGTTTGAAGTTTGGTTTTAACTTCTCTTCTTTGGTTCTGAAAATCCCCATGGCAACTTCTTTCTCTGATGACACTTCAACACTGAATCTGTCATTTAGAGTAGGTGCCCCTGCCATCCTCAGTTACTTTCACTAGATTGAGATAACTGTCTGCAGCGGCCATCCCAGCACATGCTGCTTCACCTTGCTCTTGTGTGTTACTTGAAATAGCTTCTTCCTTAGCTTCACAAAGCAAACTCTGCCACAGCCTTCTGAGGCTCCACAGAACTGAAGGAAGCCAAGCTCTTGCTGTGGATTAGGGTCTGGCTAAGGGAATATTAAGGCTATTTGATTGTCTATCAAGAGTACTAAAATTTTATACCTATCATTAAAATTCTAACCCTTTCTTTCTTTTAGTGTTTTTCAAGTTCTTTTGCTTTTCAGAACTTGGTTAATCATTTGCCACAAGAAGGCTGTCTAGCTTTTGTCCTATTTCAACTTTCATCATACCCTCCTCAGTAAAATTAATCATGTCTAATTGTTAATTTAAATTAAAAGACCTGTGAGTATTTCTGCTTGAATGCTTAGAGAGCAATGAAGGAATATTAACTGTCCTAATTTTAATATTGTTCTTCCAAGAGGAATAGGATGGCCCAAGGAGGCATAGAGATACAAGGAGCCCGGCAGTCACTGTAGGATCTTGTATAGTTGTGGGATGTGGTGATATGTCATAGGAAGCAGTTTTCCCTGAGGAGACATGAACACAAATCTATTCACTCAAAATTGGTCAAAAATAACAGAACAAAGCACAATTACACCAATAGCAGTCTTGGTGAAACAATAAGTTTATTTACTCATTTACTGTTATTTACTGTTGCAAGTCATGTTCGCATTGCTGGCATAAATCACCTGACCAAGACCAACTTGTGGGAATAAATGGTTTATTTTGGTTTACAGACCTGAGGGAAGCTTCATGATGCCAGGGGAAAACGATGGCATGAGCAGAGGGTGGACATCACTCCCTGGCCAACATAAGGTGGACAATAGCAACAGGAGAGTGTGCCAAACACTGGCATGAGGAAACTGGCTATATACTGCCTCCAGGAGGCATTAATTCCCAAATGTCCATCAGCTGAGAACCTAGCATTCAAAACACCTAAGTGTATGTGGGGCACATGAATCAAACCACCTCACTTACAGAGCAGCGTGAGGGATTACTGAGAGTAGCATGAATGACTGCCTCAAAGGCAGCTGCATCGCCACCTACCCCAGAATATGTGATAACTCAGGGAAGCTGCATCTCAGGAGCATGCTGCACAACCTGTAGGCAGCTCTGCTGGTCACTGGGTTCCTGCCACCTGTCCTTGCTTACCCCTTGTGTAACCTTAGAAAGAGGTTTTGCAATATATTTCCCAAACTTGTTGACCTCCTGACCCCTCCTCCTTCCAGGAGGGACTATTTTAATCTACAAGAATTTGTTGTACAGCATGGTCAGTGTCTGCTCCCCCACATTTGTTTACTGCTCTTATAAATTTGGTCAGTGATTCTGTGACCTTTTAAGTTTCATCTCTCCCAGACTTGTTTACCACCTGACTCCCTCTTCACTTAAGGAGGGCATATTTCAATTTGGAGGAATAGCAGTAAGATGTGGTCCAAAATACTTGCAAGAGAAACATCAAATTCACTGATCACAGATCAGCCTAACAGATGTAATAAAGCTGAAAAAAAGTTTAAAATATTGCCAGAATAATAAATATAAGAGAAACAGGAAATCACATGTTGTTGAAGTGGCACCAGTAAACTTGCTGGACCCAGTATTGCAACCAACCTTCAATCACACTTAAAATATGCAATATCTCAAGATACAATGAAGTTAAACAAAAAAGATATGTCTATAGATACTTAAGTTACAGAATAAATACATATTGGTAAGAAAATAAGTATTTCTATTAATGCACTTTTACTAAAGGAACATAATTTGGGCTGTATGTCTATGAATGGAAATGCAAAATGAAATTAACATTTAGATTCCAACAAGTAAGAAAAAATATGAAATTATCTGCCAAAATGCCTTTAAAGAAATAACAAAATAACTTTCATTAGGGAAAATGTGCTCACCTAGTGAATATCCTGAAGCTGATCAGACAATGTATTGACATGACACAAACACAGTTTTTTGATGGACATTTTCTTATTGACCTTGTAATGTGACTGCCACTAAGTCCCCATATGTGAATTTGGTCTTCCTTACTCTTTTTCTATTCAGATAGAAACTAATTTGTCAGTATGCCAGCTTTAACTAGCTGCGATGAAGCTAAGCTAATTTAATAGGAACTGTTCAATAGCTTCGACCGACCTGACACTCATTTAAAGTGGCTCTATGCCCCACTGTCTTTCATTATTCCCAATTCTTTCTTCAGAATAGTTGAATACCAAGTCAAATAATATGCTTAGCAGTCAATAGGCTGACTTTTTTCTCAAGGACATTCTCTTGGTGCCAGAAACTGTCAAGTGGAAAAACATGTACTGTGAAGGTGAGAGGACACTAATTAAATATACACAGCTCTAGCCAAAGAAGCAAGAGGCACAGCTTGCTGAAGGAAACTCCACCGGCTCTTGACTGAGGTCACAGCTGTTGACTTGCATAAGTTCCTCAGTTGCATTTTCTCTTGGCTATGATCTAACATTCCTGTATTTACATTAGGTACAGGCCATCCTTATGGAATGCTGCACAGTTCCAAGTGCAAACATTCTAGTTCAATTAGGTATGCTTCATTCATAGGTCAAGGAACTTCTTTACCTCTTTAGCTACACGGGCTGGTTTTAAACTATTAAAAGTTATGTGCAGGGCATGTAATGTGAGCAAGAAATAAACTTTGGTGTGCAAAGCTGAAGTAGGATGAGAGTACTTGTCAATGATGCTCTGGAATCAAGCAAAAGTTCTTTTGAAGCCCTTAATAATTCCTTAACTGTCAGCATGTGCTTGAGTCCCTTGCCCCATGTTTAACATGATAATGATAACGATTTTTTTTTTTACCTCTCACAGTTCTTGTGAGGCATAAAAGAGAAAATACATTTAAAGCTTTGCCACAATGTCTGGCACATTATAATAGCTATAGCTATCATTATGGGTTTGAATTTAAGAAATAGCACTTTTCAAGAGAACAGACTCAAGGGCTCTTTTCCTCTAATTAAATCAGTGTTTATTCTGCTCTAAACACTCTGCATTTCATGTGATTGACCTATAACTTGTTGATTTGATCATTTTTAAGCATCACAAAGTCAGTTGATTTTTTTAAAAAATAAGCTACATGCTAAGATGGCATCATTTCAAAGGTCTAGCAATCTGATTTCAGGGAGTCTTACTCTATGATAGGAGAATTGATTATAGGTGTAAATAAAATAGGCAACCTCTCCTATGCTACATTTCTTGATTAAATTTATCATCTGATTATCAAGGAATGAACCATTTTATAATAAACTCTGTATTAAAAACAATAAGATGCATCAAGTATGAAATACAGCTGGATGCTCTGGAGTTGAAGCATAAACAAAACACTCTTATGTTCATCCATTGTCAATTTGAGTCAAACAGAATGAGCTTTGGGGAAAATAATCCAAAATTTACCATTTATCCTTCTCATGTTGTCAGATACACACTGGATATTTCCTAGACCATTTGGACAGCATTCAATACATCTAAACTTGAATCTCTCTTTATTGGTTTAGGATACACTGATTCACAAATTTGATCCTTGGTAAAACATTCTGGAAAGAGAGATACATAAGAATGAGAATATGATGTCTTCACTAACAGAAACAACATGCAAGTATACCTGATTTCTCTTAAAGGATTGTTCTGATTTGCTTTAGATGAGCTGTAGTATTTTACTCTTGTGTCTTTGAATTAAGCATCCTGTTTTTACTCAAAGTATCAACAATTTTACAATATAGTGTGAATGATGTTTACCTAAACTCTCTGAATTTGTAAATAATGAATATACAAATGTAAACAAAGAAATAAATACAAACAAATAATTTATAATAAACCATTCACAGATAGGCTATCGACATTTTTGTTTCTTACATTCAAGAATTTTTAGATATATTTACATATATATTCATACATATGCTCATATATTTTTTCAAATAATGAACTCATTCATATATAAATATTTATGTAAATATTTATATGTACATATGAATATTATTTATAAATATATTTTTAAGATATATTTAAGCTTTTTTCAAGTTTATAGACTTTGAACATATTTTCATGATAGAATACACTAAATTCCATCATTGTTTGGGCTGCCTTAATTTTAAAAAGATGTGTGGAATCTAAAAGTCTTGAACTTTTAGAACTAGAGAGTATAATAAGTATTACCAGATACCTAAGAAGGTTAGGTAGGCAGCAGATTATGAAGACTGGGGAAGTATGTAGACAGAAGGCAGATACTATTTAATGGATACAAAGTTTCAGTTATAATAAAGGAATACCTTCTGAGAAACTATCTTTAAATGTTCCTACAAAAATGAAACAATAACTTTGTAATATATTGCATATATTAATTAGCCTATACTTATGTTAATTACTTAGTTTTATCATTCCACAACATACAAAACATAACATTAAATCATATAAATGTACATAATTATTTTTCAATTTAAAATAAAACAAAAATCAAAATTGTGTACATGTATGACAGAAAATATAAGGAGGAATTTTATGTATTGTTTTCTCTTTTATCCTCTCAATTGCCTAATATAAGTCTTACTCTCTGTAACTTAGAGAAATCACAGCTTCTGTACTTTACTCTTATATTTTAAAAGTTGTTGAAGGATAATTATTTAAAAATAAAAACTAGGCTGATGAGATGGCTTAGCTTTTGACACATTTGCCTGTGAAGCCTAAGGACCCAGGTTCAATTCCCCAGTGCCCATATTATCCAGTTGCAAGTACCCATATTATCCAGTTGCACAAGGTGGCCAATGTATCTGGAGTTTGTTTGCAATGGCTGGAGGCCCTGGCATGCTCATTAATATTCTCTTCCTCTCCCTCTTCTTCTCTCTCAAATAAATATAAAGAAATAAAATATTTTAAAATACTCAAAATATATAGAATTATATCTAATATCAATAAACAAAAATAAATATCTTTCATTTCTTAAGAAGAGCAAACTAGGTCTATGTGTCAAGCACAATGGCAGAAGTCTTTCATGGGTTGATTCATTTAATCCCCATACTAATTATATAAGACAGGTATTTTCCTCCTTTATTAGATAATTAATCAGAAAGTTTAATTCATTTGTCATTAGCCAGATATATAGGACATAGTAGAGAAAGAATTCAAGCCAAGATAATTTGAACTCAGAGCTTGTATGAACAACCAATTTATTTTTCATGACAATCTAATCTACAAAAGGCAAGGTAAATTATTGGCATCATGTGACCTGTAATGTGAAAGATTCAGATGGGATTGTGAAGTCCATAACAATGGTATTTCCATGTCAATTTTGTAATCTCTAAGGAAGAAATTATACAATAATGCATTTGATGTCAGTTTTCTGAAGAATAAACTAGCTTAGTAATCAGTCCCTTGCAATAATACAGTTTTTGTCAGATACAAGAATTCTAGTCACGACTGTTATTTTTCAAAAAATACTGATAGTTTCCAAATTCTGATTTGGCAAAATGGTATCTTTTAGGTATCTGACCTGGTCAACATTAAGTTGAACACATAGGGAGAAAGGTGAACTTCCACATTTGGTTTAAATATATAAAATGGGAAGAATGACATGTATAATATATACTGAAATTAAATTTTAAAGTAACACATTTCTTTCCAACAATTGTCATACATCTGTAGTAGTACCACACACTCTCAATTTCACTTTATTTTTTACTGCAACTCAACTAAAGCATCCTTGTGTGTCTCATTTTTTTTCACAGCTAAAGGGCACATAGACATGTGGGAGAGGATACTCAAATTTCAAGAGAATACCTAAAAATCAGGAGTTATAATACTTATATTCAATCATTTAATCCCATTAAAAAAGTCTCACATTTTTCCTAGATAAAACCTGATAGCCTCTAGCTTTTATTAGAACTTAATAGATATTACATGTAACAAGCATGTCACTGATATTGCTGAACATCAAAAATAGGATTCAGATATAAAAGTATTAATGAGAAATGCTTCTAGCAAGACCTTTCTTCTAAAATATAGGATGTATAATTATTTTATGAAAGAGAAATGATGATGATCACACTTACAGAAGAAATTAAATCATTCATGAGAAGGCTATCAAATACTTGAAAACTGATAAAACTGGAATATATATTAATGAAGATGACTCCCCCCAAAATAAGTGGTTAAGATTCCAGTAACTATAAACAGTTAAGGCAGCCATTTAAAATCTTTCTGAAACTATCCTAGGCATACAGTTGCATGCCTTGAATCCCAGTACTCTGGAGGCAGAGGTAGGAGGATCAAAATGAGTTCAAGGCCATCCTGAAAACACATGGTGAATTCCAGGACAACTTGGCCTAGCGTGAGACCATACCTCAAAAACAAAACAAAACAAACAAACAAAAACTTTCAGAAGTTAATAAGCATGCATGAAAGTTTCCATGCAAAACTTCCAAAGTCATATCCTTTTAATAATATCATATACGTTTTCAAATTATACATTATGTGGAAATAATCCACCCTTATACTGCTAGATTGCAGATCAAGACAAATTAACGTAAGAATAACAAATTATAGGTCAGTGATTTCAATTCTAATAACAGATACCATAATCATAAATGAAAAGATAAATAAATTATACTGACTATGAAAATTAAAAGCACTCTATGACAAATATCTCTTTATATACAAGAAAGTTCAAGAAAATTTGAAAATATATACATGCAATTTGTCAATTTAAAGGTGGAAATGGTCTGATAATTTCAATGTAATTAAGATTTTTGGAGAAATAAATATTAATTTATGAATGAAAAAAGAAGTAATAGGTGTGGGTAGCTCATGCCTGTAATCCCAGCACTTGGGCAGAAGCCAACCTGACCTATATAGCAAGAATATCTAAAACAAACAAGCATAAAAAGTGAAAACATTAGTGATACTTAATGAATTAGAGAATAAAGAGATTTACTTAAATTTAGTAAAAAACAATCTGCTAGAATCCATAACAATGTCATCCTAAATGAGAAAATTTTAAATTATTCTTTCCAAATCAAACAAAAGACATGGTGGCCTACTATTACCTCATGAGTACAGTATTGGTCTATGGCTTCTAGTCAGATAAGTCTAATTGAATCCACCTATACAAGAATGAGATTAAATCTATATTTCTTACCTGCATGCAAATCAACTTAAAATGGATTAAGAACCTTAATTTACAAATTTACAAAATGGATTAAAGACCTTAATTTACAACCTTCACTGATGAAACTGCTAGAGGGAAATATACAGTAAACACTTGAAGACATAGCTATAAATGAAGATATAGATAAAGGCAAGAATTTCTCAGCAGGCTTCCAATAGCACAGAAAATAGCTCCCCAAGTTTGATAAATGAAATCACATGAAATGAAAGACTTGTCTGAATCAAAGAAATCTTTTAGTAGAGCCAATAGATAGCCAATCAGAATTTAAGAAAATCTTTACCTGCTATACTTAAACCATGGGGTAAATATATAAAATATGTAAAAAGCTAAAGAAAAAAAAAAAAAAAAGAACTGTGCTGCCAATCAATCAGACTAATAAAATTTACAATATCAAGAAAATAGAATCACCTTATATGTTCACAAATAGATGAATGGATAATTAAAATATGGTACATTTTATAGTGAAATTTTACTCAGATGTGAAGAGAAAATAACATTGTAGGAAGGTAGATAGATCTGTGATATATTAAGCGAGATAACCCAGACCAGAAAGATAATTACCACATGATCTCTCTCAATTGTAGATCCTTAGCTAAAATTTTTACATATATATGCATGTACATGTGGGTTTAGGTATACATATAGGTCATGTAACTAAAAAGGAAACCATGAGAAGAAAAGAAGTATTGCAGAAGAGGTGGGGTCAGTTATAGAACACATGTGACTTGAAATGGAAGGGAAGCTCCTCAGAGGTGGAAGCATAAGGTAGAAAAAAGTTGCAAGGGGATGTGGGAGAGATAGTGGAAGATGATGAACAAAAAATATGTTTGAAAATACCACATTCAGATTTAAGACTTTGTATGCTAATGATAAATAAAAGTTAAAACCAAAGAAAAATTTGAAAAGTAGAATTTTTAAATTCTTGAGAAAGTTAATCAAAAGGAATGACTTTGCCAGAAAATATGGGCAAACCTGTTGATCTATGGATTTCTCATACATTCTTTTGTATTTTTTGGAGAGAGACAGAGAGAGAAAGAGAGGGGGGAGGGAGAGGAAGACAGAAATGGGTGAGCCAGCAGTCTATCAGCTGCTGCGAACGAAATCCAGATGCATGCGCCCCCTTGTTGTTAAGTGCAGCATTGCGCCCTTGCATCACTGCATCTAGCTAAACATGGGCCTGGAGATTGGAATGGCTGGAGATTGGAACCAGCGTTCTTATAAAGAATGGTTAATAATAGCAATGCATCACAAAACCTTCAAAAGGAACCCAGAATGTTTTGTGAACCATTTTTTATGTGGCAGTATAAGTTAGTTTTAAAATCAGCACTTTATCAGAATAATAATATAATTAAAGTACCTCCCTGTTGGACATTGGAAAAAATGGGCTGGGACTGTGAGGAAGCTGGCCTGAACTGTTGGACATGGCCGAGGACCTTGGGCTGTGGGGCTTGCAGCTGGCCTTATCATCGGGAACCCACCTTGGCAACAGTGACTGGCCTTCCCTACCCTTGGGCAAGGTTGTAGTGTGCCCTGTTATTGACTAGAGTGGGCAGAACTGGCGAGGCCCTCCCCCCTTGATCCCAAAAGCATATGACCATCCCGTAAGTCAGGATTTGCCCTTCCCCTATAGTTCCTGACCTTGTGGCTAGCTGCCCAAGAGACTCTTATGTGGCTGAAGTCACATAGCTTTTCCTGCCATTTCTCTTATCTCTCTTACAGTTCCTCCCTCACAACTCTGAAGTCACGTAGCTTTTCCCACAACTATCTCCCTTACACTTCTGCCTTTCAACCAATAAGATAGCAACCCAAAATTATGTAGCCAATTGCCATATAGTCTGTATGTGCCTTCTCAACCTTTCTCAAGTGTTTATAAACCCACTCCTCTTTTGAATAAATGAGTGCTGTCCACACTCACCCACTCCAGGAACCTGTTTCTCCCCCCAACTCTTCCTGTGCCTGGGACATCAGTGGCCAACTACCCCCGGGGATGGCAAAGAACCACACCTCCCAGCTGAAACATCAAATCCTGTGTAGTGTGAGCATGTGTGGTAATTGTGAGAAATTAACTAAGGATGGTAATGGTAGCAGGATTCAAGATTCTCAAATGCTTTATCACATAGTGGAGCAATTCTTGCTTTTTAGGGGTTTTGATTGTTATTTTATTTTAAATATATCTCATTACTTTTATACATAATGCATAAGAGGAGGTGGTTTTGAAGGACAAATGATGCTAATAATAAACATGATAATTTGCTTTGTGATCATCATACGAGACTTAGTGATTGCAATAATACAACTAAAATGCCCATTCAAATTTAGATGCTTGTGGTGGTTTGATTCATGAGTCCTCCATAAACTGACATGTTCTGAATGCTAGGTTCCCAGCTGATGGATATTTGGAAATTAACACCTCCTGGAGTTATTGTTGGGGGTGGGCTTATGGGCATTACAGCCAGTTTTCCCTTGCCAGTGTTTGACAAACTCTCCTGATGCTATTGTCCACCTGACGTTGGTAAGGAGGTGATATCTACCCTCTGCTCATGCCATTATTTTACTCTGTAATCATGGAGTTTCTCTATACTATGAAAGCCAGAATAAACTTTTTTCCCACAAGTTACTCTTGGTTGGGTGATTTCTGCCAGCAATGCAAACCTGACTGCAACATGCTTCTGTTTCAAAAACCAGTGATTAAGAAGGAAATGCAATGCTGAGTGTGATGGTTAAGTTCTGTTGTCAACTTGGTCAATTTAGGAATCCACAGACATTCCTCTTGATTGGGTCCCTGAGATTGTTTCCAGGAAGGATTGACTTAAGAAGGAAATCCTTCCTCCAGAGTGAGCTTTTTACCCAGAGTGGGCAACCCTCCGAGTAGTGGTAGTGGACTTTATGTAAGGAAGCTTTGGGAGAAAATAACCCCCTTTCTACCTCCTAACTTTTGGTGAGTGCTTTCATGGATATGCATCTATCCGGTTTGGCTATACATCATTGGCTTTGGAACCATGTCTCCCCATCCTTCCAACATGGACTGAAGATCAGTATCTCCCCAGGAAGATTTCTGGCCTTCATTACTGAATTGAGACTGCTGAGGCTTCCAGCCAGGTGGACTGAGCAGCTACCACATTCCTTAACACTCAGGTCTGCAGACTGCTACTTTTGGACAGATGTAAGATAATCCAATAAGTTCCCCTTTTAATAAAATTTATTCTGTTGGTTCACAGAACCCTGACTAATACATTGAGCATATACATTTTTTTTTAATTTTCACTCATTGAAAACAGTCATTCATACCTACAATATATATTATTTTACAAAGAACTTCCTGAAAACATATTAACCTTGATTCTAGGTTTGGCAGTTCACAAATAAGATTTCTTCTTACATACTTAATTTGAAATACATTTGAAAGTATGTATGATCTACTAAATATTAACAAATAAAATGTGTGTTTGCTTAGTATTAATATTGTTAAATGCATGCCATATAATATTTAAAGGAGTACATTCACAGGATTGGGATTTTTTTTTCTTTTTTTTTCCTAAACTCATTTCTAGCCTGTTGTAGTAGATCTTATAATAGTGTAGGCTTTGGCATCCTCTCATCATGGGCTTGGCTATCTTCTTGTCAGTCTCCAGTCCTAATACTGAGGGAGCAAACATTACAGTAACTTCATTCCATTTTACACCCTGTCTCTATGTTAAAATTATGTTCAAATATTTTAAATAGATTGATGTTTTTGATTTTTCATTGTGTATTTTCATTATGCATCTCACTGTATAAAATAGGGATATTTAAGAAACTGTGCTAGAGTCTCCAAACCCCAAATATGACCCTTCCCTTAGTATAGAATGATGTGACTATGTGTAATGTTGCTTTAGTATTGCACTTTGATGTCAAGAGACTTGGCATGAAAGACTGTTTGGTTCTACAAGAAGAAAATTATGTCTTCTTGAAAATCTGAGAAGCACAATCAAGGCAGCCATTTTCATAAATGAAACCTACTAATAGAAATTATCAGAGTATCAAAATCTCACACACTTAACAACTGAATCCTACTATGCATCATTCACTTCGAAATGCAAGTTCCAACAAACTTTCCTTTATATCTTTTCTAATACTGTTTTAATACTGAGAAGATATTATTGCATGCTATTTATAAAGGAACCATGTAGTAAGTTATTAATTATTTGAAGTACTAAAGAAATAGAGTTTTTGATTTATCAAATAATTGATGCAAATGGACTGAATAGATTTAGTGCCAATTTGCACATCGTGTCACATATTGGCATATAAGATTCAGAAAAGAAATAGTACAGTATTATGAAGGATATATTAGGAGCTGGAATGATGACCAAATGGATGAAGTACTTGCCATGAAAGCATAAATACCAGAGTTTCAATCTCTATCAGCCATGTATATTTTGGACAGGGCATAATGTCATGACTGTAATCCCAGTACCTAGAAGGCAGAGACAGGGGATCCTTGGAACAAGCTGGCTAGCTAAACTAGCTAAATCTGTGGGCTTTAGGTTTATGCTAGAGATCTTGCTTCAAAAAATGAACCATTTACCTTCAGTAAATGAAATTCAGAGCTATTAAAAAAAGAATTAATGTCAAGCTTTGATTTCCACACATATGCAAACATATGCATGTGCAACCATACATACACATTCACCCACAAACATGCATACATACATGCATACCACATATACCCATGTGAAAAAATGAAATATTGAATTCATATCTGTGGCGAGCCCTTCCCAAACCAGCAGGAAAGGAACAGCCACAAACGAAGATCCTTCTTGTATCACAGTTTTATTGGAGAGCACTTGGTTAACAGATGAGTTGATGGCGGAGAGCGGGGGCCCAAATCTGCAGCTGCTTTTATAGAGTGTACTGCTACAAGGCGTTTACTGATTGGTTGCGACCAGCTTGCCATCACCAGGTGCCACGGGATAGGCTTGGGACAGGTTGCGTCAAGCGCATGCGCATACCTTAGACACGGTTGGCGCCAAGGCACTGTCTAATATGGAGGAGCCAGCGCCATCTTGTAATGGCGACTGCTTACGGCTCCCTGCAGTTCCCCCTTCTTGTTTAAACGCAACAGGCGAGGGTAGAGGTCTGATCTCTGATGCTCGAGAGGACATTGTGATGACCCCAGACCTAGTGGCCAGCCAGGCTGGTGTCACACCCGTCTAGTACCTTTTCTCAGAGATGGGATTACAGTACCAACCCATATGCAATCAGACATGCCCTCCATGAAGCTGCTAAGAGCTCGCCTCACGTGCAGTACTTTGTCTCGCATCCTGAGCGTGATGAATGCCGTGCTCCCAACACCAACCCTCTGCCCATCCTTGTGCAATGGGCACTTCAAGCCCTAAGGGTGCAAGGGCCAGGGGAAACTAGGTGCTTTTTAGGGCCGATAGCCAAATCTGGGGGGAGGACCCACACTCCAAAGCAGCAAGTGCCTGAGAAATGACCACCTTGTCCCGCCTGGTCTGGGCTCGCAGGCGGCAGATCAGCCATAGACACAGCAGACATCCCCCTATACAGCAGGCAGCAAACAGTCCCACTCCAACCCATTCCTTAAAAAAAATTAAAAGCAGAGGAGATCCAGGAAGTAAGGCCCTGTGCAAGACTAAGATCCACTCTCGTGGAATTAATAGCAATAAGCAGATAAAGAAAAGGGGGGTGCACACAAACCGGGGCAGGGGGGAATGTCTGATTAGGAGCATAATGTTCACAAGGATGACCCAGAGTGAAAACTCCCCCCGAGATATTTAGGAGGCTCCAGTCCGCTGAGAAATCCCCCTCCGCTTCCTCCTTCTTTTTTGACGTTGAGGTCTCATGCCCTGACACATTGTTGCAAGCAATTTGTCCCCCCAACAGCAAAACCAATGGAGACACATCCGTACAGGAACCATTGACCCCATATAGCACCCACTTTGAAAATGGATTAATTCTGGAATCTTGAAGAAAGAGTCCCTCCGACCATGCCCCTGACCTAGGCGGGGGACCCCTCATAGCTGGTGATATGGTGAAGAGATGATTTGCATCAGCCCAGGCGACCGAAGTGCTCTGGCACTCTGACCATGGCCAGAGTTCCCCTTCAAACCAGGCAAAACTCTGCTGACGAAGTCTTATACAAGAGTCATCAGTCTGATTCCACTGCAAAAAACAAAGAGTTCAACAAAGGAGCAGGACTCCCCATGGGGACCACCTGTTGGTCCTCCTGAAGGGAAGGGAGGCCTAGTTCCTTATTCATGGTGAAGAAACGTGGAAACACAGACGCTTGATGAGGAACTGGCATCGGCTTCGGGAAGGCTGACAAAATTGCTCTGCTTTCCTGAGGAAGGATGGACTGTTCTCACCAACCGGCTTGGAACCCAGTGGGGCGACTCCTGGTCCTGTGGAAAAACACAAACAGCTCCCCTGGATCTTAACAAGATCCGGTCCTTTCCATTTGTTATCTAGGACATCTTTCCACATCACTACTTTCCTGGGTGCCTGGGCCACATCTTGACTGTGCCTGTCAGCTGCAGACTTATCATTATTGTCCAAAATTAAAAAATTAAGGGTGAAGAGGCTAGGGGTTGCATCTTCTGTTATCCCCCTCTTTTGTTTAAATAAGATGGCTTTGATATTTTTATTGGCTCTCTCCACAATGCCTTGGCCTTGTGGGTTATAAGGCAGGCCAGTGGTGTGGGCAACTTGCATCTGCGCACAAAAGGCCCGAAAACCAGTAGATGTATATGCCGGGCCATTATCAGTTTTTAGACGGCGCAGCTTTTTCCACGCTGCCCAGGCTTCCAGGCAGTGGGTTTTTACATGAGAAGCCTTCTCATCCGCCAACAGCGAGGCGAAGATAACTCCCGAGCAAGTATCCACTGAGACATGTAAATATTTCAACCTTTCAAACTCAGGGAGATGAGTTACATCCATTTGCCAAAGATCACCAGGACGGAGGCCTCGGGGATTAACACCCACATGAGGGGAGGGCAGAAAAGTAGTCTCAGCCTGACCTTGAACAATGATCCTCTCACCTCTGCCTCCTGAGGGCTAAGATTCACATCCAGCCCTACCTTTTTGACCTTCTTTGTGATCTATGTATACAGAACTTTACTCATCCCCAGCAGAGGGCGCCGCGGCGACAACAAATGTGCCTGTCAGCCCCCGCCCCTGCGGATCACCTCTGGTTGAACTTTTTTTTTTTTTTTTTTTTTTTTTTTTAAATATCTCCTCCTCTTGTTGTGATTTAGATTCTGAACTACTCTTATCATCTGCCTCCAGCCACTGTTTACATGGGTACTGGAGAATTGAGCCTCGAATCAGGGTCCTTAGGCTCTACAGGCAAGTGTTTAACAATTAAGGCATTTTTTTATCTTTATGTTAATGGGAAGGCAGCGAAGGGTGGGACAATGGTGTGTAGGATATAGCCATATAGACTTGAAAAATAGGATTTTTACCTCTAGCAGGGCAATATGAATGTCTCCAGCTGTTTTTTTATTTTTAAAAGTAAATACTTTGGGCCCCGTGGGACACTTAGTTAAGAGCATAGAGGGAGCGTCTAGAGGCAAAGGGGTGGAGACGGCAGCGGCTCGCCTCATGGCCTCATGGCGGACCGCCTGCCCGTTCCTAAGATATTTTTAAAGCAAGTTGACAAAAGTGACCAAAAATGACGCCTGGAGGAGCGGGCAGGCGCGCAGCCAGTGAGGCTCTGGGCAGTGCTCGGCCGGGCTGGAGCCGCCCGCTTAGGACTGTCCCATTCGGCTCGCTCCCGCACAAGATGTCGGGCGGAGCCTGGCGGACCAGTGACTTGTGCTCCACGCCAAACCTGGCTTTGGGACATTTGGGGAACTTGAGTTTGTATTTGATCATAGTTTACATTTACAGAAAGTTACATGGAGGAGCTGTCCTTCACCAGGGCTTTGAGCACATTTGCCTTAGGCAGTGGTTAGGGGCTGAAAAGAGCTGAAAAGATAGCTGCCTGGTGGCGGCTTGGGTGGCGGCCTTGGGATAAAGGAGATTTTATTTAAATGAGGAGGCAAAACATTTAAAGTCTCCTCTAATGCAGGATACGATCCTCCGGGGCCTCTCTGCCCCTTCCGGGGGCATGAATGAGCCTCGCCTATCTCCTCAAGTTTTCCTTTAGACTTTTTCTTTTTTTTTGTCTCTTTTTTGACTGGATCCTATTTTTCCCTTTTGTTTCTTCCTAGGCCTAGCATGTGAGTCCCCGCTAGTATCTGACTCTGAAAGACTGTCCTGATGTTGGGCTAAAGCTCCTTGCCCCTCCCCAATTATTTCCGCATGTTTATCGCTATAAAACCCCAAACAAAACAGGCAAAAACAGGCGAGGAAAGCCAGGGTCAGTCGAAAAATCCATCAGAGAACAAAGCCGGGGATGACTTACCGACGTCTACCTCTCCGTGTGTCAAGTTCTGAATCTTCTTCGGCCCTCCGCCTGGCGTCTTTGAAAGGTCCGGCGTCCCGGGCTTTCGGCACCACTTTGCGGCGAGCCCTTCCCAAACCAGCAGGAAAGGAACAGCCACAAACGAAGATCCTTCTTGTATCACAGTTTTATTGGAGAGCACTTGGTTAACAGATGAGTTGATGGCGGAGGGCGGGGGCCCAAATCTGCAGCTGCTTTTATAGAGTGTACTGCTACAAGGCGTTTACTGATTGGTTGCGACCAGCTTGCCATCACCAGGTGCCACGGGATAGGCTTGGGACAGGTTGCGTCAAGCGCATGCGCATACCTTAGACACGGTTGGCGCCAAGGCACTGTCTAATATGGAGGAGCCAGCGCCATCTTGTAATGGCGACTGCTTACGGCTCCCTGCACATATCCATTAGCACAGAAGCCCTAAAGAACTATCAATAAATTAAATTTTGAAAGCATTTTCATGAGTATAATGATCAAATGCCACTGATCCTATGTTGGAAACTTTCTCATTAATATAGCACAGAATTTACATAAAATTAGTAAAATTATTTTTTAAAATATATGTAACTAAAATGGATAAAAAACATGAATTATAGAAGAAAACAAGAGATCTAACAAATTAAAAAGACTCAAAAAATAGAGATATAGCATATTCCTGATAGTATAAGGTAAAATTTCCCAAATGCGTGTACCACACATGTGTCACTACAACAAATTATTAAAATCAAAATACATTAAGGAACATAACAAATACTCTAAAATTTATCTGGGACAAAAATGAAAGAATGGCTGGAGAGATGGTTTAGCAGTTAAGGGACTTGTCTGCACAGCCTAAGGACCCAGGTTCAATTCCCTAGTAAAAGCCAGATTCACCAGGTGGCACATGCATCTGGAGTTCATTTATAGTGGCTAGAGGCCCTGGGGTGCCCTTCTCCCCCACCCGCCTCTTATCTATCTCTATCTGCCTCTTTCTCTCTCAAATAAATAAAAAAATATTTTCATAAAATGAAATAAATACACATAAGAAGACCTAAAAATTGAGAACATTTTGTAATGCACTATGCAAAGTTGAACTACTGCCCAAGATCTAGTCACATCTCAATCCACAGATGCTCTTAAAAGTACTGTATTTGTAACAGGCCTCTTATGACATAACTAAGTTGAGGATTGTGAGGTGAGGAACTTATTCTGACTGAAGATATATGCCCTTGCATAGGTGAGTTACAGGGATATTGCCCAAGTTGAGGAGCAGGTGTTGTGAAGATGGAAGTAAACAATGAATTTAAATGTCCACAAGCTAAGGGAAACGTATATCTACCAGAACAACACTTCCTGTAGAGTCTCTAATAGGTATGTAATCCTGCTTATACACTGATTTTAGACATCTGGCTTTCCAAACTGTTAGTGAATAAATTTTTGTTTCAAAGCCTCCAAATTTGTGATGAATTGGTTTCAGAAGCCATAGGAAACAAAGATACTCTTCCAGAGACCATAATATGCACCAAAATACTATTGCCTTGGAACAAAGAAAACTCAATACTAAACAAATCCGTTAGCAATTTACTGTATAATAAATGTGGTTAATTATATAAACAGGGAAATATTATATATTGATAAACCATATTGGGACAATTGGATGACTACTTTTAGAAAATCAATCCCCCTCCCAAAAAAAATAATTTTACTCTTCTGACCAAAGGAGCATTCTCCAGGAAAAATGTCTTTGGATTTGATATACAAATTTATCTCTTCCTTTTTCTTAAATCCTAAATGGACTAGATGTGAACTGTAATATCCATCTCCTGGGGCCTTCAGCCTACTCAGCATTCAACTGAAACTGCATGGCAGACTTCACTCTGTTTATAACTGCGTATCTACACCACAGTTTTTAAAATTGGTATCCTTCACTTGTTTATAATAAATGTATTTCTATATTAATCCATATTCTATTGTTTCTGTTATTCTGAAGAATCACAACTAATACAATAGAGGATGATATCATTTTAAAAATGTCCCCAGACAGGGAAAAAAAAAAAACCTATGTGGACTATGTACACAAGTGACAAGACATAAAGAAAACTAAGCAAAATGAAGGAACATTAAAATAATACATAGTAGAACATGGGATTTCCTGGGATAATTCTAAAATGGAGGTAATTTTCTGATAATTGATTTGAATATATGCTCTTTATGTTATAAAGAACAAAAAGGTTAAAATACAATGAACTTATCTTGCTACCATATCAACAGGTCATACATTAATAAAAGTACATATAGGAGAAAAAGCTTCAAGGTTCAAAATCTGTCTAATCAGAGTTCTGAGAAGATTACAAATACCATAGACAATGACTCTGGAGAAATCTGTCATTTATTGGCACCTACAGTTACAACAAACATGAAACAAAGCCTGACTCCTAGTCATATAACAAGAAACTTTACTTTACAGGGCTATTTGGCACAAATTCTATTACATTATATATCAGATCAAGTGTTAAAGTTACTTTCTCATGGCTAGGACAAACACCCACCCAGAAGCACCTTATGGGAGGAAAGGGTTTTTATCAGGCTTACAGAATCCATAGGAAACACCATCAATGGCAGAGGAAGTTGGCTCATTTTAGCATCCACAGCAGACAGAAACATCTGCCAGCAGCACCAAGCACTAGCAACCAGAGTTCAAACTGCTTCTCTCTACACAGGTAGTAGATGTGGACTACAAGATCTGCCTCAATGACATTTCCTCACCAGCAGGGCTCTGCCCACCAGACATTCAGGTTGGAAGTTCAGTCTTAATAAAAACTCCCTGAGGCTGTGGGGGACATACATTCACATTCAAGCCACTCTATCAAATGTATCACAAAAAAATTTGAGGCACACTAAAAGATAAGAATAAATAATCTCACAAAGTAATAAGGGAAGCATCAGATGACACTCTAATATGATATAGATCTTGAATTATCAAGGAGATAATTTAAAATAATATTTTAGCAATACTAGTGGAAATACATATAATATTTGGGGCCAGACAGGCAGGTAGAGATAAAAATAATTTAAGCTAAGAAAAAATGCTATAAACTAGAAACATTAGCATCAAAATTTGTAAAAAAAAATGAATAAAAATAAACCACCTCTGATAAGATTAGTAGGAGACTTGTCATGATCAAGGAAAGACTTGGGAAAAAGGAAGAAATTTTCATAAACATTCATAAAACCAGTACACAAGTATATGAAAAATATATGAAATGAATAAACTGTGTGATGACTATAAAATGCTTAACACAAGCATAATGGGAATATAGGGAACAGGCATCAACCTATAAGAGATAGTGGCTAAGCAACACTTTTGTAGTGCTAGTGTTTGATCTTAGGGCCTCTAGCATGCTAGACCAGTGCTCTACCACTGAGCTACTTCCCTAACCCCATATACCTGAGAAACTTCACCAAATTAATCATAATGAAAATAAGGAATATAAAAAAATAAAACAAAGAAACCCTTGAAAGAATCTAGACAGGAAGCCATTACTTTAAATAGAGGGGAACAAAAGAAGAGAATTAGAGTGGAATTTTTATCTGAAATGTGAAAGCAAAAATAGAAGATGAGGAAAGAAAAGATAACCCACAACTCCATGGTGGATAACAGCAATCCCCACTGAGGAAGGTCCTCAGTGGAATGGGGGCAGAGGGAAGGGAAATGATGATACCAACACATTATGTGTCCATACAAAGTTTCTACTTAATAAAAAAATTTAAAAAATTAAAGACAATTGCTGTTCTAGGAAAATTATTTTCAACATACATATTACAGCTAAACCAAATCTTAATATTATAGGATTACTCACTCTAGAACCTCATGTTTTACTAAGAGCTCTGCCTTTTCTATCCTCTTAAACTATAATTTTTTGCTCTGCTTGACTTTCCTAAAAAATATTAATATTATACTCACACACACATACACACACAAATACAAAGTATTTTTAAAAATATGAAATTTCTACAAATTGATAAGAAAATCAGTACATCAGGGAAAATATGAGAAGAATACATGGATAATAGTCTCGAATGCCATCAGCCACTAAAAATAAGGTAATATTACCAATTTTACCAGAAATACTGTGGCAGCATTCAAAAAATAATGTTTCTTTCCATGTGATTGACAAAAACAACACTCTCCATGATTGGTTAGGATGTACAGAAATTGGCACTTTTACACAGTATTCATTGGGCTATCATTTATGAGGGCAATTTGGGAGTACTCTTTAAAGTTAAAAGCAAATCCAGCAATTACACTCTTTTTAACTGTTGAACAAACTATTGGAATTTGTGCCCAAACACAAATTTACAAGGATATTTTCTGAGGCATTCTTCATAGGAAAACACCGGTAAGTAAGTCAGTTAACAAGAAAACTTGTCCCTCAAAAAGAGAGTGACTTGGGCAGGAGAGATGGCTTAGCAATTAAGGTGCTTACCTGCAAAGCCAAAGGACCTCGGTTCAATTCCCCAGTACCTACATAAGCCAGATGCACAAGGGGGCGGGGCATGCATCTGGAGTTTATTTGCAGTGGCTTGGAAGCCCTGGCATGCCCATGCTTGCTTGCTCTCTCTCCCCACCCTCAAATAAATAAATAAAAATAAAATATTTTTTTAAAAAGAAAGTGACTTAAACTGTGCAACATTGATTTATGAAATTCCAAAATTAGAGGAAATGGAGAGGTGGACGTGTTTATATTGAAATGGAACACATCTTAAGGGAAAATTAAGCTGCAGAATATTATGTACAAGGTCCTGTCATTGGTTAGGAATATACATGTATCACATACTTTCAGATATTTGTGTTTATATATACACATATAGATACATCCAAATGATTCACATATATATGAATGAACTTATAACACATGCATCTATAATTATATAAATATACTATTATATGGATACATACTGAATTTAAAAATACATTTTTTTACAAGTAATCAGTCATTTGAGAAAGAGGATTGAGTTGGGCAGGTTGTGAAGAAAAACTCATATTTTAGTCTATACACTTTTGAATTGCTTGGATATTTCTAAATGTGGGTAACATAATTTAATGCCTGTATAATCAATTTTTTAATTAAAATAATAAAAGGATATAGCTTTTATAGAATTTGGAATGGAATCAAAGTGCATCAAATGACATGGGTTTTAAAAGTGTGGAGTGGCTGTCAATGAAAGCCTTTTAGATGTGATTTAAACGTAAAACTGAATGATCAATCATGTCTTCTCTCAGCAATGAAAGCAACAGGTTACATGTTTTAAAGTGGGATCTTTTCTCCTGTCATGATTCTCTAATTTGACAGTCATCTCTTTTTCAGCCAATGCCACCATTAATAAGGAGTCAAAAATACTAGCCTATAAAACCAATTAAATGAACCCATATAACAAGAATGTCCATACCTGTTTCTTCTGCGTTTGAAACGACTGTATCTCTCTCCAACTTCTCAATATAAAATTCTCCTTTCCTTATGAACTTTATATCTCACCATACAAAGTTAAGTTAAATGTTGTATACATGAAGTCACATAAGATTCATTTTGATTACCTCAAATATTTACATGAGCCATAAATTAATAACAAAATTTACTTACGCATTTCTCAAAGTAAAGTAATTTCTCTTTGTTTTAATCATTTTGGTCCTGTTTTCTACCAAAACCTGCATGATTTCCTAGCAGAGATACAAAAATAACTAAGACCACATTCCTAAAATTTCTGCTGAATAAGTTATATAAGACATTTAAATATATGTTTTCCTTATTGGTTTAATAAATGTTCAACATGATCAATGTCTAAAATTTTTGAACTTATAAAAATAAAAATTACTCAATAACATACCTTCCCAACATTTTTATGTATTTGTCTTTTCTTCTTTAAGTAATAAGGATCATTGAACAGTAAATTTATGTCTAAAGCTGTTTGCTGTTCTTATTTAGAACCACACTCTAGGCAAATCTCTTACAAATGTTTATTAATAATAATATTTAATAATTACATAGTAGTTCATATGATAAATATGATAACCAGCTAGTGATATAACAATGTTTCCAATGATTGCTAATATTTTTGTTGAATCCTGTTGATGAGATGGCTAGTGTGAGACAACAAATGGGAAAAGCACCTGGTAAGTATTTCACAACTTCAAATTCCGAAGGAAATTGAACTTCCTCAAAAAGTTAAAGTAGTTCATAACCACTAGAGAACAAAGCTCAAGCAGGAGAGAGGAAATAATGCTAGATAGATGGACAAGGGCCAAGTCATGAAAAGGAATGAGAATCTTTACAAGGCTTAAAACTAGGCACAATTTTATTTATGTCAGAAAGGGCTTTATACTCTAAGCTAAATATGTGAAATTTATCATTAAAACAATTGCGGGTGGAGATGAAATAGCCAATAAAAGATATTAAACTCAATTAGACTTGATAACTTCCCCATCTACCCACGTAGCTTGCATAGCCCCTTCCTGCACTGTAAAAAAAAAAGATATTAAACTCAGATATTACCTGATCAATTTGATAATTTTTTAAAAACTATGTTTTTGAAGATGCTGTAGAGTATGATAATGTTAAGTGAAATGATTCAGGCAATTTTGTAACAAATTGGAGGTTGACATGCCCCAGACTTAGGTGAAATACAAGAGAGATTTCTGAGGAAGGATTTTTTTTTTTTTTGCTATTTATGAGTTGGCTGATAATAACAATGAAAAAAAGCAATGGAAAGTAGTTGAGCATGCTTTGAAGGATCAGGTTTGAAAAGGAATTTCAAATTCTTCTGTAGATTAGAATCTGTTACACTCGTGGATGAAGACCTATTTTGACAATTGTATCAAAATTTGAATTAGCATATCCTTGTAGTTGACTTTTATGACAAGAGCAAGACTGGGGTTTTTATATAAATTGGAATTGTATGTATGTATTATAATGGAAAATTATGTAGCAACATATGGCAATAAATATTGTACTTTTTATACAAAGAATTAGGATTCATTTTTGCTTTTTTTGAAGTATAGAAAGTTTTTATTTAAAAGCTTAAGAGAAAGAAAGAAAACAGAAATCCTGTAGGACAGGAGGCAGTCCCAGACATGGGAAGAATAAGAACATACCTAGGGTGACTCTGGGGCTTTTTAGGAAAGAGGAATTCTTTTAGGGAAGAAGAGATAAGGAAAAAGCAGATCCCATGCCATATGTTCAGTCACTTAGTAATCTTGTTCATATCTGCCTGTCATGTTTTAGGGAAAAAAGAGATAAGGAAAAGCAAACAAACACAACAACAACAACAAAATTAAACAGATCCCTTATAGGCTCAAGGACATTTCCCACTTTTAGCCAAGGAAAATAATTGTCCACCTTTGGGGTCCTGTTATCTTTAGATGCCTAGCCTATTTCTATTTGCTACTCTTTATCAGTGGCTTGATGTGGTTGGATTTTACCTTTGGGTTGGTTATTTTTTGTTAAGAATGATGATGAAGATCCAACATTGTGTTAGGTTTTCAAGCTAAGGCTGGATTTCCAGATCAAGCATAATATTTATCACAGCCTTCATTGCTCATATTCGCTGATGAATGAAAGTGCAGTGCACAAGGGGATTCTCTCCAGTTCAGTGGCCTGTCATGGTCAGGGCTATGCTCAAAACTATATAGTTCTGTGTTTTCAAGGGATCTACATTCACCAGCCCAATGTTACATATTTTTTTCAGCATCTAAATCCTCATGATTATGGGATAGAAAGTATTTAGGTGCAAAATATAATAACATATTTACTATTTCAAGTGACATAATAGACATAAAAGTTACCATTGTAAAATATAGCATGACATAAATGCATATATTCATGGTCTACAAAACAATGTTCCTATTTTTAAATGGATAAAGAGATATATTTAATTGATTATTATATCTCAAATTTATTGTTTAAAATATGAAAGCCAGGATGAATAGAAGAGAAAATATTGTTCTTATGCATATATGTGTGTGAGTACACTATATGTGATATGATGTAGTGTGACATATGCAAATGTGTGTGCACATAAATGTGCATACACTGTGTGTCTGTGTAAACAGAAAACTTTGAGTGCCCTTCTCTCGATTGCTCATGCATGTACTCATGAACTTCCTTTAGATAAGGTCTCTCCCTCAACTTGTAACTGATTGTTTTTTGTTTGTTTGTTTGTTTGTTTGTTTGTTTGTTTTTTTTTTCTTCTTTCAGCAAGCCCCAGTTATTCTCTATTCCGGTCAACACCCCTATACCGTGGTTACTACTATGCATGGCCACACCCAAATATTTTCAAATTTTATTTATGAGCGTGTGTTTGTATGGGTATATTGGAGTCCCTCCTAGGGCCAGCCCAGCCAGGCTGCCTGCTGATATGTATGGCACAGTGAAGATCGTATCCTTTCCTGAATAAATGAGTTTGCAGCAGCTCGCCCTCTGCCTGCTTCCACCCAGCTCCCAGTGTCTGTGTCCTGACTCCACACCTCTCACTCCCTACCCAGCGGAGACCCTGCATCCCCTCCTGGGCTGGCCCTAGGAGGGACTCCAACATGGGTATGCATGCCACAGTGCCTGTGTGGGGATCAGAGAACGATTTTGAGGTGTCTGTGCTCTACCTTCTTTGAGATAAAGTTTCTGGCTAGTGAAAAGAGAATGCCAGACTGCAAAGCCATGTCAGAATTAGCTGGCTCATAAGCTTTGGACTCTCCTGGTTCTGTCTCCCATTGCAGGCACTGGGATCACAGATGCATGTGTCACTTCACATCCAGCTTTAATGGGTGTTAGGTAATTGAACCCAGGCCAGGATGATTTGCAAGCAGGTGCCTTTAATGACTGAGCCATCTTCTCAGCCCTATGTACAGATTATAACGGGGGTTCTGTGGGAATTGAAGTCATGTGGTGTCAGACCCTCATGATTAAACAGCAAGCTCTCTTAACCAAAGAGCCATCACCTCAGTTCAAAGATATCAAGTATGGATTTTGAATGACCACCTATCCAGGCCTTTTTTCAGAGCCTGCAACTATGCTCAGTATCCAATTGCTATCACAAAGATTTATCTAGCATTTTTTTTCTAAAATCAAATTAGCTTACTTCTTACATTTTCTGATTGGTATGGGTAATACTTGTGAGTGGATTAAAAGATTTTTTTAAACTTTTTGACAACCAATTACCTAATTTCATAGTTTCATTATGGCATTTATAAAAGGAAAATTGCTTTTATTTCCCGTTCCCATTACTCAACCCCATCCCTTCCCCTCCTTGTGACTTCCTCAGCCATAGCTTCCTTTCCTCTTTTGAAGCTGTAGCAGACAGCTTCAGGTTCGCTGAGATGAACTTCCAGACCAGGCACAGTTATGGAGGAAGGGATATTATTTATTGAAGCTTACAGATCCAGGGGAAGTTCCATAATGGCAGAAGAAGCGGCCTGCTCTCCACAGGGCCAAGCAGAGAGAGCAAAAGCCAACCAGCCACCACAGCACACAGAGCACAACTACAGCCAAAAGGTCACACAGCACTGTAGAGAGCTGCGAGGTGCCGCGCCTTAAAGATGGCGCTGCCTTCCCGATGGCGAGTGCTCTCCTGGATAAACAAGTCCTTATTTGGCTTGGGCCGTGATCTAGGCTTGCTTCCGCATATGTGGACCTATCTGCATTCACCACGTGGCTTACCAGGGTTGGCTGTTCAAAGGCTTCTTAAGCTTTGGGCGGGCTTGTCCCGGGGGCAGTCAGTCAGTCAGGCAGTCAGTGAGTGAAGCAGGCAGTCAGGCAGGCAGTGAGTGAGCAGTGAGTCAGAGAGTGAGGCAGTGAGTGAGTGAGGGTGGGCAGTCAGTGAGTGAGTGAGTCAGGCAGTGAGGCAGTGAGGCAGTGAGTCTGTGGGTCAGTGTGAGTGAGTGAGTGAGTGAGTGAGTGAGTCTGTGAGTCAGTCAGGCAGTGAGTGAGTGAGTCAGTCAGTCAGGCAGTGAGTGAGTGAGTGAGTGAGTGAGTGAGTGAGTGAGTCAGTCAGTCAGTCAGTCAGTCAGTGAGTGAGTGAGTGAGTGAGTGAGTGAGTGAGTCAGTCAGTCAGTCAGTCAGTCAGTCAGTCAGTCAGTCAGAAGATTGTTTAAGGGGTCAGAAGATTGTTCAAGGTTCCTGAATAAACTGCTGAAAGAAGAGTCCGAGTGTTGCGTCTTCCTTGCTGGTCGAGGCAGTCGCGACAAATGGTGGCCCGTACGGGGAACTCAGAACTTGCAGGGCAGCTAGCTGGTAAGTTCCAGGTAAGTGGACAAAAAGGGTAAAGGCAAGTTCTCCGGTAGAGAGACGATAAGGTCCCATAGCAAAATGGGCAATACATCTTCCAGTATTAGGGTTAAAAGGCGCCACAATAAGGTTTCCTTAGAGGAAACGCAGTGAGAAGATTTCTTAAGAATGATAGCCAAATTAATGTATATTTGTTCGTGTGTCTTATTAGTGTATAAAAGTTGGTTAACCTCATGTGGTGTATTTGTGTTGTAGTGTGTCTAGTCATATTACATAGGGCAAACGAGAATGATTCAGAAGCAGTTAAAAAAAAAAAAAAATAGAGGAAGTGAGAGAAGAGCGCTCGAGTAAAACATCTAAAAGAAAAAGTAAGGTTCCTGAATAAACTGTTGAAAGAAGAGTCCGAAGAGGGACTCAGAACTTTCTGCAGTCAGGGCAGTAGTAAGGTTCCTGAATAAACTGTTGAAAGAAGAGTCCGAAGAGGGACTCAGAACTTTCTGCAGTCAGGGCAGTGCACTGGTAAGTTCCCAGGTAAGGTGGGAATCCAGCGACAAAAGCGGGGATTTTGCTCTTCTCAGAAAAGTTCAGGAAAGTTCCAGGTAAGGTGGGAATCCGCACAAAAGCGGGAATTTTGCTCCTCTCGGTAGAAAAAGAGGGAGCAGGAAGGGTTCATGTGTAGCGAACCAAAAGTAAAAGTTTTAAAAGAATTTTTGCAAATTAGCCATGGGCGCTTCTCACTGCACTCCAATTTTTTGGCTCTGAATGAGCTGCTTCGTTCAAAAAACTTAAAGATAAAGGGGAGTACCCTGGAGAGGTTCCTGGAGGAATGTGATGCCATAGCCCCTTGGTTTGCGCGCTCTGGAAGTCTTACAATCCCTTCATGGGAAAAATTGGGCGATTTTGCAGCAGACCAAGGCATGCTTAAGGGCGGGGTAAGATCGATCTGGAGGTTAGTGAGGAACTGCCTCGAGGAAGAAAGGTCGGAACAGGCAAACAGTGAAAAAGAGGCAAAAACAAAGAACAACTTAAGATTCAGAGTCTAAAAGAAGACTGCAGGCTCTCATAAAACAAATGAAAAGATCAAAATTATGCTAAGTGCAGACAGTATTGAACTTCGAGGCTTGTCTTATGAGCTTTCTAAGGAGAAGGAAAGACTGCAGAGGACTTTGTTGGAACTGGGCTACTGGCATAAGGGATGGCTACGTTCTGCTATCCAGGCCCAGAAAGTTTGATCAAGGTTAAATTTGTAATGGACTGATGTGCTTGGCTAAAGATATCGGACTGAGATTTTAAGATTTTAAGTTGGAAAATCTCAAGCAAGGTAAAAGCAGAGGCACTGAGACGGTTTTAGGTTACTGAAGCTGCTATTGTCAACGCATTAGCAATCTTAATGAAGGTGGAAGGAAGGTGGCATGACTTGATTTACATTAAAACAATGGAGAGGATGCCTGAGGAAAGACTGTAAAAAATGCAAATTGATGACTGCTGATGGTGGTTGAGTTTTTGCATTGTTTTAGTTTCTCCTTGCTAATGTTGTTAAAAGACCTTGGATTATACTAGGGCTGCAAATTTATCCAGATTTTTGTCTAGTTTTCTATTACAGAATTGGTCGCTTGAATTTGAAGATACCTTAAGAGAACTGAGACTGGCTGTAGTTTATGTGAATTCTACCCGCATGGACCTCTCTTTTGCATCTGGATTGTCATCTTGGCTGATCTCCGCTATGAATCATCTGAAGGAATGGGCGGGTTTGGGTGCTCTTTAGCAGGCCTTCTGTTACTGGTCTCTTTGGTTTGCTTGTGGTGTCTGTGTAAAATCAGGGTCACGCAATGACGGGATGCAGCTATGATCATTCAAGCCTTTACTGCCATAGAGGCTGCACAGTCCCCCTAAGTCTGGCTGGCTACAACTAAAAGTTAATCTTCTTCCTGCTCAGGTTGCGAGGCTAAGCACTGCACTCTGGGTTAGCCCTAGAAATCCAGAGAAGAGCATGTTTGATTGCATGCGGGTTGATGCCCCAGATCCCGCCTCTGAGAAAAAGGCATCAGGGTTGCAAAAATACGCATCATCAGAGATCAGACCTCTACTCTTACCTGTGGCTTGTTTTAAAACATAAAAGGGGGAACTGTAGAGAGCTGCGAGGTGCCGCGCCTTAAAGATGGCGCTGGCTTCCGCCTTCCGCCTTCCCGATGGCGAGTGCTCTCCTGGATAAACAAGTCCTTATTTGGCTTGGGCCGTGATCTAGGCTTGCTTCCGCATATGTGGACCTATCTGCATTCACCACGTGGCTTACCAGGGTTGGCTGTTCAAAGGCTTCTTAAGCTTTGGGCGGGCTTGTCCCGGAGGCAGTGAGTCAGGCAGTCAGAGAGTGAAGCAGGCAGTCAGGCAGGCAGTCGGCAGTGAGTCAGAGAGTGAGGCAGTCAGGGAGTGAGGGAAGCAGTCAGTGAGTGAGTGAGTCAAGGCAGTGAGGCAGTCAGGCAGTGAGTCTGTGGGGCAGTGAGTGAGTGAGAGAGTGAGTGAGTGAGTCTGTCTGTGAGTCAGGCAGTGAGTGAGTGAGTCAGTCAGGCAGGCAGGGAGTGAGTGAGTGAGTGAGTGAGTGAGTGAGTGAGTCAGTGAGTGAGTCAGGAGTGCAGTCAGGTGAGTCAGGAGTGAGTGAGTGGGTGTGAGTGAGTGAGTCAGCAGTCAGTCAGTCAGTCAGTCAGTCAGTCAGTCAGTCAGAAGATTGTTTAAGGGGTCAGAAGATTGTTCAAGGTTCCTGAATAAACTGCTGAAGAAGAGTCCAGTGTTGCGCCTTCCTTATCTTTACAATGGAATCTCAAACCATCACCACACCTTAAGACACAGAATAAACAATATAACCTGGAGGTTATATTGAACTTGAACTGCAGAAGTTTGATGACGGCTGATGGTGGTTGAGTTTGCATGTTATAGTCTCTTGCTATGCCTTATACCACTTAAAAATGTTTACTCTGTGCCTTTACATGTTGAAAGTATTTAACTTGTTTGATTTTACAGGACTCACTATCTTAAGATGATCAAGACTGTGAGAACCTTTGAAATTGGACTGAGTACAATTTACAATGTGTGATAGTTATAAATCTATTGGGGGCCAGGGACTTTGAATATATGTCCCCAATATATTCATTGTTTTTTTTAGTTATAGTTTGCATCTGCAATCACCTTGCTAGAGGCAAGGTCACTGGGGGCCCTGGTCTTAAGGTGTGGTGATGGTTTGAGATTCCATTGTAAAGATATGCAAATGTGCCTAGCAGGAGTTCCTGAAGTGTGCTGTGTGACCTTTTGGCTGTAGTTTTGCTCTGTGTGCTGTGGTGGCTGGTTGGCTTTTGCTCTCTCTGCTTGGCCCTGTGAAGAGCAGGCTGCTTCTCCTGCCTTTATGGAACTTCCCCTGGATCTGTAAGCTTCAATAAATAATATCCCTTCCTCCATAACTGTGCCTGGTCTGGAAGTTCATCTCAGCGAACCTGAAGCTGTCTGCTACAGTAGAAGCACAAAAATAATAATGGTCATCTATGAATGATAAGAGGATATGCACTTTTTTTCATTTCCAAATTTCTGTATTTTCCATTTTTTTTTCAATGGGCAAATATTTTTGTAACACTCATTAAATTGTATTCTCTTTGAAGAAGTATATAGACTTGAAATCATTACTGTTTTAAGATACAGGTTAAATTAGGTATATGTATGAGGTGTATGGTTACAGTCTTCAGAAATATCAGTACTTTGGAAGCCTGATGGGAAGAAAGCATACCACAAAAAAAATCTGATAAGTATATAGAGAGAGTTACAAAGAGGAGTAATTATTTTCATCTAACCCAAATGAAGGTAAGATTTTCATGCAGAGAGAGATTGAAAGTATGAATTTCTATAAATCAGCAGCCAAGTAAAGTATATAATGATAAACACTTAAAGAATTTGGTGTTTCTAGAGTCACTGGTGATGCTTCCAAGAAAAGTCTTAGTAAACTGACTATCATGAACTGAATAGGCAGCAATGTGGTGATGTTTAAGAGCTCTTCTCAAAGAAAAGGGCACTGTTTTTACAAGAGAAATGTTATCAATTAGCAGATACTTAGCTTTCATGAAAAAAAGTAGGTATTGGGCTGGAGAGATGGCTTAGTGGGTAAGGCACTTGTCTGCAAAGCCAAAGAACCCAGGTTCAATTTCCCAGTACTCACATAATGTCTGATACACTAGGTGGTGCATGCATCTGGAGTTTGTTTGTACTAGAGGCCCTGGTGCACCCATTCCCACTCTCTGTCTTTCTCTCTCTCCCTATCCATCCCTCTTTCTCTCTCCCTCATGTAAATAAATAAATAAAATACAATTTCTTAAATAGTAGGGGTAACTTTACTTCTTTCAAATTGGCAACTGACTTGTAAAATAGGTCTAAATTTTGGTCAGTAGGAGTATTATAAGGATTATAATAATGAAGTAATAATATACAAAAGGACTACACAAATCTTTTTTTTTTTTTTTTTTTTTTTTTTTGAGGTAGGGTGTCACTCTGGCTTAGGCTGAGGACTACACAAATCTTGATACCAATGTTAGTTTTCACAGATAACTGCCTGAAAACAATATTAGTTATCATGTTGGATAAATTAGACAAGTTTTTCTTATCTGTCATGTTCAATTTTCTTTTTTCTTTTTTTTTGGGGGGGCAGGGGGGATGTTTCGAGGTAGGGTCTCACTCTAACCCAGGCTGACCTTGAATTCACTATGTAGTCTCAGGCTGGCCTTGGACTCACAGTGATCCTCCTACCTCTGCCTCCCAAATCCTGGGATTAAAAGGGTCCACCGCCACTGCTGGTTATATTTTGATTTTATATTACTCAGAAAGGTCAATATTTTTTTAAAAATTCACTAAAATGTAAAATCTCAGCTTACTATGATGAATCAACACATTTGAAAATAGTTTTGATTCATCATATATTGTTAACTACTAACCTATATATTCAAGATATAACATTTTTCTGCATTGAAATATATATATGCCAAAGAAATTCAGTATGTAACATGTATGATACATAAAATGTTAATGATAAATGAAGAAGTGAATAAATCTTTGAATAAATGAGACAGTGGGAAATGGAATATAATTTATGAATTTGCATAAAAGCATTACCCAGGAGTCTTTTGGTCTAGTTCCAATACTGTTACATAATAAATCAATCTCTCAGAGTCTCTCATACCTCATTTGGAAAATGGAGATATTAATAAATTACCTTACAAACTCCTCAGGATGGTTTAGAGGATAAACAAAACATTTCAGAAGCATTTATTCAAGCCTGGAAGAGACTAAAGTGCTTGCATACTATCAGATAAGAGGGTACATATAGCAAAAGTGTGTTCAACAAAATAAAAACCGGACCAAAATAGATACAAATAATGTGAAATCCTTGATGTTAATGCCTTGTGATGGCTAAGGGTATTCATTATCCAATAATAGAGAGCTTGCCTAGATGTGATAGTTCTTGAATTTGACTCCCAACATGGAGCAGAGATAAGAGAGCCTCATGAGAATGTGGAAGGGAAGAATTATCCATTCTTTTTTCCCTTGGAGATAATTCAATATTTGATTTCATTTTTTATTACAATGAAATATATATATATAAAATTGCACGAATTTTAATTGTGTTATTTCATCATCTCCTTAATCATTCTTCAGAAAAATACAGTAGTATATGAAATTATAGATGACCACCTTTCTAGAAAATTCCCTCATATCTGTTCCTCATAAATACTCACCTCCAATACCCAGAGGTAACTACTGTCTTGCATTATTTCAACCACAGTATAGTTTTCAATTTCTATGACTTGATGCAGTTTATACTTTTGTGTAAAAATCTACCCACTCAACATAACGCTTTCACAATACATGTATGTTGAGTTTACTAGATCAGACCTTTTCATTTTAATAAATAGAATATCATTATATAAATGTGCCATTTCATTCATTGTCTTATTGTTGGACACCTAGTCTAGTCCCATATATTGGGAATCATTAATAAGGCTTCTATATGACATAGAATTCTTGTGTAACTTTTGTGATATTAGAAGTATTTTAAGCATTGACTGTCATTATCTAGAAAGAGAAAATGCAAACCAATTAATATAATATTTGAGGGTATGAAAATACTTGGATATTATGAAAGTTGTGACATTTATCATTAAACACAAGCTAAATTGTCACATGAAGACATGGAATAGAGTCATATACTAATTCAGTGCTCGTTCTTTGCAGTGCTGTAGAACCTGAAACTTCTTTATCCTGTTTCCTCAGCTGTCAGGTTATTATAATAGTTTTTCCTTCCCAGGGCTATTGTGTACATCAGCTGAGATAATTTGCATATGCTTATTATTAAGTCAGTCATTTTAATTTAAAAATATAGAATAAGTTTTGTGATACTGCAAATATACTAGCTTTCTGGGACTGGTTTAATGTCCAAAACTCAGGAAAATTAGTGAGGCAGGGTAGAAAAACACGGTAAGTTTTGGGCACATGAGAAAGAACAAGAAGGCTTCTAAACAAGAGTCTAGTTGAAGCCTCTTATCATCAGTGAAGCAAATTTTCCAACACAATTAACAACTGTACTTTCTTCCTTTCCCAACTGTAACCGTACATTTTTTTTCAGAACCCCAGCAAAACTGTCATCTGCAATAAAAGCTATGTCCTAAATCCCTTCTGCAAACCGAGTGGCCCCAGGATTTATCTTATCAGATTGTGGCATCTTTGGAGCCTCTTATGATCTCAATTTATGGAAGGTAAGAAGAGTGAAAGAGGAGAATAGGATCCCTCCTAGAAACTCACTGAGTAAAATCCTACATACAGTCACCACAGTACACTCTTAGAGGATCCTACACCTACCCTCTAGGGTATGCTTGCATTTGCTTTCGTGAGCACCCAGTCTTTTAAAAAATCTTCATCTCTGTTTCATACTGGAATTTGTTTCATTATTGAAACCAAGAATCCTGGGTTTAGTCTGTGCTGAAGCTGTGAAAAGTATGAGGACTTTACACAGGTTGTTGAGAATGATACTGTGGGACCATGTCTCAGTCCCATCACCACCAATAATTAATATATTGATGTAGAAATTATTTTATGATTAATCAGTGACTTTCTAAGTGAGTTATCCAAAGTTACTTTTGTTTATCTTCCCTATTACAATACCTGGGAGTACAACTCACCCTTCATGTATCTTAGTAGAAAATGTAAAAAAAAAAAAAAATCATTTACAAATGGGGGAGTTAAAGAAACATAGTGTGTGACTGAATGTATGAATTGATGCTGAAGTCTCCACAGGTCTATTTTTGTTTAAAATAGCAGCTCACCAGGAAGGAGAAAAAATACAAACATTTAAATGTAAATGTTGGAATGGTAAATAATAAATGAATAAATGTATTTCAGCCCCTATCAAGGTTTATCAGATATTGGCTCAAGAAAATTGACTTTAATGACTTACAATCATCTTATTTATATTTTAAGTCAACATAATAACATACTTAACATTAATACTTGCAATGACAAAATTTATAACTTAAAAATAAAATATCAATATGCTGTTCTACTCTTTTGTTATACTTATGTGGAAATATTTTTAGCAAGAATTTCTTGTTCTAGATTTTTTTGTTATAACTATTTAATGACATTTGGTATCTGTTAAGCAAAGAGGGACTCATAATCACTTGCAATTCTATTAAAGATTTTTATACTTAATGTTTACTAGGGGATATTTTCTCAAGAGACACAACCCCTTCTCAAGGATTTATACAGTCAATGGTTGCTAGGGGTGGGAGGCCCATGAGGCCACAACAATCTCCAAAGATTTATACACATTTTATGGTCTCTGGAGGGAGGGGCATACAAGCCTATACCCCAAGTGATTGATAGGCAGTTAACAACTGCTATGAGGAGGAGTTCATGAGGAACCACACCTCCCTGAGGATTTCTGGCTAGTTAGCATTTACTAGGAGAAAATGAGAGATTTTCTTCAGCAATATAGGCATGTATACGTTGCCTCTGCTCCTGCAAGTAAAACATGATCACTGCTCCTGTAACTAAAAGTGAAATCATGATTCAGGGATGGGGATATGGCTTACCAGTTAAGGTGCTTGCCTACAAAGCCAAAGGACCCAGTAAAGCCAGATGCACAAGGTGGTGCATGTGTCTGGAGTTTGTTTACATTGGCTAGAGGCCCTGGAATGCCCATTCTCTCTCTCTCTCTCTCTCTCTCTCTCTCTCTCAAATAAATAAGTAAAATTAAAAAAAAATCATGATTCATCAAGCTACACTTTGTGAGAATTTATTGGTTTCTATAATTAGTGAACTATTTGGAGTGAGTAGATATTTGTTCAAATCTCATAAAAAATTGAGTTCCCTGGTCCTGATTACCTGTGCTGGAGGGTATATGGGTGCAGCACAGAGAGAGTAGGCCAGCTCCCTGTTCCCAGATCCTCCCAGTTCCCTGGTCCTGGTAGGTCCCACTGCACCTGGCTTGGGGAGGCCTGGTCCCTGCGTGGGGGTTGTGGAAGCAGGCCATCTGCTCTGTTATTCTGATTGGCCACAGGATACCAACATCCCTATCCCCCCCAGTCAGAGGGTGCACAGGCCACTGTAGGAGCTGGACTCTTTCCTCTGGTTCTCCAACTTCTGGGACCCTGGTTCCCCGACCTGTGATCCCCATGTGCTGAAAAATACCCGTGCAAGTGGAGTGAGTAGGCCAGAGCTCCCAGCTCAACAGGTACCTTTGATGTACTTGCAGTCTCCACAATCTGAACATCTATGGTTATAACCCCATCATACACCAGTACACCAATGCAGTTCACATTTAAAACAGGACATCCCCTGAAATTCCTACAAGGACAAAAACTTGCTTCCTCCTAAAGAGAATAAAGTGTCTCCAAGACCGGTAGACCACAACTCAAAAAAGCCAGTGAAAGTCAGAAAACAGAGATCTCAACCAAGGATGCCTAGTCCTACCATGGAAAACTGCAATGAAGTAATAGAGAAATCAATAGAAATTCAATCCCCAAATGAAAACAAAACCAATGAGACCCTGGTCAAAAGAATTGCTGAACTGGAAGCAAACCATCAAATAAAACAATAATTGTATCAATGAAATTGAACAGAATCATCTCTTATAGTGTTCAGATTTTGACAGTAGGCTTAACTTGATTGAAGAAAATGTTAGAACCCTCAATAGATATATGAATGAATTGAAGGTGAGTCAAGAAATGGCAGATCTCAGCCGGGCATGGTGGCACATGCCTTTAATCTCAGCACTCGGGAGGCAGAGGTAGAAGGATCACCAAGAGGTCAAGGTCTCCCTGAGACTACAGTGAATTCCAGGACAGCCTGAGCTAGAGTGAGACCCTACCTCGAATAACCAAAAAAAAAAAAAAAAAAAGGCAGACCTCAACAACCAATTGATTAAGCTTAATGAAAACTTGATCAAATGTAAGAATAAACTCCAGGAATCATCAAGAAAATCAGAACTCAAACTAAAATTGTACATCAAAAGAGAGATGGACACAATGCAAAATAACACAACAGAAAACAAAAATCAAATAGAGCTTATAAAATCTTCTCTAGAACCCGTCACTAACAGAATTACTCATGTGGAAGACAGAACCTCTGACTTAGAAGACAAGACAAAAGAAATTGATTACCCACTGAATGGGAGAAAAATCTTCACCAGCTATACCACTGACAGAAGCCTAAGATCTAGAACCTACAAAGAACTGAAAAAACTAAACAATAAAAGATCAAACAACCCACTCCCAAAGTGGGGCAGAGAACTGAATAGGGAATTCTCAGAGGAAGAAATACAAATGGCTAACACACACTTAAGTAAATATTCATTTTGATGTCATATTTTCCTCCTATTAGGATGATCTTGTGTAGGTAATGTCAGGCACTGCAAGCGAGGTCATGGGTATTCAGGATATTTTTGTGTCTGAAGGAGAGCATTGTAAAGAGTCCTACCCTTCTTTTGGCTCTTACATTCTTTCTTCTACCTCTTACACAATGAGCCCTGAGCCTTTGAAGGTGTGATAGAGATGTTTCAGTGCTGAGCACTCCTCTGAGCCTTCTTCTCAGCACCATGGTGCCTTCTGATTCATCCCAAGGTCGTCACCATCTGAAAAGAGAAGCTTCTCTAACCAAAAGTGAGAGTAACATTAATTTTTGGGTATGGACATTAAGAGAAGTGCTTAATGGGCAGTTTGGTGAACATAATATATACATTTAGCCAGACACCAGCAGATGTTACACCCCTATGGCTCAAGACTACCCCTTTTGTAGGTTTTTAGTATCAGGGATGTAGCAGGTCTCCAGTCCAATTAGAGAGCAGTTGGTTTCCCCAGAACAGACATGTCACTACAGGACCCGCTAGCTCATTGGCCTGGCTTGCCAAATTTAAAGCTTGCAGTGTTAACTGTTGGGTGCCTTCACTGTTGTTTTTTTTTTTTTTTTCTCTCCCATTGAATTGCATACAGTGTAGCTTTTTCCAGAATTCTGACAGCTGGTCCATATGAAGAAGGCTTTCAGTTCGGCTCCAGCAGGATTTCTCAGTGACCTTGCAGCCCAAATATGTGGAGTCTTCAGCAATAGGGTATTACCATATATTTCTGGTGGGAAACCAAGGGCCTTGGCAATGGCCTATAATGTTTCAGAGGTATCTTTGACCTCCTTGGCCAACAATTCACTGGAAGGTATCCCAACCCCGGCACTGAAAATTTTCTACTAACAATCTATTGCTTCTGAGTGTTCTATTGTCCAGAAAAGTTTCCATATGGCTTATTTATATCCTCTTAGATTTTGATTAGCCCGCCTTCGACCTTTACTCTATCTCTTCCCCTGACCTCACTTAGGCCTTTTCACCCCCATTAATCTATTCCCTTTATATCCCCTTTATAGCTTACTGGTTTCTGCTATTGACTTTTATTCCTACTCACATAGAAGTCCAATCATTTTTAGCTAGTATCCACATATGAGAAAGAACATGTGACATTTGGCTGTCTGGGCCTGGGTTACCTCACTAAGAATAATCCTTTCCAGATCCATCCATTTTCCAGAAAATTTCATAGCTTCGTTTTTCTTTACCACTGAGTATAACTCCATTGTGTAAATGTGCCACATCTTCATTATCTACTCATCAGGTGAGGGACATCTAGGCTGGTTTCATTTCCTAGCTATTGTGAATAGAGTGGCAATAAGTATAGTCATGCAAGTATCTCTAAGGTAGTGAGACGAGTCCTTAGGATATATGCCTAGGAGTGGTATTGCTGGGTCATAAGGTAGATCTATTTTTAGCTGTCTCAGGAACCTCCACACTGATTTCCACAATGGCTGTACCAGATTGCATTCCCACCAACATTATAGAAGGGTTCCTCTTTTTCTGTATCCTTGCCAGCATTCATGGTCATTTTTTTTTTCATGATGGTAGCCAATCTGACAGGAGTGAGATGGAATCTCAATTTAGAGACTGATTGTGAGGGAGAGGGGATATGATGGAGAGTGGAGTTCAAAGGGGAAAGTGGGGAGAGAGGGAAGTACTATGGGATATTGTCTACAATTAAGGAAGTTGTCAATTTAAAAAATCTGAAGATAGCCAAGCGTGGTGGCACACGCCTTTAATCCTAGCACTCAGGAGGCAGAGGTAGGAGGATCACCAAGAGTTCGAGGCCACCCTGAGACTACATAGTGAATTCCAGGGCAGCCTGGACTAGAGCGAGACCCTACCTCACAAAACCAAAAATAAATAAATAAATAAATAAATAAATAAATAAATAAATAAATCTGAAGAAGACAGAGTTGTTCCACAAAAACATAAAAGTTTAACATCTATCAAAAAATAATTCTGATAGTAGCTTAATGTTTAACTGCATGGCTACTAAACATTCATGTCACATTTTTATTATTACTTCTTAATTTATAAATGATTATTTTTATTGTATCTTGCACTTTTATTACATTTTCCAAGGCATCTTCACTCTGTCCCTTGTTGCAACCTGGAAAAGGTAGAGTAGATAGGCCAGGTGCTATTCAGAGAGGAAACAGACACATAAAGGAACAAAGTTTGTTTTTTTTTTTTTAATTTTCTCCCCCATAGCACAGGCTCAGTGGCTGAACCAGGTCTATCACATGATCTTATCCCATCCAAGTAGAGTCAGGCACAGTTAACTCCTGAAAAGATCACTATCATTGATGACATTTGTTATACATAGGAAGATAAATCTTAAGGGATAGCATTCATTTTTGTTTTACAAGAGAATGGTAAAAAAATGTTATATAAAATTACAAAATAGGACTGGGGAGATGGCTCAATGGTTAAATGGTCTTGCTTGTAAAACCCAAAAGCCTGGGTTTAATTTCCCAGAACCCATATAAAGCCAGATGCACAAAGTGGTTTATGCATCTGAAGTTCATTTGCAGCAGCAAGAGGCCCTGGTATACCTTCTCTCTCTCCCTCCCTCTCTCTCTCTCTTTCTCTCTCTCTCTCCAAAATAAATACTTTTTAATTATAAAAGGAAAACAAAGAAAATATTCAACATCCCTAACTATTAGGTAAATGCAAATTAAAACAACTATGAGAGTCCACCTTACCCCAGTAAGTATAGTAAACATTAAAACATCAAATTAAAACAAATGTTGGTGAGTATATGGAGAAATAGTAACACTCATTTGCTGTTGGTGGGAATGTAAGCTGGCACAACCACTATGGAAATCAATATGGAGACTACTGAAAAGGATGAATATAGAGTTACCAACAGACTCTGCTTATCTGTTACTGGGCATTTACCCTAAAAGCTCCACATCTCAGTTCAGAGATATTTGCTCAACCATGTTTTTAGCTGCTCAATCCATAATAGCTAAGACCTGGAATCAATCAGGTTGCACATTATTGGAAGAATAGATAAGCAAGATGTGTTATATCTAGACTATGGAATTCTGCTCAGCAGTAAGAAAAAATGGCACAATGAAATTTATAGAGAAATGGTTGAACTTGGAACAGATCATACTCAGTGAACTCACACAATCACAAGCAAACAATTGTCACATAGTCTCATTCACCGTGATTCCTAACTTGGACCAGCCTGAGATCCTGACATATCTGATAGGCATCTTGAGACATGGACAATAGGGAGAGTAGGGTTTGGGGGAGGGGGAGGGTCGAGGTGAACAGAAAACTGAACCCAAATTTAACTGATACCATAGAAACCTATATCCTGGAAGACAGACTAGCAGGTTGAACCCTCAATAGGACCTTAGGGGGAGCACCTGAATCGAAGGGACCTGGGAAACAGTGAAATGAAGTCGAACTTTAAATTTCTCTGTTTCTCTCTATTTGTTTTTTCTTTCTTTCTCATTTTTTTTTTCTTTTCCCTTGGCACTGGAGTGTAACTCCCAGTACCAGGATGCAGTTAAACACCCACAATAATCTGTTGATCAGAGAGACCTACAAGGTCTCTGAAAACAGACTTCTGTTAGAGCACTTGATTATCCACTAGAGGTTAATGGCAGGACCCTACTGCTGAAGACACCATATACTATTTGCATGGAGCACGGAGTGATCTGGCTTGAATACAGAAGAGAGCTAATAGCCATACAGTTAGTCCATCTAGTGCTGGAAGGCAGCTCATGAGCTACTGGGGGAAAGGGGCCAACATCTGTCCAAGCAACTCAAGTTCTAAGCTACTCAGAAGCAACATGACATGGTGCTCACACAAATTAAATAGTGGCACACAGCCATGTTGGGTAACTAACTGCTCTTGGATTGGCTAACAGATTTGCTAAGTGGAAAGGAAACCATATCTGAAACTGGAAAACAAGTCAGAATCATATCCAGATAATGATTTGGCTTTCCAATATCAAGCTCCCATTAATAGTGGGCTATAAGAGGGCCTCTCTAAATTCTCTCTAACTTAATAATGCTTATCCCATTTAACCTTTGATGATTTCACTCTCCATTGGAGAATCTACTCCTCTTTTTCTGACAGAAGCAGGACCTGAGGTGATAAATGACCCATCGCACCTCAGCTCGGCCCCAGCTGAAATCACAGAGGAATTGGGGAAATGAGCAAAAGTGCTGCTTTCTCAGTGAACCTGATATCAGCACAAGGTGGAAAAGAGGTAGACAGTGAGGACACTCAACACCTACCAAACCAGAAATCCAGAGGCTCCTAAGAGCCCATTACTGAAGTAGATTTAAAATGCACCCACCATGGCACAGGGAATTTTGTGGAGATGGGGCAGAAAGATTGTTAGAGCCACAAGTTGGGACATTGTGCACAGAAACATTGCCTCTCCCCATAACTGACTGCTGCCCCCACAATGCACAACCCACAATCCCAATGGGGATGACCTGCATCCCCAATGAGGAGAGCCCCTTTGGAAAAGGGGCAGGGATGAGGGAAAGTATGGTACCAACATGTGTTGTTGACATACTAAATATGTCCATAACTAACAAAAATATATTTAAAAAGAAGAAAAGAAAAATTCATACAACACTGGAAATTCCTATGGAATAAAGATTAAGAGATGGAAATATTATTATAGAAAATAATGTCTTTGACATATTTTTTACAAGGGACATAGTATATCTTCACTTAAATGGCATAGCAAGATAAGCACTTAGTACAGAGCTTGGTGTAGAAGAGTTTGATGAATAAAAATCATCTGAGTAGAACTAATATAGTTTTTCAAGGTATATCATACAATTCAGTTAAGAATTTTTCAGGATTTCACAATTCTGTATATTTAGAAAGAAAAAATTGATTTTACTTCTTATACTTGAAAATTTGATGACATGTGTTGTCTTAATAGACAAGTTCTTACTAAAATGTTTTATTTAATAATGTCCTATCAGTAGTGGACTTTGGAACCAGATACTTAGATAGCTATCTTTAACATGCTAAACTAAATTTTGTCCTCTTAAACATGCATATGCAAACGGATGACATTATAATGTCATGTAGAATATAGCACAATTCTATTATGTTATGGTGTGATTGTTTATGTGAGTACTATTAAATTGTGTCTAAATGATTTCAGAGTAGTATCCTATCTGATGTCAATGTTTATCACTTAGAATCCTTGATGATGGACCTTATTCCATGTATATTCTTGTTTACATATTTGTGTTTCAATTGTTCTAGAGAAACAATGTAACATATTATAGAATTTGTATGTTTTGTCTTATATATTTCTTAATCTTTTTATGACACCCTAAAATCAAAATGAAATTCATTGGAAAAAAATAAAGCAATATTTGTATGTGATGTAATATAGGAAATAACCACTAGGTAGGAGTATATGGAAGAGAATGAAGTTATTTTAAAATAACAATTTAAAAGGATTAACCTGATTTGATGAGAAAGTGCTATAACCAATTTTCGATAAATCTTGTTCTCTATATTTGTCATCAGAAACCGAGTGAGTTTATAATAGAGATTTTGCTTCCAAAGTTGGGACTCCCTCTAGAACTTTTAGTATATTTTGTAAATAATAAAACTAGAAAATTTTAATGAATTCTAAATATTCGCACAAAAGTAAAGTATCACAATGTTCCTATAATTTAAAGAAAACAGCGTGATTTGTGCCATTCTTTATTAGCAGTTCATTGTTCATGTCAAACCAGTTTGAATAAACTGTTAGGTTGTTTTTCATCAAACTAACTTCACCTTCCAGTTTCAGTCCACCAAGAACAACAATGTTACTCAGCTAAACATTACGTACTATGTCCTTTGCTTTCAGTTTTATTTAACTCTGTGTTTGTGTGTTTGTGTGTGTATCTGTATGAGTGCATATGTGCCCATGACACAACACATATATGGAGTTTAGAGGACAACTTTCCACTGTGGATCCTCTCTCTCAAACTTGTTTTGAGGCTGAGTCTCTTGTTCATTGCTGCATTCTCCAGGCTCACTCCCAGGGATTCTCCTATGTCCACCTCACTTCCTGCCATAGGCAAACTGAAATTATATACACTATAGCATAGTATTTGGCTTTATTTGGATTTGAGGATCTGAACTCAGATACTCACACTTGGGAAATAAGCACTTTATTTAAGCCATTTGCACAGACCCTTATGTCAGAATGTTACCTTTATTTTTGTTTGTTTGTTTGTTTTGTTTTTTGGTTTTTCAAGGTAGGGTCTCAATCTAGTCCAGGCTGTTCTGGAATTCATAATGTAATCTCAGGGTAGTCTCGAACTCACAGTGATCCTACTACCTCTGCCTCCTGAGTGCTGGGATTAAAGGTGTATACCACCACACCTGGCTCTGATGTCAGATTTTTTTTTTCAAGGTAGGGTCTCACTTTAGCTCAGGCTGACTTGGAATTCACTATGGCGTCTCAGGGTTGCCTCGAACTCATGGCGATCCTCCTACTTCTGTCTCCCGAGTGCTGGGATTAAAGGTGTGCACCACCAAGCCAGGCCTTGATGTCAGATTTTAATATTCATTGTCTGTGGTAATTTTTCATTAAATAACCACAGACACTGTATATTTTCAATGGTTAGCCATTATGTAATTAAAAGTATCTTGTATACATACTACTGTTTTATTTTTATTTTATTTTATTTTATTTTATTTTATTTTTTTTTATTTATTTATTTATTTTTGAGGTATGGTCTCGCTCTAGACCAGGCTGACCTGGTATTCACTCTGTATTCTCAGGGTGTCATCAAACTCATGGCAGTCCTCCTACCTCTGCCTCCCTAGTGCTGGGATTAAGGCATGTGCCACCACACCTGGCCATATTACTGTTTTAAAATGTAATAGCCTTCCATTAATAACCAATGTGTGCTTTTAGAGGGGAATTGTATTTAGGTTGTTAACATCTCAGAACATAATTTCTTCACATACATTTATCCTCTCCCAAAATAATATATCCCCTTTTTTGTTTCACATATAATTCCAACCAGTCCATGTGTTAGTGAATAAAACTAAGATAAAAGAGTCATTTAGCAGCTTTATCTAGATATTTAGAGAAAATGTTTGTAGACTTGTTGATGATTCAGCTAGGCAAAATTTTGTGTCAATACCCTGCAAAAAATTTTGTTTTACTGGATATTGACTAATATAAGTCCTTGGATAAGATGTAAAAAAATTGTCAAAAAGCCATTTTAGTCCGATACAACTTGTAGAAGGAATGTTGACCTCTAACATTGAAAGATGTCAGAATTTTCCATGGCATGAGACAAACCAATTTTCTGTCCTCCAAATTTGTAATATTTATGTATTTCATCCTCTCCATGGGCAATTAAGCTCAAACTCTTTGGGAAGCATGAGCTCTGAGATTCTAAGAAAATGGCCTTGAAATCAGGTTAACTAGTCAGTGAGAGAGGAAAGAAAGAAAATTAGCTTACACAAAATATTCTTGGCACACTAGAAACTGGAGTACTAAGATTTGAAAACAAATGATATTGTAGACTGGATAAAGAGAGATGAAATGTCACATTTGCTTATGCAGACTTTCCAAGTGAAATCAAAGCATCCTCCACTGTTCTTCTCTAATGCACTCACAGAGAAAGTCTTCTTATTCAGTGGAGCCCAGAACAGAATCTCAAGTGATTTAATGCATCTGACTTTTTAAACTAGCTCTGCTTATGTGTTTTTCCATACCCTAATTATAGCTCCCATCAGATTTTATTTGTCAGTTTGTCTTCCTCTCTCATTAAAATTTTCTTTGAGATATGGAAGCTTATTTTTCCACTGTTTGAAACCCAACTCTATTGAGATAGTTTGAATGGATGACCCCCAATATATTCAGGATGTTATTATAGTTTTTAATTTAGATCTTCAGCCACCTGGCTGGAGGAGGTATCACTATGGATGGATACTAGGGTCCAGTACTAAGGTGTGGGGGTGGATCTAGAATTCCAGTCTAAAGATTTTCATAGTGTTTGAGCTCTTCCTGGAGTTCCTAAGTGTGCTTGCATGTTTTTTGTTGCTAACACTCTCTCTCTCTCTCTCTCTCGCTCTCGCTCTCTTTCTCTATCCGTGGAACTGTGAAAGCAGGCCAGCTTCTTCTGGCATTCTGAAACTCCCCCTGTATCTGTAAGCTTCAATAAATCCCCTTCCTTCATAGCTGTGCCAAGTTTGGAAGTTCATCTCAGTAACATGTGGCTGTCTACAACATCTTTCCAAGTTTTATTTATGGAGTACTTAAAAAATGTTTGATTTCTAAACAATGATTTAAACTGACACTCTTCTTGAAATACATTTAAATTTTATGCTTAAAACCTCGAATTTTACTATGGATGTATTTTACATCTGATGTTTTAATATCAAATTGGACTTTTACATCAACTTTTATTAAAATAGCAACAACCACCCTGATATAGTAATAACAATAAGTAGTGACAATGAAGGAAGTTATATACGATCAGTACATCCATTCCCCTTCTTAAGAAATTAGTGTTAACAGTTTCTTGCATGGTCTTTCAGATATTTCTGGATTGCTCTTTAACTTTTCATGCATACAAGATTTTCATCTTACCTCTCTAATTAGATGAGTTCCTTAAGCACAGGGACTGCAGCATAATTTTTTTCTATATTCTATAAAGTGTATAACTCCATGTTGGAACCTAGTAAGAACACAATAAAAATAACTGCAGCCATGATGGTTCAGTTCACTCTTTTTTTTTTTTTTTTTTAGACAAATTGCAACCCTTGCAGAATATTATATAAAACCAGGAAACCATTTATGGTCTTAGCAAAAATGTAAAATCCATAATGACGTTGGTTGAACAACCCAGGGCCACAATAGTAAATTAAATTGTTAGTTATTTAAAAAAAAGTTTTTGATATATTTATTTATTCATTAATTTGAGAGAGAGGGATAGAGCAAGAGAGAGAGAGAAAGAGAGAGATAAATGGGCATGCCAGGGCCTCTAGCCACTGCAAATGAACTCCAGATGCTTGAGCCCCCTTGGGCATCTGGCTTACATGGGTCCTGGAGAGTCTAACCTGGATCTTTTGGCTTTGCAAGCAAACAGCCTTAACCACTAAGCAATCTCTCCAGCCCATCAGTTATTTCTTTTTAATTTAAGTAGTCATCCACCTAGAAAACTTGTGTAGAGTAAATAACTACATTTTGTGGGATATAGGAAGTACAGTTGGGCTGGGGAGATGGCTTAGTGGTTAAGGTGCTTGCCTGAAAAACCTAAGGACACAGGTGTAATTCCCCAGTACCTACATAGGGCAGATGCACAAGGTGGCACATGTATCTGGAATTCTGTTGCTTTGGTTAGAGGCCCTGGCACACCCATTGTCTCTCTCTCTCTCTCTCCCAATCTCTCTATCCAATAAATAAATAAAATATTTTTTAAAAAATAGAAATATAACCACATTTTAAAAATTTATTTTTATGTATAGTATTCTAATTTTAAATTCATAGTGGTGATTCCATTATCCTCCTCCCTGTCCTCCCTCTTCCATAGGGACCCTCATCAATGGGGAATGTGGTTCACATATTGTGGGGGTAGTCAAGAGTTATGGGGAATAGGCCAAGTCTCTGTGCGTAATGCCTCAACTTGTGGCTCTAACATTCTTTTGCCCCCTCTTCCGTGAATTTCCTTGAACCACATTGGGGTCATTTTAGTTCTACTTCAGTGATGAGGTTTTGGGAGCCTCTGTGTCTCTGTATATCTGGCTTAGTAGGAGTTAGATGTTCTCTATGTTTATCTCCTTCAGACTGTTTCTGGTGTCGTGATCCCCAAGAACACTGAACTCTTGCCCTTTCCCTGCATTACTCTATGGTTTCAGCTGGGGCCCTGGTGAGGTGTGATTGGCTGATCCTCCCTTCAGGTTAGTTGTCCATCTGAAAAAGATAAGTAAATTCTCCAATGGAGAGAGAAGTTAGTACTAGATAGATGGGATGGCCATAGACATCTTAGAGGGAATTTTATATGGGTAGGCCCTCTTCTAGCCCACATTTGGTGGTATCTTGATTGGAGACTGTGCTCATTTTTTTGTACATGGTTTTGACTTATTCCCCAGTTCCATCAATGAGTTCCATTCCACTGAGTGGATCAATTAGCCAAATCAAGAACTGTTGGTTGCCCACCATGGCTGTTTGCCACTACTGCACTTGTTTGAGCATTACCTCAGGTTGTCTCTTGCTGGGTAGCTTAGACTGCATGTTGTTTGGACTGATGTCGGCCATTTTCCCCCAGTTGCTCATGTAGCACCCTTTGGCATTAGACTAGCTAACTGTCTGGGGACTGTCCCTCTTCCAGATTCTGGCCAGGCCTCAGATCAGAGACATTTGCTCAACCATGTTTATAGCTGCTCAATTCATAATAGCAAAGAGCTGGAATCAACCCAGATGACCATCATTAGATGAATGGATAACAAAGATGTGGTTTATCTATACTATGGAATTCTATGTAGCAGTAAGGAAAGATGAAATAATGAAATTTGAAAAAAATGGTCAAACATGGAACAGATCATCCTCAGTGAGCTCACCCAATCACAAAAAGATAATCGTCACATGGTCTCATTTATCTGTTGCTCCTAACCTGAATCCACCAGAGATGCTGCCAAGCCTAATAAGCACTCTGAGGACAAGACAATAGGGAGGGTGGGATGGAGGGAGGGTGATGGTGGGAGGGAGCGAGAGGGTGGGAGGGAGGACAAAGGTGGGAGATACAAATAGGGAACCAAAAGGAAATGATACTATAAAACTCTATATTCTGAACCACAAGCTAAAACATTGATCCTTCAGCAGGCCCACAGAGGGAACAACTGAATCACAGGAAACTGGAGAAAACATCATGAAGACCAACCTTAATTTTCTCCTGCTTTACTCTCTCTTCTCTCTCCCCTTCTCTTTCTTTCTCTCCATCGCCTCTCTATACTCACTTTCTCTTTTATATTATCTATCTTTTTCTCCCCTTGCTTTCCTAGTTCCTAGACACTGACGTATAACTCCCAGTACCAGCACGGGATTAACTTCCACAATGAGCTGTAGATCCGAGACACCTACAAGGTTTCCCAAAAAAGACAGATTTCTGTCAGAGTTCTTAATGACCCACCAAAGGTTAATGGTAAGACCCTACTGTCAAAGACAGCATGCACATGTGATAATCACATTTTTAAACAAGTATAATTATTTTCATTTTAGAAGTGAGGAAAGTGAGACATATAGAAGTTAAGTATTATCTGCAATTATGAAATTAATATATAGTCAAGCTAGAATTAAAATATAGACAATACGACTTTAATTTATATGTCATGTGAAGGGAGATAATTAATTTATGAGTTAATATACAGAAAATTTTGGAATTGGTTGTCATTGATTTAGTTGATATATCTGTGAAAGAGAGAAAAATCACAAAGTTATCATGAGTGTCCAAGGCCAGATACTCAAGAAGTAACATGAAACATTGATATCACAATTCATAATACACATCAAAACTCTATGTGCCTATAATGCCATTATCTAAACAAAAGTATTCTTATTAATTGTTATGTTAATAAACATAATAGTCACTCACAAAATAATATAGCTTCATGGTGCCTATATAACTCTACTAGTTACTCAAATATGCTTAGATTTTTTTTTTTCAGTGGTGTCAGGTTACTATGATAGTCTTGAAAAAGTAAATGTCCATAGTAGCTTCTAAAAAGAAGATAAATGGTGATCCCTTGGGCTTACATGATACTATCTTGCCAATTTTACACAATCTTTGCTGATCAAGTATCTGCCAATAAAATATGCTTTCCTATGCTTTTTAGGCCTTCAAGTCCATGTGAACTGCTGAAGTAAATAAAACACAGCAGAAAGCTATAGCAGGAAGATGGAGAAAAAAACTTCTGAAATAAATATTCTTTTTGTTTTATTTAGGTTTTTAAAAATTAGGTCTTATTATGTTGCCCAAGTTGGACTTGAAATTCTGGGCTAATGAGAAACCTTGGCCTTCCAAGTGGTATGACTATAGGAAAGGCAAACATGCTCAGCTTACCAATATACTTTTTGGATCAGATATATTTTTCATTCTTCTTGAAACTTAGGTAGACTTTTATTATCACAGATAATCAAGTGGTTCCTACAAAAACTAGATACAGATATGAAGCCCAATAAAACTGAAAGAAAAGTTTCTAAACAGATTTTCACAATGAATGACAATTATGAAACACCATGCCAGAATGCCTAGATATATTCTTAAATAAGCACTTCATTACCTTTCCTGAAAAATAAGCTAGAATTTTTAATCAGATAAATAATAATTAGCTTTTGGAGCACTCTTCTCTTCAATAATGGGTCCAAACAGAACATTCTTGACCTAAAAATCTAAAACTTTAAAGGCTCTGTTTTAGTCAGGTTCACATTGCTAGTAGAAAGTGGTTTATTTTGGCTTACAGACTCGAGGGGAAGCTCCATCATGGCAGGGGAAACGATGGCATGAGCAGAGGGTGGACATTATCATCCCCTGGCCAACATAAGTTGGACCAACAGGAGAGTGTGCCAAATACTGGCTTGGGGAAACTGGCTATAACACCCATAAGCCCGCTCCCAATAACACACTGCCTCCAGGAGGCTTTAATTTCCAACTGCCATCTAGAACACCTAAGTTTATGGGGGACACCACAGGCTCCAAATTTCAAACCTTTTTGATGCAACTTATAGAAAATTTGACATTTGACCTCATGTAGTAGGTCACAGTAAAAATATTTGCACTAAAAGTACTGGATAAAATTACCATCAGCCTTAGTGTATAAAGTATTTATGTAACAACTTAATTTGGTGTTTACACATAAATTTCACCCTAAGATAGCTCATTCTATACATGAAAATATTAAAAAGAACTTAAAATCCTGAAATATGAATGAACATCACTCAATCTGTATCTCCATTAACATCCTTTTCCATATATAAATTTCTTTACCATTTACCACAAAACACAAAAAAGAGAACAAAATTACCAGTGTGATATTTAATGAGACTAATTTCTCTGACATATTTCAAATTGGGAAATCATTATCTTGTATGCATATTGGTACTGACCAAAGTGACTTTTCAAAATATCTAAAGCTTTTAGCTAGTAAGAGAAGATTCATCTTCCCCCTCATATTTCAAACTTTATAAACCAAATATTTCCATGAAATGGAATATACACATAATGAAACAATTGGATTTGCAGAACATGATATTGTTATTAGTGTTGTTATGCTATAGCCATAGAGGGGCACATACAAATGATAGAATCAAAATATTGCTTTCACTTATCATTGTGCAGCCCAACCCTTGAAGATAGCAGGGATCAACAGTTAAAAAAAAAAAAAAACACAGAGCTTGCTACCCTATACTATTTTTCTTATTACACAATATCAAAGCATCCTGGTATCCACATTTAGCTATAGTTGATATTAGAAAATATATTTTGACAAAGAACATATCTATATTGAAATATTTGATGAATGTCTCATTTCACAGATATGTTAACTGATTTGAAAAAAAAATCTTACTACTTTTCTGAATTTTATAAATTGTCAAACTCATATTTTGGGACTACCATACTGTTTTTTTTCCAAATAATATTTAAAATATATTTCAACCTGAAAGACTGGCAACATGTGAGCTATTTATTCTTAAATTAGTGTTCTAGTTCTTTTTTGTTTTAAAAAATATTTATTTATTTGCAATCAGAGAGACAGACAGAGAGAGAAGAGAGACAGAGAGAGAATGGGTATGCCAGGGCCTGTAGACACCACAAAGGAACTCCAGATGTATGTGCCCCTTTGTGCATCTGGGTTATGTAGATCCTCGGGAACTGAACCTGGGTCCTTTGGCTTTGCAGGAAAATGCCTTAACTGCTAAGCCATCTCCAGCCCAGTACTCTACTCTTTTTGTTATATGTAAATATCTTGCCCTATAAAATGTCATACAACAAAATCAGTTTAATGATATGAGTTATTTTCAAGTATGTACACATTAATTTTTTTTGCAGAAGTAAAACACATAATATAAATTACTTGGACACAAGGGCATTACATATTGCTTTATATATTCCCTGATTTTAAAATTGACTTGCTTACTACACATAGCATAATTAATAATTGAATAAGCAATCTGTGAACCCTTGTATTGATACTTTAAAACCCAAAGGCATCCTACTACACTGATTGGCTTACCTGAGGTGAAGGACAAATGATTTAGTGCCAATGATTAACATATATATTTTTTTTCTTTGCATAAAATGAATGTATAAGCAAACAGAACAGAAAACTCCACAATATTTTATGCTTATAAATAAAATAATTTTTATTGCTTGGTTTAATCAGTACAACACTCAATATTGACAAAACTGAGCTTGATAAGTGCATGCTTCTCCAGGAACAACTTAAGATACTAATGGTCATTTGATTTCTTCCATTTCCTAGAAAATGCACCAATGAATTTTCTATATTTGAATACCTCAAGACTGTCACATTGGAAAAATGTAAAATAATCAAAATCAAATGAAACAAGGCTTCAATGATAGATTGTTTTAAAAGGATAGCCATCCTTACATATTTAGTGTCTTGTTATATTGAACATTTTTCAGAGAATATGCATGCACCTACATCTACCAAGATTTTTAAAAACTCAGTCATTTTGAATTTAAGGAAAAGCACAAGCTAAGATTTCCTTTAGAAGCTCGAACATAACATTATTAATAAATTTCTCCTTGATTAGAAACTCTTCTAGGAGTGGGATGGTTTTATGATAGGTGGTGATAAAGTTGTCTGCTTTGCAAAATTGTATTTGAAATTCCCTTACATTTAATCAGAATTTTCAAGTAAACTGTCTTAGGTATTCAGTTGGTTATAAATAATTTCATTGTTTCTTCTATAACCATAAATAAGTCTTTCTGTTATCCATATCAATTCATTCCATGTTCAAAATGATTAAATTTATTCTCAGTTATTTAGGGTCTATTAAAAGTTATTCTAAATTTACCAAACTTTGTGAACATTCATTATTCAGATAAGAATAAACAATGAGTTATAATTTTTAGACAATAACCTCATACATGAAGCTAGGAAAAATATATCATAAAAACTAGACAACATGCTGGAAAGAAAAATGATAAGATGTCACAGATTTTTAAATCTACTGTTATAAATAGGTATAATTTATTAATCATTACTTAGCAGAAAACCTGTGATAACTAGCATTTTTACACAACATTAGAAGAAATGTATCATTATGATTCACATTTACTCATAATGATTTGGAACTGAAAGAAACTAAACTAAGTTACCTCACATATCTTTGACCCTGAATTTAAAATGTTCCGTGTCCCAAACCAGTCTTTTCATTCATATGTTTAGCAAAAATATAATTGGAAAAGATATGGCAATAATGGTGCTTTTCATTTAGCTTTTTCTAGGAAAATAAAAAGACAGATAACCACAGAGTTGATTTCCTATTAGAATGCAAGGAGATTAGTCAAACATTGTTAAAGAATGTAAATTTTATGAAAAATACAAACTAATTTGGAACAGAGGTCTACTCATAAATAGTAGAAAACCTATAAGCTCAACACACAGGAGCACATATTCATGCACAAAGAAAGACACACACATTAAAGTCTTCTTTTATTATAATAATTGGGGATATTGGGGCTGGAGAGATGGCTTAGCTGTTACGGAGCTTGCCTGCAAAGCCAAAGGACCTCCGTTCAATTCCCCAGGACCCACATAAGCCAGATGCACAACAGGGCGCATATATCTGGAGTTCGTTTGCAGTGGCTGGAAGCCCTGGTGTGCCCATTCATTTCTCTTTCTGTTTCTCCTTCTCTCCCTCTTTCCCTCTCTCGAATAAATAAATAAAATTTAAAAAAATATTTTAAAAATATTTGTGGATATTGGACCTCGGGAAGGGTAGTTGCAGTAAGAATTTGCATAAGAGTTGAAAGCCAGGAAAATGTTTTTTCTCAAGTTACAAATAAAGTTCTGAATAGTCGCTTTGAGGAAACAATAGAATACTGGTTAAATTAAGCTCCTACCTCTGCTTCCCAAGTGCTGGGATTAAAGGCATACTCCACCAAGCCTAGCAGAAGTAGTACTTTTAAATGTAGTAGCTTTACTAAAAAAGAGGAAAACGTGCAGACACTAAATGCATAAATTATAATCCAAAATGAAATTAAGAAAACAATTCACAATCACATAACAAAATAAAATACTTTGGAATAAATTTAACCAAGGCGTAGCCCATAGATGCTGAAGCCATAAAACATCGTCAAAAACAATCTTAATTAAATGGAAAGATACACAATATTTATGGATTTATGCCATTCATGGACTTAATTTTGTTAACACTGCCACATTCTCCACTGAGTTCAGGGTTCAGGGAATCTTCCACATTCAATTTGTCTTTTTTTTTTTTTTTTTGCAGAAATTGAGAATCTGATGTCAAAATTCAAAAGAACCAAATTAGCTAGAAATATGTTTTCTATCAAGAACAAAAGTTGGTGCACTCAAATACTCAGATTTTAAAACAAACTACAATGTTATACTAATGATAGATTTCATGGTGCTTTCATGAAAGAAGGCACACAAATCAATTAAAGAAAATTGAGTGTATAAACATGCTCTCAAATTTACAAGGGTAATTGATTTTTGGCAATAGTGCCAAATACAATTCAATTCAATGGGAACAGGAAGCTGTTTTCAACAAATGGTGCCAGGATATTTGGATATGCTCAAGGAAAAAATATCTTTACTTCAAAGCACACTCAAAATTAATTCCAAATTGTAACAAAGCTAAATGTAAATATTAAATCGGACTCCAAACCTTTTTGAAAAAAAAAATAGGACTTTTTGTAATGTTTTTTTTCTCAAACATGATGCTAAAAATACAAACAAAAAGTTATTTAATATTTAATCAACTATAAACTTGTTCCTCAAAGGATACTACTGAGATCATGACAGTTCATATAAACATGTGAAAAGAAGCCAGTTACGTGGAGCCATATTTTATGGTTTCCTTTCGGTTAAATATCCAAATAAATCAAGTATGTGCACATAGAAGCTAAATTAAAGGTTGCTTATATCTCAGGATAAGGAGAAATAATTAGGAGATGATAGCATGTGATTACTAATGGGTACAGGATTTCCTTGTGGAGTGATGAATTTTTTTGATTGTAATCATGGCTATAGGACTCAATATTTTACAAATATGTTAAGTAGCCACTGACTCATACATATTAAGTTAACATTGTGAATGATGCATGAAGCTCTTGTGTCTAAAATCATAAGATAACAAAATAATTGAATAGATTTTTAAAGTGGATTTCAAGAGGGGGTAGTTCTGGATTTTTTTCTTTTTGTCCATTATCTTGTGAAAGCAATGAAGGAGAGTAGGAGAATATTGTTAGTTTACTTCAGTATTGGATTGTATGTTATTTTTGATTAGTATATTATATCTGTACATATTATAAGGTACATTTTCCTGTTTTGATTTATGTGAATACTAGACAGTAATGAGCTTAAAGAAATTAAGCATACTCATCACCTGAAATTTTAATCAATTAATTATAAATCCTTTCTTTAATTTTGATATACATAATTCATTATTGCTAATTATATTTGTCCTTTTATCCCATACAGCACCAGAACTTATTCCTCCTGTATAACTAGAACATGGTACATATGGACTAACTTTTTATGGTCCCCTTTCCCTCCTACTGATTAGCTTTGACAAGAGTAGCCTTGACAAAACCATGAAGAAAGAAAAATTGTTTCTTGAGTCTGGAGAGATAGCTCAGTGGTTAAAGGTACTTGATTACAAAGCCTATTTGCCTTAAAATTGAACCAGTCACCCATGTAAAGTTGGATAGACAATGTTTTGAAGAAGCAAGAGACCCCGCTACACACACACACACACACACACACACACACACACACACACTAATGTTTTAAAAGGTAGGGATTCTGATAAAGTATGCATGTTTTGACTTTAGTACTAGGATAACAATCCTTTAATTTTAAGAGTGAAAAATCCTCTGTAGCAGACAGCTTCAGGTTCGCTGAGTTGAACTTCCAGACCAGGCACAGTTATGGAGGAAGGGATATTATTTATTGAAGCTTACAGATCCAGGGGAAGTTCCATAAAGGCAGGAGAAGCAGCCTGCTATTCACAGGACCAGGCAAGAGAGCAAAAGCCCCCAGCCACACAGCACACAGAGCAAAACTACAGCCAAAAGGTCACACAGCACACTTCAGGAACTCCTGCTAGGCACATTTGCATATCTTTACAATGGAATCTCAAACCCACACCATTAACACCTTAAGACTGGCCCCCAGTGACATTGCCTCTAGCAAGGTGATTGCAGATGCAAACTATAACTAGTAAAACACTGAATATATTGGGGGACATATATTCAAACTACCACATCCTCTTTTGTTATCTTGTTTCCTAGAACAAAGGTAAACTTGACCTTTAGGAAAGAAGAAGGGGATCAAGAGGATTCACAGTGTAGGAAGCATGCTGGCACTTGCAATGTAAACTTACTTTCATTATCCCCAAACCATTCCATCTGGGAAAAGTTGTCAACCATAAAGCCAGATATAAACTGTGATCAGGAATATTGCTCCTTAATGTAACGTATTAATTCTTAGTGTAATATGTGTTGCAGTCACAGTAAACACTGTGAATACCAACAATCCCATTAAGGAGGGCCCTCATTGGAGTGGGGGTAGGGAGAAGGGAATTGTTACTACCAACACATGATGTTTTCATACAAAGTTTCTACTTAATAAAATAATGATAATAATAATAATAATAATAATAATAATAATAATAAGAAGAAGAAGAAGAAGAAGAAGAAGAAGAACAGTAATATATAATTGCCATTTTAGTTTTTCTATTTTTATTACTGCCTGAGGTGTTCACTTTGAATATGTCTTAGATGTTGAAGTTATTTTTCAAATCGCCTACTCATTGTTTTACAGTTTTCTTCTAAGTTTGCTATTTATGTTATGCATTATTTTATAAGTGATGATATGCTCTCCTAGTGAAAGCACCAAAATAGAACCTAAAATGGGAAGATAAATCTGTGACCAAGTATTCTTCTACCTTTAAATACTGTTGTGTAGCTTGAATTTATGGATTACAGCATTATGTCCTAGAAGGAAGCAGGAGGCTCATAACTTCAGAAAGATCAAGAGAGATGCAGAACTCAAGAAGTCCAGAAAGTTACAATACTTGGGTGTGTACCACTCATGGTAGTGAATATTTGATGGGATAGAGGATAGTCTTTCATGGAGCTGCTTCTTTGAGTCTTCATGTATGTTACTGGAAGAAATATTTCAGCCACTCTCCTGGAAGTAACTAAAATCAACTCAGTGGTTCACCAAACTGGAATTGCATAGAATCTTTTCTTTAGTCTGCCATAGGTGTCTTCCTGGGATGAACAGACACTTCTTCAAGTGTACTCAGGGTAAAAATTGTCACACATCAAATATGTACAAGGTACTTTCCAAAAAAATTTTCATAAAAACAGATTGCAAAAGAAAATATAGCAAGAAAACAATGTGAAACATCTCCCCAATTCCTCTGTGGTTTTAGCTGGGGCTTTGTTGAAGTGTGTGGTTCTGGTAGGTTATTTCCTCCAGTCTCCTATCTGAAAAACAAAATCTGATTTTCCAACAGAGAGTGAAGTCATCGCAGGTTAAATGGGATAAGTGCTCAGAGATCCAGAGGCTCCTAAGTGCCCATCACTGAAGTAGATTTAAAACACACCCAATATGACTCTGGGAATCTTGCAAAGCAGGAGGTGAAAAACTTGTTCTAGCCTTAAATTGGGACACCATGCCCAGAAGCACTGCCTCCCCCCAATAACTGACTACTGCTACCACAACACATAACCAACAACCCCATGGGGGTAACCTGGAACCCCAATGAGGTGGGCCCCTTCAGAAAGGGGCAGGCATGAGGGAAAGGATGATACCAACATGTGATGGATCCATTCTAAGTATGTCCATAGTTAATAAAAAATAAAAAGAATATGAAACAACACATTTTAGCATTTATGAAATTGAAATAATATATGTTTGATGGATGGAAATATGTTGATCTTCTCTGAGTAACAAAATTTGATGCAACTCCTTCTTTAGTGTAGGAAAACACTTTACATTACCAAGAAGGATGACAAAGAAGATGTTTGAGTACATTTAATATCAAAATATCTGGGTGTGGTGGCTCATGCCTTTAATCTCAAAACATGAGAGGCAGAGGTAGGAAGACTGCTATGAGGTCCAGGCCAGTATGAGACTGCAGAGTGAGAGTCAGGTCAGCATGGGCTAGAGAACCTACCTCAAAAAAGTTTTTTAAAAACATCAAAATATGCTCAGCTTCATATAAAACAACTACATATTCCCTCTTTACCTACTGACAAGAGAAAAAAATCTTAAATTTACATACAGGATAGAAGCTAGATCACCAAAAGAGGGAAAAAAAAGAATTTCTCGATGTTCCTAGGATCATCTAGGTATCATCATGCTTTGCTTACAAAGCAAAGAAGCAACATGCCATTCTTTTAGATTATTCCCTACCCCAAATCTTCCCTGGATTTTTGATATCCCGCTTCTCTTATCTAGAGTAATTGCATACACAACTGAAACAATTAAATTTTTATTATAAAATATTCTGGTTTCTTGGATCTGATGGATAATTTTCCAACTACTTTCTACCTGCATTCACTATGGAAGTCAGTTTGGAGGTTGCTCAAAAACTGTCCAGACAGAAATTGGCCTCGATATCCATGGCCTCACAGTGCCTAGAAATACCTTCGCAAGACCCTCATAATAGAAGAAAATGATGATGACATCAAATTAAAAGAGAGACTAATGGAAAGAGGGAGAGGATATGATGGAGAATGGAGTTCTGAAGGGGAATGGGGGAGGGGAGGGAAATATCATGGTTTTTTGTCTGTAAGTATAGAAGTTGTCAATAAAAAAATAGTAAAAGTAGAATTACCATTTTATCCTGCTATACTATAACCCCTTGGTACATGTTCAAAGGAAATTACGTTGGTATACAAAAAAGATAACTGTATATGAATAAGTATTACAGCTTAGGTGTCCATGAACAAATGAATGGATAAAGAAAATATAATGCAGTTTTATTCACCACAGAGGTGAATGAAATCCTGTCATTTGTAGAAAAATGGGTGAAACTGGAGAACCTTATTTCAGTGAGTTAGTCATAAAGAGAGAAGAAACAAACATTCTCTCATTTATTAAAATTAATCTCCACCTGAAAGTAAAATTGTGATGACTGGGATTTAGGAAGGATGCAGAAGAGGAGATGCATGTAGGCAGGTATCAAACTGAATTCAAATAATACACATAATTAATATATCTTAATGCATTAAAAACAAAATATAAACATAACTTATCATGAAAATCAGAGTGATGCATTAATACTTTTTAAAACCTGTAGCATAATACACAGTGTTGCAGTCAGCTTCAAGTTGCAAGGACAAACATCCAACCAGACACAGTTTATGGATAGAAGGGATTTATTTCAGGCTTATAGATTCAGAAGTTCCATGAATGGAAGAAAAAACTGGCTTCTTTTCACAGATTCAAGCAGAGAAAAATCACCAAAAAGCCAGAAAATACCAAAAGCAGCAAGCAGGAACTGCCAGAAGCCAAACTTCTCTAACACTCCTAGTAGGGCTGGACTTCAGATCTGCTACCAGACTCACCTTAGGGCTGGACTCAAAGATATGCTCCTAGTGACACACCCTCAGTAGCAAGAATCTATCTGTTAGGAGCTAAAGTTGGTAGTTCAATTGTAATAAAACACCTGAGTCTATGAGGCCATACATTCAAACTGTCACATTCAGACTACCACACATAGGATTTGTTTTGCTGAGTCTTGTGAGGTTATTATATCATTCTGAATTATATTTGTGAGAAAGACTAATAACACAAGCTAAAAAAATTAAACTCAATTTTGTAAAGAGCTTCATTTAAAAGCAAGTGTTTAGAAAATCAAACAGTGGTTTTCTTAACCTAGAAATGAAAAAAAAAATTCTTATGTGTTTTGTAGAGATTACTTCCTTATTATAAAATGTGAAAGTCAGAGTTCATTTTCTTAAATCTTATAGTCTATACAGATTTTTTTTAAAGGAGGGAAGTTCTTGATCTAGCAATCCAGCCTAATTAAATAAGGGAGTAGTCCTTTAACAAAAGAATTTCAAACAATTAAATTGCATCCTACTGGCACAATTACTATGCTGAGAAAGCTTAATTTTTTTAATATTTAAAAGTATATTACACTTCTTAAAACCTTTTCTTTCACCCTAAACTCAGAAAAAAAAAAAAAGACACAAGCTAATAATCAGGAGATTTATCTATCCTGGTGTAGTTTGTAATCTGTCTACCAATTCAAAGACTAAAGATATCTAAAATTGAAATACACCTAATTATAAATAATGCATCTTATTCCCATAGTTATTGCATTTATATATAATCAAAATAAAATTTTACTTAGTGTAAGATAATTTGAGTTAATATATATATATATATATATTTTTTTAAATTTCTTGACAAACTCCTTACATATATACAATATACCATGTTCATAATGACCTCCCACCACCCTTTTTGCCCCCTCTCCTACTCCTATACTGAATCCCTTCTTCTTTCCAACTAGTCTCTATTTTATTTTGATGTCATCATTTACACCCTCCTATTATGCAGCTCTTGTGTAGGTGGCATAAGACACAGTGAGGTCACAAATGGCATGGCCACTTTGTATCTGCCCCACAATGTCACATAGAACTCCTCCCTTTCCTTTGGCTCTTCCATTTTTCTGCCACCTCTTCTACAATGGTCCCTGAGCCTTGGACACTGTGACAAAGATGTCACTTTTGGGCTGAGAGATGGCCCAGTGGTTAAAGGTGCTTGCTTCTGATGTCTGACAGCCTGGATTTGATTCTGTAGTACCCATATAAAGCCACACATAGTTGTGCATGCGTTTGGAGTTTGTTTACAGTGCAGGTGGCCCTGGAGTGCCCATTTTCTTTCTCTCTCTCTCTCTTTTTCTCTCCCTCTCTCAAATAAATAAAAGAAGATGTCACTGTGAGTTAATACTACATATTACACCCCTACTCCCACATGGACTTCAATATATGTATATTCATATATAATGGTCTGATGAAAATTCCCTTTTAAAATTCATGTCATATATTAGTGACTCAATTCTGTGTCCCTTAATAATACTCTAAACAGAATAAGAAAGGTTGGAAAAAAGCATTCAACTCGAGATTGTTCCAAATATCTGCCTTATTGTTCCACTAGTGTTTATTGAATAGTTTTTTAAAATATTTATTTATTTATTTATTTATTTGTTTGTTTGTTTTTTGGAGAGAGACAGAGAGAGAGAGGGAGAGGAAGACAGATAGAGATGGGCGTGCCCGCAGTCTCTCAGCTGCTGCAAACGAAATCCAGATGTGTGTGCCCCCTTGTGGTCAAGTGTGGAATTGCGCCCTTGCGTCACTTTGCATCTGGCTAAACGTGGGACCTGGAGATTGGAACCGCGGGAGGTTGGAACTGGCATTCTTAGCCTTAGGAGGCAGGCACCTTAACCCCTAAGCCATCTCTCCAGCCCTATCAATAGGTTTTAAAGATAGAATTGAGGCTGAAAGGCTGTGGGAAAGGACTGTTGTATACAACATTACTAAAGAATACTGTATAAGATGGGCTTTCAATCACACAGCAGATTAAGCCAAACACTGGCCAATTGAAGGAGTGGACCAAAATTCAAAATGACTTTGAAAAACTGAGGAGATAATATAAGCACTTACATATTTATCAGGTATATTACTTCATTGTTGCTGTGACAAAATACTTGATGAAAACAACTATGGAGAAAATAAAGCTTACTTTTGCTCAAGGTTTGAGGGTAACTATCTTCTAAGGTGGCAAAGGAATGACAGCAAGAAAGTGAGGTGGCTGGTCACATTGTACTTATATTTAGGAACCAGAGATGATTGCTGACCTCTTGGCTCTCTCCCTTTTATTCCATTCAAGAGACATGAGACCATGGAATGGTGCCTCTACAATTAGAGAGGGTCTTCTTACCTCAGTTAAACTATTTCTGAGAATACCCTCACAGAAAGATTCAGAGATGTTTGTCTAAGGTTATTTGAAATCCCATTAAGTTGACAATCAAAATTAACCCTAACACAAGATAATAAGTTAAGATCTATTGATTTGGGAAGGAAAATATATTATAAGAGAAAAATATGTATGCATAATCCAGGAAAGCAGAAGATATTTTTCTATCAAATAAAGCATGAATGGCTGAATTAATAACATGTTAAACATATTTACTGCCATGACAATTTAACTACAATCTTAAATAAAACTTGTTTATTCTCATTATTGCAAACACACTGAAACTTATCACTGTGAAAAATGTGGGAGTAAATACCAACTCTACTAGACTTCAAATACTTGCTTTTACCTTCTGAATTAGCTAATACTTTTAAATTTTCCTTTGAGTCCTCTTCAAGTATGCTGATGAGTCAATTGATTTTCTGTTTCTTTTGCTTAGATTTCATCTTGTATGCTAATAAGTACAGTACAGAAATACAGGAAACAATAAAATATAAGAGGTTGTATATAAAGAAATATTTAGGGGCAATAGATTTCCAGAATTTAATGAAAATACAAATTTATCAAGCTATTTCTCACACCTATCAGTATGGTGGGCATGAATGGGGGCTATGCTGTACTCAGTGATATCAATAAGCTATTAAATTTACAAAGTTCCTTAGGCATGAGTGCTTTAGGAAGACTCAGACCACCACCCCTACTAGTATAGATGGAATTCAGGTATTTCCTCTAGATGGACATTCCTCCTTTGCTACAGTTTACTTTTAGTATTTCTTCTGCTCCTTTCCTTGGTCTTATCTACTCCTGAGTATGAAAAAAGAAGATGCTTGTCCAGGTGGCATAGCATGAAAGAATGCATATATAACAGTAAAGAACATGCTCTCTATCTGGACTGCCAAATTTAAAATCTGGGTTGGACACTTATCAGTTGTGTGACCTTGGACACATTAATCTCTCTCTTTTTTTTCTGGTTTGGATTTTTTAAACTTATTTTATTTATTTGTATTTGAGAGAGAGAGGCAGACAGAGATAGAGATAGAGAGAGAGAGAGAGAGGAAGAGAATAGGCATGAAATGGCATCCAGCCATAGCAAATGAACCCCAGACTCATGCACCACCTTGTGCATCTTGCCCACATGGGTCCTGTGGAATTGAACCAAGGTCCTTTGGCTTTGCAAATGTCTTAACTGCTAAGCCATCCCTCCATCCCGGTTTTGGCTTTTTTAAATGTCTTTTTTTATAATTTATTTTTTATTTATATTATTCTGACTTTATATTCATAGTGTTGACTCCATTATCCTCCTCCCTGCCCTCCCTCTTCCAAAGGGACCCTCATCAATGGGGAATGTGAATCATGCATTGTGGGGGTAGTCAAAGTTTATGGGGGATAGGCCAAGTCTCTGTGCATAATGCCCCAACTTGTGGCTCTAACATTTTTTCCGCCCCCTCTTCTGCTAATTTCCCTGAGCCATGTTGGGGTCATTTTAGTTCTACTTCAGGGATGAGGTTTTGGGAGCCTCTGTGTCTCTGGATATCTGGCTTAGTAGGAGTTGAATGTTCTCTGTGTTTATCTCCTTCAGCCTTTTTCTGGTGTGGTGATCACCAAGAACACTGTATTCTTGCCCTTCCCCCGCATTACTCTATGGTTTGGCTTTTTAACTAAGAATTTCTATACTTTTCTTCCAATTGTGGTGAAATTTGGGAGAAAAAACTTATAAACTCTTATAAACTCTTACATCATTTTAAATGTATTAACATCTAACTCAGTTTCTAATCTGTTAGAAATAATAATAACACATAATAATACCTATTTAATGGATGATAGAAAGAAATATCTTAGAAAAAATATATATCTAGCATATGATAAGCATTATATTAATTTTCTATTAATACAATTAAACTGTAAGAGTTCAGAAAGAATAACTTCATAATCCTTAATTTTATACCCATAGGAGGTTCCACACAATGGCAGTCAGTCATGCTACTTACTTTCTACCTTATCAGTTAAAACAATGGAATATAATTATCCATTGATATAGGTACAGCGTGCATGGATACTAATATTATCCTGCTAAGTAAAAACAGGTTCAATATTCAAAGTTTCTATAGTGTATAATTTCATTTATGCAATGTTATCCATGGTTTTGTCATCTGAATTCAACTTTTGTCATGATGACAAAATATCTATGACAATTTAAAATGAGTACAGATTTTAACTCATGGTTTCAGAAGTTCTTGGCTTCTGGGCTGTGGTCTGGAAGAAGATGGCAGAGAAGGAGCATATGGTGAAGTGAAATGCCTCACATCATGGTAGAAAGGAGCCAGAGAGTAAGGCACAGGAAGGAATATGAGACCATATCTTATCACCAAAAGCACATGTGCATTGGTCTACTTACTCCAAGTAGAAATCATTTCTGGAAAGTTCCTTCCCTCCCAATAATGCTATCAAATTATGAATCCATCAAAGGATCAATCCAGTGAATAAATCATGGCCTTGATGATTAAATAACTTCCCAAAATTTTTATCACATGAGTATGTGGGGGAGTAGTTCATATCCAACACACAACATGACTTAAAAATGAGAAAAAATGAGGGGTTTCCACGAATTAGAGATGAGAGAAAGTTTCTCTCTCTCTCTCTCTCTCTCTCTCTCTGTGTGTGTGTGTGTGTGTGTGTGTGTGTGTGTGTGTGTTAATAGAATAGTTCACAGTCAACTATGGTAATTACAACAGGTCCTAGCAGACCTCCAGTGGAAGGGTGTGGAGGAGCACAGTAAGGAATTCACTGATTCCCACACTCTCAGGTAGCCCAACAGTCCCCCAAACCCCTCAAGCTGCCATCCCAGCCACTGCACCACAGATCAGGTTCACTGTTGTGCTACTTGCCTGCTCCACAGATTGGGGCCCAAACACCTCTCACCTTTCCTCCTGCCCACCAGGTCTCCTTCCTCCCTTCCTTCTCACTTTTGCTGCCACCAGGTCCCTGCCAAGCCACCTGGTACCTGGTCCACACCTCCCCCCAGCTTGCCATGCCACTGGGTCCATGCCACTGGGTCATTGCTGCCCTATCCCCTGCCCCACCATGCCACTGGCTCCATGCTGTCCCATCCCCCTGCCCTGCTGTGCCACTTGGTCCACGCAGTCCCATCCCCCCACCCCACCACCCACCAATGGATCAGCGCCTACCTATCTCCTCCCCCCACCTGGCCACTACCTGCCTCTTAGACCTTAAAGTCTCCAGGCTCTTCTCCCTGACCCACCACCAGTCTCCAGGTCCCCACCAGGGCCACGCTGAATCCTTGCCCCTCACCAGACAGGTCCCCTTGTCATTAAAATCCTAATCTAGTCAACCATAAAAGGAAACAATCACTGAAGACACTTCAAGGGTAAATGATAGATTCCTCCTGAATTAAAAAAAAGATTCCCATACTGTGATGAGTAGACCATAGCACAAAAAAGAACAGAACAAAACATCAAATAAAAGGAACCACAAAAGGTGGTCTAGTCCCACAATGGAAGTCTCTAATCAAAACATAGAAGAAACAAGGGGATCAAAACCCCAAAATGAAGATAGAAGGTATGTTACCTGACTAAGTAATTGTCAGAACTTGCAGAAAATCAACAAAAGACCAATAATTATGTGAATGCTGTCTTTCTTAGGTTGGACCTAATTGAAAAAACTGAGGGAGCCTCCCAAAGAGAGTTAAGTGATCTGAAGGAGAGCCAAAAAATAAAGTACCTCAATAATAACCTAAGCTCAATGAAGACAGAAATAAATGCAAAGATGAATTCCAAGAAGCATTAAGAATATCAGAAAATGACATGAAAAGGGAACTCAACAGCGGGATGGATACTATACAGAAAAAGGCAATAGAAAATTCAAACCAAATGGAACACATCCAAACCTCTCTAGAAGCACTCAAGAACAGAGTCCATCATGTGGAGGACAGAACCTCACAACTGGCAAACAAAACAGAATAAAAAGTTCATGAGTCCAAAAACTTGAATAAGTTCAAAAATTATGTGAACAGAACATGAGGGAACTGTGGGATACCCTTAAACATCCCAACATTTAGATCATGGGGAAGAAATTCAGATGAAAGCATGGAGAACCTACTCAAAAAAATTATCGAAGAAAACTTTCCCACCCTCTCAAAAGAGAGTCCCATCAAGATAAAGAAGCTGGGCTGGAGAGATGGCTTAGCGGTTAAGACGCCTGCCTCCTAAGCCTAAGAATGCTGGTTCCAATCTCAAGGTCCCACTTTTAGCCAGATGCAAAGTGACGCAAGGGCACAATGCCACACTTGACCACAAGGGGGTGCATGCATCTGGATTTCGTTCACAAGCAGCTAAGAGGCTGCTGGCGTACCTGTCTCTATCTGTCTTCCTCTCCCTCTCTCTCTGTCTCTTTCTGTGTCTCTCTTCAAAAGAAAAAAAAAATACAAGAAGCTAACAGAACTCCAAACAGACTGGATCAAAGGAGAAACTTTCCAAGATATATTATCATTAAGATACTAACCAATGAAAACAAAGAGAAAATCCTAAAAGCCAAAAGAGAGAAGCAAAACATTACACATAAAGTTAACCCCAGCAGAATCACGTCAGACTTCTCATTGGAAACCCTAAAAGTCAGCAGGGCCTGGAATGGAACAGTGCAAAGTCTAAAAACCTATGGCTTCCAATCCAAACTACTGTACCCAGCAAAAGTATCCTTCATAATAGATGGTGAAAGAAAAACTTTCCACAATAAAAGTCAGCTCTACAACTATATGAACACAAAGCTAAACCTACAGAGAATACTTCAGGGAATTCTCCACATAGAAGAGACAAACAACCAATTTCAAGAGCCTACAAGAAGCAGATCACAATAACCAAACTCAGACAAGGCTCAAAAAACTACAAAGTCCAAGAAAACACCAAACCACATACACCACAACAACATGGCAGTGATTAAATCAAACTCACAGTTATCACCCTGCACATTAATGGCCTTAATTCACCCATAAAGGGACACAAGTTAAGAGTGTGGATCAGAAAAATGAACCCCTCCACAGGCTGTCTTTAAGAAACCCACCTTACCACTAAAGAGTCACTTCCTCAGGGTGAAAGGGTGGAAAATGATATTCCAACCAAACGGAAATAAGAAACAAGCAGGATGCCAGGCATGGTGGTGCATACCTTTAATCTCAGCACTTGGGAGTCAGAGGTAGGAGGATTGCCATGAGTTCGAGGCCAACCTAAGACTACATAGTTAATTCCAGGTCAGCCTGGGCCAGAGTGAGACCCTACCTCAAAAAAAGAAAGAAAGAAAGAAGAAAGAAAGAAAGAAAGAAAGAAAGAAAGAAAGAAATCTAATACTAATATCGGATAAAATAGACTTCAAACCAAAAGTAATCAAAAAAGACAAAGAAGGCCACTTCTTACTTATCAAGGGAATGATTCAACAAGAAGATATCACAATCATCAATCCTTATGCACCAAACACAAGTGCACCGCAATTCATCAAACAAAACATACTTGACAACAAAACAGAAATAAACACCAACACCATCATAGTTGAGGATTTCAATACTCCACTATAATCAATAGATAGATCATCCAAACAGAAAATTAACAGGGAATTAAGAGAGCTCAACAACACCATAGATTAATTAGACCTAACAGACATCTCTAGAACATACTACCCAAAATCTACAGAATAAACATTCTTCTCAGCAGCCCATGGAACCTTCTCCAAAATAGATCATACACTGTGCCATAAAGCCTTCCTTCATATATTGAGGAAAATCAACATAATTTATTGCATAACATCAGGCCACAATGCTATAAAGCTAGAAATTAACAACAAGAGATGAACAAAGATAGTAGCATTTCTATATGAAAGGACAAAAATACAGAGAAAGTAATTAGCGACTGTCCCATTTTCAATAGCAACAACAACAACAAAATACCTTGGAATAACACTAAACACGGTCATGAAAGATATATGTATATATAAACAAAACAAAACAAAACAAAAAACTCAAGAAAGAAATGGAGGAGTACTTAAGAAGATGGAAAACACCTCCCATGTTCATAGATAGGCAGAGTTAACATTATGAAAATGGCAATCCTACCAAAAGCAACATAAAGATTTAATGCAATACCAATAAAAAAAAAATTACATCATGCTTCACAGAGATTGAAAAAACGATTTCAAAATTTATATGAAATGGCAGCAGACCTCACATGCCCAAACAAATCCTCAGGAAAAATAAATAAATAAATAAATAAATAAATAAATAAATAAATAAATAAAAATAAACACCCATATCACCATACCTGATCTTAAGCTATATTACAAATCCATAGTAACACTGGGCATGGTGGCACATCCTTTAATCCCAGCACTTGGGAGGCAGAGGTAAGTGAATCACTGTGAGTTTGAGGCCACCCCTAGACTACATAGTGAATTCCAGGTCAGCCTGGAATGAGACTCTACCTCAAAAAAACAAACAAACAAAAATCCCCCCAAAAGCAAGCAAACAAACAAAAAACAACAACAACAAAAAGCCATAGTAACAAAAACAGCATGGTACTGGCATAAAACCAGAAACATAGACCAATGGAACAGAATTGAATACTCAAACCTTAGGTCAAGTGACTACAGCTACTTGATATTTGACAAAGGCCCTAACAATGTAGACTGAAGAAAAGACAGCATCTTCAACAAATGGTATTGGACAAACTGAATAACCATATGTAGGAAAATGAAAGTAGACCCACACATTTCACCATGCACACAAATCAAATCCAAATGAATCAAAGACTTCAATATAAGACCTGAAACTGTTTCTACTTCCAGAAGGAAAAATTGAAGGAACTCTCAAAGATATAGAAGTGGGGGTGACTGCCTCAACAAAACCACAGTAGCTTAGGAACTTAATCACTCAACCATTGGGATCTCATGAAGCTGGAAAGTGTTTTCAAAGACAAACATACTATAATTAAAGCCAATAGATTTCCCACAGAATGGGAGAAATTTTTTTCTGGCTATACAACTGACAGAGGCCTAATTTCTAGAATCTACAAAGAACTCAAAAACATAAACAATAAAATATCAAACAACCCACTTACAAAGTGGGGCAGAGAACTGAATAGGGAGTTCTCAGAGGAAGAAATACAAATGGCCAAGACACATTTAAGAAAATGCTCAACATTTCTAACCATAAGGGAAATGCAAATTAAAACAACTATGGGATTCTACCTTACACCAGTAAGGATAGCAAACATTGAAAAAAAATCTAATGACAACAAATGCTGGCAAGGATGTGTAGAAATAGGAACACTCATTCACTGTTGGTGGGAATGTAAGCTGGTACAACCACTATGAAAGGCAATATGGGAACTGGAGAGATGGCTTAGTGGTTAAGGTGTTTGCCTGCAAAGCCAAAGGATTTGGGTTTGATGCTCCAGGACACACTTAAGCCAGATGCACAAGGGGGTGAATGTATCTGGAGTTCATTTGCAGTGGCTAGAGGCCATTATGTATCCATTATTTCTCTCTCTGCCTCTTTCTCTCTCTCTCAAATAAATAAATAAATAAAATATTTTTTAAAAAATTAAAAAAAGCAATATGGAGACTCCTAAAAATGATGGACTATAAAGTTACCAACAGACTGACTTATTCCCTTACTGGGCATTTATCCTAAAAGCTCTATGCCTCACTTTAGAGATATTTTCTCAGCCATGTTTATAGCTGCTCAATTCATAATAGCTAAGAACTGGAATCAACCCACGTGCCCATCATTGGACAAATGGATAACCAAGATGTGGTATAACTACACAGTGGAATTCTACTCAGCAGTTAGAAAAAAACACACAATGAAATTTGTACAGAAATGGTTGACCTTGGAACAGATCATACTCTGCAAACCCATACAAACACAGAAATACAATTGTTGCATGTTGTCACTCATTTGTAACTCCTAACCTGAATCAGCCCAAGATGCTGACATACCTAATAGGCATCTTGAGGCCTGGACAATAGGGAGGGTAGGGCTGGAGGGGAGGGTAAGGAGGGACACAAAACTGAACCCAAATGGAACTGTTATCATAGACTCCTATATCCTGGAAGACAGAATAAAAGGTTAAACCCTCAACAGGACCTTAGAGGGAACACCTAAATCAAAGGGCCCTGGAGAGGGTTATATGAAGCCTAACCTTAAGTTTCTCCTGTTTCTTCTTCCCTTTTTCCCTTTCTTTCTTTTTTCTATGTTCTTTCTTTTCCCTTTCTTGTCCTTTGGCCCTGGCCTGTAACTCCCAATTCCAGAATGCAATTAACACCCACAATGAGATGTTGATCAGAGAGAACTGCAAGGTGTCCCAAAACAAGATAGACTTCTGTCAGAGCACTTGTTTACCCACCAGAGGTAATTGGTGGGACCCTACTGCTGAAGACACCATATGCTGTCAGCATGGAGCATGGAGTGACCTGGCTGGAATCCAGAAGAGAGCCAGTCCCCATACAGTTAGTCCCTCTAGAAGGCACTACATGAGCTACTGGGGGAATGTGGCCAAGATATATGTGAGCAACTTGAGGTCTAAGGTACTCAGAAGCAAACCTGATGTGATGCTCACACCAGTGCAATAGTGGTACACAGCAATGTTGGGTAACCAACTGCTCTTGGATTGCCTAACAGATCCACTCAGTGGAAATGAACCCATATCTGAAACTTGGAGACAAGTCAGAATCATATCCAGATAATGAGTTTGCTTTCCAATATCAAGCTCCCACTAGTCTTGGGCTACAAGAGGGCCTACACCCATTAAATTCTCTCTAAACTAATAATGGTTATCCCATTTAACCTGAGCTGACTTCACTCTCCATTTGGGAATCCCCTTTTCTTTTTCAGATCGAAGTGGGATCTGAGGAAAGAAATGACCCATCACATATCACCAGAGCCCCAGCTGAACGCTTAGAGGAATGGGGCAAATGAGCAAGAGTTCTGCTTTCTCAGTGAACCTGCTATCAACACCAGGGTGAAGGTGATAGACACTAAGGACACTCAACACCTACAAAACCAGAGATCCAGAGGCTCCCAAGAGCCCATCACTGAAATGGACCTAAAATGAACCCAACATGGCTTAGGGAAATTCACAGAAGATGGGGCAGAAAGATGGTTAGAACCACAAGTTGGTGCATTATGCACAGAGACATTGACTCTTCCCCATAACTGAAGGCTGCCCCCACAATGTACAACCCATAATCCCCATTGTAATGACCAGCATCCCCAATGAGGAGTGTCCCTTTGGAAAAGGAGGAGGGATGAGGGAAAAGGATAGTACCATCATGTGCTGTTTACATACTGAGTATGCCCATAACTAATAAAAAATTCTTACAACTGAAATGAGTGAAATATACATATGCATGTTAAACATTATGTGATCATAATCATTGTACATTAACATAAATACAATATTATTTTTTGATATGAATGTTGGCATTGTAGTTATATAGGATGATACTATTAGGGACTACTATTTTTGTAGCTTTCTAAGAGTCTTTGTTTTAAAATACAAGTTCAAATTAAACATTAAGGATGTGTTTGTCTATAGGTAAATTTGGGCTGATTTGCCTAATTGACTAAATTTATTGTTTACAAATTGGTATTTCTAGGACATTACTCTGTTAGAAAAGTTGTTAATGGCTATTCTGCACAAAATGTTTTCAAAGTCAATACATTTACAGAGCTGTACATATTCCCTTTCATAGAGATCTTCTTCTATATTGCTTTATGTTGCTTTATGGTTCTCAGGTTCTCATTCCTGACTGCATTAGATTCATGTGAATAAAACATAAAGAAGTAAATGATTTTCAATGAATCACAGAAATAGCCATAACCCCAAGCCACAGACTGGATAGGATATTTTCCAGTTAAGTGAAATTAGGGGAGAATAGCTGTAGACTTCCAAATCAATGCCTATTTGCACATCCAAGGCAGGGACCAGTTTCCCTTAGGTGTGCAGTCATTTGATTTAGGGCTGTGACAGAAAATGTTGCAAGGAATGACCACTTAGGGAAATAGCTCCATAAGTCAGAAGGGAAGATGACATGAAGAATAATTTATATCTGCATACTATCTTCATTTTCTGGGAGACTGGTTTACTATAAGAGAGACAATGCATGTGTAGTTCTAGAGATATTGGACAGTTAATTGAACACAAATTAACTCCATAATTCCAAGATCACAAAATATTTCTGATAATAGCATATCACTGAACCATGCTGATATGTGGCTCATTTGATAGTTTCCCATGTTGAAGACTGGAGATACAAAGAACATTATAAACTGAAGAGATGTCATAAATGGCCTTTAGCAGATGTGAAAATCTGGAAAGAGAATGGTACAAGACAAATCTGAATTAAAGCCTCTGAGATGCCAAAATTTATTTTGTTTCTCCCCTTCCCTCATTACACTTCCACAATTACCTTTTATCTAATATTCACAAAAGGAAAGAATAGCTAAACAGAGATGATTAAACAATAAGAAAGAAATGACATAAGAAAAACAAAAACAAGGGGGGAAAACCTAGAAATAGACACTTCAAATGAATTCACAATTTAACAACAATATCACTACTGAAGGACATAAGAAAGACTTGACTTAAACAGCAAGGCACACTTGTCCTTTATATTAAAAACTGAATATGAGGACTGGAGAGATGGCTTAGGCATTTGCCTGTGAAGCCTAAGAACCCAGGTTTGATTCCCCAGAACTCATGTAAGCCAGATGCACATGGTGGCACATCTGGAGATTGTTTGCAATGTCTATAGGCCCTGGTGTGCACATTCTCTCTCTCATTTCCTCTCTCTTTCTATCATAAATATATAAATGAAAAAATTGAAAAACCTGAATATGAAATTACTGATTCTCTGTAAATTAAACTATGAAGGCAAAAAAGAAAACTAATCATCATAGCATTAGTTTACTTAGGTGGACAGGTGTAAGAGATGGGTACAAACAGCCTGTTTATTTGCAGTGAAAACCTGTCCAAGGAGAAAAGCAAAGCTAGGCTAGAAGTTTATAAGAGGAACCTAAGTGTATATATTATTCCCACCAAGCTGCCCTGGGGACACTCTAAATGTTCATGTTCACAAATAATGCCTGTTTATTGAGGTGAGACCACTGAACAGTGAAGTGCTGAGAAGAAGGGATGGAACCACTCCACAGGCTCATGAAGGGGGCTGATAGAATGGAAGAGCAAAGGAAGGATATGACTGCAGCTGCCCAGACAGAAATAGCTGTGTTCAAGACCTCAAAATAGAGAGGAACCAAATTAAAAAAAAAAAAAAACACTGGAATGGGGAGGAGAGGAAATATCAGGTGGGGTTTTTTTTGGTATGTAAGATTAAAAGTCAATAAAAAAATAATTTAAAAAAAAAAACAAAAAAACACTGTACCCGGTTTAGTAGATAAGGAACTTGTAGCTGTTTCTGTCCTTGTTCAGAATAGGCTTCTTCAAGGTTTTCTTATCAATCAGGGGAGTTGTTGGGCCTGTCAGGGATGAATGTCTCTGTTGCTTCTTTATGACTTTCTAGTTTTAGGGATAGTTATTACCAATTTAGTTCCCCCTGATTTTCAGGAAAAGCTATTAACCCTTCAATATTCATTTAAGAAAAACTAGATTTAACTATCAGGAAAATGAAGAAAATCTAGCTTTAAAGGACACATTTTAACCTGATATTAAAATGTATGTAACCTGATATTAAAATGCTAGGGAGATTACTTAGTGGTTAATGAGTCTTTCTTGCAAATACTTTCCATATATTCATGTCTCTCTCTCTTTCTCTCTCTCTCTGTCTTTCTCTCATCTTGCAAATAAATAAAATAACTAAATAAATAAATATGCATATAAGAAACTTGTTTTGAAATATTTACACTGGTACAAATATCACATCGGAAGAAAAACAACTAGAAATAACAAATATGAAAAGAAAATTGTGACCACTTGAAGGTATGGTCACATAGACTCGGGCATTTTTTGTTAATATTAATCTTCCTACTTAAGTCTCTAGCAGCCTGGTAAAAGAGTGTCACTGGAGGAAACTGTTTCACCCTAACCCTAAAGTGTGTCCAGAACCAGTTGGAACACTATTTGTTTGTTTTTCTGGGTGTTAATGGTGAGTCTCTCTGCTAAGTATCTATGTAAGTAAGCCAGCTTCTTCACCTGGATTCTATAAGCCTGAAATAAATCCTGGTCAGGTGTTTTTCCCAGCAAAAAGAAAGTAACTGCAACAATAATGCAGGAAGTAATTTATTACATTTGATATTTGATAATTGGCTAAGTGTTGATATATATCATTTTATTCTGAATTAAAAACTGTCATCCTCTAGGGAGGTGCTTAAAACCTAGAAAGCTAATTAAGGTTCCAGAAGTGAACAAGGCTGAGAACCTTACAAGTCACAGGAAATTCCTGAAACTTCCAAGATCCACAAGAATCCTACACAAGATTACAAAAAGGATAAGAACTATGAGACACACACACACACACACACACACACACACACACACACACAGAGAGAGAGAGAGAGAGAGAGAGAGAAACAGACCCATTAGCCAAACTTCCAGGTAGTTGTGCAGTAAGATCCAAAGACACAGCTTCATTATGGTGTCACTTATGCTGAGCTGGGATTTTCAGTGATGTGACTGACTGAGTTATCCATGCCCTGTAAGTAACTCCTCATCCATGCTCCTGCATGGAACTCCAATAAATTCAATGGTGCACTAAGCTATACTTGGGTGGAATAATTTTCGTCTATTGTCACAGTCCTATTTTGGGGGATCATTATTCATTCGTTTATGTCTTTCATGGAGAATTTTAATGCAAAAATATGTTGAGAATAAAAAAAAAACTGACATAGATAACTATAAATTGATTAGTCTTTAAATCTTAATTATTCTAGACAGATTAAAGCTTTAAATAATACTGTAAAATTTCTGTAATACATATAAACAAATATGAATTATTTTGGTATGTTAAGATAGTCATAAGCCAAATATTTTTTTAAATGATGGGAATAAAAGATAAATTATGATATATGAAAATTTGAACTCTTCTAGGAGAAAAATATTAATCAAATGAAAAGAAGAAAAGAACAAGCTTGCTGTGGAACAAGGCCCCTTGTTCTGCCTTCCTGATTAAAGGGATCCTGGGTCCCATGCTCCAGAGGGTGTGCATGTGGAGTGACTATGCCAGAGTTCCTGCTTGGTTCCCCACCTCCCAGTTCTCTGGTTCCAGTACCCCTGCTGCTGCCTTGGGAAAACCTGGTCCTGTGTGGGGGTGGTGAAAGTAGGCATTTTGCTTTGGTATCCTGGTTGGCCCAGAAAACCCACATTCCTATTCCCCTGAGTGAGAGGGTATAAAGCCACTGTAGGAGCTGGCTTCTAGCCCCAGGATCTCCAGTTTCCTGGCTCATAGTTCCCCAAACCCTGATCCCCATGTTCTGAAGAGTACATGTAAGTGGAGTGACAAGGCCAGAGATCCTAGTTCCCCAGATACCTTCGATGAACCTGTAATCTCCACAATCTCTACATCTGTGGTTATAACCCCATTGTACACCAGTACACCAATTCAGTTCACATTTAAAACAGAACACCTTCTGAAGATCGTACAAGGATAAATATTTACTTCCTCCTCAATAGCATAAAATGTTTTCCCAAGATGGGTAGAACAATGCAAAAAGAAAAAGAAGAAGAAGAAGAAGAAGGAGGAGGAGGAGGAGGAGGAGGAGGAGGAGAGGAGGAGGAGGAGGAGGAGGAGGAGGAGGAGGAGGGAGAAGGAGAAGGAGAAGGAGAAGAGAAGGAGAAGAGAAGAAGGAGAAGGAGAAGGAGAAGGAGAAGAAAGAAGGAAAGAAGAAGGAGAAGGAGAAGAGAAGGAGAAGGAGAAGAAGAAGGAGAAGGAGAAGGAGAAGGAGAAGGAGTACAAAAGTCAGTAAAACTTGGAGATCTCCACGAAGGATACCTCCTCCCACAATGGAAGCCTCCAAAGAAATCAACAAAAATTCAATCCCAAAATGAAAACACAACAACCAATGGGACCCTGGTCAAAAGAATTCCTGAACTGAAAGCAAATCATCAGAAAACCAACAATTACATCAATGAAATTGAGCAGAATCATCTCTTAGAGCACTCAGCTTTTAACAGTAGGCTTAACTTGATTGAAGAAAATGTTAGAACCCTCAAAAGACATATAAATGAATTGAAGGAGTGTCAAAAAATGGAAGATCTCAATAATCAATGGATTAAGCTTAATGAAGAATTGATTAAATGCAAGAATATGTTCCAGGAAGCATCAAGGAAATCAGAAATCAAACTGAAATTGTACCTCAAAAAGCAGATGGACATGATGCAAAATAACACAAGAGAGAAAAAATATAGCTTATAAAAACCTCTACAGAACTTCTCACTAACAGAGTTCCTCATGTGGAAGACAGAATCTCTGACCTGGAAGATTAGACAGAAGAAATACATTGGGAGGTGAAAATCTTTGCTAAGTTCAAAAATTCAAGTGAACAGAATACGAGGAAACTGTGGGATACCCTAAAATGACCAAACATGCAGATCATGGGTATACAAGAAAGAGAGAAAATTCAGACTAGGGTCATAGAGAAAATATTCAAAAAAATTATTGAAGAAAAATTTCCAATCTATCAAAAGAGAGTCCCAACCAGTACAAGAAACCCACAGAACACCAAAGAGACAGGACCAAATAAAAAACTCTCCAACGCACATAATAAATTAAAATTCTTAGCAATGAAAACAAAGAGAGAGTGCTAAAAGCAGCAAGAGAGAAACAACTCACTACATAGAAAGGCAATCCCATCAGAATTACCTCAGATTTGGCATTAGAAACCCTGTGAGCCAGAAGGGCCTAGAATGGAACACTTCAAAGTCTAAAAAGCTATGGCTTCCCTAACCAGAAGTGAAAGTAGCATTAATATGTGAACATTAAGTGTAGTGCCCCTAGGGCAGCTTGGTGGGAATAATATATACATTTAGTCAGACAAGAGCAGGCTTTATACCTCTAAGGCTCATGACCTCACCTGTCATAGACTTTTGCTTAGGTTTTTCAGTACCAGGTATGTATTCCCTCCTGTAGAGAGGGCCTTCAGTCCAATTATGGAGCAGTTGGTTACCCCAAGAGTAGACATGCCACTATTGCACCCGTTCAGTCATTGGGCCTGTATGTCCAAACTTGAATATTCAGTGTCCACTGTTTTCACTGCTGATGACTTCTGTCTCCCATACAGCTGCATACAGTGCAGCTTTTTCCAGTTTTCAATTGGCTGGTCTACAGGGAGAAGGTTTTCTGCTCTGCACCAGCTTGTTTTCTCAGTGGCCTTGCCTCTCAGGCAAGAGATGTCTTCAGCAATAGGGTCTTACTATCTGTTTCTCAAGGGAAACCAAAGGCTTTGGCAATAGCCTTTAATGTTTTGGAGACTACCAGGACCTCCTTGGCCAACAACTCATTGGAAGGTATCCCATCCCAGGCACTGAAAATTTTCTAGTAACAGTCTACAGCTTCTAGATGTGCCATTATTCAAATAAGTAGGTTTACATAAGTCTTATTCACAATATCTTGAATTTAGATTGACCCTCCCCTGCCCTTCTTTTTACGCATTCTCTTCCCATGGCCTCGCTTAGGCCATTCCCCTCCCTGAAATCTGTTCTTCTACTTATATATGTACAATACCATACACTTAAGTCCTTCCCTTTCCTCCCTCCCTTATAGCCTTTTACCAGCTTACTGGTACTTTCAATCCAAGCTACTCTACCCAGCAAAAGTATCCCTCATAATAGATAGTAAAAGAAAAATTTTCCATGAAAAAAAAAAGTCAATTCTATGATTGTATGAACAAAAAGCCATACTCTCAGTGAATACTTCAGGGAATACTCCACACAGAAGAGTCAAACAACCAATCTCAAGAGTCTACAAGAAGAAGGTCACAATAACCAAAACTAGAGCAGGCTCATAAAGTACAGAACAGAAGAAAGCACCCAACTCTATAAAAAGACTCATCATGGCAGGGATTAAATTGAACCTAATAGTTATAACCTTAAATACTAGTGATCTTAATTCACCCATCAAATGACACAAGTTAACAGGGTGGATCAAAAAATGGACCCTTCTGTCTGCTGTCTTTAAGAAACCTACCTCCCCACTAAAGATAGACATCTCAGGATGAAAGGATGGAAAATGGTTTTCCAAGCAAATGAAAATAAGTTAAAAGCAGGTGTTGCTATATTAATATCTGATAAAATAGACTTCAGACCAAAAGTAATAAAAAAGTATAAAGAAGGCCACTTCTTATTCACCACGGGAATGATCCAACATGACAACATCACAATCATACATTTATATGTGCCAAACACATGCACCACTGTTTATTAAAAAAAAAAAAAAAAAAAAACTACTTGACAACAAAATAGAAATAAACACTAACATCATAAGCCAGAATTAGGAAGGGCAGTCTATTTGTCTGAGTCTTGGTTTACATTATAATATCTTGTAGTTATATTCTCTTACTGGGTGTTTAAGACCATGTAGGCAGACAAACTTAACAATGTATTATATTTTAGAGGTCATAAATGGCTCTGTAGGAGATACTTTAGGGATCTATGAGGAGTTATGTCACTCTTGGAATTTTCATCTCTTAGGATAAGTCAAGGCTAGGATGAAGAAGTGGCCTTCCCTCTTTTGGGAAGCCTTGTTGCAGATACATTGATTTAGAATACATCTCTGGGTCTCCGTGTCCTCCCTGATCAAGAAGACAGGAAACTTACCAGAAGCTAGAAGTTAGCAAATTTCCCAACTTCTCCTGTGACCTTCTTACCTAGGAGCAGGAATTGAAATATTGTTTATCCTTTTACCTCCAATGTTTCAAATTGACTTTGACTTCTACATATGGTTATTAATCACTCAGAGACACAGTATATATGTTATTAGCAAAGCAGATTTAGTTAAAAAGGTGCAGAACATATCTGGTTAGCAAAGCAGATCTATTCTGAGAATGACACAATACTTTAAAATCATTCAGATTAGCATTAAAGTTCAGTTGTCAGGTGACAGTGTTAGCTATCTGGAACATAGAAAGCATACATTTTATCTTTTAAGTGTCTGTCAGTTATAAGTAAAGGCAGAACATATTAGCAGCCCTAGAAACAATATTTTATCCACAACTTTAAATCAATTGATTTGATCTAGAAATTTTATGTCAGTAAAAGACAAGACAGTATAAAATATTGGCATCTGTGTTTGAAAACAACTCTAGCTAGTCTGTATACCTATGTAACTGAAAGCAGAATAGCAGAGTTTAATATCATTTTTCTAGAGTAGGGTTATGTCTTAAGTATCAATATATCTATAAGCAATAAATTTAAGATACCTGAAATGTGACAATTACTTAAATAAAACATTGACTGTAAGTGATTATACATAGCTTAAGAATAAAGCCAAACCTGGTCATTTTTGTGCTAAATTAGGATGATTTTAACATACATTAGAGAATTATGACAAATATAAAGTAATTTATTAATCAAGTAGCTTTAAATATTGAACCATTTTAAGCCTAACATAAAGCAATATTTATGAATGATAGAATATATGAAGCTTAGACAGACTATATTGACATTGTACATAGAAGGCTTTCCTAAGACAGGAGGAGTTTCCTCAGTTTTCCTAAGAATAAAGTCATAGTGACTAGATCACCTTTTATATGACTTAGACAACAATATCAGTGATAAACACCCAGTAAAACAGCATGAACAATACAGGAAACCATCTTAAGGTTACAGTGTCATGTGTTGTTCTGTTTGGCTTTTGGATACGATAACTGCAGTCAGATACACATTGCTGGCAGAAATCACCTGACTAAGAGCAGCTTGTGTGAAAAAAAAAAAAAAAAAAAAAGTTTGTTTGTTTTTTTTTTTTTTTTTTTTTTTTTTTTTTTTTACAGGCTGGAGGAGAAGCCCCTTAATGCAGGGGAAACCCATGGCATGAGCAGAGGGTAGACATTACCTCCTCATCAACACTGGGTGGAGAATAGCAACAGGAGAGTATGCCAAACACTGGCAAGCAGAAGCTTGCTATAGTACCCATAAGCCTGCCCCCAACAATACACTGACTCCAGGAGGTGTTAATTCCCAAATCATCATCAGCTGGGAACCTAGAATTCAGAGTACCTAGCCTCTGGCCCCCATAAACTAATAACCATACATGATATACAATGTAATGCATTCACCCAACTTTAAAAGTCTCTATAGTTTTATCAATCCTAATGATGTTTAAACATCCCCATAGTTCATCGTCTTTTAAATGAGCCACAATACCAAAAAAAAATTAAAAATATCCATAATGACACAGAATAAACACTGCAAAAGATGGCATTGGGCATAGCAAAGAAACACTCAACTAATACAAGATTTAAACAGGGCAAACACCTACCTCTGTAGCTCCAAATCCAACAACTCTAGTCAGTGACAAATCTCTAAGTCCCATATTTCTAACGAGTGACAAGTTTTTGGAATTCCAACTCTGCTGCTCCAGCTAGGCTACTCACAGTCCTGGAAAATTTCATCTTGGGTCAGCAGCTCTCCTTAGTAGCTATCTCATGGTCCCAGCTTCTCCACTGGCTCTCCACTGCAACCCATGGTTCATCCTCATGGCTCCATCAAGTCTCTGTGTTGGCAATCCAGCAAACCTGCTACCCACTGCTCATGGCCATTCACAAAATACAAGACCATGTTGAAAATTCAATGACCCTCTCCTTCCTGCATTTCTTATACTCCATAATACCAGGTGGAGTGCCATTTTGTTAATCCTGGGGGAATAAAGTAGACTTTAAGAAACAGGACACTCCTTCAGCATTTAGGCCCCTTCAAAAGATTGCATTATTCGAAAGTCAGTACAATGCAGGTCAGCTGGTCCAATCTCAATGGTTGTAATTTCTCAAATGAAGCTGATAATCAGAAGTTTCACCCAAAGATTTCATTTCTTTTTCTGTGCCATATCCTTCTGCTCATACCAGTCCATTAATATACAATGCAACTCTTCACAAATTCTCAGGACATGGGCATAATATCAAGCCTCTCACATAAACTTCTAGCCCAGTCCAGGCAAAGTTCTTTCTCACCCTCATAAGCCAAACCTCATAGTCCATAGTTCTTACTGCATTCAGGTCTTTCAACTGTGACCAGAATAGTCCATCAAGCCACACTTACAGTGCTGCAGGGCATCTCTTAGACGAAGATTTCAAATTCTTCCACATTCCTTCCTCAAAAATCAGCTTGAAAAGGGCCAAAAGCCACACCCTCAAATGTCTAGTAATAATGGTCCCATTTCTAGTACCAACTTTACTGTTGTAGTCAGGTTCGCATTGCTGGCAGAAAATACCTGACCAAGAGCATCTTGTGAGACAAAAGGTTTATTTTGATTTACAGACTTGAGGGGAAGCTCCATGGTGGTAGGGGGAAATGATGACATGAGCAGAGGGTGGATATCACCTCCTCTCCAACATCAGGTGGACAAGAGCAACAGGAGAGTGTGCCAAACACTGGCAAGGGGAAGCTGGCTATAATACCCATAAGCCCATCCCAAATAATGCACTGTCTCCAGGAAGTGTTAATTCCCAAATTGCCATTGTACTGAAGTTTATGAGGGACACCTGAATCAAACCACCACAATAACCTTATTTATTTATTTATTTATTTATTTATTTATTTATTTATTTATTTTTGGTTTTTCTAGGTAGGGTCTCACTCTGGCCCAGGCTGACCTGGAATTAACTATGTAGTCTCAGGGTGGCCTTGAACTCATGGCAATCCTCCTACCTCTGCCTCCCGAGTGCTGGGATTAAAGGCGTGTGCCACCACACCCAGCTTGGATAACCTTATTAAATTCTAAAAGGTTGACAAATAGAGGAACATAGCTAACTGTGTTGTGAATATTAAAGCCAGCCTTTTACAAGTTTATAATTATTATTATGGCCAAATTAACATCAGTAAGTTAAAGTTGTAAATTTACAATCTGAATATCATAACATCCTGCAAACAGCTAGGGCCATCCTTTGTTCATCTGATATAAACTCTAGGCATATACTCATCTTAATCTCAAGTAGTTCATAATCTAATCAAGCACTTTAAGACAAAACCAACTTTGCCTTTAAGCCTCCTGTTTAAATTTACTCATACCTTTATATACATACTTTTTTTTTTTTTTACCTTACAATCTGTGTAACCATTTGGTAACAATCTTCTTTATCAAACATTTAATATCTGACATTTAAAGTTTAGTCCTCAGTTTATCCTTTAAAAAATATGTATTTACTTGCAAGCAGAGAGAGAGAGAGAGAAGGGAAGGGAAGGGAAGGGAAGGGAAGGGAAGGGAAGGGAAGAGAAGAGAAGAGAAGAGAAGAGAAGAGAAGAGAAGAGAAGAGAAGAGAAGAGAAGAGAAGAGAAGAGGACAGAGAGAGACTGGGCATACCAGGGCCTCTAGCCACTGAAAATGAACTCCAGATGCATATGCATCTTGTGCATCTGTCTTACGTGGGTCCTGGAGAATCAAACCTGGGTCCTTTGGATTCACAGGCAAATGCTTTAACCACTAAGCTGTTTCTCCACCCCATTTTATCCTTTTGTCTAGTTTACCTCATTATAATTAGCAGCAAAACTTTTATTGTCCTTATCATAAGACCCTTTTTTATATGATCATTTAAGTTTTTTTTTTTTCTATTGTCCTTCATGGCTCTTTGAAATAATCTTTTATAAAAGAGTAGCCCAGATTTGCCTTACATTATTTACTCAGAATATAAATATAGACCAGACTTGATTTACATTGTAATCTCAGGGTGGCCTCGAACTCATGGTGATCCTCCTACCTTTGCCTCCCGAATGCTGGGATTGAAGGAGTGGGCCACCACACCCTGCTGGAACTTCTTTTTATCAGCTTTCTGAAACACATATTTTACAAATATGATAGCAGATTAGAACATTATTAGAAGCTTTAGAAATTTTCTGAAAAACTCAGTATTGAGTACTTCTCAATCTAAATACAAATCTTGGAACTGTTGTCTGTTAGCAGTTCCATAGAAACATAGATAAATAAAGTAATCATAAAACAGTTAAAATTTTCTTATATTAAGTCCCTATCTGTCAGCAGCAATTTGAGACTCATCTACCATCATGTTGGGACCAGGACCGTAAGAGTCTCTGTGTCTGTAGATCCCCCTGGGCTCTGCAAGCCAGGGAAGCCAAGAAAGCAAAGGTGTCAGGAATTTCCGTGGAGGTGGCATAAGCTCAGAGAGGTTTGCGCCTTGTCTCCCTGGCCAACAATGAGACTTGTGTGTCAGGTTCCCCCTCCTATTCCAGCATTGCCTTGCCATCGCTTACATCAAGCCCTGCAGGGGAAGCACTAAGTGACATATTCCAATTGCTGGTGCCTACTCATGTGTAGTTCCCCATTTTGTCCTTGCCTTGGAGAGCTGCCACAGCCACAGCATGTTAGAAAAAGACAAACGAGTGAGTTTCTCCAGGTTTCTAGAATTTGACTGGCACTGGCCTCAGAATTTAACTATTCATGATTGACCTTTTGCCCCTGGGGAACATAGCAGGACAGCATAACCCTTCTTTGCAAGTGTGGAGGGGATTTGCCTCCTCTTCGTGTAGGTATATGGTTGGTTTGGGGGCTTGAGTGACTCTCATTGCATTCATGTAGCTCAGAAGCAGTTGTAAAACCTTGTAGTAAGACTTTTATCTTGTTTTGTCTTTTCCATCATTTAACCTCTTCCTCAGTGTTAAACCCTGGAGTAGTTTTTTTTTTTTTTTTTTTTTTGTTTTGTTTTTCCTAGTTTTTCCTTTTGGATTTCTGTCGGGGCTACAGGGCAGATCCCTGATTTTGATTTTGACATTTTATAACTTAAGAGTAGAAGAATCTTGCAATTTTTCCTCTGTATAATCTTCATTACTTTCAGTGTTTCATCTGGGGGCCATTCAACATTAAAAGCCCTCCTAATTTACAGAAGTATTTAATTTTCCTGGTGTCATCTTAGTATTATAACCTCCTGAATATTCCCTTTTGAAGTATGGTTTGTATTTGACTGTGCAATCTAGAACAGTGGGCTTGGTGGAGGACTTCCCCCACAATTAATTTCCCCACTGTGTTAGTGCTACAGAAAGCATTCTACAGCCTTGGGGCTGTGAGCCAAATACATACTTGTACACACATTCTTATCAAGTGTACTTTTCATACAGACTGCAGATGGCCATCTCACCCTCACACATTCATTCATTCATTAAATTCATTCAAATTTTAAACATTTTTTCTCATCTAATCCCATTCATAGCCCTGATTGAGCTAGTTACAGAGACTGGAGCAACATCAGTTCTTGTCTAGCTAGTTACCAAGATCAGAATACCATTAATCCTGACCAGAACAACATCGGTTCTCCTGACGGAAAGAGGGCCATCACCTCAGAACTTCATCGAGGCTCAAGGATTCCTCTTGTGGGGATCAGCTCCTCCAGGCCTGACTTGTCACAATCCCAATTTCCCCAGGGAATTCTTTCCTGGTCCAGAAGTCTGACTCAGTGTCGTCTCCTTCCATGAATGAACTCTGGTCCAGGGTTTCACAGTCTCCTTGTGCCTCCAGGGAGGGGACCCTGCAATCATGTCAGGGGTGTTGCTGCCCAGTTCCAGGGACCTTTGGCAGGTTGGGAGGCCCAGGAGCAGCAGTCCTTTCTCACCAACCGGGTCATGGTGAAGGAAAATCTCACTGGGGCCTCCAGTGGTGTAGAAATTCTCTGGAAAGATCACTCCAATGCCAATATGAGTCAAAGTAAAGGAGTTTATTACCCTGGGGGCCAAAGAGCTTGATGTAGCCATCCAAAGAAACTCTGGCCCTAAGCTGAGATTTTAATTCCATTTTATAGTTTACATATCCAAGGGGAGGGGTAAGTGAACAAACAAGATGTGGCAATTTGCATATCAATCAGTTCTGTAGTCAGGCCACCCTAACAATGAACTCCATTTTATTTTGTTTTAGCCTAAAATGTCTTTCCTTCTTATCATTCCTTTGGGCCCTTTGTGGACAGTTCCTTCTTTGGGATATTTCCATCTGCTGACAGAGATAACTTTTAGCTCCTCAGCAATTAACTCTTACAGTAACTCAGTGAATCAGTCCAACTTTTAGCTTCTTTTCTACTTCAGTATGAAAATTTACATGTATTGATATATAAAGTTCCCTAAATATAATAAATTTTAAAAATTAAAAACTATGGGAAATTTTAATAAAGACCTATTAGGTTCTTATTAATAATAGCAAATAACATTATGCCATACTTAATTTTCATATGACATATTATGTTCATAGAACTATTTCAAATTATTTTTATATTTCTCAATATATCATATAAATTTGTACCACTAAACACATTTGATAATTAGAACAGATTGTTAAATAATAATGTAATAATGTTTTTGTTGCTGTTGTTGTTTTTGTTGTTTGTTTTTCAAGGTAGGGTCTCACTCTAGCCCAGGCTGACCTGGAATTCACACTATATTCTCAGGGTGGCCTCGAACTCACAGTGATCCTCCTACCTCTGCCTCCTGAGTGCTGGGATTAAAGGCATGAACCACCACGTCCAGCTGTAATAACTTTTTAATGCAAGGAAAGTATACTTAATCACTTGGCTTTATGTAACTAAGTAGTAAAATAATGCAAATATTTTAGACTACTGTAGGAAAATATTGATTATGATTACTTTAACAAAATTATTTTAATTTTCATATATATACATGTGTGTGTGTGTGTGTGTGTGGTTTAATCATACTCACCTACCATTACCCTCTTTCATCTCCCTCCCACTCCCACTAAAAAAAAAGAACTTCCTAACTAGGCCTGTTCATATTTTCATGTCTTTTTTTTGTGATCTACTGAATTAAATTAGGGTTGATAATATTAGTATGTCTCGGGGTTACTAACTGGATTATGGACAATTTATCAGTGGCTATACTACTAAATCCCAGTGTCATGCAAAATACAAACCATAAAAAACCTAGGTAAATTTCTATCAATGTACTCCTAGAACATCAACATCACGAAGACCAACCTTAATCTTTTCGTGCTTCTCTCTTTTCTCTCCCTCTCCTCTCTCTCTTCTCCTCTCCTCTCTATACTCACTTTATCTTTCATATTATCTTTCTTTTTCTTACCTCACCTCCCTTGGTGCTGACTCCCAGTAACAGCACAGGGTTAACTTTCACAATGAGCTGTTGATCCGAGACACCTACAAGGTCTCCCCCCCTCAAAAAAAAGACAGATTTCTGTTAGAGTTCTTGATGACCCACCAAAGGTTAATGGTAAGACCCTACTGTGAAAGACAGCACATGCATGTGAGACAAAACATGGAGAGACCTGGCCAGAATCTGGAAGAGTGTCAGTCCCCAGACAGTTAGCTAGTCTAGTGCCAGAGGGTGCTACACGAGCAACTGGGGGAAAATGACTGACACCTGTCCAAACAACTTGCAGTATAAGCTACCCAGCATGAAACAACCTGATGTAATGCTCAAACAAGTGCAGTAGTGGCACACAGCCAAGGTGGGTTACCAACTGCTCTTGATTTGGCTAATAGATCCACTCAGTGGAATGGAATTCATTGCTGGAACTGGGAAATAAGTCAAAACTATGTACAAAAATGAGCTCAGTCTCCAAGATCAAGACACCACAAATGTGGGCAAGAAGAGAGCCTACGCATGTAAAATTCCCTCTAAAATATCTATGGCCATCTCCATCTATCTAGTACTAACTTCTCTCTCCATTGGAGAATTTGCTTATCTTTTTCAGATGGACAACGAACCCGAAGGGAAATTCGGCCAATCACACCTCACCAGGGCCCTAGCTGAAACCATAGAGTAATGTAGGGGAAGGGCAAGAGTACAGGGTTCTTGGTGAACATGACACAAGAAAAAGGCTGAAGGAGATAAACACAGAGAACATCCAACTCCTATTAAGCCAGATATCCAGAGTCACAGAGGCTCCCAAAACCTCATCACTGAAGTAGAAAAAATGACCCCAATGTGGAAATTCGTGGAAGAGGGGGCAGAAAGAATGTTAGAGCCACAAGTTGGGGCATTATGCATAGAGACTTGGCCTATCCCCCATAACTCTTGACTACCCCCACAATGCATGACCCACATTCCCCACTGATGAGGGTCCCTTTGGAAGAGGGAAGACAGGAAGGAGGATAATGGAGTCACCATTATGAATGTAAAATCAGAATAATATAAATAAATAAATGAATTATAAAAAAGAAATAGCCAAAGACCTTAAAAAGTTACATATTTACTTGTTTTACATATATGCATATTTATTATTTTTATTGTTTATTATTCTATTTAGTTACTATATTTATTTGAGAAAGAGAGAGAGAAAGATACAGATAGAGAGACCGAGAATGGGCATGACAGGACCTCTAGCCACTGCATATGAATTCCAGACTCAAGCACTACTTTGTGATTCTGGCTTACTGGGGAGTCAAACCTGTGTCCTTAGGCTTCACAGGCAAGTGCCTTAACCACTAAGCCATTAATCGAGCCCTATTATTTTTATTATTTTGATACAAGATTTCATGTAACCAGAGCTGAACTCATTATGGTGGGATTATAGGCATGACCATGTCAGCCAAATTTCTTTTTATTAACTTTATTTTATTTTGTTTATTTGAGAGAGAGAAATAGAGAAAGAAAAAGAGAAAAATTCAGATAGAAAGAGAGAGGATAGGCACACAAGGGTCTTCAGCTACTGCAAAGGAACTCCAGATGCATGTCATACCTTGTGCATCTGGCTTGGGTGGATCCTGGGGATTTGAACCTGGGTCATTTAGCTTCACAGGCATGCGCCTTAACTGCTAAGCCATCACTCCAGGCCAAAATTTTTTAATTTGATCTTTCACTACTTTATACAAGAGTAAATTTTTGTAATGTAACATTGCATATTAAATAAGTCATGTGTTATAACACCAGTTAGTGAGGATATAGATGATTCAGATTGACTTAAACCTTTCTTATTTCTGAGCTTGGAAAAAATCAAACAAACAAAGAAAAAAAATCACTATTTCACTGATTCTTTTCATTATATTTTTCCATAAGCATATTGTAGCTAGCTGCATGAAGCATTTTAAGAATTTTCATTTATTCTCTAACATTTTATGATAAAAATTTCACCATAAGGGCTAAGCTACATAGTAATGAGTGAAGACATTTTATACAATTTACTGTGCTCTTTGTTTATTGAAGAAAGGTATACTTACATGTGTTAGGTATTTTGATAATTATTTCCTTTTTGATGTTTTTCAATTTATGAAAACATAAATCTTAAAAAGTTTTTAAAAAGACATTGGTTGAATGAAATTATACTTCAGGTTAAGAAAATTTGCTTCTCCCTAGTCATATGAGTCACAAATATTAGATGTTAAAAATATTTTTGAAATCTCAGATTCCCTACCTATCTCATTAACATTTGGGGCTCCTGTCCCAATTAGTCTTTCACTTTACTCTCAGCCTAGTCTTGCTTATTTAAGGTAATACTAATCTCTTAAAGGTGAATAATTAAAGTTCTAGCTATTAAAAAGACAAAATTTGGCTGGAGAGATGTCTCAGTGGTTAAGGTGCAAAGCCCAAGAACCCAGGTTCAGTTCCCAGTACCCATGTAAGCCAGGTGTACAAGGTGGTGAATGCAGCTGGAGTTCATTTCCAGTGGCAAGAGACTCTGCCATGCCCATTCTCTATCTGCCTCTTTCTCTCTGTCAAAGAAAATAAATAGAATATTTTAAAAAGTAAAATAAAGCCACAATTGAAAATGATGTCTTTTGACATGGGTTACACTTTCAAGCACTGTACCATTTCAAGAAAAGTAATTAACAAATAAGTCCATTTTGGGTTGGAGTATCCCACTTAAAATGTGATCATCTTGTCTTTTAGAGGGGTGTTCTTTCTACCTAACATCCTTGGCAATGTTTAGTTTCAGAATGTTTAAAAAGGAAGAGTTCAGGGCTGGAATGATAAGTCAGAGGTTAAAGGCACTTGATAGCCAAGCCTGACCACCTGGGGTTCATTTCCTCAGTACCCAGGTAAAGCCAGATGCATAAATTGGCACATGCATCTGGGGTTTATTTTCAGTGGCAAGAGGCCCTGGTGTGTCCATTTTCTATCTCTCTCATTCTCTTTCTCCCACCCTCTCTCTTTCTCCTTGCAAATCAGTAAAAAAAAAAAAAAATCAAAAGATGAAAAGGAAGATGTCAATCTTATTGTACCATTAGCTCCTATCATCTTCGATACATTTGTTTTGAAATATAGAGTTCAAATGAAACATAAATATATGACTTTTAAAAATTATTATATACTTAGTACTGCAGTGATTTCCCTACTATTTTTATGTTCAAATTTGCCACACTTTTTCTCAACTTTACCACTCTGGTTACTATTCAGATCTTTGTGTTGCTTTCAGGACACATACCTTGCTACATGCAGGCCCAACCAATCCCACATTATTCTCATACAAGTTCATGTGGGTTCAGATATCACAAATACATATGTATTATATGTTATATATTGAAGAACCTAAAATTTCTGATCAAACCTATCTTCTATCATCTCATTATATTGCCCCAGCAGCCGGTGTGTGTGTGTGTGTGTGTGTGTGTGTGTGTGTGTGGTATAGTATGTATGCTCACGTATGTGCCCTTGAGGTGCACCTAATCACCTGTGGTTCCATGCACTCACCTGATGTGGCTAGAGCAGAAGATTGGATAACCTACCCCAAAGCTCTTCTGTCCATTCATGTTTGAGCCCGAGTCTCTCATCCAAGAGCTTGCTGGTCTTTTTTCACAATGTATATTCCTGGGTCTCTGTTCCCCATAAAGCCTGGGGTTATAGGCACACATGACCAGGAACAACTGTTTAATATGGGTTCTAGAGATTCAAACCTAGCTGCTCTCCATCCTTTTTTATCTCTCATGTTTGAGCAGGAAGTTTGGTTAACCACTGTGTCATCTCCCTGGCAGACCTGAACAGTTTCATAAGGCTCTAAAGCTTTACAAGTTTTATAAATACAACTCTTTGACCAGTGGGAGTGCTATGGGCAGCAGAATCAAGCATTTGTTTTATGTGTCTATGTTACTATTTTCCTCACTCGACTTAAGTATCTTCTATCACCTTCCTCCCTTCCTTCCTTCCTTCCTTCCTTCCTTCCTTCCTTCCTTCCTTCCTTCCTTCCTTCCTTCCTTTCTTTCTTTCTTTCTTTCTTTCTTTCTTTCTTTCTTTCTTTCTTTCTTTCTTTCGTCTGCCTGTCTTTTTTGAGACATTCTCTTATGTAGTCCAAGTTGGCCTCCAATGATCTTGCTTTATGGCCATGCATGAATCTAATCCTCCTTCCTCCACAGCCCAAGTGCTTGTCCACTTCTTTAGCAGCCTATGTTACTACTGCTGCTGTTTATGAAAGCTCCTTAGTATCCCCACCTGCTATGTTGAAGGATAGAGGAAACATTTACATTGACTCTAGTAGAAATTCATAACTCAACTTTGGCAACCCGTACAGCTACAGAACACCATATCTATGACAGTCCTCATTTTGGCTCTGTTATGTAAGTAGCATTCCCTATTGCTATATAATAGGCTCAAGGTAACTTTTATTAATGCTTAGTCAGCCAGACAGAAAGACCTAAGACGCTGGATGCCACCATGGCTGCACTGACAAGACTAGGGCCTATATCTCACCCACTCTCATCCTAGATGGCTGCAAGCAATAATTACTCCTCAGCAGTGCTTCCTCCTTCTTCCACAGTTTAGCATACCTGTGGTCTGACCTTTCCTGAGTCAGCCTCTTGAGCCCAGCAAACAATGTCTCTTCCTTACATACCTGAGTCTGATGATGAGGCTCATCCTAACTGACTGTTTAATCCACATAGATGGGCCTGGCACATGTGTTTAACACTCTTCCTCTTCTTCTTGCCCCCTTTGGTAAGCTCCTTATATGGGTATTCTTTGGTCTCCTGTTAGCCTTCCCAGCTGGGAAGGGGAAGGATTTGTTTTTGTGAGGGAACTTCCCTACCTTATTTGGGGGTGTTTTCCTGCTTTGCTACATATGTGGTCTCTCTTTAAACTCTGAGACCCCTGCTCTCTCTTAGTCTTCTCTGTCCACCTATGTGAGGGGAATCTTTTGGCTTGTTCTCTCCTGCTTTGCTTTCCACATGTATGTGAGCCCCTTCCTCAGAGACACCTCCTTTACCAGCCTTGCTTTTTGCCTTGGGCTTCCTTGAATCCTCACTCTCCCTAAAAGAAACCTTATAATTCATAATTAAACTTCCTCTGAGTCTATGTTTTCAATCCTTTGATAACTTGAACATGGACCAAAAGTTGGAGTACATGGGTCTGGGGTCATCTGAATCTATATGTACATTTCATTCCCATGTGGACTCCAAAATCCTGAATCACTATGGATTCAAGATAAATTCAAAATCTCAAATAAAACAGTGTTGGAAACCCAATTACTCTGAATTAAAATACTCTCTCTCAGAGGAGGAAGTAAACAGGTCAATAAGTCGGGGAGAGCTATAACTTAAGACACCTCATTAAGGTAATATAAATGGCAAACAAATGCTTGTGAAGACTCTCTGACCAGCTGAACAGCCTTCAAATGGAGCAATGTGCTCCAGAGTTGCAGCTTCCATGAGTCATCACCTATGTTGGAGTGGGAGAAGGAAGTTTAGGAGATGGAAGGAATGGGAAAGCAGGAATGCCTTGGGCCCATCCTTGCAGTCTTCACTTTGCTAGAGATCAGACAAGAATATAGTTTCTCAAGCTGTAGAGATGGCTTAGTGGTTAAGGCACATGCCTGCAGTGCCTAAGGACCCTGGTTCGATTCTCCAGGTCCCACGTAAGCCAGATGCACAAGGGGGTGCACACGTCTGGAGTTCGTTTGCAGTGGCTAGAGGCCCTGGTGTGCCCATTCTCACTCTCCCTCTCTCTCCCTCTCTCTGTCTGTAATAAATAAGTACATAAAAATAAATCTTAAAAAAGTAAAAGAATATAGCTTCTCCTTATCTCTTTCCTAAAGAAGTTCCCTAGACTTGTTTTTCCATGATCAACTTGAGCCCCTCCCTGGGACGGAGATCCCCTTTAGTAAAATTTAAATCTATTCCTGATATTGCAGTTGGTTAGCTCAGCCTCAAAACTTGATGTCATGGCTGGCCTTTTCTTCAGCCAGCCCCTAGCCCAGACCAATCAGCCCTCACTCTGGTTCACCTGAGCTTGAAAGTGAAGCACACCACAATAAGGTTATAAATAAACCCTTATCAGTGGAACAAGTTCTCTTAGCTGGCTCTTGAACTTCCAGGATTTGGTAAGCCTTCCCTAGTCTCAGTTTAGGTTCCATCCACACCCCCACCCCTACTTCCACATGGGCTTTAAACTCTCTTGCTTCCCTCATGGCAGGAGCTCTATGTACTACCGCCTCTTTCCTTCTCTTAGTCTAATAAATTCTCTGTAAAGGTTACCCTCTTGTTTATAGATTTTAATTCTTTAAATTCATAAGTCAAGAATCTGGAGTACCCTAAATTTATTGGTACATTGGTGTATTTGCAAGGAAGAACCCCGAAATTCCTATTTCAGGATTTTTGGTGATGTGGCTGCTTTTGCATCATCCATTGCTCCTGTAAAGAACACCTCACCCTGCTCTGTAAGTAACCCCAATAAACACATTGGCTCACCAAAACTCGACTTGGTGCAAGCATACTTGGGTTTGTCATTTGAGCCTATCTGGCATGAATAGACTTGTGCTTGCATCTCTATAGGGGGGAAAAAGTTTTCCTTAACAAACTGGCACTATCAAATATTTTATTATTATTGTTAAACCAACAGTTTGCTTCTTGTTGTTTATATTACAACTATGACTTAAGAACAGGTGACTGGTTAAGTATATTTCATAAGTTATAAATATTTTTTAACATTTACATAGATGGGAGGGAAAACTAGCAAAGATAAAAGGAAAATATAAAATTATATATTATTATGGGACCTAGGATGGCTATTAGGAAATTTTATGCCTAAAGAACTAAATAACTTAAAATTCCCTGTTCTTCCTGCCAGTTCTTTCCTATAAATTGTTGATGGAAAATGTATTTTTACTGGGAAATGAAAAATGTCACATATTATACTACTTGTTTATTTCCACTGTTCTGTCTTTATACCTCATGCAAAGTTCTGTGCAGAGACTGAGACAGAGAGACAGAGAGAGAAAGAATAGTGTGCTAGGGCATCTAGCCATTGCAAATGATCTCCAGACACATGCACCACCTTGTGCATCTGGCTTATGTGGGATGTGGAGAATTGAACCTGGATCTTTATGCTTCCCAGGCAAGCACCTTAACCACTAAGCCATCTCTCTAGCCGCCCCCCCTTACCTTCTTTTACCCATAACTTCTTCTTTTATGTCCACTCTCCTCTTATCCCACCCATGCCGTTCCTCTCCAACAACTTGAATGGGCATCTTCTAATTGAAGCTTACAATCTAGGAAATATATCAACGTTAACATAGTCATCTTTATTAAATTTTTATTTTCCTTAATATTCTCTAGTTTGGGTATGATAAGATCAATTTTTATTATTTGAGCAAAATATTCATTTTTTATAGCATGAAATGTTATTTTACATTCATTTTAGGTTGTAATAAATGGAAATGAAACAAAGTATCAAATGAAACACCCACTTTTAGCCAAAGGCAAAATAGAACATATTACAAAGAAAGTGTGGTTTCTTTAGCTTTTAATTACACAGTATAACATGAGGCAACTTTTAAAAAATACTATGCCATATTTCACATCTTAGTTAAAAACAATACAATTTATAGGCTGCTATTTCACATAAATTCACAGAAATCAAATATATTATTAACATTTACAATATATGCAAGCACTTTTTTGTCTAAGCAGTTACATTACACAAAACAATGTTTTAGTGGTCTAGGTACTGCATTTCTATAGCAAAGTAATGAAGGCACACCAAGTGCAAGCAGATTTATCCTCTTAGTCTTCTGAGCTGGAAAAAAAAGAAAACATTTTTGCATTGGTAGTTAAAGAACATTGTGTGTATGTGTGTGTGTGTGTGTGTGTGTGTGTGTGTGTGTGTGTGTTCAAGCAAGTATTAGTATAAGGATTCTGACAGTTTCCACAGGTACAATCTAATAGGAACATGACCAAAGGACTTCACAAAAATCATTACTATAGCACCAAACACAACAAACATGCTTTAGATATAACAGTTTACATATTTTGAAGAATGTTACACTAACAAAGGCTAGATAGCATTAATTGATACTTAAGACACTTTTTATAACATTTTCTACTTGGACTACCAAGAAAATACAAAAAACACAAGGACTATAACAAGTAACTCTGTTCAGGTTATGGGGAGGTTTTATTTTCAAGCCTATATTGATCCTTCTTCATTTCTGCTTGCAAGAATTTTTAAGATTCTTGAAGAATCTTTAGCTAGCCTCTTCTTTATTTGTAGTACTTCCCATTTCCATAATACTTGCCATCATGAAAGTAGGTACCATTCACTTCTCCTGTGTAGTAATAGATTGATTTCAAGATGACATTATCGTGCAAAATTTGGCCAATTTCAAAGTCCTCATCAAGGATAGCATCTTCTATTGGTTCCAACTTCCCAATTGTAGGAATCTCAGGAGGACTAAAAAAATTGAAGAATGATGAATTGGGAACCACTCGTGGCAGTATTTCAATTTCTCCAGTAGCAGTTGTGCGACTGTGGGTGATTGTTATAGTAACATCCTTTCCTCTTCTCCAATCTATCTTGCAACCTTTGCAATCTTCAATTTCCCATCCCCAAGAAAAGAATGGATCATTGTGATCTGGTTTTGATTTTATTATGTATGTCTTCACCAGCAGCTCATTTCTGAAGTACGGATTAGGCAGGAAATGAAATTCAAAGGTGTAACTTACAGGCTGGCCAGGTTTTGAGAATTTTAGATTAACATCAGACAAGAACTTCAAAATGGGCTCATCATACTTCTGAATCATAGGCCCAAGCTTGTCAACATTCTTTAAAACAGTCAGCCAATAGTTAGGAATGCCTTTAGGATCTTCCCTTTTAGGTTTTACCTTTCGAGCTCTTTTAAGATTCACTCTTTCTTTAGGCCTTGTCTCAGAAAGTCTCTTTTGTGCCTCTCTTACTTTAGGCCTTGCATTAGACTCTGTTCCTTTAGCCTGTTCCTTGGGCTCTACCTTTGCTTGAGGGGCTTCTCTGGGATCTTCTCTTGCTTCTGGAATTGCCTCCATAGAATTTGTAGAGTCAGCATTTTCTTCACCTTTCAACTCAGCAATATCTTTAGGAACGTCCTTTTCATCAGCTTTTATCTCAGGAGTTTCTTTAAGAACTTCCTTTTCATCAGCTTTTATCTCAGGAGTTTCTTTAAGAACTTCCTTTTCATCAGCTTTTATCTCAGGAGTTTCTTTAAGAACTTCCTTTTCATCAGCTTTTATCTCAGGAGTTTCTTTAAGAACTTCCTTTTCATCAACTTTGGCCTCAGGAGTTTCTTCAGGAACTTCCTTTTCTTCAGCTTTCACCTCAGGGATTTCTTTAGGAACTTCCTTCTCTTCAACCTTTACCTCAGATCTTTCTTTAGTGGCTTCTTCTTCTTCACCCTCTAAGGGAGGCATTTCGCTGGGGGTGTCACACTGCACTTCCTCATCACAGCTGAACTCCTCATCCTCTGAATTCCATTCACATTCTTTTTCTGTAGGTTCATATTCAGCATTTATGATTTGAAATCGCCTATCATATAAAGGCTTATTGAGTTCAGCGTATTTTCTTTCAAGATCATGAATTGCCTTTAAAAACAAGGCATCCACCTTGTCACATTCATCTTGAATATTTCTGAGTGCCTGCACCCGATTTCTAACTGCCTGAGGCAGGCTATTCACGAAACTTTTGCCAGAGGGCTCCCGCCGTGCCCCTCTGGAAGATTCAGGTATCCTCCTCTTTCGGTACATGTAACTGCCACCGCTGCTGCTACTACCACTGCTGCTGCTGCTGCGGCTGCTGCTGCTGCTGCGGCTGCTGCTGCTGCTGCTGCGGCTGCTGCAACTAGTGGCGCTGCTAGAGCTACTGCTGTCAGATTCTTCCCCAGAATCACTAGCTGAGCTAGCCATCGCCTCTTCAGCAACCCCCTCAGCAGCAGGTTCTATGACCATCTTAAGATCTGCTTCTGCCATGATGCAAGCCCCGCAAACCTCTTTTAGGTAGTGGCTACCTCAGAGACCGCGCGCCCGGAGGTGGGCAGAGAACGACTCACGGATGCTTGAGAGGCGGTGGTGAAGACCCGGACGGTGGCGGCAGCAGTGGCGGCAGTGACCGATGACACAGGGCTACGGATGTGGCGATGAGGAGGCAGCGATGGCCGGAGCCTGGGCGATAGCCGCGGCAACAAGGCCAACAAGGCCTCTCCCGGCAGCAGCTGGGGCAGAACGAGGCGAGCCGCAACGGAATAGCGCTCTCCGAGACCCCAAATCTCTTCTCGGTTTAGCTCGCGAGCCCCCACCCCTTGCAGACAGACTCCCGTTATTTCGATCCCAGAGTGCTTTAGTTCGCTCTTCATTGGCTGGGCAGCCTTGATTGACAAACATTACACCCAAACCCGTAGCCAAAACGTAAAGCCTCTTCCCCAGTTCCTCCCACCTTCCCAGATGCTCTGTGGTGGCTGAGACACATACCCCTGAAAGACGGTCCCCATCTCCAAATTCTATCTTTATAATTTTAAATTTCAAGGGAAACAAATAAACCAAATAAAGCATAAGCAAAAGGTAAAAAATGCTATCCAGAGTTCGTAACACGGGAAGGATTGTCATCCTCCTCAACTGTCCATCCTGAATCCCTATTTGTCTGGTCACCGGCCTCTTGACAACACTGTTTAAGAGAGAGAAAGAGAGGGGGGGGCAGAGAGAGAGAGAGAGAGAGAGAGAGAGAGAGAGAGAGAGAGAGAGAGAGAGAGAGAGGGAGAGAGATGAAAACGCTCTAAATGGCGTCATTGGATATTGTGACTATGGATGATTGGGGGAAAAATCCCTGATTTTCTCTAAATATTCTATGAGCGTGTGTTTTTGCACTGGAAAAAGGGGGAGTCATTTATTGACGGGGGGAGGGGCTAGACAGCAGGCATATTGCATTCCACGTAGCCGATTTAATAAGTCCTGTCTGTGATGTTTGGCAAGCCTGGTTTATGTCCATCTACAAGGTTTGCGAACCCATGTTGCCGTGAGTCAGTTACACCATTTTTTATTGTATTTCTCTTTCTAAGCTGGCATATAATATATCCCAACCTTGCTGCTGAATTGCCACGTAGTCATTTTCAATGCTTTTAGCAACGTTTCAGATAAAACAAAGAGGTATTCAAATGTTAGATAGCATTATTGAAAAGCAGACGGTTTGTTTTAGACTTTTGTGCAGCAGGTTTCAGTTCCACAAACTGCAGGATGGGAGGGGGTATTGGTGCAAATGAAAGTGCATCCTCTGTCACTGTATACGATGTCATCTGTCACCAATTTCGTTCTAATATTGTGAAATTTAATCTATATTAAAGAATGATTTACAAGACCAGTAAAATGTGAATAAACTTTTGCAAAAATGAAGTTTAAAAACAGATATTTGTTGTTGTTTTTATTTACAGGATTCATTTCTGCTACAGAACAACTCCCTTGGTACAACCAAAAAGACCAGTGTTTACTTTTCCTTGAAAGGTAAGGAACATATTAGTCCATTTTTATGAATGACAAGTATTGGCCATTTGTACTCGAATAAAAATTCACAGCATATAGTCTTTTAGAGATCTGATTGGAAGATATCTTTATATTTCTGCAGAAGCAGAAACATTTACAGAGGTGATTTGGCATACTAATGAGAAAATAACCTACCTAGCCACTTTCACTCTTTTAACTTGGTCATAGAATAAAAGTACTATATTAAATGTAAAATATTATGTTATTATTTTCAAAAATGGAAAGATGAGAAAGTCAAACTATCATTTTTGCAATACTATTAGTTTGCTCTTTGTTATTTATTCACGCATTTTAAATTAGGAAATAAATGTTTTATCTAATTTTGAAATGAATTTATTTTTATCAAAGTATATATACATTGTGAAGATAAAATTTCAATATAGAAAATATCAATGATAACAAAAATTTAATTTTAACAAAAACAATACCATTATTAATATTTTGATGATTTTCTTTCCAGAAGTCAACTTGTGTATATATGCACTTGTTTACTTTTTTTCTATTTTATCTGTATTTGTAATTTGCTAATTTAATTCATTAATTATGTATATATTTTAGGAGAAATCAATATCTTATTTTAAATAGATACTCATTTCATGAAAATAACTGCCTTAATATAGTTAAACAGATGCCTGCTGTGGAGAAGCTATATATCCAAATAATTGCATTTGTTATATGCACACTTTTCCAATTATAAAACAGATGTCCTGGAAACTTCTAACATATATTTTTATGCATTTAAGAAACTTATCATAGGATCTCTTCATATAAATTAAGGTATTACGTAAATTGTAAGTTTATTTTGTTATTTTATACATCTTGGCCAGTTCCATAAAGTTTATAATCATTTACAATGAATGAGTTCATTTATTCCATATTCAAATGGTATATGTTCCTGCCTTTCCTGTACCAGGCACATAAGTAGAAGCATTACAGTATAATTGCAAATACAATGAACTTACCTTTCATTTTGCAATTTTAACACAAACCTTTTTTTCTATAGATAATTTGATTTCAATCCATGGGATATACATATATTGTTCTACATCTTAATAGTTGCAGTTAATTGACATATTTTTAAATGAGTGTTCTTTCATTGTATGTTCCAGTATTTTAGTTTTTTTTTTTTAATGTTAAGTTCTGTGCCATCAGGAATTAGTACTTTTGACTCAGCTATGTGTTAGGAATCCAGATGTATTTGTTTTGTTTGTTTTGTTTTGTTTTTTTGTTTTACAGGGCTGTGTATGGAACTATGTATGGGCTCACATATGCTAGGGTACTCTACCACTGAGCTATGCTAATAACACTAGATATTTTTAAATTTTACTTTATGAGCTACCTAATTCTTTGAAAGCCATTTATTAGGTAATGTTTTCATCTATGCTTTTTTTAAATAACTCTTTTACCACATTAACTGTATTGGTTGGATATCTGAATTATCTTTCCTGATCATATGGCTGTACTTTCTGAAATACTAATGAAACAAAAAGGTCTTACTATAAATCAATACTGACTTCAAATTCTTATGTAGCTGAGATTTAACTTAGAAATATTGTAGTTTTAAGATAATGAGGGTTTTTTTTTTATTTTGAAAAGGAAATGTTCTGATTGCCAGATTTAAAAAATATAAAGTAATTAAAACAATTCAAGAGAGCTGGAGAGATGGCTTAGCCATTAAGGCACTTGCCTGAAAAGCTAAAGGACCCAGGTTCAATTCTCCAGGACCCACGTAAGCCAGATGGACAAGGTGGCATGTGCATCTGCAGTTGGTTTGCAGTGGCTGAAGGCCCTGGTATGCCCATTCTCTCTCTGTGTCTTTGTCTCTTTCTCTTTGTCTCTCAAATAGTTAAATAGATAAATAAATAAATAAATAAATAAATAAATAAATATTAAAAAATAAAATAAAGACACCAAGACTTAACCACTATGAACATTTTAATGAATGCCTACCAAATATTCTCTCAATATTAGAAATATGTATTTCTTAGATTACTTGTAAGATTAAATGTCACATTTTTATTATCCAATTGAGAAGTATCTATGACATTTGCTTCTTACAACTGAATTAAGAAAGAAATTATTGACTGGTAAAACACAGAATATAAAATGACTTTTGCCTTGAATTAAGTAAACTATGAGTCTTTTAGAAGTTGCATATCTTATAACAAACAACACTGGGCAAATAGGACTCAGTAACACAATCCTAAAGTTATCTTTTTAGAAGTATTTTATTATCTTAAATTAAAATTTTACACACTGATATTTGAAATGTTTTTAAGATGAAAATAAGGAAATAAACTTGTAAAATTCACATACTGATGCAAGATTTTAGGGGCTCAGGAGGGGTCGCCCAAATTTATGAACCCCAAGTTTGGGTTTTGGTCTACCTTTAACAAAGAATTGATAAAGACGGACTGAAGAAGGAAAAATTATGAATTATTATATTTATTTAGGAAAATGTCTCAAATTGTGAGGCTTATTTAAGGGAGATTTGGATCTAGGACGAGCAGAGTCATAAACACGTGGGAAGAAGGAAACAGGCTCTCATGTGGTAACACCTGCATAGGGTATAAGGTTCATTCAAGAGAAATTGATGGTTTGGGAAGGAAAACTGGAGTAGAGCTGTAGCCCATGAATGGGGGTTAAATTGAGGCTGCCAAGGAGACTGAGGTAGGTTTGCAAACACACCGAAGATAGAACTTAGGTATATATGTAGGGAGACCTTGAAGGAACATACATGGTATCTGGCATGTGCTTTCCTGTGTAGAGAAGTTAAGAGGGCAAATGGTGAAGCTCAAGGAAAAATAAGAGGGGAAATACCAAAACAGAGACTAATAAATCCAGAGGAGAAATGAGTATTGAAGAAAGTTACACTCATGCGTAGCCTGAGTTCAAAGAAATTACACAGGTAGGAGACCTAGAGATAGTGAAAGTACCCACATGGTGAGTCAGTGAAAACACACACATGGTAGATATGGGGTGTAAGGGAAATAAGGATGTGTTAGCTTAGGAGACCAGAAGAAAATCATGCATACAATTAAAGTCAGAACTTACCCCAAACTATAAAGCAGAAGCAAGTGAAGAGTTTCTCCCAGACGAAGAAACAGTTTTACACACCTGATTCATCCAGGATGGGTGAAGGAGTAACCAGGCTCATGTGTGTTTCTGTGGCCCAAAGGAAGAAGAGTCAGGCAGAGCAGAGCAGGGTCGAGTGGGTGGAGCTAGCGACAGGAAGAAGACAGTTTGTAAATTCTGAGTGTGGATCCCAGAGTCAGTGGACCTGGGCCCATCTAGGTAATGTTCTACACTGTGAGGAGCAGGGGGCGCAGTAGATCAGTCTCAATCAGACATGAATTCCATTTCTGCCAAGAGTTCTATTCTTGTGCCAGGGTGAGGTGGCATGTGGGGAGGCATCTCCTTGTTCTCTTTGGTCCTCAAACTCTAAATAAAACTACCTTTAAAAAGCTAATCTTCTCCTATCTTCCTTCAATACTAAAACAATATGTTAATGGACTATTGTGATTTTTAAATGAAAAGTTATTTTCTTGAGCTGTACACTATGATAATAGTTGATATTAGGTGATTCTTCCCAATTATATTCTGCTATATTCTATATTCTGCTCTGGTTGTGCATTTCCTACCTTAGGCATATTGTACTATGCTATTATTTTATAGTATATTTTCTATTATTTTATGTTATTTTATATAGTGGTTTCCTAAAATAAATATTTCTGCATGCAATCAATTTCATTAATGTTATCCCATTTATTTTATACTGTGAATATATTTACAAGTATTAGTTCAAGTATATTATATATGAATTTTCATTGTAAGGTGATATGTAAATTTATTACATAAGAATATGTTCCTTGTTCTATTATTTTATGATATGTTGCAGGGGAGGGCTAAAAGTTTATTCTTTATATGAACTGATGTTTACCACAAAATCTGTTAGATTACTCAAACCAACAAAGCCCTTTGACAACTATTATAAATTTCTTGATGTGAATACAGAATCCCTTCTAACCACCAGATCTGACACAGACATGTATATACAAAATAAGATAGCAACATTATCTTTTGTTGTAGATGTATAAAAATGAACATTAAAGATCATTTGTTTGGGGGCTTTTTATTTCATATTTTTCCAAAGGGGTCATTCAGGCAGGTTTTCTCTGTGAATAAGTTAATATTCCTTTTAAAAAAGCTGTATTAAAATATGGCATACAAAACTATTTTAATAAATAAATGAATATATCTATGAAATCACCACACCCTCAAGGTAATAAATTATTTTCACACCAAAAGATTCCTGATGTCCCTCTGAATTCTTCGTTTTGTCCCTTGGCAATCATCAATTTATGTTGTGTTCCTAGAGATTAATTTTCATTTTCTAAAATTTTAAATAAATGATATTGTGGAGTATCTGTGATTGTGCTGTATTCTTTCACTAGCATAAGTGTTTTTATATGAGTCCATATTGTACGTATCAATAGTGTTTGGGGGAAAGAGATGGTTCAATCAGCAAAGTGTTTGCTGCACAAGCACAACTAGTGATGTTGCTCATTTTTTAGTAATATGAGTTACATTCACATATATTTTGTGTAATACATATTCATATCCTGTCTAAAAAGGGAAACTATTTGTGTTACTATGAAATTTTCAGGGTTTCTTTCATACTGTAGGTACAAATCCTTTGTCAGCTATAACATCTGAAAATACATTTCTTTCTTCCAGGATAGACATTATTGTGTTCTCTTTTAAACTTTTATTTATTTGTGTGTGTGTGTGTGTGTGTGTGTGTGTGTGTGTATGCATGTGCCTGTGTATGTGTGTATGTTTAGGTAAGGAAGTGTCATGGGATTGTCATCGCAAAGGAACACCAGACATTTGCATCATTTTGTGTCTGGCTTTACATGGGTGCTGGAGAATCAAAGCTAGGTCATCAGATTTTTCATGAAAGTACATTTAACCACTGAACTATTTACCCAGGTCTCTTTGTGTTCTTTTTTTTTTTTTTTTTTTTTGGTTTTTCGAGGTAGGGTCTCACTCTGGCTCAGGCTGACCTGGAATTCACTGTGTATTCTCAGGGTGGCCTCGAACTCTCGGCGATCCTCCTACCTCTGCCTCTCGAGTGCTGGGATTAAAAGCATGCGCCACCACGCCCGGCTCTTTTTGTGTTCTTTTAGCATTGCCTTTCATGTTTCTCAGAGAGCAGAAGCTGATGGTCATTACTGGAGTCCAAGTAATCTTTGATTCTTCAAAGTATCATGTGTTTCATTTCAGGATCCTATTTCACAAGGTGTTTTTTATGACCCCTTTTCCTACAAATTTTACATTTTTCAGTTTCACACTTAGGTGTGATATGTTTTTGTATGTTGTAGAAGAGCATAAAAGGGCAATCAGGATTAATGAAATGGCTGATAAGGAAAGTCATTTAATAATTTGAATATTTGATATAATAATTTTAACAATTTTTGATAGCTAAAATTGTACATATGCCATATAACACAGCATAAATACACACACACATTCTGATTTCTATAATGAGTGTAATGATTTGTAATCCTATCAACATATGTACAAGGATTCCCTTTACACCACATCATTGGCAATAATTATCTTTCCTCTTTTGAAGGCAGCCATGTCAAAATGTACGGGGTGAGATTTTATTGTGCTTTAACTTGTGTTGTCTTGATGAATGGTGATGTAGAATATTTTTATATGAATATTGGCCATTTATATGACATATTATTAAGATTGACTGCTTTCCTCCTTTGTATATTTTTTCCATCTTCTCATTTGAATGATTTTGTTGTTGCTTGTTTCTTTGAGTGTCTTATTTTGAATATTAACTCCTAAATAGATAATTTGCACATGCCTGTTCCATTCTGTAGATTGATTGTTTACACTATTTATTATTTCCTTAGATTCCCAGAAGCTTTTCAGTTTAATGTACTAGCATTTAAGTAGTTATATTTTATGAATATTAGTTTTCAAATTAAATAGCATATATTTATAAAGAATATAAAATAATAAATATCACAGGGAGGACACTTTTACAAGTTAGTCAAGAACTTATTTTTAGCAGTACCTATCAAAAGTATTTCCACTAAAATTTAAGGAAAGTGCACATTTTAATTTGCAAGTTTATATTTTATTTAGTTTATGGGAAACTGAGGAAAAAGTCAAATAATTTAAATAGTGAAAAATGTTTATGGCCTATTTAACCACAATTATTATTTCCAAAATTTTCAATTTATTTAAACACAGCAGAAGACCAGGTTGACATTTTCTGTCAATTTACAACCAGAATACTAAAATGTATTTAGCTAATTTCATCATGACCTTCACTTGAGGAAAAATTATTGTTATGGGGATGCACATATTCCCAAAGATAGAAGCAAATACAGATTATACTGTTTTTCAGACCTGATGATCATTTTATTACAAATTTACAAATAAGTTATACACAAAACCTTTTCTTTGAGGGATTTATCACCAACCTTATGCTGTCCTCTAACACTGTTACACATCATCATTATTCCATATGTACTAATCTCATTGCTCAAAGTCACATAGATTATTATTAGAAGAACTCAGATGGTAAAGCAGATGGGCTAAGACTATACATTGAACCTTAGCTACTTGATATATATTTAGTGAACAAAAGTGAATGGGGTCCTGGACAGAAAGACAAGGCCGCTTTTCCATTGCTCTCTTAATCACTATTCCCATAGTACCAACAGCTTTGGGAGCACCATTCCTTTAGTTCTTCTGGTTTATACTAGAGTCTTATGTAACCAACCAGGAAAAGAAGATCAAAGTAACTTAATCAAAATGATGGGTTTCATTAGTTCTAGCATACCAAATGTTTTTATTTGTTTCACATCCAAACTCTAGGAGGTCAGAGTATAAAGCAAAAGCTGTATTGTTTTTACAAGTAAAGGAAAATATTCCAGGAATTTCCCCACATAGTATGCTCAGCAGCAAAATCACTGGAGCATGAAAAGACTGAAGCTGCTTCTGGAAAACATGGAACTCCTTTGTAATCTATGCCTTTTAAATGTAAGTTTTTATGAATATTTGAATTGCATTCCACAAGTAATTAATATTCAGGTGTTAGCACGTGCTCTGGGGACAGACAACCTGGCTGGAAATCTTGGCATATATAGGCTATAAATCTTATACACCTTCAAATCATGGTTAATTCATCTAGAAAATCAAGATCAAATACAGAAATCTTGCCATGGGATGACTATGTAAGAACTAAGGTGATGATTTATGTAAATTACCACCAGATGTATACAGGCTTAATTAAATCTTACCTATTATATCTTTGGCAGGGCCACACAAGTGTTTCTATCTCAGTTAAATAAGCATGATTCAACATTTGAGGCTAATGGATTTAATCAGTTTCTGTTACTGTGCTTTATATGTGTGCCCTTTCTTTAAAATCAGGGAATTAGTAAAACTTGCTTTGTGATCCAAAGTGATTTTGTTGTTGTTGTTGTTGTTGTTTGTTGTTTTGAGGTAGGGTCTCACTCTAGCTCAAGCTGACCTGGAATTCACTATGTAGTCTCAGGGTGGCCTTGAATTCTTGAACTCACAGTGATCCTCCTACCTCTGCCTCCAGAGTGCTGAGATTAAAGGCATGTGCCAACATGCATAGCTCCTAAAGTGATATTTTTTATTATTATTAAATGGAGAACTAATATCCTTGGCCCACCTATTCTCCACTCTGGCAGGTTTTTCTATTAAATTATATTCTTACATGTGGTGAACAGTGATTCTTCAGCAAATAATAGTATTAATACACCCGAAGTCAAGATACTTTATACTTCACTGTTCTCTACTTCAGCAATGAAAGAATGAAAAGACATCTATTGAACTAATTATTGCTTTTAGGTATCATTAAAAATTTCTAGATTCATTCATTCTTTGTTTTAGTGAATCTCTAAAGCACTTATAAATAAAATTTCAAAAGTATGGTACTGAGCATGTTTCTCATTTTCCCTTACAACCAATTCTTATTTATCTAAGAGTAATTAGGCCATCTCTGCTTATAGGTAGCCAGAGACACTAATTAACATTATTTTTTTATCTCATATCATGAGAGTGTCCCTAGCTTTTTCTATAAGGATTGAATATGACATAAGTAGAAAGTTACATAAGACTAGTTGACCACTCTGGCTGCTGAAGCCACCCAGCTGCTCATATATGCTATGCAGAGTGCTTGTAAAAATCTTCCTGAAAATGCACTTCATATTCTTCCTCTATATTATTACAGTACACTTCAGTGTCCTGAGTCAGAACTGTGCATAAACCATCATGTCCTTTGTTCTCTGGTGACCATAGACAAATTTCTTAACTCCTCATGCCTCAGTTTTCTCATCTATGAAATGACAATTAAAATAGTACCCAATATCAGTGCCATGATGATTTTTTTTTCATTTTTCATATGTATGTGGTGTTTGTAAGTATTAATTTGTATGTTGACACACATTTGTGAATTTGTGTGCATGTGTGTATATGATTGTTCCCATTTTTATTTACTGAGGCAGGTTCTCTCTCTCTCTCTCTCTCTCTATCTATCTATCTATCATGCACACATACAGAGCTGACTGGTTAAACTAGTCTAGCCTGTCAACTTGTCCTGCATATTCTCTACCTCTCTCACATGCTGAGATTAAGATGACCACCATCATAAATGTTTTGCATTTATGTCGGTATTGGAAATTTGAACTCTGGTTTTCATGTCTCTGCAATAAGTACTTATCCAGTGAACTATCACCCCAGCCTTCATGGTGAGATTTACAAGACATGATACATATAAACCTCATAGAACACAGTGATTACTCAATCATCCCTTATTAAGTTTATCTTCTCTAGGAATACATACTCAATGAAATAGTGAGTTCTTTCCTTTGGGGCTTTTACACTTGGATTGCATTGCATCTTTGTTTGTCATTGTAAATATTACAGTAGATCTACATAAATAATTATTTCTTATGTGTGCAAACCTGCTTTCTTCATTTTTAACTTCTCTATGGAAGGATCAAGTTACTTATTTACATATAATTCACTACCCTCCCATAGAGATTCTTTGCAGAAGAGCATACTCAATCTGCATATATTAACTTCTTGAACAAATGAATTACCTTCCTGGAAGCAAGACTATTTTCACTTGATGCTTAAAATATTATATACATATATATTTTTTTCATTTTATTTAAAGTGTGTGTGTGAGCGTGTGTGTGTGTACATGTACAGGGGCTGTGTGTCTACATGGAGGCCATAGGACAACCTTTGATGTCATACTCAGAAATGCCCATCCACCTTTTCCATTAGCTAGCAGCTAACATCGGCCTGAAGGTCACCAATTAGGCCAGAGTAGCAGGCCAGTAAGTCCCAGGGATTCTTTGCCTCCCTAACACAGGGAATATAGATATGCAACATTGGAATTGTGGAGACTGGGGACTGACTCAGATCCTAGTGCTTGCAAAACAAGCACTCTACCCATTGAGCTATTTCCCCAACCCATAATTTAGCTTTTAATTGCAACTTAATTTTATGTATCAATTGTACATTAAATTTGCCAAATTTAATGATGTATTATGATCACATAACTGATTCCATTAACTGACTATTTTTGCAGATTTATAGAATTCTTATTTAGGGAACCAATATCTAAATAGTAATACCTCACTCATTTTATTAAAAGCTAAGGCAACATAATGAGATATTTTTAATTTGATCTTTGAATTTTTCATACACATATGTTACATTTGATCATATGTATCCCACATTACCCCTAAGTCTTACTTTAATCCTCTTTCTCATCTTTGACTAGTGGATATGCTAGGGAATAGAATGACTTTCTTTCCTGGAAAACTTTAGCTGTCATTAGCTCATGAAAGAGGGGAATGGCCTCTCATGCCCCTCCCTTATCCATGACATAATGTTGGCTCACCCAATCATGTGCAGACTTTGTGCTGGTAACCACATCTGGAGTGAGTTCATGAGTGCAATGGCCTTGTCATGTCTGGACATTAGAGTTGCACAGCCCTCTGTCTTTCCTCTAGCTCTTAAATTCATTCAATCCCATCTTTTTGATATTTTCTGAACCATGAAGGAAATGATGTATATGTCTCATTTAAGGCAGAGCACTCATTAGTCACTTGTTTTCAGCATGTGAACAGTTGTGATTTTTCGCATTTAATGCCAAATAGGAAAAATGAGTGTTTAAAAAAAAAAAAAGCTTGTTCTGACCTGGACTGAGAACAGATTCTATCTGATGTGCAGATATAAATAAAAATATTTAGGAGGCAGTTTTATAACAAATCTGTTTAGCAATACAACAATAAGTTGTTCCTCCCTAGTTTTCTATGACCAATATTCTCTCCAGGCATAAGATTTTGACCTGATTTTCAGTATCCAGCATGCTTTCACTCTTGTACAGTAGGCTACAAATTCACTCATAGATAGGTTGGTTAATCCTGTTACCTTCATGCCATTATTGCACCAGAGGGAACTTGTTTTTGATAAGTAAGTTTTGCAAAAAATCAGAAAATCCAGGTTTTTAAAAATTATTTATTCATTTTGATACAGAGAGAGAAAGAGGGAGAGAGAGAGAGAGAGAGAGAGAGAGAGAGAGAGAGAGAATGGGTGTGCCAGGACTTCTAGCCACTACAAATAAGCTCCAGAGATATGTACTGCCTTGTGTATCTGGCTTATGTGGGTACTGGGGAATTGAACCTGGGTCCTTAGGCTTTGTAGGCAAGCACCTTAACCACTAAGCCATCTCTCCAGCTCAAGTTTTTTTTGAAACAAAAGATTTATTTAAATATTCTCCAAAGAAGAAGTAAGTACCACATATGTTTCATTAATTTTGAGAATAAGAATTGGCTCATAATATTTACAAAAAAATGTACACAGTTTAGGTCATTTGACAACTGTATGTTACAATTTAATATATTTACTATAATCCCATCTATATAAAATGTATAGATGCACAAATGGTGTGAAAATACATTTTTGTTTTCATAGAAAAAATTCCATCTAACTCTATCAATCACAAATTAGTGTATTTGAAGAAATTAGCAGTGACCTTTAATTTAGTGTTGTGAAGAACCTCTTGAATTTGTAAACCAGACACTGATATTTATTTGTAATTAAGCAAAAAATAAGACAACAAATAACATTAAATCGGAAATTGGTTCTTTGGTCTGGGGAGATGACTAGGTGGGTAAGAACACTTGCTGCTGAAGCATGAGGACCTGAGACTCATCCCCAGTACATAGAAAAGTGGTAATTGGCTGCTCATGCCTGTAACCCCAGAATTTACGTGTCTAGAGACATGGGCTCACTGATCACCTACTGGATAGGCTGAAGGATGTAAAGATCCAGGTTCCAAGGGAGGAAGAAAGGGAAGGAAGGAGGGAGAGATCCTGACTCAAGGAAATAAGTCACAAGAGTGCGAGGAGGACACTCAAACATCCTTCTCTTGCTCTTCACACATGCATAGGGCATACACAGCAGAATATATATGTGCATAACACACACACACACACACACACACACACACAGACTGGTTCTTGTTTGCTCAAAGTTTGCAGAAAGCAGTTGTACCCAGTGCATACTGTCACAAAGTAACAACTTTCACAAGAATGACTCCATCTGTGACTAATTCCATGTTTTATCATAATTGGTATTTCAATCGTTTGTATATACAATTGCCCTTCCCTAAGCATGGAATTTCATTGGCATCTTTATAATGTTATCAGAAGCAGCACTATGCCATCTCTCCATATGTTTACAATCTTTCATTTGAATTTTTTCTTCTTACTTCAACATTCATCTTTATTTCCTGTTAACTTGAACAGCTATTTTAATAAACAATTTATTTTGCTTCTATGTAATTTTATTGCTGAGAGAGCTTTGATATTTAATGGGACAACTTTCTTTATTTTTTACCCTTATAGGAAAAATAGCCAATTTCTACAAACATCCATCTAGATTTTGAAAAATCCTATTTTTACGTGTGATTTTGTGATGATTTTAATAAATTTCTACTCCAAAAGTATGGCTTGATCATAAAAATCAGTAGGCAAATTGTACTTTTTCTGCAAATGATATACTCCTAATTTAGCTGCAAATGATGTATGCTTGCTTATAACTTTATAATATGCTTACTAAGAGATTCTGTTTAATTCTGTAAGAGTTATGCTTACTGGACAGAAATTTAAAATCACTGAACCGACATTATTATAAAATTGTATAAAAAGCCATTAATGGGATGCACATTTCAGAAAGATAGCTATGACAAGTGATAGAGTATTTTAAAAACTGTTCCCTGTTATATTCTTGCATTCCAGCTATCATTCCACTATTCAGGTATCTGGCACATTCCATATGGATTATTTACCTCATCTTCTTCATTCCTCCTCTTACCTCAAGCTCTATTGCTTCTTTTGCAATATACCTGATGCTGTGGAAACCTTTCTAAGATGCCATTTTTATTGTGTCATACCTATCCTTCTTGAAAATATGTAGTGAGTTTTCAGTGAAAATAACAAGTTTTAGAGAAAAGAACAGCAGTGTTTAGGTTTAGAATTCAATTCTTAGCCATGGCACTAAGCTCCGATGAACTACTTTTTTAGAAGTTAGATTCCAGATTCAAATACATACATATTTACTACTTTTCCATGTATGTGGTCTTAGAATCTTACTTAATCTAATTTATCAGACTTCTTATCAATGAAATGTAGCAAATGATTAATAACTGTCAGGATTTCTTACTTTTAAATATTAAAAAAAAACTCTGACAAACTTATAAAAATTTCATTCATTGCAAAAATACCAGTCTTCCAGTATATGTAGTAACAGGAAACATAACAGGAACTCTATCTAGAATAGTCTAATCATGTTGTCAAATCTGAGATAAACTGAAACTTCAGTTACTTTCAACTTGATTACTTCAAATGGTATAAAAAGAAAATGAGTGTCGTGAGAGTGAAAATAGATGTCCAATAATCTAGCATAAACGATATGCATGGGAACCACTAGTCATATGTTCCCAATAATGTGCTAGTTAAACTCCTTCATGAGGCATTAGTGGCCTTAGCATTTTTGAACATAACTCCCCCCCCCAAAATTGTCTGCATAAACCCCAATTTCTCATGTCTTCGTTTTTTACTCAGTTCATCTCCTCTGCCTGAAAATACATTCATATTTCTCTTTTTTTATTTTGTGTGTGTGTGTGTCTGTGCATGTGTGTGTGTGTATACCAGTTTCTAGCAAAAGATCACCTGTCCTGCTTGATGTGGGTGGCTGGGGAATTGAACATGAGCCAGAAGATTTTGCAAACAAGTGCCTTTAGTGGCTGATCCATCTCCCTAGTCCCTGACCTCTTTTTCCTCTCAGGTTAATTTTCATTTTTCTGAGCTGTGAATCACTGGTTTTCTGTTTTAAAAACATTTTATTATGCATATTTTGTGTGCTGAGAATATCCCTCCTTTCTCTATTGCACTCATCCCCCTCCTTATTCTTGTCTCTCCACCTCCTATTAATCCCCACTGTCCTCCAAGTAAATTTCACTTCTATATTCATTTAATATATACATTTATGTGTGTGACTATATAAACTCAACAGCTAAAAATGAATGAAAACATGATATTTATTTTTTATTCATTTAATAATTCATTTAAAATAATTGTCTCTGCATTTTTCTTGCAAATGACATAACTTTATTTTTTATGGATAAAAAAAAATCCATTGTGTATATGTACCACATTTTCCTTATATATACTCTGTCGTTGACACCTATGTAGATTTGATAACTCAGTTATTGTGAACAGTGTTGCAAAAAAAAAAAATTGCTGTGCAATTATCCCTGTAATCCTTCAGATAATTACCTGGGAGTTCATATGGATTATCTGTATATTTTTAAAGAAATTTCTATACTGGTTCCCACAGAGGCTGAACTCTTCATTCTATCTTAATCACAGGATTTTCTATGTTTCCTTTCGTCCTGCCCACCTCCTTTTTACTTCCTTTCTCCTATCCACCCCTTCTTGAGACAAACTCTTTATCAACTATAGGATTAGCAAATACTTTCTCCTAGCCTGTGACTCAATTTAAGTCTTTTTTTTTTCTATGAAGAATGACTTCACTTGTTTCTAAGAACTTTGCTCAATTTGAACCCATAACATTTTTCTTCTACACTTTCTAGAATTTTATAGCTCTCATATTAGAGTCTTGACTCTTGGCCCTTGGTGTATTTTGAGTTAATATTTTGCATCATATGAAGACCTTTTCAGATAGACTGATTCCCTTGTACTTATATTTTAATTTTAATATGAGTTTGTTAATTTTGACAAAAAAATCTAATATGGGATTTTTTATATAAATCTCATTTAATCTGTTAATCATTTGGGGTATAACTGTCATCTTGAATTGAACCTACCAATCCAAGATACTGTAATGTCTCTCCACTTATTTATATATTCATTAATTTCTTTCATTTTTTAGTATAAAAGTGCTTCTAGAAATTCTGAAGTGAATGAACTGAGAGCCGGAATTGTGGGAGTAGCTCCCTCCAAGCTGTAGAAAACCATTTAATGTTCTATTCCAAATTCTGTAATTTTAAACATAGGCACTTTTGAAATGGATGAATTTTTGGACAATTTTCTGTGTTGAAATGATTTCTTTTGTTAACTTTGTCCAGGTTTATGGTACTTTGGGGGAGAAGATTTTCTGTTCTCTCCTTATCTAACCATAAATTCTACTACCTGTGTATTTAATGTGAATTTATGTTCCAAGCACTTCTAACACTAAAAGCTATGCCAATTCATAAAAAGTTCAGCTGGGTGTGGTGGTGCATCCCTTTAATCCCAACACTCCAGATGCAGAGGTAGGAAGATCACAACCAAGAGTTGTAGGCCACCCTGAGACTACATACTGAATTGGGAATCACCTTGGGCTAGAGAGAGACCCTACCTCAACCACCACCCCCCCAAAAAATACAAAAAGCCAAAAAAGCCATGTTTTTGGCTGGAGAGATTGCTTAATGTTTAAGGCGCTTGCCTATGAAATCTAATAACCAGGATTCAATTCCCCATTACCCATGTAAAGCAAGATACACAAAGTGGCACATACATCTGACGCCTGTTTGCAGTGGGTCGAGGCCCTGACATGCCCATTCCCTCTCTCTGTCCATCTGTCTCTTTGCCTCTGATTGCAAATAAATACATCTTTAAATGTTCAACTACCACTTGTGAAGAGAAAATATTTGTTTCATTAAATACTTTTTTTTTTTTTTTTTTTTTTTTTCGGTTTTTCGAGGTAGGGTCTCACGGTAGCCAAGGTTGACCTGGAATTAACTATGTAGTCTCAGGGTGGCCTTGAACTCACGGCGATCCTCCTACCTCTGCCTCCCGAGGGCTGGGATTAAAGGCGTGCACCACCACTCCCGGCTTAAATACTTTTTCTTGAATCAAACTGATCATATATTTAGAATTGTGATGAAATAATTATTAAAATTTGTTATATAATGCAATTCAAATTAACAAGAAAGTATATTGAACACCACTTATATGCCTGATACCATGTGAAAATCTTATGAATAAATCATTATTGTTCACTTAAAATCTAATAGACTGGCTGGAGAGATAGCTTAGCAGTTATGGTACTTGCTGTCAAAGCCAAAGGACCCAGGTTCAATTCCCCAGTACCCACGTAAAACCAGATGCACAAAGTGTACTATTCATCTGGAGTTCATTTTCAGTGGCTAGGGGCCCTAGGAGCATTTATGCACTTGCTGTCTCTCACTCTCAAATAAATACATAAAATATTTTTTAAAAAACACATAGACCATGCACTAGTTATGTTCTATAATCAAATTCTACACACATCTTTATGAAAATATTAGTTTTAATTTTGTATTTATCCATGAATGTAAAATGAAAATCTATAAAATCTGTGAGATTCTGAGCCATTATTATATTATTCCCTTCTTTGTCACCAGCACTTTACATTGCAGTACTGGGAGTATATTCACAGTTCAGTAACTACCTGCTAAATGAATGAGTGAAAATTTATCATGGAAATATAGCATAAATGACAACTTTCTCCTAATAGAATCTGAAAAATCAAAAGGTGTAAAGAATTCTAGGGACTAGAGAGATGGTTTAGCAGTTAAGGAGTTTGCCAGAGAAGCCTAAGGCCCTGGGAGTTCCCATTACCCACGTAAGCCATATGCACAAGGTGGCACAAGTGTCTGCAGTTAGTTTGCAGTGGCTAGAGGCCCTGGTGTGTCTGCTCTCTCTCTCTCTCTCTCTCTCTTTCTTAAAATAAATATACAAATATTTTTTAAAATTCTAGCCAAGAGAAATAACGTGCTTAGCTAGGTGGTGGATCACACATGCAATTCCAGCATGCTGGAATGTGAAACATAAAGATTATGAGTTTGGAAGCTAACCTTTGCTACATAGCAAAGTCCTTGTGAGATTGAGCTTCATATCAAGATCTTGCCCCAACCCCCACCCCCAAAAAAGAAAGAAAGAAATGAAAAGTGAATGTTAGACAGAAAAGATTTTGGAAATATATAATATTTGAGGAATAAAAAGGTATTTTTTGAATATAGTACAGAAATTCCCAGAAGTTAAAGTGCTGAGTGGAAAAACTAAAAACGAGTAAGAGTAGCCATGTTTGGTGACACACACCTTTAATCCCAGCACTCAGGAGGCAGAGGTAGGAGGATAACCATGTGTTCCAGGCCATCCTGAGACTACATAGTGAATTTCAGGTCAGTCTGGACTTGAGTGAAATACTACCTTGAAAAACAAAATAAAACAAACAAACAAACAAAAATTGAGATTATTCTAGCCAGGCGTGGCACACACTTTTAATCCCAGCACTCGGGAGGCAGAGGTAGGAGGACTGCCTCGAGTTTGAGGCCACCCTGAGAATACAGAGTGAATTCCAGGTCAGCCTGAGCTAGAGTGAGACCCTACCTCAAAAAACCAAAATAAATAAATAAATAAATAAATAAATAAATAAATAAATAAATAAATAGTAAGAGAAAGAGACAATGAAGACTAGATGTGATTGAAGAAGCAGCTTGAAGGTGGTGTCTTTCTGCAAATGTAAAGAATTAGAATAAGATTAAGCATTAGGGAGTAAGTAAATTAATGGAGGGGGTAAAAGATAGGTAAACTGGAATTGGCAGTGTGAAAGTGGAATGGTACAAGTGAGATAGAAAGAGAGTGAGAGAGAGAGAGAGACAGATAGGGAGGGAGGGAGGAAGGTGGGCATACCCAGTATACTGCATTTACAGAGGCAACGGGATTATTTGTGGGACTCACTTGGAAACCAGCTTGTGTGTATGTGTGCCTGTATGTGTATTTGTGTATAATCCCACTAACATATATGTCCTTTAATTTTTAAACTTGTTTTGGAATTTTTGTTAGAGTGATACCATTCTATCTTTATAGCTTCACGATGTTATGCCAATTCTCAATATTACAATTCTAGCAATACAAAGTTAACTAAATACTGCACATTTACATTTTTGAAATATGATCATGTATACTACCACATTTGACTTTCACAAAAAAACAGAATATTGACTAATTTGATATATGCTTATTTTAAATAATAAAAATATAGAAAAAATCTCATTTTAATGTGAATTCTAGAATAATGAAGACGAAAATATTGGCTCAGGCTTGCATGATTGTGCATTATATCATGCACCTTTTGAGATCAAAAGCCTTTCAAAATATAGCACTAGTATTTTAGTATTAATTGTGTAACTATTGCTTTATATAACTAATGTTTAACATGTTTAAACATTATAAGCTACAGTTTGTTCTTCCTAATTAACCTTTTTGCATATTTTCAAAAACAAAACAATAAAAAGGTTGGGCAAAGGCTTAAATAGATAATTTATCATAAATACAATCTTAATTAAAATGAATACTACTATAAATGCCATAAAATGCCTATAATTGAGAACTTTTATTTTAAAAAGGGGGGTTACATTTTTAAAAGTGAAATAAGTGAGTGGACACAGACAACAACATTGGATTGGCGGAAAAGGTATCATTTATTATGCTTAGAAAATCAAAGTTCAAAAGAAACTTTGATAGGAATATAAAAAGATGAAAATGTCAATATGAGTGACCATTGTAAGGGTATGAAGATATGGCATGTTTGTATTCATTAATGTCCTCGAACATTATATAATGTTTTGAAAATATTCTACAATTACTTTATTACAAAATTTACATGTAAATCCTTTTCCATATGACACTATTGTCATGTCATTCTAGAAATGAAACTCACTTATGACCACCTTAAAAATTTATTTAAAATATTTCAACATTATATAGCATCCACAACAAAGAATAAGGAAAAAAAAGAGTCCTGGGAATATGGATCAGCAGTTGATGTGGCTTGATGTCAAGATGGCTGGCTTGAGTTCAACTCCGTGGCACTTACATAAATCCAGACACAAAGTGCCTCATGAATGTATAATCCCAACACACTGATGGCAGTGTGAGGTAAAGCCAAGAGACTTAGTAAATTCATGGGTCAGCTAGACTGGTGCTCATGAAGTGATGAGGCAAAAATAAAATAACAGGGAAGACTCTATCTGAAGCAGGGACAGAGAGGACAAATACCCCAAGGTTGTCCTCAGGCCATCTCACATGTACCATGACACACACATCTATACACACATATAACACATATCCATCCATACATACAGATATACACTAACAAAAATGACATGAAATTAGGGAGAATTAAGAAAAATTATAATTTTACTAAAATCATCTGCCCACAAATTTAATTCAAGATTCTGTCTATGAGAAGACATTTCAATTTGAAACTGCCTGGAATGTCAGCTGAATACTCAATTCTGTCAGACAGAATACTCAAAAAGAAAACTACTACAGAGGGGGAAATTCAAAACATCTATTTGTGGGGTTCCTGTATTGTCTAAAACACAGAATGCTGTGACTAATAACTTCTCCATCCTTGATCCAGTGGTTAAGCATGTGTGTGTGTGTGTGTGTGTGTGTGTGAGAGAGAGAGAGAGAGAGAGAGAGTAGATATCCCATGCCCAAGCATGTTGAGGACAGAGAAGGATGTAGAGTTTCTCCCTCTATACTATTTTTGATATCTTCCATTTGTCTGTAATGTGAGTCACTGGGCATTATTTGAAAAACAGTTTTTCAGAGCAATGGTTCTCAATCTTTTTGGTCTTCAGTCTTCCTTTACACTATTACAAATTATAGAGGGTCTTAAAACACACCTACTTATATAGTACATAATATAGTACATAATATCTGATAAATAACAGCTATTAATATGTATGGTTCATACATATATATATATATATATATATATACTCATTTGGAAATACCAATAATAAAACCATTTCATGTTAATGCAATAAAATTTTAATTAAATACAATATTTTCCAAACTAAAATCTTGCAAAGAAAATATTATTTCATATTTTTTAATTTTCTTTAATATTTGAGACTTAGTGTATTGGAAGGTGATGCTTCAGTTGAAATATGTGAATAAAACCAGGCCTTCGGTAAGTATATAAAAGGAAGATTCTTGCAGATACCCTACAGCTACATTTTGAGTTTCTTTCTTAGAGGTATAGCTATTAGTCTTTTGAGTTGTTTCATCTCTATTGGTGATTAAAACTTTGTGTCATTGTAAAAAATATATAATTAATTTATTCCTTTGATTATCTAAGGTCAGGAGAATTGCTTTTACCATTTTTATTATTTTTATTTTTATTAATTATAAACATTACCATGTAAACAAATCATGTGTTGGTCATATTCCCCTCATATTATCTTCTTATATCCCTTTCTAAACCACTTCTGGTAATATATCCTAAGGATTTTACTCCATAATAAGAAATACTAGCTCATCCATACTTATTGCTGTTCTAGTCACAGTAGATAGGAAATTAAATAAGCCTGAAGATCCATCAACTGATTACTGTTTAATGAATATGCAGTACATATAAACAATGAAGTTTTATTCAGCCATGAATAAAAATGAACTTATGAAAATTGAAGGAAAATGGGTGGAACCTGAGTGAGTTAACACAGGCCCAGAAACATAAGTGCTATATTTTCTCTTTCATATGTAGATTTTAATTCAACTTTTTAGATTTGTCCTCTTAAGTTAGAGTGTCTGTAGAGGAAAGGTGGCTAGAATGGGACTTAGAGTGAAAGACCCAGGCCAGAGTAGCACCTTGACAGGCCTCAGTCACTCTATAGGCCACAGGGGCGAGTTCCCAGAATCTAGGTTAGAACAAACAGTACCAGGAAAAACCATAAACTTGCTGTGTGAGCATGACTCAACATTCTTGAGGTCATGGGCCAGATGGCCCAATAAGATCCACGGTCTCAGAGTTTTGTAAATGTCAACCAATCAAATGAATGTAACCGCATGTGCCAACCTGTTCAAATGTAACCACTACTTGCTGAGCCAATTAAGTTAGGAATTCCCCTAGACCTAGCCCACCAAAACCCTAAGACCAATCAGGAACCCCCAAGTGCAGTTACTGTTCAAGTTAGCCAATCATGTAGTTGCATGGGTGATAGCCCTCTCCCCCTTTCTCAAACCTCAATAAAAAGCCTGCTTTTCTGCTTCTCGGGGCTCTTGCAGGGATCCACTGCTTTGGTGAAGGCAGGAGACTGAGCTTAAGCCTGAATAAAGCTCTTTGCGTTTGAATACGTGTTTGGTCATCCTTGGTGGTCACTAGGGCCATCATGAACTGGGCCTTACAAGAGCAGAGTATGAGGATTGTTGGGAGGAAATAGGAGGAACACATGTAAAATTAAAGTAGATGAGGGAAAGGTGGGATGGCTAAGCAAGGATAGGGGCCAGGGACGGGAAAGAAGAAGGGGTGATGGGGAAATTAATAAATAAAAACTAAGGACATATGAAAACTGACTTTTTTGTAAGCTACTTAAAATATAATAGAGAAAAAATATAATAGAGTTTAAATAGATGAATGAAATTGTCAGAATAAAAATATACCTCCAGTATAATCATTATGTTAATTATTTGGTTAAGTTTTAAACCCTGTAGAAATATAATAATAAAGACCTATAAGTAATTGAGAGTAGAGGAATTTCCCATAGTAGCATAAGAAAAATACAATAGTAAACAATTAAAGGTTAAAAAATGTGAGAGTAAGGAGTAATCTGTAGTTGCTTCTAATGTTTGTGATTGTGTCAATAACTAACAATGTGAAGATACTTGCCTGCTTTCTGAGAAGGTGTTAGTTTTCACTAATAAATACTAATCAAATTTAGATACTTTAAATTTTATTCTTATGACCTAAATCTTACTGTCAAGTTACTTGAAAGGTTTTAACAAGCATTGTCTCATTTCTTATTTATTTTTGCTAAAAGTGGAAAAACCACAAAAGAAAACTGGAATGAAAAACCTGGAAAATTGACAGGGAATCCCAGAATCCAAATGAGGTAAGTCTTTCAAGAAGGAAGCAGTGATGCACTTGCAAATGATGCTGGTTATGAGGTTAACATGAAGGATAATTGAATTTTAGTCTTGCTGACATGGACAAGTAATGTTACTATGGAGTGGTAAGCTGAAAGCTCCATTGGTGTGGACCAAAAAGAAACCCACATGAGAGTAATTAATGACTCTTGAAATAACACTTTTCATGGATTTTTTCTATAAAGAAAGCAGAGAAATAAAGCAGTAGATGATAGAAGAAATAGAATCTGGAGATGATTTCTGTTGGTTTTTAAATTAAAGTAACAATCACTTTAATATGTCAATATCTGAACGTTTCTTAAATGAATAAAAACATGGACCCTTTCCTTATAGAATGCATAAACCAGTTGGGAAAGTTATAATAAATAGCTATACAAATAATTAGTGATGAATATTAAAAGAAATTATATAAAATCCTATCAAAGTATTACTACTAGTCCTAAATTTTCCTGACTTTAAAAGACTTCTCTAAATATATAATATTGAAATCACACTTAAGGAAAGAAGTAATATATGCAAAGGTCTTAGATGGATAACATATCTTGAATCAGAGATACTGGTAGAAAGCCATTGAGTTTGAAGTACAGAGATGCTACAAGGATGAGTATGGTAACAGGAAAGGTGGAAGAGGTACTCCCTGACTGTATGATTTAAGTTTGAGACCAGAGCCTCAATTAAGAACTATATCTTGGAGCCGGGTGTGGTGGCGCACACCTTTAATCCCAGCACTCTGGAGGCAGAAGTAGGAGGATCACCGTGAGTTCAAGGCCACCCTGAGACTACATAGTTAATTCCAGGTCAGCCTGAGCCAGAGTGAGACCCTACCTCAAAAAACCAAAAAAAGAACTATATCTTGGGTTAGGGACATGGCAAAATGGTTAAAGAATTTTCCTGTGAAGCCTAAGGAACCCAGTTCAATTCCCCAGGACCCACGTAAGCCAGATGCACAAGGGGGGATATGCATCTGGAGTTCTTTTGCAGTAGCTAGTGGCACTGGGGCACCCATTCTCTCTCTCTCTGCCCCTTACTCTCTCTCCCCCCTTAAATAAATAAATACACTATTTTTTAAAAACGAACCCTGGGCTGGAGAGATGGCTTAGCGGTTAAGGTGCCTGCCTGCTAAACCTAAGAACGCTGGTTCCAATCTCCAGCGGTTCCAATCTCCAGGTCCCACGTTTAGCCAGATGCAAAGTGATGCAAGGGCTCAATGTCTCACTTGACCACAAGGGGGCGCACACATCTGGATTTCGTTCTAAGCAGCTTAGAGACTGCTGGCGCGCCCAGCTCTATCTGTCTTCCTCTCCCTCTCTATCTGTTTCTCTCTGTGTCTCTCTCCAAAAATAAATAAAATAATTTTAAAAATTAAAAAAATAACCCTATCTTGAATGCTAAGGTCATTGGGATCTTTGGCTGCATGTATAAGGCCCACCCAAAATGAACCAGTCAAACCTGAAAGCTAAGAAGTAACACAGGAAAAAGAACAGAAAGGGGGATTATGTGAATATGATTTATATTGCTGTAAGAATGACATTTTAGCTAGGCAACGTTATAATTTGATAAGTCATTATTTTAATATGCAAAATGTATTCAGTTTTTAGCCATTGAAAGACTTGGAACTAATCAAATCACACTAAGTCGATGTTTGAGATAGTAAAACAAAATATACAATGTGAGTCCCTCCTTAATATTTTTAATACTTTCCTTTTTTCTCCTAAAAATGTATTCTACATCTTATGTTAGTGATGATATGTGTACACTCTGAAGTCAAGAACTTTTATCCTTTTGTTTTGCTTGTTTTCTCTTCTCTTCTAATTAATTTAAAAGTTAATTATAGGGCTGGAGAGATTGCTTACTGGTTAAGGCACTTGCCTGCCAAACCTAAGGACCCAGGTTAGATTCCCCAGTACCCACATAAGCCAGATGCCCAAGGCTGCATATGCATCTGGAGTTTGTTTGCAGTGGCTAGAAGATCTGGTGTGTCCATTCTCTCTCTCTCTCTCTCTCTCTCTCTCTCTCTCTCTCTCCTCCCCCTTCTCTCTCTCTGTCTCTCTCAAATAAATAAATAAAATATTTTTTAAAAGTTTGTTATATATCTCATGATGGTTCATATATAAATCTTTCAATATGTGTTGCCTAAATATAATGATATTTTATGTACTCTTAATAATTATGTATTGCACAATGCAGGACTGGCCCTGGCCAGACCGCATGCTAAAAGAAACCAGGCCACACCCCTCGGATTTTCTCACTAGGACAGCAGGTAGTCAATGACAGGTAAGAATCCATGAGATGAGGCAACCTAAGACAGGCACCGTCACATGTGATGATTTCTTGGGGCCTGGGTTCAACAATGGCTTGGCAAAGAACCATGCCTCCCAGGGTTGCCAATAATAAAAACAAAAAGGAGCATATGCATGGCACAATGCAGGTCTGGCCAGACCACATGTCAGAAGAAACCGGGAAGTTACTTCTGTGAACATGGTTTTCTGCGCAGGCCTGGCGTGACAACAGCTACAGTTCCATGCTCGCGAGAAACCTCCTACGAGATGATCTGTCTGTAGGCAGGCTGTCATTGGTCACAAAAAGGGGACCACCCCATACAATGATTGGCCAGCCAAACCCCTTAATACCCCCCTACACTTCCTTGAATAAACGAGTTTGCAGCAGCTCATCCTCTGCTGCTTCCACCCAACTCCTGGAGTCTGTGTCGTGACTCTGTGCCTCTCACCCCCAACTTGGCAGAGACCCTGCTGTCCCTTCCGGGCTGGCCCTAGGAGGGACCCCAACAAATAATGTTCTATTTGAGCTTCTCAATGTTTTCTTGATATTATATAATACCTAATGAATATAATATCTTAGTTGTTCCTCCCAATTATTAACAGGTACACTTCAATGACTTATAAATTCATAGAAGTTAAATAGCCATGATGATCATCTAATTCTGAAGCCATCATCACTCCAAAGATTTAGCTCATGTACACATTTTATTAAAGCAAGGTAAACTCTAGGCATTATACTTAATTATATCCATTTACTTTGTTATTTCCTAAATCAGTGTTTATTTTTTCACATTAATTTGCTAATTAGAGAGGACTGGTCATCTCTTTTGCTATGAATTTGTTTTATTTCTTCACTCTATCATTTAAGTTGTTGCTCTTTTCCTACTTTCATCATTACCTGGGAAAGCACTGGTTATATTTATTCTGACATACATGGAGTATTAATTTTTCTAACTTAATTTTTCTAAGATGTTCTTTCACTGGAAGTTAAACCCCTAAAAGCTTTGGATTTGTCTATCATAATAGTTGTGTTTGGCTCAAAGTAGGATTTCTGTAGATGTTTTGTGAATGAATGAATTACTCACATTCAGATGAGATATTTTCCCAAAGAGATTAATGTCAGATTAAGATATTTTTCTATTTTAATTGAGTATTATTATATTATATTATACTTATGTAAACATGATTTATTTTTTACAGTAGTAAATAAATCTAATGAAAAGTGGTTGTCCATGTTAGCAAGCCATAATCACATTGTTTCTCTGTTTTTTTTTTTTTTCTTTTGGAGTTTTAAAGCAACAAATTGCTATTTACTGCATGCTGACCTGATATTCTATGTAAACAAAACTAATGTCACACTTCTGATACTTTGACTTCAGCTTCCCAAGTTATGAGGCTACTGGCATAGTTCAAGGCATGCCCGCTAATATTTTAAGTTTTCATCTGTATTCTGATGATAAGGAATTTGCTGCTGGCACATTTTTAGAACTAATTTTATCAAGTAGAGTACAAGGTATTAGTTGGGTTGCTTATTAAAATACTTCAGGGGTTTAATAACTGATCTGTATGCTTTCATTCAGGGCTATTGCTAGATTAAAGTTATAAATTAATTTTTAAAGAAGTTATCTGCAGTTACTGAATTGCAGGTAAGTCAAGTAAATGCATTGGAGATTTTTATATCCTTTAATCAGGCAATTATATAGGCAGATTAGTTCAGTATCAGTCAAAGGGTTAAAAGACTCAATGGAATCAATATGTATAGCTTATTTCTCACTGGAATTATGCTATCTTCTTGATCAGTACAGGATAGCTGCTGCTAATAATGATATAGCAAATATAGAAAAAATAGTTGATAAACCTGGTATGTGTAACATGATGTTAAGTGTCATGTTAGCAAATCTGTGATTTAAAATATCTGCCAAAGCCACAAATAAAGTACAGTATTTCGATCACCAGGGCTTAAACTTTTAGATCTTTAGGAATTGGCCCAACTATGAGGCAAAATTGCTAACAATTATCCACAACTATAATTGGAAGAAAGATGCTGCTATGCAAAGGAATGACTATAAGTAGTTAGAAAACTGAAATGGAAAGGGCAGTAGTACTTAGTAGAATATATGCATTATGAAAGTTGATTCAGATAGTTTTCATTTCCTTTTTTGCTGATTATAACACTGTTCCATAAGATCACTTTTCTTGTGTGTGTGAAGAAAAAAGGGAAAGCCTGAACCAGTTCAGTTTAATTGTTCTCAATATCAAGTTGAGCAGTAGTTGAAGGTAATAAACGTCTTGTGGTTTTTGCACAATTGAATAAGTTAATTAGGATGAATTTATAAGTCTCTTAAACAAATTAATTCCCAATATTATGTAATTATTTCCCCCCATCAAGAAGGTTTAAATAACTCTCTATGCCTTAAGTGAACTATACATATAGTGACTTCCCTTCAGAAAGAGTGCAATATGAAAAGAGAGGAGTAAGCATGCAGTGGATGAAACTGACATATTCCCTGTCAGTTGATCAAGAAAATGACATGAATGATGTCACATTAGTGATGTAAACCATATCGACAATGTAATGAGACTGGTATTTTCTGAGTTTTTCTTCATTAAAACTTATAACCAGGCTGGAGAGATAGCTTAGCAATTAAGGCATTTGCTTGCAAAGCCAAAGGATCCCAGTTTGACTCTCCAGGACCCACATAAGCCAGGTGCACAAGGGGGCACATGTGTCTGGAGTTTGTTTGCAGTGGCTGGAGGCCAGGGTGCACCCATTCTCTCTCTCTCTCTTGCGCTCTCTCTCTCTCTCTCTCTCTCTCTCTCTCTCCTTTGCGCTCTATCTCTCTCAAATAAATAATTAAAATATTTTTAAAAAAACACAAAACTGATATTCTAAGAATAAATATAAATTTTACAAAGTACAAGTTTAAAAAAACAATTCTACCTAATATATACCTGGGACACAAGAGTAAATGGAATGTGTTATCTGGAATAGATTCCTGGAAAAAAGCAAAAGAAAAAAGCCTAAAACAACAACAACAACAATAACAACAACACTAAAAATATAGAGGCACTGTGAATAAGTGGGTAGAATTTACCAAATTTTCCATATCAATGTAAGATATTGACTGCAAGACAAACTGGGCCCAGGGGATAGCAAAATTTCCTGTAATGTCCTTCAACCTTTAGATAAATTTAAAACTGTTTTAAATTAAAAAAATGAGTTTTGTATTTGAGGTGATGAATATGTTAATTAGATTGAAATAATTATTCCACATTGTATTGTTAAATCACAGCATCAATTTGTACCCTATGAATATACACATATATCATTTGTCGATTGCCAATTAATCATTTTCAAGTAGTTTAAATTATACTTTGCATCATTAACATAAAATCCAAAAAATAATGGTTTCCTTTCTTAAATCTAAAATTCAGAATGTTATAGTACTAAACAAATAAATAAATAAATAAATAAATAAATAAATAAATAAATAAATAAAACATTTGGCTAAAATTTATAACTGGGCCTCTTCCATAGTTATTGCTTTATATTTTATCTATTGCATCTGCAATATTTTTTTGCTGCAAAAATGATCCCATGCCACTTGAAAATTCTGTAAAAGGAAGGAAACTGAAGCAACATTTGAAATTCTATATCATTTCCCTGGATTAACAAATGTTTTGTGACACAGCTATACTGGAGGGAATCCACCTGATCTTATTTCAAATTTTAATCAGTGGTCTGAAAACTCCAGTGGTATCTTATCTTTTTTTTAATCAGTGCAAGACATTTTATTAAGGGCAAAGTGATAGTAAAGTTTTCATACACTGCCAAATGGGCAGTGGTCCACTCAAATGGAGAGTACTCAAGTGCCTGTATTTTGTCTGAACAAATAACTTTGGCTCCTACCATTGTGTGAAAAAAAAAATATATATATATGATGAGTAGTGAAATGTTAATGAAAAATGCAATTTATACACAAATATACACATGCACGCACACACACACACACATTAAGAACTCAGATATATGACAAACATATCTACTGCCTGTCAACCTTCCAATATAGGAAAATTGATTGCATACTTTCTTGGTTTTTGCTTTTTGCCATAGAAGAAAAAATATATACTGTTTGTAAGTTGACTTCCTTTCTATTTCTTTTCTCTTCTTTTCTTTTTTGAGACAGGGTCTCATGTGGCCCAGGCTGGCCTCAAACTCACTAACTGAGACTGGCCTTGAACTCCTAATCTTTTAGCCTCCTCCTCTCAAGTACCTGAATTACAGGTGGGACCACTCCATGTGGTGACTTTCTCTATTCTCTGTTTTAACACATCACTCGTTTTTTCTCTCTTACCTATCTTTTAAAAACCTTTTTCTCTTTGTCCTTCATCCTTCTGGACCAAGGCTTCTCAAATCTTTCTCTACATGTGACCCTATCTCACCCAACACATGATTATGCTACTCTGGGCATATAAGTGTAATAAACAGATATACAAAAGAAACATCCTCTAATACATCATCAATAAAATTGTGATAAAATAATTTTAATATTATCTTAAATTAAAACTTAAAGCAACTTCAAACTAATAAGTTAGGTGTTCTTATTAACTTTTCTGTTAAAAAATTAAATTTGGTTAAGTATTTAAATCTACAGGATGTAGTAGAAAGAGCATATTTCACATTTTAAGAGCTGATTGATATTTTGGTTATAATTGTCAGTGTTGAGAACACAATTTCATGTTAATATGTAGTCAAATTTTCAGAAGTGTGTTTAAGGCCATGTCCGAATAGTTTAGAAATTCTGTCCTAATATCAAACCAAAATTCATTTAATTATTTATTTAAATCCAATGTATTTTTAAATAACTTTAATATATGAACATACTGTAATTTGATCATATTCCCTGCCCATTATCCTTTATATGTCCCTTATAGCCTGCATCTCTTCCACTGTGGACCCTCCTCTTTTTAAGCAGTCCTTCCTCTCTTTGGTTGTCTCATTACTTTTTTTTTTTTTTTCTCCTCTATCCTCTATGTCAAAATGTTGATCAAAACTAGCAGTTTAACCAGTAAATTTTTTAAATCAAATATTTAGAACAATCCAATCCAAAGATATACTAATTTGAGACATGATGAAGACTTATGTTAAGAAAATATTAAAAACATTTGTTTTCCATAATGAAACCATGATGTTCCTTTAAGAACAGTAAAATGTGTAAGTACTGAAAATGCTGTGCAATTCAAACATGCAATAGTCTTGAATCTAAGGCTATGTGGTTCAGGCAGCATTTGGAGTGGTGGTATCCATAGTTATGAGCGTGTATGTTGTATTTCCAGAATCATTATCAAAATGGAATTATATAATACAGGGGAGCACTGTCATAAACACCTCGGATTCACTACATGCTTGATTTTGAATTAATTGCTGTTCATTGCATATTCAGAAACACTTTATTATTGTCAACATTTCTGTGACCACAGCATTCAGTTATGAGACCCCATAAAGAAGCGGTGTTTAGTCAACCTGCACTTGTGCTCAAGTCACTTCACTATAAAATAAACAGCAAAAATGACTTTCGGTAACTATTCACTGTAGTGTAATCATTGTAGTCACTTTCTCATCATCTGTTTTTTTTTTCCTTCTCTAATGATTCAATGTACTTTATGTTTCTACTTTCTCAATTTCCATTAAATCTTTAAACCACTGTCATCTTGTTTCTGCACTTGCTGTTTAATTGAAATCTCATTAGCAAAATTTATTAGTGACTTCTTAATAGTGGCATATAATTGATATTTTCATATCTGAGTTGACTTGACCAATAGGCTGCCTTTAATATGGCTATCCATGTCACCTTTTCTTGTTTTTTTTTTTTTTGATTTTTTAAAGGTAACAGTGATACTTGTTATTGCAGAAAAATGTAAACATTATATAGTTCCGAGGATTATTGTGCTCACCTTAAAACTCTATTGCTACTGTGTTTCTGTGACTCTGGTATTTCATTCTGGTGACAGCCTAGCTCTAATAGTCTGGTTAATTGTCTAAAGTGATCCTTAAATATTTTTGTTTCTCTATTAACACATTACTTATTAACTTCAATGCCCAAAATTTTCATTTTATTTGAAATCCTCCTGCAAGGTGATTTAATTCCTCCCCATGACTTCTGCCATCACCCAGTGACTGCTGATCTTATCTCTCTAACACAGATCACTTTTATAAATTTCAGCTCCCATATACCCAATTTTCTACATGTAGATACTTTAGCCATTAAGAGTCTAAATCATAACCTAGAATATTTTCTCAGTATAGTCTATTTTTTAAGTGGTGTCATTTTTGGGATGGCTCTTATGTTATGGCACAAGCCAGAACTTTTTCCTAAATACTTTACCCCCATATTATACTCACAAGTCATTAATTTCAGAATTTTCTTGAAAATACTCCATATGTTTTCCCATTTTCATTCACAGCAGCACTGTTTTCAATGATATTATTTCATTCTATTCTACATGAATGCAAAAGTGGTTTCATGGCCTTCAGTCTTACCCAACTCCAAGCCGTCTTCCACTCTGTACATAATTATATCATGAATATTCAAATATGATCATGTATCTCACCTGCTTAAAATAGTATCTCCACATTAATTGCATTCTTTATTTCCTACAGGAAATATTCTAGCTTCCTTAGGGTGGATCTAAATACTTTGCGAATTGGCCTTGGTTAGCCTTTCCAACTGGCGTCAGGACTAAGTCTCAAGGAACTAAAATTAGAATTGTTGTTAAAATAAATGACAAGTAGCAGAAAAACAAAAAAAAAAAAAAAGAAAAGAAAATGCTTCAGGGTTTCTTGTATTTAATTCGGGGGGGCAATAATGTTTGGCAGGTGTTTTGGGTAGTAATAAGAAGGAAAATGGCAGAAAGACCTAAGAGGAGCTGGACAGTACTGAAGGTGAAGGAGAATAAGATCAAGAACACAGCAAATAATACACAAGTTTCTATCACCAAGAGTCACTAAAATGCCTATTGTGTTGAGATACTAATAGGTAGGTGTTATAGGTATATTTAAAGAGTCAAAAGTCAAGATGAAGACAGGCAGAAAAATATATGATGTGGCTGAATATCTTTCTCTTGCATTAAAAAGTTTGCACTGGCTTTTTATCAAGCATAGAATAAAATTCAAGGTTATTGATTAAATTGTTGGAGGGGTCCAAAGCTTATTCCTGCCTTTGTGGCCTTACCTCCTACCCCTACCCTCTTGTTCTTCGTCAACAATCATCACAAATTGAATGTTACTATTTTAATTTTTTTTAATTTTTAAATAGTTATATTTATATTTCTTTATTTATTTTGAGAGAAAGAGAGAGGGAGAGAGAAAGAGGCAGATAGATAGAGAGAAAATGGTCATGCCAGGTCCTACAATTGCTGCAAACTAACTCCAGATGCATATGCCACCTTGCACATCTGCCTTATGTGTATCCTGGGGAATCAAACCTGTGTCCTTTGGCTTTGCAGGCAAACACCTTAACTGGTCAGCCATCTCTCCAGCTCACATGGTACTATTTTAAACCCCTATTTAATTTTCATGCATCCTTTCTGCTTCTTAAAATGCTTTACATTTCATCATTTCCTGAGTGAAATGTTTTATCTTCCAAAGTTCTGTACAAAAATGCTTAACTCAAGAATCTCATTATTAGCCTGAATTATCCACCCATGTATCAACTTATGTTTGTTTATTAGTGAATTAATATTGAATATTTTGTATGAGCCTGTTTTTATTATATATTGGTAATGACAGAGTAAATATGAGAAACCATGCCTGGCCTTTATCCTCACTTGCCTTATGTTTGCATGACTTGTAAGTGAACACACACAAATGCACGTGCGTGCACACACACACATACACACACACACATGCATGGATAAAATGGCTGTTAATTTAATAAGTGGTTAGAAACAATGTTCTGGGATACAGAAAATAAGGATGATGGTACACAGAGATAACCTGCTTTATTGCAAGTTTAATCTATATAACATCATTAGCATTTAAACTATCTGTGCTTATAATATAGGGAGTTTTCTATAAATAAACCTACTAGTTCCCTTTCTGAGAAACTGGTATTTATGCTGAGACATGAAGGATGCAATGGAATTGTCTTTGCTGGCTAAGCTTAGATATTTGTATGATCAATAAACTAAGAGTTTGTAACTTCAGGAAAGCAAGTAAGATCATGTAATACCTTTATAGGAATTCTCATTGGATTCTTTGTAACAAAAATAAAGCTTCTGGGTTTAAATTATGATTCTCTGATAGGCCTGGAATGAAAGAGTGTAAGGATAAAAGTAGAGCTTCCAATTCAGAAGCTAATAAAACATGCTATAGAATGTTTTATGTGTGCAAGGTTGAAAATGAGGCCATCTTTGATTTAAACATTCATTCTATCATTTTTACCTATTATTTATGAATTATACTCAAATTCCCCCAGCTTCCCTACCTGTGAACCAGTTATACTAGTTATGATGGTTTGAATCATTCATGTGTAAGCCTCATGTTGTTTGAATAGTTGGCCCCTAGATAGTAATTTAGGAGGGAAAGCCCTGCTGGATGAGGTGTGTTTCTAGGACTGGACCTTGAGATTTGTTACCTCAGCTTCCCAGTGCTAAGAAAGCTCACTTGCTGCTTTCAGCCACCTTCTTGGGCAAGATGTGATGACCAACTTCTACGACATCCTTTCTATGCCATGATGAAGCTCTGGCTCCAGACTCTAAACAAAAATAAATCATTTCCTCCCATCTGCTGCTTTTGGCTTAGTATTATGCTCCAGCAATCAGACAGTAAATAAAACAATAATGAAATGAACCTAATAGACTCTAGCCTAGGGATTGAATGAGATAATCCATCGTAAACTAATTACTGGTCCTTGTTAATAAACACATAATGGATACCAAAGATTAAAATCCAACTGAGAAGGGCTAGTGTTATGGAATATTTGATAACAGATTATGTAGAGAAGGAAATGGAATGGCAGCTGCTATCATGGAGGTTTAAACAATATAATCTAGTTATGTCATGATGCAACAGTTGAGGAAAAAAGAATTCATATATATATATATATATATATATATATATATATATAGAGAGAGAGAGAGAGAGAGAGAGAGAGAGAGAGGGCAAGAGAGAGAGAGAAGAGAGAGAGAGAATGAGAAAATGGGCACAACATGACCTCCAACCACTGCAAAACAAACTCTAGATGCATGTTCTACCTTGTGCATCTGGCTTTATGTGGGTACTGGGGAATTGAACCTGGTTCCTTTGGCTTTGCTGACAAGCACCTTAACCAATAATCCATCTCTCCAATCCAGAAAGAAGACTTTTTCAATTATGACTCCTGGATCTAGGAGTGGAGTAGATTTTGGTGTGATTATCTATGTAAAAGAAAAGCAGCCTTGTACAGATTTAGGCCTATAAATATCCTTGTGTATACGATGTAAGTCATGAAAGAAAAAGAAAAAAATAGAAAGCATCATGCAATATAAAAGGGAATAGTTACTAAACACTTCAGAATTTTACATGAACTTTATAAAATGCTTTTAACTTTATATTTATTCATTTCCTTGTGCCTATACTATGTACAAGTCTTACAATAATATAGGTTGTTCCTCAAGTATAAGATTTTGGAGTTTCTACTGTAGCATGTGATAGACAGTGAACAACTTAGCTTATATGGTTGACTTTGTTGGACATATATCAAAGTTGTTTTTTAATTCTGTGTGCTTCTATCATAGAATGGAGATTGTCTTGGAGAGCAGCAGAAGATCTTAAGGACTGTGCCTATCCTTATTCTCCCTGGAAGCTGATCATCCACTGTGAGAACTATCTAGCACCATGGGGAAGCGGGATAATAGGGTGGCCTATATGAATCCTATAGCAATGGCCAGGTGGAGAGGCCCAACTCAGTCTGCAGGCCCAACAATCCAAGATTATCTGAATCGACCTAGACCCACCTGGGAAGAAGTGAAGAAACAGTTAGAAAATAAAAAGAAAGGCTCAAAGGCCTTAGCTGAATTTGAAGAAAGAATGAATCAAACTTGGAAGAAGGAGCTTGAGAAAAGCAGAGAGAAAGTATTAAGTGGAAATATGAGCTCATCCAAAAAGAGAGACAGAAAGAAAAAGAAAAAGAAGAAATCTTGCCGGTATTCATCTTCTTCAAGAAGCTCTGATTCTTCAAGTAGTTCTTCAGATTCAGAGGATGAGCCAAAGAAACAAAAAAAGAAGAGACGGAGAAAAAAGTACCATTCCCACAAATCATCTGAAATCTCTGTGTCGGAATCAGAGTCAGAGAGCACGGAATTGCTAAAAAAGAAACAGAAGTCAAAGGATGAACCAGAGAAAGAAAAATATATTCAAAGCTCCAGCAAAAAAAGGAAGAAGGCTTGTCCCGAGGCTCAGCCATGGTCATCTGAGTCCATGGCAGAATCAGAGTATGAAGAGGAGGTGCCAGCAAGAAAGAAGAGGAAACACGAAGAGCAAGAAAAAGCAAGGGAGAAAGCCAAGAAAAAGAAGAAGAAGAAACAGCACAAAAAACATAGTAAAAAGAAGAAAAAGAAGTCTAGCTCAAGTCACAAGTCAGTATAACATCAAAGGGAAAAAAATGTCACAGGATTTTTGTATTTAAAATTAAGCAAAGTGTAATGGAAACGTCAACTGTGAAAGCTAGAGCATATTTACCAAAATGCATGAGATACCCTCTTTTGGTAGAGTTATTCATGGACTTTGAGTTGCCAGTCAAATGCCACTGTGCCAGAAAGGACCGTATTTGTTGTTTGCAGCTTAAATGTAGGGTTTTCTTTCTTTCTTTATCTTTCCTCCTAATAGTTATTCCTCTGGGAGCTAAAATTGTTGTCATACTAGTGATAAAAAAATTAGAATTGAGGTAAAATGTATTTGACTATAGTAAATAATTTTGACCAAAAAAAAATGTATGTAAGGTTAAAATGTATCTAACATCTAGGTTATTTGTATACATTTTGAAAATATAATCAGAAATAGGCTGAAAACGATCATTGACAATTTTGAAATGAGGACTTAACATTGTTGTCTTAAAAATTCTTACTTTTATAGACAAGCTTGGTTTATTTTGCATTTTTCTTGAAGACATTTTGTTTACATGGGGAAAGGGCTTGCAGCAGGGATTGGGGCAGGGGTTGCTACTCTGGCTAGCTAAATAGTGTGCCTTTGATACTTTACACATCCTATTTTTGCCAGTGTAGCAGCCATTTTTTTCCTAGTGAAATCCTGGAATGTTGTATAGTGTTTCACATAACAAAAAAGCAGTTTACAGCATAAGCCCCCAAAGCTATGACATTTACCTCCACTTCAGCACTATTTACTAAACAGTACTAAATACTATTTACCATTAGATTATCACCAGATTTGGATAAACTATGGTATCATTTGAAGGTGAAGAGTTTTAAACAACCTATGATATTTTTGATTAATAAAGATTGTGAAAGTTTTGTACATTTTATACTGTTAAGTTTTAATTATCCAGTGATATTCTTTATAACAGCTATCCTTTGATTATGATTTCTGCTGATGATTCAATGTTCAAGTTTATATTATCTTAAACTATCAGTATTAATTTCATTACTGTTCAGTTGCACACTTGTCAAATATTTAACATGTAAAAAGAAGGTTGCAACACCTTCATATTGAAGCTGGTTTACTGTAATCAAGTTGAGTGCCAGACCTCTAGTAAGCTTTCTGTCTTGTGACATAAAATCTTACTATATTGTTTAAAAGTGTGGTATCTTAAGCATCAATACTGAATTAAAATAGGAGTCAAATTTATGTTAAAGTGACATCATTTATCTTTCCGAATCCATATCTTACTAAGAGTAGGTGCCTTCTGTCTGTTGTTGATTCACACTCACAACTGAAGTTAAAACTGAGTTCAACAATATTTTTACTTTAGATTTTTATATATCAGAGTAGCATAAATTATAAACATGTCTCAAAAACACCTACTATAGAGGATATACTAATTGTTATGTTATAGGTACAAAGTATTTTGTCTTGATGAGAATGGCTCAGCAGTTCTTGATTTTAACAGATTATTTAATCATAGCTTCTTTGAATTACAAATAAAATTATAAAGATAGAAAAAGTCCAACATATTTGTGGCTGTTTCTTTCTTTCTTTCTTTTGCAATGGTAATACTGGAACCTCTCAGGTTCTTGGAGTATTATAGTATTGCCATGTTATATCACCATAAAGATTTATATATTGTTTCTGAAAAGTATATGTATATGCTGATTAAAAGGAACTATTACTTTTATGGGATATTTTGTATGCATATAGAGTTTTCAATATTATTCATTAAATGTTTTTAAAAGTTGTATTATTTGTAGAATACAGCAAAACATCTATAGATCAGCATATATATCTTTGATCCTTTTCACTTCCCAGCTCTTAGTAGTAGGTGATGCCATTTGACTACTTCTAGCAAAGGGATTCAAAGCAGAAGTAATGTTGATACTGTAATAGTCACAAGTCTTGCAGGATCCTCCAGCTCTCACTTTACCTGACATGACCACCTGAATACAAAGGCTGACCTTCAAGTATGCAAGCTGGATCTGTATGTCACATCATAAAAGGATTCTGTCCTGAAAAGCTGACTTGCAATAGATATTTTTGAGAGTAAGAAATAAATTGTTCTATGTTAATCCTGGTAGATCTTGGGTCTTTTTATTGTTATGATTAACACCTCACCCAATCTGAACAGTAATAGGAACCTAAAATGCATATCAGTATTTACATAAAATAACTTACTTATTTTCTATCACATATACCTGTAGATTTCAGATTGACCCCACAGAGATCATAAATGTCATAGACAAACATGTTCGTCTTAGTTGCTTTCATTTTCACAAGGCGATTCAGGAAGATGTTGGTTTTATATCCTATTTCATTCCTCTAGCTATAGCTTAGAAAATATTCCAGTAATGAGTTTGAGAGGAAAATTAAAAAAAAAAAAAACACTCATGGGCACTTGATCATCAAACAAAAAAACTGGGGTGTAATTATACAAGTTGTCATAGAGAAAATACTATGGAAAATACAAAGAATAATAAATTTGGTAGATTTAAGTGAACATTTAATATACTGTCTCCAGATTGAAGCAAAGTCATTTTATCTTTATGTGAAAAGCACTAAGGTTGTTCATACTGATTTGCTTTCTGTGATTAGTAACTTGAATAACTTTAGTCATAGAATTCTACTTGCTTGACCATTATCCTAAAGGAATCAGTGAGAAAGTCAATAAGAAAAAAGAAAAATGGGGGCTGGAGAGATGGCTTAGCTGTTAAGGCGTTTGCTTGCAAAGCCAGAGGCCCCTGGTTTGACTCTCCAGGACCCATGTAAGCCAGATGCACAAGGAGGCACATGCATCTGGAGTTTGTTTGCAGTGGCTAAGGCCCTGGTGTGCTTGCTCTCTCTTTTCTCTCTTTTCTCTCTCTCAAATAAATAAATAAATAAATAAATAAATAAATAAAAATATATTTAGAAACAGAAAAAAATTATTTAAAAAAAGAAAAAAGAAAGATGGGAAAAAATCAATGTGATCTAGACTAGATTAGGGATTTAGTTGCAAGCACAAAAAAAGAATTTGAAAGAGCACAGGCTGAAGGTTAAAGTTTATATTAGAGATAAGGTAAATGAATGAAATCTAAGGTTCTGATTTTGTACCTTGTGATATCTTTGTAATTATAGATTTATTTGGAGTATGAAGTGGTATAGTTGACATTGTTACATTTTACTATTCATTTTCTGTTTGGCTACATTTCATAAAATATTGCTTCATTTGAGATGTTTGTTCTTCATGTCTCATGAAAATTGTAATCAATCATTCAGAAATACCAATGAACTTTAGATTTAAACTGACTTTTCCATTTCTTCCTGAACTACAAATAGGTTTTGTTCTTTCATCAAATCAGACTAGAACTTTTTTTTGACATATTAATAGAAAATGCCTCAGTTTGCTTTGCATTATATATAGCACTATTTATTTGGATACTTAACATGTGTTAAGATCTTAGCTCTCAGATATACACTAGGTTGAAATTCCTCTTCTGCTATTTCTAGATATGTGACTCTCATGTAAATCATCCACTTGTATGTGATTCAATTTTATCTTATACAGAAACCAGACTGTCCAGGAAATATGTATTCGCTATGAGTTTAACCAACCACTTTCTGATTGTATTTTAAGCCTGCTCCACAGGAGGAAATTCATGGCTGGTACTGTAAACCTGCTAAGAAGCTCATGACTGGGGAGGCCATAGGTCATATTAAGGATGCTACTGTAGTTTTGTTTAATGACTAAGGTATACCCATCTTATCACCTTCTTTAAACAAATATTTATGAGAGAGGGAGAGAGAGAGAAACATAGAGAAAGAGAGAGAGAGAGAGAGAAAACGGGTGAACCAAGACTTGTAGCCATTGCAAATGAACTCCACATGCATGCACTACTTTGTGTATCTGGCTTTACATGGGTACTGGGGAATCAAATACAGGTTCTTAGACTTTGCAGGCAAGTGCCTTAACTGCTGAGCCATCTCTGCAGTCCCTCAAATGACTTCTTAATAACTATTTTTATGACCATAGATTATTGCTGCTCTCAGCTTCTTTTTGCAGTGAACAGAAATAACTACAAAGTCTCATAACAGGATAAAATGATGAGAATAAGTGACAGTTGAATGTTTTGCCATAAATATAACATGTATACCATCCCTTCCAAAGTTCAGGGAATGCCACAGAAGTAGGAGTGGAAAGAATGCCAAAGCTAAATGAAGGGGAGTGATGTGGAATGCTGACTTTTAGGCATGACATGGCCATGGCTTTCTTGAATTCAAAGCAATTGTTACTACATACAAAAGATCTGCCCAAAACTGGGCCCAACAACTTCCATTAATGGACTGCAGTGGGGCTCATGAGTCTCCATCCCCACTTGAAGACCTACACAGAGTTAAGGGTTGATGGAGTGGGGAAGATATTTTCTTCAGTGGTGTAGCCACCAGTGAAGTGCCTGTATTGCTGTTAATCTACCCCTCACCCATGTTCTTCCTAGCAACTTGAATGAAATGTATTGAAGTTTTTAACGATATGAAAGTAGAAAGAGAACTAGTTGTGAAGAAGAAGGAAGTCAGTGGGAATAGGAGGGGGAAGGAGAGGGTAATAAGGGGTTAAATATGATCAAAAGATATATACTTATGAAAATGTTATAATTGAAAAAGTGTGTATAATTAAGAGATGCTAATAAAATCATAAAAAAAGAATCTGGAGTTTTATGTAATGTTGACTAATCAAGCAGATTTTGCTGCAATTGGGAAATCAGGGGGAAATATTATTAATCCCAAAGACTATTATGAGAATAAGACAACACTTTAAGCTTTTCACATAGTTTCTGGCTCATAGTAAATGTTCAGTAAATTTTATTTATTTTTGTCTAATTTTCCTGCTTTTGCTATTATCATTATCTTTATTGCCATTATTACTTTTGTATCATCACCTCACACAAAGTACATATTTGCCTCTTAAAAATAGAGTTTGAGGCTGAGGAGATGACTCAGTTGTTAAAGGCGCTTGCTTACAAAGATTGCTGAACTAGGTTCCATTCTCCAGTACCATGTCAAGCCTCAAATGAAGTGGAAGGAGAGTTCCAATACCCCAAATTTGTCCTCTGACTTCCATGTGTATATGTGTATACCCACACTTACATATTTCACACACTCACACATCAAACTTACATATACCTCACTCCACACACATACCAAAAAGACAAAACAGCAATAACAAAAACCAACCCTACAGGTTGTTTCATTTTTCTTTTGCAATGATGATACACACGCTTTTCATATGATGGGTCTCTTAGTTTTTATTAAACTGAAGTAGTTGGTCAGGTCTTGGGAGACTCTAATTGGATGAACTCCATTAAATGTTATGTATAAACTCAAACTTTGTATGATTACTTTAGATATAATTAATGTATCTTATTACTCATTTTCAGTTCAATATTTTACTGTATTCAGAAATATATACATGTAAAAGTAGTCAATGCTAGAACATTTGAATCACCACAAAACTTTCATTTTGTTTATGTCTCCTGCCTCTACTCACAGAGCCTCTGCAGAACCTGATGCACTTTCTATCTCCACAGATTTCCTTGTTCTTTTCCTTTCATATATGTTGTCTTTTGTGACTAGCTTCTTTTACTCAGTGTATCATTGTTTTATGCTTTAATTTTTTACTAATTAGAAATTTGTATTGTTCATCTATTTTAAGGTAGGAGTCAAAACTGTATAATAAAATGCAACCTACATCATTTGTGCTAAAACCAAGAAAAATGCAATCTTTAATATTTAAATGTCAGTATCATTAGTGTGCTTTGTACTAGTTCAAAAATTTTTATTATATAGAAACACACTGAGTGAAAATATTTTTCTGGATGTAAAACTTCCAAGAATTTAGATAGGGAATTTGGAATCAATTTCTATGATGAGGTTGATAATATTAACATGACTATTGTTTGTGTTTAGAAGTTTAAAGAATACAGAACAGATTAAGAAGTATATGGTTAAGTTTAAGTTCTCCTTAGTATTCTACAACTTTTAATGACTAACCCATAATCTTATATGGAGTCTTCTGAGAAATTATGTAAACAAAATGACTACCATTATTAATAATATTTCCATTAAAATCATATTAATTGTAATTATAATTAACATTTTACTTCCCATGTGAGGTAAGTAACTCTCCTGATCGTTTTGATTGAATTTTAGTTGAAATTAAATATGTAGAATTATTTTACATAAATTAGAAAAACCACCCCTTTTGCTATCTTCCTAAAAGTACACAAATCTATAGATAATGGACACTTACAATGAAGGGGTAATTACTTTTATATTTATTATATATCTATTAATATTAGCAAAAATTTTGAATGATGGAGATTGGAGTCAGGTTAGAAGGCTTGCAGAGAAAGTGCCTTAAACCACTAAACAATCTCTTCACCTGTAATACTTAATACTCCCATGCCTTATTTACACATGCACAAACACACACACACACACACACATTCTATCACTATCGCTGTCTGTTTTAATATTCTACTCTTTTTGACATTTTATTAGCAACTTCCATAAATATAGATAATATACCTTGATACTAATGCCCTATAACCACCTACTTTTCTTCCCCCAAATCCTCCTTCACTGAATAGCTTCTTTCCAGCTAGCCTCTCTTCTATTTTTATGTCATCATTTTTTTTCTCCTATTATTCAGGTCTTGTGTAGGTAGTATCAGCCAATACGAGGTCATGAATATCAAGGCCTTTTTGGGTCTGGATCATTGTCATTTACTTCATGTTATAGATCATCTTTTTTTTTTTTTGACCCTAGGCAAAATAATTCAGCTACCTTTTTATATAATATCATATTTTTAAACCATATCCCACATTCCCATATTTATTCAGTCAGTTTTACCTCTTTAATTATTGGATCTCTGTTCAGTGTAATCCTTTTGAGGCACTCATATTAGTATAGCTTGCTAATTATCACTGGATAGATATGTGCCCAATATTTGCTGTCAGCTTTTTAAAAAGTTATACAGTACATGTACATATAAAGATTTGTGCTTGGAGTAATAAAAGCTTATGCTGTTAGTTGATTGCAATTGAATTTTATAATTTAATTTTTAAGCATGTATACAATATCACAAGGGACCACTGGACTTTACAAAAATCATTCACATAGGATTCTTGGTTAAGACCAGAAATATATGGCCATTAGACAGTATCAGTGATTCATTATTGGCCATAATTTATCTTTTGAAGTTTCAAAATTTTGGTTGGTATTTTCCTGTTTGTATCTTTTTAAAAATTAGACCTTTATACATACCAAACCATTATTAAGATTGTTTTGATTTATAATAAGTCATGGATTCTATGTATTCATTTCACTCATTTGTCATTTGTGATAGGTGCAATGGAACTATAGTTATTCATTTTCTATTAAGTTTGTTGCACTCATAAAATACTTGCTTCAACTCAGCATGCTATGAATGTACAAATGACTTCTTTACAAAAGGGCTATTTACACAAGTATTGGCAGATTATAGCAGAATCACAAGGGATAATGCAATAATCCATGGCTACTAGAAATGAGTTATTACTACTTCTTGGTCCAGAATCACTTGAGGTGTGAAGGTGGGTTGACTATAGAAACCATCTTCAGCTATGTGTGGTCATAGTCACCCTGACCTGACATTTCTACAAATTACCTTTAGGTCACTCCTTGTTTTCTACTGATCTTCTGCTGAGCCCAAGTGGAAATCAGAAGTCATGAGATCTCATCAATATTTTTCATACAAGTGAGTCTCCTGGGGCACAGAGAAAGTTGAAGAATGGTGGAAAGTGAACTTGGAAGGGCAAACTAATGATATATAAAGTCACCCTTTTACACCTCAGCCACTATTCTTTAACTGAGTGAAAACAATTAACATATCTAATCTAGATTTGGATGCATGGAGTCTCACACACTACTAAATAATTTCAGGGTAGATCATTTTGACCATATTTCATGTATAATATTAGACAGTGCTTAAATTATTCATTAAAATAGTGTTGGGATATGGAAAAGTAGAAGGAAGTGAAGATAAATCACAGTAGTGTGTTTTTCATATCTCTAAATATCCATGATATTGAGTACATAACAAATGGCTACCTGTATTTCTCAACTTTCTGCTTTCATTTTACTACAGGTGTAGGTAAGGTTCATAGGTTATTTGTCTGCTTGAGTGTAACAAACATTCATTCCTTATGTATCTGACACCTTGTATTCCTGCCCTGATTGCCTTGTTGCAGTTTTCACTTGATGAGGACAATGGCAGCTAGTGAAGTAACTAGAATCTCAATAGTGTAGCAACAACTCAACACACTAATAAATTTAGCATCAATTAACTAGTCCAATATTTCTTTCTAGCTTTACTGGCTTAGTAACATGAGGATTTCAATGAAATGTTATTGCTAGACTCAGCTTTTCTGCTGATCAAACACATAACTATTACTTTGCTTCTTGATGGAAGTATTTATTATTTGTGTACTAGGATGTTTAAACACATTAAGAGCAAATATTCAAGTAACTTAGGAGCTTTACTGCAAGAAAAAGTCTAAAAACAATACACTATTGGCCACTATTTTAAGCAGAATATTGTGTCTCATAATATAGTATAATAACCTTGAAAGTAGTTTTCTTCACTTGATTTAACAAATTAATCATCAGTAGACCATATAAGTTATATAAGACCTGGGAATTCTGTAGTTGTGAGCCCACTACTATAAAATTCATCTCCTCATTAAAGATCATATTGTCTGAGAAACATAGCAGTGGATAAAGTAATGTTGTAAGTTCAAAATGATGAGAAACCCATATACAGAATTTGTGTCTATTTTTCCAAGGACAATGTGTTGCCTTCTTCCTAAGGAGAGGAGTTCAATGTAATTAATTGGCGACCAGATTGTCTGCATACCTATTGAAAATGAAACCTTATGAAGGACCAACAATTTAGTATTCTGTTAACAAATTAGGCATTCAGAAGTAGTAACAGACATGTCAGCTCTGATAATGCAAAGAACCATAGTGACAGTGTGTGTGTTGCTTTGAATTTTGCCACTTACATGCATTTCATGTTAGCACCTTGAATAGGCATCAAAGTGACAGGAGAAGGAGGGTGATTAACTGACATAACAAATCATATTCTCAATCTGATCATAGACACACTCTTCTAATATGGTGTTGTCTGGTTAGCATCTGCATAGGTCATGAATGTCTTCTTGCTTTGAGGACATTCTAAAATGCCCTTCCAAATATCAACACCAGTGAGCTCTTTGTTACTAAATTCCAAATTGTGCTCCTTCTTGACCTCTAAGTAAACTGTTAGTCTTTGCTCATGAACTGATTATATATATATATATATATATATATATATATATATATATATATATATATCAAACCATTTCTCCTTCCATGGATGTACAAAGTCAAATACACTACTGTCTAATATAAGGTGCTTTTTTCATGGTGATTTTCACAGACATCACTTCTTAGAGGGATAGGCATACCAAGGTAATTAATCTGTAAATGGAGCTCAATCATTAGCTTACTTGTGAGATACTCATAACAAACTCTTTGTAAAGTAATAGTATATTTGAGGGAAAAGTGGTAATGCAGTAAAACAAGTTATTGTAAGAATATGAGGTACATATTCATAAATGTTCTTATAAATCTCCTCATTCTACATATGTGCAGCCTTCTCCATGATCAGAGTATGTTACAGCTGATTATCCCACATTGAAACAGGATTATTATTCAAAGCATGTAGATTGCATGGAAAAGTTTCACAGCACTACAATCAGCTATGATATATCTTTTCTTCATCCTTCTTTTTTAAAAAGTATTTTATTTTTACCATATGTGTGTGTGTGTGTGTGTGTGTGTGTGTGTGTGTGTGTGTGTGGAGAGAGAGAGAGAGAGAGAGAGAGAGGGCACTCCAGGGCCTCTAGCCACTGCAAACTCCAGATGCATGTGCCTCCTTGTGTATCTGGCTTATGTTGGGTACTGGGGAATCAAGCATAGGTCCCTAGGATTTGCAGACTAGTGCCTTAACACCTAAGCCATCATAGCAGCCCTCCTTCTTTCATAAATTATGACAACCATTGATCTTTTATTTTGTCCATGAGCTTGTTTTTTTTTTTTTTTTTCAGAATGTCATATATTTAGGGTCACAGAATGCTTACCCTTTTCCTGTTGGCTACTTTGATATAGAAATGTGCATTTAAAGTTCCAGTATGCTTTTTCATGTTAGATTATATATTTTGAGACTTCAGTAACAGTCCACTATAAAGATATACCACAGTTTATTCATTCCCCAATGAAGGATATCTATTTTCTAAATTGTAGTAGCTGTAAAGAAAGCTGCTAATAACATCTATGTGCCAGGTACTGTATGTCCAAATGTTATTGACTAATTTGGTATAAATATTATATTAGCATTTGGGCACTGTAACCAAACTACCTGATTTAAATAACTTAAGAGAAGAAGATATAATTTGGCTCACAGTTTCAGAGGGTTCCATCCATGATTGCTTCACCATGAGTACTAGGCAGAATATCATGGCAGTGGGAACATGTGGACATTCTTTACCTCATTACTGGTAAAACTAAGAGAGAGAGAAGTAGAGACAAAACGGGGAGGATACCACACAGGGACTCAACCTAAGTGTTTATATCCTTTAGTTATATCCTACCTGCTAAATGTTCAAGAATCCCCCAATAGGTAGCACCAACAACTGGATGCCAAACATTGAACTCATAAAGCTTTTGGGGTGCATTTTGTATACAAACCATAATATATACCAAGGTTTATCACTGCTGAATGATCTGCCCATAATTTGTACCTTGCTGAAAGATTTATTTAGACCAGGTAGGCACATGTGCTAGTGCACGTGTATACACACACACACACACACACACACACACACACACACATTCTCTCTCTCTCTCTCTCTCTCTCTCTTCAAATTCATGGGTCTTTGAAACAGTTTTACTTCTCAGTGAACTAAACTGGCTCTTGAATCAAGTAGGATAAGACCTATATTCTAAACCTTGGGGCTACATACTATTTTTTTTTTCATCGTGGTTTGCTAAAAGCTGAATACATAGTTCTGCTTCCCCCAAATTCCGCTAACATTATGACCTCTGGTTCATAAAATCTTGGTATTTGTTATACTTGGAGCTAATGAAGAGCCCACTCTTCTATAGTACCTCAACTAAAATTGGAGGCTTCACTGTCATTAGTAAATCTGTCAGAACAGCATAGTAAATGAGCCATATGCTGCTTTCCAAGCCTAATGAAGTCCAACGAGCCTTATATCTATTTTTCATGATTTGCGGTAATAGGTGTAACAATTTTGTCTCTCATTTTGGAGTGAGTTTTCCCAATATTCCCAAGCCACTGGGCTAATAGTCTTCATTATATTGTGGGTTCTGAACTTTACATAAATTATCTTCCACTCTCTGGTATTCACATATCTACTGAGGCATGCATAGCAAGGTTATTCAAGACAGACTCATGTTAGTTCTTGAAACATTAATCATTAGTCTAACATAAATATAGAAACTTAAATGTATAAAATGTGTAAAAACTTATGCAGCAATTTGGCATAATTGCACTATGCAAATACATACATGTTTTGCAGTATCTTGTACATGTTAAATTTATGGAAACTTTGTGTTTGAGCCAGCATAATACTACCAAATTGTAACTGAACATGTCCATGCATTAATTCCATTGTGTCTTAAATTTCATTTACCTTGAATTAACATTTTGTAATGCAGTGTCATGCATGCCTCTGACACTCACATGGGGATGGTAACAGTGGTGTTACTTCACACAAACACAAACACACACACACACACACACACACACACACACAATAATTGTAGCTTGTGGAACAACTAGTACTAGCTCAGAAAGCCTAGGGCAGGACTGGCAAGTGGGGCTGCAATGGCACAAGGAGTTCAGAAAGGCTAGGGCTGGGCCAGTGAGTTGGGCTGCAATGGTGCAAGGAACTCAGAAAGCCTAGGGCAGACTGGGGTGGGACTGTGATAGTGCAAGGAGCTAAGAAAGACTAGGGCTGAACCCGCAAGTGGGACCGCGATGGTGCAAGGAGCCCAGAAAGCATAGAGCAGGACTGGGAAGTGGGACTGCAATGGCACATGGAGCTCAGAAAGGCTGGGGCTGGACAACAGTGGGGCCATGGTGATGTGCAGAGCTCAGAAAGGCCAAGGCATATCGGAGAGTGGGACCTGAGAGCTTTGAGTGATGGCAGGAAACCCTGGGGTGGAGGTCCTAGCCTGCTAGTTTGGGTTCACTTGGCCCGCAGTTAGTGCAGGTGGGACTTCCAGCTGGGACTGCAGCTAGGACAGCTGCTGGAGAGGATTGGGGAACTGGTGGGCTACCCGAGACTGTGGGAATCAGTGGACTGCCTATTTTGCTCCTCAACATCCTCCTACTGGATGCCTACTAGAGTCAGCAAACCCCTTAAAAAACCCCATGAACCTTAAGGGTCTTGCCTTTCATTCCCCATGAAGTGAAGTGTGGTTAGGTGGATGCCTCTTGATTAAGTATGCTTCTTAGAAAATAGTTCATCTTCATTTACTAATTTATGTCAGTAAAGAAATACACTATCTGCTCCATGTATATACTTGTTGCATTGACATAAAGTAGTAGAATATTATTAGTTACTGTTCCTAAATAGCAGACACAAACTACTTAAGGACTGGATCTTCATTTTGTTCAGGGTTTCAGAGGGTAGCCAATCATGGCAGGAAAGGCATGACAGAGCAGTTCCCTGGTGAAAGGGGCCTGTGTCTGAGCTCCTTAAGTAGTAGCCAGGCCATGAAAAGCAAGCCACCTTTGTGTGCAAGGTCCTATACACTCCTCAGATGGTGCCACCATCTGGTGACCAGTTCAACCACATATGCATTCAGACAAAAATAGGTATAGTCACTTTGTTTTCCAAGAGGTAGAACAAAGAATAAAAAGTCAACAATTTCAAATAGTGTTGAAGTCAGTCTTTTAAGCTCCTGTTGTTTCAATACTTGTATAATTCTATAATTTATCTGCTCCTTTCAACCCAGGATGAAGTGGCTCTACAAATATTAAATGCTCAAGATCCTTGTGGATATAGTATTACAACAAGAACTCACCTCACTTCAGAGGTTAAAATGACAATTCTTTCTGAAATGAACCTTTCTCTATGTTTTTCTTCTACATATATGTCTAAATAATAATTTTCTTCAGACCATCAGAAATTCCTGTTTTTTTGTCTGATAATAACTATAAGCCATTTTATTGATCTCATCAATGAATTTTTTTATATTTTCATTTAATTTTTTTGTAAGGACAGAGAAAGGGAAAGAGAGAGAATGACAGAGAGGAAGTCAGTATACCAGGGCCTCCTGCCACTGTGAACAACCTCCAGATGCATGTGCCACCATGTGCATCTGGCTTTACGTGTGTACTGGGAAATTGAACCAGGGCCGTCAGGCTTTTCTAGCAATCTCCATAGCTAGTACATCTCTCCAGCCCCCTACAATGAGCATTTTATGTATCTGGAAACTTTGATCTGTTGTATCTGAAAGAGGTTCCTTTTTGTTTCATGGGTCTTTCCTTAATTAATCTCTTGCCTTTTAATTCTACTAAAAGCACTGAGAAGAACCTGGACTGCATCTTTAGCAGTTTAGTTCCGAGTATCAGCAAAGAAACTTATTTTCAACTTCTGCTTTCCACATAAATAAAAGAAAAAAAAAATCTACTATTCTGTCTCAGTGTGACAAGATTCTCTTTGCTACAGTTTACCAAAATATTTCCTTACTTCCTGTGCCTTCACCATCAGTATCCTACAAGCCCGTAAGTTTAATAATCGTATGTTCACATGGTTTAGATTTTCTGCAAAATGATTTAGGATTTCCCTTTACTTCTTTTGTTTCCTGAGCACTCAAAAAAACATCCATATTTCTACTGACAAGATGTTTAGGAGAATCTACACTTGTATATAACATATTCTTCAGTGTTCTTCCCAACTACATTCATTTTTAAAAATATATATTTGTTATACATGACCACCTCACTTTTGTTACCAAAATATGTATTATTTTCTTACAAATATTATTGGGAAATTACCACAAATTCAGTAGTTTAAAACAGTACCCATTTATCACCTGAGAGTTATGTGGCCCAACAGTTACTACAGTCCTTTGCTCAAGGCTTCCCAAAACGTAAACAAACATATTGGTAGAGGAATATCCATTTCATACTGGAGGATCTTAGAAAAAAAAAATCTGTTTCTAAATGTTTTCAGTTGTTGGCCAAGAATATTTTCTTACATCTGGATGATTGAGGTCTCCTTTAACTTCCTGATTGTCAAGTAGGGCCCATCTTTATCTATAGGCTATCCCGTTTCTTTCTTCTGATTTCCATGTGCTCTACTCCAACAATGGCAGGTAGATTCCCTGTTATGCTTTAAATCTCTTTGATATTTCTTTCTTCTGAGTCTAGCTATATAATTTGTTACATAACTACTGTGTGTTTTAACATATAACAACATATCCACATGCTCCTGGGATTAGCACATGGACATTTCGAGGGATAATTCTACCTATGACAATATTTTAAGTAAATTAATAGGAGAAAATATAGGCTATTATATTTTCCTTCTTCTCTTTTTTTTTGTTGTTGTTTGTTTGGTTGGTTGGTTTTTTGAGGTAGGGTCTCGCTCTAGACCAGGCTGACCTAGAATTCTATGTAGTCTCAGGGTGTCCTTGAACTCACAGTGATCTTCCTATCTCTGTCTCCTGAGTGCTGAGTTCTGGGACTAAAGGCATGTACCACCATGCATGGCCCATAGGGCAAATTCTTTAAAGAAAATGGTGGAGATTATTTGGTTAGCAGTCCACAGATGTAACTAGACACTCTATCCTTAATATTATAAGATAAAAAGTTATAACTGTTATGAATGTTTCGAGAATGCAATGATGTCCTTTGTAAATACAATGGGAACACTGGCATGCTAAGAACTCAGTCTCTGGAGCTAGTCAAGGTTTGCATACTAATTCCAAACCATCTATGATAAGTCAGGCAACTTAAGTTCCTAGTACCTCAAATTTCCAATTTTTGGAATGAGGTTAATATCTGTCTCACTGGGTAATGGTGACTATTAAATGAGGTTTTAAATATAGAAAGCAGACCAGTACCTCATACCTAGTAATCACTATCCTCATTATTACTGCAGACAGCAACAATAATAAGCAGGTGGTTTAGTTTCTTGAATATTTTTAGGATGTCTAAAAGACTGGCATTACAAGACAACTTAAGACCAACAAAACCTACCCCCACATTATTCATGATCTTTTTCAGCTTTAATGATAACTTAAAGAATGTTTCACAGTGTCATAAAATTCATATGTTAAGTCCTAGTTCATGTAAGAGGGAGAGGGAGAGATTTGCCAAGATTTAACAAGGTTAATTTAAAGGCAAGCTTCATGAAGGAAATGATTTTATCTTGTTTGGTTTTGCTTCTTGATATATTGCAAATTTTTAAAACAGTACCTGATGCAAAAAAAAAAAAAAACTTACTGAATTTTTGTCTAATGCGTAAATGTGATAAGCAGCTCCAAGAACTGTGCCAATTTGATTATTGTTCCAACATACCAACACGTTAAATTATTTACATGGCATTGGGATTGGGAGATAAAAAGGAGACTTGTGTGAGTGATTGGTAATGTTTCTTAGTCATACTATAGAGATGTCAAATCCTATTTTATACAGAAGAATTCTCTTGCCCTTTGAAATTTCAAATAGTCTATATCTATACATCCTAATATATAGTCCTTTTTATTTAATAGGCAGGTATGATTTGTGCTTTAACCTAGTTGACTGTGAGTTGAAGAAAAAAGTGAAAGGCATTATGCACATGTATTCCCATTCAAAACAATTGGGCCATGAATTCATTAATTTCTTAATTTTGCCTATGTGTTTTATGAACTTAATCATGAATTGGAATTTCCTGGAAGGTATGTTCAAATTAATTGTGGGCCTTCAATTGGTCTTAGATGGAGCCTGATAATTTGCATTTTATCAAGTTCCAAGAAGCATCTGATACTGCTGAAGATAACATGGGACATCACTGCTGTAAGAAAAAAGTTGAGTGATAGCTATATGCCTAGAATTATATGTCCTAGGTACTGAGGACATAGTGGTGAACATGCACACGCTTTATGTACGTGTGGATCTTATGGCATATTGTAGAAAACAGAGAAACACATGATATCTGGTATGCAAAATTTCTCAAAGGAAAAAAAAAAGTAGGATAATGTTATAGAAAGTGATGGGGTACTTTTATAGACAGTATATTCAGGGAAGAGTTCTGTGTTGAGTGACATCTATGTAGATATTTTAATGAATAGGAGCCAATGTGGGAGAAATGAATTTTTAAGCCATTGAAAAACTAATCAATTCTCCTTGTGATTTTTCACAAATTCATAAATTGGCTACAATTTCAAATAGAGTTGTGAGACATCCTTTAAATTCTCCTGAAATAATTAAAACTTGGATAAAATACTTAACATTTCTAAACAAAGTAAAACTACATTTTGTATCTTGAAGAAATTAAACCAGTTAGTTTAATCTGCTTCACTATTAGGGTGTGGTAATGATCCTCATTGGAAACAAAGGAATAGATTTTAATAGGGTCAGACAAGACATATTATAAAAGACAAGTAGGGCATTTTAGTATTTTGGAGAGACAGAACAATGTCCTGGATCAAATGCTTCTTGGGCTTCCTTGACAAGCAGACACACTCATAGACTATCCTAAGCAGAGGCAAGTACATAGGATCAGTATGCTATCTTGAAAGGTAGATTTTCTTTAGTCCAATGTGAAACTTTATGCCTCAGTTTTCACTCTTTGTCTATCAATTTTATCATCCCTTCATTGAATCAGACCTTGTTATGATTTGTTTGCTTGTGGTGAAGGAAAAGATTGAGAAGCCAGACAAGGACCTCCACCCAGTGTTACAAGTTATTTTCACTATATCAGAAAGAATTTCAGAAACAAAACAAAGTAATATGTAGCCTAGTACAATTCATTTTGTTGAATGTGGCTCAAAGAAGCCTAAAGGCTGGACACCCTGGAAGTAAGGAACTTTTAGTGGAGAGTGAAAGCACACACTCAAAGAGTGAATTGTGCCTAGCAAGTGTTGGGCTGCTTGTTTTGTGAGGAATTTTAAAATGGGAGTGTGGGATTATTTATGAGATGAGGTGGAAGAAAGGCAGGGGATTTCTAGAATACATCAACTCTATAGTGCTAATGATATAGAGATGCCATTATAATGAAACAAAGGACAAGCACTGGTCTTCTCAGTCATCCCCGCTATTTCATCCAGTAGGGGTAGTCTTGATCTTCCCTTCTTGCAATGAAACACAAAAACCCACTATAATGCATCTCTGCTACTTAATCAATTTTAATGACCCATGCCTTTGCCATATTTCCCTCAGCAGACAACTGAGAAGCATTTTTGTACTTCCCAAAGAGAATAAAATGAAGAGGAAAATGTTCATTAAAATCATAATTTTTTTCCATATATTTAGTCACCCCACCTCTCACTTTCTTTACTGGAATTTGTTTCTGGTTTTGATATTCTGGGAGTAGGAATGGTTAACAATTATATTTGATTAAGGAGAAATGGGGCATACAGATTCTTTTTATTCTCACATAGCCCTTTGTTCAAATGCCATCTTTTATCCTGATAAAATTGAAAGAGGTAAGAGACCCACAACACCTGCAACTGTGATTGGAGCTGATGTCAGGTGGAGCTTGCAAGACACCTGTGGAAGTCTACTTTCACCCTCCAGGTCAAACGAATGCCCATTTCCTTATTACTGTTCTAACAGCAAGGGAAATAACTCCTGTTTCCATTGACCTAGCTTTGGCAGGTTCTTTCCCTTCCTTGTTTGATATGGTCTCTCTTGATATCTTGATTGCATTTTTTCCACCTCATTTGTATGCACTCAATCAAAGCCCCGATGTGCCTATATACATCCCTTGGCAGTACCCTGCCCTCCTCTGACTAGTCCTGCTTAGAGATTGGAGCTCAGAACTATCACTAAGGTGCAAATAAAATCCTCCTCACTTTGTTCACCTTTCCTTGTCTGTCCATTTCATTCTTTATGGTGGCTAGGTGACCCCATAGTGATTACTGATAAATATACTAACTGCCTTCAGGAGAATGGGGAGGGAAGAAAGTGGGTATAAGATTATAACCTGATGGGAACATGACCAATTTGCAATGTGTTTTTATGTTAAAGTTTTCAATTAAAAGAAAATAAAAACAGAGTGTTTAAGGGACCTCTATTTTAATTTCTCTACCCTTAGTTTCCTGTCCTACATTCTTTATATTTTGGTAATTTCTTCTTTGTATCATCTTATGGACTATTGTTTAACTTTTCTTTTTTGCTTGACTTCTGCATACACACAACTTTTTTCATACATACACAACTTTTTTCCTCGGATGATTCCCAACTTTTTCTAGGTTTTTTTTTCCATATGCTGTCACTGAGAATTATTCTCCCTTGCTTTAGTGGTTATCTGCTTAGCTTACCAATTACTATTACTTTTACTAATGATGTTTTAAATTTAAAATGTAACCACCTGGAGTGGTGCACATCAAACATGATTTGTTAACCAGGTTTATATCAAAAGTGATTTTTCAAACCGTAATCATTTGAAAGAGGAAATCAATTCTGCTTCTTTCATAGTTCAATTAACATAACAGTATGCTTTACAACAACTTAGTGTAAAAAGTACTTCTCAGAAAAAAATCCCTAGCTACAATTGACCAGCTTTATGTTTAGAATTCATAATTATTTTCTAGCCATTTATCACATCAATTCCCTGATGCATGAAAGAAACCCCATTTCACAATTTTTAAAGAAAAAATAAGTTTTCATTTTAATTATATGAATTTCAGGGTTTTCTTTTTCTATTTGTTTTGTTTTTGTAAGATCACATTTATTTACATTCCCTCCAATCTAAATCTCTAAATTTTGATAGTCATTTGGGCCAGAGATACAGGTGGCATTTCAGAAGTTTCCACCTGAATGAGAGGAGAGTTCACATACTAAGATAATGGCATTTGTTCTATGTTAAATATGCAGATGTAAGATGATATAGGAAAACACTATAAAATTGCAATCATGCTTCCTCTGGGTTTCTTTGTATTTTAGTTATTTCCTGTGAATTGAAACATTATCTCATTGAGGGAGGAAATAGACACACAAGAATCATAAGATTTAGGCAGCTAATGAAACATAAATGGCTCAGTAAACTCATGAAACTTACAAGATGTAGGGATGTTAGAAATTACAGGAACCATGAGGCTTCTTCTCTAGCTTATATATACAGTGAAGGAGTCATTTCTTTGGAGATAAAGAGCAAGTTGAGCAAAAAACTATCCCTTATGAGTCACCATGAATCCTGTGGTGGACATTTTCATGCTGCAACAGCTGAGTCATCCATGCCCGTACAAGAAACCCTTGTGAACCCATCATTTCACCCAGCTAAATTAAGGAGGAATTATTATTGTTTTTTTTAATTCTGTTTTATATATTTATTTATTGAGAGAGCAAAAGAGGAAGAGAGAGAATGAGGGCACCTGGGCCTCCAGACACTGCAGAACTTCAGATGCATGCGCCCCCTTGTGCATCTGGTTTACACGAGTCCTGAAGAGTCAAACTGGAATCCTTTGCTTTGCAAGAAAATGCCTGAATCAATAAGCCATCTCTCCAGCCCCCAGGAATTATTTTATGTCTGTCATTATTGCTTTATCCAGGATGAAGAGACATGTACTCACTTTTGGGGAGGAAATGTCACACAATTACTCATATTAACCTACTGACAGTCTAAAAACGAGGTGATATACTGCAAGATTTACAGAGTTCTTGGCCTTGTATCTCTTGAGACTGCATTAAAGACATCATTTCAGTTTTCTAGAGATATACATGCAACCAAAGCTTGCATTGGAGGAAACAGGTTCAGGTATAGATACAGTATTCTTACTGATAAGATAGCTGCAAGCTTACTCACCCCCAAAACATAATAAATGACTTATTTTAAATTTATGCATTAGCCACATCTAAGATGCATATTAATATGCATAATTCTTGTTAGACTGCAAAATCAATCCAAAGATCAAATAGAATATTTATTGAGCATCCACTATGTAGTGAATGCAGTACTTAGTGTAGTTGGTACACTGATAAATAGACTTTTGCCTCAAATTCAAAGAATTTATATCCTAATAGTGATGTAGGATTTTGAGGTTCAGGTGGCCTTAATGCCTGTGAACCCCTACTATTAGGTTCTTATCCATTTTAACAAAGAATTGAGAAAATAGAATCTGGGAAAGGTAAATTATGAATTATGAGGTTTATTTTAAGGAAAATCACTCTGCAGGAGATGGCTAGAAAGACTCAAGGTATAAGAGAATTCTCCTCCCTGTGTATCTAGAAAGGCAGAGAGGAGAATGGAGAGATAGCAAAATCTCCAGGAGAGAAGCCCATGTGAAAGGAAACACACACACACACACACACACACACACACACCTGGCAAAAGTTGACAGCCCAGGCTAAAAGATTTAGAAGAACAACATGCATACACATGTTGGCAGGAAGGCATGAAATAACAATCCCTTCACCTCTGTACTCCCATAGAGGTCAGAAATGACTAAGAAATATGATAGTAAAGGACTAAACTTTAAAAATCACACATGCAGCAGAACAAGAAAGTACCCAAAACTAAGGCAAGAAGTGCCCAAACTAGAAAAAATTTCCTCCCCTGGGAAAAGGGAAGAACTTATCAAAGCAAGAGAGTCCAGTTCCTGGAGTAGATAGCCAGGAGAGAATACCACACATGTGGAAGGTCCATTTACATGGGTCAAACATCCAATTAGGATGAGTCTTCCCATTAGACTCAAGTGTGTATGGGAAAGACCTGACTGATTCATGGAAGCAAGTGGCTGAATCAAGAGGTGTCAGCCTACCCAGGTATGCTAGGCTGAGGATGAAGCAGGAATTGATGTTGCTGAGGAATTGCTTGTAGCCCTTTTGGATAAGACTAAATCAGATGCCACTTCTATTCCTTCCAAGGTAGACCAGTTGTCATCCGTGGGCCTTTGTTCCTGGCTGACTGCCTATTATAAAGGGTATCTTTCTCCTGTATCTCTTTCAATAGCAGAAAGACAATTAAATTTACCATTAGGATATAACATGAACAGTGTAGGTAGAGGTGATCAGTTAACTGTAGGTGAACATAAAATCAGAAATTAATACCATCTATTTAAAAATGGGTGCTAAATAATTATATTTACAATGACTTTGAACCTGGACATCATTTCACATATCTACAATCTAAACACAGGGCAGGTAGAGGCAGGAGGATAAGGAGGTCAAGGCTACTCTTGGATACATGACATCCTGACTGAAAAACAAAGAACATCTTCTATAACCTGGCTTCATGGAGATGTGTGCTGCTAAGAGGGGCTTCAGGTGCCCGCTATAGTGTGAAAGCCTAGACCTGGCCACAGTGATATCAGTGGCTAAGGCCTACAGCACCCACAGCTACAGCTCCAGTGACTCTGGTGAATGGCCCAGGAAAGGGGTAGGCTCCCACATCATGTGGAGCCATAGCTGCCACTCTGGGCTACCAAAGACTAGATACCTACAAGTTTGGGTAGTGGAAGAAGGGGTATTATGTTATTGAAATCACCTGAGGAAAGAGCCAGCTTTCCCCCTTCATGATACACCTGGTGGGAGGGGGGAAGGGATCAAGTAAACCACCCTATACTAGGCATATCCTACATCAGACAGAATAGATGGATACAAACATACGTTCTATTAGAGAAAGGAAGAAGCACCTTAACAAAGGGGACCAATAAGAAGATGAGAAACTGAATTCTTCATTTGCATAAGGGGAGGATAGAGGGAAGTTGGTGAGCATATAAACTACCATCCTCTGTTGCATTCTAAGACTGATTCCTAACTCTGGAACCTGACCCATCCTGATGTGTATGTTTGTTCTTAATACACCAGCTACCTTCATTGTCTCTCCTTCTCCAAACTTCTCTCTGCCCTGGAGCTTTTTGTTCATCCTCAGTAATGAACCTGAAACTCAAGATGGCTAGATAGCACCAGCAAACACCACCGATCAGTGTTTTCCTAAATCTGTGTTAAATGAGGATTATGGTATGACCATTAATCTCAATTGTCAACTTGATTGATCTAGAATGACCTAGGAGACGAATATTTGTGCATGAGCAGAGAAATGATAAAAAAATAAATTGAAATAAACACAAAAAATTATAAACATAAATCAGAATGCAAAGAAGCATATACTTGCAAAATAGCATATGCTTGCAAATAAGCATATATACACCCAAACAAAAGCATTTAAGGTTAAGCACCATTTTTTGGCCTTAACGTTCTTTCCAGCATCATCTTTTATACTCACCTCAGTCCTAAACTTCCTCTGTAAAGACAACATTTTCTTATGGAAACAGAATTCTTAGACAATTTGGGGGATTTTTTTCTTTTATGGTTTAATTATAATTTCTTAAGCACAAGTTATTTTTATTTTTCATATATCAAATATGGAAGAAATCTCATTCTGACATAAAAAAATAGACATTTAATTGTATGCTTGTAAAATGTTTAAAATACAGCATTGTGATAGTCAAAACAAGCAGAATATGGCACATCCATATATTTCCAGTGTCATATAGGCATTGCATCATTGGAAGGATGTTTTAGCAAGGCGGTCAATCAGGCTTGCCCTTGTACTGACATTGTACTGTATGACATGTCTGTAATGAATATTGCCAATGATTTACATATGACAGTTGTAATACACATGCTGAATTACCTTTCTTTCTCACATGATACTAATGAGTGCCACTACACACAATTAAAATGAGTACTGTTAAAAAGCCTGGAAATGCCAAATTTTGATAAAGATGAGGAACAATTGGAAGCTTCACTCATTGACAGTGGGAATGGAAAGTGGTTATATCCACTGTGACAGTCAGTTTGTCACATTTATAAATTATTGAGCAAACGCCTATTACACAATCCATTCTTTGCTCTCCCAGGTAGTTACACAAAAGAAAAAGAAAGACATTTCCATACTAAGCTCGAATGTGAATGTGCCCAGCAATGTTATGCCTAACAGCCACAAACTGGAAGCAACCTGATTGCCCCTCAGTAGGAAGAAGATGTGTAGTAAAAAGTTGACATACCCTTGCATTGAGTTACCTGTCAGCAATGATGTGAAGCAACAAAAAGAAATTTTAAAAGCATTTTAAAATGAAGAAACCAGACACAGAAGATGAATATTATATGATTTATTTGAGATTGTAGAAAAGCAAAAATGATAAGGATAAAAACCCCACTATTTTTCAGAGCCTAGAAGCTGCTAGAAAGAATTTACTATAAAGGAACAAAAGGAAACCGGAGAAATATAAACAGTCTGTGTCTTTTGATGTCAACCATTTGGCTTTATACATTCATCAAGTCTCCACAAAATTAAACCAAAATGAAAATTTTCTATTTTATATGAAATATGTCATAATGTTAACAAAGACAATACCTCTGATTTCTTGTCCTCTAAGATTATCTACAAAATTATCATTATTACAAGTAATGTGAAAAGTTGAGGGAAGTAAACCTGTGACAATGATCCTTGTAAGTAGTAACCCTGCCTGTTTGGTTTCTGCTCTTATCCTTCCTTAATGATAGTTCAGACACTTTAGTGAGTGACAAGGAGACACTGCAAATTTCTACACAAGATGTTCAGTAGACATGAACAGGGTTACTGTAAGCCTTATGTCTTGAAAAGAGGAAGGGCTGGGCTATAGTGTGCAATTACTTTGAAACAACATTATTAGTTCTCTTACAAACCTACATTGAAATCATTAGTAGGTTTTGAAATCATTTTTACATTGCATTACACTTTAAGATGAGAGTAAAAGAGAATACAAAATATCATGTGTGCATGTCAAGTGATAAAAGGAAAAATGATTTATGGCATATCTGATTCATGTATACATATATGTATATATGCACATATCTATATACATATAAAGAGAGTAGAAATAATTATATGTATTGCATGTATGTATATTTGATGAATATAATACAAAATATTGGGCAGGATAGATGGCTCAGCAGTTAAAGGCACATGCTTACAAGGCCTAACAACCCAGTTTTGATTCCCCCATTCCCATGTAAAGTCAGATGCACAAAATGGAGCATGTTTCTGGAGTTTGTGTTCCCAGTGGCAGGAGGCTCTGGTGTGCCCATACACTCTCAGTATCTCCTCTCTTTCTTCTCTCTCTCCCTCTCTTAAGTACATTTTTAAAAATATAAAATGTATTTCTTATAGATTTTAATCAAAAATGGTTAGAAGTATGAATGCCAATGGTAGATTTTGAGTATTGATGTGGCCCGTCCCAAGCCTAATGGGGCCAGAAGAGGATGGTCTGGATCTCAGACATCTTTGTCTTGGCCAAATACTCATTCTGCATGTATGTTTAGATGGGGAATTTACATGGCAAGAAATTTCAGGTAACCAATTCAATTACATCCTTGTTGAATCCATTTTACTAGGGTTTAGTAAAGGTTTTAGTTTTGCAGCTCAATAGCCCGGGCTATATTTCCCTCAAATAACTATTGGTAAGAATCCAGAGCTAATGAAATCACAAGTATTAAACTTAAGGCCAAATGACTAATTGCATATATAATAGTAAAGTGCCAGGTTAATCATTATTCCCTTCAAGAGCCTTCCTTTAATATGCACTATTTTTAGCAGAACAACTCTAAAAGTATTTTGATATAATAAAAGGTCTTGTTTGGTAATTATTAATATATATCATGCTTTCTTTTTCTGGAAAGGAAGAATAATCAGTGCATCAGGAAAGCACTTGATATCTAAGATATAAAGGAAGGTTGGTAATAAAACTAAAGATGAAATAATGTCCTGCATGAGAGATTATGTTATAATTTGTGTTTTTACCTAAATCCAGTACTAAGGCTGTTCAGTTTATTTCTCTTATAAATTATTGGCCTTTTCTTTGCCTAGTAAGCATAGCAAATAACTTCCTTGTGGCTCAATTTGAAATGTCCACTACAGGTTCATTTTTGAAGATATATTTTTCAACTAATGATCATTGAAGGAATCAATAAGGAAATCAATAAATTCATAGAATCAAATGATGATGAAAATACAACATACCAAAACCTTTGGGACACAAGAAAGGCAGTCTTAAGAGGGAAATTTATGGCTCTAAGTTCCTATATTAAGAAATTAGAGAGGTCACAAGTAAATAATTTAATGCTTCATCTTAAGGCCATGGAAAAACAATAAAAAGTCAAACCAAAAATCAGTAGACAGGAAGAAATAATAAAGATTAGAGCAGAAATTAATGAAATAGAAACAATAGAGACAAAAATAATAAAATTAGAGGGAAAAGGGAACCATTACAACAGATAGCAAAGAAATTCAGAAAACCATAAGGACATACTTTAAGAATATACATGCCTCTAAGTTTGAAAATCTGAAAGAAATGGATGATTTCCTTGATTCTTATGACCCACCAAAAATAAATCAAGATGTGATAAACCATATAAATGGACCCATAAGAAGTACAGAGATCCAAGCATTAATAAAAAGTCTCCCAAGTAAAAAAAGTCCAGGCCCAGATGGATTCACTAGTTAATTTTAACAGACCATCCTGGAAAAACTAACACCAATGCTACTCAAACTTTTCCATAAAATAGAAAAGGAAGAGATTCTGCTGAACTCCTTCTATGAATCTAGCATCATCCTGATACCAAAACCAGACAAAGACAGAACAAAAAAGAAAATTACAGACCAATCTCCTTCATGAACATAGATGCAAAAATTCTGAACAAAATATTGGCAAACAAAATACAAGAAAATATCAAAAAGATTACTCACCCTCACCAAGTAGGCTTTATCCCAGAAATATAGGGATGGTTCAACATGTGCAATTCAATAAATATAATACACTATATAAATGGACTGATAGACAAAAATCACATGATCATCTCAATAGAGACACAATCCAATATCCCTTCATGGTAAAAAGTTCTACAGATACTGGGAATATAAAGAAGATATCTCAATGTAATAAAAAGCTATTTATGGCAAATCTACAGCCAACATAATACTAAATGTGAAAAAAACTTAAAGCCTTTCCACTCAAATTCAGGAATAATACAAGGGTGTCCACTTTCCCGACTTTTATTTAATATAGTACTGGAAATCTTAGCTGTAGCAATAAGGCAAGAAACACTCATAAAATGATACAAATTAGAAAGGAGGCTATCAAATCATCATTATTAGCATATGATATGATTCCATACATAAAGGACCCTAAGACTCTATGAGCAAACTGTTAGAGCTGGTAAACACTTCTAGCAATGTATCATGATACAAAATAAACACACATATATCAGTACCTTTCCTATATACTAACAAAAAACATTCAGAGGATGAAATCATGGAATCTCTCCCATTCACAATTGCCACCAAAAAAGTACCTTGGAATAAATCTAATCAAGGAAGTGAAGGATCTTTACAAAGAGAACTTCAAAACACTCAAGTGAGAAATTGCAGAAGACACTAGGAAATGGAAATACATGCCATGTTCTTGTATTGGAGGAATCAATATTGTAAAAATGTTTATCTTAGCAAAAGCAATCTACACATGTAATGCAATCCCCATTAAAATTCCAATGGTATTCTTTAAGGAAACTAAGGCTGGCAGTATCGCCATACCCAATTTTAAGCCATATTATAAAGTCATAGTACCAAAAACAACATGGTATTTGCACAAAGACAGACACATAGGTCAATGGAACAGAATAGAGGACACAGATGTTAATCCAAGCAGCTACAGCCATGTGATTTTTGACAATAATGCCAAAAATATTCATTGGAGAAAATACAGCCTCTTCAACAAGTGGTGCTAGGAATATTGGATATCTATATGTAGAAGAATGAAAATATATCCTTGTCTTTCTCCATGCACAAGATCAAGTTCAAGTGGATCAGAGACCTTAATATCAGACCTGAAACTGTGAAATTGCTAGAGGAAAAGGTAGGAGAAGCCCTTCAAAATATTGGCATAGGCAATGACTTTCTGAATATAACCCCAGTAACTCAGAAAATAAAACCACTCATTGACCACTGAGATCTCATGAAATTACAAAGCTTTTGTATAGAGCAAAGAGACAACCTACAGAATGGGAAAAAAAAAAATCTTTGCCAGCTATACATCTGACAGAGGATTAATATCCAGAATATAGAAAGAACTCAAAAAACAGAACAATAACAAATCAAACAACCCAGTTAAAAAATGGGCTATGGAACTAAATAGAGTTCTCAGAAGAAGAAATACACATAAAAAAGTGTTCTACATCCTCAGCTATCAGGGAAGTGCAAATTAAAACTACTTTGAGGGCTGGAGAGATGGCTTAGCGGTTAAGGTGCCTGCCTCTTAAGCCTAAGAATGCTGGTTCCAACCTCCAGGTCCCACGTTTAGCCAGATGCAAAGTGATGCAGGGGCGCATTGCCACACTTGACCACAAGGGGGCACACACATCTGGATTTCGTTCGCAGCAGCTGAGAGGCTGTTGGTGTGCCCATCTCTATCTGTCTATCTCTATCTCTCTTCCTCCTCTCTCTCTCTCTGTCTCTCTCTCTCTTTAAAAAAAAAAAAAAAAAAAAAACTAATTTGAGATTCCATCTCACTCCTGTCAGAAAACAAATGAGTATAAATGCTGGAGAGGATGCAGAAAAGGGGAAACCCTTCTACACTGTTAGTGGGAATGTAGTCTTTTACAGCCATTGTGGAAATCAGTGTGGAGGTTCTTGAGACAGCTAAAAATACATTTTCCATATGATTCAGCTATAGCACTCCTAGGCGTATATCCAAAAGACTCTTCTCACTACCTTAGAGATACCTGCACAACCATGTTTATTGCTGCGCTATTCACAATAACTAAGAAATGGAACCAGCCTAGATGTCTCTCCACAGATGAATGGATAATAAAGATGTGGTACATTTGCACAGTGGAGTTCTATTCAGCAGTAAAGAAAAATGAAATTATGAAATTTTCAAAGAAATGGATGGATCTGGGAAGGATTATATTAAGTGAGGTAACCCAGGCCCAGAAAGCCAAACTTCACATGTAGTCTCTCATATGTGGATCCTAGCTACAAATATGTAGACTTGTGTGTGAGCTGGAATCAAAATTTGGTAGCAGATGCCAGTAAGCTAGAAAGAGGCTATAAAGTGAGGGAGGAGAGGGAGGGACTTAAGGGGATGGAGATATATATATATATATATATATATATATATATATATATATATATATATATATATATATATATATATAAACAGGAAATGGAATGTCCTAATCAAAGCAAGGGAAAGAGATTGAGTAAAAGAAGGGTGGAGAGCAGGGTCAATCAAGATTCAAGATATTCTGAATAAGACATATGAAAACGTGTTTTGTTGGATAATGGCACATCCAGAAGCCATAGATTATTACTAGAAAATTTTCAGTGTCAGGGATGAGATACTTTCCCATGAGTTGTTGGCCAGGGAGGACCCTGTTGCCTCCAAAACATTACAGGCTTTTGTGAAGGCCATGGGTTTCCCACAAGAAACAGATTACCATCTGCTGAAGACTTCACATGCCTGGGCGACAGGATCACTGACAAATCAAGCTGGGGCTGAGCTGAAAACCTCCTCCCTGTAGACCAGCCAACTGAAAGCTGGAAAAACCTGCACTGCATGCAGCCCTATGGGAGACAGAAGCCATCAGCCATGAAAACAATGGACACTGGAAGCTTCAAGTTTGGCCAGATAGGCTAAATGACTGAAAGGGTGCAATAGTGGAATGTCTGCTCTAAGGGAAACCATCTGCTTTCTAATTGTACTAGAAGCCCACTCTATGGGAGGGAATGCATGCCTGGTACTGAAAACCTAATCAAAATCCTATAGCAAGGGAGGTCATGAGCCTTAGGGGTATAAAGCCTGCTCTTGTCTGGCTAAATGCATATATTATTCCCACTAAACTGCCCAGTAAGCACTACACTTAATGTTCAAATTCATATATTAATGCTACTCTCAATTTGCTTAGAGAAGCTTCTCCTTTCAGATGGCAGTTTCCACAGGGATGACCAAAAAGGCATCATAGTGCTGAGAAGAAGTGATGGAGGTGTTTCCAGCACTAAAACAACTCTATCACACCCTCCAAGGCTCAGGGTCCATTGAGGAAGAGGTGGCAGAAAGAATGCAAGAGCCAAAGGAAGAGTATCACTCCTTAAAATGCAAATGCCCAGACAGAAATTAGCCTCTATATCCATGGCCTCTCACTGCCTAGCAATACCTTCACAAGGCCCTCATAATAGGAGAAAAAGATAATGACACCAAAATAAAAGAGAGACTAACAGAAAGAGGGAGTGGATATGATGGACAGTAGAGTTCTGAAGGGGAAAATGGATGAGGGGAGGGCATTTGCATCATTTATTGTCTGTAAGGATAGAAGATGTCAAAAATAAAATTACACATTTAAAAAAAAACAAAAAAGTAAGAAGTTAAAAAATACAAAGTAAAATTTTAGAAAATGCCATATTGGCCAGGTGTGGTGGCACACACCTTTAATCCCAGCACTCGGGAGGATACCTATAGCTCTGCATGCTAACTAAATAATAAAATAAATTTACTTGTTTATTGTATAATATGTATTGCCACATCTCTCCCTTTTTGCTTCCTTGAGATAAATGGAAATAATTAATACAATGAAATGTTTGAAATCCTAGTCAAGGCAAAAAACTGAAAGCATGTGTCTTATTTTATTGTGAAGCTACTAATTTGAAGACTCATGATTTTTCCCCTGTCTTAAATTTAGAGAGTTCTAAGTTCTGCTTGTGCCTATCTCTCTGTGACCTAACCATGGAGGATTCCACTGTGTCCATAGGGAGAAGCTACCTAATAGATGTCAGACCATCTTCCTAATGTGTGAGCTCCTTCAAGGCAGAGAGTAGATCTGGTCCAAATAGTTTTAAGTGTTTTGTCTGTGTTCAGTGATATGAGTGAGAGAGAGAGAGAGAATCTTAAACAAGATGTTTTATAGTCAATGTCATAGTTTTTAGTGACAGAGTAAACCAGTCAAGTAAGCCTCCTCAAGAAAATAAGGAGCATTTTCGGGGGCTGGTGAAATGGCTTAGCAGTTAAGTGCTTGCCTGTGAAGCCAAAGGACCCTGGTTCAAGGCTTGATTCCCCAGGACCCACGTAAGCCAGATACACAAAGTGGGGGCATGTATCTGGAGTTTGTTTGCAGTGGCTGGAGACCCTGGTGCGCCCATTCGCTATCTATCTGCCTCTTTCTCTCTCTGTCACTCTCAAATAAATAAATAAAAGAAAATTAAAAAAAGAAAAAAAGAAAGAAAAGAAGGAGCATTTTAATTCTTTGGCGACAAAAATTAAAAATGAAAAGGAAAAAGGAGAACATATAATTTATTGCTGTCTTCTTTTGTCCAAAGTGAAGGGCATTGCTTTTTTGGAGGTTCTGGGACAAATGCTAAAAAAGAGCATGCACTTATGTTTATGTAAGGGATGGAGAAAAGAAAATGTCTGGGACATTCAACTGCTTCTTCCTCAGCAGGTAGCAGGCATAAAAGGGCACTTGGGACCAGAGCTGCTGGAAATGACAAAAGGGACACTGACTACCGCTGTTTCTTTACTGTCTAGGCAATCACGATGCTGGATGATTCACTAATGCTGTGGGGACAGAAAGTGAGGTAGGAGAAAGGAAGTGTGTGTGTGTGTGTGTGTGTGTGTGTGTGTTTGCTATAAATTTATTCCCACCCCCACATATTGATTCAATATTGATGTGCTGTACTCCCTTCAAACACTCCTGAAGGCAGTTTGGCTCTCCCCTTCACTTCCCTCCAAAGACAAACAAATAGACAAACAAAAAGGACAGCACACCCTTCCCCCACTACTACCAAATGAGGAGCTATATCTGGACTTGTGCCTTTCAAGTTGTCTTGCAAAGTGATTGCTCAAAAAGATGAGTTCTCACTGTGAGGCTGCGGGAGAATGTGGTCTTGAATTTCTAATGAGAGTACACTGCAGTTCTTTTCCAAGCAAAATCTGCCCTGTATGCAGAATGGCGATCAGCACCATTTCTTGTTCCAGTTTCCTACAGAAAAGCATTTGAGGGTCATTGGAGAGGAGCAATCAATGTATTGGCTTTAGGAAGCAATTAACTCTTTCAAGTCACAGAAAGCCTTAAAGTTTAGTGTCTAATAATAATGGCTAACATTTTGGAAGTGCTTACCAAATGTCAGGTACTTTGTAACTGTTCAACATACATAGATTCTTTTAATCCTCCTAACTGCTAGTAAGCTTCTGATCTGGGAACCAAACCCAAGCAGTCTTTCTTTAAGTGCAAAGGGTAAGGCCTTGTGCATATTTGCAGATTAATACATTTTCAGTTCAGAAAGCTATGCATTTAAATCTGGCCACTGATAATCTATTCAATTTTATTTCTTATCTAGGAGGGAATAGGGAAAATGAAGACTATTTAAAATGATCAGAGAAAACAAGTGTCAAATGGTGTAGATACCAACTAAATTATAAGTTGAATGGTGGTGTCTGGATTTGGGCCCACTATCTGTACAGACTCAACCAATGGGCTTCTATTAAAATTCATATGTTGGGAAGCCATTGTAAGAGATCTGGAGTTTGATATTACTCATGCCAAGGATCTAGCAGTTACTTCATTTTCTTGTTCCATCAGGATTAGGAGTCATAAAATGAACCACTGTTACTAACAGTAGGTGGTTCTTGTTTTTCTCTTATGCCCTGCAATGATTTTACACTCTCTTAATTTATTATAATAGAATTATCAAACTTTACAGGACAAGCTCTTTCTCTATGAACAGGGCGGAAACAGCTTTGATACAGTACTGGCCGAAAGTCAGAGATGAAATGTAGAGCAATGGAAGTGATGGAAAGAGTGAGTATAAAAAGCTCTTTTGAGGTTAACAGCTAAGGAAAGTGGATAAGGGAAAAGACCTGAAAGAAGATATAGCATGTTCAAGGATTTCATGGTTTTAATGTGGGAGGGACTTTAAGCTATTTATAGAGTAACACAAACTAGCTAAAAAGAACAGAGAAAGATAGCATGAGTATGTATTAAAAATGGGACATGACAGAGTGAGAATTCTGAAATGATAGAAAGACTTGCAATCCAGAACATAGACAGTAACATTGATTTGGGAAAAAAAGAGACTGAACCAATGACCATAAGGTAAATACAGATGTAGATAAGTCAGCAGGTTGGGAGCAGGGAAATACAGCAGGTTTTGCCTGAATATTTCTATTTTCAGAGATGAGTATTACATTGAAGAAACTTGGAATAGATAATATAGGAAATGGAAGAAGGATCTTCCAAGGGACACTTTAACCACTCACACTATTTTGATGAGGGCTCAGCTCTGGTTGAATTTATCTGTAAGTTTGTAATTGCATTGATAGTCATATTTATAGGGAGGTAGCTAATTTCAATGAGCTATAGTAAGAGTAAAGGAGTTAGGAGTCAGAATTGTAGCAAGTTTTATAATTTGCAAGTCAATGTCAATTTCATGGTGTAAGAGATTAGGGTTTATGAAATAAGTGCAGTTGAATAGATGGATCATATGGCTGAAGTTAGAGAGAAAAGGATCATTAAAATGAGGCTGATTACAGGTGAATGGGAGAAAATGCAATGTCTAAAGAGTGGATGTGATCATAGTTATATACAACTGGGTGCTTTGGTATGTGACTGTGATCTCATCACTGGGAAGGCAGATTGATTGCAAGTTTGAACTCTGCCCAAACTAGGCTAGTTGGGCTACTTAGTGACATGCTGATCAACAAAAAGTCATAAAAACCATGTACATACTATACTACATATGCATATACCCAAATGAATAGAGTATAATAGGGATATTGGGAGATTTGGAGTAGGGCAGTCTTGAGCAATGGCATGATTTACTGAATGGCAACCATTCACAAAATGATCTTGGCCTAGAAAAGAAATGATTTAGTAGTATGTTACTATACATTCTTTTCATATTTTTACTTTTTTATATACTTTTATTTATGAATTCATATATTTTGTACTATTTTGTAAATATGTAATCATTTATATGAATGCTATTAACAGGAAATATTTTAATGAAGTCAGAGATATTTATTAAGACTTAGAAACACTGTATGAATTTGAATTATTGATTTAAAGTGCCAATTTCAGTAGTCCCTAAAGGCAAAGATTTTACTATTAGAACTCCCTTTCTGAGTGTGAGTAATTATTGTATTATATGCATTCCTAGATGAGCTTCTGAGTAGCATTTTGTAGCATGGTAAGTTCTAATGATTTCTTTTGATGGTTCCTGGTTAATGAATGGATGACTAAATGGTAGGAGAAAGGGTTGTAGAAAATGCTAATTGTGATTCTCAAATATTTGATAAGAGTCATGTATAATATATATATTCTTTGTGTACTTACCAGCAGGAGATGAAAGCCCACATTTTAATGCTGTGAGACAGCAGTCCTTCTCTGCCTCTTTTGTTTACTCCCACATGGAGAGCACTCCATTAGTAGCTTCTCTGAATAATGATTAGGCAGCAGCAACTTAGCCCTTGTGGTGTTTAGTGATGGCTTTTCCTCTCCTTTCAGGTCACTTGCCTGTACTTTGTAAGTCACGACTGAGTGAAAAATCTTGTTGTTATATGGCTCCCTGTGTAGATAAGACTGTCTAATTCAGGAGATCATTGGTTAAAACCACACATTTCCTCTCACATTATACTCTTCATTTTGAGTTAAGTTATAAAGCAGATCTTTGAGTATTTCTCTGCTGTACCCTGCTTCTCATTCTTACTTCCTAATTCATTTCCCCATGTACCAAATCATATTCCAACATGGGATATGAATTCAAGATTTCAAGAAAACCACAGGTGTTAATAGCAAATCAAAGTTAAACTAGATTTTGAATATCATTTAGATCACATATCAGAATTGTTAGTCTTAGTATATGACTACATTTCTGTGTATTTTATTTTTATAATATATAGAACAGAGGTAATGTTGCAGTTACCTTCATGCTGCTGGGATAAAACACCAACCAAAAGGAGCTTATGGAAGAAAAGGGATTATTTTTGTTTACAGCAGTAGGAGAGTATGCCAAACACTAACAAGGAAAAGCTGGCTATAACACTCATAAGCCTACCACCACCAACACACCACCTCCAGCAATGCTCCAATTTCCAACTTGACACCATCTGGGGATCAAGCATTCAGAATACATGAGTGTATGGGGGAAACCTAATTCAAACCACCACAGATAATAAGCATATCTATTCATAGATTTATAGGGACTAAGTGAGATAATGGATTTAAATCATGAGTTTTGTGGAGGCCTAGAAATGAGCTATTTTTCTCTCAGCTTGATAGACAAACATCAGAAGATGGGCATGTTGATGCACACATGTAATCAATCATGAGTTTGAGTCTCAGATACATAGGCCTTGATCATGTCTACTAGGTTAGTGACCATACCCAAAATTATAACCCAAGTCTCCTGGAGATCTGAACATTCTCATAGTTTGCTCTCATCTGCTGCTTACCTGTTTGTTGTATCTTGGTAAAGCTAATTCATCATCTAAGTTAGGAAAAGACATCATATCAAAGGATCTATTACACTTGTATTATTGAGCCTGACTACACCTGTATGGAGAGACATGGTACTATATACAGTAGCACCATCATACCCTGAGTATTTATTCAAAACACAGAACACCAGACCCCACATCAGACTTCTGAAGGAGAATTTACAAGCCAGTAAGTTGCATTAGATTTCCACGAAATTTGCATGAAGAGTTCCTTGCTAGTCAACTGTGGTAGTTTGAATGGAATGCCCCCAATATAAGCAGGATTTTATTAAAGTTTATAATTTAGATCTGTAGCCACCTGGTGGGAGGAGGTGTTAATGTGGTTACTGTGGGTGGATTCTAGGATCCAGCCCTAAGGTATAGGGTAGATTTGGAATTACAGTCTAAAGATATGCAAAATGCTTGAGTTTAGATTAGCATTCCTGAAGTGTTTGTGCTATGTGCTTTTGGGTTGTGGCTTGTGGCTTTTCTTTCTTTGCTTTGACCTGTGAAAGTAGGCTAACTTCTACTGTCATGGAACTTCCTATGGATCTATAAGCTTCAATAAATTTCCTTCCTCCATAACTGTGTCTGGTCTGGAGGTTCATGCCAGCAATATGTCACTGTCTACTGCATCAACCAAAGGAGATACATTTTGTTTTCCCATGATTACCATTTTTGTATGTTTACCATTATATTTAAACAGATCAATGTATCCTATTTGTATGTTTTATGATTTAATAAAGATTTCATACTACCCAAGTGTTGGAGCATCCAGAACAAAATTACACTAATTTTCCTAGAAGGATGAAGAGTCAAAGGATAACAAGTTTTGTGTGGTAATTCAGTTTCAAATCAGGACCTTTCTTAATTTCTCCTGAAGCTCTGTGTATAATTTTAGTTACCCATGCTTTGAATTTTACTATGTGAATAAAGTGTTAACAAAAAATGAATCAATTGTATAGCATAATGAAATCTTTCTTTACATATAATTCTAAAAATGTTTTAATTACTTCTTTTAGATTTTTCTTCATGAAGAAAAATAATGCTAATCATTGAGTATCTCTTGCTTTCTCCAACATGCAAGCAAATAATTCCACAATAGACTGTAAATTTCAAAAATAAAAATTGTGGCCGAGGGTGGGCAATTTTATGTGCCTGTGATTTTCTACAGGAGAGTGATTACATAGTTCCTCCATGTACTTTTTAGAGTTTTTCTGAAATCCAAATATAAGAATAGATTCCTGTGTAATTACTAATCATGAGACACTTATTCACTTTATTAGAGAGATGTAGCAAAATTTGCATAATTATTTCATTGAAAGGAAAGACTAAAAACCAGTATTTCAGATTCTGGTTTTTATGCAAAGACAGCTTGAAGGTGAAGGTATTGCTCATTCTCTTAAAATAAACTTACAATTTGCAAAATTGCATTATAATGACCTCAAAACACTCACAGTTTATATTAAAGAAATTGACATGATAACAAAAATAGGGACTCACTAACCTAAGTAACATGGGGCTGATTTCTGAACTCAACTTCATGACATTTAATTTTATCTCTTCTTTGATGTGCTTTTAATTCTAAAATGTTGACAGACTTTAAACAAATTGCGTTATGATATCTTGAAATACTAATATGTTTGAGCTATAGTTTTTCAATGCGTTTTTTTTTTTTTTTTGGTTTTGCGAGGTAGGGTTTCACTCTAGCCCAGGCTGACCTGGAATCCACTATGGAGTCTCTGGGTGGCCTCATGGTGATCCTCCTACCTCTGCCTCCCAAGTGCTGGGATTAAAGGCATGCACTACTACACCCAGCTTTCAAGTCATTTTTTAAACTGGAATATATCCCAATTCTTTGTTTGCATTTGTTTTTTAAAAATTATTTTAACTGATAAATAACCCATAAAATTGTACATTAATGATGTGGGCTGGAGAGATGACTTAGTGGTTAAGGAGTTTGCCCATAAAACCAAAGGGTCCTCGTTCAATTCTCCAGGACCTACATAAGCCAGATGCACAAGGGGGCAAATACCTTTGGAGTTCATTTGCAGTGGCTGGAGGCCCTGGCATGCCCATTGTCTCCCCCCACCCCCGCCTATTTCTCTCAAATAATTAAATACAATATATTTTAAAAGTTGTACATTAATGAAGTGCAATGTAATATTTAAATACACATATATTATATAATGCTTACCTAATCAGAAACATTTATTTACTAAAACTTTTACATTTTATTTATGCTAAAACTTTTGAAAATCTTTTATTTTAACTGTGTGAACTGTGGAGTCTACCAGCACACCAGAGCTCCCTATTCCACATAACTTTAATTTAGTCTTCATGGAAACTTTTTTCACCTTTTTCCTTCCTCACTATTACCTCTGGTCTTGGGTATCTGTTATGCTATTCTAAATGTCTATGATATTTGAACATGTTATGTGAGAGAAAAAAAATGTGGTATTTGACTTTTTGTGCATAGATTTTGCCATTGACATAATGATCTCCAGGTTTTTTTTTTTTTTTTTTTGTTTTGCAAGGTAGGGTCTCACTCTGGTCCAGGCTGACCTGGAATTAACTATGTAGTCTCAGGGTGGCCTCTCAGCGATCCTCCTACCTCTACCTCCCAAGTGCTGGGATTAAAGGCGTGCGACACCACGCCCAGCTGATCTCCAGTTTTATCTCTATTATTGCAAATGAAAAGATTGTGTTCTTTTATGGCTGTATAGTATCCCATTCTGTATATGCACCCCTTTCTAATCCATTCATTAGTTTATTTTCACTTAGTTTGACTAGTTGTTGGCTATTGTAAACAGTGTTATGGTGAATACAGGTATGTAGGTGTCTCTTTGAAATACTGATTTCAGTTCCTTTGGGAAAATATTCCTATTATTTAATTAATGACAGAACTTTATACTGTTATCCTAACTAATGGTAACAATTAGCATTCCCACCAATAGATGGAAAAGTTGCCTATTGTACAACTTTACCTTTTTTATATTTTATTTTTATTAATTTATTTGTCAGAGAAAAAGGGAGAGAAGGAGAGAATGGGCACTCCAGGGCCTCTAGCCACTGCAAACTAACTCCAGACTCATGTGCCCCCTTGTGCATCTGGCTAACATGGGTCCTGGGGAATCGAACTGGGGTCCTTTGGCTTTGCAGGCAGATGCCTTAACCACTAAGCCATTCCTCCAGCCCCAACTTTACCTTTTTAATAATGGCCATTTTAACTAGAACATAGCCATAGCTACTAAGGCTTTTTATGTATACTTCCTAATTATTAATGATGTTGAACATCTTGTGTATTTCTCTCTCTTTCTGAGAAATGCCTATTTTTATCTATTTTCCAATTTTAATAGGGCCATTTCATAATAAGCTAGAGATTTTTAAGTCCCTTATGTATTCTGAATATAAAATCATTACCACTGTATAGTTTACACATATTTTGCCTGATTCTAAGGTTGCCCTTGCTGTGAAGAAATTTTGAAATTTGACATAATCCTGCATATGTATTTTTGTTGACCTTTCCTTTGCTTTTGAAATCTTGAATTTAAAAACAAATCATTTTCTTTCTGTTGTCCTGAACTGTTCTAACTAGGTTTCTTCTAGCAATTTTATATGTTCAGCTTTTACATTTAAATCTATATTCTATTTTGAGTTGACTTGTGTCTATGGAAAAATATAGGCATTTCATTTCATTCTTTTTCATTTATACATGCAATTTTCAGCAATATTTAATGAAAAATATGGTCCTTACCCTAAAAGTGTTCTAAGCACTTTTGATGACAATCTGTTGGTTGTAGATGAGTGGTTTATTTCTAGGCTTTCTAGTTTGTTATATTGTTAAAGGTATCTGTTTTCATGCCAAAACCATGTTTTTCTTTTTTTTTTCTTTTTCTTTTTTTTTTTTTGGTTTTGCGAGGTAGGGTCTCACTTTGGTCCAGGCTGACCTGGAATTAACTATGTAGTCTCAGGGTGGCCTCGAACTCTCAGCGATCCTCCTAACTCTGCCTCCCGAGTGCTGGGATTAAAGGCGTGCACCACCATGCCCGGCTCCCATGTTTTTCTTATGGCTACAGTTTTATGGTATGTTTTGAAGTCAAATATTGTGATATTCCTGCTTTGTTCTTTTTGTTGAATATATCATTGTTTATTCACATATGGGGGTTTCAAATAAATTTTAGGATCACTTTCCTAGTTATATGAAAATACCTTTGGCATTTTGATAGGAATTACATTGAGTCTGTCAATCATTTTGGGTAGCATGGACATTTTAAATTATTTATTCTTTTAATGCATACATACAAGATAACTTTCCAGTTCTTGTGTTCTCAATTAATTTCATCAATATTTCTTAGCTTTTATTGCAGAGTTCTTTTATCTCTTCAATTAAATTTACTTTTAGGCTTTTTTGGTAGCTTTCATGAATAGGATTTACTTTTTCATTAGTTATGTAGCTAGTGTGGACACTGTCATGTAGGTATCATCCTTAGCCTCCTCCCTGTCCTCCCCTCTCCAAAGGTACTCTCCTCGTTGAGGAATGTGGGTAATGCATTGTGGGAGTAGCCATCAGTTTGGAGGAATAGGCAATGTCTCTGTGCATAATGTCCCAACTTGTGGCTCTAACAATCTTTCCACCTCCTCTACCATGGATTTCCCTTAATCTATGTTGGGATCGTTTTATGTCTACTTCAATGATGAGGTCAAGGGAGCCTTTGTGTCTCTGGATCTCTGGTTTGGTAGGAGTTGAGTGTTCTCTGTGTCTATCTCTTTCAACCTTGTGTTGGTACCAGGTTCACCAAGAAAGCACACTCTTACTCATTTCCCCCATTACTCTATGGTTTCAGCTGGGGCCCTGGTGAGGTGTGATGAGCTGATTCTCTCCTCAGGTTCTGCATCCATCTGAAAAAGAGAATCAAATTCTCCAATGGAGAGAAACATCAGCACCAGATAGATGGGATGGCCATTATTATTTTACAGAGAATTTCAAAGGTGTAGGCCCTCTTGTAGCCCAGGATTGATGGGAGCTTGATGGTGGATAGTGGGCTCATTTTTTGGTTATGGTTCTGACTTATTTCCCAGTTCCAGTTATGGATTTCATTCCACTGACTGGATCTGTTAGCTAAGTCAAGAGCAGTTGGTTACCCAACATGGCGGTGTGCCACTATTGCCCTTGTGTGAGCATCACGTCAGGATGTTTGCTGCTGAGAAGCTTAGATCACATGTTTCTTGGACAGTTGCTGGTCACTTTCCCCCAGTTGCTCCTGTAGCACCTTCTAGACAAGGTAACTGTCTGGGGACTGACTCTCTTCCAGATTCCAGCAAGCTCACTCCATATTCTGTATCAACAGCATATGGTGTCTTTGGCAGTAGGGTCTTACCATTCACCTTTGGTGGGACATCAAGTACTCTGATAGAAATCTGTCTTCTTTTGGGAAACCTTGTAGATCTCTCTGATCAACAGCTCATTGTGGGTGTTAACCACATACTGGTACTGGGAGTCACAGGCCAATGTCAAGGGAAAAGAAGGAAGAAAAAGATAGGTAATATAAAAGAGAATGAGAAAAGAGAGAGAAGAGGGAGAGAGAGAGAGAGAGAGAGAGAGAGAGAGAGAGAGAAGCAAGAGAAGCTTAAGGGTAGCCTTCATGGTACCTTCTCCAGGGCCCTGTGAATCAGGTGTTCAATATAAGGACTTGATGAAAGTTCAGCCTTTTAGTCTCTCTTTCAGTATACAGGATGTTAAGATGCTATTTTCGTTTGGGTCCACTTTTGTGACCCCCACCCTTACCTTTCCCTCCCACCCCACATCCCTATTGTCTGGTCCTCACAATGCTTATTAGGTATGCCAGCATCTCAGGCAGATTCAGGTTAGGAGCCACTGATTAGTAAGACCATGTGACACTTATGTTGCTGTGATTGGGTGAGTTCACTGAGAATGATCTGTTCCAGGTTCGACCATATTTCTTCAAATTTCATTATGTCATTTTCCTTACTGCTGTGTAGAATTCCATAGTGCAGGTATACCACATCTTGGTTATTCATTCGTCTAATGATGGACATCTAGGTTGATTCCAGCTGTTAGCTATTGTGAATTGAGCAGCTATAAACATGGTTGAGAAAATTTCTCTGAACTGAGGCATGGAGCTTTTAAGGTAAATTCCCAGTAAGGGAATAACTGGGCCTGTGGGTAACTCTATAGCCAATCTTTTTAGGAGTCTCCATCTTGCTTTCTATAGTGGTTGTACCATCTTACATTCCCAACAACAGGAAATGAGGGTTCCTATTTCTCCACATCCTCTCCAGCATCTGCTTTCATTAGATTTTTTTAATGTTTGCTATCCTTACTGGCATAATGTGGAATTTCAGGGTTGTTTTAATTTGCATTTCCCTGATGATTAGGGATGTTGAACATTTTCTTATGTGTGTGTTTGCCATTTGTATATCTTCCTCTGAGAATCCCTGTTTGACTTTTTATTTTTTAGGTTGTTGACTTCTTTGTAGATTCTAGAAATTAGGTCTCTGTCAGTTATATAGCCTGCAAAATTTTCCTCCCATTCTGTGGGTAATCTATTGGATCTACTTATTGTATATACTGATTTTGGATCCTGCTACTTTGCTGAAGGAGTTACTCACCTTTAAGAGTTTTGAGATGAGAGTGCTCATTTCTTGGTGAACCTGATATCAGCACAAGGATGAAGGAGGTAGACACTGAGGACATTCAACACCTACCAAACAAGAGATCCAGAGGCTCCTAAGAGTCCATTACTGAAGTAGACTTAAAATTCCCCCAACATGGCTCAGGGAATTTTGTGAACAAGGGGGAGCAAAGATTGTTAGAGCCACAAGTTGTGACATTATGCAAGAGACATTGCCTTTCCCCCATAACTGACTGCTGCCCCCAAAATGCATGACCCACAATCCCCACAGGGTTGGCCTGCATCCCCAATGAGGAAGGCCTATCCAGAAAAGGGACAGGGATGAGGGAAAGGATGGTATCAACAAGTGTTGTTTATATACTAAGTATGTCCATATCTAATAAGATATATTCTCCTAAGTGAATTCATGAACCAAGCAGAGAAAACATGATAAAGCTAATTACAGATAATTTAATTTATATGAATCTCAGTTATCCATATGAGAAATTTATGCACTTGGATGAACATTTCATTAAACTATAGATAATGAAGTATTTAAAAATAGTGAATAAATTATTATTACCAAATGCAGGGGAAAGTTAAAATTTTTGTGTTAGAAACATGATTATATGAATGTAGTGATATTTTTTATGGGATTAATATGTTACTAATTACTTGGTTATATAAATTCTCTCTACCTCCAATTTTAATTCTTGTATTTTATCTACAGTATATGTTGAGATCAATTTTCAGTTAACATGTATTAAGTGAAATAGTTAAGACTATACCACCTTTGTAGCACTGACACTGTGTTTATGGAGACCTGACACCAATACTTAAATTGGTGTTAAAATTCTATAAAAACTATAGAAATATTAAGAAAAATGGTCTGAACACAGTTTACATAGCCTACACATCAAAATTCTTATTTGGAGACATAGTAATTAGTTATGGTATTTTATTATATAAAGCATGTATCTTTCTGTTGGTGTTCTAAAATTTTATTTTCCCTCCATTATAATTTCTGTAACACCATGCAGGAAAGATATTTTTGTTCATTTTATTACTTTGAATTTTATACACAGTAAAACTTCTAAAGTCTTATATTCGGTCTGACAGTTTTTCAATTAATGCTCTTAGATTTTCTACAAATAATATTATTTCATTTTCAATAGTGTTAGCTATTTTGATAGTTATATAGTGTTTAACTACACCTGCTACAATTTGGCCAAAGGGACAATACTGTATAAATGACACAAATGTGTCCATCTGTGTGCTATGATTCCCTCTGTGTTTTATTTTCATTGATATTATTTTCAGTATTTCATACCATGAATAAGCATTTTCTCTATAATTAGAAAAGCCACTATACAATATTGTATTTATTTATTTGTTTTAGAGAGAGAGGCATATAGTGAATTCCAGGTCAGCCTGGACTAGTGTGTGACCCTACCTCAAAAGAGAATATCTTTTCGGAATACTTATATTTGGCATTGAATAGATTTTACCATGTCCATAAAGGCCATATCATCCTTAAGAATACGAACACTTTCTCTAAATTCATTTTTGTTGGTCTCTGCTCCAAACTCTTCATCCCACACAACAAGTGATAAGAGTACTAGAGAATATGTGACCAGGATGGTTCACTTATTTCCTGTAGATGAATATGTGCATGCATATAAATTATGGTAGGTATATTTAGTTGTTTCTATTAGGAAAGAATACCAATGAATACAAATGAGAAGTATATTAGAAAGAATTTATTTTATGTCAAGATTTTTTTTTTTTTTGGTTTTTCGAGGTAGGGTCTCACTCTAGTCCAGGCTGACCTGGAATTCACTATGTGGTCTCAGGCTGGTCTCTAACTCATGGTGATCCTCCTACCTTTGCCTCCTGAGTGCTGGGATTAAAGGCATGTGCCACCAAGCCCTGCTATGTCAAGATTTTTATAAATCATTCATATAATGGCATATGTAACTATATCTAAATTTAAAGGGAATAATGTAATTAAACTCCATACACAAATGACTCCACCTCAATCCATTATCATTTCATTACCAGTATTTTTCTTTGTATACCCTTACCTTGCCATTCTTACTGTTAGAATGATTTCAAGCAAATCCAGGGCATTTAATCTTGTCCATAAATATGTCACTATATATCTCTAAAAGGACTCTCAACCTAATGTCATCATTAATACTAAAATATTAACAGTAAGTCATTAATATCATCCAATAAAGAGTTCAAGTCTTCTTGGTTATATCATAGATAGCACTTCTCAAATGCTAAAGTACCTAAGAATCATTAAGAAATTGTATTAACAGATATAGGTATAGGATGGAACTCATGACTCTGTATTTCTGATAAATTCCCAGACATTGTCCAATACTCTGGCCCACAAGCTACTATTTTATTAAAAAATGTATCTATGGGGCTGGAGAGAGATGGTTTGGTGGTTAAGGCAATTGCCTAGGAAGCCTAAGGATCCAGGTTCAATTCTTCAGTACTCATGTAAGCCAGATGCACAAGGTGGAGCTTGTCCCTGGAGTTTGTTTGAAGTTGCTGAGGCCCTCAAATGTCCATTCTCTCTCTATTTGCCTCTCTATCTCTATTTCTCTTAAATAAACAAATAATAAAAATATTAAAACTATGTCTAAAGTTTTCACACATTATAATATTGTTCTATTTAGAGAATAACTTACTTTTAAATGTCATAAAATAACAATTTGATGATTCATTTACTAACTCCTAAAAGTGTTTTGTTGGCTATTTGGCAATGTACTGGGCTCTGGGTGTCAGGGAAGTTGGTAACCTATAAACCAATGTTATTATTGAACAACTAATAGCTTTGTTAGTGAGAAGAAATACATCCATGTTGAATTTCTGTACATCTATTTTGTTCTTATCCACCCATTTATAATATAATACATTTTCCCTTCTTATGAGAGAGGAGATGTATTAACTCTGGGGAGTTGTCATAACAAATTATTGTACATTTCATAGCTTAGCCTAATATCTTCTCACTAATTTGGAAGTCAAAAGTTTGAAATTGATTTCATAGGGTCGAAGTCAATGTGTTGTGTAAGCAAAGACACATTCCCTTCTTAGACTTCCTTGATATTCCACCTTCTGTTGACTGTGCATTTTGCAGGATTATTTTGACTTCACCCTATCAATGCATTACTCTGTTATTGAACTGTATTCACATAGCCTTAGACTCTGTCATTTTTATAATGTGCATCTGCTTCTCTCTAATAAAGCACTTGTGATTGGATTTAGGACACACTTAGATAATTCATTATAATCTAGCCATGTGATGATCTTTCGCTTAACACATATACAAAATTTTATTTTAATTTAAGGTAACATTTATGGATTACATAGATTATGCTATTGTGCCTCTGAGTCATTCTTATTCAATTAACTGCACTGTGCTCTTAATATGGCTTAAATTTATAAACTACAATAGCTTTTGCCAAGAGATCACATCCCCTTAGCATTAAGTTCAATATGTCAGGCATAATTATCTCATTTACATTATGTCACTACTACATATACTAGGCAAATACTGGCCAGATTGAGGTAGGATATGGTCCAAAATATGCCCTGAGGAATGAAGTCAACAATTTAATAAGTATATTTTAAAAATACTAATTTTGTATCATATGGAAAATATATCACCAACAGTATTGTTTATATGAAGCAATACAGTGAAAAAATGTATAGTTGTATTCATAAGGAGGGCTGGAGAGATGGCTTAGTGGTGAAGGCACATGCCTGCAAAGCCTAAGGAACTGGTTCGATTCTCCTGGTCCCACGTAAACCAGATGCACATGGTGGCCCAGATGTCTGGAGTTCATTTGCAGTGGCTAGAGGCCCTGGCACACCCATTCTCATTCTTTTTCTCCCTCTCTCTGTATCTAATAAATAAATAAATAAATAAATAAATAAATAAATAAATAAATAATATTTTAAATGTTGTAATCATAAGGAAAATGCCTAACTTATCATTCCCAACACCTGACATGTAAGCTGCCATCTTGCAGTATTAGTTTCATTATTACAAATTACACACATGGTCAGTGGTTCCCTCCACATTTTATTACTTTTTAATTATGGTTCTGGATTAGAAAACATCAATAGGGTCTTACCAAAAACCTTTGGTGGGTCATCAAGTACCATGACAGAAATCTGTCTTCTTTTGGGAAACCCTGTATGCCTCACTGATCAACAGCTCATTGTGGATGTTAACCACATGCTGGCATTGGGAGTTACAAGTCAGTGCCAAAGGAAAAGAAAGAAGAAAAAGTATAGCTAATATGAAAGAGAAAGAGAGAAGAGAGAGTGATATAGAGAGAAATAGGAGAAGATTGAGGTTAGTCTTCAACATACCCTCTCCAGGCCCCTGTGATTCACATGTTCTCTCCAAGCACCTGATGCAGGTTTGACCTTTTAGTATGTCTTTCAGGATATAGGATTTTAGGTCACTGAAATAGATTTAAAATGAACCCAACATGGCTCAGGAAAATTCGAAGAAGAGGGGGCAGAAAGATTGTTAGAGCCATGAGTTGGGTCATTGTACACAGAGTCACTGCCTCTCCTGCATAACTGATGGCTACCTCTATAAGGCAAGACCCACATTACTCATGGAGGGAGGACAGGGAGAAGGCTAATGACAGTACCATCATGGCTGTATATATACAATATAAATAACTAATAAAATATATTTTAAAAAGAAAACATTATTTGGTTCAATTTATCAGGGAGAGAAAAGTGCAAATTCATGATTGTTGAAATTGCTGTGATCATCTTTTTTCTTAATTGTGAAAGACATGTAAGAAGAATGTCAATTCTCTCTTCAATTAATAAATAGTATCATTCCACTTTAATATGGAGGACTCAAGTATGAGTCTTATGATACTTTATCAGCACTATGGTCAGATTACCCAATTTTACTAGCAAACTGGTGCACATTCAAATACCCCCTGTGGTAGTTTGAATATATGTCCCCCAATATATTCAGTGTTTTACTAGTTATAATTTGCATCTGCAATCATCTTGCTAGAGGCAATGACACTGGGGGCTGGTCTTAAGGTGTTAATGGTGTGGGTTTGAGATTCCATTGTAAACATATGCAAATGTGCCTAGCAGGAGTTCCTGAAGTGTGCCCTGTGACCTTTTGGCTATAGTTTTTGCTCTGTGTGCTGTGGTGGCTGGTTGGCTTTTTCTCTCTCTGCTTGGCCCTGTGGAGAGCAGGCCGCTTCTCTTGCCTTTATGGAACTTCCCCTGGAGCTGTAAGCTTCAATAAATAATATCCCTTCCTCCATAACTGTGTCTGGTCTGGAAGTTCATCTCAGCGAACCTGAAGCTGTCTGCTACGGTAAAGTGGTAACAAGGAGTGTGGGGTGAGATGAACCTGACCATGTGGATATTCATCTTTTGGAACTTTTGTTTTGGAGGAATGGGCATGGACTTGGTGCTTGCAACTGAAGATGCCTTCTGGAGTGGTAAGCCAAGATTTATGGACTATTCTGATGAGAGTTTGAGAATGCTAAGTGCAGACAGTATTGAACTTCGAGGCTTGGCTTATGAGCTTTCTAAGGGGAAGGAAAGACAGCAGAGGACTTTGTTGGAACTGGGCTACTGGCATAAGGTATGGCTACATTCCACTATCCAGGCCCAGAGTGTTTGATCAAACTTAAATTTGTAATGGACTGATGTGCTTGGCTAAAGATATTGGACTGAGATTTTAAGATTTTAAGCTGGAAAACCTGAAGCAAGTTAAAAGTAGAGGCATTGAGACTGGTTTAGCTGCTATTGTCAACACATTAGCAATCTTAAGGAAGGTGGAAGGAAGGTGCTTTACATTAAAACAATGGAGAGGTTGCCTGAGGAAAGACTGTTTAAAATGCAAATTCTTGGAAAGAGCTGACTGGAGAAGGAACCTGCTTTTCAAGGCTATGATTTATTTCGTCCCTGGATTAAGAATGTGGCTGTGCCCTGAACACGTGGTATTAGTTTTGGAAGCATGAAAAATGCATGGAGTGGTCATGAATTGCACACGGTTCCAGGAGCCGCTGCTGAGATGCGGCATGAGGCAGGGCATGAAGACCCTCAGGAATAGGCTGGAAGAACCTTTGGAAGATGGACCGTGGTTTGCATGGAGACCTGAAGATGTTTTGGATATACCAGGACTGTGCAAAAGGGCTACCATGGAGTGCAGTATTGGCATGGGATGAAAGTTTTCCCTGGCGACTCTGCCCAGCTGGAGGGGCAGAATTGGAAAACCTGGAGACTGTCAGTCTCTGGTTATTTTGAACTTGAACTGCAGAAGTTTGAGGACGGCTGATGGTGGTTGAGTTTGCATTGTTCTAGTCTCTCATTGCTATTCCTTATACAGTTAAAATGTTTACTCTGTGCCTTTACATGTTGAAAGTATTTAACTTGTTTGATTTTACAGGACTCACTATCTTAAGTTGATCAAGACTATGAGAACCTTTGAAATTGGACTGAGTACAATTTACAATGTGTGATAGTTATAAATCTATTGGGGGCCAGGAGCTAAATATGTTGGGGGCCAGGGGCGGAATGTGGTAGTTTGAATATATGTCCCCCAATATATTCAGTGTTTTACTAGTTATAGTTTGCATCTTCAATCACCTTGCTATAGGCAATGTCACTGGGGGTTGGTCTTAAGGTGTTAATGGTGTGGGTTTGAGATTCCATTGTAAACATATGCAAATGTGCTTAGCAGGAGTTCCTGATGTGTGCTGTGTGACCTTTTGGCTGTAGTTTTTGCTCTGTGTGCTGTGGTGGCTGGTTGGCTTTTTCTCTCTCTGCTTGGCCCTGTGGAGAGCAGGCCGCTTCTCTTGCCTTTATGGAACTTCCCCTGGAGCTGTAAGTTTCAATAAATAATATCCCTTCCTCCATAACTGTGTCTGGTCTGGAAGTTCATCTCAGCGAACCTGAAGATGTCTGCTACACCCCCTATAAGTCATTACTCTCTACTTCATAGTTGCTGAAATCCTAATTCTAGCAGCAGAATGAGTTTATAGTTATATATTTTGTAAGTGGATTTCTACAATATTTTTGAGTGCCTATATTTTACTCACTCTGATTTTTATAAAAATTTACATATTCAGAGTTAATTATAGAGTATTCACTGTCATTGCTACATTATATTTTACTCTTTAAATACACTGAGGCTTATTTAGTTATTATCACTGATGGGCATTCAGATTTTTACCTATTACATGTGGTAATACATTACATGTGATGTTGCTAGAAACATTCTCCAGATGTCCTTTGGAAAACTTCTGCTTGCATTTCTATGAAGTATGTATATCAAGGAGGGCCATAGCAAGATCATAAAATGTACATATGTGCAAATTTAATAAATTTTGCTAAAACGTTTGTCCGAAGTTACTTTCCCACAGGCAATATGTAAGTTTTTGTTTCTCTACAACATTATCTCAACTTTTCCATATATATATATATGGTTTTCTATGTTATCCAGGATGAATAGCTCTATCATAATTGTAATTTATATTACCCTTGTTACTGGTGAAGCTGAGGACTTTTTATCCCGTGTTATGGGTCATTTGAAGAGCCTTTCTGTCCAAATCTTTTACTCATTTTTTAAAATTAAGCTGCTTAGTCTTTTCTACATATAATTTGTTTAAGTCCCACGATAGATAAATTCAATATGCCACAGATAATTTTTTTCAATTAAGTCATTTGCCTTTTTACCCATTTAATGACATGTCTTTTCATAACCAGAAGGCTATAATGCATTTTTAATATATAATAGCTGCTTTAGGGACTATTCTTCATGGGAATGCCATGTTTTATTTCATAGGATTCACTTGCATGCCATGTTTTCTTTGCATGGAACTTACTCCTCTTCTTTTCTTTAAGTAGTTTTCATTTAACTTTTTTTTTTCTTCAATTTTTACCTCCTTCACAATTTACATTATGCTCTTTACCTTGGCATAGCTTCTTTTTGGATTTCTTCTCAGGGGCAACTTCCTTCAGCATTGTCGTGTCAATCATTGTTTGCTTGTTAATTCTTTTTTGGGTGGTTATTGACCACCTACTCCCACCCTGACAAAAAAAAAAAAAAAAAAAAAAACAAAAAACACTTCATTTTTGGTCCCATTTATGTCTCCAGAGCTTTGCGTATAATAATACTAGCTGATTTTTATTGAATACCAAACAATAGTCTAAGTTCCATTAATGCATTGTTTCCCTTTAATTCTTACAGATCTAGGAACTAGGTGATGCCATTACTTCTGTTTTATAAATTAGCACCCTCAAGCATAGAGAAGTTAAAATATCTTGTTCTTGGCACACAAAGCTTGTAAAGGAGTGGAAGTAGGACCTAAAGCTAAGGAATATAATTTCACAAACCTGCCCATAGCCAGTGATATTGCACCTTTATAGTAAGCAATTAATAAGTATGTATTAAATGAGTAAATTAGAACTCAAAAGTACCATACAAATAATCAAATTTAAGTGGGTTATTTTAAGAAAGTGCTAACTGGAGTAAAAAAGTGAAGTGACTTGCCATGATCACATAGTTAATAAATAGTAGCATTCTCATAAAATCCCATATGTTTTAACAGCTTTTTTAGTGTTCTCTCTTCTCTTCCATGTTCTGGATCTCCACTTTAAAATACCATTTATTCTTTGTAAAACTCTGCTAAGCCCCACTGCTTTCACATGATAATCATAGGCACCAGCCATTTCTAGTGATAAAAACTGTTACTTAGATACATGTCATGACAGCTAAACAAATGCAGAAAATCATAGACTCTAGGTCTTATCTACAGAATCATATTGTTATAGCTGAATAAACCTTATATCCTCCTGTAAAGTGAAAATTTCCAAGACTGAAATATCTGACTGTTTTTCTCCTGTGAGACCAAAGTGAAATTTTCATTTTTCATGTGTGTCTTTGGAATTATTGCCAAATTTAAGTTAGGCTTAGTGTATACTGCCCTCCTCCACTGTAAAGATATGCTTTCCTCACCTCCACAGACCTAATGTTGTTCACTATTCAGCTCTGTTATGGTACATTCAGGCTGCAAATGTATTCCATGATAGTGCAGATATTGACAGCTGTTTCCTGTTTTTCTTTTTGTTTGGTTGGTTTTATATTTTAAATACTGGTATCAAGGAAACAAACTGGAAACAACTTTGAAAAGGGTGACTCTGGAGAATTAGCCAAGATTTAATTAACATTTATCTACTGATTTCAGTTTTGTAATACGGTATCCCATCCTATGTGCTGTGACAATAGTCTACATAATTCTTCAATACGCCCTGGGAGTATAGGAAATATTAATATTTCCTTTGCATTGAGAAAAAGACATTAAGACAAAAGAGTAAATAAGCAATAATGCGAGAAGGTATACATTCAGTTCAAAATAACTCACCTTTCATTGATTTCCAATTTATTATACTATGACAAAAGATGAAAAGCTTACCTTCTGTTTTTATAATAGAATATACTAGATCAAATAATGCTATTTGATTAGTGCAATTCCTCGATCTTAGAAGTATTCTTCATGAGCTTTCAGAAAGGAATTTTTTATGACAGTGATTGCACAAACCTGTATTTATCATCAAAGCCTCACTGTACTAAAGTCTGATCTTTTATAATCTGTACACCACATAATTGTTTAAAATAAGCTAATCTAGCTTCTGAGGCCACTATGTTTAAAGTTCATTTTATTCTCTTGCTTGTTTATAAGCGAAGTAAAATTTCTGTAGGAAAACCGGGTTTCCTGCTGCGCCTCTCTTTATCTTCACTGTCCTCTGAAGTCTGTGATCTAGGGCTGAAACTAAAATGAGTAAGCCATTTATTTTTAGTTATTTATTTTGAGAGAGACGGGGGGGAGGGGAGATAGGAAGACAGCAGTGTCTCAGCTGCTGAGAAGGAAATCCAGATGCGTGTGTCCCCTTGTGGTCAAGTGTGGAATTGCGCCCTTGCGTCACTTTGCATTGGGCTAAATGTGGGACCTGGAGATTGGAACCGCTGGAGATTGGAACCAGCGTTCTTAGGCTTAGGAAGCAGGCGCCTTAACCCCTAAGCCATCTCGCCAACCAGAGCAAGCCATTTTTTAAAGACATTGTTTATGGGTGAGTGTGTGTGTGTGTGTGTGTGTGTGTGTGTGTGTGTGTTGGCGGGTGTGTGTCTCTGGGCAAGCATTTGCCATGGCAAGTATGTGGTGGTAAGAGAACAATTGTGCGGTGTTGATCTTCTTTTTTCTTTTATTTTTTGAGAGAGAAAGAGGCAGAAAGAAAGAAAGAGAATTGGCACGCCAGGACCTTCAGCCTGCTGTGAACGAACTCCAGATGCATCCAGCCCCTTGTGGCACTTGCATCACTGTGCATTTGGCTACATGGGAGCTGGAGAATTGAACATGACTTCTTAAACTTGGCAGGCAAGAACCTTAATTGCTAAGCCAACTCTCTAGCCCTTGGTCCTCTTCTTATAACTTATTTAAAATAGAATTTATTTATTCAACTATTTAGTTATTTAATTCTTTTGCTGCTTGATAAAGCCAGTCTAGCTGGCTCCATGAGCTTTGGTATTCTCCTAATTCTCCCTCATATTACCATAGGCAAAGTGGGGTTAGACGCATGGACCACTTTGCATCTGCCTTTATGTTAATGCTGGAGATCTGAACTTCAGTCAGTAGACTTAGGGAGCAACTGCCTTTAACCACTAAGCAAGCTCCTCAGCCCCAAAAGGTAATATATTTTTAATCATGGAATATTTGAAACATATGATATGAAGAACTACCTCATATACCTTTTAACTTTAGTCATTATTAACAAAAAGTCACCCATAGCTTATGAATAATTCGATTGTTCCCCTCTTTGAATTAGTTTCAAGCAAATCCCAATTATCATAACAATGTATTCACAGAATAGTTCCTATAGATTTCTAAATAAATATTTTCATAAAAATTAAAAATTTCAACAGTACTATTATCACAGATAAAATAAAAAATTAATATATTATTGCAAATCAAATACCTGATTATATTCACATTTCTCAAGAAGTTTTATACTTCTACATAAAATTAGTTAAATCCATATGCAATTATATCCAAACATTGATTTCATTTTACCTAACTCTTTAAACCACTCATAATCCTTAAATTGTTCTTCCTTTTTTTCCTCACCATTTTCTAAAGAAACCTGTTCTTTTGTGTCTTAAATTTCCTGACATTCTGGATTTTACTAAGCACATCTCTGTGGTATTAAAAAAAAAAAAATCTCAATTCCCTCTATTGCATGGGAAATAATAGTTTACTCTAAAAGCATCAACAGATTCAAATTTATATGAACTTTTATTAAGAATGAACTTTTATTAAGAATACTTAATTAATGACATTTTAACCTTTTCATTATACTACATTTCTAGTGATCTATCCCTCTTATTCATGTAACAACTGAACTTTGAGATCTGGAGTTTATAGTTGCTCTTTCCATTGTAAAAATTTCTATGAGCTTTTTATGTTTTATTAGAAAATTAAAATTATTGATATTCTTAAATTATTTATGCATTTATTAACTAGTATTACAATTTTTAGAAGATAATCTTTAAAAGTAAATATTTTTATAAGCTATTTTATGACCTGAGGTAAAATTCATCAAAAAAGGCAGAGTCAACGATCAGCTAACCACACCTCACCAGGGCCCCAGCTGAAACCATAGAGTAATGCAGGGAAAGGGCAAGAATACAGCGTTCATGGCGATCATGACACCAGAAAAAGGCTGAAGGAGACAAACACAGAGAACATCCAACTCCAACTAAGCCAGATATCCAGAGACACAGAGGCTCGCAAAACCTCACCACTGAAGCAGAACTAAAATGACCTCAATGTAGCTCAAGGAAACTCGTGGAAGAGGGGGCGGAAAGATTGTTAGAGTCACAAGTTGGAGCTTTATGCACAGAGACTGGGGCCTACCCCCCAGAACGCTTGACTAACCTCACAATGCATGAACCACATTCCCCATTGATGAGGGTACCTTTGAAAGGTGGAGGACAGGGAGGAGGACAATGGAACCAATACTATGAATGTAAAATCAGAATAATATATTAAAAATACATATATTTATAAAAATATATTTAATTCTAAAGATAATATTTGAGAATTTGTCTTACCCTATCTTTGTTATTCTGTATATAACTTTCTCCTTTTCTATGTATTTCTAATGATAATAGTTGGATTATAATGCAATTTGACTCTTTTTTTGTGATTCATTGACATTTTGTATCAATCGCCTTATTTACCTGTACTTTCAAGTCTTCAGCTATAATTCATTTTTCCTATCCCTTATCATTCTTTGAAGACACCATTTTTCTAAAAGTAATTCAATTCTCTTGTTTATTTGTTGTTATTAATTTTGAGTTGTATTTGTTTTATTTTTGGCGTTTTATTGATATACCTTTAAGCACACTATTTGTTTTGCAACTTCTCATTTGTTATTGATTCCATCATATGTATGTTCCATCTAAGACATTGTATACTCTTTATGTTTTGATACATGACTTGAATCTTCTTTTCCATCTTTCATGTCTTTACCAACTAAAAAATATATAAAATTTAGCAACAATTAGTTTTTTATTTTTAATTTTGATCTGCTAACTTGAAGACTAGTTTTAAATTGGGGGTAATTTTGGTTGACATTTTTTCTCCTCATTATAGATTATATATTTTTACCTCTTTATATGTCTGCTATTCTTTGAATGAAGAAAATTTCACCATATATGTGAGTATATATAGCCATAAATATGTGTATTCACATATATGTACAATACAAATTTATGGATGTTTTTCTTGGAAACATGTTCATCCTCTCATAACTAACATTTAAATTTTATTTAGATCAATTCAGGATAGTGATCAGCTTAGATTAGCTCAGGTGGTTTTTAACTTTCTCTCATGCTGTCTCCACTTCCTGAGTGCAGGTATTATAGGCATATACTGCCATGCCTGGTAATCTCATCTATGACTTCTACTTAAAACCATAGATGTTTAGAAGATAATCCAGGACTGCCGGGTAAGATGGTGGCATAGGAGCCATTCCAAACCAGCCCAGGAAGGGATTTAAGCAAAAGTACAGCAAAATATACTCTTCTTCTGAAAAGTGCAGGAGAATAGGTTTTTCTTAGACACAATGGAGAAGTAGGAGTGACCAAGATCCACCAGAAAGGAGGAAAATGGCCAGAATGCCACTGAGGAACTTGTGGCCCCTATCTGCGGTAGTTCCAGTCCTGACCCGCACATTCTACCCACACTGCACCACCTGGTAGGCATGCCTAGCAGCAGCAGAAACCAAACAAGGGGACTTTCCAACCACCTCAGCCTTCTTGCAGAGCCCAGAAATCTAAAGAAAAGTCTGCTCAGCTACTGAAATGGATACAGGGGAACAGTGTGAGCAACTACAGGCTTCCTGTACTCTCTCTTCCCCCAACCATCATAACTGCAAACCCCCTGTGTTCAGCTCCCAGGGTCAGCACAGCTGAGCCTAGGTCAAGCCCCACAGCACAACAAGGGGGGATTGAGGTGGGCACTCAGCACTGGTGAAATTGGAAGCCACACCAAAAGGTAACGAGGCCAACTGACCAAAAAACAAAAACAAAAAAGGTACATAGGCCTGCATTGGAAGTGCTAATCTCTCTTCTCTTTTCATGTCAGGCCAGATTATGGGTTACATATTTTTGGTTGGCTTTACCATTTTCTAATATGCTGTACATGGGGTGTTGAATATTGCTGCCTTTAATGCTCAAAAATTTATAGGGCCTTTGTCTTTTGCTTTTGTCATTATTGGGGATGGGATCTGATCCAGATCAAGGCTAACCTGGAACCCAATTCAGAACAGAATTCTCTACCTCATAGCCAACAGGATTAAGGGTATGCAGCAACACACACCCTTAGGGATTTTGGCCTTGAAAAACTGTTTGTATGTTTGTTTTTTTATTTAAATATATATTTTATTTATATTATTCTGATTTTACATTCATAGTATTGGCTCTATTGTCCTCCTCCCTGTCCTCCCACTTTCAAAGGGACCCTCATCAATGGGGAATGTGGGTCGTGCATTGTGAGGTTAGTCAAGAGTTCTGGGGGGTAGGCCCCAGTCTCTGTGAATAATGCCCCAACTTGTAACTCTAACAATATTTCCGCCCCCTCTTCCGCGAGTTTCCCTGAGCTACATTGGGGTCATTTTAGTTCTGCTTCAGTGATGAGGTTTTGGGAGCCTCTGTGTCTCTGGATATCTGGCTTAGTTGGAGTTGGATGTTCTCTGTGTTTATCTCCTTCAGCCTTTTGCTAGTGTCGTGATCTCTATGAACGCTAAACTCTTGCCCTTCCCCTGCCTTGTTGTATGGTTTCAGCTGGGGCCCTGGTGAGGTGTGGTTAGTTGATCCTCCCTTCAGGTTTGTTGTCCACCTGAAAAAAGATAAGCAAATTTTAATCCCCACACTTGTATACTCTGTGCTGGTCTTTACTGAATGTGTATATTGCTCAGTTGAAGTTTAGAATTTGCCAGTATATTGTTCCACCTAGTCCACTAGAATACTTTCTTAGCAAGCAAACTCAACACCTAGGATTACTTCTTCAGTTGGATGGGGTCCAAGTGCTACATTTGGCAACTTAAACTCATATCCTGAAAGTATGTAAAGGTGGATCACCACATCTAAGAACACTGAAGATAAGTAGAAAACCCAAGCATCAAATAAATTCAGGATGCAAAAGTCATTATATTATAATACAAGTAACACAAAGAATCAAGACAATGCAATCCAACCCAAAATTGTAAATTCATCAGAAATGATCACCAATGAGACTATTTTAGATGAAATACCTAACAAAGACTTCAAAAGAATGATTATATCTATGCTCAAAGAAATGAAAGAAGAAATGAAAGGATTCAAAGAAGAAAACATACTCCTGAAAGAGAGAACAGAAAACTAGTTTAATGAAATAAAAGGGCTATTATAGGACATGAGTAAGGAAATAGAAATACTGAAGAAAAAACAGGCTGAAATCCTAGCTCTGAAGAATACAGTAAGTGAAATAAAAACTCTGTTAAAAGTCTCACCAGTAGAATGGATAAAGGAGAGAACAGAATTTCTAAACTAGAAGACCAGGTGGCAGACCTAATACAGTCCTACAAAGAGAAAGACAGGCAAATAGAAAGGTATGAATGGGGATTCCAAGATATCCAGGATACTATGAAAAGATCAGCATAAGAATTCAGGGTATAGTAGAATGAGAATAATTTCAATCCAGAGGCTTAGTAGGTGTTTTCAACAAAATCATAGAAGAAAAATTTCCCCAAATTGGGAAATAAATGCCAATGCAGACACAAGAAGGTTTTAGAACACCAAACAGACAAATCCTAGAAAGATCATATCCTCGCCATATTATAATTAAACTACTAAACATACAAACCAAAGAAAATATATTGAAAGCAGTTAGAGAGAAAAAAACAAGTGACCTTCAAAGGGAAACCCATCAGGATCACAGCAGACTACTCAACACAAACTTTAAAAGCCAGAAGGGCTTTGAATGATGTATTCCAAGTTCTGAAAGATAACAACTGTCAACCAAGATTACTTTATCCTGCAAAGCTATCTATCCAAATTGATGGAGAAATAAGGACATTCCACAACAAAAACAGGCTAAAGGGATTTACGGTAACTAAACCACCTCTACAGAAAATGCTTGAAGGAATCCTTAATGCTGAAGAGAAAGCAAAACACACACAGCAGGAAATAGGAAAAATAAACTATACTCAAATAACAGTTAAAACAAGTGAGTAAAGGGAAAACAGGAAGAACAACAAAACAAGAAGAATGGCAAGAATAAATACATGACTTTCAATAATAACTCTTAATGGCCTCAATGTCCCAACAAAAAGACACAGGCTTGCAGACTGGATTAAAAAGCAGGATCCCACAATCTCTTGCCTCCAGGAAAATCACCTCTCAATAAAAGATAGAAACCTTCTTAGGGTGAAAGGATGGAAAATGTTATTTCAAGCAAATGGGCCTATAAACCAGCAGGGGTTGCTATCCTAATTTCTGACAGGATAGACTTCAAACCAACATTAATGAGGAAAGATAAAGAAGGTCACTTTATACTGATTAAAGGTACACTCCAACAGGAGGACATTACAATCCTAAACATATATGCTCCTAACATGGGGCCTCCAAATTTCATCAAACAAACACTATTAGACTTAAGGTCAGAGATAACTCCAAACGCAATAGTAGTAGGTGACATCAATACCCCACTCTCATCACTTGACAGGTCCACCTAGGAAAAAATAAACAGAGAGAAATCTGCATTAAATGATGTCATGAAACAAATGGACCTAACAGTTATATACAGAACATTCCATCCAAATGCTGCATAATATACATTTTTTTCTCAGCAGAACATGGAGCATTATCTAAAATAGACGATATATTAGGACTCAAATCAAATATTAACAAATGCAGGAAACCTGAAATAATACCTTGTATACTATCTGACCACAATGGGATTAAACTACAAATCAGCAACAAGTAAAACTACAGTATACAGAAATTCATGGAGACTAAACAGTACACTATTCAACAATGAATGGGTCATTGAAAAAATTAAAAAGGAAATCAAGAAATTCATAGAATCAAATGATGTTGAGAATACAACATACCAAAACATTTGGGACACAATGAAGGCAGTCCTAAGAGGGAAATTTATAGCACTAAGTGCCTATATTAAGAAATTAGAGAGTTCCCATGTAAGCAATTTAATGCTCCACGTTAGGGCCTTGGAAAGAGAAGAACAAGGCAAACCAAAAATCAGAAGAAGGAAAGAAATAATAAATATTAGGGGGAAATTAATGAAATATAAATTTAAAAAAACAATGAAAAGAACCAATGAATCAAAGAGTTGATTCTTTGAAAGGGAAAAGAACATTAATAAACCCTTAACAAATCTGAGAAAGGAAAGAGAGAAGAGACAAAAATTAGTAAATTAGAGATGAAAAAGGCACCATTACAACAGATAACAAAGAAATTCAGAAAATCATACAGACATATTTTAAGAATATATATGCCTCTAAGTATGAAACAAATAGATGATTTCCTTGATTCATATGACCTACCAAAATTAAATCAAGATGAGATAAACCATTTAAATAAGCCTATAACAAGTACAGAGATCCAAGCAGTTATAAAAAGTCTCCCAAATAAAAAAAAGTCCAGGACCAGATGGACTCACTGGTGAATTTTACCAGACATTCATGGAAGAACTAACACCAATGCTTCTCAAACTTTTCCATAAAATACACAACAAAGGAATTCCACCGAACTCCTTCTATGAAGCCAGCATCACCCTGATACCAAAACCAGACAAAGACAGAACAAAAAAAAAAAAAAAGAAAGAAAGAAAAATAAAATTACAGGCCAATCTCCCTCATGAACATAGATGCAAAAATTCTCAACAAAATATTGGCAAACAGAATACAAGAATATATCAGAAAGATCATTCACCCTGACCAAATAGGCTTTATCCCAGAGATGCAGAGATGGTTCAACATATGCAAATCCATAAATGTAATACACCATATAAATGATATGAAGGACAAAAATCACATGGTCAACTCAATAGATGCAGAAAAGTCATTTGACAAAATCCAACACCCCTTCATGGTGAAAGTATTACAGAAACTGGGAATAGAAGGAACATATCTCAACATAATAAAAGCTATTTGTGACAAACCTACAGCCAACATAAAACTAAATGGGGAAAAACTTGAAGCTTTTCCTCTAAATTCAGGAACAATACAACAGTGTTCACTTTCCCCACTACTATTTAATATAGTACTGGAAGTCTTAGCTACAGCAATAAGGCAAGAGACACTCTTAAAAAGGATACAAATTGGAAGGGAAGAGATCAAATCATCATTATTTGCAGATGATATGATTCTATACATGCCAGACCCTAAACACTCTACCAGCAAACTGTTAGATCTAATAAACACTTTTAGCAATGTAGCAGGACATAAAATAAACATACAGAAATCAGTAGCTTTTCTGTATACTAACAACAAACATGCAGAGGATGAAATCAGGGAATCTCTCCCATTCACAATTGACTCAAAATCATAAATAAATAAAATACCTTAGAATAAACTTAACCAAGGAAGTGAGGATCTCTACAATGAGAACTTTAAAACACTCAAGCAAGAAATTACCGAAGACACAAGGAAATGGGTAGACATCCCATTTTCTTGTATTGGAAGAATCAATATTGTGAAGATGTCACTCTTATCAAGAGCAATCTACACATGTAATGCATTCCCCATTAAAATTTCAATAGCATTCTTCACAGAAATAGAAAAAAAAACCCTAAAATTCATCTGGAAGCACAAAAATCCTTGAATAGCCAAAACAATTTTGGGCAACAAAAATCAGGCTGGTGGTATCACCATACCCAATTTTAAGTTATATTACAAAGCCATAGTAAAAACACAGCATGGTACTGGCACAAAGACAGACATGTAGATCAATGGAACAGAATAGAAGACACAAATATTAATCCAGGCAGCTACAGTCATCTGATTTTTGACAAAAATGTCAAAAATATTCATTGGAGTAATGATAGCCTCTTCAACAAGTAGTGCTGGGAAAAGTGGATATCTGTATGTAGAAGGATGAAAATAGATCCTTGTCTCTCTTCATGCACAAAAATCAAGTCCAAGTGGATCAGGTACCTTAATATCAGACCTGAAACTCTGAAACTGCTAGAGGAAAAGGTAGGGGGAACCCTTCAAAATATTGGTTTAGGGAATGACTTTCTGAATATAACCCCAATTGCTCAGGGAATAAAACCACTAATCAACCACTGGGATCTCATAAAATTACAAAGCTTTTGTACAGCAAAGGACACTGTGAATAGAACAAAGAGACAACTACAGAATGGAAAAAAAATCTTTTCCAGCTATACATCTGAAGAGGATTAATATCCAGAATATACAAAGAACTCATAAAACAGAACAATAACAAATCAAACAATTCAGTTTAAAAAAATGGGCTATGGGACTAAATAGAGAGTTCTCAGAAGAAGAAATGCAGGTGGCATATAAACATCTAAAAAAGTGTTCTACATCCTTAGCCATCAGGGAAATGCAAATTAAAACTACTTTGAGATTCCATCTCACTCTTGCCAGAATGGCTATCATCAAGAAAACAAATGATAATAAGTGTTAGCAGGGATGTGGAAAAAGAGGATCACTTCTACACTGTTGGTAGGAATATAATCTGGTCCAGCCATTGTGGAAATCAATGTGGAGGATCTTGAGACAGCTAAAAATATATTTACCATATGATCCAGCTATAGCACTCCTAGGCATATATCCTAATGTCTCTTCTCACTACCTTTGAGATAATTGCACAACCATGTTTATTGCTGGTCTATTCACAACAGCTAGGAAGTGGAACCAGCCTAGATACCCCTCAACAGATGAATGGGTAATAAAGATGTGGTACATTTGCACAATGGAGTTCTATTCAGCAGTAAAGAAAATGAAATTATGAAATTTGCAGGGAAATGGATGGATATGGAAAGGATTAGATTAAGCGAGGTAACCCAGATCCAGAAAGGCAAACATCACATGTTCTCTCTCATATGTGGATCCTAGCTACAAATGTATAGACTTGTGTGTGAGCTTGAACCAAAAATTGGTAACAGAAGCCAGTAAGCTGGAAAAAGGCTATAAGTGAGGGAGGAGAGGGAAGGACTTAAGGGAATTTTATTGTATATGTGTAAGTAGAAGAACAGATTACAGGGAGGGGAAAGGCCTAAGTGAGGCCAGTGGAAGAGAATGTGTAAAGGAAGGGTGGGGAAGAGTCAATCAAAATCCAAGATATTCTAAATAAGACTTATGTAAACCTACTTTTTTGAATAATGGCACATCCAGAAACTATAGACTATTACTAGAAAATTTTCAGTGCCTGGGATGGGATACCTTTCAATGAGTTGTTGGCCAGGGAGGTCCCTGTAGCCTCCAAAACATTGAAGGCTATTGCCAAAGTCCTTGGTTTCTCTTGAGAAACAGATGGTAAGACCCTTTGGCTGAAGCCCACTCTTGCCTAAGTGGCAAGGCCACTCAGAAAGCAAGCTGGTACTGAGCAGAAAACCTTTTTTCTATAGACCAGCCAACTGAAAGCTAGAAAAAGCTGCACTGCATGCTGCCATATGGGAGACAGAAATAATCTGTGGTGAAAACAGTGGATACTGGAAACCTCAAGTTTGGCCAGATAGGCCCAATGACCAGATGGGTGCAATAGTGGCATGTCTGCTCTTGGGAAAACCAATTGCTTCCTAATTGGACTGAAGGCCCTCACTATGGGAGGGAATACATGCCTGGTACTGAAAAAAAATAATCAAAAGTCTGTGGCAGGGGAGGTCATGAGCTTTAGGGATATAAAGCATGCTCTTGTCTGGCTAAATGTATATATTATTTCAACTAAACTGCCATGAATTCACTACACTTAATGCTCAAATTCAAATATTAATGCTATTCTCACTTCTGGTTAGAGAAGCATCTCTTTTCAGATGGAGATGACCACTGGGATGACCCAAAAGGCAGCATAATGTTGAGAAGAATAGACAGAGGAGTGTCCAGCACTGAAACCTCTCTGTCACACCCTCCAAGGCTCAGGATCCATTGTGCAATAGGGGGCAGAAAGAATGTAAGAGCCAAAAGAAGGGTAAGAGTCCTTACAATGCAACTGTCCAGAAAAAAAAAAATTGTCCGTGATATCCATGACCTCTATGTGCCTAGTAATACCTTCACAAGACCCTCATAATAGGAGAAAAAGATGATGACATCAAATTAAATGAGAGACTAGGGCTGGAGAGATGGCTTAGCGGTTAAAGCACCTGCCTCCTAAGCCTAAGAACGCTGGTTCCAATCTCCAGCGGTTCCAATCTCCAGGTCCCACGTTTAGCCAGATGCTAAGTGACACAAGGGCACAATGCCACACTTGACCACAAGGGGGTGCATGCTTCTGGATTTCGTTCGCAGCAGCTAAGAGACTGCTGGCGCGCCCATCTCTGTCTGCCTTCCTCTCCCTCTCTGTCTGTCTCTCTCCAAAAGAAAAATGAGAGACTAATGGAGAGAGGGAGGGCATATGATGAAGAGTGGAGTTCTGAAGGGGAATAAGGGGAGGGGAGGGAAATATGATGGTTTATTGTCTGTAAGTATAAAAGTTGTGAATAAAAAAAAAAGAAGATAATCCAATGTCTTACAAATTTCTTACCTCCACATGCTGAGAGTAGAGCTATGAGTAATCATGGATAACCTTCCCCTTTTAACAAACTCATAGCAGCCAGTACATTGTTTATGTTCACCTCATATAGTAAGATAATTCTTTTTTTGTTTGTTTGTTTTTCGATTTTTCAAGGTAGGGTCTCACTCTAGTTCAGGCTGACCTGGAATTCACTATGTAGTCTCATGCTGGCCTCGAACTTAATGTGATCTTCCTACCTCTGCCTCCCAAGTGTTGGGATTAAAGGCATCTACCACGACACCTGGCAGATAATTCTTATCCAACTAATTTTGCTCACTCAAGATTACAAATAATATTTTAAATAATAATGAGATTTACATTGGTATGGAAAAATGTTATAAGTATATTTTGCCAAAATTATTTTACATAAGTATATTCAATTGTAAAATGTAAGAAATAGGAATATATGATAAAAATATGCAATTAAAATTACACAAAGAATTATTTCCCATAAGATGACTACTGATAATTAAGTGGAGAATATCCTACTTTTTCTAAATATAATCATCTTTGCTATTAAAAATATTATAATTTTTATTCATATAGTTTCTGAAGTGATATTTTATTTTAGAAAAAGAAGTTATATCTATACATAATTAGCATTCAAATAGTACATGTAGAAAAAATGAAATTTAAAAGTTGATATAGGATTAATCTTCAGATATATCCATTAATATACTATAAAATATTTTATAGATATACCATCAAACTCACCCATATGAGTATGTACATTGTTCATGATAAGGGGATAATGGTAAACCTACTATTTTAATACTTTCCAGTTTAAAATTAATTGTATAATCATTATCACCTTCAAGATGCATTTCTATGAGTACTTTTATATTTTCCTTATTCTATTTCCACACCCATAACACACTATTCTTATGAAGTATATATAAGCAATTGAAGGACTTACCTCATGGAAAAGTGATACAACTTCTTAAGATACAGAAATATCTTCTCTGGTAAGTAAAACAAGCTGCCGGTGATTAAACAGTGGGGGAATTATGATTCTTGTAGTCATAACTAATGGAATGCACACTAAAATATAGCAAATGTACCTTATTAAATTTTTGAGACACATAAAAGCTTAATTCCAAATTATAGTGAATTTTCATGCATTTCCTAAGTGAACAGAATACATTTAGTTTCACTATTTAGTTTGTTCTTCATAGTATGTAACCACTGGTCTTGGAAAAATAATATCCTTATGAAATATCTGAATCTGAGTTTCAGTTACCTTTCTGTCTTTTATATATTACCTCTATATCCATCCATCCATCTATCTATCTAATGCATGTTCACATGTACATATACATGTACTAATATAGCACTGCAACACTAGAAAGTGCCGCTTTGCTCAAATAGGGAGAAACAAAATGATTGGTTGCATGCATAAACTGTAAATAAGTGTGCTTATGATTGTACTTTATTTTGCTTATATAACATGTGGTGATTATTGTTATGTCAGGTGGAAATACGAGATTTGGAGTGAAGAAAATTTGTGTGCATGTATGGAAAAAGTAAGAGAGATAAATTAATGAGCATAAAACTCAGTATTTTATTCATCACAAGACCTACTTATATCTTCCTCCCACCCTCGTAAGGAATGAATAAACACTTTATAAGATAGTTATTTATGGACAAAAATAGCTGTAACCACTACAATTTTTTATTTAGTATTTATTGTTTTGCAAGCAGAGAGACAGCTAGAGAGAGAAAGAGACAGAGACAGACAGAAAGAACAGGCACATCAGGACCTCCAGTCATTGAAAATGAACTCCAGAAGTATACGCTACATTGTACATCTGGCTTTGTGTGGATACTGGTCAATTGAACCAGGTCATTGGGCTGTGTAGGAAAGTGCCTTATCACTAAGAAATCTCTCCAGCCCCCACCACTACAGTCTTAATCATTCTGCACTGATCCCTACTGAATTCTAGATACAAATGATTCTAGATATAAATGATTTTAATTGAATTACATCTGCTTATATCATAGGTAGGCTTAAAAGTCATCGAAAGAAGGACCATACCTCCTGTTTCTTGGTAACTTTAAAAGGGAAGAGACATTTCCTCCAGATCAGAGGAGTAAAGTCCTCCTGTTCAGGAGCCATTGCTAAATAGGTGGGAAGAATAGTGTAGTAGTCAGCCTTATGTTGCTTGGATGAACTTCCAAATGAGGCACAGTTATGGAAAGAAGGGAATGTATTTGAAGCTTATAGATTCAGGAGAAGTTCCATAATGGCAGAAGAAGCTGGGCCCCCTTTCACAGGCCCACACCAAGAGAAAAGCCACAACCAGCATAAGCAAGCACACTTCAGGAACCCATAATTACAGAATTCCGCACTTTGCATATCTTAGGTTGGAATTCTGATCTGCCTCAAGACTGGACCCTAGGATCCACCCACAGTGACATCTCCTCCAGCCAGGCAGCCACAGAAGTAAATCATGACCTTTTAAAAAAAAAGTAATAATTTGACAATTTTTAATATTTTATTTATTTATCTATTTGAGAGAAAGGGAGAAAGAGAGAAGAGAGAAAGAGTCAGATAGAAAGAACAGGAGCACCAAGGCCTCTAGTCACTGCAAATGAACTCCAGATGCATTTGACACTTTGTGCATCTGGCTTACGTGCATACTGGAGAATTGAACCTGGGTCTTTAGGCTTCGCAGGAAAGTGCCTTAACTGCTAAGTCATTTCTCCAGCCCTAAATCACAAACTTTAATAAAACTCCTGCCTCTATTAGGAGATACCCATTCAAACCACCACAAATAGTTATTAAAATAAGATAATGTACTTAAACGTACAGAAGCCCATCCCTAGGTGTAGTTTGTTCCAGACCCTTACTAACTAGTGGCCTGCTTTCCTGAGTTCTAACCCCAAGAGTTATCTTTTTCTTTTTCATTTTTCCATCTTTATTTTTTTTAGATGCTTACACCATCAAGCAGTGTTTGGATAAATGCAAAATGAATACACAACAGGCAAAATATGATTTAAAGGAGGGTCAGGGGATTCATTGGAGAGAGAATCCCATACTTACTGTACTCATAGCTTTATTTATTGATTTTCTCCCAGCTTTTACTTAATATTTATCAATAGAAAACTATGGGGAGCTAGAGCTGTACTGAAAGAATGCTTGGAATTACTGACATATGACAACTCATGGGTTGATTGATTGGTGTATGTCCTCAGAGACCACGAGTAGCTTGCCTTGTGCTTATCATTTCAAATCACATTTACAAGGTTTTTGGTTCATGATCATTTTATCAGGAAATATGTGAAGCTGTGAGCTCCTGCCTTCAAGATACCCCACCAAGATGCACAGCCTTCTATTTCCTCAGGCTTAGCTTGTGCAATGATCTCCCCAAGTTTGCTTGATATCCACTTTTAGATGCTGGTGGAAATCCTAAGTATTATTGGCTTCCGTTACACTTGGCTTTTTCCCCAGCTCTGAGCCTATGATCTGGCAACACCCTCTCTTTCTGTTATGGGAAATGCTCCCAATCTCCAAAGTCTTTTTCTATATTTTCCTTAATAAAGTCTAGTCTTGCCTGTCTCACCTCCTTGTCTTTATTCCAAAATTCTTTGACTTGCAACATGAACTTGAACTCCAGAGCCTTAACCACATGAGCTCAGGTCATCTAGACCAAGAGGCCCTATCACTCTCAAAATTCTATAACCCTTGGTCATATGATTTGCATCACTGTTCTAATGACCTGAAGAGGAAAACTCAATGGCTAGCTATACTAAGAAAAGTCAATACAAATAAGCAAAACGCCTTAATGCCAGGCTTTTATTTATGTTCCTTAGTTTTACTATTTGTGGATTCTATGCATAAAATAAATATTGAGATGCATTATCAGAGTACAAAATACTCAGAAAAGAGTTGAAAGATTTTATGTATATTCAGTAATAACTTTGGTATTTTATTAGTCAGCTTTCCATTACTATGACAAATACATGAAAAGAAATCAACTTATTAAGATAAAAGCTTAGTTGGCTCATGGTTTTGGTGGGGAGCCCGTGATGGAACACCAATCACTTCATGACCCAGAAGCAAAAGAAATGCAGAGGGGGATATATTGTTGGTCCCATAATATTCATTTTGGACATGCCCACCAAAGATCTGGAGACATCTCAACAGGCCCCAACTCTTAAAGACATTACCACCTCTAATAGTGTCAAGCTGTAAAATAAGAACTTAACACATAGAACTTTTAGGGGTTATTCCAGATTCAAATTATAGCAGATGCCATGATATTATTCTTTCTCCAACTGCAAACTGAAATGTATTTTCTGTTATTGTAAAACCATTTCCAGATATAAGTCAACCACTACCTAATGCTATTTTTTTCTTAGATTTTTGAGGTAAAGCCTGACTCTAGCCTAGACTAACCTAGAATTCTCTCTGTAGTCTCAGGGTGGCCTCAAACTCACAGCAATCCTCCTACCTCCGCTTCCTAAGTGCTGGGATTAAAAGTGAGCATCACCATGTCAGGACCTTTCTAATGCTATTTTTATTCTTAATGTTTTAAATCTAAATCTTTATTGCAGTCCAACTGTTAGAATCTGGCTTAAGGACTGCTTGGAATCCTTGATTTGCAGGCAGCACCTGAAAACAAGCCTCAATAGAGACTACCGGAGTTCATCCTCATCTTCATAGCCCTAACAGCCACCACGTGCTCCTATTTCCTCATTTCTTCAAATCCTGATTTTTAAGCTGAATGTATCACACTGTATTTTCCAAAGTGAAATTTTCTTTCAGGTAGCCATGCTCCTGCTTTGTTTGACATTTCATATTAACTTTGGTTAATAGCCATGTGGGTTAAAAAATACTCACCCTCACTTTCTAGATCAGTCTGTAAGGCCATGCAGTTCTAGGACTCGAAATTCAGGTTTCTTGACCATGTAGAGAGACAGTAGTGAAGATATTTGCTAGAAGAAGCTTTCAGTGATGAAGAACCTGAAAGCTGTGTGCTCTCAAGGATAAAGGGCAGCTTTATATATATATTTTTAAATTTTTAATTTTTATTTATTGATTTGCAAGCAGAGAGAGATAAAAGGGAGGCAGAGAGAGATAAAAGGGAGGCGGACAGAGAGAGAATGGGTATGCCAAGGCCTCCAGCCACTGCAAACAAAGTCCAGATGCACGTGCCCCTTGTGCATCTGGCTTACATGGGTCCTGGAGAATCAAACTGGAATCCTTTGGCTTCAAAGGCAAACTCCTTAACCACTAAGCCATTTCTCCAGCCTGAGCTTTATATTTTTTAATGCAAAGAAATACTAGAGTCATATATCTTGCAGTGATGACTTACTGGCAATTCTCTCTCATATAAGAGAGTGGCATTCTAGCTCTAACCTTTCAGATGAAAAATGAGAACTCTGCACAGTCAGTTAAATTTATACATGTCAAAAATACTTTTCAATACATTTCTAATAGGAAAATTCTGCTTCTTTTATCCCAAAGAAAAGATTATCAAAACATTAAATTCACCAAGGAGACTTTTTTCTTTTTTTTTGGAATGTCAGGAGAGAGCTTATTATTTTTTTTTTCTATTCTATTTTGGGTGTGTGGTTTTTTCATTTGCTTTGCATATGTTGCAGTCCTGAATCTGAAATTCCAGATTAGTGATACAGTTTCAATCTTTCAAGGTTTATTTTTCATATGCCCTTGAAGTTGTTTTAGGTACGGAATAGAAATTCCTTTTAAGCTTTGAAATATTTGTCAATAAATGGCATAATATCTATGATTTACTTTAAGTAATTCAGAAGATAAAGTGGCTGTAAAAATGGGAGTGTACAGAAGTTGATAAATGTTCAAGTTTTAAGTTTCATGTGTGGTAGTTAATTGTAATCTCTACTTTTGTGTATGTTTTAAAATTTTCAGAGTAAGCACTTAAAAAGTTGTGAACATTATTCTGATTATTACCACAGGATTCTGATATTAGCTGAACTAGTATGTTGTACTTCTTCAGCTGACTTTTCATAGTCTCAGGATTACAAAAATCCTCGTTAATAAGCAATAGTGAAAATTCCTGATAAGCGTACTAAGCGGGACTTTATTGCATACCATATTTTTTCTTTACTTAAATCACCAGCAAATGACAAAATTGAAAAGAGAGACAGTAAAATAACATTTACCAGGAAGGAATGTACAGGACCTTTTCTCCTAGCAGAGAAAAAAAAAATGACTACTATGGTTATATGTATGGAACCCATAGCAGATACTTCTGCTTTTCTATTTTCATTCAGGTTTTTAGCTCTGTGTGTGTGTGTGTGTGTGTGTGTGTATATGGGGCACATTTTAAAGCATTATAATTTCAATGCAGAAGACAATGGTCCCCATGTCTTTTACCCAAGCAGTTTATCTTCTCTTTTCTTTCAGTTTTCTTTAATTGTTACACTAAAATAGTGTTACTGGTTAGGTGTAGGTTAATCAGGTAAATGAATTGCTTCTATGCTGTTAATGAAATGCTGGGTTGTTCTATCCAAAAAAGATAATTGTCTTAACCAAATTAATGTACTAATATTTGGAAAAAGTGCTTCTCCTAATAGTGAAATTTAAGGAAATGTGAAGGGTGAAGTTATTTTTACAGTCTTCATTACTTTTCTTATACTATATAGACCTCATTATCAAACTGATTCTATTCAATTATTGGTCATCCTTCATTGCCAGTCCTGACTCTTAGACCAGTGAATCCATCATAATTTTAGCAGGAAAATTTATTATATGATATATATGAGGAGAAGCAGTTCCAGTTTGTTCTTATTGTTGAAAACTCATTCTTTCATATGTGTATATGAATCAGAAGAAAAAACTAAATATATTACAGGGTGGGATCTTAACTGAGTTTGAATATGTATGGCTAAGCAAGACATTCATTTACTAGAAATGCCTGAAAATTCTTGCTTTCCTTTTGAGAAAATGTAATACTTTTGTAAAAACTTGATTTTACACTTCCATGTGACTTAACAACATAATGTACTTTATAAGCTTTATCCATTTTGAAGTTCAAAATAACCATATGAGTTAGAGAAGACATAAAATCTCATTTCCACATAACAGATAAAAGCACTGACATTATTTGTTCAAGTTCACACAGTCATTTTGTAGCAAAACCTCCATCCATTTAATATAACTTTTACGTACCGAGGAGATGCAAGATTGTTTTTTTCTGACTGATATGTCTCAGCTGAGCATGCTTTATTTTCCATTTCCTCTCCATTTCCTACACTCAAAAGATGACAGCTTTGATTAAAAACCATGGCACAATGAGTTGAGGCTAACACAAAATTTCAAACAACAGTAATAACAATCATCCAAAAATAATTAAATTAATATCTTTCTGTTTTGATACCACATATTCAGAAAGTTGAGGTATAAAAAATTATTAACTTCATTCAATTTTTCCTATTTTATAATCTGAATTTGTCTGAAAATTCTATATACTCACTGAGAGGTGGTGATATTTAAGTATTATCCTATGAGGCATTCTTGAATTCCACAATTTGTTTTTTTTAGGTAGGGTTTCGCTCTAGTTCAGGCTGACCTGGAATTCACTCTGTATTCTCAGGGTAGCCTTGAACTCGTGGCGATCCTCCTACCTCTGCCTCCCCAGTGCTGGGATTAAAGGCATGCGCCACCATGCCCAGCTCAGAATTCCACAAATATTTTTTTTTTAAGTACATCCTGTCAGAATTTAAAAGAATGTATTGAGATAGAGGATGACTGTGGTATGGATAAGAATGAGTGCTATTTTAAAAATGCTTTGGAGTGGCCTCATGAAAAAGTAATATCTGATCTGAGCTCAGAGTAATGAAGATTTCAAGTATACCAGGTAACCAGGTAGATGAGCCAGCAAGCACAAGGGTTCTGAGCCATAAACCATATTGGTATGTTCATGACTCAGCAGAGCAGTGTGACTAGAGTAGAGAGGACAAGGAGAGAGTGGAAGTAGATAAAATATAAGAAGGAGGTTAGTAGACAGAACATAGGGACATATTGGGGCCTTATTTTAATAGCAATAGGAAATAGTTTTAGAGAAGGAATGATTTGGGGTGAATGTTATTTTGAAACTAACCTAAGTACAACTTTTGTCTTCAATGAATTTACTCACTCAACTCATTCTGCCCTTAAAGTTATAGTACAAAATATAATATATGCTGCTTCCAGAAACTTGGCCTACTTAACTCTTGGGACCTAGATCTCTGTCACCTCCCTGCTGGTGAATTCAGCAAAAACTCCCTTGTAATGGGGCCTTCTCTCTATATGTTTATGAAATATCTAAGTTCACTTTGATTTTTTTCATTATGAATATCTTCTGGCAGTAGAGTGAAACCATATCTGTATTTGCAGTGAGGGATAAGAATGTTTTAGAAACTACCATATTCTTTGGTTCTAGACTGGAAAATATCAGTAATGCTATCTTATTTTGGAAAATAATATGTATACATCTTCATGAAAGATCCCTAGAAATGTATTCTATATAGGCTGTCAGAGACAACTGCATGTACAAAATAATATTAATTCTGACCACATCACTACAAGAGTTTCTTTTAAACCTTTACCTTAGCTGTAACTTTAAAATCCACTAGTTCAAAAATTCCTTTGCCAAAAGGATGAAAGACCCTAAATACCAGATATAAAGGACAAAATGTTTCTTTTGCTGTCTTGAGATAAAAAGATAACCTTCTCTACAATAAAGGCAACATTTCTCCTTTCACATTCTTTAAAGATTTGCTTTGTAGAACATGAAACCTTATCCCCTCCCAAAACCCAATGTTTAAGATGTACTGAAATTGAAAACACACTCACACACATTCATGGATATGCATGTACCTGTACACACACACACACACACACACACACACACACACACACACACTCCAATATGTTTTCAGATAGTTTTATTCTTTTGCTTCAGATCATTAGTAACAGATGTGGGAAAAGTCTCTCAGATTGCTAGAGGGAAATATGGAACTGTAGAGGAAAGATTTCCCTTTGGATTTAACTATACAGTTTGGTCTAATTTTATTTGACATTTTTGTCCCTCCTACTATGAGAATCTTTTAAAATTTCCCTTCACAAAGTGAAGGAACAGTTTGCTTCTTTTAGGCTGCTGCCCTTTTCTTTGCTGTTCAAAAGGAAACCAAAGTTTTTCTTTCATACTTTTTTCTTAGCCTCCAAGTGAAAGGCTTACCAAGGGTGGGATTGATAGCAGTAGGAGATTAAGAAATGTCTTCAATTCACAAGCACTTCTGTACTTGGCAGTTGTTCAGCCCTAGTGATGAGCTGAAGTTATGCGTCTCTCACTGCTTAGGTGGGGAAATTACTCACTGATTTGCCAGTTTCTACTTCAAGGATATTTTTTTCCAGGGGAATAGGATGTATCAGTGAGGAGGGAAGAAGAGAAGGAATGCTGCTCCCAGAATCAATAATCCCGACTTCTAGCAGGCTGTGGAGAAGCATCTCTGTAGTCAGACAGCCATTTGAGAAATGAAAACAGAACACTTCCTGAATGCTGCTCAGTGCCAAACACTGTGATAAAAATTTTACATATGCTGTATCATTCTCATTACAATTTTGTGATGAGGATATTACTGTCTTCCATTAAAGAATTTAGGTGATTTTATCAGCATCATACTGTTAGTGAGTTTGAGACCTTGAATTTTAACAAAGGCCTTTTTAGGCTGTTTCATTCATCCCGAGTTTCCTTCTTTCTTTCTTTCTTTCTTTCTTTCTTTCTTTCTTTCTTTCTTTCTTTCTTTCTTTCTTTCTCTCTCTCTCTTTCCCTTTTTCATTCTTTTTCCCCTCCTTCAAATTTTTTTTTTTTGGAGACAAAGTTCCCTAGGCTGATTTCAAACTATCGACATAGCTGTGGATGACCTTTAACTCATGATTTACTTGCCTCCACTTCCCCAGTGTTAATTTTACAGATTTATACCTCCATGAATGTTTATATGGTAGTTGGGATTGAACATAGGCTTCATGCATGCTAGGCAATCACTCTAACAACTGAGATATATCCTCAGCTCTTTAATGCTTTCTTTCTAAGGATGGTTATAGCTACTAATATATCTGTAAATTCTCATATTGCTAATTACTAATGTCTACATGTGGTATTGTGTCATATTTGATAACTCATTGAGAATCTTGGTAGTGTATCTTTCTTGATAGATTAGGAAGTGTTGTATGGCTGGACCACCCTTGAACATGTCTGTAAAATCCATCCGTGGCTGCATATATAATAGTATAAACAGTAGCAAGTGTTTAATGATCCTTACCTTTATCATATGCTGCTAAAAAGTTTCAAATATCATGTTTTAATGCTTACAATAATTCATGAGATACATATTATAATTATTAGCATGTCATGAAACAAAGATGCAAACAGATTAAGTGGCTTGTTCCAGCTCACAGGACTATTGAGAAGCAGATCCAGAACATAAAGCCAGGTAGACTGTCTTCATGAAAGAACTATATGAATGCACTGAAATATACTATACTACTTCTTACATACATGATGGAGCAGAAGAGGAAGAGAAATCTAAGCAAGATAGCATATACCAGGCCTCAGTGATCTTCAAATGTCTAAAAAGCATAATAAGTGCTTTAACTTTGCCTTTGCATTCCAATCCAGGGTTATTATTTACAAATGTGCAGAAAATGTATTGGTTAAATATTTCAACCATAGTACTAAGACATGTTTGATAAAGTGCAACAATATTTTTAGTACGTCAGTCACAGCTTAGACAGAGTTAAAGTGGAGAAGAACTGGTTTAATCAACACCAAGCCAGAGTTATTTAGTCTCTGCCTTTAGCGTCAGTGTGTTGAACTTATATCTGTGGATATTTCAATGATGACATACTTTGACTGTGATCCACTTCTGGGTCATGTTCAATTTGGCATAGGGGATCCTTAATGGTTATGGTATTCATGAAACTCCTGAGAGAATTTTGGTTCAGACTTAAATGTCTAACTTTCTGTAAAATATATCCCCCACCCCAAAACAGAATTTCTCCATACTATGTTTGGCTCAATTAAAAATAACAAACTTCATCTAATATGGTGGAATACATGAAATTCTTTCATAGGAAGGTTTTAGTTAATTGTATTTAATCTTGACAGTAAATGGAATTACTCTCTTAACACAGGGTGAGTGTGCACTGCATTGAACTTAGAAATAAGGATAGCTTGTCTCCCTTCCTACAGATCATTATTTGGTACAAGTACAAAGGAAAAATCCTGCAGCATCTACAGTATCTAATGCAAGAAAGGTCTTTAGAAAGGAGTGCTATGTAGAAAGGTTTGACAGTATATCTGAAAACATGGTGAAATGAAATGATGTGCCTGCTTTGAGTTTCCAAAACTGAACATGTAAAAATTCCACTTTTGTCTATTTATTTTTTTTCTTTGAGTACACTTTCATTCAAATTTACTGATCCATAAGTAGCCAAAGGCTTTAGACAAATTGTACTCCCACATTAAAAATAGAAGATTCAACCAATAAGTTGCAATTTCATTAATTTATATTTTATTTATTTATAGATAGATAGATAGATGATAGATAGATAGATAGATAGATAGATAGATAGATAGATAGATAGATAGATAGATAGATAGAAGAGAGATACACACATAGAGAGAATGGACATGCCAGGCCCTCTAGCTACTTCAAATCTACTCAAGATGCATGTGCCACTTTGTGCATCTGGCTTTACATTGGTACTGGTGAATCAAACCCAGGTCATTAAACTTTGCAGGTAAGTGCCTTAACTTCTCAGCCATCTCTATAGCCCATAAGTCACAATTTCAGTTGCTTGATATTTATATTCAGTTGTTAACTAATTGAACTGCTTGGATTCTTGCCACCTACAATGCAATATTAACAGTCTTGTTGGAGGTAGAGTACAGGGAACATCAGCGGTGATGGCACTCACTCATTGAGCCAATTGACAAAATTTTATAAGGTGGCTCTATTCTGTTCCATTCTGTTACAGAAATACAAATGTTAGGTAACGTATGAGAAAAATCAATGAATTCACTATATTATGATTTGGTTGACTGTAATTTTTTCTTCTATAATTGCCAGCATTCAAAGGGCAGAGCTAGGAAATATAAGGAACTATAGATAACAAACTTCATTGTTGTCAGCCATTTTGTTCAAGTCTCCTGAGGAAACCCAATAATAAAATGAAAATATACTGTGAGAAGTACTTATAAAGGGCATCACATGGTGTAATGAGAGCATAAGATGAGATGAAACATCATATTTTAGGAAGTTCAGAAATGGTTCCCTAAGAAAATAATATTATAGACTGAAAAAAGGGGCCAGGGCAGTATTGTGTTAGTACATTGAAGAGAACAACATGTGAGGTAATAGTCTAAGGAGAGACAATAGCTTATGTGTAGAGACATATAGTGCTTGAAGAGATGCATTATACGTGGGAGGAGAAGTCACACTATAGTGAACTGTAGAGATTATACTAAATATTATGTTATTTATCATGAGTACAATGGAAAAAATCTATGCAGTTTACAAAGCAGGTGGACAGTGACAGAAAATAAACTACTAAAACAATGTGACATAACTCAATTTGGGGCTTCAAATGAACATAGGTGCGTAGGTCAAGGAATGATATATCACCTAGGAGAAAGAGGATCATGCCTTCTTTGTTTGTTTGTTTGTTTTCTGAGGTAGGGTCTCACTCTATTCCAGGCTGACCTGGAATTCAGTATGTAGTCTCAGGAAGACCTAGAACTCACAGCAATCCTCCTACCTCTGCATCCTGATTGCTGGGATTAAAGGTCTATGCCACTACACCTGGCTGGAACATGCTTTTTAAAGTCCATACTAGTGGGTATATCAAAAATAAAAGGATTTGCTGACCTGGACTGCACTCTGTAGTCTCAGGGTGGCCTTGAACTTACAGTGATCTTCCTATCTCTGCTTCCTGAGTGCTGGGATTAAAGGTATGCACCACTCTGCCTGGCTAATGTAAGATATTTTGACTCTAAGATCATGGCTGACAACAATGAAGTTTGTTATCTATAGTTCCTTATATTTCCTAGCTCTGCCCTTTGAATGCTGGCAATTATAGAAGAAAAAATTACAGTCAACCAAATCATAATATAGTGAATTCATTGATTTTTCTCATACGTTACCTAAACATCACATTTATAATTCAACTAGCATACATTTATGGTAAAGGTTCCTTTTTTTTTTTTTTTTTTTTTTTTTTTTTTTTTTTTTTTGAGGTAAGGTCTCATTCTAGCCCAGGATGACCTGGAATTCACTATGTAGTCTCAGGGTGGCCTCGAACTCATAGCATTCCTCCTACCTCTGCCTCCCGAGTGCTGGGACTGGGATTAAAGGCATGTACCACCATGCCCAGCTCCATTCGCTTTTTAAAATTTGTTTGTTTTCAATAATTTATTATTTTGTTTATATTATTCTAATTTAACATTCCTATTTGTGACTCCATTATCATCTGGTTTCGTGTTCACCAAGAATGCTGTATTTGCTGTATTCTTGCCCTTTCCCCACATTACTCTATGGTTTCAGCTGGGGCCCTGGTGAGGTGTGATAGGCTGATCCTCCCTTCAGGTTTGTTGTCCATCTGAAAATGATAAGCAAATTCTCCAATGGAGAGAAAAGTTAATATTAGATAGGTGGAATGGCCGTAGTTATTTTATATGTGTAGGTCCTCTTCTAGCCCACATTTGGTGGTATCTTGATCTTGGAGACTGGGCTCATTTTTTGTACATGGTTTTGACTTATTGCCCAGTTCCATCAATAAGTTCCATTCCATTCAGTGGATCTATTAGTCAAATTAAGAGCAGTTGGTTACACACCTGTCTGTGTGCCACTACTGCACTTGTTTGAGCATTGTGTCATGTTGTTTCCTGCTGGGTAGCTTAAACTGAGAGTTGTTTGGACAGATGTCGGTCATTTTCCCCCAGTCACTTGTGTAGCACCCTCTGGCATTAGACTAGCTAACTGTCTGGGGACTGACCCTCTTCCAGATTCTGACTGGGTCTCTCCATGTTTTGTCTCACCTGTGTATGCTGTCTTCGACAGTAGGATCTTACCTTTAACCTTTGGTGGGTCATCAAGAACTCTGACAGAAATCTGTCTTTTTAGGGAAAACTTGTAGGTCTCTCGGATCAACCGCTCATTGTGAAAGTTAACCCTGTGCTGGTACTGGGGGTTATAAGTCAGTGCCAAGGAAGGCAGAGGAAGAAAAAGATAGGTAATATAAAAGAGAAAGAGAGGATAGAGAGTAGAGAGAGAGATACAGAAAGAGAGAGAGAGGGATAGGGTGAGAGAGAAACAGGAAAAGATTAAGGTTGGTCTTCATGATGTTCTCTCCAGTTCCAGGTGTTTCCTTTGTGGCCCTGCTGAAGGACCGAAGTTTTAGCCCGTTGTTCAGCATATAGCATTTTATAATACCATTTCCTTTTGGTTCCCTATTTGTGTCCCCCCTTACCCTCCCTCCCACCCTCTAACTCCCTCCTACTCTTACCCTCCCCCCATGCCACCCTCCCTATTGTCTGGTCCTCAGGGTACTTACTAGGTTTGACAGCATCTCAGGTGAATTCAGGTTAGGAGCCACAAATGAATGGGACCCTGAGACGATTATCATTTTGTGATTGGGTGAGCTCACTGAGGATGATCTGTTCCATGTTCAACTGTTTTTTTTCATATTTCATTATTTCATCTTTCCTTGCTGCTATGTAGAGTTCCATAGTACAGATATACCACATCATTGTTATCCATTCATCTAATGATGGACATCTGGGTTGATTCCAGCTCTAAGCTATTATGAATTGAGCAGCTATAAATATGTTTGAGCATATCTCTCTGATCTGAGGCTTGGAGCCTTTAGGGTAAATGCCTAGTAAGGGAATAACTGGGTCTATTGGTAGGTCTATAGTCATCCTTTTCAGGAGTCTCCATATATCTTTCCATAATGGTTGTATCATTTTACATTCCCACCAAGAGTGAAAGCTTGTTCCTATTTCTCCACAGCCTCACCAGCATTTGTTTTCATTTTTTAATGTTAGCCATCTGTTGCAGACAGCTTCAGGTTCGCTGAGATGAACTTCCAGACCAGGCACAGTTATGGAGGAAGGGATATTATTTATTGAAGCTTACAGATCCAGGGGAAGTTCCATAATGGCAAGAGAAACGGCTTGCCCTTCACAGGACCAGGCGAGAGAGAGAAAAGCCAACCAGCTACCACAGCACACAGAACAAAACTACTGCCAAAAGGTCACACAGCACACTTCAGGAACTCCTGCTAGGCACATTTGCATATCTTTACAATGGAATCTCAAACCATCACCACACCTTAAGACTGGGGCCCCCAGTGACCTTGCCTCTAGCAAGGTGATTGCAGATGCAAACTATAACTAAAAAAAGAAAAAAACACTGAATATATTGGGGGACATATATTCAAACTACCACATTCCGCCCCTGGCCCCCAATATATTTAGCTCCTGGCCCCCAATAGATTTATAACTATCACACATTGTAAATTGTACTGAGTCCAATTTCACAGTCTTGATCAACTTAAGATAGAGAGTCCTGTAAAATCAAACAAGTTAAATCTTTCAACATGTAAAGGCACAGAGTAAACATTTTAACTGGTATAAGGCATAGCAAGGAGAGACTAAAATAATGCAAACTCAACCACCATCAGCAGTCATCAAACTTCTGCAGTTCAAGTTCAATATAACCAGAGACTAACAGTCTCCATGTTTTCCAATTATGCCCCTCCAGCTGGGCAGAGTCGCCAGGGAAAACTTTCATCCCATGCCAACACTGCACTCCATGGTAGCCCTTTTTCACAGTCCTTGTATATCCAAAACATCTTCAGGTCTCCATGCAAACCATGGTCCATCTTCCAAAGGCTCTTTCAGCCTATTCCTGAGGGTCTTCATGCCCTGCCTCATGCCGCATCTCAGCAACGGCTCCTGGAACCGTGTGCAACTCATGACCACTCCATGCATTTTTCATGCTTCCAAAACTAATACCAGGTGTGCAGGACACAGCCATATCCTTAATCCAGGGACAAAATAAATCATAGCCTTGAAAAGCAGGTTCCTTCTCCAGTCAACTCTTTCCAAGAGTTTGCATTTCTAACAGTCTTTCCTCAGGCATCCTCTCCATTGTTTCAATGTAAAGCCGTCTGACCACCTTCCTTCCACCTTCCTTAAGATTGCAAATGTGTTGACAATAGCAGCTAAACCAGTCTCAATGCCTCTACTTTTAACTTGCTTGAGGTTTTCCAACTTAAAATCTTAAAATCTCAGTCCAATATCTTTAGCCAAGCACATCAGTCCATTACAAATTTAAGTTTGATCAAACACTCTGGGCCTGGATAGCAGAACGTAGCCATCCTTTATGCCAGTAGCCCAGTTCCAACAAAGTCCTCTGCAGTCTTTCCTTCCCCTTAGAAACCTCATAAGCCAAGCCTCGAAGTTCAGTACTATCTGCACTTAGCATTCTCAAACTCTCATCAGAATAGTCCATAAAACTTGGCTTACCACTCCAGAAGGCATCTTCAGTTGCAAGCACCAAGTCCATGCCCATTCCTCCAAAACAAAGGTTCCAAAAGACGAATATCCACATGGTCTGGTTCAACTCACCCCACACTCCTCGGTACCACTTTACTGTTGCAGACAGCTTCAGGTTCGCTGAGATGAACTTCCAGACCAGGCACAGTTATGGAGGAAGGGATATTATTTATTGAAGCTTACAGATCCAGGGGAAGTTCCATAATGGCAAGAGAAACGGCTTGCCCTTCACAGGACCAGGCGAGAGAGAGAAAAGCCAACCAGCTACCACAGCACACAGAACAAAACTACTGCCAAAAGGTCACACAACACACTTCAGGAACTCCTGCTAGGCACATTTGCATATCTTTACAATGGAATCTCAAACCATCACCACACCTTAAGACTGGGGCCCCCAGTGACCTTGCCTCTAGCAAGGTGATTGCAGATGCAAACTATAACTAAAAAAAGAAAAAAACACTGAATATATTGGGGGACATATATTCAAACTACCACACCATCCTTACTGGGGTAAGGTGGAATCTCATAGTTGTTTTAATTTGCGTTTCCCTGATGATTAGGGATGTTGAACATTTTCTTTTTTTTATTTTTATGCCTAATTTTTTTTATTAGTTACCTATATAATGTGCATAGAGCCGTGATGGTACTATCGTTAGCCTTCTCCCTGGCCTCCCCCCTCGGGGATTGTGGGTCTTGCATTGTTGGGATAGCCATCAGTTATGGAGGAGAGGCAATGTCTCTGTGCATAATGACCCAACTTATGGCTCTAACAATCTTTACACCCCATCTACCACTAATTTCCCTAAGCCATGTTGGGTTCATTTTAGGTCTGTTTCAGTAATGAGGTCATGGGAGTCTCTGTGTCTCTGGATCTCTGGTTTGGTAGGGGTTGAGTGTTTTCTGTGTCTATCTCCTTCACCCCTCTGCTGATACCAGGTTTGCTGAGAAAGTAGCACTCTTGCTCATTTCCCTAATTATTCTATGGGTTCAGCTGGGCAACTGGTGAGGTGTGATGGGCTGATTCTCTCCTCACGTTCTACATCAATCTGAAAAAAAGAAGTAAATTCTCCAATGGAGAGTGAGGTCAGTGCAAGGTACATGGATAGCCATTATTGTTTTAGAGTGAGTTTAATGGGTGTAGGCCCTCTTGTATCCCACTATTGCTGGGAGCTTATTGGAGGCTGAACTCATTTGTGGATATGGTTCTGACTTTTTTTCCAGTTCCAGGTATGGGTTCCATTTCCACTGAGTGGATCCTTTAGCCAAATCAAGAGCAGTTGGTAATCCACCATGGGTGTGTGCCACTATAGCATTTGTGTGAGCATCACGTCAGGTTGATTGCTGCTGGGAAGTTTACATTTCGAGTTGCTCAGACAGATGTTGGTCATTTTCCCCCAGTTGCTCATGTAGTACCTACTGGCACTAGACAGGCTGTCCAGGACTGTCTCTTCCAGATTCCAACCAGGTCACTCCATGTTCCATCCCAATACATTTGGTGTCTTCAGCAATAGGGTTTTACGATTAACCTTTGGTGGGTCATCAAGTACTCTGACAGAAATCTGTCTTCTTTTGGGAAACTTTGTAGGTCTCTCTGATCAAAAGCTCATTGTGGATGTTGACCACATGCTGGTACTGGGAGTTACAGGTCAGTGCCACAGGAAAATAAGGAAGAAAATATAGGTAGTATGAAAGAGAAAGAGAGAGAAGAGTAAGAAGAGGGGGTGAAAGAGAGGAACAGGAGAAGGTTGGGGTTAGTCTTCATCCCACTTTCTCGAGGCCCCTGTGATTCAGGTGTTCTAAGCACCTGATGAAGGATCAACCTTTTAGTGCATCTTACAGATTAAAAGATTTTTGGTCCCATTTCCAATTGGGTCCAGTCTTTTTCTCCCCTTACCCTCCTTTTCCTCCCCACCATCCCTATTGTCCAGTCCTAAAAATGTTTCTTAGGTGTGTCAGCGTTTTGGGCAAATTCACATTAGGAGCCACAGATTAGTGAGACCATGTGACGCTTATCTTTCTGTGATTGGGGAGTTCACTGAGAATAGTCTGTTCCAACTTTGACCATTTTTCTTCCAATTTCATTGTGTCATTTTTTTTTCTTACTGCTATGTAGACTTCCATTGTGTAGATATACCACATTTTAGTTATCCATTCATCCAATGATGGACATCTGGGTTGATTCCAGCTCTTAGCTATTATGAACTGAGCAGCTATAAACATGGTTGAGCAAATATCTCTGAACTGAGGCTTGAAGCTCTTAGGGTAAATGCCCAGTAAGGAAATAACCGGGTCTTCTGGTACCTCTATGGCCATCCTTTTTAGGAGTCTCCATATTGCTTTCCATAGTGGTTGTACCATCTTACATTCCCACCAACAGTGAATGAGTGTTCCTATTTCTCCACAACCTCACCAGCATTTGTTGTCATTAGATTTTTTAATGTTTGCTATCCTTACTGGGGTAAGGTGGAATCTCATAGTTGTTTTAATTTTCATTTCCCTGATGGTTAGAGATGTTGAACATTTTCTTAAGTGTGTGTTTGCCATTTGTATTTCTTCCTCTGAGAACTCCTTGTGCAGTTCTCTGCCCCATTTTGTGAGTGGGTTGTTTGAATTTTTACTGTTTAGGTTTTTGAGTTCTTTGTAGATTCTAGAAATTAGGCCTTTGTCTGATGTGTATCCAGCAAAAATTTTCTCCCATTCTGTGGGTAATCTATTGGCTCTGCTTATTGTATGTTTTTCTGTGAAAAAGCTTTTCAGAAGAGATCCTACTGGTTGAGTGATTGTTTAATCTCCTGAGCTACTGACGTTATGTTCAGGAAGTCTTTTCCTACTCCTATATCATGGAAAGTTCCTCCTATTTTTTCTTCCAGTAGTCCAGCTCCATTCTTGACTATTATCAATCTTGAACAAAAACTGCAGGGCTGGGGAACATAGCTTAGTTGGTAGAATGCTTGCTTAGCATGCATGAAATTCTGAGTTTGATTCCCAGCACTGCATAAACCAGATGTATTGGTGCATGCCAGTACTTACAGTACTAAGGAAGTATAGGCAGGAGGATCAGAAGTTCAAAGTTATCCTCAACTACAGAATAAATTTGAGATCAGCCTAGGAGACCTTATTTTCAATAAACAGACAAACAAACAAAAATAGTACAATATATCATTGGAGTATTTTATACATGCTAATTCTGGTATTCTAGTGCTTTGCACATGCTAGGCAAGTGCAGTTCCTGAGCTACATACCCAGTTCCCATAGTATTTTTTTTTTTTTAATTCTGAACTCATTTTGATGAAATAGGATTAGGAAATTTCACTTGTCTATCTACCTATATAGTGGCCAATGTAGCATAATTGCTAAATGGGAATACTCTGGAGCCCATTTTCTGGATTTGAACTACAGTTTTCTCACAGCATTGCCTTGTGACTTTGGAAAGTGTTTTTTTTTTTTTTTTTACCTCTTTGTCTCCAAGTTTCTTCACTTATAAAAAGAACATTTACCTCATTGGGCTGTTATAAGAACTAAGCAACTTAACATTTATAAAATAGAATGATGTTTGGCACATTTTAAACACTAAATAGCTATACCTCATTTTATTAGTCGAGGAAATATAATATAATCATTACATAATCTAATAAAATTGATTTATTAGATTGGTTTCCATGACAGGGACTGGATAGTCCAATAGTGGTTATCTGCATGCTGGGGGATAGAGAAACTTGTAGTTGCTCAGTCTAGCAAGCTGAATAGCTCAGCAATATTAATCAGTTGCTGCAAGCTGGAAGATCCCTGTTGAGTCACTGATACTGGGTTCAATTTTGAAGGCCATAGAAACTGGAGTCTGGTATCAGCATAGGACCTCATCAGCAATATCAACAATAGACACACACTTAAGAAGTAAAGGCAGGTAAGCACACACTGTGGTTAACTCAGACCTCTTTACATCTAGGACATTGTTATGGCTTGAAATTGAGTTCCCTCATATGCTCATGTGACTGAACACTTGGTCCCCAGCTAGTCATACTGTTTGGAAAAGTTGTAGAATCTTTAGTAAGTGTATCTTTGCTGGAGGAACTTGGTCACTGGGTGCAGGCCTTGAGGTTTTTATAATCTGGTTGTATTGTTTGCTCTCTGCTTTGTGCCTGACAATATGAGAAATAGCTATGCTCTCATGCCTGATGCCATATTCTTCCTCACCATTAAACTTCTCAAAATTATAAACTCAATTATTTCTGTTTCCTTCTGTAAGTTGCTGCTGTGCAGTTTTTTTTTCCATAGTAAGAAACAAGTAACTGATACAACCACCCATTGTAAGATACCTATTTGAGAATCGATTTTTTAGTCTCAGCAATTCCTCTTTTAGCACCCTCACAGACATGCCCAGGAGTGTACCTTGTAGGTAATTCTAAACCCTTTCAAGTTGACAAGTCTAATCTTCACAGTAGTATTATTATTGAAACTTCATAAAACATAGCCTTTTATGATTATTCTCAAATATAAAACTGAGCTACTGAATTGTGTGTGCTTTTTCCTTCATTTTGACAGGTTTGTGTATGAACTGTATTTCTGGTGCCTTAATGTCTTCTAACCTAAAGACATTCAGAAACAGCACAGTATCTTTCTCTCATTTTGTTGTTGGGATCATCACAGTGACCTTATAAAATAAATTTATGTTCACAGGTTTTAAAGCTTTTGTATTTTCCTGTTTGTCACTATAAATTGAATTTTAGAAGGCTATGATGTTGATTTTCTTTTTTAATTTTAAACTGCCTTTGGAAATAAAAAAGAGCTGAATGCATAATACATTTTGGTTATGCTTAGTTGGGCAAACTGCCTGAGTGGCTCCATGGATATTAACATTCATATTCAGTAGGTTTTGCTTCTCCTAAAATAGAGAAACTATGACTTTGCTACAATTAACTACAATTGAGGATTATTTGATGTTTATCTCAGAGATGAAACCTTTTCATATTGAGAGCAGAAGGGTTAGAGAATTTGATATGATGGTATAATATCAATAAAATCAGCAAAGAATGACCACATAAAGGCTCAGAAAATTATAATTTTGTAAAGAGGGAACATGCTGCTGCCGAGAAACATTCTGGTCAATTAAAATCATACCAGCCCTGGATTGTTTCTCTAATGCCTTTTGATTAACTGCTGGAAAAAAAATGAACTTTATTATTTTCAGCCTAGAGGAACAGATTAGCAAAAACTGCAGTTAATGTATGATTATGTGTGTGTGGTTTACTGGCCTAGAGAGGTTGTATTCCAACCTTTGAGCCAGCTGTTCCCTGTCATTAGAACTGGAGGCATTAGAAGCAACTCACCTCACCATGAATTTGTTGGTTTGGCTTTTGAATGAATTTTAAAGTTTTCCCCTCTAAGCCACATGTAGTCAAAGCTTCATAATGATTCTTAGAAATATTGTTACAAATAACAATCATACTCATTGTTTCTTGGATTGGAAGAAGGCTAAACACACAAATAATAACTGAAGTTTTAGTCCTACAAAAATTGTGTTTTGTGCTGGAGAGATGCCTCAGCAGTTAAAGTGTTTGCCTCTAAAGGATAGGGACCCAGGTTTGAGTCCCAGAACCCATGTAAGCCAGATGCACAAAGTGGCAGATACATCTGGAGTTTGTTTGCAGCAGCTGGGGGTCCATGTGCACCCATTCTCTCTCTGCATCTGCCTCTTCCTCTGACTCTTCGTATTTCTCAAATAAATAAATAAATAAATAAAATATTTTTAATGTATGTTTTGATGTGGATAGTCTGTGTTGTATATATATGTAATCACTTTGCTTCACAACTTATTACTTGCTTCCTCGGTACAACCATGCTTAAGGGTCATACATGTATTTTATTTTATTGTGTCATTTAAATCATTAAATATTAAGAAATTTTTTCTTCATAGTTATTTTCAGGATGCAGTCTAAGCTGATCAAAAGTATTCAAATGTTCATGAGTAGTGCTTAGCAGAGGATATAGTAGTAAGCAGCTTATAATGTAAGAGTCAGTATAATAACAAGTATTGGACTTTACAAATCATCAGCTCTTTCTGTCCATCATTGTTCTAGCAATAATGGCAGGTAAAATTTTAAATTTATAGCTTTTATTAATTCACAAAATGTTTGATTTTTTTTTATTTTTTTCTTTCTATTTTCTTTTTATTTACTTTCTTGAGAGAGAAGAGAGGCAGAGAGAGAGAATATGGGTGTTCCAGGGCCTCCAGCAGCTGCAAAAGAACTCCAGATATGTACTCCACCTTATTTATCTGGCTTTCGTGGCCCTTGGGGAATCAAACCTGGGTCCTTTGGCTTTGCAGTCAAATGTCTTAACCACTAAGCCATCTCTCTAGGCCTGAATTTTATTTTTGAATAGCCTTATTTAGTTGCAATTCACATACCATGCAATCCTGGCACTAAAGGTTTGCCTATTATGGGACATTTTATAAAATCATGCAATATGTGACCTTTTTTTAATAAGATTCCTTAACTTATAGAATTTTTAAGGGTCTTTCTCACTATATCATGCATCAGTATTTAATTTCTTTTTATTTTGGAATTATACTCTGTTGTAGAGATGTATCACATTGCCTTTATCCATTTATTAGTTGATGGACATTTGGGTTGTTATAACTTTTGGGCTGTTATGACTATGCTCTATGAAAATTCTTGGATACATTTTTGTGGATATGCTTTTATTTCCCTTGGGGATATACCTGTGAGTGAAATTACTACATTATATGAAAGCTATATGTAAATTTTTCTGAAATAGACATTTTTCCAGACATTTTTGTTTTCCTTTTTAATATATTTTATTTTTATTTATTTATTTGAAAAAGAAAGAGAAAGAGGCCTAGAGAGGGAGAAAGAGAGAGAGAATGGGTGCAGTAGGGTCTCTAGCCACTGCAAAAAAAAAAAATCCAGATGCATACAACACCTTGTGCATCTGGCTTATGTGTGTCCTGGGTAATTCAACCTGGATCCTTTGGCTTTGCAGGCCAACACCTTAACTGCTAAGAAATTTCTCCATCCCTGATTTTGTTTCTCCAATATTATCATTAAAATATTGCATCAATAATATGTAAACCCTAAAATGGAACACTTGACTTTTTTCAAGTTATTGGAGCTAAGAAGTAGGTAAATTGAGTCTGTGGACCTAGATTTTCTCATCATTCAGTGTAAATTTCAAATGCCCACAGATATCTAGAATCTTTCATTTTTCCTTAGGTAAATTCAGATGGGTTACCATTAAGGATAATGTGGATGGAGTTTGGAGTCTAAAAATGTATTTTGTCAAAAATATATCATGTTCATGGCCTTTTCCAGGTTTGACTGTATAAAAATCTATCTAAACTAGATGAATCTCTGTGTAGCACAATATTATGAGAAATGACTGATATGGCTTTATATGGTAGAAACAATATTTACTAGCCACATAAGATACCTATTTGCTATTAATTCTACATGTAACTAGATGTGCAGTAGCCTTAACACAATTGAACTCACTAAGGCTCAGAATGGGCATTTTCATGTTTTGAATAGACATCATTCCTATCTGACAATGTGACTGAGAGGGTTATGTTAGTTAATGCATGTAATATGTCTCTCATGATATGAGGGACAAATATGTGATGTTTTGGATCTTAAATGCCATCCCCCACCTGTCAAAGCACATATGTTTGAAGCTTTTTGCCCTAGCTAATGGTGTATTGAAAGTTGGTGGAAATGTAGAATTGAAGTCCAATTGGAGTGAATAGGAAGCACATCACTGGGGCTGAACCATCAGAGTACATACGGGCTACACTCCTTTTTCGCACACCCTGTGTGTTCTCTCTGGCCTCCTCCATCTAGTATGCATCTCCTCTGCCACAATTATGCTCCCAGTTACTATGTTCTGATATTTCATAAGCCCAAAAGCAAATGGACCATGTAACTATGGCTATAAACCTCTGAAATCATATGCAAGGCTAAAGCTTTCTTCCTTTCAAGTTAACTCAGGTATGTTGTCATGACAGTGGAAAATTTCCTACCACAGACAAATAATACAAATGCTTTCCTTGGGCTCAGGAAGAGTCATTTCCACTTCTTTCTATACCTGCCTCCAAGCCTTGGGACTATAGACCATTTCAAAACATTTTTAAAATAGTTTGTAATGCAACTATTATTGGAATTTGTGGACTTAACAGTTAACTCAATATGCTTTAAGTAAAGATGAAATTTCCTTCCCTGTAAGACAAAGAAAAATCATTTGATGACTTATTTGCTAATTTATATTCATCTTCATTATGTTCCAAGGAGTTTACCATTTTTCACTCTATACCATGCAATTTGTAGCTTAGAACTAACCATCAAATAAAACATCTCCTGCATCTTGAAAATGTCTACTTAAAAAAAAAAAACTCATTTCATTTGAACATAGGCCAGAACAGTAGAGTAATTAAATCAATACTTCTATGGAGGTACAAACGGAGACACTACATAAAGTGTTATCCACCCATTTCCTATTATTTAGCTTATCTCTTTCACATTTGGGAGTACTTGCTACAGTGGGCTGAGGGAACTGGCTTAGAAGTTAAGGCACTTGCCTGTAATACTGCTATATTAAAGATGCATTCATGATGATTCTGGAGCAAGTCAAAATAGAGACAAAATTTTTCTCAGAATATATTTAATTTCACCTCTGCCTTCTAGAACAATTCTACATATTGTTGTGATTTTCAATTTATTTGGACTTACATATGTCCATTTAGAGACACAGTTACATAGGCTTAGAATAATTCTTGGAAGTACCAATACAGTAATAAGATAGATGATAGATAGATAGATAGATAGATAGATAATAATAGATAGATAGATAGATAGATAGATAGATAGATAGATAGATGATAGATAGATGATAGATAGATAGATAGATAGATAGATAGATAGATAGATAGACAGATAGGTAGATAGACAGAAAGATAGATAGAATGCTTTGCTAACATTTGTCAACAAATATTCCTAGTGATATGTATGTGTTTTTGTGGTGTGTGTGTAGATTACATTTTTGTCTCCATAGCTTTATGGCTTTGATCATACATACACATCAAACATGGGAAGAATCAAATTACAATTTTCTCATGGACTGGAGAGATGGCTCAGTGGTTAAAGGCATTTATTTGCTAAGCCAATGGTTTGGGTTCAGTTCCCCTGTTACAACATAAAGCCAGATGCAAAGTAGCTCATGTGTCTGTGTCCATTCACAGCAGCAAGAGGCCCCAGCATGCCCATTCTCTCTCCCCCTCGTTCTCTCACACACATTTTCCCTGAATAAGTAAATATTTTTTTAAAAAAATCTCCTCAAAGCAAATGAAATATTATATTAATTCTCAACAATGGGGGAATTGAAAATGTTTTTATCCAGTAAGAATCTAGACCTGTTTTACTTCTTATTAAAACAATTTAAATGGGATATATATTAATGCAATTGTATTTTGAATTAAGGATTTTTCTGGTTTATATTTTTTACATAATTTGAAATCGTACATGCTCATCTTTAAGTTAGCTGTTCATCTCTAAATATAAAAAATGATTCCAACTTCTATCAGAAATTAATTATTGCAGACACTCTAAAGAAGCTCCCTATTTCCGAAATGGGTAAAATATTTTGTGAAAAGTGTTTATCAAAATTCTTGATGAAAATTCTTTGGTTTTATTGAGTTGATCAGTTTGAAAGTAAAATATATTAGGAAAAATGTGCTTTTCCCTCTTATTCTGGTAGGTGTAAAATTTTAACAAAATAGAATTGTATAAGGCAGTGATGATATAACACTCACCAGTCACAATATTTTAGTGTAACTCACATTTTTATCTCCACAGTCCTATGAGCCTGATCTCTTTCTCTCTCTCTCTCTCTCTGTCTATCTATCTCTATCACACACACATACTTCAAAGATGGGAAGACTCAAACTCCATGATTCTCTTTAGAACTGATATGATACAGTAGTCCTCAACAATGGGAGCTTTGAAGATGTGCTCCCTCTGTAACAATCTGGCCCTCTTTTAGCTATTGTTTCAACAATTCTGACTGGAAATCAGCTATACATTTATATTAAACTATCTCAAATATTATAAAAATTAGTATTTATTTCATGTGTGATGCCATTATAAGTACTAAAATCTCATTTCATAATATTTATTACATTAAAATCTAATATTTAAATGAAGACAGATATAATTTAGAGCTATTCTCAATCTCTCTTAACACTATTAAGTAGAAAATAATTTCATGCTACTAAATGACAGAGAAAGATTTGGAATCAAAATCTAATTAATGATAGAGGATTGTAGTGTTATTATCTGATTCTAACTTCCCTTTAGCATTTAGTAATTTCTACTCCTACCTATTTGTATTCCTACCTTATACATCTTGGCTTTTATTTCCAGTCTGCTTTTCCCTATGTGTTCTCCCTCGGATTTTATATAACAAATCTTTTACACTTCAAATGTTCTCATTAAATGTGTGACTTGAATCCCTGACTAAAGCAATAGTCCTAGAAGTAAATTACCTGGAGAATTTTTCAGTTTAAATACTGGTTTGAGGACTATCAGCTGCATGCATGCATAATTTTCTTCCTGAGGACTCAAGTGTTAATTCCTTTATTGTTATTATTATTAGTCCTTTGAGTACTCAATAGGAAACTAAATTTCATTCCAATATGCACTAGGCTCCAATTTCTCAATTTTATTTTTACTTTTAATCAAAATTCATTTGCTTTTACTTTTTCTTACTGCTCACATGACTCTGCATCTATTTTTATCATCAGAAGGAACATTACGCTCTAGTACATTCATTGCCACTACAGTTTCTGTTTTGCTTCAGCCCCTGAACTAATGAAATTTAATTTAGTTTCCAAAAATGGCATATGAACTCATATGTCCTGCTGATACTAATCTTTAATCTTCTCACCCAATCTTAGATTTCTGCATTTTTTCTTTATTTCCCATTTAAAACATTCACTCTTGCATAAACACACATGTACATGCACACCTATTATATAGCAGACATGATGAGCTTTTTCTCCTATATAATCTCAGAACCATTATCACATTCAATGAATTTAAATGTCTACACAATATCACCTACTATAATAACAATATTCAAATATTCCCAACTATTCTAACAATGCTATTTACAGTTACTGATCTGAATTGTTTCTAAATCCAGTCATAACTTTAAGATTTTAAATAATTTAAGACAATGTTCTTGGCAAAGCAAGTACAAACTAGATTTTTCTGAATGTATATTTATTATTAAATTCATTTTAAACATTCTTGAATGATTATTATCTAGATAATATGGAATGTTTATGTAACATCGGGAAAAATTTAATGACAATTTCACTCATTACCAATGATACTGAATTTAATTGATCACTTAATGTCAAGCTATAAAGGGATATTTCTCTCCTGTAAAGGTACTGGTCCCTCAGAAATTAGGAAGCAAATTGTCAATTGTTACTTTTAGTCCATATGAATGTCTTTCTTCCCTAATATTCTCTTACCCAATGACTTTAGCGTGCATTAATAATCCTTGCTTGGAAAAGCCATTGCATTGTGGTTGTAAAATTGTGAATCACACAGAAATCATTTCTGTGAGAGCTTTTATTTTGATACAACCTGCACTGCACCATTCAGCATTCCAAGGACATGAACATTTTTTTTTCTATTATGCCATTGCACTCTCCACCCCTACCACTGTGTTTTCTCTGCAATCCTCTGCATTTATTGCATTATTTTTATTTACTATTAATTAGTTCATTCTCTTCAGGTTTTTTAAAAGATTTTTTCAAGGTGTAAAACATTGTAGGTATGTTTGGTATGCAGGGTGGACATGAGAAAGAAAACTTAATGTGGAGAAAATCAAGTTGGATAACTCTTATGATGTTAATGAAATATAGAACTAAAAGCCAGAGGTATTCAAGGAGCAACAAAGGTCACTGGCTGTTGATTTTGTAATCATTATTTGAATCTTTGAATTATCAGCTCGGGACTCAGACCCTTTTAAACAGTAACCACATAACACTTGCATGACAATAATAAATATATCATCCTTTTTTTGGAGTTCCTCTAGTCTACATTTATTTCTCCTCACAACCTAAACATCTCTTCAATATAAGTACAATAGATATTAACATAATCAATCAGATTTTTCAAATGATGCCCCTGAGCTAGTTTTAATACTGAGAATTGTTTTTCATTAACTTTTAATGAAAATATCATGCAAGAAGGTCTTGTATAATGAGATTTTACCAAAATAAAGATTGTAGGATTCTATGCCTAACTAGAGTGAAAATCTAAATGAAAAAAAAAAAAAAAAAAAAACCACAAAACATGGCTGTGTTCTTTCTGTCCAGATAATGAATCAGCAGTCCCTTGATACACATGCTGGCAACACAGCAGTTTCCCTATTGAGTTGTAGGATTATTAAATGGGCATGTGGCCAGGTCAATGTAGGAGTCCTGTCGGCAAAGGGCAGAGGAGAGACCTCTTCTGGTTAATGTATTGCTCTTTCTTTGCTTCTCCTTCCCCAGAGGTAACTACTGCAGTGGAGGAGTTTGCATCCATTTGTGATACAGTAATTCTCCTTATCTGCTGGGACCAATTCCAAACCTGCTGTGGGTGTCTGAAACTGCAAGGAGTACTGAACCCTATATATACTATGTTTTATTTGACAGTAGATCTTAGCAAGCTCAGCATACATCCCCCCCCCTTAAGTAAACCTTTTTGTAAAAATTTTTCAACTAAAGAAATATTTTGTGTCTTCTTTTTAGTGTTTCTGAAGTGTGACTTTCAATACTTTTATGATTTAGAGACCCATCCTTAAGTAAAATAGTTGAGTGTTGAATACAAGCACTGTAATATTACAAATCACTCTGATAACTAAGAGGACAAGTAGGTGACTACCAGGCAGGTTGCTTCTACAACATGAATACATTAGTCATTGTTGGGCCCTGCCCGGTGTGAAGCCGAGTGGTTAGCCCAGCCAATCTTGGCCTATTCCCGGTAAGGCCTAGTCGAGCCTGAGTACCTGCCCTTGACTCAGCACCTAAGCTGAAACTGCCTCCACCCAGCTGCTGCTGACGTGATGAAATACTGTTGGCCCTTATACCTTTCTCTCATCCCCTCTTCCCACCCCCTTCCTCAAAGTATATTGGCCCTTATACCTTTCTCTCATCCCCTCTTCCCACCCCCTTCCTCAAAGTATATTGGCCCTTATACCTTTCTCTCATCCCCTCTTCCCGCCCCCTTCCTCAAAACACATAAATATCTCCCCCCTGACAATAAACGACGAGTTTCGCTTTAGACGTTTCTCCGCGACTCAATGTGGTTTTCTTTTCCCCGGTGATTTGGGGAGGTTTGAGTCGCCGACACCTGTCTTCTCGCTCAGCCTCAAGAGAGAAACGGCTGGCCCGGCTCTCTCTCTCTTTTGCTCTACCTGCCGGTGGTGAGGGAAAAAAGCCCCGGCAAGTCATAGAGATGACTTATATTCTAGCCAAGACAGAGCAGGGCCATCTGATATTGTATCAAGCTATTTAGAATATTGTGTTGTTTAAATTTTATGAATTGCTTACTTATTGAATTATGCATTTAATAACCTTGGGCCTCCATTGCCTATGGGTAACTGAGACTTGAAAGCAAAGCTTCATTTAAGGGGGGACTACTATATTACCAAAGATCTATGACCATAAATAAATCAAATGTTTCCCATTTGAAATTGTTCTGTTCTTATTTCTAACCATAATGTTACCACACAGCAATAAAAGTCTCCTGAGAAGCTATTCCATATCCACAAGCAAGAAGGAATTGAATAATAATCCATTGTACCTGAATTTAATTAGCAAATTACTTTAAATAACTTTTTGGAGTATATTTTATATATAATAAACACTCATCTTAATTATACACTTTGATATGCATTGATGAATGTATTTCACAATGTAACTACACTCCCATCACAAGCTAGAATATTTCTACGACAACACAAATATCCCTCAAAAATGGGTAGTTAATCCCTCATCTCCTTCCTTAAGAAACAATTGATCTGTTATTTAAAAAAAAAAAAACTTTCTATTTATTTATTTGCAAGGATAGAGAGAGAATAAGAAGGGTGTCCCAGGGCCTCTTGCCACTGCAAATAAATTCCCAATGTCATTTTGTGTAGATGGCTAAATGTCTGGACTATGGAATTAAAGCTGGGAAAGTAGCCTTTAGATACAAGTGCTTCTACCCACTATAACCACTGAGAAATATCCCCAGCCTTGATCTTTCTTTTTTTTTAATTATCACAACTTAATTTTACCCATTCTGGGCTGTAGTATCAATTTCAGTCACACTTGCATGTACTCTGGCAGCTATATTTTCCCTTCATCTCAATGTTCTTGAGATCATCCATACTATCACTTATAAGTTATTCAAACTTTATTACTACTGAGTCATACACCATTGCATAGTTATGACATAGATTATTTTTCTATTATTGTACTAAGGCATGAATATAAAATGTCCCCCTATAGCATCATGAATTTAATCACCTAGTCCCCAGAGGGTGGCACTGTTTTATGGAGGATATGGAACCTTTAGGAAGTGGGGACTAGCTGGAAGAAGTGGGTTCCTGAAGATGGGCTTTAAGAAATATAGCTCAGCCCAGTTCTGGTAGATTCCTCTTTGCTTCTTAACCATCCCAAAGATGAGGAATAAGCCTGACATGTACTCCTGCCTCCATAGACAGAGCTTTCTGTCATGACCTCCCTGCCATGATGGACTATTTTCTGAATTGTGAGCTAAAATAAACCCCTCCTCTCTTAAATTGCTTCTGCCAGATACTTTGTCACAGTAATGAGAAAAGCCAGACAAAATGACACAGATGTATAATCCAGCTACTCAGGAGACTGAAGTTTATAATATGGTGGAAATAAGAGGGTGAGGATGTGTTTTACTGGCAGCACACTTGCTTAGCATGTGGAAGGCTCCACATCCTACCTCCACAACTAAAAGCATCTATTAATACGAATCCCTTGACTTCTCTGTATTTCCATATTTCTAGCATTTTAGTATAATTTGTTTTAAAAGTCCACTATCCACTTTGGTTTATAATGATGCATGTCATTAATTAAGAATTGAATTTGGGAGCTTGAGAAATATCTCAGTGGCTAAAGATGCTTCCTTGCAAAGCCTGACAGCCTTGTTTCAATTCGCAACTAACCAGATGTTGCAGTCAGCTTCTTGTTACTGGGACAAACACCAAACCAGAAACAGCTGATGGGAGGATATTTTTTTTTTCAGTCTTACAAATTCCAGGGGAACACTATCAGTGGCAGAAGAAAGCTGACTACTCCATGAATCCAAGCAGAGAGACACCATCATATACAGTAAGCAACAAGAGCAGTCAGAGCACCAACTTGAACAGCCAGAGCTCCAAAGTGCTATCGACACACTTTGTTCATGGGCTCAGATCCTCCCCCTGTGACAAAACTGCTGTAGCAGAGATCTGTCTGCTAAAGGTAAAAGTTTCAAGCAAAATTTTAATAAAACACTTCAATCTATGGGACCATATATTCAAACTATTACATTTAAACTACCACATTCCAACCCTGGCCCCTATAGACTCATGACCATCTCACAATGCAAATTGTATTCACTCTAACTTCAAAGGTCCCCATAAGCTTTACCAACATTAAGACTGTTTAAAGTTCCACGTCTCAGCTGAGATTTAACACTGTTTCTTAACTGTGAACTCTGTAAAATAAAACAAGTGTTATAGTCAGGTTCGCATTGCTGGCAGAAATCACCCAACCAAGAGTATCTTGTGGGCAAAAAGGTTTATTTTGGCTTACAGTTTCAAGGGGAAACTGCCCAATGGCTGTCTGGGGGAAATGATGGCATGAGCAGAGGTGGACATCACCTCCCAGCCAACATCAGGAGAACAAAAACAGCAGGAGAGCGTGTCAAACACTGGCAAGTGGAAACTGACTATAATATCAGTAAGCCTGCCCCCAACAATACACTGCCTCCATTAGGTATTAATTCCCAAGTCTCCATCTGCTGGGAACCTAGCATTTAGAACACCTAAGTTTATGCAGGACACTGAATCAAGCTAGCACATTCTGCTCCTGGCCCCCATAAACTATTAACCATTCATGATGTAAAATGCAATGCATTCAGTATGACTTTAAAAGTTGACATATTTCCTTCAACCTCTTTCTGGTGTCGTGATCCCCAAGAGTGCTGAACTCTTGCCCTTCCTCCACTTTACTCTGTGGTTACAGCTGGAGCCCTGGTGAGGTGTGATTGGCTGATCCTCCCTTTTTGTTCCTTGTCCATCTGGAAAAAAATAAGCAAATTTTCCAACGGAGAGAAAAGTTAGTACTAAATATATGGGATGGCCATAGATAGCTTGGAGGGAATTTTATATGGGTAGGCTCTCTTCTAGCTCACATTTGATGGTATCTAAAATGACCCCGATGTGGCTCAGGGAAATTTGCAGAAGAGGGGGCGGAAAGAATGTTAGAGCCACAAGTTGGGGCATTATGCACAGAGACTTGACCTATCCCGCATAGCTCCTGACTACCCCCACAATGTGTGAACCACATTCCCCATTGATGAGGGTCCCTATGGAAGAGGGAGAACAGGGACGAGGATAATGGAGTCACCACTATGAATGTAAAACCAGAATAATATACATAAGAATAAATAAAATTAAAAAAAACAAATAAAGCAAGAATAAAATTAAAAAGTCGACATATTGCTATCAATGCTAATGATGTTCAAACATCCCCATAATCCAAGATCTTTTACCTAAGCCATAACATCAAAAAAAATCCCCCAAAAATATCATAATGGCACAGAATAAACAGTCACACTGCAGAAGATGACATAGCAAACAAATATTCAACCAATACAAGATTTAAAACAACCAGGGCAAACATCAAACTCTGTAGCTCAAAAACCAACAACTCTAGTCAGTGACAAATCTTCAAGTCTGATAATTTGAACCAGCAACAAGTCTCTGGAGTTCCAATTCCACCCCTCCAGCTAGGCTACTCACAGTTCTGGGAAACTTCATTCAGAGCTAGCAGCTCTCCTTCTCAGTCATCTCATGGTCCCCACATCTCCACTGGGTCTTCCTGCAACTCACAGTCCATCCTCATGGCTCAATCAGGTCTCTGTGTAGGCATCCAGCAAACCTGCTTTACACTGCCCCATGGCCATTTCCAAAACAGAAGACCATGTTACAAATTCAATGACCCTCTTTTTCCTGCATTTCTTATACTCCATAATACCAGGTAGGGTGCTAATTTGTTAATCTAGGAGGGAATAAATGAGACTTTGAAGAACAGGACATTCCTTCAGACCCCTTCAAAATACTGCATTATTTCTATTGTCCCAGTGCAGGTCACCTGGCCCAATCTCAATGGTTATAATCTCTCATACAATTGCAGATGAATGGGCATCAGTTTCAGCCAAAAGATTTCATTTTTTCTGTGCCATATCCCTTTGCTCACACCAGTCCATTTCTACACAATGTAACCCTGCACAAGTTCTCAGGACACGACTAGAACAGCAAGCCCCTCACACAAATTGCTTCTAGCCCAGTCCAGATAAAGCTCTTTCTTACCTTCATCAACCAAACCTCACAGTCCATACTTCTTACTGCATTCAGGTCTTTCAACTCAAACCAGAATAGTCCATCAATCTGTACTTACAGTGCTGCACAGCATTTCTTAAGCCAAGATTTCAAATTCACTCGCATTCCTCTTGAAAATCAGCTCTAAAAGGCCAAAGCCACACTGTCAGGTGTCTAGCAGCAGATGACACAACTTCTTGGTACCAACTTTACTGTTGCAGTCAGATTTGCATTGTTGGCATAAATCACCCAACCAAGAACAACTTGTGGGGGACAAAAGGTTTATTTTGGCTTATAGACTTGAAGGGAAGCTCCATGATGGCTCAAAGGGGAAAATGATGACATGAGCAGAGGGTCAACATCAGTTGGCCATAAACAGCAGGAGAGTGTGCCAAACACTGGCAAGGGGAAACTGGCTATAATACTCATAAACCTGCCCCCAAGAATACACTGCCTCCAGGAGGCATTATTTCCCAAATCTCCATAAGATGGGAACCAAGCATTTAGAACACCTAAGTTTATGGGGAACACCTGAATCAAACCACCACAACAAGTTGCATACTTCCAACACATAATGGTACAAAGTACACATTTCCATTGCAAAATGGCATAACAAGGACAGGTTAGACCAACACAAATCAATAACTAGCATGTATACATGAAACATCTGCAGTTTAAGTTTGATATCCATAACCAGTAATGAAAATCTCTGGATTTCAATTTTATTCTGCTCCTCCAGCTGGCAGGCATTCCACAGTCCTGGTATATTCAAAGCATCCGTCTTCACATCTTCATACAATGGCATCACTTGTCTCCAAACAGGGAGGTCTTCCCTGTCTCAACCTTTTGCATCTCAGCAGCAGCTCTTGGAACCTTGTGGACTTCTTGACCCACCATCTGAATTTTTCATTCTTTCAGAACCATTACCAGGTGTTCACCAAACCAAATTAGTAAATCCAGGGTGATAAACCTATATCTTGAAGAGCAGCATACTTCTTCAGCAGTCTTCCTTCAAGCCAGCCCTTGTTTAATATATATATGTATATATATACACGAGAGAGAGAAAAAGAAAGGCAAGTAGAAAGATACAGAAAGAGAGAGCCACTGTAAACTCCAGAATATGCTACCTTATGCATCTGGCTTATGTGGGTCCTGGGGAATTGAACCTGGGTCCTTAGTCTTCCAGACAAACACCTTAACAGCTAAGCCTTCTCTCCAGCTACTGTTCAAGAGAATTTGTATTATTTTTCATTTAAGACTTTTCTGGGTGAATTTTACCCTCAGGCATCTTTTCCATTGTTTTAATGCAAAACAGTTGGCCCTGGCTTAATGGTGGCGGTCTGCTTAACAAGTGCAGCTTTAGTAACCTAAAACCAGTCTCTCTGCCTATAACTTCAAATTTGCTTGAGTTTTTCCTGTGATAAACCATACATCCTTCACATGTTTTTGTTTTATACTTCCACCAAGCACACAAGTCTATTACTTTTAAATTTAACCTGGCTCAAATACATAGGGCTTGGGCACAATACATCCAGCATTTCTGCCAGTACTCAAGTTCCAACAAGGTTCTTCACTTCCCCTTTTAAAGTTCATAAGCCATACATTCACACTCCACAATTGTGTCTCTGTATTTAACATTTCAGACTCTCATCAGAGTAGCCCATAAACTTTGCTTACCCCACTGTGAGGCTTCTCTACATTCCTCCTGTGCACAAGTTCAAAAGACCAAAATCCACATGGTCAGATTTGTCACAGCAATGACCCCACTCTCCTTACTAAATTTATAGTTTCAGTCAGCTTCTTTTGGGTGAGACAAACACCCAGCCAAAACACCCAACCAAAAACAGTGTGCGGGAAGCCTGAAATAAAACTTTTCTTTTGAATTTGAATTTTCCAGGGGAACACCATCAATGGCAGAAGAATTTGGCTAACTACCATTGATCAAAGCAGAGAGACACCATCAAATACAGCTTGCACCATGAACAGCCAGCACCAAAAAGAGCCAGAGCATCAACTTGAAAAGCCAAAACACCAATCTGTTCTTCATATACATAGGGCTGGACTCAGATTCACCTCTAGTAACACAACCTCTGTTACAGGGATCTGTTTTCTAGGGGTTCGAATTACTAGGTCAATTTTAATAAAACACCTGAGTCTATGAGGCCATACATTCAAATTATCACATTCACACCACCACACCGTCTAAAAACCGATAAAGACAAGTGGCCCATGTATTTGGAGTTAGCTTGCTGCTGCAGAGGGTCCTCCTAATGTGCTCATATTCTATTTCTCTCTTCTCCTCTGTCTTAAATAAATAAATATCTTAGAAAATATTTGAGTTTTTTTCCAAACTGATATTCAAATTTAAAATAATATTTTAGCTGTAGAAGGTGTTCTGTGAAGATATTTTAATAGGGTTAGAGAGACTGCCTAGCAGTTAAGGCACTCTGTTGTGAAGCCTAAGGACCAAGGTTCAATTCCCCAGAACCCACTTAAGCCAGATGCACAAAGAGTCATATGCATCCGGGTTTGTTTGTCGTGGCAAGATGCCCTGGTGTGCCCATTCTCTCTATCTTCCTCTTTCTCTCTCTCTCTATCTCTCAATAAATAAATAAATAAAATATTGAAAGATAATTTAATAAACACAGAAAAATAACAAAAAATAAACACTTATAATTTATAATTTCAATACTCTAAAATAAATGTTCATGATCATCTGTTTGATGCCAATTATTACTCTACTCATAGATTCATACACTTTTATTTAAAGAAGCATCAGAAAAATATATTATTCTGTATCCTGAAGTTGATTCTTGGCAATACATTATATCCTAAATTAATAATAATTCTCTTATATCATTGTCAATGACTATTCCATCATACGGGTAGCCTGGCATTTATTCATTTGAATTATTTTTGTTTATATTTCCACATATATATTTTCCATTTTAAATGGTGATATGGTTGATTTTTAAATAAATTTCAATTTAAGATGGTTTTATCTTTATACTTAATTGTAAAGATAACATATATTCCATAATCCTCCTATTATGATTAATTACTTTATAGTGGTATGTTCATCAAAATTAATGAACCAATATAGATACCATTTTATTGACTAAGGTTCATACTTCATTTAGATTTACTTAGACTTTCTCTGTTGTTCTTTTTCTGTTTGAAGAGCTCAGCAAGAATACTGCAAAAATTATTTTCTTCCCTATTTCTTACTGCTGTCTTTGGGTAAAGTTATTCTGTCATGCTCATGCTTAGGGTATGGAGAGTATGGTTAATTTGGGGAATCATTAAGGACATTATTTATTATTTTAATACAAAATAATATGAAGTCAGAGAAAAATAGCAAAAAAATAATTTGAAAAGAAAAATTCCAGTTTCACCTCCTATCGTGCATAACATGCTGCTATATTTCCTTCAAAATTATCTGTCATCACAAGTATGCATACACAAGCATGTATATCCCATGCACTGCATATATCCTACACACGTACTTCACAGGTTGAAAAGATTCTCATACTTAATACACACAAGAGTGCTCACTTATCAAGCACATGCTATTTTCATTTTTTGACTTGTTATTAAAGCAACAGATTCCATTGCTTAAAAGTATATAATGTATAGGCTGGAGAGATGGCTTAGTGGTTAAGCACTTTCCTGTGAAGCCTAAAGACCCTGGTTTGAGGCTCCATTCCCCAGTACCCACATAAGCCAGATGCACAAGGTGGTGCATGCATCTGGAGTTTGTTTGTAGTGGCTGGAGGTCCTGGTGAACCCATTCTCTCTCTCTCTCTCCCCCCTCTTTCTCTCTCTGTCTGTTGCTCTCAAATAAATAAATAAAAACAAACAAAAACTTTTAAAGAAAAGTATATAATATAGAGCCAGACTACATGGGATTTAGTCGAAGTGCTGCCATTTTCTGCCTGTGTGGTCTTAGAAGATTATTTAATTTCTCCTTGTCTGATATCATTCACATGGCAGGTGCCCCACTCTATCATTCTCTTCCACCCAGTCTTATTTGAGGCATATTCTCCTGTTCCTGGAAGTTATCATTTATTCTACTAAACCTGGTGATTCTCCTGCTTTATTCCCTAGAAGTCTTGGTTACAGAAGTGTGTAGCCATGTCCAGCTGTTTATCTATGTCCTGGGGTTCAAACTCAAGTTATCTTTCAGGCCCCTTCAATCCCACATGCTTGCACAGGATGTGATCTTAGCAACTGAGCCATCTCTCCAGAACATTGTGGTATTCATTTAAAATTGATGCTCATTTTTTTTGCTCTTCTAGGAAATACTTTATATTATTTTGTTTTTAAAAAGCCCACTTTTACCCATGTATAATGAGCATTTGTGAATTATTAACATGTACATTAATGTTCTTACATTTTAATATTAACAATACACATTGTCCAGCTACCTTGTACAAAGTTTCTACTAATGTGTATTCATGTCAGCAAGTTAGAAGAGTGCCATGTTTCCCTTCCCTATTTCTGAAGGTGTACTATAATTTATTTTAAAACACTTGTTTTGCTGGATGTGGTGACACTCACCTGTATTCACAGAGCATGGGAAATAGAGTCAGGAGGATCATGAGTTCAAGGTCAGCCCTAAAAAATAGTGAGTTTGGGCTGGAAAGATGGCTTAGTGGTTAAGGCACCTGCCTGCTAAGCCTAAGAACACTGGTTCCAATCTCCAGGTCCCACGTTTAGCCAGATGCAAAGTGATGCAAGAGCACAATGCCACACTTGCCCACAAGGGTGTGCATACATCTGGAGTTCCTTCACAGCAGCTGAGAGGCTATTGGCGCTCCCATTATCCATCTGTCTTCCTCTCCCTCTCTCTCTGTCTCTCTCTTTGTCTCTCTCCAAAAAAAAAAAAAAAAAGTGAGTTTGAGGCCAGCCTGGGCCACATAAAACCTTGGCATTTTTCTTAAAAAGCCCATTTTTACCCATGTAAAATGAACATTTGTGGATTACTAGCATGTACTTCATCCCAAACATTACTACTGAAGTGAAACATTGTCTTATTCTGTACATGGTAATTCATGGCAGGCACAGTAATACACACCTATAACCCCAACACTTGAAGGTTAGGGCAGATGGTGTGCATTTCTAATCTCTGAGATATTCCTTGATTTGATTAAGTTTATAATCAAGATTAAGCATCATGGATTGAAATAGTGAGACTATTTTGTAAATAGAACTGTAGTTATGAAATATATACAAATACATACAGGTTTGCATATTTATTTATTCATTCATTTTTTTTGTTGGTTTTTTGAGGTAGGGTTTCACTCTAGCCCAGGCTGACCTGAAATTCACTATGTAGTCGTAGGGTGGCCTTGAACTCATGACAATCTTCTTACCTCTGACTCCCAAGTGCTGGGATTAAAGGCATGCACCACCAAGCCCAGCTCTAGATTTTTATTTTTTTAAGTAAATGTTTTACTTTTAGGAAGAAATGGGGTTCATCTCAGTAGAATCCAGCATTTCCTTTTTGGAACAGTTAAGATGGTGTGATACATTAAAAGGGAATTTGGGGGCTGGAAAGACGGCTTAGGGGTTAAGGCGCCTGCCTCCTAAGCCTAAGAACACTGGTTCCAATCTCCAGCGATTCCAATCTCCTGGTCCCACGTTTAGCCAGATGCAAAGTGACACAAGGGCGCAATGCCGCACTTGACCACAAGGGGGCGCACACATCTGGATTTCGTTCGCAGCAGCTGAGACACTGCTGGCGCGCCCATCTCTGTCTTCCTCTCTCTCTCTCTCTCTCTCTCTCTCTCTCTCTGTGTGTGTGTCTCTCTCCAAAAAAATAATAAAAAATAAAAAGTTTTTTTTTTTTTAAAAGGGAATTCTGAATATCAGTTTCTCTTACATTCTTGAATATTTCCTATTGTCCAACAATTTTCTACAACTTAAAGAGATGAAATAACTATGGTAGCTAAGATGATGATATTCTAAATTTTGGGATGAGTTTCATGTCATTTATAAATGTTATCTAGCCATTTCATAGACTACATTAAATATTGAAAATTAAATTTCAAACAAGAATAAAGTGTAATTTTATCACTATAACAAATCTACCATTGTTCTACATAAATTAATAATTTTGTACTTATTAATGCCAAAAGTTAATGAGACGAACAATATAATATATTTATTATTTCCTTTTTAATATGAGAAAGCTTGAAGGTTTTCAATACCATTGAATTGTTTTGTAATCTTAGATAAAATCACTTAGGTAAAATAATTCAGTCAAAACGAGGACTGACTCAGTGATGTACATTTTGTCTGGCATCACTACAATTCCACACACACACATTTTAAAAAATCCCTGTTTTTTTGAGTGTGTAGATATAGCTTGTGAAGCTTATATGCATTATCATTGGAAGATGGTATTGGAAAGTTTAAATTAAATGTAGGACCAATATGCCAGAATTTTTCATAAACCTATGTGTAATAAGATTATCCTGCTGGGGAATCTACAGAAAATTATAGAAATTGGACTTTTCAGCTCTCTTTTCTATCTTCTTTATCGTACTGCTTTTGCATTAAATGAAGGAGTAGGGAGTATAACACAGGGGGAAGGGAGGTACAGGTGAAGGTATAAATCAGGAAACAACAGGAAACAGCAGACAGGAAATAAATCAAGTGTGGGGAATTTAAAAATGAGCACAAGCTATAAAAACTAAAAAGAAACCCACATTAAAAAGGATGAATTTAGTAAGAGCAAATACTGTACAGTAATAGGGAAAAGAAGACATCAAAATACATTATTTAGGTAGGTCATTATTATATTTGAAGTGATTATTCTTACACAATGCATTTACAGAACAAAATACCATTTTCTGTATGACGATTCATAGTAACATATCATCCAAGTTGTTTCCCAGAAGCAATGGAATTTTGAGCTTTAAAACACGGTAGAATACTATGTTTTGCCTCTCATTTATTTTTTAACTAATGGCTTTTATTGTCTGTCTATTCACTAAAATCAGCAGCATTTTTCATTTAAGATTTATTCTTTTGTTTCCAAATAATATTTTGGGGATCTCTTATCTGTTACCTTAAACACAAGCTGTCCTACATCAAGTTGTTCTATATTTTATGCTTAGTGAGTCAGTTCGTTATTAATGAAGACTGCTTGATACTTTGAAGCCTCATTTTAAGCTTCTCTTTAATTATCAGGCTCATGTTTATCATTCCCATAGAGTTAACTGGCTGACATTGCACTACTCAAAAACTAAGGCAACTCATAGGAAAACATCTGGTTCAGAAATTAAGATGATTCTTGTATTAATGCTTGGTCCAAAGACTGAGCAATTAAAATATTACATTATTATTCATCATTACACCTGCTTCTGTTTTCTGAGTTTTTGCACTCCCAACCAAGTGGTAAGAAGAAGCCCTTTGTGAACCCATATTTCATTTGTATCTTATTTCATTTTAAAATTGCTAAAAAGAAGTCAAGGTTCTTTTCAGGCCAAACTGCCTCTATAAATTTACCTTTAACTCCCTAATACCAGAGAATTTCAGTTTCCTTTCATCCCTGCTGCCTCCTGTCCATTAACCTCATTTTTCTCACAATGACACATAGATCTTTTCTTCTGGGGTCATAGGTACATCATTTATTATTCAACAATTACATCACGTTTTATTTTTGTTATATATTTACACAGTTCTTTAAACTTAGTGCAGTGAACAAGCACAATTGCAGTTACTGTATCTGGCTCTATTCTTAGCACTTTACAAATATTAACTCCTGAGCATTATTTTGAAACCTTATTCTTGCCTTTGCATCTCATTATCATTCCAGTATTGATTCTGTCTAGTTCCAGAAATAGCTCCTGTGATAAGATCCCTGACTGTTTTACCAAATGAATTATCAAGCATAAAACAGTAGGGAAACAGAATTCTAAACAGAAGATAACATGATTGTTTCTTTTTTCAATGAATAATACTTAGTTTTATTTTGCTTGTGATATAGATGTGGTACTAAGGAAAGGACTGTAGATAATATTGATAGTTACTATTTATAGAGTACATCCAGCTTTAAGCACTTTACATACATTATCTTTTATCCAGAGAACCAGTCAATGTGAATTAGTTATTATCAACTCCAGTTATAAATCAGACACCTAAAGGCCAAAATAGCTAAGCAAGTAGAGTCCTGAGTTTTATATAGCTGAATAGATTTTAAAGTCCATGTTATTTTTATTTGTAATAGGATTCATTTCAGAGATGTGAAAACTGAGGTTCAGAGAGAAATAAATATTTAATGATATCCAGACACAGACATCATTTTTATTACAGTTAACCATCTTGGCAACATTATGTGTAACGCATCAGGGACTTGCCAAGATCACAAAATAAGGGACAGAGCCAGTTTTCTAAATTTTACTTGTATGATTTTAAATCTTCATGCTGTTTGACCATTCAGATGTCTATAAAAGGTTGGCATTACATTAAATGAGTTTAAGTGATCTGTGGAGTATATATACATGTTGAAGACATAGCTAGCATGTCCTGCCTGGTATTTTACTGATGCCACTTCCAGGAAAATTTTAAAATGCTAAGGATAAATTTATGTATATGTGTACTCATGTTTGTGTTGTGGGTACACATGAGAGTATGTTAATGTGTGTGCTTCTGGATGCTTGTGTGTGGAGATCAGAGGGCAACCTTGGATGTCAGTCTCAAGGAAACTGGTCACCTCCATTGTGACAAGGTCCTTTATTTGCTTTGAATCATCCACTTGGCCTACACTTGCTGATCAATGAGCCTAGGCACCCTCCTCTCTCCAGGTCTCTAGGGCTGGGGTTATACAAGTGTGCATCACCATGTCCATCATTTGTACATGATGTCTTGGGTTCACACTCAGATCACCATACTGGTGATGCATGCAGCATGGTAACAATAGAACAATCTCCCCACCACCAGAATAGCATTTTTAAACAAATGTATTCAAGATATGTACATTGAAAATGTTTGAGGAAATCCCAGTATAGTAGGGCATGTCTATGATCCTAGCACTTGGGAATTGGAAACACAAGTATCAGGAGTTCAAGGTCATCTTTTACTATATACTGAGGCAAGGGCAGCCTTGGCTCCATGAGACTTTGTCTCAAATTCCAAAAGCAGGTCTATGGAGATGGTTCAGTGGTTAAAAGTACTTGCTTACAAGCCTGCTGACCTGGGTTCTATTCTCCAGTACCCATGTAAAGCCAGATGCACCAAGTGGCACATGCGCCTAGAGTTTGTTTGCATAGGCAAGCATTCCTGGTGTCCATTCTCCCTCTCATTTCTCCCTTCTGTCTGTCAAATAAACAAGCAAATAGATAATAAAAAAAGCATAAAATTTATAAGAAATAATAGTACACATATATAAGGACATGGTAGAAATTCTACAGAAACTGTTCATATGACTAATGTCTGGGAAATCAGATTAAATTACAATATATTTTATAGGTGAATTAATATGTAGGTTAATAACTTGTGCTATTATGAAACTTATACTAAGAGAACAATAAAGATTCCTTCTTAGGTGGAAGCTGAAATAAATGGACACAGAATATAAGGAGTAATGTGACTGTGCTCAAAGCTACTCCCAATGTACAGAAAATAATGTTATTCATCTCTAGGGCTTGGACTGGAAGTGGTGGGGGTGGTGAATCTATATTGTTGCAATGACTAAAAATGAAGGGGTAAAAAGATCCTAATTCTTTCCACCCTTCCCTTTTCTTTTTTCTGACTTCCAGCAGGCTACCATCTTTGTATCTTGCAGTTTGTCCTTGATTTTCAAGGTCACTGGCTTTCATCTTTCTAGTGAATGTTGTCCAGTATCAGGAAGCAGGATGAGGCACAAAGCACTGTTTGTCCTTGGGCTTTATTCATCCTCTTTCTTTTTCCCTTTGGCCACAACTGATAATAGCTTTTCAGACTATTGTACTCATGCTATGGAAGAAAGCAAGTGAAGTTTTAGGGTGCTAGTGCTAAGGAAAGACTGGAGTAACCTTACTTAAAGAATGACAAGTTATGCATCCAAGAAACATTCAAAGAAAATGAGTTTGTGAATAGATTTATTGCAATTCAAGAGCAAATGTCAATTCAGAATTAAAGATGAAACAGCTATGCATGTTATGTCTCTGAGCACTTTGTTGGCAGACAAAAGAACGTCTGGGTGAATTTTGTCAACTAAGGAAGCTTAGTCTTTATTTAAGGATGAACCATTTCCAACAATGTTCTCAATCAGTTTTGTTCAAACAGACTTTCCAGTAATAAGTGTAGGTTTGCACATTTATATTTTCTTTTTCATTGCATCTGCAAAATACAACTTCGAAAGCATCATTTTTGTAAGGCCATTTTTTATATGAAAATATAACAGCATGTGTCTGCCAGGAAGCCCATGGCAAAATTGTGGAAGAGCAAAGTTTATTATCTTGAGTGGATAACCTCCCACTAGCCATCCAAAAACTCCATTTAGCAGGGACCATTCTTAGTCTGATTGAAAAGAATCAGACAACTTTAGTCACAGTCGCATTAATGTGTGAATCACTCAATGTGATAATTCTCTTTGAGAAATTTACATTATAATAGAAAAATTACTAAAAATATTGTATAAAGGTAACTGCAAACACAGAAGACTCAATGTGTGACCATTTTATCAACACCACTATGGGGGCAAGGGTATGACTCTATGTGTACATTTAAATTGGAAGAGTGGTCATAGTCATGGAGGTATTTCTCAATGACAAGACACTACAGTTTCTTCCTAACATGTAATTACGAGGCTGGCTCTGTCAATTGTTACTGTAGAACTGGATGACTCTGCTGGTTTTTGATGATGGAGTGTTAAGTGATTGTGGTTCTTTTGCCAAATCCTCATGCTACTCAAGACATGTATCAGATAGAAACAATTCTGCAAAATTTAAAGAGGTATGATAACAGTAGAACTTTCTTGATTGTTTATTGTACCAGGCATCTTACTAATATGATTAGATCTTCTAAATCACTTAATCTCCATAGCAATTGAATATGGAAATTGAGTTTCTGTGGGAGTAAGCAACTTACCCAAGGTCACTCAGCAAATGTAGGTGATAGTAAATATTATATTTATAATCCTTTTTTATTATTTTAGAGAGAGAAACAGAGAGACAATTTGTGTTACAGGGTCTCAGCCACTGAAATCGAACTCCAGACAATTGTGCCACCTAGTGGGCATGTGCGACTTTGTGCTTGCCTCATTTTTTCTGCATCTGGCTTACATGGGATCTGGAGAGTCAAGCATGGGTCCTTAGGCTTTGCAGGCAAGTGCCTTAACCACTAAGCCATCTCTCCAGCCCTATGATTATAATCTTAATAACATTTAGTACATTCCATATCATTTAAGTAGAAGGGAACTGGTATACTGAATTAAAAAACAGTGACTTTCTTAGGAGAGCTTTGAAAGTTGATGGAAAATTGCAATTTATACTCAGGTCTTCTGGTTTTTCCATTCCCACAATATCATTTGTATGTTTGTTTTTTCTACCCTATTAAACTTTCCCTATATTTCTTGTACTTTATAATCTGCAAAACTGAGATTAATAATGGTGAAAATAGTGAGGATAGATGGGGTACCTGATGCAAGTATAAGAGTAACCCTGATGCCAAGAGTTACCAACTAGAAAGCAGTAAATAGGAAGGGCTATGAGGAAAGTGTAACTTATAGAAAGAATTTGGAAGTTAAAAGACTTTAGATAAAAATAAGGATCAAAAGAACATTCATGAAACAGATGGCATTTGAGCTATAACACTGCATAACCAGATCTTGCTTCACTTTAGGATACAATAAAGCTGATGAATAAACAAAAAGTGAAGCAACCAATTACAAAGGCGTCAACACAGCCCAAACATGATGTGCAATGGGAATAAAGAAAGTAGAGATGGAACTTGACAGGTAGCAAAAGTAAGAAAAGCATCATTACTTGCCAAATGTCTATCTATGGGGAATACGGAGAAGATAGAACCAAAATCTACTCTAAAATTTTAAGCCAGATTGACCATTAATAATAAAAATAAAAACAGGTCTGGAGAGATGTCTCAGTGGATAAAGGCACTTGCTTGCAAAGCCTGATGTCCAGAGATCGATTCCCCAGTATTCACGTAAAGCCAGATACACTAAGTGGCACTTGCATCTGGAGTTTGTTTGCAGTGGCAGGAGACATACCCATACTCACTCTCTCTGTCTGTCTCTCCCTCTTCTCTCTCTCTTTCATTTTTTGTCTCTCTTCCTGTATCTCTCAAATAAATAAACTATTAAAACAAAATAAAATATATAAACAACAGGTAAATCAGGAGGAAAATACAAAAGAGAGTATGAATCCCATATAGTTGCATGTAGGACATCTGGAGGCATATATCCATAAAAAAACACGTAAAACTTGTTCCCAGGTAAAAAGATACATGGGTAAGTTAGAAATAGTTTTTGGATAAGAATGGATGCAATTTTTAGGAGGAGGGTAAAGAGCAGAGAGAGTGTTGGAAAGGAGAGTACCAGAACATAAACAAAAGCAAATAGAACTGAACCCTGGAAAATATGATATTTGTAAATATGATAAACTTGACAGATTTCTAAAGTTACTGCTTTGTAAATCTTCACTTGATCCTAGCCAAAAGTCTGAGAGATAATTATAAATTTTTACAAATGTAATCCTTGAACTTCCAGAACTGTTCAGATACTGGCTTGACTAAATTTTATAGGAACCACTAATCATCTGTGACACAAAATCTCATTTCACTACTCAGATCTACCAAATAGCTCATTTATATATCTCAGCAACCTTTGATACCTTCACCTGAAATCTGACTCAGAGCAGTTGCAGTTTAGCATGGGGACTATTCTGTTTGTCCCTTTGTACTGGGGGAATTAAGATATGAGAGAACAACTGAGTATTATTCCCTGCCAAGCTACATATTTTCAAATGTGCCTTTCAAGAATTATTACTGAGAACAAGGTAAGGAACAGGGCATTGATTGAGACAAAAGAAATATGAGCCCATTTCACATTGATGGGTTTGATGCAATGAAGGCTTACTTTCTCAGAGTTTAATGTGTGGAGTTGGTTGAGTCAGTGATGATTTCTATACTCAGGACAAAAAGTAGGCCCTATGCCTACTGTGGTTTTGCAAAGGATAGCCACTTTGCTTTTTACACAATAGAAGAAGAGTAAGCTTTAAATGACTCGGAACAGTGTCTGCACAGTTCCCCCTCTTTTTATGGATAGATTTCCTTTGAGTCTTTATTATTAGCCCTATGTGGTTTGCACTTCATATTGTAGTCTTTTGGAGTGGTACAGCACTCTAACTCTTAGGAATAAAGGTTCAGGTATATATCAAGGTATAATCTCTACTGTGTAAAGTAAATGGGATTTTCAAGGTTATCTGTTCTATGTGATTCAAAAGACATTTTATTTAGTGTTTAGTTAAACTCTTGTTTTTGAAAGAAGACCAATTACCACTCAAGGTTATAGTATGTCTAATTGGAGAGCAAGAGAGTTTTACTTGGTAAGCAATTCCTACATGGCATGAAAGAAATAGAGCAATAAAAAAAGACAGTAAGGGAAAGAAATTAGTTTGAAAATGTCAGCACCCTAATTAAAATAAAAGTATTTAAGCAGCCAGCTATAGAGTAAAATTGCCTATTTATTTGATAATTGTGTTTTATCCTTTTAATTAAATTAAATTATCACTGATATCAGGCCTCAGTATATATTGACTATATGGTTTGTGACATATATATCTCTATATATGTACATTTAGATGTTTGGAAATTAGTGAAACTGCTTCATTGATTATATTTAAATAAAGAATTTTCTCAATTAGAGAAACCAAGCAAATATATATTAGTTGAATACAGACATTAATAATTCAAAAATATGTACATACAACACACACACACATATATTACATCATTTTTGAGAATTAGAACAAAGGAAAAATCAATCTAATATCCTTCAAAATTGATGGGCATTTAGTTTCATTTTATTTGGTTTTACTTTTGCTTTAAAAGTATGTCACCATAAAAGCCTTCAATAAAAGTCATGTGAAGAAATGACAGTACAAACTAAATGTTTATCCATGTTTTCCTGACCTCAACATCCCCTTTAAAAAATATAAAGCCAAACTTCTATCTCTCAACTTTGTCTCTCATATCATAGGGGGAGATTCTCAAGAAGAGAATGAGATTATCTGAAGGGAGGGATGTCAAATTTTAAGTTGAAACCTCGAGAAAGATAGCTAAAATGTAAATGTGAGAAAGCTCCCCCAGAGAGATTCTAATATATCGATCCTCTTGGATAGAAAATTCTCATCCTAGAAGGTATCCATGACAAACTATAAAGAAGCTAATGATTCCTGTACTTTTAGAATCAATATTCTTTTTAACACAAGGGAATAAAAACCCACAATCATAATGAATCTGAATAACTGTGAGATTATAATTTGATATCCATCCTGTATATGTGTCAGTAGGCAAAAAAAGTGACTTTGGATATCCTATACAACTAAATGAATAAGGCATCTAAAGCACATTTCTTCTCACACTTTTTAAACAATTCATCTAACACATATGCAAGTATTTTTTATTGTGTGTATGTTCATGTATGGATATTAATGGAATTATCTCCATATTTTCAGCCTTGGAAACATGAGTTATGACTTGATATGACAGGAACAAGAAAAATACATAGAATACTATTCAGTTGGAGAATAGGGAGCAGTTAGATAGCAAAGCTTGGTGGTAGTATCTTAGATGTGAAATCTATTACAAAACCTAGGAGAATTGGGTAAACTAGGATCACTATACTACAGCTGAATAACACTAAACTGATTCCTTGCTTCTGAGAATTTGAGGGATTGGCTATTTTATAGGTCATGATAAAGTAGTCAGGAATCTGGGTATGGCTTATGTTTAATAATAAAAAAAAAACTTTACTAGTTTATACTGATTTAGTTGATCTACTTATAACTGCTCAACACAAAAGCTTTGTCTTGTTTTATCAATTGGAGTTTTTAATCCTGAGGCATTATCAAAGTAAGAATCAAAGATTGACTCATCTCTCCTAATAGCAAGGGTAGAATGATTTATCAATGCTTTATCAATCTGCATATGCCTAAGTCAACAACTGAAAATCACACGATCTTCCAGGCTTAAGTAAACAACTATGAACCACTCTGGGCTATCTCTGATCCCTGATGTGGTATTTCTGCAGTTCAGAAACTTGCAAAGGTTTGCTTCATTTCCCTAAAGATTTCATGTTGTTTTGTATAGATTTTCACAAAGGACAGTGCCTTAAGCAAACATGTATTTTGCACATATTCATAGAGGACTTGTTTCCATAGACTACATTAATAAATCAGAAAGTTTTTGAACTTTCTCACTAATGAGTTGTTGACAGACAGATCAATTGGCTGACCTTTAACTAAGAGGATGAAGGACCAAGAAGCCAAACTATTTAATTTTTATGTGTAGTCATCTATTTAGGTGAAAAAATGCCCAGAATCACCTTCCCAACAAGCTGGGAAATAGCAGAGAGATGCAAATATGGCTTGGACATTGTACAACATTGCGTTTGTGTTGTCTGGGATGACCACTTAGCAAAGAAAATAATAAACTATGAGGAACCACAGACTAAAATGCCTAATGTGACCAAAACTGTTGAACAAGAACTAATATTTTTGAGCATTTGTATTACTTCACCTATATCATATAAGTTATTACCATTTTACCAATGAAGAAGGCAAATCAAGAATGAGTAAATAACTTGTTTTCAAATATTGACACATCTAGTAACCAAGCTTAAGATTTTAGTAGGGTTATTTAGCTGATTCAGAATCCAGCATTATTATCCATTACACAAGCAGTTGTTCTTATTATCCACAAGAAGAGTAAAGCTGACTTCACCTTCATATGTTAAAGGTGAGTTACACGTCTTTCTTAGGCCTTTTGACATTCAGAGATATGCCATAAGACAAAGGAAACATAACAAAGATTTCCACACAGAGAACAAAGATAGTATACTATAGATGGGGTGCTTGTTGCACTCTGCATTTCTTGCATGGAAATCCATTTGCTAAGGTTTTACCTCTGTCTTGAGCAATGATGACTACCAGAAAACTTTTGCATTCTTCAGTAGGTGAGTGTGGTTATGAATCAGTGTTGTTGACACATTCCCAAAATCTTCTGTGATAAACTTATAAGTTTTTCTATGCAGCCAACATCAAATCAATCAGTGAGTCCATGATGAATCATGAAACACATTTGTTGACAAATAAAACCTTGTGTTCTGTGCCAATCAATCCAAGTGTGCCACCACTGTTCCAATTGCCAACCATGAAATATTACTCTGAAACATGGAATTTATGGTTGCAAAGAGCCAGTATCAATCTAGTTATCTTGCTGCCTTTCAGCAGGTGCATCTTGCTATTCAGCAAGCATATCCAACTGTATTGATTCCAAGAGTATATCCATCTTAGCCTTAAACTCATTCATGCTGCCTGCTCTGAATATATTTTGTACTGTGCTTTTCCTAAGACCAATAATTTTCTTGAAGATGGGACATTTTCCAACACTAAATATAGTCCACACTTTTCTATGCATTGACACCCAGGCTTCTCCTTCTCAGATTGTTTTATAAATAATAGGGACAGAGTAAGATACTAGACCTTGGTGTAAATATTTATAAAGGGAAATGTTTTAGCTCAGAGAAAGAATGCATCAAACACTTAAAAATAAAGCCATATAGGAATAGCTAATTGAATTCAGATATTTTATGCAAAAATTTCAAATCAGAAAAATGCATCATGTAAAAAATAGTTAATAGCTGATAGGTATAGTAATATTCCCATTTATATCAGAGGTATTTTCTTCTTTATAAAATATTAGTTAACTGTCATTTGCAAGATAAGTATGCGAGTGGTTTATTCTGTGTTGTCAATAATATTTCAGTGCAATTTCAGGTGATACAATGGTACCATAGACTACTGTTATGTATTTAGCTTTGCAAAAAATGGGACTATAAAAGAATGTGCCGAGCCTAAATAATGCTCATCATATTTCTATTTCTTTTCAAAGTCTACAGAGGAGGGTAGAGTCTTATAGTGACTAGAGTATCACTTTGCTCTCCAGTGATCACTGTGGCAGGTAATAAAGAGCTTTTAAACTGTTTTTGCTTCTTCTGTGCAGATCATTTCACTAAATTTTGCTGACACAATGTACACCAAACCAATTTAAGATCAGACTAACCTGAAGTACTTGATGGGTTAGTTTTTCTTTAACTCAGAGTGATAGGGACACTAATTTCCATAATACTTGTCATAATGGGATAGATATTAGACCAATCACAAATATATTTGACACATATGATTAGCAATTTATCAGGAGTAGTATTTTACATTAAAAAATTGTTTCTATGTTTTATAACTGGAGATCATACAGAGATGTATACAGCAGCTAAAGGGATTCATGAACATGGTGCTTATATATATAAGCTGTGAATTCAGCAAGTGTGTATGGAGGCTTCTTTTGGATTGAGATATGTGATATGGCACACAGCAAAGCATGATGTGTTATTTCTGTGTGATTGCCTCCCCCCAGACACACATAAACATACAAATTCAGCCATGATCATCCACCTGGGATTTGACCTTCCCTATTTATTTTCTATGAGGATTTTTGTCCTGGAGACAGTCTGCTGGTGCTTCAGATAAGCACATTCTAAAAGGAGCCCGTCATTATTCTCCAAAACCAGCTCCTCTCAAAAATGTGTTTGCAACTTTGATTTCACAATTTTTTTGGTTTCTAGGTTGAAAATCCTAGAGACATCATTTCACATCTGATGTTGCTATTTAAATCACATTTTTAGTTAACATACAAAATAATGGATTTTGGCTGAGGAAGTGCTCAGATGTTAAAGCCACTTGACAGCAAAGCTTGTGAGACCAGAGACCAATTCCCCAGTACCCACATGTGGTGGTTAGTATCAACTGTCCTCCATAAACTCATGTGCTTTGAATGTTTAGTACCAGCTGTTGACAACTTGGGAGGTAGAGCCTTGCTGGAGAAGGTGTGTTGCTGGGGGTGGACCTTGAGACTTATTAGCCCTTAGCTTGCCAGTGTTAGCTTGGCTCTCTCTAGCTGTAATGGTACACCTGTTGTGGCAGAGGTGATATTCAGCCTCTGCTCATGCCATGTTTTCCCTTGCCATCATAAAGCTTCCCTTCAAGACTATAAACAATTAGATGATTTCCTCCCATCAACTGCTTTTGTTTGGGTGTTTTTTTTCCCCAGCAATGAAAAAGTAGATACAATACCACATAAAACAAAATAAACAATACTGTGAATGTGTCTGATATTTGATTTCAAAGGCAAACAGGCCCTGACATACCATATTCTTTCTCTGTGTGTATGTCTCTCAAATAAATGAAAATATTTAAAAAATAATAATAATACAAAACAAAATATTATTTTTCATTATGACATTTTCATTTATGTAAATCATTTGTTCATATTCACCAGTCATTACTTTTTCCTTCCCTTTAGTCCCTTTCCAAAATTTCCTCTTTCTTTTCTTCTCCCTCTCTTTTCTTGTCCTCTAATCTCTTCTCTCCTGTCCTCTCCTCTTTTCTTCCATCCTTTTGCTCTTTCACTTTTCTCTATTTCTCCCTTGCTCATTCTTATTTACTTTTGCTTTCTCCAGATATATATTCTGATTTCATTAGAGAAATACTACATCTGAATTGATGAGCAATTTTGTTCTTTTATCCTACCTTCCAGACCTCAATATATGCCATGTCCTTTCCTAGCCACCTTTGTTGCTCAACGTAGACTTTGCCTCTATTTTCTGTTTTTCTTTGTTTTCCTCTTTTTATCCTCCCCCCGCCCCCACTGTATGCATGGAGGTTAGAGGACAACCTCAAGTATTTCATGAGGAACACCATCCACTTCCTTTGAGAAGCAGGTCTAGTTGGGTACTTTGCCTAGCTAGTGAACCCTGGGGATTAGCCTGTTTCTGCCCTACAGTGCTGGGATGATAACTGTGTGTCACAACATCTGGCTTTACTGGCTGACCTAACTTCCCAGTCCAAACTTTTGCTCTTTTAAAAGAGCTCAATTTCAGTCAGATGTGTTTGTTTCACATGGCTCCTTGAGCTTACCTATTCCATGGTTTATGTTCACTGTGGTTTTCCCAGCAATAGCCCCTTTATGTAGTTATTACTTAATAAATGCTTGACAATGATGAAGTTTGTTAGCCTGTTCTCCTAAACTGCATTGTCAGAATAGGAGAAACCTTATTTTCTTTAACATTTCCCACAGGCCTGAGTGCATAAGGAGATACTTACTAAATATTTGCTGTTATTTGAAATTTTATAATTTAATGCTGCCCCTTGTCTACACTTAAAACTTTAGTTATGTTTTGATGTTTTCAAAATACAATTTAGTGCAAATACTAATCTTGGTGGAAGAATAGATGCTTGAGAACCAGTATTTCTATTTGCCAAGAATATAATTGTATTGGTGATAGTGGAAAATTGAAAACAGTGTTGAGGGATTTTGATTATTGTGAGACAAAAATCATATCAACCGCATACTCTGAATAAGAATACTCTTGAGTGACTGTATCTGCAAAAATTCTTGTATAAAGTTTAAAGCGGATAACACAGAAAATGCCAGAAATGCACCTCATCCTATATACTTTTAAAATGTCTGACATTGTGTACATCCACTCAATCACTACTAAGAATACTGTGGATGAAAATCTTCACAGTCCATTATCAGCGTTATTTTGGGGGCAACAGATATGTGCACATTTTCATCACTCAATCAAAGCCAATGAACATATCAGACATTCTCAATCTTAGAACAATTTTTCTTGGCGTTGTGAGTACAATGATGTTTCAATATGACATTTTGTTTCAATTGTTCATGAGAAAGTGACTCTTCATGCTATGATTATTGAACTGACATGAGCAGTATCCAGCCTTTGAATCAATGAACCACAATAAAGGTAGTGTTAGGTTTATGAAGGTAGTTTGAAATGGCAAACTTAAGGCTCAGTGATGGAAAAATATAAAACCAGGCCAGTCCAATGATGGGTGCTGTATTATTATTATTTTTGCCTGAACACTAAGTATTCAGGATTAAGTAATGGAGAGAAGTTATCTTCAATATATGCTTGGGAAAATTTGGTGAATTTAATAAAAATGGATCAGCAATATATCATAAAATATTTACCTACCTTCATACTTACATGAGAATATTCATTTTAATCATATATATATATATATATCTTCTTCAGGAACAAGATCTAGGTACCATTTTATCCCTATTGAAAAGATTATTTATTAGAAGCATTACATCTTGGTATTAGACATTGTTTTCTGGTTTATGATATAAATATTTTCTACTCAGTTATATGAATATTACTTTTAAGTACACATACATGGATACAAATACATGTGGGTGGACACTAATGTGTATATCAATATCATATGTGTTTAGAAGAGAACAAAAATATCTGAGAACCAATTTTTGGAGATTGTGTGACCTGTGCAGCAGGGTCTTAAGTCTAACAAACACACACTCACCACACTACTACTACTATGACTAGTACTACAAAGCATAAGATGACTATAATCATAACCTATTTTGCAAAGGGAAGATATAGTCCATTAAATGAGGTGTAAATACTTATCCAGAATAATTTGTTTACTGAAAAATTATTCTACTTTCATATTTTGTTCAAAATCTTACAATGATTTGCAATTTAAAATAAAATAAAAAAATTCTGTACCAAGACACATAATTTTAGTTTCTGAAAATAGTGCTAATCTATATCCTTAATTTTATATGTCTACTCTATTTTTTTAGCTTTTAATACAAAGTAAAGACTCTCAGAGTTTATGTGCTAATCTCTCATTCAGTTCCTACTACAATCCTCATATTAGCAATTATTGCCTTATTTAATATACAAACAAACTGCATCAAATTGCATGGCATCAACTATTATACAATATTGTTCTCTCTTGGAAAATCTATTTGAATAATTTTCATTTCTATATTATGTGCTCTCCTTTTAAGTATCAGATTAAAAACTATTAAAAAATTCTACAAACTTAGTTTTTTACTCCACTATATTTTAGTCTTATTTCTAATTCCATAGATTTTAAAGCCTGTATTATCATGTACTCTCATAACAGGCTAGTGCCACTGCCACTGTAGATAAATGTGTTGACCTTGTTGATGTTCCTTCCTGTCGCAGGGAATTGAAAGCCCAGCTGAGAGCAATTACAAGCAATATTACTACCTTGGCAGGAGCTGTCAAGACTCACATCACTGGTCAGATGCTGGATATGTGAATGCTGAATGACAACAGGATATTTCCAATCATCTTTAGAAAATGGAGAAAGTCATGAAGTTCTGAAAGCCTTTATTTCCATGCTTTTATGAACAGTGCAAATATAGTATTGCATATATTTATGATGGACTATATATATGCTGTGTATATATGTATATGTGTGTGTAAATGTATGTATATCTGTGACTTTGTGTGTATGCTCATGTTTGTATTTCCCTGAATTCATACATAATGTTATTTCCCAATTACAAAAGAATATAACAGACCCATACATTCTAAAACCAATATAGTAAAAACGCATTTATCGAGAATGCAAAATACAAAAATTGTCCAATGACTTAAATTTAGTATATAATCATATAGGAAGTTGTTGAGGTATATTATAATAATCTCTAAGAGAGTCATTTATATTTAAAAAGTATGTCCACCATAACTCCAGATATTTCTCACAATCAAATTATTGAACATTTTTTTCTTTATGATTCAGGGTATACACCATCATATATGATGCTGAAATTATAATTGTGTTTATTTGTTTATCCTTCACTAATGGTATTGAAGAAACTTTTGAATACAAGTCAGCTAATTAGAATAATCCATGACTCATTGTTTTCTTTTTCTTTTATCTTTTATAGTTGTTTCTTTTTTTTTTTTGACACAGGGTCTCCTTATTCCAGGCTGCCTGTGAAATTGCTATGTATCCTAAGAATGACTTGGATTTCTGATTTTCCTATTTTCCAGAGTCTACCTGCCAAGTTCTAGGATTACAGGTGGCTACCATGTCCACAAAGCATTTACAAGTGTTCTGAGGATCAAGACTCAGGTCATTCTGCATGCATGATGTGGTGGTTTGATTCAGGTATCCCCTATAAACTTAAGTGTTCTGAATGCTAGTCTCCCCAGCTGACAGCAATTGGAAATTAAAGCCTCCTGGAGGTAGAGCATTGTTGGGGTTGGGCTTATGGGTATTATAGCCAGCTTCCCCTTGCCAGTGTTTGGCACACGCTCCAGTTGCTGTTGTCCACCTTATGTTGACCAGAGGGTAATGTCCACCCTCTGCCCATGCCATCGTTTTTCCTGCCATCATGGAGCTTCCCCCTCAAGCCTGTAAGCCAAAATAAACCTCTTTTTTTCCCACAAGCTGCTTTTAGTCGGATGATTTCTGCCAACAATGCAAACCTGACTGCAACACATGACAAACACTTTATCCACTTAGCCATCTACCCAGGACAATATTATTTATTTATTATTACTGATTATAAAGTCCACTGTCTTGCAAAAATAGAAAATGAGTGCTTGAGAGATTAATGGGTAAGCTTTAATCAGCATAGCTATCTACTGAAGGAGATTTATGTAAATTGTCCAAACTATCATTCCAAGTTATAGAATAGGGACTTGGACTATGCTACATAGTCCTAGTGTAGCTTCTGCACATATCAAGAAGGTGATTATTATGATGTGGAGACGTACATTGTGACCTAAGCCACTTTAGGAAAGTATAGAGGACAAAGCATGTGCAAATATTTTTTGCCTATAGTCATATTACATAAGTCCAATTATAAAACAGATTTAATATTAAAAATAGAGTACATTTTTTAGTTTAACAGCTTCAGGAATATTTGGGTCAATCTCACTACAGAATGTAATCATTTTCAAAGTTTCCTCTTTTTCTTTTTTTTTTTTTTTTTTTTTTTGAGGTAAGGTCTCACTCTAGCCCAAGCTGACCTGGAATTCACTCTGCGTTCTCAGGGTGGCCTTGAACTCTTGACGATCCTCCTACCTCTGCTTCCTGAGTGCTAGGATTGAAGATGTGTGTCATCATGCCCAGCCAAGGTTTCCTCTTTTATTAACAGTAAAGTTCTTTTGAAAACTCATTGGTCTCTTCATTGGTAAATATCTATATGGACTTTCTCTGAATTATTTTATAAGTAAATTGTAAAGTAATTATTAGATAGTCATACTAACATCCAGGAAAGTTAAAATTGAGGGTGAATTTTTATGTTAATTTCATGTCTCTAATTTTATCTGGTTCTTACATATTAAGGAAACATCTGCCATTTAAATATTGTCCATAATGGCTAAGCATGTTTGCTTCATCACCTGCCTTACTAAATTGTACACCTTTCTGGAGCTTTCCATAAAATGGATGTTAAGAGTTAGACACAGCTGTAACACATGATTTGATTAAAGCACAATTATTTAGATCACATGACATACACTCCATATTTTCCTTACAAAATGAGATATTTTATTAGTTCTATTACCGCCATTGGTTTCTGAGTAATAATAAGACAAACATTTAACTGAGATTGTTTGGCCCAATACTTAATATTTTCTATAGTCTTCAGAAAAGTGATTTTTTTTTTGTAGCCCAACAGTTGACAGAGTAAAATAATCCATAGGGTTATTTTGACCTCAAATATTTTGTGATTATCTACAAAAATAAAGATATTTCTTTAACTGAAAGATTACTGAAAATGTACCTGTCCACCTGGATTATTATCTAACTGACCTGAAAAAAGCAGAACATTTTTTTTTAATTAAGGAACTAGTGTATCAAATGAAAACAAAAAGGGAAAGATTTTCTACACGTTTTTGGTTAATAAACAATATTTATCAAGGAGGTGAAATAGATTTCTATCTTTAAAAAATGTATTTATTTAATTCTGAGAAAGAGTAAAAGAATGGGTGCAATAGGGCCTCCAGATGCATGTGTCACCTAATGCACCTGGTTTTACATTGGTACTGGGGAATCAAACCTGGGTACTTCGGCTTTGCAGGCAAGTGTCATAACCACTAAGCAATCCCTCCAGGCCCAGATTTTGAGCTTTTAAGCCTACATAAAATTAGGAGGTATTAAATCAATGTATCATTCTTTAAAAAAAAATCAGCAGATTGATTAGAACATAATCATCATTAAGCAATAAATATTTATAACTTACAAATTCACACCTTTACATATATATGCAAATTTGAATTATGAATCCCAATGTCAATGTAATTATATATCCACTGTTTTAGTTACCTTTATGTTTCTGGCACAAAGCACCTGACTAAAAGTAGCAGAAAGGAGAAAATTATTTATTTTTGCTTACACTTGAGAGGAAACTTCTTGATGGAAAGGGGAAGCATAGCATGAGAGAAGCTGGACATCACTTCTGCCACAGCAGGTGGAAAACACCAGCAAGAGAATGAGTTGAGCTCTGGCAAGGTAGAGCTGGCAATAACACCCCAAGGCCCTCCCCTGCAACAAACCTTCTCCAAGAAGACTCTACCTCACAAATTTCCACTAGCTGTGGACCAAGGATTCAGAATATATAAGATTATGGAGTCCATCTGATTCAAACCACCACACTATCCATTCCCAAAAAGTTTCTCTTTATTACCTCAGGCCTCAATTTTTATAAGTATCCACTGATATGCTTTCTTTCATTAATGAGTAGGTTGCAGTTTCAGAGTTAAAAATAATGGAATCACAGAGCATTTACTCTTTTGCCTATCTTTTTCACTAAGGAACATTGTTTTGAGATTTTCTTGGGTTTTAAACTGCATGAAGGTTTTGCTTATTTCTTATTTTTGAATAGCATTCCACTGTTCTCTACATTTATCCAAATTGTATTTCATAGTTGACTTACTTTACAATTTTGAGCTGTTTCTCGGTTTCATAATATTTTAAAAATCTTAAATGGAATTTTGTATGTACCTCCATATGGACATAGGCTTTCCTTACTTTCAGATTTAAAAAAAAAAAAAATGCTAAGATTGGAATTGGTAACTCTATGATATGAATATGTATTCCTTTAGGGATGTGTATAGACACTTATTCCTATGCCACTAACTGAAACTATTTCTTGTCTACTGAATTATTTTCACATTGTTGTCAAAATTAATTTATTAAGGGCTAGAGAGATGGCTTATCGGTTAAGGTGCTTGCCTTTGAAGCCTAAGGACCCAAGTTGGATTCCCCAGTACCAAGATAAGCCACATACACATGGTGGCACATGTATCTGGAGTTCATTTGCAGTGGCTAGAGGCCCTAACATGCCCATTATCTCTATCTATCTATCTATCTATCTATCTATCTATCTATCTATCTATCTATCTATCTATCTATCTATCTGCCTGTCACACTCTCTCTCTCATAAATAAATACAAAACCTAAAAGGTTATTTAAAAATTAAGTTATTAAAATATATGTGAGTGTATTTTCAATCATTCATTTCCATGTATATAGTTTTATGTAAGGAGAGAGAGAGAGAGATGGAGAATTGGCATGCAAGGGCCTCTAGCCATTGCAAACAAACTCCAGATGCATGTGCCACTTTGTACATCTGACTGTACGTGGATACTGGGGAATTGAACCCAGGTCCTTAGGCTTTGCAGGCAAGAGGCTTAACTGTTAAGCCATCTCTCCAGCTCTAGTATTGTAACTTTTTTCCTTCCATTTCAATTTTGTTTTTACTGTTTTATGACATTTGTATTTAAATATGAATTTCAGAGTCAGTTTGCCAACTTTTGCAAATGGTAAAATGGACATCAGTTAGAATTATGTTTAATCTGCAGCCCCATTGGGGGAGTGTGTGATTAATTTTTATTGTTAATTATATTGAATTGAGAAATTCCTAATGGGTTAGCCAAGCATACTTGTGGATGTGTCTGAGACAGCAATTTCTTGTCATTGTTATTTACCATCATGCATGTGATAAAGGTTTCTATATTTCCGTTTGTAATAAGTATTGTTTTTCTATTTTCCATTTCATTTATTTTCATGGACTGATTTTCACATGCCTCTTATATTTACACTGGAATTAATTAATTCATTCTTAAGTTGAACCTGAGGTTCTCGTTTGGAGACTTATTTTTTTCATACAGACATTTAATTGTACAATTTTCTGCTGAACACTAATTTAGAGGCATTTCACAAATAATCACTTGTTGTGTTGTTTTTTTTTACTCACACTCTTTCCTAATAAAGAGTTTGACTTCAATATGTGTCCTTCAATGTGAAATGCCCCGCCCCCGGCCCAAGCCTCATGTATTTGTGATCAAGGCTCATCTTCAATCCCCAGATGGTGGTTTGTTAGCTCAGCCCTACTGGGTATTCACTGGATTGCTCTCTCTTGGTATTCCCTGCCTCCCATTGATATGTGACAATGTGAGCCATCTCCCTACTGATGCCATGCTTTCCTTGCCATGAAGAAATTTCTCCTTAAGATTGTAAGCTGAAATAAGCCCTTCCCTTTCAAATATTGCATTGAGTTGGCTGTTTTGTCTCAGCAATGAGAAGATAAGTTCAGCCTGTGGAAATTAGTAATTTTTATGTTTTTTTTTTGAGGTAGGGTTATGCTCTAGCCCAAGTTGAGCTAGATTTTGCTATGTAGTCTCAGGATGGCCTCAAACTCATGGTGATCTTCCTACCTCTGCCCTCTGAGTTCTACAATTAAAGGCATGTGCCATCTTGCCTGGATAAAATTTTAATTTTAACTAATTCATTTACTGAGAATTTGTATGTGTAAAATAAGGTTTTTTATCACAATCTCTCCTATTTCCTTCTCTTATACTCCTTGTATTCCCACTGAACAACTTCTAGTTCCCCACTTCCATCCATGCTATTTTCATATCTTTGTTTTTTTGTAACACACTGAATTTAGTTAGGATAGACTTTGGCTTAAAATTGTTAACACAGTAATGGAAGAAAAGGAAAACATATATGTATGTTTAATTTACATAAGCAGGAAAAATATCTATTAACTAGTATGTCATGCTTATGTGATGTTCAACCACTGCAGCAGTTACCATCTCATTGCTAGGACAAAACATCTGATCAGTATAGCATAAGGATAGAAAAGATATATTTATAGCTTACAGTTTCAAGGGGAAGTTTCCTCATGGTAGGAGAAGAATGGCAGGAGCAGATGTCCATTCATCATATCTCCACAGCAGCAGGGAAGCAGAAAGGAGAGTGAGCTGAATGCAGAAAGCTGGCTTGGGCTATAACACTAAAAGGCCTGTTATCAAGGATATACCACTTCCAGCAAAACATTTATCTCCCTAAGGCTCTACCAGGTGGAGATTAAGACTGAGGCTTCATCAGAAATATATGAGAGTATGGGGGACAATTTACATTTAAACTACCACAACAAACAAATAGACCAGTTTATTTTCAGTGACCAGTGAGTTTATCTATATTTGTGTTTATGCTCTCTCCTAGCCAGTTTGGTGAGTCACACACCAAGCATGCCCCATATATATATTCATTAGTTAGATATATAATTTTGTGGCTTTAAAGTTATGTTGTTCAAAAGTCAAAAGATGCAACTTGCAACCAGGTTAAAATATTAAGAATTAAATGAGAGGTTTTATTTATTGCTATCATTTTTGACATTTCCATACCTGTATATAATATAGTTTGATCTTATTATTCATCCCTCTTCTTATAACTCTTATTCTTAAAAAAAAAAATTCTAGCAGAGCATGGTGGTGCACGCTTTTAATCACAGCACTTGGGAGGCAGAGGTAGGAGGATCGCCATGAGTTCGAGGCCACCCTGAGACTACATAGTTAATTAGTTAATTCCAGGTCAGCCTGGACCAGAGTGAAACCCTACCTCGAAAAACCAAAAAAAAAAAAAAAAAAAAAAATCTTATCCTATTGAATCCCTGTTGTAATTAGATTCACATTGCTGGGATTTACAACCAACCAGAGAAAGGTTATATGAGAAAATGACTTATTTCAGATTTACAGATTCCTGGGAAGTTTCATCCATGGTGGAAGAAGCTGTATCCCTTTCAGAGATCCAAGCAGAGAGAAACCATCAAACAGCCAGCACCACAACTAAGCATGAACTGCCAGACCTCAAAACTGCTCTCTATACAACTTTTTGCTGGAATCAAATCCTCCTCCAGTAGCATGCCCACCCCCATACCAGGAATCTGCCTGCTAGGGCTGAAGTTGCATCTCAGTTTCAATAATACACCTGAGTCTATGGGGCTATTGCAGTCAGGTTTGCATTGCTGGCAGAAATCACCTGACCAAGAGCACCTTGTAGGGAAAAAGGGTTATTTTGGCTTATAGACTTGAGGGGAAGCTCCATGATGGCAAGGGAAAATGATGGCATAAGAGGGTGGATATCACCTCCTGGCCAACAACAGATGGACTACAGCAACAGGAGATTATGCCAAATACTGGCAAAAGGAAACTGGCTATAATACCCATAAATCCTGCCCCCAACAATACACTGCCTCTAGGAGGTGTTAATTCCCAAATTGCCATCAGCTGAGAACTTAGAATTCATAAAGCCTAAGTTTATGGGGGACATCTGAATCAAACCACTATTGGGGCCATACATTTACATTATATGCAAACAACCACATTCTGCTCCTGGCCCCCATAGACTCAAGATCATATTACAATGTAAATAGATTTCAGTCCAATTTTAGTCATCCCCATAAGCTTTACCAACTTTAAGACTGTTCCAAGCCCCCCCCATTCTACTTTCCCAGCTTTTATAAGATCCCCTCAGTTAAACTAGGGCATCATGCATGATCAGAGGTTGTATCTTATTAGCTGTATAATTGGCAACCCCCACTGGGTACACCACTGGAGGATATTATTCTCCTTTTCTATCAATCATCATCTGCCACTAGCTACTCTGGAATATGTGGGTGTCTCATGAATTATACCCCAGTTCAAGAAGAAATATTGTCTGGCTCAGTCATGTTCAATAAACCACATTTTCTGTGAATTCATGAGTTTAATGGTCTTGTCTTTTCCAGAATACCACATTATGCAGCACTCCTTCAATATTCTGCTCTGACATTTTTTCTAACCCCTCTTCTGCAAGGTTCACTGAGCTTTAGAGGGTGTTGTTTAATGTCATTTTGTGAGCTGAGTATAGTTGGAGCTAATTTTTGGTAAATTTGCCAGTTAGGAACCTCTGCATTAATCTCTTCCCTTTACAAAAGGAAAAATTTTATCAGGACTTCAAGCAACACCATGTAAAGAACAAAGACATTCAGAAGGTAGTTTAGCATGCTTTCCATTTAACAAAACATAAATAGGTTCTCTTTCTAGAGCCTATGTCCTTTGTGAGGGGTTTTTGGCCAAATTTATAGTACCTGATATGGTTTCTCTCCTGTGGACCAGAACAGTAGGTTAAACCCATAACTTTCATGGCCATATTGTTCTAGTGGGAACATCTTGCCTGAAAAGTCAGTTGGGAAGTACACACCATTCACAGATAGGTATGGCTGTTGATGATTTTTATATCCAGCAATGAGCATAGAACCTTCTTACATGAAGACAGTTAATTTTCTTTCTTTTTAAAATATTTTATATATTTATCTATTTAGAGAGAGAAAGAAGCAAAGTAAGAGAGAAAGAGAGAGAGAGAATGGGCATGCCAGAGCCTCTGAGCCACTGTAAATGAACTCCAGACACATATGCCACCTTGTGCATTTGGCTTTACATGGGTACTGGTGAATCCAACCAGGGTCCTCTGGCATGTTTCTTAACTACTAAGCTATCTCTTCATCCCACAACAGCTAATTTTCAAGGAGGTCACTCCAACTTAGTTCTAGCTTGGTTTGTATAAGCTCTACAGCTGAAACATGTGGTATCATTAACATAAGGACTTACTGTCTAGTTTTAATGGGCCACCAAGTGCAATGGCAATGGCCAATATTGCTTTGGGATCTTATATTGGCTCCCTGACCAACAATTCATTGACAGGTAGCTCATTCCTATCCCTGGCATTTTATATTAATAACCTATGCAGCTTTATCAATCTATGTAGTGGACCTTCATCTAAACACCATTTTGAATACAATATTTTAAATTGGTTTACTAAGTAGTAGATTTCCATAGGGCTTACTCATGTATCCTTAGTTTGGGGGGAACCTCCCACCACTCCCTTCTTTCCCTAGTTCTCCCATCCTATCCCCTCTTAAACATTTCCTTTCCCACTATTAATTCTCTCTACTTTCATGTCCCATGAGTACTATCCAACCCCCACAACACTCCCCTCTATGTCCCTTTTTTAGCTTCCTGGGCTCTATTGACACTCACAAATCTAGAAATACAAATCTGAAATTCAAAACTAAGATCTACATTTGAGAAAGAACATGGAGCACTTTTGAGTCTCCATATGGGTAATCTCAGTATTTATTATATTTTCTAGTTCCATCCATTTCCTGAAAATTTCATAGCTGCATTTTTCTTTACAGCAAAATAAATCTCCATTGTGTATGTATATCACATCTTCAAAATTTATCCATCATTATCTAGATGAGCATGTCGGCTGATTAAATTCCATAGCTATTGTGACTATAGCAGCAGTAAAGGCTGGGGAAGTATCACTGAAGTAGAATAAAGAGTACTTTGGTTATGTACCCAGAAATCATCTAACAGGATCATAAGGTCATTATATTTTTAGCATTTTGAGGAACTTCCACATTTCCTTACATAATGGCTGAACCAGTTTCAATTTCCACATAGAGTGAATAAGAATCCTTCCTCCACAACTTTACCAACATGTGTTGTCATGGTTTTTAATGCTAACCATTGTGATCAGAGTGAGATGGAATCTCAAAGTAGTTTTAATTTGTATTTCCCTGGTGGCTAAGGAAGTAGAACTTTATATAAAATTAGTAGCCATTTGTATATCTTATTTTGTGAACTATTCAATTCTATAGCTCATTTTTGTTTGGGTTGCTTGTTTTCTTGATGTTTACATTTTTGAATCTTTGTATACACTGAATATTAATGCTTTGTCAGATTTTTCTCCCATTCTGTAGGCTGAGTCTTCTATTAACTGTTCCTGTGCTGTACAATTGCTTTGTAATTTCACATGTTCCTATTTGCCAATTGTTGATATTATTTCCTGAGCAACCGGAGTCCTTTTCAGAAAATCCTTACTTATTCCTACATCTTATATTGTACTCCATACCTTTTATTTTAGCATTTTCAAAGGTTGAGTACTACATTGAGGATTTTGATCCAATTTTCATTGATTTTTTTCAATTTTTAAACTTAAATTTAATATTTTTATTAGTTATCTATATAATGTGTATACAGCCATGATGGCAAAATCATTAGCCTTCTCCTTGTCCTCCCCCCTTGGGGATTGTTGGTCTTCCATTGTGGGGATAACCATCAGTTATGGGGGTGAGGCAATGTCTCTGTGCATGACCCAACTTATGGCTCTAACAATCTTTCTGCCTGCTCTTCCACAAATTTCCCTAAGCCATGTTGGGTTCATTTTAGGTCTATTTCAGTGATGAGATCATGGCAGTCTCTGTGTCTCTGGATATCTGATTTGGTAGGAGTTGAGTGTTCTCTGTGTCTATCTCCTTCACCACTGTGCTGATACCAGGTTTGCTAAGAAAGCAGCACTCTTGCTCATTGGTGCCCTGGTGATGTGCAATGGGAAAATTCTCTCCTCAGGTTCTGCATCCATCTGAAAAAGAGAAGAAAATTCTACAACAGAGAGTGAGGTCAGTGCAAGATACATGGATAACCACTATTGTTTTAGAGAGAATTAAATAGGTAGAGGCCCTCTTGTATCCCACTATTGGTGGGACCTTGATATTAGAGAACAAACTCATTTATTGGATATAGTTCTGACTTGTTTCCCAGTTCCAGGTATGGGTTCTGTTCCACTGAGCAGATCTGTTAGCCAAACCAAGAGCAGTTGGTAACCCACCATGGCTGTGTGTCACTATTGCACTTGTGTGAGCATCACATCAGGTTGATTGCTGCTGAGTAGTTTAGACCACAAGTTGCTTAGACAGATGTTGGTCATTTTCCCCCATTCACTCATGTAGCACCTTCTGGCACTAGACAAGCTAACATTCTGGGGACTGACTCTCTTCCATATTCCAGCAGGTCACTCCATGCTCAACAGCTCATTGTGGACCACATGCTGGAACTGGGAGTTACAGGTCAGTGCCAAGGGAAAAGAAGGAAGGAAAATATCGGTAGTATGAAAGAGAAACAGAGAGAGAGGGGAGAAAGAAGAGGGAGTGTGAGAGAGGAACAGGAGAAGGTTGAGGTTAGTCTTCATCATACCCTCTCCAGGCCCCTGTGATTCAGGTGTTCTCTCTAAGCACCTGGTGAATGTTTAGCCTTTTAGTATGTCTTTCAGGATACAGGACTTTGTGTTACCATACAATAAGCAGAGACATTAGATTACACAGAAAATGGGAGAAAATTTTTGCTGGATACATATCGGACAGAGGCCTAATTTCTAGAATCTACAAAGAACTCAAAAAACTAAACATTAAAAACTCAAACAACCCACTCACAAAAGGGGGCAGAGAACTGCACAGGGAGTTCTCAGAGGAAGAAATATAAATAGCAAATACACACTTAAGAAAATGTTCAACATCCCTAACCATCAGGGAAATGCAAATTAAAACAACTGTGAGATTCCACCTTACCCCAGTAAGGATAACAAACATTAAAAAAAATCTAATAACAGCAAATGCTGGTGAGGTGGTGGAGAAATAGTTACCCTCATTCACTGTTGGTGGGAATGTACAACCACTATGGATAGCAATATGGAGACTCCTAAAAAACATGACTATAGAGGTACTTACAGACACAGTTATTCCCTTACTGGGCATTTATCCTAAAAGTTCTAAGTCTCATATCAGAGATATTTGCTCAACCATGTTTATAGCTGCTCAGTTCATAATAGCTAAAAGCTGGATTCAAAGCAGATGTCCCTCATTAGATGAATGGATAACTAAGATGTGGTGTATCTACAAAATTCTACATAGGAGTAAGAAAACTGAAACAATGCAATTTGAAGAAAAATGGTCAAATGTGGAACAGATCATGCTCAGCAAACTCACCCAATCATATAAAGATAAGCACTGCAGGGTCTCACTCATCTGTGGCTCCTAACCTGAATTTGCCCGAGATGCTGACACACCTAAGAAATATTTCTAGGACTGGACAATAGGGATGGTAGGGAAGGAAGGGGAGGGACAAAAAATTGTACACAATTGGAAATGGTACCAAAAAAACCTATAACCTGTAATACATACTAAAAGGCTGAACCTTCATCAGGTGCTTAGAGAGAACATCTGAATCACAGGGGCCTGGAGAGGGTAGGATTAAAACTAACCTCAACCTTCTCCTGTTCCTCTCTCATACTCCTTTTCTTACTGTTCTCTTCCCTCTTTCTCTTTCACACTACCTATATTTTCCTTCCTTCTTTTCCCATGGCACTGACATGTAACTCCCAGTACCAGCATGTGGTCAACATCCACAATGAGCTGTTGATCAATGAGACCTACAAGGTTTACCAAAAGAAGACAGATTTCTGTCAGAGTACTTGATGACACACCAAAGGTTAATGGTAAGATCCTACTGCCAAAGACACCATAGGCTGTTGGATGGAACATGGAGTGACCTGGCTGGAATCTGGAAGAGACAGTCCCCAGACAGTTAGCTTGTCTAGTGCCAGAAGGTACTATATGAGCGACTGGGGAAATTGACAAACATCTATTTCAGCAACTTGTGATGTAAACTACCCAGCAACAATCAACCTGATATGATACCCACACAAATGCAATCGTGGCACACAGCCATGGTGGGTTACCAACTGCTCTCGATTTGGCTAAAGGATCAACTCAGTGGAATGGAACCCATATCTGGGACTGGAAAACAAGTCAGAACCATATCCAAAAATTAGTTCACCTTCCAATATCAAGCTCCCATCAATAGTGGGATACAAGAGGGCCTACACCCATTAAATTCACTCTAAAACAATAATGGCTATCCATGTACCTTGCATTAACCTCACTCTCTGTTGGAGAATTTGCTTATCTTTTTCAGACAGACATAGAACCTGAGGAGAAAATCAGCCCATCGCACCTCACCAGGGCACCAGCTGAATTCATAAAATAACTGGGGAAATGAGCAAGAGTGCTTTCTCAGTGAACCTGGTATCAGAACAGGGGTGAAGGAGATAGACACAGAGAACACTCAACCCCTACCAAACCAGAGATCCAGAGACACAGAGACTCCCATGACCTCATCACTGAAATAGACCTAAAATGAACCCAACATGGCTTAGGGAAATTCACGGAAGAGGGGGAGGAAAGATTGTTAGAGCCATGAGTTGGGTCATTATGCACAGAGACATTGTCTCACTCCCATAACTTATGACTATCCCCACAATGCAAGACCCACAATCCCATAGGGGGGAGGCTAATGATGGTATTGTCATGGCTCTATGCACATTGTATAAATAACTAATTAACAAAAGGATATTCACAGATTTTGAGCTCTGGCTGTGCTGGTTATTTGGTTGTGTCTCTGCTTAGATTCGTGAATGGGAGTCAGCTTCTTCCTATATTTGATGGAATTTCCCCTGGATCTGTAAGCTTGCAGTAAATCCCTTCCTCCCACAAACTTTGTCTGGTTTGAATGTTGATCCCAGTAATGTGAACCTGGCTACAATAGTTCCATTTTCTTGGAATAGATTTTTGGTTTTTCACCCTAAAGTAATATTTTTCTTGGATAATGAGATAAGTTTCTTGAATACAACACAAAGATGGATCATGCTGGGCTGGAAAGATGACATAGTGGTTAAGGTGTTTGCCTGCAAAGCTTAAGGACCCATGTTTGATTCCCCAGTACTCATGTAAAGCCAAATGCACAAAGTGGTGCATGCATCTGGAGTTCATGTGAAGTGGCCAGAGGTCCTGGCATGCTCATTCTCTATCTATTATCTATCTATCCATCTATCATCTATCTATCTATCTATCTATCTATCTATCTATCTATCTATCTATCTATCTAATCTATCATCTCTATCTCTCTGTCTCTCTCTCTTCTTGCAAATAAATGAATAAAAAACATAAAAGATGGAGCCTATTTTTTGATATAGTCTGTTAGTCCATGGCTCTTTATTAGAAAACTGGGACCATTAATTTCAGAGTTAATGTGGAAAGTTGCATGTTAATCTCTTTCATGATGATTTTGTGATGTTTGGTGTTTTTGCAGTCTTCATTTACTGAACAATTGGTTGAACATTGGTTATAATTCTTTCTGTCTAACTTCTTGAATGTATTTATCCTTCTCTTCAGTCTAAAATATATCTTTCACTATCCTCTGTTTAGCTGGAATCATGATCATATATTCCTTTGTACTGTTTTATAATGAAATTTTTCTTTCTGATTATGAGGGATATATTTGTTGGTTATAATAGCTTGCATTGGAAGCTTGGCTTTTTTATTTCTTGAAGTGGAGTGGGATTGGTGGAGCAGAGAGGTAGACTCACAAGTTGCTCGGCCAGTGAGGCATATGAGGCTGGGAGGGTATAAGCATCCAGAATGATGGGGGCATTCTGAGAAGGGGAATTACTGGCAGTGGTGGTGTTGATTACCAGGACAGTAAAGATGGCTTCAAAAATACTTTTCACTATTGTAAATTTCAATGCCCATGGACATAAATGACATAAAAATACAAAGATAATTTCATAAAATATATTTTTTATTAAATTGAATACACTTAACTTTATGGCATTATTCACTTTATCAACCTCATTTTCACATTTTTTTCTGAACAAAAAAATCTACATTTCAACATAATCTTATAGCTTTTGAATATCTCACTTAGAGGACAAATTATATAAACTGAATTTTTTAATCACTTTGCTGGGACAACCAGTAAATCTTAGAAAATGTGATTTGCAGATCCAGAAATGTTTTTATCTACACAGATAATGTCAATGTAGCACTATCTGTCTTTTATAATGTCTACTTCCTTTTGTGAAAGGAGGTAGTCTTACATATTTGGTGAACTTTTAAATGCACTGCAGAGTCCTAGTTAGGCTAATCATAGTGTGGCTGGCATTGGATATTTGTTGAGTAAACAGTAGTTATATTTGAATTAATCTGACACTTGACTAACTGTTCATTTAAAATATATAAGCTGCAACATATTTTCATGTTTTCACAAGTTCTAAGTTAATTATTTGAAATTCATGTGAGTACACATGTGTTTACAACAATAAACAAGCTAGCTTTTTTTTTCATTTTCACAAAAAGTTTAAATGATGAGACTCAAAAATGTTTTAATATGTATAAATAACTCTCCTTGTTTTGTCTCAAGAGCAAGAAAAGTATTGGTTCTTAGAATTTGTATGGGGAAGAGTGATGGAGCTTGAAGCTAATACAAATGATTAAGAGGCTCAAGTAATGTTTTAAAGTTTTTTTTATCTAAAATGCTAAGCAATATTTATCTTTTTGGAGTACCAGCCATCATTTTGTGACCCTGAAAGTTATGAATTGTGAAAAACATCTTGATGTAAGGATTTCATGTGCAGAAGTAAGTACTTGTACTTATTATTGGTGGTATTGTCTCTGCCAGACTTATAACCTCTTACTTGTTGAAATTCTCACATTGCCTCCAATATCACACCCTTGTCTCATTTTCTTTGGGTTTTCTAGAGATTTCAGTTTTATTTGTTTGTTCCATATGTCTCTTAAGTATAGTCATTTTCCCTCTGGTTTTACAGTAAGGTCCTTTGAAAAGTCTTTCTTTTAGCAAAATTACCTAGTATTATTATAGTTATTATAGTTATTACCTTTGTGTGTGAAAATTGCTAGATGCAAAATAAACTGTAAAAGCTATTGATTTTCAGAGAATTTGGGTTATAAGTCATTGCTAATGGTTTTTTACTCGTATATTTAAACCTTTTGTATAATTTTACTTATTTGTGTGTGTATGTGTTATGTAAGAACATGCCAGAATAAGCCGGGCATGGTGGCACACGCCTTTAATCCCAGCACTTGGGAGGCAGAGGTAGGAGGATTACTGTGAGTTTGAGGCCACCCTGAGACTATATAGTGAATTCCAGGTCAGCCTGAGCCAGAGTGAGACCCTACCTCGAAAAAAAAAAAAAAAAAAAAAAAAAATGCCAGGGTCTCGTGCAATTGCAAACAAACCCCAGACACAAAGCACTTAACAAATGTCATAAAAGCAATAAAAATAAAGTCTAAATTTTCATCTGTCAAAAATGTCTAATGTCTGAAACAGAATTTATATAGTTATCTTGGTAGTAAGTCTGTTCCACACATGTATATAGATACTATCTCAAAATCCAAACTGGGAATGCATATAGAAAGTATGTAAACTATTAAAATCACTGTATTACATGGAACACAAAGCTCAATCACACAGAGAGAGTTTTTTTCAAAATATTTTTATTTATTTGATAGTGAGAAGGACAGAGAGAGATAATGTGTCACTTTATGCTATGGCTTTACGTGGGTACTAGGGACTGGCAAGCTGTTTAAGCAGGCGCCTTTAACTGCTGAGCCATCTCCACAGCCTGTGATTTCCTTTAATTAATTATTTTGATATTTTTTCTGCATTAAATATACAATTTTCTATCTGAAAGTATTATATACTAATAGTACATTATTTTATTTAAATTCTATTATTATTAATAAACATTATCTGTAAAATAGCCTGTTTCACTTCTAGCACTGAAGTAGAAACACAACTACATGGAGAAGTTATAAGTTACATAAGAGACACTGGAATTAATGTCAAAAAAGTAAATGTATATAAAGCAAAAGCTACCCAATGGAATTTTCAGAACATTTTATATTGGGCAAGATTTGACAAGGGACAATAGGTTTGTATTTAACGTGAAATATTTCTTTTTGACTAGGTCACTGCTCAGTGAAATGCTATTTCTATGTATGGGCTATTGAGCAACATTCTCATATAACCTGAGGCAATGAGTCATTTAGTGCACTGAAGGAGGAATGTGCTGCTACAATGGCCTGAACAATTTCTGCACTATATGAAAACAGTTTGGATCATGAACTACCTACACTCTTAATTCCCTCAGTATTAATATACAGTATAGTACTGTGCTGAGTTGACAGCTGCTCATTATTGTTCACAATAATAATGCTTTGTAAAGTTACCGCAAACTCTAGAATTAGTGAACACTGTACTATTGTTTGTTTGTAGAATACAAAGTTAGATCCTTGTAAGCTTCTGATCATATTTTCATCAACTGTTCAATATATAACCTAACTTTGTGTGTATTTATGTTTAAAAATACTCTGTGTACCATATATTATTGATTCATTAGCATTGAATTCTTGTTTTGCAGCACTATAATTCATGTCTGGATGAATATCTTCTAAGGGAAGTGTTTTGTTTACTTCCCCTAAGGCAATTTCCAGCCTTCTTGAATGTAGGAACTTGCACTAGACTATATTTTAAATTATGATGTCAGTAATAAGCATCCAACTCAACACTCTACTTGGGGTCACTTAAGTGAACACCCAACAAAACAACACAAAATATCAAGTGTGGTGCAGAAAATAACTGAAAACTAGTTTTTACTTGTTTATGTGCTTATAGCGTAATATCTAAAATCAGATGTCAAGTTATTATTTCATTGGACTGTAGATGAGAATACGTATCAGCTAAATTGAATCTTTCAGCACTCTGCATATATCTACAAATGATTGAAAGTACCATGAGTATTGATTTTGGAGTTAAAAATAAATTTTTGTGTGGAGATGAACTTGCAAATATGTGAAAAATGAGGATTAATTGTAGATATGAGTGATTTCCCTGATGGATCCCCAGAGAGGAAGAATAACATATACTCATCATGATATAGAGTAAGACATGAATTTCACATTTTAGATTTCAGTTGGACAAGGAAGAAGTAAATTAAAGTGTCTGATGGTGCCAGAGCACTAAGCATCGTGTTATCTATAAATTCCACAAACCCCTAAACGGCCCCTAAATTTTGTCTGAATAGCTGTCAGTTGTTAAATAATTCATTCCCTGTGTGTGATCTTGTATTGTAAAACAGAATGTCTAATCTTCTTTCAAGGGGTAATGTGATTTTAATTCATTGATATCAGCAATGAAACTGAGGGCTTGAGGAACTTATTTCCCATTTCACATTGGTGAGGGACATGTTACTTTTGATTCATTAGGATCATGAGCAAGAATTTTACAGAAGTTGGTTATGTACAAAATTGCATTTCTAGACTTTTCTTCTTTTTTAAAGGAAGAAGGGTTTATTTCAGTTTACAGCTCCAGGTTACATTCTATCATGATGGGGAAGACATGGTGACAGAATCTTGATGCAGCTTGAAACAGGTCCACCGTGAGGAAGTGGAGAGTAATGAATAACACTGCTCAGCCAGATCTTTCTCTTAAAAAAATAACTTTTATTTTAAGCATATTGCATATAAATCTTATTTCCAATGGGTTATACTCTTATGTTATGTCTCCCCAACCAAATTTCACTGAGGTTCCTCATCATTTGTGTTATTGGTAGTCACTGTGTATTCACTGTAGAGTTGTGAAAGCACCACACAGGATCAGTGGTAGTTCAATATCTCAGGATAATCCTTCCCTCCCTATGTCTCTTACAGTCTTTCTCTCCCCTCTTGTGCAAGTTTCCCTGAGTTTAGGAGAGTGTATTATGGGTCTTCCTTAGTATTGACCTTTCAACAGCCTCTGATGTTCTGCTTTAATGAGTTTTGAGTCTTCTCCGAGTCTACTACCATTTCCCTGGAGGGAGTTCTAAGGCTAGCAGTGAGAGCAGCACTCATATTTAATCCACCAGTTCCTCTGTAATGTCTTCTGGTTCCTGAAATATGTGATAGAGATGAACCTTATCATGCTAGGTAATCAACTTCCTTTTCTTGTCATACTTGGGGGGGTTGCATATCCCAGGTGTATCAGACAACTTCAGGTTCGCTGAGATGAACTTCCAGACCAGGCACAGTTATGGAGGAAGGGATTTGTTGAAGCTTATAGATACAGGGGAAGTTCCATAATGGCAGAGGAAGCTGGCCTGCTCTTACAGGACCAGGCAAGAAAGAGAAAGCCAAAAGCCAAAAGCCAAAAGCCAAAAGCCAAAAGCCAAATTCCACACAGCACAGCACACCTCAGGAACTTGGGTGAGGCACACTTTGCATATCTTTAGATTGAAATCCTAAACCCACCACCACACCTTAAGATCTGCCCAGTGACATTGTCTCTAGCCAGGTTGATTCAGATGCAAACTATAAACTAATAAAACACTGACTATATTGGGGGACATCTAATCAAACTACCACACCAGGTATTCACTGACATTTGTAAAAAGAAAATTCTTTAACCAAGAGTACCAACAGCACGGATCAAAGCAGATAAGCACAGAAACTTAGAAGACTATTTAATGGGTATAATCTCTTGTTTTAGCCAAAGAACAGTGGGAACTTCCTTGTAGGATGTATGACTTTCTAAGCCTTAGGCCTCTGACTCAGTTCAAAGTACTAGGTATGTATTTCCTCAAGCTGAGTAAGCCCCATATCCAATCAGAGAGTAGGTAATTTCCACTATTGCACAGGTGTGCACATCTTGCCTGGTTAGTTGATTTCATATCTTGTAGGTCCCCTGCTTTTTCCTACTGTTGGAGACTGTAGCAAACAGCTTCAGGTTTGGTGAGATAAACTTCCAGACCAGGCAAAGTTATGGAGGAAGAGATTTATTGAAGCTTATAGATCCAGGGCAAGTTCCATAATGGCAGAGGAAGCTGGCCTGCTCTTACAGGACTAAACACAGAGAAAGAAGCCACAAGCCAAAAGCTACACAGCACAGCATACCTCAGGAGCTCCAGCTAGGCACACTTTGCATATCTTTAGATTGAAATCTCAAACCACCACCAAACCTTAAGATCCACCAAGTGACATTACCTCCAGCCAGGTGGCTGCAGATGTAAACTACAAACTAATAAAACACTGAATATATTGGGGGCCATCTATTCAAACTACCACAGTGACTATTACCCCCCCAGGAGTTTTCATAGCAATATCCAGCAGAATGAACAGTAGCCAGCAGGGAGCTGGCTTCTTTCTCAGTTCCAGTATAATGTCACCATGTCCCACTAATGCTGCTTGTGGTGTCTTCAGCAATAGGATCTTGCAATTAAGATCTGGTGGGTGGGTAACCAAGTGCTTTCTCAGTGGCCTGCAATGTTTTAGGGGCTTGATGGACCTCCCTCATCAACATCTCACTGTGGGGCATACCACAGTTTGAGCACTAGGATTTACCACAAAGAGCCAATGGTTTTGGGGTAAAGTTTATTTTTTCCTTTCCTTGCAGTATATTTCTGCCTAAAGTACCCCACGCACTGTCTTATTAAGAGATATATATTTTTAATTAGCTAGCAAAGAGGAAGAGTTCTATGGTACTCTTTGATGCAATCTTTACTTTTGTGTCTTTCTTCCCTCCCACACTCTCATACACCAGTCTCTCAAGACCCTTCCATCCTCTGTATTCTGTCCCTCCACATGCCTGTGAAGTATCCCTTCCACTCATCCCTCTCTGTTTGACCTCCCTCCAATCCTCATTCTAGCTTCATTGCCAATACTACTTGTGCTTACTATAACTTATAAACAAATCAAACTGTTCCATGTTAGGAACTGCATAAGAAAGATAACATGCAGCATTTGCTTTTTTGAGGCTGTGTAGCCTTAGTATGATTTTTCCCCAAGTCCATCCGTTTGTCTGCAAATTTCATTATTTCATTTATCCTTAACCCTGAGTAGAATTCCATTGTGTACATGTACCACATCTTCATTACCCATTCATTTCTTGGTGACCATCTGGGTTGATTCCATTTCCTAGCTGTTGTGAATAGAGAAGCAACAAAATTGACTGGCCAGCTATCTTTATCTAGTAAAGAGTATAGTCTTTAGGTTATATGCCTAGTAGTGGTATAGCTGGATCAAAAGGTATATCTATTTTTATATTTTAAGGGATTTCCATCATGGCTGTAGAAGTTTTCACTCCCACCAAGAGGAGATGAGAGTTCCTCTTTTCCTGCATCTTCACCAGCATTTGTAGTCATTTGATGTTTTGATCACTGCAATCCTGACATGAGAGAGATAGAATCTCAAAGATGTATTAATTTGAATTTCTCTTTGGCTAAAGATGTTGACCACCTTTTTAGATGTTTATTTGGACATGTAAATTTCTTCCTTTGAAAACTCTCTGTTCAGTTGTTTGTAACCTATTTTGAGTTGGTGGATGGACTTTTATTGCTTACCTTTGAGCATTTTGTATATTATAGATATTAAACCTCTTTCAGATGTATAACTAAGAAGATTTTCTGCCATAAAGTGTGCCTTTATAAAGACAGGTAAACTGAAGTAACTTCCTGCATCATCTCAGATCACAATGCTTTAAAAGTAGAAATTAACAACAAGAGACACATCAAGAACTCCACCAGCTCCTGGAGACTAAACAACACACTTTTGAGCAAGGAATGGGCTGTGGAAGAAATCAAAACAGAAATTGTAAAATTCCTAGAATAGAATGATAATGAAAACACAATGTACTGAAATTTATGGGACAGAATGAAGGCAGTCCTAAGGGGAAATTTCATAGCCCTAAATGCTTTCACAACAAAGACAGAGAGATCCCAAATAAATAACCTGACTGTCCACCTAAAGGCTCTGGAAAAACAATAAAAATCCAACCCAAAGATCTCCAGATGGAAAGAAATAATCAAGATTAGAGCAGAAATTAATGAATTGGAAAATAAAACAATTTTAAAAACCAATGAAATGAAGAGCTAATTCTTTGAAAAAAAAATAAACAAGGTGACAAACCCCTGGCCAAACTGATCAAGCAAAAAAAGATGAGTATCAAATTAACAAAGCCAGAAATTTAAAAGGAGAGGTCACAACAGACATCAATGAAATTGGAAGAATCATCAGGGAATACTTACAAAACCTCTACTAAACGAAATTGAATAATCTGGAAGAAATGGATGAATTCCTGTACACATATCACCTACTAAAACTAAACTCAGCAGATTAATCTCCTAAACAAACCTATGACATCCGTGGAGATTGAAAAGTTAATAAAAAACCTCCCTCCCAAAAAAGTCAAGGGCCAAATGGCTTCTCAGCTGAATTCTATCAAACCTTCATAGAATAACTGAAACCAATTATGAAGCTAGCATCACCCTAATACCAAAACCAGACAGAGATGTAAAAAGGAAACAAACTTACAGGCCTATATTCATAATGAACTTAGACAAAAAGATCCTGAACAAAATCCTTGCAACAACACATCAAAACATTATCCACTTTGATGAAGTAGGCTTCATCCCAGAGATGCATGGATGGTTTAACATATGGAAATTGATCAACATAATACAACCACCACATTAATAAACTGAACCATAAGAACCACATGATCATCTCAATTGATGCAGAGAAAGCCTTTGACAAAATACAACACCACTTCATGATCAAAACACTGGAATTAATAGGCATGGAGGGTTCATATCTCAACACAATAAAGGTTATATATAAATCTCCCAAAGCCCAAATAATGCTTAATGGTGAAAAATTCAAGGAGTTCCTACTGAGATCAGGGACAAGACAGGGGTGCCCACTCTCACCACTGCTTTTCAGCATAGTACTAGAAGTACCAGCCCCAGAAACAAGACATGAGAAAGAAATAAAAGGGATTCAATTTGGAAAGGAAGTGATCTAGTTAGCCCTATTTGCAGATGACATCATCCTATATATAAGTGACCCAAAAGTTCCATCTCAAAATTTCTAAAGGTGAAAAATTCCTTCAGCAAAGTGACAGGATACAAAATCAATGCACAAAAGTCAGTAGCTTCATAGAATCTACAAAGAACTAAAATAATCTAAACAATAAAATATCAAACAACCCACTCCAAAAGTGGGGCAGAGAACTAAATAAGGAGTTTTTAGAGGAAGAATTACAAATGGTGAATGCACACTTAAGATAATGTTCAACATCCCTAACCATTAGGGAAAAGAAAATTAAAACAACTATGAGGTTCCACCTTATCCCAGTAATGATAGGAAACATTTAAAAAATCAAATGAAAAAAAATGTTGGTGAGGATGTGGAAAAAATAGGAACACTCAATCACTGTTTATGGGAATGTACAACCACTATGGAAATCAATATAGAGACTCCTGAAAAAGATGAATATAGATTTACCAACAGACCCTGTTATTCCCATACTGGACATTTACCCTAAAAGCCCCCCATCTCAGTTCAGAGATATTTGCTCCCCCATGTTTATAGCTGCTCAATTCATAATAGCTAACAACTGGAATCAAACCAGGCACCCATAATTGGATGAATGGATAAACAAGATGTGGTATATCTACAAAATGGATTCTACTCAGCAGTAAGAAAAAAATGACACATTTAAATTTGTAGAAAAACTTGGAACAGATTATTCTAAGTAAACTCACACAATCACAGAAATACAACTGTTGCATGATGTCTCTCATCTGCAGTCCCTAACCTGGATCAGCCCAAATTGCTGACATACTGAATAGCATCTCAAGGCTTGGTCAGTAAGGACGATAGGGCTTAGGGCAGGGAAAGGGTGGGGGCAGACACAAAACTGAACATAAATTGAACTGGTACCATAGAATCCTATATCCTGGAAGTAAGACTAAAAGCTGGAACCCTCAAGAGGACCTTAGGGGTAGCACCTGAATCGAATGGCTCTGGAGAGGTTGACACAAAACCTATCCTCAAATTTCTCCTGTTTCTCTTTCTTCTCTTTTTCGTTTTTCTGTTCCCTTGGCACTGCCCTATAATTCTCTGTGTCAGGATGTGATCTACATCCAAAATGAGCAGTTGATCAGACAGACCTACTCGATCTTCTAAAACAAACAAGGCAGACTTCTGTCAGAGCACTTGATTACCCACCAGAGGTTAATGGTAAGACCCTACTGCTGAAGACACCATACACTGATGGCACAGACCATGGACAGACTTGTTTAGAATCTGCAGGAGAGCCAATCCCCAGACAATGAGCCTATCTCATGCTGGAAGGCGCTACATGAGCTACTGGGAAAAGTGCCAACATCTGTCCAAGCAACTCAAAGTCTAAGTGACTCAGAAGCAAACAACTTGAGGTGATGCTCACACAAGCACAATAGTGGCACAGAGCCATAGTTGGTAACCAACTGCTCTTGGATGGATAACAGATCAACTCAGTGGAAAGGAAACCATATCTGGAACTGGGAAACAAGTCAGAATCATATCCAGATAATGATTCTGCTTTCCATTGTCAAGTTCCCACTAACCTTAGACTATAAGACTATAAGAGGGTCTACATCCTTTTGATTCTCTCTAAATTAGGTATCCCATTTAACCAGCACTGACTTTATTCTTTGTTGGAGAACCTGCTTCTCTTTTTCAGATGAGAACTGGACCTGAGGAGACAAACAACCCATTGCACTCCACCCTGGCCCCAGCTGAAACCACAGAGGAATTGGGGAAATGAGCAGGAGTGCTGCTTTCTTAATAAATCTGATATCAGCACAAAGGTGATGGAGATAGATATTGAGGACACTCAACACCTACCAAAACCAGAGATCCAGAGGCTCCTAAGAGCCCATAATGAAGTAGACTTAAAGGCTCCCAACATGTCTCAGGAAGTTTCGCAGAAGAGGGGGTAGAAATATTGTTAGAGCCACAAGTTGGGACCTTTTGCATAGAGACATTGCCTACCCCCTCCCATAATTCATGACTCACAATACCCATTGGGTTGACCTGCAACCCCAACGAGGAAGCCTTCTTCAGAATAGGGACAGAGAGGAGAGAAAGGATGGTACCAACATATGTTGTTTACATACTAAATATGTCCATATCGAATTAAAAAAAAACCCTGTGGCTAAAAAAATAATAATTCTACTTAACCACTGTCATGTACATGAAGTAACTGTGAATGCTGTCAAAGTTAATTTTTAACTATTTCTCTAAAGGCTAGATATTTGCTGTTCTGGTATGCAGTATTTACATTTAATAACCATTGGTTGCTTGTCCTTAATATATCATGTTCTAAAAAGTATGACTATGCCTCATCCTATTTATTTTCTTTGTATGTTTAAAATCTCATTTGTTCTGTTCTGCATGCTGAAGTGGTATGAGGAATATATCCTATGGCACCCAGAAGGGCACTTTTATATAGATCAGTTATCTTGAGCCACGTCTGTACCTGCATCGTGATAGAATTTTTTTTTCAGAGCCAGATCATTAATAAACCATTCCAATTGCTATCATCTGTTACTTTCTTGTTCAATTTTGAACAAATAAAAGAGGTCTATGACAATAGTACTTAGAAAATGTGTCTTAGTAAATAAATAATTCAGTAATGTCTTTAACATTGACATTGCACTGCAGGGTTTTCTTAGCACTTCCCAAAATTTTTCATGGTATCTTATTATTTACATTACCACTGGGAATTCATGTCAGACAATTTGTAATCTTGTCCCAGACAAGATTAAAAAGCCCCATGACTACAAACTAGCAGTCAAATTAATTCAACATTGTGGTGCAGAGAATGATATTGAGGTGGAAAGTTGAGGGAGAAATAATTTATCAAATGCCTTAAGTTTTAGAGGTCTTGTCATTTCCCTCACAACTTACATGTCTCTGTACAACCATGAAGATTCACACAGTAGATGAAATTTCCCCTTTTCATTGTCTAATTAACAAAAAAGTAGTGTTCATAAACAGGCTTTCATTTCTTATACCCCAAACAGAATTTCCCATCATATAATACAGTGTTTCTCAATTTCTTTTATTATGTTCCCCTAACAAGACTACTTACACATTTCTCATAATCTTTCAGCCTCTTCCTTGAAATTTTAATACGATAGATAATACTACACTGTGACCCTTCAGAGGGTTATGAACCATTCTAGTATTTTCTTTTTCCAATAAGTATTTACTGCCCCCTAGGGGGAGATGTTGCCCCTGTGCTGAATGTATAGTATAGTGCCTTTCATGCTTTAAACAGTATAATATGGTTTTATGCCCTGTATTTCTAAATCTTTGCATGCCTGCTTAAGGATTCTGTACCAAATTTTGCAATCTTGCTTCCTTCACTGCTCTTGTAACCCTTTTTGCCATTCACAGTATCAACCACACCAAAAAATATGCCCAAATCTATTGTAAATGGGCCAGTCATTTTATGAAAGCACAAACATTTTAGTTATTTAACATTGTTTCTATTGGAAGCAAAATAGAAAAAATTCTGGATGTTTTCAAGGCCTAATTTATATTATAATATACCCATAGGTGTTACAATGACCCATTATTTGTAGGAAATATTGCTTTATGACTCCTTTTAGCAAATCTGTTTTAGAAGACTACCAAACAAAAATTACAGCATGCTAGCCAATCAGAAGATTCATTTTTTATTTTAGTATTTAGAATGTTTTTCTCTTTTTCATGAGCCAGAGGTTGTTTGAAGGTTTTGAAATAATTTTCATGACAAGTAGCCATTTATTCTATTTCATGTATAACACTTGTCCATGAAATGCCACTTGAAGTCAAGTGGAAATAGTTAGCTAGAAATACTCTTTCTGAAGAATGAAAGCATTAAATGACAGTTTACTCTGAATTCTGCCTAAATTTTATTAAAAATATAACTATATACACGTATATTATTTAAAAGTACATGTGAGGGGAAATAATGTACAAAATATTGCTAGTAATATGTGAAATAGAGTGTTTTTCAAAAGCGGGCACATTTGTATGTATTTATTTTATTTATAACCAATTCTGAGATCTTCTGAATGGTACTTTCAAGGATTAATGTAACATATTTGAATCTGAATGTAATTTGGAGGATGTGTTGTTGGGGGCAGGCTTTTGGGAGTGATAGTCTGCTTCCTCTTGCCAGAAATTGACTCATTCTCCTGCTGCTGTTTTCCACCAAATGTTTGCAAGAAGGTGATGTCTAGCCTCTGTTCCTGTCATGATGAAGCTTCCTTTGTAAGTCAAAATGAATCCTTCCCTCCAATCAGCTGCTTTTGGTCAGAAGATAACTACAACAGTTACCTAGTTGAATAATGGCTGACCATACAGTAACATATCATTAACACTTTAAGAAATTGCCAAAGAGTTTTACAGACAGGTTGTATCCCTTTGCATACCCAATATCACTGATTGAAAAACCCAGTGGCCCAAAAATATTACCAACACTTGATATATATAGTCTTGGCCAATCTTTGTAATATTCTTTTTTATTATTTATTTTATTATTTAATATTTTAATAATAAGCATTCTAACAGGTATATATCACATTTTGGTATTAATTTGAATTTTATTAGTGAAGAATTATTTCAAATATTATTTGAATGCTCAATTCTCATCTGCTTGTTTTCTAAAATATCTGCTTAGATTTCTTGATCATGTTACTATTTTGTTGTTTCTTTCCTTTTTCTTTATTTCTAAAAGAAGTGTTAATATTTCCTTATTCTATGTAGAGTTTGTCACATATAATTTATAGATATTTAATCTCAGTCTATGAGCCCTCTGTATTTTTATTTCTTAAGAGTATCATAAACACTAATAGTTCTTAATTCTAATGAAGATTAATTTTTAACATTTTTTCCTTTCATTACTTTGATATCATCTCTAATAAATATGTTTTTAACATGATACACTTATCACTTTTTTCAATAAGTTTGATAATTTTAGGTTCTGTATTTTGTTCTATAGTCCATTTGTCCAAGCCATGGAGAGAGTACTTAGGAAAGACTAACCTGGATAAACCTTAATATTTAATTTCTAAGCTGGGTGTGGTGGTGCATACCTTTAATCCCAGCATTCTGGAGGCAGAGTAGGAGGTTCATCATGAGCTTGACACCATCCTGAGACTACATAGTGAATTTTAGCCACCAAATATAATGTATATTCATTATGCAGATGACAATACACATAAGAAAATTGATTATACCACAAAAATGCAAAATACTTGGTGATCTGAGATTCAAATCCAGATCTATGTATACCTCATGTTGCCTAATGTTGTGCTCTTTTCATTTTGAATGATTGCCTATTGGCAATGCAACATTACTTTATTCAATCTAGCAAAAGTGAATCACAAAGTTGATTAATATAATTTTCTGTTGCAGTGGTTCTTCAAGGGAATGCTTTTAGGTGTGTATATATTATCATACTGGAGAATAGTAGTATTAAACTGAAGATATGTGAATTTAATAATTGAGCTTACATTGTTTTAAGAAATTATACAAGTAATATGTAATACATGGACATGGGTTGAATTTTAAAATAGAATACAATTCAGTGAAATATATTCAACTTAAAATATAAGTGGAAAGTTTAATTCAACTTTGATGCCACATTTTAAAATACATATGACTTTCCTTTTTGAGACAGGGTCTCATACTTGAGTTACTTCAAACATAAACCTCACATATAACCTAAGATAGCTTTGAACTTATGGCAATCCTTCCATCTCTGTCTTTCATGTGCTGGAAATTTAGGCATGGACCACCATGCTCAGTGTGCATATGATTTTTTTAATTTTAAATTTTCTAACAGTTCTTTAAATTATCTCTTTATTTACTTTGTATTTTATAGTAGACATGTGTAGAAATGGATTTTTGATGGGAGAAACAAATTGCTAGCATCTGAGAGCTAGAGGGATTGCTCAATGGGTAAAGTGTTTTTGTGTGTGTGAAGATTGGCATTGACTTACAACTTGACAGAATCTAGGCACCTATGCATTAGTCATTAGGCCACTGGAGCAAGATACTTGACAGGATCTAGAATCTCATGTGAGGGATTATCTCAATGAGGATAATTATGTAGGAAGACACACTTTAACTTTGCTTGGCAACATTCCATGGGCTAGGAGGCTGGACTACATAAAAAGGAGAGAGCTGGCTGAGCAGCAGGATTGATTGCTCTCTGTTTCCTCACTGAGGCTGAATGTGAGAAGCTGCCTCTCTTGCTCCTGCTACCATGCATTCCCAACATGATTGACTGTAACCCGGAACTGTAAATTGAATAAACCCTTCCTTCCTTCCTTAAACTTGTTATTTTTCAGTATTTTTCCCAACAATAAGAAGATAACTGAAACACTGTGCAAGCACAAAGACCTGAGTTCAGATCCCCAGAACCCACATAAAGCTGGATATAGTAGCACATATGTGTAATTGCAGCATTACTATGACTAGATGAGAGGTTATCTGGGGAAAATTCTCAGAAGCTTTCTGCCTAACTATCCAGTGTATACATAGACATGCACAATGGCAACCATAAGAGAATCTGCCTCAAACAAGGTTGAAATTGATGACCAATGCCTGACAATGTCACATGATCCCCACATATATAGCTTGGTATGCACACATCTGAGCTTACATGAATATGTGCATACATATAAACACTGAAAGATTTTAAAAAATGTCTCTGTCCTATCTCCAGCATTTTTTATTTTCATTTTTGTGAGAAAGAGAGGCTGGCTAAAGATGACCTGACTCCTTAATTTACAAATATATCTTTATAGTCTCCTGAGCAGCTAGAGGTTGGTACAATAAAGAACATGCAGCTTTCCTTACTATTTGCTGAGCAGAGACTTACTAAAGCCAAGTAGCAATTGCAAAGGTCAAAAAAGAGATCCCCCCCCAGGAATGTGGTCTGCTAATAAAAAGCATCTAGTTGGGATTTTCCTTACAGATAATATGCTGAAGCCAGCAGCTTTTGCCATCACCTGACACCTTTCTCATAGTTAGGATTCTCAGTCACATCAGTCTACAACAGAAAATGAAAGGAGCCTGGTGTGAAAGCAGTGGAGTGTCCCATTATATATAATCCCTGGAGCTATTCGTTCCTTAACTCATACCATTTAGAGAGATATTGCTCAAAAAGAAGGAAAAAACAAACAAACATTATAAACCTTATTTATTTTAGAGATAGAAGTGAATCTTCATATTAAAATTAAGAAATGGTAAGCATCATTTTTCACAAAGTATAGCTTTGAAAAAAGTGAGGATGCTGCTAAAATGAGATTGCTATTAACTCCTGGAGAGTGAACCAGCAGTATTTGCCAATTTTGCAGACATTTCATAACAACCACACACTACTGTGTCATTTTATTTAGAAAGCTACTATTTGTAATGATTGTTTTTTCAACTGAAAATGTTTGTATAACACTAACTTTTTAACAGACTCCCCTCTTCTATAACACAGGAGCACCTTATTATCATATTTTGGTACAGTAATATCCCTACTACACAAAGATGATGTGCCATATATATACTTTCTTGAGGTTCTTTGGGCAAAAGGTCACCTATAATATTAAAAGCCTAAAGCTTCCAAGCCCTTATAAATATGTGGGGAAATAAAAATTACATTAAAATGAAATTGAACATAATTCTTAAAGAAAGGCAGTATAAAATAAGATGTACAAATTAAAGTGTCTTAAGTATATGAATAATAAATTTGTGCATGATAAACTTCCAACTTAAATGAGATTATAGAATATTGGAGCCACGTTAGAGCATGACTCATTAAAGTAGAAGACCTAAGATGATTTTTTTTTAACAACTGGCCCTGCCCAAAAGAGTTTAAATCCAGTGGTGTATTGATAAATGTTTAACAACTAGCTATCTGTATAAAAAGAAGAAAAAAATGTAACCCAATTTGTATCACTTACTGATTTCCATGTCACCATGGTTAATTTTAGACTACCAAAATGCTATGACAGAAATCAGTGTTGGGAAGACATGTATATAGTTGAGCTCATATAATTTGATGTGATATACCACCAATGAAGTATGGCTCAGTATTTAAGTGGAAGTGATGAAGGAATCTAGTCAGGAAGAAAGGGAATGACAAAGTTTTCTCCACCTGTCTGCTTTGCAGGCACCATTTGAGGCATATGAATATCAATATGTCAGCTTTACCTGAGATAAATGACATGATCGATGGTCAATAACCCCCTGGTAGATAGAATTTAAAAATTAAAAAGGAGGTAGATTTCAAGTGCTATAATGGGAAATTGTCAAGTTTCTTGCAACTCATTTTTAAGATCTGACCTTCCATGACTAGATTAAAAATAAACCAGTACTGTTCTGACACAGACAGTTGGAACTACTGTAAGGCTAAAGATAAACCAATATCCAGGACTTTAAACTGGCCTCAGATATAAAGTGTAAACTGATGACAGGAAATACAATTAGCTATTCCTTCCTGGCACATAGCAAAAAAAACCAAAAGGGAAAGTGATAGCAATAAATAGTATTTACTCCTCTCTGATGACAAACATAAAAGGAAAACTGACAACAATGAATACACTTAGCTATTATTCCTTCCAATCTTACACACTTCTTGAATTGTAAGGCACATAAAACAACACTTAGATAACTACAAAATTAAAACAACTGATATTAAGGTTAAATATGTTGTACTCAGGTTCCTTGTTGCTGGGGTGAACATCCAAACCAGACACAGTTTATAGGAGGAAGGGGTTTATTTCAGGCTTACTGATCCACAAGGAAGTTCCATTATTGGTGGAAGAACCTTGCTGCCATTTATAAATATAAACTGAGAGACAGGGAGAGAGAGAGAGAGAAAGAGACAACACCAAATAGCCAGCACTACAAGTAAGCATAAACCTGCAGCAAGCAGGAGCCATAGAGCTCAGACTTCTCTGCATACCTTTAGACTAGAATTCATTCAGACCCACCCCCAGCGACGTGCCCTACAGCCAGATGGCTGGAGACCCAAGTTATAAGCTTTAATGAAACACCTGAGTCTATGAGGGACATACATTCAATCTACCCTATATGTCTTCTTTGTTTGGTTTAAAAGGGTGGCACACTACATTCATATCCAAGGCCCACATCACTCTGGGGAGAAGGCAGTTTTGTGCACCCTTTGATCAAAACTACAACAAAGGCCTTATGCACTTGATTGTTTTACTTTTGTCCCTACTTGTCCTTAAAGGTGTATCTTTTTACTTGTATTCTATGAAAAGTGTAACTTTCCCTGTCTATCTCCCAGAATTTTTATGATCTCCAATTACTATGCACTGTTGTGTTCTCTCTCTAGCTTCAATAAAATTATCTTCAGGATCCCTTCTGTACCTTTTTTCCTTTATCAATGAAAACAAGAATTCATGAAGGAGTATTTGTGCTTATAAAGGCAAAAGTATCAGAAATATCCAGAGGATTATGACAAGGCAGTCTTGCTTCTGATCATATGAGTTATATGGTGCTGGATTGAGGCCTCTATTGATGCCATCATTCAAACCAAGTAATTTCTTGCTTGAAAATACTATACAATCTTCTACCTTGTCTTATTTCTAATATTTCCTCACTAATTTATCTTTCACTCTGTTGCTTATATAGTGGTAATTATAAAATAAATATTTGTTCACACCATCTACCCTTTTAGTTCCTCAAATTCTGTAATATTACATACAAATAACGATTTACCAGATGCAAAAAGTGGCACATGTATCTGGAGTTGGCTTGCAGTGGCTGGAGGCCCTGGTGTGCCCATTCTCTCTCTCTCTCTTTCTGTCTCATTCTCTTACTATCCCTTTTTCTCTCTCTGCCAGGCGTGGTGTCACATGCTTTTAATCCTAGCACTCAGGAGGCTGAGGTGGGATTATCACTGTGATCTCAAGGCCAGCCTGAGACTACATAGTGAATTCCAGGTCAGCCTGGGCTAGAGTGAGATCTTACTTTAAAAACCAATACTACTACTAATTACAACAACAATAATAGTAATGATGATGATGACTATGATTGTATCCCTTCATGGAGAGCAAGTCAAATAATTCCTGATACCTAATCTGTAAGCTAACTGAATCAAAAATTTTATATAATTTCTAGTGAACTAATCATTGAATCTGATTTTAGAGGAGATGATTGTATGTCACGTTCTCAAAGTGCCACAGGTGAATATATTGGCTTAACTGATTTGCAGTATCCATATTTAGGAAAATAATCCATTAATTCCACAACAGGAATTTCTCAAATGATAAAACTCATAGGGAAGTAAATTGAATTAACATAACTCTATTTCAGATAGTTAAAGATATGTAGGATATATATAAACTGCAGACATTAAGTAGATTTATTGAAGGTCATTTACAAAAGATCAAAATTGACTTCCTAGTGAAAGACATGACCATTTTGTCAACACAAAAAATAACCCCTTAGGGGAATAGGCCACACCTCAAAGGGAATTATAGATAGTTTATTCTAGAGCCAAATGTGAGTAAGCATGTTCCAGAAACACAGAATCAGATAACCTCAAATACCATGTTCCAATGTGGTAAGAATTTCTGGAGATTTTATAGTAATGAAACAAAATAAGTCATAAAGCAAGGAACTTTTCATATACTTTGGTAGGAACATCAAGTAGTCAAGGTATAGCAAATCTGAGGACATCTCTTCTATAGGCCTAAAATATTTTGATGACATTCTTAGCCTTTGGGTTGGTGGAAGCTATGGATATCATTTCTATTTTTCAAATGGATTTACATAATAGTCACAGGGATGATAGGTCACAGACAAAGGTAGACAATAAATGACTACTTAGGCTAAAAGACAGTCCAGTATAATTTGGGTCCCAATTTATACAATTACATCTCTCCACAATCACAGTTCTAATCAATCAATCGATCAATCAATCATCTTTGTAAGGTGTTTAGTACAAGAGCTTTTTTTCTGGGAACTTCAGTTCACAATGTCTAAAAGAAAAACAGACTGGTTAGTGTTAGTGGTAAATTAAATATGAGTGAACCTGAAAACATAGTAATAAAAAACTACTAAAAATAAAAGAGAGAGAAAAGGATGAAAATTTAATATAGCATTAGTGAGATGTGACAAAGTTTTGAGCAAATAAATATGTATTGGACTCCAGGAGATATGAGCAAGAAACTTAATGAATTTTTGTTGAATTAATGGTCATAATATTGCAAATTTTATGAAAATTCTGACACAAATGAGAGGCACCCAGATCTTACTAACAGTATTTATCTAAAAGCTAAAGACTGTTAACTCTTGGGAATTTTAAAGTTAGTTATAGGATTTAATCTTCAGCATCCTTTAATGTTTTCATTCAAGTAAACAAAGCTTTTGTGGGAATAGCTGATTTAACTATTTGATCAACAGCAGTCAGAACTTTACTTTGAGTCCCACTGTCTTAAGTTTGCAGCTGTCAAACAAATAACCATTCTTTTGATGACCAGCTAAATGATTTTAGTAGGATCCTGCTGCTTTGAACACTTTATGACTTCATTGAAGGAGCTACACTCTATCTACAAAGACACTGCAGGCATAGCACATCACAAAATTCTGCTTCAGCAGGCCATGCAACAGTAATAACTGTTACAGGCTACTTGATTGGGCTTTAAAAATGTTTATATGAGGTTTACGTTAGTCCTTTTGTAAGGCTTGTCATTGGTTCAATTGGAGGCTTTGCTGAGATTGATGGAATACAATTGGTTTATAAAATGAACCAAAGCCCTTTCTAGCCATGTAAGAATATTGTTATTCAGGATTGGTGTTTCAGTTTGAACGGCTTCTCTCTTATGCACTGAACCTCAAGTGTTTCAACATTAAGTCATTTTAAAGGCATCTCTCAAAAGGCCTTTAACCTACTTATGGTCTTTATTCTTGAAAGAGTGGGCTGAGGCAGTTGCTTAAAAAGCAGACTAGGAGGTTGGCTCAATAGCAGAACACTTGCCTAGCACAAATAAGTCCCTGGGTTCAAGCCCCAGCACTGAGAACAAGCAAACAAATACAAAATGCTTGGATTTCCTATAGCAGCAGCAACAGTGCGAAGACAGTCACTCGGAGATAGAGAATTCTGATATCCAAAGATTAGAGGCTCAGAGACAGCTAAGAGTTCCTCAGAGCCCTGAGAGCTAAGGACTCTGACACTTGAGGCTCTGGACTATAAACTAGGAGGCAGTTGAAGCTGTCCAGAGAGTGGCCAAAGATAGAATTTATAAGAATCTAAGAATAATGGTGGAGAAGCTGAGACCATGGAAGACCAGAGGCTGCTAAAAGCCAGAAGCAAGAGATATGACTCTGGCCACCAGGTCACTATATTCCTAGAGCAAATTTCTGGCGTTTTAAATTCATTATCAACATACCCAGAATTAGGCTACATTCCCTCTTCACCCCCAACCCTTTTCTTACTTTGTGACTTCCTTCCAGTAGCCCTTTCAGCTTTCTCCTAGCAGTTATTATAAACAATACATTGCACACATATACCAACCCTCAGACCCCATTATTATAAAGGACTCTCCGGAATTTGAAGTATTATAGTGATAAGTCTCTAGTTTTCAGGGTTCAGAGCTAAAACCTCTGAGTTTAGAAGAACAGGCAGTGAGTTTCTAGCACTCAGAACTTTCCTTAGGAAACAGCTCAGCTTGTTTAGTGTTGAACTCTCAGCAACACTATCTCTTACTGTGCCCTCCAAGGATCAGAAAATATTTCAAAAGCAGGGGCAGAAAGTATGCAAAAGCTACATTGGGAAGGAGTTCTTTGGGGAACTGTCCTCTAGTCATGAACTGACTGGTACATTTATGACCTCACATTGAAATAAAATTAAAACAAATGACTTACTTTCCTTTTAATCAGTGTAAATAATGGTCTAATAATGTTTTGGATTAGAATATATGCAAACTGGTATTCATATATTGTTTTTGGAATTACAAATTAGATGAACTTCTTAAAGACTAATTTGTTAATATAATTCAACTTAATCTCTCATTTTTTACCATTGCAAGTTTTTTTTACAGATGTACTCACAAATGTATACCAGTATGCTTGTTCAAGGAATGGTTCATTATTTGGAATGGCAAAGAGCTGTAACTTCTCTGAAAATGGTCAATCAAGAACATAAATTGTAGTGTGCACATAAAACCAAATTTTAAAAGCATTTGAAGATATTTCATACAAAGATCAATTTTATTATAATCTTGATAAGTTTGTTTGAATTATAGACATATATTGAAATATATTTCATATATATGTGTGCAATGTATTGTTTGTAATAGATTTTTCTAAGGACTGAAGCACGAAGATAAAACTTTGATTTTTTTCTTTATACTCTATTTTTTTAAATTTTCCATGGGTATTATTTTATTATATAATGTATTAATAAAATTTCAGATGTATTTTAATAAAGTTTTGTATGTACCCTAAGAATTATAACAAAAGTAAACATTCTATCCATTAGAGCCATGTGTATCATTGCACAATTTAGCAGTTATTTTTCTATTTGGACAGTTACATCATTCCATTTTGGTGTGCTTTGTCTTTATGTAGTATCCATTTCTTTATGTTCTTATATTACCTGGTGCATATTTCAGTAAATAATAGATTTATTACTGTCATACTTAAGCCAATCTGCAACTGATACAGGAAAAAAAAATGATTGTTTCAAATGAAACAATAAAAATGAAAACTTTAAGTGCGTTTTGTGTTTTAGCCATAGAGCAGCAAGAAGTTTTCAAAAGTACAAATTACATCAATTTTCATATAATAACCCATATTCTGTTAAGTACACCTTTCGGAAAGTACCAGAATTTGGTCACAGACACTTTTATCACTGAAACAATAGAATCAATCATGACCAGGTGGAATGTATCATTTTGGTAATATATAAAAGAGTAGATGACATGAATCAAACCAACTTCTGCCTAGATAAAGAATACTGGTTAGTGTTGTGGGCAAAGTGGAGTAGTTACCCAGACAAATTAGAAAGATCTATAGAAAACCTACTTTTCACTGTATCTATGTGTTTAATAGGCACCCAGCATGGAAAAATAATGCTGCTAGAGGCATATATTTCTTTTATGGATCATGGAAAAAGGAAAGGTACCAACTCCCTTTTATGTCAAGTAGTATGTGAAGATAGACACCTTAGAGTAAATGGAAGGAAATGATAGATATCACACTTTTGTAGACAGATGTTGCTTTTCTATTCTACTTAGTGAGTCAAACCAGAAATAACAAGAGCTAAAACATTTGCTTCAGAAAAAAAGAAAATAAATTGCTAGAACAGACATCCACTTAGCTAATTATTGGTCTTAACTATAGAGTATGAAAGAAGTAGAAAATTTTAGATTCATCTGTCTATGGTTTATTTCATTATTAACCTTTTTTAAAGTGTGCATTTTAAAAGTTAAATATTATTGTGTTAACACAGGTTAGTTTTAAAATTATAAGCTCGGGCTAGAGAGATGGCTTAGCGGTTAAGGTGCCTGCCTGCTAAGCCTAAGAACATTGGTTCCAATCTCCAGCAGTTTCAATCTCCAGGTCCCACATTTAGCCAGATGCAAGTGATGCAAGGGTGCAATGCCACACTTGACCACAAGGGGGCACATGCATTTGGATTTTGTTTGCAGCAACTGAGAGGCTGCTGGCGCACCCATCTCTGTCTTCCTCTCTCTCTCTCTCTGTCTCTCTCTGTGTGTCCCTCTCCACAAAAAAGTATAAGCTATTGGCATACAGCCATGGTAGGTAACCAACTGCTCTTGGATTGGCTAACAGATCCACTCAGTGGAAAGGAACCCATATCTGTAACTGGGAAACAAATCAGAATCATATCCATATAACAAGTTCACTCTCCAATATTAAGCTCCTACCAATCTTGGGCTACAAGAGGGTGTAGACCTATTTTAAATTCTCTCTAAGCTAACATTGGTTATCCCATTTAACCTGTGCTAGCTTCACTCTCCATTGGAGAATCTGCTTCTCTTTTCAGATGGATGCAGAACCTGAGGAGAGAAGCAGCCCGTCGCACTTCACCAGGGCCCCAGCTGAAGCCATAGAGTAATTGGGGCAATGAGCAAGAGTGCTGCTTTCTTGGTGAACTTGATATCAGCACAAGGGTGAAGGAGATAGACACTGAAGACACTCAACACCTACCAAACCAGAGATCCAGAGATCCAGAGACTCCCAAGAGCCCATCACTGAAGAAGACCTAAAATGAACCCAGCATGGCTCAGGGAAATTTGTGGAAGACAGGGAGGAAAGATTGTTAGAGACAGAAGTTGGGACACTATGCACAGAGACATTGCCTCTTGCCCATAACTGATGGCTACCCCCACAATGCATGACTCATAGTCCCCATGGGGATAATTGGCATCCCCAATGAGGAGGGTCCCTTGGGGGCGGAAGGAATGAGGGTAAGGATGGTACCAACATGTGCTGTTTACATACTGAGTATGTCCATAACTAATAAAAAAAGGAAATGGGGGCTGGAGAAACAGCTTAGTGGTTAAGGCATATGCCTGTGAAGCCTAAGGATCTAGGTTCGATTTTCCAGGTCCCATGTAAGCCAGATGCACATAGTGGTACATGCATCTGGAGTTTATTTGCAGTGGCTAGAGGCGTGACCATTCTCTCTAATAAATATATAAATAAAAAGAAATCTGTTTTAAAAAGGAAATGAAAAAATAGAAGCTATTAATAGTATATTAATGATCTCCATATTGTAGCAAATATATTTGAACAGTTATATATCAATGGACTACACTTTTTGAAACAATATCCAAATGGTATGTACATAAATATATTGAAATTCTATTTGTTGTCACTAACATTTCCCTTTGTTTTAATTTGAATCATATTAAAAATAACCAACTCAGGGGCTAGAGAAATGGCTCAATGATTGAAGGTGCTTGATTGTAAAGCCTGATGGCCTGGTTTCAATTCCCCAGTACCCATGCAGAGCCACATGCAGAGTGATATATGAGTCTGGAGTTAGTTTTCAGTGGCAAGAGTCTCTGGGGCATCCATTCCCCCTCTCTCATTCTCTCTTGTTCTCTTTCCCCTTGCAAATAAATAAATAATATTGAAAAAAATAACCAACTCAATATAGATAACATTTTATTATCTGATTAACTTTTAATAAATTAAGGTTTTATATTGAAAAAGGTAGACAAAGTGAAAGGTGCTATAGTGAATTTGTAGTGTAAATTTGAAGTGATTTACAGTGTGTGGTAGTTTTAATATATGGCCCCCAATATATTCAGTGTTTTATTAGCTTGTAATTTGGATCTGCAGCCACCTGGCTGGAGGCTGTGTCACTGGATGGATCTTAGGTTTCAGCCCTAAGGTGTGGTGGTAGGTTTGAGATTCCAATCTAAAGATATGCAAAGTGTCCCTAACTGGAGTTCCTGACATGTGCTGTGTGGTGTGGCTTTCGGATTTTTGCTTCTTGACTTGTGCTTCTCTCTCTCTGCTTGGACCTGTGAAGGCAGGCCGGCTTCTTCTGCCATTATGGAACTTTCCCTGGATCTGTAAGCTTCAATAAATATCCCTTCTTCTATAACTTTGCCTGGTCTGAAAGTTCATCTCAGCGAACCTGAAGCTGTCTGCTACACAGTGCATCACAATTTTTAAGAATGAAGACCCTATTGTTGCAGACACAATGTTCTGAGGTTGTAGCATATTAAACTGGAACTGAGCTTGAAGCCATCTCCCTGAGGGCTAGCTGCCATAGGGCTCTAAAGTGCTATGCTGACTTCAGGGGGAAGAAAGTCACCAACAATCTTAACAAACAGTGGATCTGCAAGCTACATAATCAACCAGCCATGGAAAATGTGTCCTTATGTATAATAGTGGTGCCCTTATGTATAATAGGTTGTGGAGGAAACAACAGCTCTCTGATTGGATTTGAGACCCACTCTGTAGGAGGGAATTCAGCCTATGGTTTGGAAGGACACAGACCTTGAGGGAAGCTACCACTGTTCTTTGGCTAATTTGATTATGTCCATCAAAGTGCCTTCTAAATGTCTATGTTTATGTCCTTTGATTAATGCTATTCTCACTTTAATTTAGAGACACTTTCTTTTTCTAGTAAATGCTAGTGAATGCTGGGGAAACTCAAGACTTATCAAGGTAACAACAAGAGAAAGTTCAGAGGATAGCACTGAAGGAGTCATCTCTATAACATCTGCCAAAGCTCAGAGATCATTGCATCTGACATGGCGGAAATAATATTAGTGCTGCTCTAAATGCTAGCCCGAGAAGCATCTTTATATAAATGGCAATGCACACTAAGGAGACTCAAAATGCAACAAAGCTGAAAATAAGAGGCTTGCAAGGGCTTCATTTTAAATGATATATTTCGATAACCCCTCAAAGCTAAGGAAACATTTCAGAAGAGGGAACAGAAAGAATATAAGAGCCACAGGATGGGAAACAGTACTTTGGGGAACTGACCTCATGAACTGACTGGTGCATTCATGTCCTCATAGTTGTTGTCATTAATCCCACAAGATATTCACTGGCCTGAGCCCACCAACACTTTAACATGTAGGAGAAAAGACAAAAGGAAAGTGACACTAAAACAGGGGAAATTCTATTTTGAAAGTGACATATATTCAGTGGAATGAGGACGGAAGAGCTGGGAAAAAAGAGAGTAACGGGACAAGAATAGGATCAAATTACAGTATGTTCATGTAGTAGAGTTCACAATAAAAATGAAAAAGGGTAAGAAGAAGAGATTAAGTAAAAGAAGAATGGGGGAAGGGTTAGTCAAATTCAAGATATTATGAATGAGCCATATGAAAACTGACTTTTTTGGGTAATGGCACACCCAAAAGCCATAGACTGTTACTAGAAAAAAATCAGTGCCAAAGATGGGATATCTTCCAGTAAGTTGTTGGCCAGGGAGGTCCCTGATGCCCTCAAAACATTACAGGATATTGCCAAGGCTCTTGGTTTCCCACCAGAAATGGTAAGACCCCATTTTGGAAGACTTCACATGCCTGGGCTGCCAGGTCGTTGAGAAATCAAGCTGGGACTGAGCTGAAAACCTGCCCCCTGTAGACCAGCCAACTAAAAGCTGGAAAAGCTGCACAGCACGGAGTCTTATGGAAGACAGAAGACATCAATGGTGAAAACAGTCGACACTGCAAACCTGAAATTTGGGCCAACCAAGCCAAAAGACCAAAGGTGAAATAGTGGCATGTCTATTATGGGGGAAATCAACTGCTCTCTAATTGGACCTTAGGCCCATTCTATGGGAGGGAATACATGCCTAGTACTGAAAACATAATTAAAAGCCTATGGTGGGGGAGGTCATGAGCATTAGGCATGTAACACTTGCTCTTGTCTGGCTAAAGGCATATATTATGCTCACCAAACTGTCCTATAAGCTCTTCCAAAAGTTCATACCCATATATTAACACTACCCTCACTTTTGGTTAGAGAAGCTTTGCATTTGAGATATTCATGAAAACTAGGATGACCCAAAAGGCACCATCGTGCTGCAAAGAAGTGACAAAGGAGTGTTGAGCACTAAAATATCTCTATCACACCCTCCAAGGCTCAGGGTTCATTGCAGAAGAGGTGGAGGAAATAATGTAAGACCCAAAGGAAGGGTACCACTCCTTACAATGCAACTGTCCAGACTGGACTCGATATCCATGACCTTGCAGTGCTTAGTACTACTTTCACAAGGCCTCATAATAGAAGGAAAAGATGATGACATCAAAATAAAATAGAAACGAATGGAGAGTGAGAGAGCATATGATTGAGAGTGGATTTGTGAAGAGGAAAGTGGGGAAGAGTAGGAAATTATCATGGTTTATTATCTCTAAGAATGGAAGTTGTCAATAAAAAATGCCAAAAAATGAAAAAGATTGAAGCTGAGGATGTAGCACAGTGGTAGAGCACTTGCCTAGCATGTGACATTGATCCCCAGCTTTTCAACACACACACACACACACACACACACACACACACACCATATATATATTCAATGTTAAAAATAATTAAATGCAAGAATAATTGGAGAGTTCTTAAATATATATACATATATATTTCTTACTTAAACTGTATACATCTAAATCTCCAATCATTCTTGTTTTAGTAATGCCCCAGAAATATCCATGTGGTAGTTTGAATGTAAATGTCCCTATAACCTCAGGTGTTCTTGATTAAGTTTCCCAATTTGTCTCCCACTGGTGGAGTCTTTGGAAGGTGTAACCCTGCTGGAGGTGTATCACTGGGGGAGGATCTTGAGTCTAACCCTAGTATCTGTTCAGACCCAGCTCATAGTTGCTGCTTCTCTCTTTCACTTTCAATTTCTTTCTTTCTCTTTCTCTCTCCCCTGTGGATGTGTGATGCAGTAAGCGAACTTCCTCTTCCATGATGAAGCTTACCCTAAAGACTATAAACCTGAAATAAACCTTTTTTTTTTTTTTTCCATAAGATGCTTCTTATCAGGAATTTGTCTGATCAACAAGGTAACTGTTATAATCCATAAAGTTTTCATTGTCCCCTGTCAGATTATATGAATTAAACTATGGATTTCATATGTAAAGTAAGATATTTTTCAAATCCTAGTATTTGGCTTGTGTATTTTTTCTTCCAATCTCATTAACATTGCATAGTTTAATAGCACTTATTATATTCTACTTTGTTCCCTAAGTAGAATAATGCTACTGATAATAATAGCTAACATTTTTTGAGCAATTACTACATTCCTGGCAATAGTCTGAAAGCTTTACATTTCCTTTTTTATTTACCTTATCATGTTTTATTATTTCCATTTTACAAATGATGACATTAAGTTTGCAAAAAACATTTTAAGTTACTCAGCCAGGATTTTTAATCCACGAAAAGCCCAGAATACATAAGAAACCCTGCCTCAACCCTTCCACTGAACTAAAAATGTGCATCATCAATGTTTAATATTTTTAAATGTAAAAGTCTTATTGTTTTATTTTTTACAGAAAGCAAGCAGGAGAGAGAGAATTGGGGTGTCAGAGCCTCAGATACTGCAATCAAACTTCAGACTCCTTTGCCACCTAGTGGGCACGTGCAACATTGCTCTTGTTTCACCTTTATACGTCTGGCTTACGTGGGATCTGGAAAGAGATTGAACATGGGTCCTTAGGCTTCGCAGGCAAGCACCTTAACCGTTAATCTATCTCTCCAGCCCAGAAAAGTCTTATTCTTAATAGCTTTTGCATCCTACTGAAAAATCCACAAATCCAAATGTAACTAAAATGGAATCTTCATATTTTAGTGGCAGTTTTCAAGAATTTGGTTATTTTTTCATATAAAAAGGTTTCATTTTCAGCAGCATGGGACTTTTTAAGCAAACATAATATATTATGATTATCAAGAAACCCATAAGGGCTTACTGAACACTTTCAAAGTTGGGTTTTCCAAATGGGGAAATCATCACCTCCAGAGCTTAATGGGAGGATGAATGGGGTGAGGGTGAACTGGAGGAAGTACTTTGAAGAAACTTTGAGAATTTTCAGCTATTGTTGTTGATAGTGGTGAATTTCATGCTCAGGGATGAAGCCAGCCTAATCTGTCTTCTGAGTCTGCAATTGATTTCTCTTCATCTCTGCTTTAAGACAAGCTCAGCAATTGCAGCTTTTTATGGACTTTGATGATTCCACAACAATCACTGAGCACTGAGAAGATACTCTAGAATTCATAGATAGTCTTAGTGGTCTGTGCAATTCTCCCTAAATGAAGAAAGAATTTGAATAGTAAATGAGTACATTTCTTTCATTTGAATAAGGGCTCCACTAAGGATACATTTCTCCTCATAATAACAAGGAATAATGCCCACTTTCTCTGTGTCATGTCATTTCTTTGTGCTTCAGCTTCATTCACTTGTAAAAGGGATTAAAATAATTTCTACCTCATACAATTGTTTTCATCACTATTCTAGACCAAGCTTTTCTGAAGTGTCTAACACAAAAATGAGTACTCATAATTGTGCTTTGCATTACAACAACCACAACTGCAACAACAATAATAAACAATTTGGTTAAATGGCATCTTTATCCTAATTTGATAATGCACAATTATTTACTTTCAATTTCTTTAATCTGAACTCAGATTGTGCTCAAATATATCCTTTGGTCCAATATAATATCCTTCTACAATCATCTGCAAATAATAAAACATGCTCCAAATGCTTGCATATCTCATCATATTTGTTTAAACTCCTTACTCTTGGTTCTTCTGGACTAATCACCATAAGACTTCTATTTCTTAATTGACTCTGTCTTGCAGTATTGCTCTTCAGATATATGTGTTCATTTGGCTTTGATTCTGAAGGAATTTTAGTAATTTCCTGGCCAATTTTTAACACCTCAGTTACTTTGGAGATTCTCTCTTGGCTCATTCTGAAGAACTTTGTTCAAGCTTGCCTATGGATTTCACACATAGGTATTTTCTAAAGTTCAATTGTATTCTTATTGAGATTATACATTTTATAAGGCCCAATTAGTTCATGTGGCTTTTGTTTAAATGAAATAAAAGCTGAAGATTTAGGGCTTGAGAGATGGCTCAGTGGTTAAATGCACTTGCTTTCAAAGCCTGATGGCCCTGGTTCAATTCCCCAGTAATCACATAAATCCAGGTTCACTAAGTAGTACATGGGTCTGGAGTTCCCTTGCAGTGGCAGGAGGCCTTGGTACACCCAAGCCCCATGCTCACTCTCTCAGTCTGCCTCTTTCTCTCTGCCTCATTCTTTCTCTTGATATCAAACATATAAATACACAAAAGTTGAAAAACAATTAAAGACACATGCCTTTAATCCCAGCACTTAGGAGGCAGAGGTAGGAGGATTGCCATGAGTTCTTGGCCACTATATGGTGACTACCAGGTCAGCCTGAGCTAGAATGAGATCGTACCTCAAAACACCAAAAACAAACAAAAAAACAAAAAAAACCAAGTTCAGGATTTATATATTTCCCATGAGGGCTGTACTATTAGCTAAAGCCTAAGTGACCTGATCTTGGAGAAAGAGTGTCACAAATGGATTTGCAGACACAGTCAGCACCAGATGTGTATCAGCAATGGGGCTCTTGAATATATACTTTTTAAACTTTCTGTTTTTTTTTCCAACACATATATATATATATATATATATATATATATATATATATATATATATATATTTGAGCTATGATGGGGTGAAGAAAACAAGATATGAGAATAAACTTGGCAAGACCATTACTACCAATTACATTTAAGAACACATGTATTGGGCTGGGAGATGGCTCAGGTTTGATTCTCCAGAATCCAGGTAAAGCCAGATGCACAAAGTGGTGCATGCATCTGGAGTTTGTTTACAGTGGCAGGAGACCCTGGTGTGCCCATACTCTCCATCTTATTTCTCTCTCTCTGCCTCAAGTAAATTAATAAAAAAACACACATAATGGGCTGGAGAGAGATGTTTCAGTAGTTAAAGGTGTTTGCTTGCAAGGCCTGAGGGTCCAGGTTCAATTCCCTAGTACCCACTTAAAGCCAGAGACACAAAGTGCTGCATGTGTCTGGAGTTTGTTTGCAGTGGCAGGAGGCCCTGGTGTGTCCATACTCTCCATATCTATTTCTGTCTCTCTCTCTGCCTCAAGTAAATAAATAAATTTTAAAAATACACATAATGGGCTGGAGAGAGATGCCTCAGTAGTTAAAGGTATTTGCTTGCAAGGCCTGAGGGTCCAGGTTCAATTCCTTAGTACCCACTTAAAGCCAGATACACAAAGTGCTGCATGTGTCTGGAGTTTGCTTGCAGTGGCAAGAGGCCCTGGCTCGCTTGTGCTCTCTCTTTCTCTCTCTCTCCTTGATGAGAGAGTTCAGCATTGAGCAAAGTTCAGCACTGTCCAATGTTCTTGGGAATCTGGCTTATTTCTAAGTGCGAGATATGAGTGAGTGCTCCCCCACTGAGGTCTCATGTCCATTTCAAGAGCAGTAGATTACCCACACAACTGGTTGATTTTGTATGTGGCAACTCCCATAGCACTTTCTAGTGCGATGAGGGCTAGTCAGCAAGGAAATATTTTCCTTCTCAGCTCCAGCATGGTTTCTTGATTTCCTGTGGCCACAGGCTGTTACAACTTCAGCAATAGGGTCTTACCTTTTTAACTCTGGCAGGTAACCAAGTGCTTAACCATTTTTGTGTGTAAAATATTTCATGTATAAGAGGCTCTATTGTACACAAAATTTTGGCATTATGCTAAGAAGGAATAAGACTGCCATGGAAACATGATGCCATTTTTAAAAAATAAAGTTTTAAGTTTTGGGGAACACTGTATTTTCACATTCGTGCATGTCTTAGTATCAAATATGTAACAATTCAATTTTACAATATAATCTATTTAGGGTATCACAGACTCCCTATAGCTTCTAACAATTTTTAACCATGAATAGTGATAACTTTTGATAGTTAGAATACTTATGAAAACTTGAAAATGAATATCAATTCTTTATTATATATTTTACCTTTTTAGCACTAGAATCAATTTTCTTCCACCAGAATGTTATATAAGTTCTTTGTGCATTTAATGTTCTGTTTCATTAATGCCCTTCTAACATGTACTATCTCTTCAGGAAAATGTCAAAATTGGTGTACTTATTGTGCTTTTCTTGCTGTTCATGAATGGAAATCTGTCCTAAAGTACTTTCCTGGTGAGCTGGTGGGAACAACCTAGTAGAATACATGAATGTCATTTTTTCTTTTACTTTTTTATGTAGTTTAAATGTCATCAGTCTACTATTTCTCTAAAACAATCTAGCAAACTCCTATTTGGTTGAGGGCAGCACTGGCAATAATCCCCATTCTCTGTCAGAAGTTATTGGCCATTCTACTACCCTTCAACTTGTGATATGGAACCTGAAATCAGATAGAGTTGCTAGGTGCTGAGAGTATGTAGGTAAGTCTCAAATTGTTTATTTTTCCACAAAGTTAATCTTATTGATTCCCCAACCCACACTTATGATTGCTAAAACCAAAAGTAATTTGATAGGAATTTTCAGTAATATTAGCTTAATTAAAATGATCATTTCCCTAATTTAAAAATGTTCAGTTTGCTTTATTTTGACTTCATTTTCATATGCATCCTAAAAGAAAGAAAGAAAGAAGTATATTTTTCTAACATTATAAGCTAATGGTGATCATTCAAGGCAAATGTCTTGATAGACTTCATTTCCCTGTGTAGAGTTCCTGCTGTGCATATAAAAGCATACAAATGTTTAGTGTGGGAAATCATTGATGACTTAGATTTCTTCAATTGGGGTGGTAATAATTAACCAAATGCTAACTATTCCCTTTAAACTTATGAATATAAAAATCAAAATATATAAACTATGGAAGCCATCACTAAAGGTATGAGGGAGCTAAAGAGATGTCTCAGTGGCTAATAGTACTTCCTGTGCAAGTATAAGGGACTGAGGAAACCTGAGATACCACTGGAGTTCAATACCCAGAACCAACATATACAACTGGGCATAGCCAGGCATATCTATAGCGAAAATCCCATTGGGAAGTAGAGACTCAAGAATAACCAGGGCTCAAGGAAAAGAGAAGGAGAAAAAGGATGCACTTGGAAAGAGATTCTAGCTCAAGGAAGAATGTGCAGAAGAGTAATGGAAGGAGCATGCTACATTCCCTTCTTGCTACTGCAGGCAAGCATGCAGGGCTCCACATGGACACATATACATGGATACAGCATACACACACACACACACACACACACACACACACACAAATTAAAAAGTATGGAATAAGGAAATTTGAATCCGCATAGTATTCATCATTGACATGCTCCAGTTTCTTCTTGGAAACAAACTACATTTTTGTCATTTTGTCCTTGCCTTTTCTATTAATCAATTGAACTGGGAAAAATGATCTTTGTCTTGTTGTCCACATTTTCTTTTTGTACCAACTATTTTTCAACTCACTGCAATTTGACTATAAGGCCTCTTAAACTTTTCCCACTGATAAATTCACCAATGGTCAATTAATTGACATGAATTTGCAGATTTCATCTCTATTCTACCATCTATTATTTTTTTAAAATCTTTAACAATAGTTCCACTAGTGACTTTTTTTAAGTAGAAGTAATGACAAAGGAGCCTACGCAATACTGTTCCTGTAAAGATGATTTGGCCAAGTCACTTGCTCAAATATGTTTATTTATTTATTTATTTATTTATGTATAGACAGACAGCAAGAGAAAGAGGCAGACAGAGAGAGAGAATGGGCACACCAGGGCCTCCAGCCATTGCAAACAAGCTCCAGATGTATATGCCATCTTGTGTATTTGGCTTACATGGGTCCTGGGGAATCAAGCCTCAAACTGGGGTCCTTAGGCTTCACAGGCAAGCACTTAACCACTAAGCCATTTCTCCAGGCCCTCAAATATATTTAGCTATTATTATTCCTTGTTGTCTTGATCTCTGTAATATTGTGAATTAATATTAATTTTGTTAAACTCACCTCTTTTACCTTGATTTCTATTAAAATATTTTAATATTTAATAATATTAATAATTATAATATTTTCTGCTTCATGAGATATCTTTCTTGAAGAATACTTTATCCAGTCACTTTGATATTAACATCCAGATATATTTGAGTTAACATCTTAGCTCATTCACTGAAAAATTTGATAAGCTTGGGCAAATTGTGTAAGCTCAATGAGCCTTTGTTTCTTTATTAGCAAAATGAGAATTTAATGGCAGCTTCCTCACAAATTTTTATAAGGATAATCAATCTAATAAATAATTTATCAACCACTATTATTCTCTGTGCTCCATTATTGCTCCAGGTAAATTGGATAGATGTGGTTAGTTACGTGGATCTGACCTTTTTGTTTCATTAAAATATTCTTTGAAAATTTTTCAATTTTTAAATTTTGTTTCTTTTATTTTTTTAAATCTATATATTTGGGGAATATACTATGATAATTCAATGCATGTACACAATGTGTAATAAACAAATTAAGGTAATAAGTATTCCCATTATTCATGAATCATTTCTATGTGATGGGAATTTGAAACTCTTATATACAATTTGAAATATCTATTTAGATTGTTTTAACCAAGAGTTATTCCACTGTGATAAAGACAAACCAGACTTGATTCTTCACTTCACATTTTTACTGTCCCATAATGAACTTCTCCCAGCCTCTGTTCTTCTAGGATGTTATTGACTAATTCATGTTTGAGGCAGAGGTCAGAAAAGGTACTATGAGCAATGGACATTTGAGCTGAGACCTTGACATGAACAAAGATGCTTAATGTAATAAAAATACTCAGGTGTACAGCTTTCCAAGAAGAAAGAGGAATTACAAAGGCCTGAAGGTAGAGCAAGCTATCCAAAATGTAAAAAGACTTATCTGTGTGACTTGAGGTAACAATGTCAATAGTAAGGTGGAGGCTGGCTCATGTGGTATAATCAATTCTCACTTGGAGAATTTCAAGTATTAGAAAATATGATCTATATGACATTTTAAAAACTCATTGTGACTACCATATGGATAATGCTGATGAGAGGAGGTTAAATTGGATGAAACAAACACTTGGGTGGTCCTACAATAATAAATTAAGAGGGATGTTGGTATTTGGATTGCATTATTGTGATGGTAGTGAAGAGAAGAGAATAGCTTTGGGATATATTTTTACATTCATGTTGATGGTGAATTGAATGTAGGGTCAGGAAATATGTAAGGAATAAAAGAGGATTTTTAAAAAATCTACCATGGCTTGTGTTAGGTATTGTTACTTGCTGAGATGAGGAAGCATAGGTGTTCTGTGATTTTGAAGGATAGCTTATAAATATGTAAAGTAGTTAGTTGAAAATTGCACAATTTTATGTGCATTTGTTCTTGGTTTCTTCTGATTCTTTGATGCATCCTAGTCTATTATTTGGCATTTAATTTTTATTGCATTAATCTTACATATATATTAATAATTAATATATATATTAATCTTAAGGTAGTCATAACTGCCTATACACCAAAATTTGTGGTTTCTTTTTTAACTTTTAGTGAGATTTTTTTTTACTTTTGAAGTCAGAAATAAATATCACATAATATTTTCTCTCATCAATTTTATTGTCTAATTCTTTTAAACATATATATTGTTACTGCCTCTAAATTACTTCCACTCTGCCTTCATGGAAGCTTTAGATTAAAACAATCCTATAGAAAAAATATGTATTACTTTCTCTCTCATAATAAACACTAGAATATAATATCACAACTTATGGAAACACTTCACATTTTATTTGTAGTGCTTGGAGTATTCCAACTGCTGAACATGACACAAACTAAATATAAAAACTGAATAAACCCCAAGGAAAATCAATTTGGTATTTCATCAATTATGGTCCAATTTTCACTTCAGAATGTGATTTTGATGTTAAATACTGCCAATTTTTACAGCATTTTAAAACCTGCCAAGTATTTTTGCCATTATGGTCTTAGATAAAATAGATAAGGCAGGCATTATCATCTGTATTTTAGAGAAGAGAAATATGAGGTTCACAGAGGTTAAGTGATTTTCCCAAGATCCTATAAATAATTAATGGTAGAGCTAATATTCAAAAAACCACATACATTTAGTCACTAATCTTGATATAACGAAAATGTTTGTAACTTGATTTTGTGATGGCTTTAGAGTTTAAAATTTTGATGTTAATACCTTACTTATTAGAGGGAAATGATTTGTAGCTTACGTGGAACATAAGCATCAGCTAGACTTTTGTCCTTTCTTTTTTTTTTTTTTTTTGAGGTAGGGTCTCACTCTGGCCCAGGCTGACCTGGAATTAACTATGTAGTCTCAGGGTGGCCTCGAACACATGGCGATCCTCCTACCTCTGCCTCCAGAGTGCTGGGATTAAAGGCATGCACCACCATGCCCAGCTTTGTCTTTTCTTTTAAGATGAGAGAGCACAGAATAGAAGCTTTTGGAAATCAGTTCTTGTCCATGGTCATATAACATGTTAACATGATTGAAATGAGGATTCTTCATCTTAATTCCTATATTTTCTCTACTCCATCCTACATTTATGGATTAATTCATAAACCACTTATTAGAGTAATTTATATGTTCCCATAGCATATGACTGGAAAGTATAGAGTCATCACATGCCTGCTCACTTCCTTAATTTCCCCTATTTATATTTTACATTATAGTAGAACAATTGTATACCATGTATACTGACATACAATTACAAACTCAAGACAATAGTTCACATTAGGGAGCATTCTTTGGATTTCATATGTTATATTTTGAAAATGAATGCCCTGATAAATGAATAATGACATTTCTGTCATAACTGTGTTATATATTAATTTCTGTGACATAAAGAAATTCCCTGTGTTCCAAATATTCATCTGCCCCTTAAACCCTAGGGAACTTCTTATCTCATAGTTTTCCCTTTTCTATGCTATCATATATTTATAATCATACTGTGTAGCCTTTTCAAATTGACCACTTTCAACGTCCAATTCACAGTGGAGATTATTCTGTCCTTTTGTGTCTTCTTTTTGTTATGAGCCAGGTGACATTGTACAGTTGTAGTTCATATTGTTGATCCTTTTTGTTTATCAGAAGACATACTGATTGCTTCCAATTTGCAACAATTATAAAAGAAAGATATGTATGCATGTGAAAAAATTTTGCATAAATAACTTTTAAATTTATTGGGGAAATATCCAGAAGTGTGGTTGTTGGCTTATAAGTTAAAAATAAATTTAGTTTTGTAACTCTCTTTCAATTGGCTGTACCATTTCACATTCTCATCAGTGTTGAATGTTTTCCTGTTGTTCTTCATCTGCACCAATATTTGGTGTTGTCAGTGGTTTGAATTTTAGTCATACTAATGTGTCTTTAATGCTGTCATCTTGTTATTTTAATGTTCAGTTACCCAATTACATATGACATTGAGCATCTTTTCATACGTTTATCTGTCATCTGTGTATTTTTTTGGATCTTTGGTGAGGTACACAGGTTGTTCCTTTCTTAAAGAGGTTGTATGTTTTCATATTATTAAATTTAATGTCTTTTTACATTTCGAATGCAAGTTCATTTTAGTTTCCATAGTCACCTCCCTGTCCAAATTAGATTAACATTAATTTTTTATCATGTTCTTTTCTATGTTCATGCCTTCCATATAATCTCTCAAATGAAAAAGAGGTATCAGAAAGGATGGCTAAATGCCACCATCCCATCCAAATCCACATCAATAAAAAAATTTTTCTTAGTTATGCCTGATGCTCCACTAAAGAATTTTTATTTTTCCTCAGGTATTTGATCAAGCCTTGACTATCTAATGGTTTTCAAATGTGACATATATTTATTAATAAATGTCAATTGAAATGTTTGGAGTAAAGGTCATGATTTCAAATGGTTATGATTTTTTTACAGACAAAAGTCTCTGAAATGGATGCATGTTGTACTATACTTTTAAATGCTTGAACTGAGGCTTCAAGGATGGCACCATGAAATAATTATAGCAAAACTATTTGACCACAAAGAAGTATTTAACAAGTGACTATATTGATATGGCTTTGGAATGACCCATCTGAAAAATATATGTATTTCAAAAAAGCTTTTAGTAAGAAAACATAGCTGCTGACATTCAGGAACCTTCTCTTTCAGGCTCTTTATTCTTCATAGAATAAAGATGAATTGAAAATATGTGTTTATCACCATAGCATTCATAGCACTGAACTTACCAATGACAACACAATGATTGCATTATCTCTCAAGGCAAAACACCTGTTTCTATTAGTATACTGTTATATTGGCATTCACACCCACAAATAAATCTCAGGGAATAGGAGAACATGTCTTCCATGGATTAAAAAATATTTTGGACCATCTTCTGAGAAATTTTAATTATACATACTCAAATGAAATACAAAACTAATCCAAATTATAGCAAGGAAACTCACCTGCATTGCCATATAGGAAGGCACTCAAAAAATCATGATCAGCCCCAGAAAGGAAGCAAAGGTGAGGTATTTTAGAATACATATTCCTCACTGTTTGTCTCTTAAAGATTGTTTGAGTCTTCAAATTATATGTTATTTAGCTAAATTCAGGTCACATTTATATTTCTTGTTGTTTAGAAAAAAACATGGAATTTCAAGAATGCACACATGTCCATTTGTAAGACTTAATTCATTAATGATTTGACTCATGGGACTAACATTTACTAACTAGTCTAAATTTACTTCCCTTTATTGATGAAAATGTAGAAATATCTAATGTTTCCAAAAAGGGACTGCCTCAAAATGTTCAGAATATATTTTTATTATATTTCCTAACACCTAAAACAATTAAGTCATTAAAATAATTTAGAGTATTACTTTAAACTAGAAGAGAAAAATAATACAAAGCTAATACATGTGAAAAAGTTGGAAAATAATCTATAAATAGGATAAATATGCACACAATTCAGGAAAAGAAACAAAGAATTTATAATCCCTCAGTGGATTTAAAATACTTTCCTTTCCATCCTGATTTTGTCTATGTTAGTATTCACATATTAATATTATATTATATTTTTGTATTATATGAGTTTAGTGATAGAACTTGCATTATAGATTTACTGAGTCATAACAACACTTCCTTTGCTTGCAATAGTCAATAATTTGAGCAAAAGATTTCAGGTTCTTTTCCTTAGCAATGTGTGCCTTAGTGGATTTGAAAAAGTTTAGAGGTATCAATGCTATATTTAATTTATCATCTGATATACTGTCTAAAAGAGTTTGGCTTCTCAATGGCTAGCTCACAGTAAGAGATCACAGATATTTTTCAATGCATAAATAAATAACTAAATGCATGCTTGAACACATCACTGCAGGTAAGGTCATAAGAAAAACAATTGTCATTTTCTGAAATGATTCTTGTGAGAAGCATTTAGGCATATGGAATAGTCTTGAAGTGAGGTAAAAGTATTATTTATATTTTAACATGCATATGAAGTATACCCATACAGATAATGTTTATATGAGTCATACAGATATTAGAAAACAGTTTCTTGATCATATTTCTTTTAAGTAACCTTGAACATTGTTAAAGTGTACAAGTTTTCTTGCATGAACAGCTTGATTTCAAATCCCAGATTTTACTAGTTGTGTGATTCTGAGCAAGTGCTAGAACTTTAGTGAGTCTTTGACTCTCAATTAATAAACTAAGAAATTAACTGCTTATTCCTAGATTTTTAGCTTTCTATACTTCCTGGGCTGGAGTGAGAGCAGTGAGTACAGATAAGAACAATTTCATGTAATTAGCATTTTGAAATGTCCTATTGCAACTGTTCTTGAATGGAGATTTCCATCTCACAGTGTAATAGTTAATTTTATCTGGAACTTTTAAAAAAATATTGTATTTTTTTTTTGGCTTTTCGAGGTAGGGTTTTACTCTAGCTCAGGCTGTCCTGGAATTCACTATGTAGTCTCAGGGTGGCCTCAAACTCATGGTGATCCTCCTACCTCTGCCTCCCAAGTGCTGGGATTAAAGGGGTGTGCCACCATGCCTGGCAATATTTTATTACTTTTATTTATTTGAGAGAGAGAATGAGACAGAGGAAGACAGAGAAAGAGGGGGAGAAAGAACGGGCGTGTCAGGGCCTCCAGCCACTGCAAAGGAATTCCAGATGCAAGTGTCACCTTGTGCTTCTGGCTTACATGGGTCCTGGGGAATCAAACTGAGGTCCTTTGGCTTTGCAGGCAAGCACCTTAACCACTAAGCCATCTCTCCAGTCCCTTATCTGGAACTTTGAGCCAAGATTACATCAATGTATTTTCATGAGCAATACAAGATTTTAACTATATCTGATAATAACTATGTGCTTAAGTCAATGTTGTTTGAGATTCATTCCTTCTTCATAATCCCTGAACAATGTGTGACATGGAACTCATTAAATGGTGTTGGAATGAATTTGCAAGTGTCAACAGCAAACAATTTAATCATCAGCAGACTTAAAGTAGATCACTACCAAAGTAAAAAGTAAAAATGATGGTAATATGTAATTATGAATAAATAAGCATTGCTAGAGAAATTATAAAAAACACACTTTATTTTACAGTTGCAAGTAATGGTCAGAACTCAGTACAGTTCCATTTAAACTACAAGCAGCTCTTTTCTATTCATTATTTTCTTAGAACATTTTATTCAGTTTTCTGTAAGGACTATCAGAACTTTCTGTCACTGATGACTCATTTAACCATTGCTTCTCATGCAGCTTGGGTGGTTTGTGCTCTCAACCTTAAATGAATAAAATGTGTAATTGATCATTCCTAGGCATTTTCTCTGCTACAACTATCCTCCTTCTCAAGTTTCAAATATAAACTTGTATTTTTAAGTACCACATAGTTGGTCATGACTTGAGATATCTTTCCATCTCAAATATGTATAACCAACTACTTCATCAATATCTTCGCTTGTATCTCTAATATTCTTTTGAAATATAATCTGTTAAGTTAAATTTTTGATGTATGCCCTCGACTTCTGCCTCCCACAACCATTGTTCCTATATATATATATATATATATATATATATATATATATATATGTGTGTGTGTGTGTGTGTGTGTGTGTGTGTGTGTGTGTATTTAGAGAGAGAGAGAGAGAGAGAGAATATATACATATATTCCATATATATACATATATATAGCTAGGAGTTGAGTGTATGTGTGTAACAGGAAAACAATATAATTTTTAATTTTTTAAAATATTTCATTTTTATTTACTTATTTATTTGGCAGAAAGAGAGAGAGGGAGTGATAGTGAAAGAGAATGGGTGTGCCAGGTCCTCGAGCCACTGCAAAGGAACTCCAGAAGCATGTGGCCCCTTGTGCATCTGGTTAACATGGGTCCTGAGGAATCGAACCTGGGTCTTTTGTCTTTGCAGGCAAATGCCTTAACTGCTAAGCCATCCCTCAAGCCTGAAACAATATAATTTCAAATGATTTTGTAAAGGCATAAAACCAAAGAATCATCTGTTTTGGGAAGTGGTGTTGGCACTGCAGGTGATATGATAGTGTGTATTATGCACAAGCGGATAGTTTAAAAAGCACAACACTTGGGAGGCAGAGGTAGGAGGATCACCATGAATTCAAGGCCACTCTGAGACTACATAGTGAATTCCAAGTCAGCCTGGACAAGAGTGAAACACTACCTCAAAAAACCCAAAAGAGTCAGTGAATAAGCTAAACTGACAAACTTTCTGGATGCTGGATGTGGTTGTACATACCTGTGTTACCCACATTTAGGAGGATGAGGCATGAGGATAATGGGAATAAGTCTAACCTGTGATACATAATGAAACCTGTATACAAACAATAACAAAAATGAGCTAAGCTTCTCTGTAATCCATATGAAAGCCAACAGGACAATATACCTTCCTCTCAGACTGCTAAAAACCTCAAAACAAGACTTTGTCCAAATTATAGTTAAGTAATTTTTATTTGAGCAGGATGTAGCCTGAGATTTTTTTTTCTTTAATTGTCCATGCACCGCTCTTGTTCATCCTCCCATCTTCATACATTGGCCTGGACTATACTTGTAAAAATATGTTTTCAATTCCACCAACAGAATGTTAAAAATGAGCTGGCGTGGTGGCACACGCCTTTAATCCCAACCCTCGGGAGGCAGAGGTAGGAGGATTTCCGTGAGTTCAAGGCCACCCTGAAACAACATAGTTAATTCCAGGACAGCCTGGGCTAGAGCAAGACCCTACCTCAAAAAAAAAAAAAAAAAAAAAAAAAAAGTCAGAATGTTAAAAATGATCTCAAATCATCAGATTTTTAAACTTTCATTGAATTCTTTGGTGAGAGGTCACAATATATCTCTACCACTGCAGATCATAGACTTTGTTAATAAAAGTTCCAAAACTTTTGTATAAGTGACCTGAGAAATTATTAGTAAATTAGATTCTTATATATGATGCAAAATGTTTTGTATGCTAGCCTACTTAACTGAAAACATATAATCAAACCAAACAATGAACTCTTACATATATGATTTACATTTGAATATTAATTAAGGATAGTTTAACTCTAAACAGAGGATGAAATTTCATTTTGAAAAAGAAAGACCAAATTTTTGATAAAATGTATTTCAAAAACTTAAATGTAAGGTAGACAGTAGAAAGGAAAGATAGTACATAACTACATTCCAGGTGTGTCCAAACTGTTTTTTGTTTGTTTGTTTGTTTGTTTGTTGTTTTGTTTTTTAAAGTAAGGTTTACATCTACCCCAGGCTAACTTGGAATTCACTACGTAGTCTCAGGGTTGCCTCAAACTCACAGCAATCCTCCTACCTCTGCCTCTCAAGTGCTGGGATTGAAGGCATGCACCTCCATGCCCAGCCTTGTCCAAATTTTTGAACATAACTTTTGCATTCTCTATTTTTTTTTTTGTTTTTGTTTTGCGAGGTAGGGTCTCACTCTGGTCCAGGCTGACCTGTAATTAACTATGTAGTCTCAGGGTGGCCTCGAGCTCTTGGCGATCCTCCTACCTCTGCCTCCTGAGTGCTGGGATTAAAGGCGTGTGCCACCACACCCGGCTAATTCTCTATTTTTTTTTATTTGTTGACTTAGATAGGTGGAAATGTACACTACAAAATATAGCATGTAAGTACTATATTAAGAAAGAAGAAATGGAAATCATGTGAAATACATAATTTAAAGTACCACATGAGCCGGGCATGGTGGCGCACGCCTTTGATCCCAGCACTCGGATCAGACTCAGGAGGCAGAGGTAGGAGGATTGCCAAGAGTTTGAGGCCACGCTGAGACTACATAGTTAATTCCAGGTCAGCCTGGACCAGAGTGAGACCCTACCTTGCAAAACCAAAAAATAAATTAATTAAATAAATAAATAAATAAATAAATAAAATAAAGTACCACATGAAGAAGTGTGTTAGATGAGAGGTACAAAGAAGAAGGATGAGATATGTACAATAATTCAAATATTTTATATATTTATCCAATAACATCACTAATCATCCTGAATTTAATTGACCCAAAAACACCTAATAAGCTTGCATTATCAGAATGGATAAGAAATAATAATTCAATTTTATATTATATAAAAAACTCCCTTAGCCGGGTGTGGTGGCACACACCTTTAATCCCAGCACTCAGGAGGCAGAGGTAGGAGGGTCGCTGTGAGTTCGAGGCCACCCTGAGAATATAGAGTGAATTCCAGGTCAGCCTGGGCTAGAGTGAGACCTTACCTTGAAAAACCAAAAAAATTTTTTTAAACTCCCTTTTGGGCTGGAGAGACGGCTTAGTGGTTAAGGTGTTTGCCTGCAAAGCCAAAGGACCCTGGTTTGACTCTCCAGGACCCACATAAGCCAGATGCACAAGGGGGTGTATACATCTGGAGTTCATTTGCAGTGGCTGGAGGGCCTGGCATGCCAATTCTCCCTCTCTCTCTCTTTTTCTCTCTCTCTCTGCCACTTTGTCTCTCTTAAATAAATAAATAAAATATATTTTAAAACTCCCTTTAAATAGACACATAGATATAAAGTAAGTTGATTAGTGTGTGGGATGTAGCTCAGATGTAGACTACTTGTCTAACACATGTAAAACTCTGGGTTGATCCCTGACACTGAAAATAAATATGTTAATTTGCAGCAAAGCAGGCTTTGAAGAAATGTATCAAGGAAAAGCATTGGGACAAAGAAAGATGTTCAATAATAATTAATCAATTAATTGTCCAAAAGGAAAGTGTGCAATGGTATAGCATAAATACACACAAGTCAAACACTGCTAGAAATTCATGGAGAAACCAATGAAGTCTTTATTAAAGATGGAAAATGTGAGACTACTATACTAGAATTGGACAGATCCAGTAGGTAGAAAATCAGTAAGGACATTGTTGAACTTAATAGCACCATTTATCATCTAGATATAATTTACATTTTATAGTCTGCTTCTTCCAACACAAGTAGAACACATATTCTTCAAAAGTTCACATGAAACATTCACCATGGTAGTCTAAATTTTGTGCCAAAATATACCTTAACAAATATAAAGAAATATAAATAGCATGTTTTCTACTATTAGACAAAAATGGAGCTAAATTACAAATAAATAAGAAAAACACTATGGAAAAATTAACTAAATAATAAATATTCCTTACCTGGATAGGTAGACTCAAAATGTCAATTCTTCACAGCTTGGAATACAGATTTAATGCAATTCCAATCAAAATTTCAATACATTATCTTGTACATGTAAACAAAATAGTTCTAAAATTTACATGTAGAAGAAAATATCTAGAGTTGGCAACACAGTATTGAAGAGTAGCACAATACGGAAAGACCGATACTACTTCAAACTTACTGTAAGTCTATAATAAACATTGCAGTGTGGTATTGTTGAGAGAATGGATGTATTGATGCACCAGAACAGGGAGCCTAGAATCAGACCTGCAGAAACATAACTGTGATGATTTATACTAGCTATCCTCAACAAACTCATTTGTTTTCAATGTTTGGTCCACAACCCATGGCAATTTGGAAGGTAGAGCCTTGCTGGAGAAGGTGTGTTGTTGGGAGTGGGCTTAGGGTTTTTACAGCCAGCTTCTCTTTTCTACAGTTTGGCTCACTATCCCACTGCTGTTTGTCACCTGCTGTGGCACTACCATCCATTCCCCTGCTAGCCTCAAGACTGTAAGCCAAATTAAAAAAAAAAAAAAAACTTTCTGCCAGCCATTACTTTTGGCTGGGTTCTTTGTGCCAGTAATGAGAAAGAAAGTACAAAGAAAAACTGGTAAAAGAGGAGTGGGGTCATTATTGCTAGAAACTCAACTGTGTGGCTTTGGCCCTTTTGGAACTGATTTTCAGGAGGAATGTGGAAATATTTGAAACCTTGGCCCAAGAAATGACTTACAGTGCTATAGGAGAGTATGATGGACTATTCTAGTAAGAATTGAAGCACTTAAATATAGAAAGAACTGAAGAATGCGTTATCTTGGCTTATGAGAAGAAGAAAGAACTCTGTCCTAACTGAGCTATTGGCAGTTTGTTGAGAGGCTAGCTGTGCTTTTTTCTGTGCCTTGAGAACTTGTGGGAGATAGCATTGCATAAAAATCAGCTGGTATGAGCAGATGGATATGGAACAGCAACAAATGAAAGATTCCAGTTGGAGACAGTGCCCATTCAGCTGCAACTGTGTTATAGATTACTACCATTGAGATTGAACCAGCTGTTCTGCATTGAGACAGCACAAAGATTGCTGTGTGCTATAGGAGTGTCCTGCTCTTACAAGTTGGCATTATTCCCCACCCTAGATTAATAATGTGGTAGTCTACCTGGTACTGTGTAGTATAACAAATTCAGGAAATAAAGGGTTATTGGATTTGCAAGGTGAGATGTTTTTTGGAAAGGGCCACTAGTTAATCTGAGGCAGGATTATTGGGAGTCTTGCTTGGAAGTCTGGTAGACCCATGAGGATGATGGATACACCAGGAAATTCTAAGACTATTGAGATGGCTGCCAAGAAGAGCTGATGGCCTGGAATGGATTATTTCCTGGGCAGTAAGCAGTGCAGCTGGAGGGGCAGAAATGAAACTGTAGAAACTTTGGCACTTGTTAGAGATTTCATACTTGGAACTACAGGATATGATGTTTTCCCTATTTGTTTTAGTTCTTGCATTGTTTCAATCTTTCCTTGCTATGCCCAAGGCCATCTTTTTCGGTGTGAATGTTTACTCTGTGCCATTATGTTATTTTGGTTTTGCAGGTGAATAGTTAAGAGGCTTTGGACTATGGTGATGTTTGAACAGTTTGTGATTGAAACAAACTATGGGGACTTTAAAGAATTTTGCATTGTGAGATGATCCTGAGTCTATGAATGCCAGAGGTGGAATGTGGTGGTTTGAATATAAATGTCCCAATAGCTTCAGATACTTTTAAAATATTTTATTGGCAACTTCACTATATATAATCATAATCTCCTCCCACCCTTCTTCCTTTTGACCTTCTCAAATCCCTCCTCCACTGAATCACATTTTATTTTTTGATTGATTATGAATGGTATTGTATGATTCTATCAGGTTCTGGACATATTCTCATCAGGTTATACTCTTTCTCCCTGACCTCCAATCCACTAAGAACCCTCCTCAGTGGGGTTAGTGTTGTTTGGGGTAATGAATAGACAATAGTAAGTCTCTGGTGGGATAGCAAAGCCATAGGCTACTCCTTTCCATCCTATATCTTTTATAATTTTTCTGCCCCTCTCTTCCACATTGTCCCATGAGACTTGGTGATTGTGTTGTAAGATTACTTTAATGGTAAGCTCTCTGCAACTTTGAATTTCTGCTTTGGGTTTTTTTTAAATATTTTTAAAGTTTTAATTTTTTATTTATTTACTTATTAGAGACAGAGAAAGGGGGAGAGAGAGAGAGAGAGAGGGAGAGAATGGGCATTCCAGGGCATCTGCAAGTGAACTCCACACATGTGCCACCATGTGCATCTGTCTTACATAGATACTGGGGACTCAAGCCTCCAGCCAGGATCCTTATGCTTCACAGGCAAGTGCTTAACTGCTAAGCCTTCTCTCCATCCCTGCTTTGAGGTGTTTTTTTGTTGTTGTTGTTGTTGTTGTTGTTGTTATTGTTGCTGTTATTTTTGTCTCTGGAGTGCTGGGATTAAAGGTGTGCACTGCCACGCCTGGCTCTTTGTTATTTTTGATTAAGCTTCCTACTTAGTCTCCAGTCTGCTAGACTAAGTGTGTCACTAGGGGTGGATCTGGAGTCTAGTCCTAAAGGGTTCTCTGAGCCAGCTGTCTTTCTCCCCCCTGGGTTCTGTTGATGTATGATGAAGTGCGCCAGCTTCCTCCACCACTATAGAGCTTCCCGTGGAATCAGTACGTCTTTCCCAGCAATGAGAAAGTAACTGCAATATTAACCAATCAATATATAAGAAGAGAACAAAGGTGATATGTCCTCAAACTCAAAATTACTTCAAATTAGTTACAGCTCAAATACACAAAACTATAAAGCTCTTAGAAAATAACATGACCCTGGATAGGATGATGACTAAAGATAAAGTACCATGAAGAATTGATAATTAAAATATTTTCTCTGTCAAGAACATTGCCATAGACTGAGAGAAAATATTTGTGAACGATTACCTGATAAAGGACTTTTATTAAAATGAAAAAGTACTCTCAAATCTCAATAATAAAGCAAGAAATAACTCATTAAAAAATAATCCTATTTTTAAGAAATCATTAAGAAAATGGCAAATAATTATTATGAAAATGTGTTCTGTATTATAATTCTTTTTTTTTATTTCTGTTATTCTGATTTTACATTCATAGTATTGGTTCCATTATCCTCCTCCCTGTCCTCCCTCTTCCAAAGGGACCCTCATCAATGGGGAATGTGGATCATGCATTGTGGGGGCCGTCAAGAGTTCTGGGGGGTAGGCCCCAGTCTCTGTGCTTAATGCCCCAACTTCTGGCTCTAACAATCTTTCCGCCCCCCTCTTCTGCGAGTTTCCCTGAGCCACATTGGCGTCATTTTTGTTTGGCTTCAGTAATGAGGTTTTGGGGACCTCTGTGTCTCTGGATAGCTGGCTTAGTTGGAGTTTGATGTTCTCTGTGTTTATCTCCTTCAGCCATTTTCTGGTGTCGTGTCCTTCCCCTGCGTTGTTCTATGGTTTCAGCTGGGTCCCTGGTGAGGTGTGATTATTAGCTGATCCTCCCATCAGGTTCATTGTCCATCTGAAAAGAGATAAGCAAATTCTCCAATGCAGAGAGAAATTAGTACTAGATAGAAGGGATGACCACATATGTTTTGGAGAGAATTTTATATGTGTCAGCTCTCTTCTAGCCCACATTTGGTGTTCTCTTGAACTTGGAGACTGAACTTGTTTTGTGTACCTGGTTTTTGACTTATTTCCCAGTTCCAGCTATGTGTTCCATTCCACTGAGTGGATCTATTAGCCAAATCAAGAGCAGTTGGTTACCCACCATGGCTGTTTGCCACTACTGCACTTGTATGAGCATTACGTCAGGTTGTTACCTACTGGGTATCTCAGTCTGCAAGATGTTTGGACCAATGTCGGACATTTTCCCCCAGTTGCTCATGTGGTACTCTTTGGTACTAGATTAGCTAACTGTCTGGAGACTGACCCTCTTCCAGATTCTGGCCAGGTCTCTCTGTGTTTGGTCTCACACACGTATGCTGTCTTTGACAGTAGGGTCTTACCATTAACCTTTGGTGGGTCACCAAGAACTCTGACAAAAGTCTGTCTTTTTTGGGGGGGAAACCTTGTAGGTGTCTCAGATCAAGAGCTCATTGTGGAAGTTAACCCCGTGCTGGCACTGGGAGTTTTAAGTTTGCTCCTAGGAAGGTGAGGGAAGGAAGGTGAGGGAAGGAAGGTGAGGGAAGAAAAAAATAGATAATATAAAAGAGAAAGTGAGTATAGAGAGGAGAGGGATAGAGAAAGTGAGAGGGAGAGAGAGAGAGATAAAGAGAAGAGAGAGAGAAGCAGGACAAGATTAGGGTTAGCCTTCATGATGCTCTCTCCAGATTCCTGTGGTTCGGGTGTTCCCTCTGTGGGCCTGCTGAAGGATCAATGTTTTAGCCTGTTGTTCAGAGTAATTCTTAAGTAAAATGTAAATTAAAGCAGGAATAAAAGTTAGGGATAGAGCATTTTTCTTGACTGAATGAAATTCTGACTTCAATCTCCAATATTGAAATCAATAAATTAGTAGATAATAAATAAAGAAACTCTCAGGCATTGCTAATATGGTTCAGCCATTTTGGAAGATAATCTGTTACTTCTCATAATACTAAACAGTTATTCTACTCAGTATGTAACCAAATGAGTTGAAAGGCTGTATCCATAATATACCTACATGTTAATGTCTATTGTAGCTGCATTCATAATTCTCAAAACATGTCGGAAAAGGCCCATTTCAGTAGGAAAATGGTTAAATCACAGAATATACATGGCATGGAACTTTATTCATTGTCAAAAGGAATTGAGCAAATAAGCCATGAAAAGATATGAGGGAAAATTAAGTTCATGTTACCAAATATAAAAAAGCAGTCTGAGCCGGGCGCGGTGGCACACACCTTTACTCCCAGCACTCTGGAAGCAGAGGTAGGAGGATCACAGTGAGTTTAAGTCCAACCTGAGACTACTTAGTGAATTCCAGGACAGCCCAAGCTACAGTGAGATCCTACATTGAAAAAAAAAAAAAAAAGCACTCTTAAAAGGCTACACACTTATGATTCCAAAAACTGTAACACTCCAGAAAAAGTAAACCTATGGCAACTATAAAAGTTTAATTTGACTATGAAAAGTTTAAGAGGTAATTACAATGAATGAGGGGGCACATGAGGATTTACTAAGTAGGATAAACTAATGTTTGACACATGCCCTTCAATTTGTCCAAACTGCAATGGTGGATACATACATGCTGCCATTTACTCCAAGCCAAAGTATGTATGCTACCAAATGTTAACTCAAATATAAACCATCAGATTAGAGTGATTATGATATAATAATGAAGGATTATTAATTAGAACCAATGTACCACTCTGGTGGGGAAATGTGGATATGGAGGAAAATCCTGATAAGGTATGCAAGCAGTGTAAAGAATACATTATTCTCAGTTTTTCTATGGCCCTAAAATGACTCTAAATTAAAATATTTTAAGTTATTACTACTGCTACTACTACTAATAATAATGATAATAAAGGTCAGGAACAGAACAGCCAAGGGATATTAAGAAGAGGTGGATAGACATTGCCAAGCTCTCTAATACATAAAGGGAATAAAGTCCAAGAAAGACCCAATGAGAAAATCTACTGGTATGGGAATAAATATAATTTGAAGTAAAAATGTCTGTTTTTCAAAACTTCACTTATAAAGTGTGAAATAATATGGCATATATAAACAAACACATGTTGTAAGAATGGTGGTTTACCTTTGTTCACTGCATTTCTATGTTACTGTAAAAATGTAGTCTGGAATGTGGCTAATAAAAATGTTAAGAGTGATCAGGTTTACTTTTCAAGTAATAGAATAAAGACAGTGCTCTATATTTCTTCATTGGCAGATGGAAACTGAATATACAGCTTCTCTCCTCCCTACAGAAGATATTACTGTTCTGTAATTCCAATAGTCCAAAATGGAGACTAATTTTTGTTTGTGTATTTAACATCAGTATGTTGTTTCAGTTGGGCCTTTGAAAAGTAATTGTTGATTTTTATAAAGATGTATAAACACTTAGTATTTTTCCAGCTTATTTAAATATTTTGATAATATCACTAGTTTGTAAACCCAATAATAATTAGTAAAGTTCTGAGGTTAAAGTGTTAAAGTGTCTAAAGGTTCATCCACTAATCATGTGGGTTTTAAAAATTTCATTAATTAAATTGAATATGTAGGTGCTAAGGAGATGTCTCAGGAGGTAAAACTGCTTGCCACTCAAGCACAAGTGCCTGAGTTTGACCTCCAATGCTCACCTAAAACTCAGTCATGGTGATATATGCCTGCAATCCCAGTTCTGGGGAGGCAGAGACAGGATACTCCTCATGCCTTGGCAATGTCTCAAAAATAATTTGGAGAATGACTGAGGAAGACACCTATGTTAACCTCTGTCCTCAATACACATGCACACTCACCTGTAAACACATATGTATGCCCACATGCAAACACACCCTTTACACATACCTACACAAACAAAAATATGCCAATAATCCTAACACTCAGGAAGTTGAGGGGAGAGGATCATGTACTCAGGTTTAGGCTAGATTATATAGTGAGTTCTAGGCCATGCTGAATTTCCATATGGGGGATACTGATGCAGGAAGATTGAGAGTTGAAGAGTAGCCTGGACTGCATGATGATATCATATCCCAAATAAAGAATTGAACAGGCTTATTGGGCAATATTACTCCACATACCTGGTCTTCTATTTATTCCATACATGATAGATTGGTAAGGAAAAATATAAACTACATGTGGTGGTCATATGGTGTTACCACTTTGTGACCTGGTAAAGGAGAAGAATGAGAATAAAGAGGAGATAGGCTGCTACTATTTGAGAAAACTCTGAAGAAAACAAAAAAGAAATAAGCTGAGGAAGGCCTACAAAGTCCTCTATGGAAAAGCAGCCAGGAGCTGTTACCAATAGGCACATGAAAGCAACCTGTGCTAGTAGACTGAACAAGGCACTATTCTTGACTACAGGTCCCTTATAGTAACAAGCCAGAGAAAGACTGACTGGGCTGCAAAGACTCGAAGAGGGACTAGTTTAGAGTAGTTGGAGAGAGGGCCAGAGCTGCACTGGCTGTCCAGAATCTGAAGCTGAGATTCTCCAAGAGATCCCAGGTGAAGACCCAGATAAGGCAACATTCACCACTGTTTGGACAAACCATATGTGAACTCTAGAAATGTGTTAGATTTGGCATGGACAAAAAATAAAATTAAATTAAACTGAAAAACCAAGATCCAGCCAGAAACAGTAAACAAAAGCAGTGGTGTGCCTTTTACTCCACTTCAGAACCATAGTCCCAGAAAACCCTGGGATCTAAGGCTGGTGGATTCCTGCAGACAGTGGAGTTCCACACAGTAATTCCTCTCAGCTGGAATGTCATTTTGACTTAAGTTGTTTGAATTACAGAGGCTGGCAGCCCTCCTCCTCCTTTAGAGTTTGCTACAATAAACAACCAAGGGGTTGGAAAAGCTGCATTCATCACATTTAGAAAAAAAAATACTAATGGTATAGTAGCGTATGTACTATTTCGTTCTTAGTTTTATATTTTATTACTTTTATTAATATTTTTGTACTTAATTGTTTAATTGTACTTAAATGTTCAGTTATTTAATTTTGTTCTATCTTTTATCTCACCTGAATAGGCTTTTATTATTGTCTTTTTTGTGCATCAATCTTATGTTATCTTCTCTATTATTTCTCATAACTCTAGCAACATACATTCCCTCTCATTCATACTTTATTTACCTTTCCTCTTCCCCATTGCCAGGTCTTTTTACTTCATAAAAATCAATACCTTTAACTCAAAAAAGACCATAAAGTATATCTTTCCATAGAGCCTCTGTCTTGGACCCTTATTGGAAACAAAAAGAAGTACACCAGTGTCTTCTGCTATCAAATAATCATATCTGTTACTACAGTTGACTTCCCCCTTAATAGCACTAGGTTACATAAACCCAAAAGACAATTCATCAGGAAGACTCATATAAATAAAACACAAAAATAGAGGTGAAAACCAGAAAATAAAAGCTGGAAGAAACATCCATCCCAATAGATTCACAAAACACAAGAAGGAAACATATGAGAAAACAAGATATTATGACATCTTCACTAGCTCATAACTCCTCAATACTGGAAATCAAAAATAATGAGGTAAGTAAAATACTGGAAAAAGGCTTCAGAGTCCTTGTTTTTGAAATCAATTTGTAAATCATGAGACATAGTGGCAAACACCTTTAATCACAGAACTGGGATGCAGAGATAGGAGCATTTAAGTAGTGAGTTTGAGAACAGCCTGTGCCTTCATAATTAATTCCAGGTCAGTCTGGGCTAGAGTGAGAACTTACCTGGAAAAAAATGTGACTCCATGGAAAACTTACACTGATGAAATTATTAAGTCAATTGAGGACTTGGTAAGAAAGAAACTAAAGTGAATGAAATTGTCTCAAGGAAATTGATACTGAAAAATACTGGAAATGAGTCAATCTATCAAATACAAACATAATGGTAAACATCATCAACACTCAATTGTATGGTACAATGCAGGTCAGGTTCTAGCCAGACCGCATGGCAGAAGAAACCAGGAAGTGGCTTCTGTGAACATGTCATTCTGCTCAGGCCTGATGTGACAACAGCTACAGTGCCATGCTCGCGAGAAACCTGCTATGAGATGACCTGTCCAGACACAGGTTGTCATGGGTCACAAAAAGGGGGCCACCCCATACAATGATTGGTCAGCCAAACCCCTTAAAGCCGCCTGCACTTCCTCAAATAAATGAGTTTGCGGCAGCTCGCCCTCTGTTGCATCCACCCAACTCCCGGAGTCTGTGTCGTGACTCCGCACCTCTCACCCCCAACTCAGCAGAGACCCTGCGGTCCTTCCTGGACTGGCCCTAGGGGGGACCCCAACATCTGGCGCATGAACAGGGACCCTCTGCTCCCTCGGCATTGGCAAGACACCCTCTCCTTGATCGTCGGCGAGTAGCACCATCAGCATTTGGCAAGATGCCCCATTCTTGATTCTCCCGTGAGTAGGCCCTTTGCTGTTCTGTGTGCTGACGGCTGCCTGATGGTGAGCGGGCAGCTCCCTCCTCCCCCTTTTTCCATTGTTCATCCTTTTCACTGGTAGGAAGGCACACATGGCCGCATGGTCCCGAAGCCCGTGTTGGCCCCTCCACTCTCAGTTCATCCTGGTGAAATCACATAAGGGTCTGACCCACATGATTTTGGAACCAAGGCTAGGCCGTTGGCTGAGCTTCCCTGGAGACACCATGTGGGCATACGGCTGTGGAGTAATGACCCACGGAAGTCCCCCACTAAGGACAAGACATGTGGGTCCTAAACATTCTATCTGTATGTCTCAGCTGACCCTGGCATTAGGAGTTGTAGTTTGCATGATCATTCTTTGGGCTATCATTTTTGATCTGGGTTATTATTTTCTCAGTCTTCTTGATTCAGGAGTGTCCCAGCCTAGCCCCCCCCCAAACCACCATGCTATAATGGGCAACCTCCCTCCCCACAAGAGGACACTGCAATTGCAGGCTCTTAAGGCCCTCCTCCTGCAACGTGGCTTAAAAGTAAAACAAAAGGACCTCCATAGATTTTGGGATGAAACTCTTATTTTAGCCCCATGGATTAGTCCTATCCTCCTTGCTCTAATTGCCAGCCTTAAAGGCTCCTCCGTGGAGAAAGTCATTTCCACCCATAACAAAAGTTGTAAGGAAAAACTGAAACTTGCTCTTAAAATCTTGTCCCTCCCAAGACTGCCAACAAACTGCCGCCTGCCTGCTGCCTTTTTAACCTTCAACCGCCATCTGGGGAAGCTGCTCTCACAACCACCCCTCCCCCTCTTTACCCTTGGAAGGACCTCTGCCCTATCAATTCTGGACACACCCAGGCAGCTGCCAGTTCGCTAACACACACCATTGCCCCACCCTTCACCGCCTTCCCTGTTTACATAGGGCCAGAGGCAATAGCCAGGCACTGGTACCCCAACCCCCTCTCTGATCTGGCTCTCATCCACAAGGTGGCTTAGGAATCTGGCATTGACTCTTGCTTTGAACAAGTCCTTTTACACACAATGGGCCATCCACCTTCAGACTTATTGAGCACATTCACTCACACACTGGTCTTCCTGGCTTTATTGCTGATGGAAATTCACAAGTAGACAAATTTATTGCTGTCTCCTCCTTGTCAACCTTAGAACAAGCTAGACGTTTACACCAAAGGTTCCATTTATCTCCCACTAACCTAATAACCCTATACCCTGAGCTCTTGCTGAGCCAATGCAAATATTTAACCTGTACATTTAACCCCCTAGCCCCCTGGGGCCCCCTATAGCCTCAAGGGGTCAATCCTAGAGGCTTTACCCCAAATTCTATCTGGCAGATGGTTGTTACCCACATACCTTCCTTTGGTAACCTCAAATATGTCCATGTCATTGTGGACAATTACTTTAAGCTTACTTTTGCTATTGCTCTCTCAGGGGAGAAGGTGTCCCATGTCATTAAGGTGATAAAAACTGCTATGTTGGTCATGGGCATACCATGTTCAATTAAAACTGATAATGGCCCTGCATACACATCTGCCCAATTCACATTCTTTATGGAATCTTGAGGAATAAAACACTCCCTTGGGATCTCCTACAACCCACAAGGACAAGCCATCGTGAAGAGAACTAACTGGACCCTAAAGGAACTAATTATAAAACAAAAATTTTAATGCAGGGCCAATAGTATGCTTGTGTCTTTCCAGAAACTTCACAGATCCCTGCCAGAAATATCTGTCCAGCCACTGACTCAGGGATTGACCTTGATGAAGAGGATGATGCCAAACCCCTCAAGCCAGATACGGGACTTTAAAGTTATTCCCCCTTTTTCTCCTTTTATCTCCTTTTATCTTTTATTCTTTTATCCCCTTTTAAATCTTTTAAAATTTTATCTCCTTTTCTCCCTACTACCACTTCCCAGAAACCATTTTGGACAATTCTTCTCAGGCCATATTTGTTTGGTGCAGTGGGCCTAGATTCCCATGCTTTTCCTAGGCTTTATTTTAGCCACTCTATTTTACTGTATTCCTCCCCCTTCAAACATGTACTTCTTAGCCACACCTTTGCATTTTTTGTTTACTAATGCCTCTTATGGTAATGCTATCCTCCAACCAGCCATAAGTTCCTTTCAACTCCTTTGATTACATTGACACTAAGGGTGAGCTTACAACAGTCACCCAGCAACCTGTGCTAGTCTTTTTCAGTTTCTATACTTAATTTTCGCTCACTGGGACAGTTCACACGCCACAGAGCACCACCACTTGGCCCTCCCATGCTTCCTAGGTGACAGCCACACCCCTCAGGTTTTCTCACCAGATTGGTGGGTAGTCAATGACGGGTAAGACCCCAGGAGATGGGGCAACCTAAGACACCTAAGGCACCGTAGCTTGTGATGATCCCTTGGGGCCTGGGGTCAACAATGGCTTGGCAAAGAACCATGCCTCCCAGAGTCACCAATTATAAAAACAAAAAGGAGAATATGTATGGCACAATGCAGGTCTGACCCTAGCCAGACCACATGGCAGAAGAAACCAGGAAGTGGCTTCTGTGAACATGGCATTCTGCACAAGCCTGGTGTGACAACAGCTACAGTCCCATGCTCACAAGAAAACTGCTACGAGATGACCTGTCCAGACACAGGCTGTCATTGGTCACAAAAAGGGGGCTACCCCATACAATGATTGGCTAGCCAAGCCCCTTAAACCCCCCTGCACTTCCTCAAATAAATGAGTTTGCAGCCCTCTGTTGCTTCCACCCAACTCCAGGAGTCTGTGTCATGACTCTGCACCTCTCACCCCCAACTCAGCGGAGACCCTGTGGTCCCTCCTGGGCTTGCCCAAGGGGGTCCCCAACACTCAATGATATATTTAATGTCTTAAAAGCCAATATCTCACAATCAAGATGATTATATCCAGCCAAGCTATCTTTTATTTTTTTTAATTCATAGGGAAATGAGAATATTTAAAGAGAGACTGAATTTAAACTGAAGAAAATTCTTAAAGGAATACTATATCCAAAAGAAGAAAAGTAGTATTGTTTATGACAGCATAGGAGAGAATAATCTGAGGAGGAATAATCTGAGAGGAATATCTGAAGACAGGTAAGAAGGGATCCGTAATACTTAAAACAGTAAACCAACAAACCTCTATTATCAATAGGCAAGGAAGAAAATAACAGTAGTTTTGCCAACCAGAACACCAAATAACAAAGCCATAAATATTAGCAAATGCCTCTTAATATATTGAAATGCAAATGAACTCAACTCACCAATAAAAAGATGGAGATAAGCAGATTGAATTTTCAAAACAAGATCCAACTATTTATTGTGTCCAAGAAACATACCTCACCAGTGTAGACACTCCCAAACTGAAAGTCACAGGACCAGAGTTAATCTATCAAGCAACTGAAAACAAAAAAGAAGATAGCACAGCTATTCTGATATCTGACAAAATAGTCTGCAAAGCCAAAAGTAGTCACTGTGATGGTTAAGGAGTTGTCAACTCGATCTGTTTCATAATCCTCAGAAATTCCTTTCAGGTTGGTCTCTGAGGTTGCTTCCAGGAAAGATTAACTGAAGTAGGAAGTCCTTCCCCCAGAGTGAGCCATTCCTGCAGAGCAGGTGTCCCCTTTCAGATGGGAACTTTATATAAGGAAGGTCTAGGTGAAAAGTACCCCTTCTTTCTACTTGGCTGCCCGAGTTGCTTGCTGCCTTCCAGCATGGATTGAAGACCAGCGTGGGCTGAAAACCAGTGTGGATTGAAAAGTGGTGCCTCCTCAGGAAGCCTATAGGCATTCAGGCCGGATTGGGACTGCTGAGACATCTGGTCACATTGATTGAGCAGTCCAACTGCTATTGGACTACTACCATAATCTAATTGAATAAATTCCCTTTTTAATATAATTCATTCTAGCTGTTCTGTTCCTCTAGAGAACCCTGACTAATACAGTCACATCATAAAAAGGTGACTACATATTTTATATCAAGAAGATATAAAAATTGTTAATACTTTTACAACAAATGTAGGAATCCCAATTTCATAAATCAAACAGTAAAAGATATAAAAGGTTAGATAGGTTCTAATGCAAAATTAGTGAGAGACTTCAATAACTTACTCTCATTGTTAGATAGGTTTTCTAAACTATTAATCAACAAATAAATATCAGATTGAAACTATACCATAAATATAAGGGATTTTATAAATATTTACAGAATATCCTTCCAACAGATATAAAATATACATTAATATCCACAAATCTTGGGCCTTTTTCTAAAATTAATCACATTATATACCAAAAAGCAAGCCTGAGCAAATACATAATAATAAAAAAAAATTCCCTCACCAGACCATAGTGGAATAAATATAGAAATAAAAAGCAAAAGAAATTACACAAATACTTGGAGACTAAACAATCCAATTTTGATTCAACAGTAGGTCAGTGAAAAAAAATTATGGAAGCAACTTGTAGAATCAAATAAAAATGACAGTGAAACTTGCCAGAACCTCTGGCATATACTGTGATTAATTTAAGAAATAGGATTATGTGTTGCTGAGATGAATGCCTGCCTTCTCTGAATCTGCTAAGTAGAATGAAAAAGGGACTGAACAGCAAAGGACACAATTATCAGGGTAATTAACAGTTTATATAATGTGAGAAAATCTTTCCCAAATATGTATTGGATAGAAAATTGTTATCTGGAATATGTAAAGTATTACAAAATAATTATACATAAAACACGAAATCTTCTAATGAGTAAATGGATTAATGATCTAAATAGACAGCCCTCAAAATAAGAAACACAATTGGTGAGTAAATTTCTCAAAACAGGTTCAAAATATTTAGCCATTAGGTAAATGCATATTGAAACACCTTTGGGATTCTATTTCACTTCAGTTAGAGGGGCTATGATAAAAAGCCAAAACTGAAACTAAATAAATGACAATGAATTCTGCCAAGGATGTGGAGGAAAAAGAGACCCTTCCTTTATACTCTGATGGTGGGAATGTAAACTGGTTTTGTTAGGCTGGAATTCAGATCCACCCCCAGTAACACCTGAGGGCTGGACATCTATATTCACACACAGTGATACCTCTTCCACATCTAAGTTACAAGCTTTAATAAACTCCTGAAACTACTGAAGCGCATCGATTCATACTATCCCATTCCACCCCTGGCCTCCAATAGTTTCATAAATATCTCACATTGTAAATTATATTCAGTTCAACTTCAAAGGTCCCCATAATCTTTACCAACTTAAGATAGTTCCAAAGTCCCAAGTCTCATCTAAGATTTAAGATTGTCTTTTAGTTGTGAATTCCATAAAATCAAAATAAGTTATATACTTTCAACACATAAAGGCAAAGAGTAAACATTTCCAACTGCTATAAGGCATAACAAAGAGAGGCTGGACCAATGCAAGCTCACTAACCATTAAGCAAACATCAAACATCTGTAGTTCATGTCCGATACCATAACCAGTGACTGACAGTCTCTGGATTTTCCAATGCTGCCCCTCCAGTTGTGCTGGAAAACTCAATGTGAGCCAACAGCACTCCATGGTAGCCCTTGCATAATACCGAAATATAAAAAACATCTCTGAGTTTCCATGAAAATATAGTCCATCTCCCAATGGCTTTGCCAGTCTCCTTATCAGGGTTATCAAGCCCTGCATCATGCCCCATCTCAGCAGTGGCTCCTAGAAATGTGTGCACTTCATGACCCACTCCTTGCATTTTCCATGCTTCCAAAACCAATGCTAGGTTTGTAGGATACAGCTGTATTATTAATGCAGGAAAGAAATAATTCATTAACTTGAATGGCAGATTCCTTCCTTTATAAAGAGTTTGCATTCCTACCATTCAGTATTTCCTTAGGTAATTTTTCCATTGTTTCAATGTAAAGTAGTCGGCCATCTTCCTTCCAAATGTTAATGTTTTTGACAATAACAACTTTAGTAATCTAAATCCAGTCTCTGTGCCTATACATTTTAAACATGTTTGAATTTCTCCAATTTTATATTTTATGCCTCTCAGTTCCATATCTTAAGTGAATCAGCCAAGTCCATTACAAATTTCACCTTGATCATATGGAAAGCTTCCGAATACAATTCTCTTTGCACTTAGCATTTTCAGACTCTCACCAGAATAGTCCATAAAACTTTGCTTATCACACTGTGAGGCGTCTGCAGTCACAAGTGCCAAATCCATACATATTCCTCCAGGACACATATTCCAAAAGACCAAAATCCACATGGTCAGAGCCATCACACAGTAACAACCCCACTCTTTAGTTCCAATTTCTGTCATAGTCAACTTCACATTGTTGGAATGAACTTAAAAACCAGAAAGAGTTTATGACAGGAATAGGATTTATTTGAAGTTTACAGATCCAGGGGAAATTCTATAGTGGAAAAAAGAGAAATCCCACCACCAAAAGCAAGAGTAAATTCTGGCATCCAAACAGCAGGGAGCCCAGGCAGAACTCAGACATTTTGCATTCCTTATGCTGGAATTCACATCTGCCCCAGTAACACTTTATGGCTCAACCACAGCAATTGCCTGAGAGGAGGGTACAGTCAGGGTGACTGGACCCCTGAAAGTAAAAAGGGCATGAAATTTTCACTTGCCAGAAATCAAAGATGATCTGACTTCTTATTTCTTGCCTAGTTCCCTAGACATGTTTCTTAACATCCAGGACCCCTACTGGGAGGGTGGTCTTTCACAGGATTTATATACATTGTGGTTGACCAAGTTTAACCCCTGGAACTTGGTGTCAGGGATAACATCTTCCTGAGACATCTCCTGGCCCTAACCAACCAGCTGTCCCTCTGATTGACCTGAGCCAGAGGACAGCCCACCACTAAAAGGTAATAAATACTTTTCAACCAGAAGGAAGGCTCTGTGGCCTCTTGGGAACTTCCTGCTATGGGTAAGTTTTCCCTGGGCTGGGTCTGGGCTGGCTCAGAAGGTCCTGGCCATACAGGAGGTCCATCTAGCCCTTACTCTCCACATGGGTTCTTTACTGTCTCCAGTTACCCAAATGGCAGGAGCTCCTTGAACTTTCTTTTTTCTCTTTTTTTCCATGGTTTTCCCAGGCCTGTCACTTGGGATCTTTGCCACCTGGGTGCCTTTCCTTGGTTCTGTACTTCCCTCAATAAGCATAACAACTTACTAATTATCCTTCTAGGTTTTTTTTTATCCATTTCTTTATTTTGTTATGATTTTTTGAGGTAGGGTCTCACTGTAGCTCAGGCTGACCTAGAATTCACCATGGAGTCTCAGGTTGGCCTTGAACTCATGGTGATCCTCCTGCCTTCTGAGTGCTGGGATTAAAGGCATATAACACAATGCCCTGCCAATTCTTTGATTAAAATTAGAAATTAATCTAGGGTTTGGGGTTCAAGGGTTTTACTGGACCCTGAGCAACCCATTACATGCCCACAGTGACATCTCCTCTAGCCAAGCAGCTAGAATTCCAAGTTAAAACATTTAATAAACTCTGAAATCTATTAGGGGACATGCATTCAAACTGTCACACTAACAAAAAAAATCAAAAATATATTTCATAGTGATGACCATAGCAAATTTGGTATGCATGGGAATGCCTAAGAATTATAAATTTTTACAAGACATGTTCAAAGATTGAAAATTTTAAGGTTTTTATTTTAATTAGGGATTTACCAAAAAAACAAGGCATCCAAGTGTTTTGTTTTAATTGTAACTACACTGCTAAGGAACTTCTAGTTTTAATGAAAATCTGCTAATTAGCCAATTATAAATAATTTTAAATTAATTTCCCAATAGCCAATAAATTATTTTTGTTGTATATGTAAAATGATGTTACTTATTTGTGTGATTTTTTGATGATAATAAGCTCTATTTATTCACAAATTATTTTCAAGAAAATTAAGTCCCGCATGAATTCATATAATTGGAAAATATTTTTTAATGTTCAAATGAACAAGGGAATGTGGTAGTTTGAATATGATAGTTTGAATATATGTCCCCATAGAACTCATTCATCTTTGATTAAACTTCCTACTTGAGCCCCTAGAGGGCAGATCCCTCCTACAAGGAGGTATGTTGCTGGAGGGGGATCCTAGAGTGCAGCCCTAAGGTGTGTTTGGGGTCAGATATTTAGTCCATTATGACTGGGTTTAGAGGAGTTTGAGCTCTGGTGATTCATGCTTGCTGTTTTTTTTTTTTTTCTTTTCTTTTTCTTTTTTTCTCTTTGCTATACTTGTATATGTTGGAGTGTGCCAGCTTCTTATATCATTGATAGAACTTTCCTGGATGCTGTAATACTGAGATAATTCTCTTTCCTCCTATAAGCTGTGTTTGGTTTGATGTTTTTTTCCAGCAGCATGGATCTGGTTACAATGGTAAATTAGTACCAGTTGGGTTGTTGTGCCATGAATCTTATGTGGATTTTGGTCTTTTGAAACTTGTCTGCTGGAGAAATGTGGATAGATTTGGTACTTGGGGCTACAGAATCCTTACAGATTGGTAAACAAAATTTTATGGACTATGCTGGTGACAGTTTGAAGATGCTAAAGGCAGAAATAACTGTATACTGTGAAGGATTGGCTTATGAGCATTCAAAGGGGAAGAGAGACAGCAGAGCACTCAGACTGAGCTACTGGTTTAAGGACTAGATGTGTTCTTCTGCCCAAGCCCTAAGAATTTGAGCAAGGTTGAACTTAAAAGTAATTAATTGGTCATCTTGGTGGAATTTATAGAACAGTAAGATATGAAAGATGTACAGTTTTCACAGGAAAAATTCAAGTAAGTATAAAGTTACTGGGTTTAGGTTATGAGAACCACAATTGTTAAAGTGGTTACTACCATTAAGGGTGGGCCAACTGTTTTCATTGAAACAATAGAAAATACTTATGAGGGTGGAATATACTCAGGAAATACTCAGAAGTAGGAATGAAAATTCTTTTGAAAGAAGATGACTTAAAGGAAGAATTCTAAAGAAGTATGCTGCTCTTCAAGATCAAAGTTTATCCCTCCTATATTTATAAAATTGTCTGTGCCTCTTCACACCTGGTAATCGCATCAAAAGCATGAAAAATGCACAGGAGTGGGTCATGAAGTGCACAAGGTGACAGGTCAGGAAGTAGTGAAAAAGTTAGAATAGTTAGGATAAATGAGTTTGTTGCTACAGTCTATGCTTTTTGCCCTAGGATATTCTATCTCTAATATCTGGTTATATTGTGCCTAATTCTTGGATTTTTTTAAACTTGTAATAAGAAGATATTTGGTGCCTTGGACCAAAGGTCAAATATCATGTACATACACAGTCCCATAATGAGGTTATGTGCATAAGAATTTCAATGTATCCTAAGCAAATGTTACTCCATTCTCTAGAACTTAGAAACACACATGGAGACTTGTGGAATAGTATAGAGAACACAGAAATAAACCCACACAGCCATATTGAATTTTTTTGAAGAAAAGTGTCAAAGATACTTGTTTTAGAAACCATAGCCTCACTTGTTTTCAAAGCCTGATAGTTAGGGTTCAATTCCCCAGTACCCATCTAAACCCAGATGCAAAAGTTGGCATATGTGTCAGGAGTTCTTTGCAGTGGCTATAGGCCCTGGAGTGCCTATTCTCATTCTTTTCTATCCTTCATCCCTTCTCTCTACTAAATAAATTTAACAAAAGAAAAAAACTGCCTCTAAAAATTGGTGCTGGAAGTATTTGCATATAGGACAATGAAATCAGATATTTAACTTTCACCCTATACAAAAATCCACTCAAAATGGTTCAAAGAATGTGAGAGGTAATACTAGGAATCTGCAGAAGGCAAAACTTCAAGGTATTGATCAAGGTATCTATCTATCTATGTTCTGAATAGGGCATTAATAGCTCAGGAAATAAAAGCAAGATTTGACATGCAGGATTGCCACAAGTTAAAAGGCTTTGTGACAATAAAGGAAATCACTCTCAGAGTTAACAGAACAACCTACAGAATGGCAAAAAAAATCTTTGACATCTGTGTTACTTTACTTTCCTATTGCTAGGACTAAACACCCAAGTAGAAGCAATGTAGAGAATTAAAGGTTTTATTTTTGGCTTTCAATTTCAAGGGGAAGTTCATTATGGTGGGGGAAAGATGGCAGGGACAGGAAGCCAAAATCATATAAGACATCAGAGGGAAGGGGAACTGTGCCTATCCCCAATAACATACTTCCTCCAGTAATGCTCCACCTTTAAAAGGTGCCACAACCTTTCAGAACAATGCAGACAGCTCAAGATTAAGTACTTTAATAAGTCTATATGGGTCATTTCACATGCAAACCAACAGGATATCCATTTATCTGCCAGAGAACTAATATGCAGGATATCTTAAGAAGTTAATAATTTTAAAAACAAAAGGAAAAGTGAGCTTTCTTCATTTCACTTCAGAGAATAGCTATAACTAGCAGTCAGTTCTACGTGTTCTGGTGTCTCAGTAGTCATGGCCACCAGTGTTCTTGCAGGTTCATCTGCACTACTCACTCACCATACATTCAATTGTCATAATCTGACATCATGGTGAAATTACAAAGGCTAATAAACATCAAGGCAATGCAACACAAATATATCTTTCCCAAAAGAAGGTGGAATAAGATTGTGAAGATGTAGAATCAGAAGATGAAGTTGATAGGAGTGAAACATAAGTTATTATCAGTCAGAAAAGGGACAAGAAGCCCCAAAGAACAAAGTAGGTAGTGATGTCTCAAATGCAAAAGCAGGTAATTACTATATCTTCTATGAAAAAAATATCACCCCAGGCATAAAGGTAGCACTTACACCAGACAAAAAAGCAGTTACATTAGTTAAGGCAATGACAACACCTTGTAAGAAAAGAGTCACACAGGCAAAATCCTTGGTAGCAACACCTTGTAAAGAGAGAACTATTACCCCAGCCAGGTGGAGAAAATAAGCAAGAAGGTCAAGATGTAAAACAGTGATGAGGTTGAGGTTGAAGAAGACAACAATAATGAGGAGAGTGATGAAGATTAATTCGAGCCAGTAGCTACTGCTCCTGCCTTAGAGGATAAGGATGCAGAAGATGAGGATTAAGGTGATGAAGAAGAAGAAGGTGACCCCAATGAAGAAACTATAGTGACCACAGCTTCCCAAGAAAACAAAATTCCTACAAATGTGCTTTCTTTGAAAGGCAAAAGCACAGTTGAAGAGGAAGAAGAAGACAAGATAAAGAAGAGGAAGAGCTTATTGATCAAACAACTAGAAAATGAAAGAAGGGGCTGGATACATGGCTTCATGGTTAAAGCACCTACCTGCAAAGCCAAAGGACCCAGGTTCTATTCCCCAGGACCCATTTAAGCCAGATGCACAAGGTGGCACATGTGTTAGGAGTTCATTTGCAGTGGCTGAAGGCCCTGGTGTGCCAATTCTCTTTCTTTCTCCCTTTTTCTATCTCTCTCTCAAAATGAATAAAATAAAAATTAAAACAGAAAAGATTTTAAAAAATGAAAGAAGGAAATTACTAAATACAAAGTGGCTCCAGAAGCCAAGAAAAAGAAAGTTGAAGACTCAGAACGAGTTCTCCTTGTCCATATCTTTATTGCAAACCAAATTCCTAACTAATATGTCCCTTCATTAACAGCAATTATCAATGAACTTTTTGCTAAAACCCTCTTGTTATAGTGGATGTCAGAACAGGTACAAATAAGAATTTTGTAATGTTGAATTTTCTGAAGACCTATACAAAGCCTTGAACTCACTGGCTTAATATTATTTGGCAATAAAATTGAACTAGAAAATCTGAAAGTAAGAAGGTAAGAAAGTATGAAAGTTTGAGTCGTATGGTACTTTGAATTGATGGCCTCCAATACATTCAGTGTTTTATTAGTTTATAGTTTGCATCTGCAGCCACCTTGCTGGAAGCATTGTCACTATGTGGTTCTTAAGGTGCGGTGGTGGGTTTAGGATTTCAATCTAAAGATATGCATAGTGTGCCTAGTTGAAGTTCCTGACGTGTGCTGTGTGGCTTTTGGCTTGTCCTTCTCTCTGTGTGTTTGGTCCTGTGAAAGCAGACCAGCTTCTTCTGCCATTATGGAACTTCCTCTGAATCTGTAAGCTTTAATAAATCCCTTCCCCAATAATGGTGCCTGGTCTGGAAGTTCATCTCAGGGAACCTGAAACTATCTGCTTCAGAAAGTGGTACCGAGAGTGGGGTGAGATGAACCTAACCATATGGATTTTTGTCTTTTGGAACCTTTGTTTTGGAGGAACAGGTATGGACTTGGTACTTGCAACTGAAGATGCCTTCTGGAGTGGTAAGTCAAGTTTTATGGACTATTCTGATGAGAGTTTGAGAATACTAAGTGTAGACAGTATTGAACTTTGAGGCTTGGCTTATGAGATTTCTAAGGGGAAGGAAAGACTGCAGAGGACTTTGTTGGAACTGGGCTATTGGCATAAGGTATGGCTGCATTCTGCTGCCCAGGCCCAGAGAGTTTGATCAAGGTTAAATCTTTAATGTACTGATGTGCTTGGCTAAAGATAAGGGACTGAGAGACTTAAGATTTTAAGTTTGAAAACCTCAAGCAAGTTAAAATTACAGGCACTGAGACTGGTTTTAGGTTACTGGAGCTGCTACTGTCAAACACATTAGCAATCTTAAGGAAGGAGGCTCAACTACTTTACATTAAAATAATGGAGAAGACGCCTGAGGAAAGAAATGCACAGTCTTGTGGACAGAATTGACTGGAGAAGGAACCTGCTTTTCAAGGCTATGATTTATTTCATCCCTTGATTAAGAATATGGATGTGTCCTGCACACCTGGTATTAGTTTTGGAAGCATGAAAAATGTGTGGAGTGGTCATGAATTGCACATGCTTCCAGGAACTGCTGCTGAAATGCAGAATGAGGAAGGCCATGATGCCCTGATAGGCAAAAAGAGCCTTTAGAAGATGGACTATGGTTTGCATGGAGACCTGAAGATGTTTTGGATATACCAGGACTGCGCAAGGGCTACCATGGAGTGCAGTGTTGGCCTGGTATGGAATTTTTCCCTGGCTACTCTGCCCAGCTGGAGGGGCAGAATTGGAAAACCTGGAGACTGTCAATCTCGGGTTATATTGATCTTGAACTGCAGAAGTTTGATGATTGCTGATAGTGGCTGAGTTTGCATCATTTAGTCTCTCCTTGCTATGCCTTATACCAGTTAAAAATGTTTACTCTGTGCCTTTATATGTTGAATGTATTTAACTTGTTTGATTTCCCAGGATTCACTATCTTAAGTTGTTCAAGACCATGGGGACCTTTGAAACTGGACTGAATACAATTTACAATGTGCAATGGTTTAAATCTATTGGGGGCCAGAGGCAGAATGTGGTAGTTTGAATTGATGACCCCCAATATATTCAGTGTTTTATTAGTTTATAGTTTTCATCTGCAGCCACCTTGCTGGAGGCAGTGTCACTGGGCATATCTTAAGGTATGGTGGTGGGTTTGAGATTTCAATATAAAGATATGCAAGGTGTGCCTAGCTGGAGTTCCTGAGTTGTGCTGTGCTGTGTGGATTTTGCCTTTTGGCTTCCCTCTCTGTGTTTGGTCCTATGAAAGCAGGTCAGCTTCTTCTGCCATTATGAAACTTCCCCTGGATATGTAAGCTATAATAAATCCCTTCCTCCATAACTGTGCCTGGTCTGGAAGTTCATCTCAGTGAACCTGAATCTGTCTGCTACAAGTTGTAAGAATAGTTGTGAGAAAACACTCTCTTTCACCATCATTCAGGTTGAATTGAAAGAAGTGTTTGATGATGACATAGAGATCACATTAGTCAGCCAGGATGGGAAGAGTAAAAGGATCACTTTTATTGAATTTAAGACTGAAGCTGATGAAGAGAAAACCTTTGAAGAAAAGTAAGGGACAGAAACTGACAGGCGATCTATTTCCCTTCACTACCATGGATAAAAGGTCAAAGGCAAGAGTGAGACGGAAAGAAAAGCACTTGGAGTTGTGAATCAAAAACTTTGGTTTTAAGTAACCTTTCCTACAGTGCAATAGAAGAGATCTTCAGGAAGTATTTGAGAAGGCAACTTTTATCAAAGTGCCCCATAACCCAAATGGCAAATGTAAAGGGTATGCATTCATAGAATTTGCTTCATTTGAAGATGCTAAAGAAGCTTAAAACTCCTGGAATGAAAGGGAAGTTGAGAGCAGAGCAATCAGGCTGGAGTTACCAGGACCCAGAGGATTGTTTAATGCAAGAAGCCAGCTGTCTGTAACTCTGTAAAAGGTCTGTCTCAGAAAACCAATGAAAAGACATTAAATAAATCATTTGAAGCTTCTTTAATGTAAAAATAGTCACTAACTGGATAAACTGGGTCTTCAAAAAGGTTTGATTTTGTATACTGCAAAATTGAGGATGATGCTAAAACTTCCAACGACACCATGGACAAAATTAAAATTTATGGAAACAAATTGAAAGTTACCTTGGACTAAAGATGAAGATGGCTTTGGTGCAAATGATAATGGCAGAGAAGACAGAGGAGGTCAAGGCAGTAACAGAGGAAGAGACATCAAGCCATAAGAAAGAAGGCAAATTTTGAATAGATACATCAGTGCCACCCTTTCCTCTATTTGAAAGAAACTTCTCTGGCTATTTAATTCTATTACCACCTGTTCAGTCACAGGACTTCCAAGAACATTCCAAGAAAATATACAGTCCCATGGTCTTGAAATATATATATTCACTTCATTATAGATACCCTGTTGGTTTCCATATCATATAACATTTTAATATTTTATTTTTTAATTAATTAGAGAGAGAGAACAAGGCAAATAGAGATAGAGGGGAGAGAGAGAGAGAGAGAAAATGGGCACATCAGGGCCTTTAACAACCTGCAAACAAACTCTAGATGCCTTGTGCATCTGGTTTAGGTGTGTACTAAGGGAATTGAACCAGGTTCCTTAAGTTTCTCAGGCAAGTTCCTTAACTGCTAAGTCATCTTTTCAGCCCCCATATAAGCCTTTAAAAGAGTTGAATGACAACACTTACATGTAAAATTTAAATTTATATCAATCTTAATGAACAAAACCAATTTTTCTCTCTAAATAGGGATACTTTTTTGCATAGGGGTTGCAAAAGAATGATTATGATTTTTTGGCTTTTTAATTAATTTAGAAAAGTTATTACCCCTAAAATCTGATGCAGGGAGAACTAAAGAATATGTAATCTGATAGTTAAGTGGGAAAATGATCTGAACAGATAACTTTCAAAACAAATTAAATGATCAACAAATATGTAGAAAATCCTGAACAATTTAATCCATCAAGGACTATAAATAAATAACAGTTGTCTGACCCCCTTACCCCAGTCTGAATGACTATCATGAAGTAGCAATAAACAACCAAGACTAATGAAGCTATATTGGGAAAGGAACCATTATATATTATTAGTGGGGTCATAAATTAGTACAGCTACTGAGAAGTTTCTTTAAAAAAAAAACCCTGAAAATCAAAATATCATATTATCAACAATTACACCACAGTTTGGAATATATACAAAGTAATTTAATTGAGTTTAACCACAGAGAGGCTTGCATATATATGTTCAATATTGTACCCTCCAAAACAGCCAAGTTATAGAGTTGTCCTTGATGCCCATTAATGGATTATTTCATAAAAGATATGTTGCAAATATAAAAAACTAAGTTATATTCATAGCCATAAAAATGGCCAAGATAATGTATAATTTGAGAAAGTGGATGGAACTTGAAGAAGGTAAGCCAGATACAAAAAGATGAGTATGATAGGTTTTGTCTAATGTACTAAGGAGCTAAAAGAAAAAACTACATGAAAATAGTAGACAGACTACTAAGGGAGGGTAATGGAACTAAGAGCAAGGTAGACTGAATGTAGATAAGAGAGTAGTTGGAAGGGTACAGATAATAAAAAAACCTTTAATATTTATAATCAATATGTGTTAGTAATTTTAATAATATATTTTTTTACTGAAGTGAAAGGAAGAAAGTCATTTATTAAATAGATATCCTGTCATTGAAAGCCATTCTATCATTCTAAGTATTGGAGCTATTTTATTCTCAACCTATCCTTATTTCCCATCACCTATACTTCCTCATAGTATGCCCCTTTTTCTTCACCTTTAAAATCAACCATGTGGCCTTTAAACTGAAATCCTGCACTTTCCTGTCTTACTTGTACCTTCAACTTCACTGAATGACAAAGTGAGGAGTAATGTATTATATGATATATATTAATATATATGATATTATATGATCTAATTGATAATTCTTCAATATATAGATCATAACTTAAGAACAGTGTGTGGACCTCACATTAGTCCTTCATGTAGCCAAAATTTTCTAGCTGTCTAGATATATCACAATGTGCATCATCTCATTAGATGCTCCTTGACCTTTGACTTAAAAAGGGGTATGTCTCCTGCAAATCCCAAGATCAGCTGAAAACTTTATAAAAGAAAACTTATTTAAAATGCATAACTTACTGAATACAATAGGTTAACAACAATGTGAACTGAAGGAGATCAGCTCCTTATCATTCTGTTCTTCTGGGTGACTAAGAGCTATAGATTGCCACTGCTGCTCAACATTCCTAGAGATTATCAGTAATACCCATTACTAGTTAAGGAAAACTCAAAATTCCAAAGTTGAAATATAGTTTCTATTTAATATTGATATTTCATTACCATGTAGACTAAAATCTTTCAGATCAACCATTTTGAGTTGAGGACAACTGAATTGAATATCTGGAAGCAACATTCAACTTTGGGCTAGGTCAATACTAGGAAAACCAAATAATTAAATACCTTAACTGCATAGAATCACAAGGTATAGTGGTTTGAATATAAAGGTATGTCCCCCATAGCCTTAGGGATTTTTGTTAAGATTAAGCTTGCTGCTTAGTCTCAAGCAAGCAGAGCCATGTTGGCGAAGGTGTGTCACTGGGGGCGGATCTTGAGTCCAGCCCTAACTAGGTATGTAGACAGGCATTCTGTGTTCTTGCTGTGAGGTGTTAGCTGGTACTTTTTTTTTCTCTCTCTGTTGGGGATGCACTCTGGACTAAGCCAGCTTCTTCCACAATGATGGAACTTCTCTTAGGTACTGTAAGCCTAAAATAAAACTTTTCCTCCCACAAGTTGCTTCTGATTGGATATTTGTCCCAACAATGAGAAGATGATTACAACAAAAGGTGTTATAATAAAGTTTTACTGGGTCTTACAATTTGACATAAAATATTAGGACATTTTTCTGGGCCACATTCTAGATCTATGCTTTTTAATCTAAGCCTCATTACTTGTATTTATTTTCTCTTCCTACATAACTTCTTTTATGATTCTCATTGTTGCTCATTTCAAGGAAATTTATGTGGTATATTTTACTAATTATATGGATTTATAACTGTAATTACTTAGGGACCTATGTCTCCATACCTTTATAACTCATTCCAAGGCATCTTTGGTTCAACTCTAGATTTTCCAAATAAAAACAACAGTAGAAATTTAGAAAGTAAAATTTGTTGCATTCAGTTAAATATCTGAAATTTATATGGACCAAACATATAACTGGTAGGCTTGGGAGATAGCTGAATGGATAAAATATTTGCCATATACAGATGAAGAACTGAGTTGATATTCTCAGTACCCACATAAAATCCAGGTGTAGTAGCACACAGCTGTAATTTCAGCACTGGGGAGGCAAAGACAGGATGATCAATAGTTATGGATGGTTAGCTATTCTAGCTGAATTGGTGAGCTCCAGGTTCAGTAAGAAACTCTCAAATAAGGCAGAGATCAATGGAAGATGACACTCAATGTCAACATCTAACATCCACATGCACTCATGAACATGTGTACTGCACACAAATATAAACATGCATACAATCATACATGTATAACACATATATACAAAGAAAATTAAAAATATATACCAGAGAATGACATGTTGCTACCTTTTGTAATCTTAAACCTCTCAAAAAATACCAATAATTATAGTAAACCCTATGAAAATTCCTCCCATTCATGGTTTCAAGTGTCAGCTAAATTTTATTAATTCCATGATTTTCAATTAAATTATAAACTCTTGTCATCTTGACTTTTAACCAGATTTTATTATCTGAGTCATCCAATTTAACAATTAGGTAGGCCACACTGTCTAGGAATTACATTATTTGGCCTGTGCAGTCTTTCCACAACTCAATCAGCAAAGTTTAAAAATTGGACAAAAACACACAAAATATAGTTTCTGTAACAGACTCTTGTAGCAGACAGCTTCAGGTTCGCTGAGATGAACTTCCAGACCGGGCACAGTTATGGAGGAAGGGATATTATTTATTGAAGCTTACAGATCCAGGGGAAGTTCTATAAATGGCAAGAGAAGCGGCCTGCTCTCCACAGGGCCAAGAAAGAGAGAGAGAGAGACCAACCAGCCACCACAGCACACAGAGCAAAACTACTGCCAAAAAGGTCACACAGCACACTTCAGGAACTCCTGCTAGGCACATTTGCATATCTTTACAATGGAATCTCAAACCCACACCTTAAGACCAGCCCCCCAGTGACATTGCCTCTAGCAAGGTGATTGCAGATACAACTATAACTAATAAAACACTGAATATATTGGGGGACATATATTCAAACTACCACAACTCTCCATTTTCCTATAATCCATATTAAAACAACTTCACTTTTTGTTGCTTATCCAATCATGCATCTATTTAAATTTCTGATTACCCAAAATTCATTTGGAGGAAGAAAAACAAAGATATTTGGAAGAAATTCCTCAAAATTACAATAAATCTCTCTGAGAAATTCTCCCCCATAAGAATCCCACTGTGCTCATCATTATTGAAGGGAAAATGCAGGTAGAGTGAGAAAAAAGACAGAGAGGGAGGGAAAGAATGGAATTTCCAGGGTCTCTAGCCACTGCAAATGAAATGTAGACACATGGGCCACCTTGTGCATCTGCCTTACATAGGTCCTGGGGAATTGAGCCTTGAACTAGGTCCTTAGGCTTCAAAATCAAGCACCGTAACCACTATGCTTTCTCTCCAACCCCCTACCCCCCATAAATGTTTTGCTTTCAGACAAACACAAAACCTCTTATACAAAACACACCAAAAGAGAAAATTTTGAAACAGGTTTCAACCATATAATACAAAAAGATGATGACATCAAATTAAAAGAAAGACTAATTGAGAGAGGGAGGGGATATGATGGAGATTGGAGTTCTAAAGTGGAATAGGGGGAGGGGAGGGAAATATCATATGTTTTATGTATGTAAGTATAGAAGGTGTCAACAAAAAATAATTTTTAAAAATTCATTGCTTGATAACTGAAAGTATGTTATCATAACAGAGGTATAGCAGTTCTAACAGAGAAATGGGGCAATAGGTAATAGGTAAATTTCTTTTCTAAACATTAATTTATGTGTAAAAGAGAGAGAGAGAGCATGAAATAGAAAAAGAGAGAGAGAAAATGGGTGCACCAGGGCCTCATGTCTCTTCAAATTCCAAACTCATGTGCCACTTTATGCATCTGGCTTTACAATGGTACTGGGGAATTACACCCAGACTTGCAGACTTTGCAAGAAAGCACCTTTAACCTTAATATTTTGTAATTGCATTAATATCTCAAATAGTTTTGTAGATTCTGATGTAATTCATAACTTTATATTTTTCATCACAGTGCTAAAAGAAATATAAAAAATGCACCTGAAGGTCAGTACTCATTTGTATAGCTTAAGTGAATTGACATTTTTGTTAGCTATGTGATCTACTCCTCACAACAATCTGATAAGGAATAAATATTACTTGTTCTAGATTGCAATTATTGAAACTGATGGCCACATAGCAAAGTCTATTTGCCCACTTTCTTCTTGTCCTTCTTTCTTTGTGACTTATTGTAATAGTTCGCCCTGCTTAATAGTAACTATATGTAACCTTGTGGTTTAACTCCCATTCTGCTTTTGCTATAAACATCACGTGGTTATTTCCAATAAAAGATGACCCTCTGAACAGTTTGGGTTGCATTTTTTATCCAATAAAACTTTGCCTCACATGCACACACAAATATAAATATAAATATAAATATAAATATAAATATAAATATAAATATATATATATATATATAATTTATTTGTGAGAAAGATGAAGAGAGAGAGAAAGAGAGAGAGAGAGAATGAGCACCCCAGGGCCACCAGCAACTGCAAATGAACTCCAGCTGCATGCACCCCCTTGTGCATCTGAATTGCACGGGTCCTGGGGAGTCAAACCAAGAGTCCTTTGGCTTTGCAGGCAAATGCCTTAACAGCTAAGCCATTTCTCCAGCCCTTTTTTTCTTCTTTTTAAAAAGATTTCATTTATTTATTTATTTATTTATTTATTTATTTATTTATTTAAGAGGTAGAGAGAGAAAGAGGCAGATAGAGAGAATGGGTATACCAGGGCCTCTAGCCACTGCAAACGAACTCCAGATGCATGTGCTGCCTTGTGCATCTGGCTTATGTGGGTCCTGGGGAATCAAGCCTCGAACTGGGGTCCTTAGACTTCACAGGCAAGCCCTTAACCACTAAGCCATCTCTCCAGGCCCCTTTTTCTTCTTAATAGATACATAAAATGACACATCTTGAGATACAAAGTATCTTAGACTTATGATATATGATAAAACGATACTGAAGTTCATGGAGTAGTGATGCTCAAATCCAAAGTCTTGACCATCATGATCTCTTGCCAATAGATGTCTTGTTTGATATTTAATTTGTCATGAATTACCATTTCCTGATGATAGACAACACAGTAAGACTTTAATGAGTTTCAGTTCAAGAGAAATGCAGCAATATTGAACCTTTCCCTACTTCCTCAGAACTACTTGGGAATGTATGTTCCGCATCTGAGATTGGTGACAGAGCACATGCTTAGCATGCACAAAATCTTGAGTTTCGTGCTCATCAATACAAAGGATCATCACCATTGTAGTCATTTATGTTACTAGCAAACTACTAAAATAAACATAACATTTTATTTATTTATTTATTTGTTTATTTATTTATTTATTTATTTATTTATTTATTTATTTATTTATTTAGGCGGGGTTCAAGGTAGGCTCTTGCTATAGTGCAGGATGACCTAAAATTCACTATATAGTCTCAGGGTGGCCTTAAACTCATGGCAATCTTCCTACCTCTGCCTCCTGAGTGCTGTGTGCTGCCACCACACCTGGATTTGTTTTCTCATTTTTAACAATTTAGTTCCAGCATATAATGTCTTTTTATAGCCTTTCTGCTTACCCTCTTTTATCTCACTCTTCTCTCATTAACACCCTTCTTCTTCCCCATTAATCCCCATCTTACTTTCATGCCATTTTTACCCATTGAATTAAATTAGGGGTGCTTACATTCTCATGGGCAGAAGATTATTTTCCATAGAATTGGCAACTGGCCAATGGCTACATCACTGATGAATCTGACTTCCATCTCCCAGCAACTATTTACTGCCATGAGCTACTCTGGGATGTGTGGAATATCATGTATCCATTCCCCATCAATGTAGATGTATTTACAGGTTCAATTTTGTTCAGGAAACTACAGCCACTGCAAATTCATGTGAGTAGTATTTATGATTCAAGAGATATCTTAGCTATAGAGAAACATACTGCCAGAGCTCACAGAACAAATTCCACAAATCAAGTGGATTTGCCATGCTTTCATTAAAATTCAGAGGTTGTTATAGGTACTGAGAGGTTTGTGGGTGACTGTGATAGTAGAGTTTCTACCTAATAGCAGAGAAGTCATTTTTCTTTACACTGATATTTTAACATTCATTTATAATAAAAATTAATTCACTTTATTCATTAACAGTGAATAGTTATGCTGTTTAAGATAATACTTTCTCATCCTATTAAAGTAATGAAGATGATTGCACAATAGCTCTTTACATCTTGAAATTCAAAGTACAATTGGAAAAAATCAAAGTATTTTCTTGTAGAAATGACCTATTTGACTAACTGATTCACTGCAAGTAGTTATCAAAAAATCTATCTAAAGCCTTAAAAAAGTAGTTTAAATAGTAATGCATGTGTTGTGGGATTTGGAATTTAATATTTACCTTAAACAAAGGAAGCTAATATTGAAGGAAGAGAGGAGAAAGCTAGATTTTAAAGACAGTTTCATTTAGGGATAGAAGCCCAAAGAGAACCAGGAGGTGCCAGATTACATGCCACCTTGCCCTAGCATAAGAAGGGAACTCTTGGCAGAAGTGGACCTCATGTTTGATTGAGACAGTACCCCCTGCTGCCCACAATCTTCTGCACTACCTGGGTGGGCTGAACCAACTGGTTTGACCCTCCAGTCCATTTTCCAAATTTTCTAGCCAATCAAATCTTCCCTTACATATCTGAATCTGATGCTCTGAAGGCTGCATCCTTCCAGCCCTTTCCTCTCTCTGGACACAACTCTCTCTCTCTCTCTCTGTCTCTCTCTCTCTCTCTCTCTCTGCGTGTGTGTGTGTGTGTGTGTGTGTGTGTGTGTGTGTGTGTGTGTGTGTGTCGGAGACCATGATCAGCATAACAGCCATCTTGTATGAGAAGCCATCTTATGGACTCAAAAGGCCTTAGGATCAGAATTGCCCCAGCTACAAGCCCTGGCTGCAGGCGATCACTTTATCTACCTATTGGATCAGAGTTGCCCCAGCTACAAGCCCTGGCTGCAGGCGATTACTTTATCTGCCTATCGGAATGTAACAACAGACCTTCCCATTAAGACCCCCATGATCCAACCTTATCAATCAGAACATCTTGTAATCCTGGGTCAGAGACCCTGGGATTAAGAGTCCCATGATCAAACCTTATCAATCAGAAAGTCTTGTGACCCTAGGTCAGTTTCTAGTTTACCTTCCTCCTGCCTCCCCTATATAAACCTCTGTGTGAGAAATAAAAATTTGAGACTTTGACCATATATTAGGCTTAGTCTTCTTCTTTGTGTCTGCTTTGTCTCTCTCATCCAGGTTAATCTCCCCTCGGGCTCTTGTTGAACCCCCCGCTGGTGGGGGCATGTGTGTGTGTGTGTGTGTGTGTGTGTGTGTGTGTGCCCTGTGCTTCTCAGACACATGACTCTGTAATAACTTTTGTTTTGTTTTGTTTTTTTGAGGTAGAGTCTCACTCTAGTCCGGGCTGACCTGGAATTTACTATGTAGTATCAGGGTCGCCTCAAACTCACAGCAATCCTCCTACTGCTGCCTCCCAAAGTTCTGGGATTAACGGCATGCACCACCACGCCCAGCTAACATCTAAACTTTTCTGCTTGCCTCTGCATTATAATTTGGGGTAACTTCTCACTTTGACTATAAACATGATTTTCCTTTGGTCTCTAAATCTACCACGTGGGTGCTCTCACCAACTCTATACATGCTATATGTGTAGTACTATAAACTCATGGTAACCTTGAGTGTAACACAATTCATGACTCATTTCTCCTATGACTTTCTTGCTTTTTGCTTTGATATTTTCCCTCTTCAGGAAAGCACATGAAAGTTGTCATGTGTATTCTTTTTAAGTCTCTCTACCTATACATCTGAGTCCTATACTCCATATGTTTGAGGCTCTGGTCCATTCTTTTTCTAAAAACCTCTATTTCTCTTAAATGAACCTTATACACTATACAGTGTTTTCACATGAGAGCATGTTTCCTACTCTCCCTGAGTTTATCCTTCTGTTTTAAACCACAATATCTCTTAAATAAACCCCACAAATAAATGTAATAGTTCATAATTTGTCCCACTTGTATCTGTCATTATTAATTCTTTATTAAATGTAGGAAAGAACCAAAAATGTGGGGTTCATTAATTCTGGATGACTCCCCTGAGTCCCTAAATCCAGCATTAGTATGACAAATTATGAAATCAATAGTTTTCTATTCATCTCTCAATCAAGATGACTAACTTTTGGTCTGGAGAGAGGGCACAGTGTGTTAAGGCCTTTGCTTGCAAAGCCTGATTGATGGCTTTGGTTAATTTCCCAGTACCTATATAAAGACAAAGGCATAAAGTAACACATGTGTCTGGAGTTCATTTGTAGCAGCAGGAGGCTCTGGCATGTCTGCACTTACTCTATCTCTCTAAATATACATATCAAATAAATATTGAAAAGATAACTATTGCTTTAATTTATTGAGTGTAGTTGTAATTATAGTGCTGTGGACATTTCCTTTAGTGAGAAAATAAATTTAGCTACATTGTAGCACCATTTATATCTTGACTCTGTCAAATTTGAACTTTTTAAGAAGTCATCTTTTTGTCTTAAATAAAATATGTCTTCCTTTGTCAAAACACCTATCATGTCAGTTAATGGTATACATTTATACAATTAACCTTTGTCTAATAACATACAGAATATTTTCATTGGCCTTGTTTTGTAAGAAATGTCCAATTAAATCTTTAATGAAAAGTTATAGTGTCACTCGAGGTTGGCATTTTTAAATGTAGTACATTGATATTTTGATTATAAAACATATTTAAAAACTATTCAAAAAAGATTTTTTGTAAAACTAAAAAATTTTTCATAGAATTAAAAAGTGATAGACATATGTTGGTTGTTTCCCCCCCAGTCACTTATTTAGCACCTTCTGGCAGTAGACAAGCTAACTGTCTGGGGACTGACTCTCTTCCAGATTCCAGACAGGTCTCTCCATGTTCCGTCAGAACAGCATATGGTGTCTTCAGCAGTAGGGTCTTATGAATAACCTTTGGTGAGTCATCAAGTCCTCTGACAGAAATCTGCCTTCTTTTGGGAAACCTTGTAGGTCTCACTAATCAACAGCTCATTGTGGATGTTAACCACATGCTGTTATTGAGAGTTACAGGTCAGTCCCAAGGGAAAAGAAGTAAGAAAAAGTATAGGTAATATGAAAGAGAAAGAGGGAAGAGAGATAAGAGGAAGTGATATAGAGAGAAACAGGAGAAGACTGAAGTTAGTCTTCATCATACCCTCATGGTCTAATCTACTCAGCAGCAAACAACCTGACATGATGCTCACACAAGTTCTGTAGTAGCACATAGCCATGGTGGGTTACCAACTGCTCTAGATTTGGCTAATGGATCTGCTCAGTGGAATGGAACCCATACGTGGAAACGGAAACAAGTCAGAACCATATCCAAAATGAGCCTGCTCTTCAATATCAAGCTGCCAACAATAGTTGGATACAAGAGGGGCTACACCCATTAAATTATCTCTAAAATAATAATGGTGATCCATGTATCTTGCACTGACTTCACTCTCCGTTGGAGAATATGCTTCTCTCTTTCAGATGTATGCATATCCTAAGGAGAGAAAGTGCCCATCAAACATCAACAGGGCACCAGATGAAGCCATTGAGTTATAGGGGAAATGAGCAAGAGTGCTGCTTTATTGGTGAACATGGTACCAGCACAAAGGTGAAGGAGATAGACACAAAGAACACTCAACCCCTACCAAATCAGATATCCAGAGACAGAGACTCACAAAACCTCGTCACTGAAATAGACCTAAAATGAACCCAATATGGCTCAAGGAAATTCATGGAATAGGGGGCGGAAAGATTGTTAGAGCCTTTTCTGGGTCATTATAAACAGAATCATTGCTTCTCCCACATAACTAATGGATACCCACATAATGCAAGACCCACATTACCCATGGAGGAAGGACAGGGGGAAGGCTATCGATGGTACCATCATGGCTGTATATATACTATATACATAGCTAATTATATATATATATATATAATCTGTGTGATAGACAATATTTGCTGCAACATTACTAATGCTCTGTATGCTAACTGGTGATATGTATGCAGGTTATTATCAACTGTCTCCCTTCAGGATGGGGACAAAACACCCCTTATAGTGGATGCTGATTTCTCTAATGTAAATAACCTCAACAATAAAAATTGCAGGATTCTGATGTAAAATCCACTGGTCCACAAAATTTGGCTTTAGTACACCACTTTATCTGTTTTGTTCTTGTTTCCAGTACAGAACACCCAGGAAAAAGCAGCTTATGGGAAGAAAGGATTTATTTCAGGCTTACAGTTTCTAGGAAAGTTTTAGCATGGCAAAACAGGAAGCTGGGGCATCATATATCCACACAAGTCAGGAAGAAAATTATCTGAGTGAGTCAAAACTCAGCTCCCAAGCTCTATCCCTCCCCTGCAACACACCTGCTCCAGCAAGGTTCTACTTCCCAAAGGATTCCCCAGGTAGGGACTAAGTGGGATGCTTAATCACAATTTTTTAAGGCTATAGGGAATATTTTATATTTATTTTATATTCAAACCACCACAACACTGAACTTAATAGACACAACTAGTTTATCTAAGTGTTTTAATGTATTATATACAACTATGAAAAACACTCTTCAAGTGCAGTTTTCTCTCCACTGTTTCTAGTTTTATCTACAATCTGAAAATACTTAGAGAAAGAATTTAGAAGTTGGGTAAAATAAGTAGCTCCTCAGCTATTACCTCTCTTTGGTGTCTGTCCTGTGCATTGTAGGCTACTTAGAAGTACCCTCATCTTTTCACCCATGAATCCTAGAGCCTCCCTTTTATATGACAATTGAAGATATATCTCCAGATATTGCTTAGTGTTCTGAGGAAGGAGATTAGACCTTGTTTCACCGTTCCATGTATATGTAGATCCACATACCCACAGTCATAATATTTAGTTAATTTTAGAAAAGCATAAACTGAAGGAAGGCTTGGAGACTGTTTTTATGACATCTACCATTTACAAGAAAACTAAATAACATAGTAATTTATGTGTATGCTTATAAATATCCAGATCTAACTATATAGGCTTCAGTGAGTCAAACTGAATTTTTCCAGTTCTCACATGGAAGGTTATCATTAGGAAAACATAAGCTTCTTATATCATTAATCTAATGACTGTCTATATGATGAGTAACACTGGCTCCAAAGCCTGTTGATCTGGTGTTTTGAGCTTTCTTTTTCAGGTTTGGACCATAGCCCAGCTGCCCTGACTTAATGTGCAATTTGAAATGTGTATAAGTAAAAACAGGACTTTAAAAAATATTGCTCATGTTTTGCTGCAACAATTTACCATCCTGTATTTTTACTTTCATCATTTGGCATAGATAAAGCTTTGGAATATAAAAAGACTATATTAATTTAACAGAAAAGTCCTAAAGTTGTGCATCATAAATGTGCTAGTATTCCCTCCTGCCTTCCCTCTTAATTTCTCTCTCTTTCTTTCTCTCTCATTGATCCCATCTCTGGTCACTTGGTGATACTTTGCCAAATTTCCTTCATTAGATGTTTGCATTTTTGAGCAAGTTTACTAAGGCACATTACTTTAGATAGGAAAATGGCATTAAACATGGGACATCTGAATAACTGTATATTCATAATGGCCCACTGGGGTCTCTTCCTAAACTGTGTGGGTGTATCTATGCAGAGACAAATTTGAAAATGTAGGAATGAAACTTAAGCATCATATAACACTCACTTTGCCACAAACATAATCAACTACTGTTTACCTTTCCTCTACCTGTCATGGTAGTAATGATAACTAATACTACATATAAGAGGAAGAAAATGAAAATCAATATTATTTCCTATATTTGACTCATTTGAACATTTTATTTTTGCCAGAAGAAATTTTCATTCACTATTAAGCTTATTTTTCTCACAGAATCGTTGAGTGGTTTGATCCTATTTTAATCTGACATACAGTGACATTAGCAGTATATATGAAATTGGGGGGGGGTGATTTATAAATCATTTAATTTGTTCGCATTTACTTTGAGTTTTGTGCTATTTTTCTTTTCATTTTTTGAGACAGGGTTCACTATGTAACCCTCACTGACCTCAAACTTGCAATCTTCCTGTTTTAGTCTCCCAAGTGCTGTTATAAAAGGTACTCTACTACACCCACTACCTTTACTTTTAATCCATTAGCCCAACTAAGTTAATCTGGATTTTGAGGACAAAAAATATAAAACTAGAGGACAAACCAAGCAATAATATAATTTAAATACATTTAACTCTATTAGATTTAATTATAAGATAATGTCTTTTCTTCCAAATTACTGTTTCGTGTGAAAAAGAAAAGAGACGGGATGACAGAAAAATAGAATCGGGGTGGGCGTGGTGGTGCACGCCTTTAATCCCAACACTCGGGAGGCAGAGGTAGGAGGATCACTGAGAGTTCGAAGCCACCCTGAGATTACATAGTGAATTCCAGGTCAGCCTGAGCTAGAGTGAGACAGTACCTCGAAAAACCAAAAAAAAAAAAAAAAAAAAAAAAAAAAAAAAAGAAAAATAGAATCACAGTTTACAACACTATTTTAAAATGTTTTTCTTTAAAAAATTAAAGAATCCATTCACATATTTAAGAGTAAAACCCAATAGAGAGAGAACTTCCAGGTAAGATGGTGGCATAGGAGCCAGGCCAAACCAGATCAGAGAGATTTAAGAAAAACTATAGCAAAATACACTCTTCTTCTGAAAAGTGCAGAATAGTTTTTCCCTAGACACAGAAGAGAAACAGGAGATGGCAAGAATCCCACTGAGGAGCTTGCAGCCCAATCCTCAGCAGCCCTGGTCTACCACAGCCCTGATCAATGTGATCTGCACACCAGGCACCACCCACCAGGCATGCATAGCAGCAGCAACAAAGACCAAACAAGGGGACTTTCCAACCTCATAAGGCTCCGTGCAGAGCCCAGAAATCTAAAGAAAAGTCTGCTGAGCTACTGAAAGAGATACAGGGGGACAGTGTAACCACAGGCTTCCTGAACTCTCCTATCTCCCAACCATCAGAACCATGAACCTCCAGCATTCAGCTCCCAGCAGCAGCACATCCAGCACAGCTGAGTCAAGCTCAAGCTCCACAGCACAACACCAGCTGCGCATCCAGCACAGCTGAGTCGAGCTCAAGCTCCACAGCACAAAACAGAGGGAACGAGGTGGACACTCAGCCTTGGTGAGATTGAAAGCCACACCAAAAAGGTAATGAGGCTGACTGACTGACAAAAAAGGTACATAGGCCTGCATTGGAAGTGCTAATCTCTCTTTCCATGTCAGGGCATGTTATAGGTTACATATTTGTGGTTGGCTTTACCGTTTTCATATAAGGTGTACATGGGGTGTTGAATATTGCTGCCTTTAATACTTACAGATTTATAGGGCCTTTGTCTTTTGCTTTTGTCATTATTGGGGCAGGGTCTGATCCAGATCCAGGCTGACCTGGTACCCAATTCAGAACAGAATTCACTACCCCATAGCTGACAGGATTAAGGGTGTAGAGCAACACACACCCTTAGGGATTTTGGCTTTATAAGACTGTTTGTATTAATCTCCACACTTGTATACTCTGTGCTGGTTTTAATTGAATGCGTATTTTGCTTAGTTGAAGTTTAGAATTTTCCAGTATATTGTCCCACCCAATCCACTAGAATACTTGCTTAGCAAGCAAACTCATCACCTAGGATTACTTCTGAGGTTGGATTTGGGTACAAGTACTACACTTGGCACCTTAAACTCATATTCTGAAAGTATATAAAGGTGGATCACCACATCTAAGAACACTGCAGATAAATAAAAAACCTAAGCATCAAATCAATCCAAGATACAAAAGTCACTACATTATAATACAAGAAACAAAGAATCACGACAATGCAATGCCAAAAAAACCCTAAAAATCCATCAGAAATGTTCACCAGTGAGACTGTTTTAGATGAAATTCCTGACAAAAAATTCAAAATAATGATGTTATCTATAATCAAAGAAATGAAAGAAGAAATGAAAGGAATCAGAGAAGAAAACAAAGGAATTAAAGAAGAAAACAAACTCCTGAAAGAGAACACAGTAAACAAGCTTAATGAAATAAAAAGGTCATTACAGGACATGAGTAAGGAAACATAAATACTGAAGAAAAACAAGGCTGAAATCCTAGCTCTGAAAACAACAGTCAGTGGGAAAAAAAAAAAAAAAAAACTCTGTGGAAAGTCTCACCAGTAGAATGGATGAAGGAGAGAACAGAATATCTAAACTAGAAGACCAGGAGGCAGACCTAATACAGTCCTACAAAGAGAAAGAAAAGCTAAGAAAGGTATGAATGGGAATTCCAAGATACTTGGGACTCTATGAAAAGATCAAACATATGAATTCAGGGTATAACAGAAGGAGAAGAATTACAATCCAGAGGCTTAGTAGGTGTTTTCAACAAAATCATAGAAGAAAAATTTCCCCAAATTGAGAAAGAAATGCCAATGCAGCTACAAGAAGGTTTTAGAACACCAAACAGACAAAACCTAGAAAGATCCTCTCCTCACCATGTTATAATTAAACTACTAAACACGCAAACCAAAGAAAATATATTGAAAGCAGTTAGAGAGAAAAAGCAAGTGACCTTCAAAGGGAAACCCATCAGGATCATAGCAGATTACTCAACACAAATTTTAAAAGCCAGAAGGGCTTGGAATGATGTATTTAAAGTTCTGAAAGATAACAACTGTCAACTGAGATTACTTTATCCTGCAAAGCTATCTATATAAATTGATGGAGAAATAAGTACATTCCACAACAAAAACAGGCTAAAGGAACTTATGGCAACTAAACCAGGTCTACAGAAAATACTTGAAGGAATCATTCACCCCGAAGAGAAAGCAAAACACACACACATAAGGAAAAAGGAAAAAAAATAAACCATACTCAAATAACAGTTTAAAAAAGTGAATAACATGAAAACAGGAAGAACTACAAAATAAGAAGAATGGCAAGAATAAATACATACATTTCAATAATAACTGTTGATATCAATGGCCTCAATGCCCCAACCAAAAGACACAGGATGGCAGACTGTATTGAAAAGCAGGATCCCGCTATCTGTTGCCTCCAGGAAACTCAACTCACAATAAAAGATAGAAACCTTCTTAGAGGGAAAGGTTGGAAAATGGTGTTTTAAGCAAATGGGCCTGGGAAACAAGCAGGGTTGCTATCATAATTTCTGACAGTATAGACTTCAAACTAACATTAGTGAGGAAAGATAAAGGAAGTCACTTTTTACTAATTAAAGGAACACTCCAACAGGAGGACATTACAATCCTAAACATATATGATCCTAACATAGTGGCTCCCAATTTCATCAAACAAACACTATTAGACTTAAGATCAGAGATAACTCCAAACACAATAGTAGTGGGTGACTTCAATACTCCACTCTCATCACTTGACAGGTCTACCCAGAAAAAAATAAACAGAGAGACATCTGTATTAAATGATGTCATGGACAAATGGACCTAACAGATATATACAGAACATTCTATCCAAATGCTTCAGAATATACATTTTTCTCAGCAGCACATAGACCATTATCTAAAGTAGACATATAATAGGACATAAATCAAATCTTAAAAAAATACAGGAAAATTGAAATAATCCCTTGTATGCTATCTGACCACATTGGGATTAAACTGCAAATCAGCAACAAGAAAAACTACAGAGCATACAGAAATTCATGGAGACTAAACTGTACACTATTGAATGATGTATGGGTCATTGAAGAAATTAAAAAGGAAATCAAGAAATTCATATAATCAAATGATGATGAGAATACAACATACCAAAACCTTTGGGACACAATGAAGGCAGTCCTAAGAGGGAAATTTATAGCTCTAAGTGCCTATTTTAATAAATTAGAGAGTTCACAAGTAAACAATTTCATGCTTTATTTTAAGGTCTTGGAAAGAGAAGAACAAGGCAAACCAAAAATCAGTAGATGGGAAGAAATAACAAAGATTATGGCAGAAATTAATGAAATAGAATCCCCCCAAAATACCAATCAAAAGAATCAATGAAACAAAGAGTTGGTTGTTTGAAAGGATAAACAAGATAGATAAACCCTTAGCAAATCTGACCAAAAGAATGAGAAGAGACAAAAATTAATAAAATTAGAGATGATAAAGGCAACATCACCACAGATAACAAAGAAATTCAGAAAATCTTATGGACATACTTTAAGAATATGTATGCTTCTAAGTTTGAAAACCTGAAAGAAATGGATGATTTCCTCAATTCATATGACCTACCAAATTTAAATCAAGATGAGATAAACCATTTAAATAGACCTATAACACCTACAGAGATCCAAGCAGTTATAAAAAGTCTCCCAACTAAAAGAAGTCCAGGCCCAGATGGATTCACTGGTGAATTTTACCAGACATTCATGGAGGAACTAACACCAATGCTTCTCAAACTTTTCCATAAAATAGAAAAGGAAGGAATTCTACCGAAATCCTTCTATGAAGACAGCATCACCCTGATACCAAAGATGGACAAAGACAGAATAAAAAATAGATAATTACAGACTAATCTCCCTCATGAACATAGAGGAAAAAAATTTCTCAACAAAATACTGGTAAACAAAATACAAAAATATATCAAAAATATTATTCGCCCTGACCAAGTAGGCTTTATCCGAGAGATGCAGGGATGGTTCAACATATGCAAATCCATAAATGTAATATACCATATAAATGGTCTGAAAAACAAAAATCACATGGTCATCTCAATAGATGCTGAAAAGGCATATGACAAAATCCAACATCCCTTCATGGTAAAAGTGTTACAGAAACTGGGAATAGAAGAAACATATATCAACATAATAAAAGCTATTTATGACAAACCTATAGCCAACATAATACTAAATGGGGAAAAACTTGAAGCTTTTCCACTAAATTCAGGAACAAGAAAAGGGTGTCCACTTTCCCCAATTTTGTTTAATATAGTACTGGAAGTCTTAGCTATAGCAATAAGGCAAGAGACACTCATAAAAGGGATACAAATTGGAAGGGAAAAGATCAAATTATCATTATTTGCAGATGTTATGATTCTATTTATACCAGACCCTAAGCACTCTACCAGCAAAGTTTTAGAGCTGAGAAACACTTTCAGCAATGTAAGAGGGTACAAAATAAACACATAGAAATAAGTAGCTTTTCTATACAGTAACAACAAACATGCAGAGGATGAAATCAGGGAATCTCTCCCATTCACAATTGCCTCAAAAAATTACCTTGGAATAAACTTAACCACGGAAGTGAAGGATCTCTACAATGAGAACTTTAAAATAGTCAAGCAAGAAATTGCAGAAGACACAAGGAAATGGAAAGACATCCCATGTTCTTGGATTTGAAGAATGGATATTGTGAAAATGTCAATCTTACCAAAAGCAATCTATATATTTAATGCAATCCCCATTAAAATCCCAATAGCATTCTTCACAGAAATAGAAAAAAAATCCTAAAATTCATCTGGAAGCACAAAAAAAATCTTGAATAGCCAAAAAATATTGGGACAACAAAAATCAGGCTGGTGGTATTACTATACCCAATTTTAAGTTACAAAACCATTGTAACAAAAAGAGCATGGTACTTGCACAAAGACAGACATGCAGATCAATGGAACAGAATAGAAGACCCAAATATTAATCCAGGCATCTATAGCCACCTGATATTTAACAAATATGCCACAAATATTCATTGGAGAAAATATGGCCTCTTCAACAAGTGGTGCTGGGAAAACTGGAGATCAATATGTAAAAGGATAAAAATAGATCCTTGTGTCTCTCCATGCACAAGAGTCAAGTCCAAGTGGATTAGGGACCTTAATATCAGACCTGAAACTCTGAAACTGCTAGAGGAAAAGGTAGGGGAAACACTTCAAAATATTGGCATAGGCAATGACTTTATGAATATACCCAATTGCTCAGGGAATAAAACCATTAATCAACCACTGGGACCTCATGAAATTACAAAGCTTTTGTACAGCAAAGGACACTGTGAATAGAGCATAGAGACAACCTACAGAGTGGGAGAAAATCTTTGCCAGCTGTACATCTGACAGAGTATTAATATCCAGAATATACAAAGAGCTCAAAAAACAGAACTATAAGAAATCAAACAACCCCATTAAAAATTGGGCTATGGAACTAAATGGAGAGTTCTCAGAAGAAGAAATACAGATGGCATATAAACATCTAAAAAAAATGTTCTACATCCTTAGCCATCAGGGAAATACAAATTAAAACTACTTTGAGATTCCATCTCACTCCTGTCAGAATGGCTACCATCAAGAAAAAAATGACAATAAGCATTGGCAGGGATGCAGAAAAAGAAGAACACTTCTAAACTCTTGGTGGGAATGTAATCTGCTCCATCCATTGTGGAAATCAGTGTGGAGGTTCTTGAGACAGCTAAAAATAGATTTGTCATATGATCCAGCTATAGAACTCCTAGGCATATATCCAGAGGACTCTTCTTACTACCTGAGAGATACTTGCACAACCATGTTTATTGCTGCTCTATTCACAATAGCTATGAAATGGAACCAGCCTACTTGTCCCTCCACATATGAATGGATAATAAATGTGTGGTACATTTACACAATGGAGTTCAATTAAACAATAAAGAAAAATGAAATTATGAAATTTGCAGGGAAATGGATGGATCTGGAAAGGATTATACTAAGTGAGGTAACACAGGCTCAGAAAGCCAAATGTCACATGTTATCTCTCATATGTGGATCCTAGCTACCAATGTATAGACTTGTGTGTGAACTGGAACCAAAAATCAGTAGCAGAAGACAGTAAGCTGGTAAAAGGCTGTAAGGGAGGGAGGAGAAGGAAAGACTTAAGTGGATAGTATTGTACATATGTAAGTAGAAGAACAGAATTACAGGGAGGGGAAAGGCCTAACTGAGGCCATGGGAAGAGAATGCTTAAAAGAAGGGCAGGGGGAGGATCAATAAAAATTCAAGATAGTCTGAATAGACTTATTTAAACCTACTTTTTTGAATAATGGCACATCCAGAAACTATAGATTGTTAGTAGAAAATTTTCAGTGCCTGGGATGGGATACCTTCCAGTGAGTTGTTGGCCAAGGAGGTCCCTGTAGCCTCCAAAACATTAAATGCTATTGCCAAGGCCCTTCATTTCCCTTGAGAAACAGATGGTAAGACCCTATTGCTGAAGACATCTCTTGCCTGAGAGGCAAGGTCATTGAGAAAGCAAGCTGGTGCTGAGCAGAAAACCTTCTCCCTATAGAGCAGCCAACTGAAAGCTGGAAAAAGTTGCACTGCATGCAGCCGTATGGGAGACAGAAATCATCAGCAGTGAAAATAGTGGACACTGGAAAATTCAAGTTTGGCCAGATAGGCCCAATGACCGAACGGGTGCAATAGTGTCATGTCTGCTCTTGAGGAAACCAGCTGCTCTATAATTGGACTGAAGTCACACTGTATGGGAGGGAATACATGCCTGGTATTATAAAAATTAATCAAAAGTCTATGGCAGGGGAGGTCATGAGCCTTAGAGGTATAAAGCCTGCTCTTGTCTGGCTAAATGTATATATTATTCCCGCCAAGCTGCTCTGAAAGCACTGCACTTAATATTCATATTCACATATTAATGCTATTCTCAGTTCTGGTTAGGAAAACTTCTCATTTCAGATGGCGATGACCACTGAGATTACCCAAAAGGCAACATAGTGCTGAGAAGGAGGGATGGAGGAGTGTCCAGCACTGAAACATCTCTGTCACCACCTCCAAGGCTCAGGGTCCATTGCAGAAAAGGGGGTGGAAAGAATGTAAGAGCCAAAGGAAGGGTATGACTCCTTACAATGCAACTGTCCAGACAGAAATTGGCCTCGATATCCATGACCTTGCAGTGCCTAGCAATATCTTCACAAGACCCTCAAAATAGAAGAAAAAGATGATGACATCAAATTAAAAGAGAGACTAATGGAGAGAGGGAGGGGATATGACAGATAATGGAGTTCTGAAGGGGAATGGGGGGAAGGGAGAGAAATATCATGGTTTATTGTCTGTAAGTATAGAAGTTTTCAATTAAAAAAAAGAGTAAAACCCAATATACACAATACTTATCATTACCTTGGTATGTTTTCTATTTTCCTATCAATTCTTTCATGGGATCTCTCTCCCTCTCTCTCTCCGTGTGTGTGTGTGTGTGTGTGTGTGTGTGTGTGTGTGTGTGTGTAAACTTAACGCACCCTATTTTAATTTTTTCTATGGGAGATTAAATTTTCTCTACTCTAGAAGACTAGAATAGCTTTTATATTGTTTTGATACTTCCCAGTGACTCATTGTATATTCAATCTGAAATGCATGACCAAAAATTTACTAAGTAAAGGATAGAAAATTCGAGCTTAATTCTAAATGTTGATGCCTGGCAGACTTTCAGCAAACTTTGCAAGATTTTTATGGTTTGCTGTATTCGAGAGAAACAGATGAATTTATGATATAATCTCTTTTGTATTTTAGATGCTTCTACAATAAACTTGGCAGACAAGTAATTGCTACCGACTGACAATGGATATAATGCCCTGTTGGGTTGCAGTTAAAGAATAATAAACACATAAAATAAAATCACCAGCTAAATACTGTATCACTGAATCCAATACAAATATGCTTCCTACATGAAAATTCCTTTTGCCATGGATAATTCTAAAGAATGTGATCAAACATATGAATGTATGAGAATTCTGATTTTCCAATTAGAATTGATCATTTGCTAGAAAGAAGGCAATAATTCTCCCTCAATAGAAGCCTGTGAATCTTAACAATATGAGAGTAACATAGTTTTAATTTATATTTTTAAGATAAATTGTTATATTTACCAAAAGTAAATTTGACTATTTTTAGTCAATGTTTAATTTGACTTTTTTAAGTGAAACATTTTACAGGAAGAAAAAAATTCATTTGCTAGTCCTAACAAACTTTATCTCTTAGTTTAAGTAGAAACTTCCATTTGCTTAATATTAAAATTTAAGTATGAATAGTAGTTCCTACAGAAGACCATTAGAGGATTATATATAATTACACTGTGGAAAGATGCAGCTTATTTTTAACAATGCTTTTGAGACAATAATTGGGGTACAGTTTTATAGATACTTGATTCATTTATGAAAAAGCCTGTACCTTGAAGAGAGTACTGTCAGCTACTGTCAGCAGCCTGCCTCAGAAAAAGTAATTCTTGCCATAAGCTGCCTCTTCTTTCCTTTTATAATCAGGTAGAGAGTATTTCTATATTTTTTCAGATATATTTTGTAAGCAGTGGACTCTACCATTTAGTCTTGTAGGCAATGGAGAAAATTTTCTTTTTTCATTCATTCTTTAAGTCCCACAGAGCATGGCCTTAAAAGTGCTTTTTACTGTATGCCACTCCATTAAAAACTAAAGATGTTCTTTTGAATTCATTATGTGTTTGAGGGAGAATAATATCTAAGTATATAAAATGGAAACTCTTCACACTTTATTTCTGATGATGTTAGGTGTTTTAGTATTGATAATATCTTCAAATACCTAAAATGTGAACATTAATGAGCACACAGATTTATTTCTTGACTTTTCCTGACTGCTGACATAAACCAGAAATCTTCACTGATTTCTTACAGCAACATTTTCACAATTCATTTGGATTACTATAATAGAATGCTATAGACTTAGTGACTTGTAGACAGAATGAATGCATGTCTTACAACTATAAGGGCTGAGAATTCCAAGATAAAAGATGCTGTTAGATTCAATGTCTGAAAATTATATGCTCTGATTCTTAGAGGGTCATCATTCTATTGTGTCCTTAAAAGTTAGAAAGGGTGAAGAAATTCCCCAGGATCTTTTTTTTTTTCAATATTTTTGTTTGTTTATTTTAGAGAGAGAGAGAGAAATACAGAGACAAGGACAGAGACAGACACATAGAGAAAGAGGCATATGGAAGAGAGTGAGTATGGACAAACTATGGTCTCCTGCCACTGCAAACTAATTCCACATGAATGTGCCACTTTGTTCATCTAGTTTTGTGTGGGTACTGGGAAATCAAGCACCAGCATCATTTTAAAAAATAATCCCATGCACAAGGGTGCTGCTTTAATCACCTACTACACTTTCTAGTGACATTAGTAACATCATATAAAAATTTGTGTATATAGATTTTAGAAGGACATAAACATTAATTAATCCATTTAGATTAAGGTCATTGTGCATCTGGCTTACATGGGTCCTGGAGAATTGAACCTGGGTCCTTTGGCTTTGCAAGAAAATGCCTTATCCACTAAGCCATCTCTCAAGCCCAGCAGTAATATTTTTAAAGTCTCGGATTAAAATCAATATTTTGATTCTGATTTTCAGAGACCCATACTTTGCTAAAGAATCTGAGTGCTCTATGTTGTTCCAACTAGTATTCCTGTTCACAAACTCATTTTAACACTGAATTTTCCTTAATTGACTCTGCACCCTATATAAGAACTTTCCCTTAATCTAAATGGATTTTTCTCCCAAAGGCTAATCAGGGGAGTTCTTCAGCTCAATCAAAGTCATCGGTTTCAAGTGCTTACCATAGACTTAATATTTATGTCCTTCTAAGGATAAATTACACAAGTATAACATTAACTATGGTGTCTGATATAATTTTTCTAAATAATCAGATTAATAAAATTACTTCCTTTTTCCCTGTTTGTGAAGCATTTTGATACACATGAGATCACTACATTAATAAGTTATATTTCTCCTTATATTGGGAGTTGACTCCCAACATAAATGTGTATGAAAAAGATAAATCTACAAAAGTATTACTAAAGTACTACTTTAGGAATATCATTATTCTTAATACATTCAATGATGTTACTTTATAATAACTTGCTTGAATCATAGATGACATAAAAAAGGAAATTTAGATTACTCAAGTGTAAAGTATAGCCTCATTAAAACATTCATGGATATTATGGCACCATTCATTCTTATGCTAGGCTAAACCACTCAGGAAGATGGTTGTATAATTTTAGTTCAGAAAGCTGTTTACAAAGTATTTTGATTAACCCTCAGTTGTATTTTTTTTTTTTTTTGCAAAAGTCTTGTATAAGTTCATACAAAATTGCTGGTTCATAAACCATGAGGCAAATAAATAGTTGTTATTTTAAATTATAAACTTTTGAAGTGATTTATTTCACACATACTCCATAAGCATAGCATAATTACTTCACCTGTACTAAATAGGAATATAATACCCCAAATTCATTCATTCAACTAATCTCTTGAATAATATGAAAAATATTGTGTGTGCTAGCAACTTTTGTATGTAACTTCGTTTGAGCAGGTAAAACACAAATATCTCCATTCCTCCAAGAGTAACAGAATGGGAAAAAATATAAAATATGAACTATTCTAGATTATAATTCATGAAAAAGTAAAAAACATTTTCAATGTTATGGTAGTTATAAAATACATAAGTTTAATTACAGAGAAGAATGGTAAAAATTACTTAGGTATTATATATTTTCATGTGTTAAGTTTGGGTAGATGAAGAGAAATAAGCAAAGACTGAAGAGTATCAAATGAGGTAGAGCTGGGTGTGGTGGTGCATGCCTTTAATCCCAGTATAGGGGAGGCAGATGTAGGAGGATCGCTGTGAGTTCAAGGCCACCCTGAGAATACATAGTGAATTCCAGGTCAGCCTGAGCTAGAGTGAGACCCTGCCTTGAAAAACAACAACAACAACAACAACAACACACACACACACACACACACACACACACACACACACACACAAAATGAGTTACAAAGTATATTAAGTTTGTTGTATCCTGAAACCCAACAAAAAAGACCATCTTTAGAGGAGGATAGACTACCAAATGTGACAAAAAGTTTCTGAGAAGTCAAATCACATGGACACTGAGTATTGATCTCTGTATTTAACAATATAGGGAATTCTGGTAACCTTGGCAAAGCCAATTTAATGAACAGGTCAATGAGAAGCCTGTCTTTTTTTTTTTTTTTTTTTTGAGCTTATGATGGCTTTTTTATATATTTTTTTATTTTTATTTATTTTTTTTATTTTTATTGACTTTTAATCTTACATACCAAAAAAACCCCACCTGATATTTCCCTCCACTCCCCCATTCCACTTTAGAACTCCGGTCTCCATCATATCCCCTCCCTTTCTCCATTAGTCTCTCTCCTAATTTGATGACATCATCTTTCTCTTCTATTTTGAGGGTCTTGCAAAGGTATTGCTAGGCACTGCAAGATCATGGATATCGAGGCCAATTTCTGTCTGGGCAGCTGCATAGTAAGAGGTCATATCCTTCCTTTGGCTCTTCCATTCTATCCGCCCCTTCTTCCGCAATGGTCCCTGAGCCACTGGAGGATGTGACAGAGGTGTTTCAGTGCTAGGCATTCCTCCATCCCTTCTTCTCAGCACTATGTTGCCTTTTGTGTCATCCCAGTGGTCATCACCATCTGAAAAGAGAAGCTTCTCTAGCCAGAAGTGAGAATAGCGTTAATATGTGGACATGAACATTTAGTGTAGTGTCCCCAGGGCAGCTTGGTGGGAATAATATATACATTTAGTCAGACATGAGCAGGCTTATACCCCCAAGGCTCATGACCTCACCTACCATAGACTTTTACTTAGGTTTTTCAGTACCGGGTATGTATTCCCTCCCGTAGAGAGGGCCTTCAGTCCAATTATGGAGCAGTTGGTTACCCCAAGAGTAGACACGCCACTATTGCACCCGTTCAGTCATTGCGCCTGTATGGCCAAGCCTGAATATTCAGCATCCACTATTTTCACTGTTGATGGCTTCTGTCTCCCATACGCTGCGTGCAGTGCAGCTTTTTCCAGCTTTCAGTTGGCTGGTATACAGGGAGAAGGTTTTCTGCTCAGCACCAGCTTGCTTTCTCAGTGTCCTTGCCTCTCAGGCATGAGATGTCTTCAGCAATAGGGTCTTACTATCTATTTCTCTAGGGAAACCAAGGGCTTTGGCAAAAGCCTTAATGTTTTGGAGGCTTCCGGGACCTCCTTGGCCAACATCTCACTGGAAGGTATTCCATCCCAGGTACTGAAAATTTTCTAGTAACAGTCTACATCTTCTAGACATGCCCTTATTCAAAAAAGTAATTTTACATATGTCTTATTGATAATATCTTAAGTTTAGGTTGTCCCTCCCCCTGCCCTTTTTGTATGCATTCTCTTCCCATGGCCTCGCTTAGGCCATTCCCCTCCCTGTACTCAGTTCTTCTACTTACATATGTATATTACCATACACTTAAGTCCTTCCCTTTCTTCCCTCCCTTATAACCTTTTACCCGCTTACTGGTTTCTGGTACCTATTTTTGGTTCCAGTTCATACACAAGTCTATACATTGGTAGCTAGGATCCACATATGAGAGAGAACATGTGACGATTGGCTTTCTGAGCCTGGGTTACCTCACTAAGTATAATCCTTTCCAGATCCATCCATTTCCCTGCAAATTTTATAATTTCATTTTTCTTTACTGCTGAATAGAACCCCATTGTGTAAATGTAGCACATCTTTATTATCCACTCATCTGTGGAGGGACATCTAGGCTGCTTCCATTTCCTAGCTATTGTGAATAGAGCAGCAATAAACATGGTTTTGCAAGTATCTCTAAGGTAGTGAGAAGAGTCCTCTGGATATATGCCTAGGAGTGCTATAGCTGGATCATATGGTAAATCTATTTCTAGCTGTCTCAAGAACCTCAACACTGATTTCCACAGTGGCTGGACCAGCTTACATTCCCACCAACAGTGTAGAAGTGTTCCTGTTTTTCCGCATCCACGCCAACACTTATTGTCATTTGTTTTCTTGATGGCAGCCATTCTGACAGGAGTGATATGGAATCGCAAAGTGGTTTTAATTTGCATTTCCTTGATGGCTAAGGATGTAGAACATTTTTTAGATGTTTATATGCCATCTGTATTTCATCTTCTGTGAATTCTCTATTTAGTTCCGTAGCCCATTTTTTAACTGGGTTGTTTGAATTCATGTTATTCTGTTTTTTGAGTTCTTTGTATATTCTGGATATTAATCCTCTGTCAGATGTATAACTGGCAAAGATTTTCTCTCATTCTGTAGGTTGTCTTTTTGCTCTATTCACAGTGTCCTTTGCTGTACAAAAGCTTTGTAATTTCATAAGGTCCCAGTGGTTGATTAGTGGTTTTATTCTCTGAGCAATTGGAGTTATATTCAGAAAGTCCTTGCCTATTCCAATATGTTGAAGAGTTTCCCCTACTTTTTACTCTAGCATTTTCAGAGTTTCAGGTCTGATATTAAGGTCCCTGATCCATTTGGACTTGATTCTTGTGAAAGGAGAGAGACAAGGATCTATGTTTATCCTTTTACAAACAGATGTCCAATTTTTCCAGCACCACTTGTTAAAGAGGCTATCTTTTCTCCAGTGAGTATTTTTGGCGTTTTTGTCAAAAATCAGGTAGCTGTAGCTGTCTGGATTAATATTTGGGTCTTCTATTCTGTTCCATTGATCTACCTGTCTGTCCTTGTGCCAGTACCATGCTGTTTTTGTTACTATGGCTTTGTAGTATAACTTAAAATCGGGTATGGTTATACCACCTGCCTGATTTTTGTTACGCAAAATTGTTTTGGCTATTCGAGGTTTTTTGTGTTTCTAGATGAATTTTAGTATTGTTTTTTCTATTTCTGTGAAGAATGCTATTGGGATTTTAATGGGGATTGCATTAAATGTGTAGATTGCTTTTGGTAAGATTGACATTTTCACTATATTGATTCTTCCAATCTAGGAGCATGGAATGTCTTTCCATTTCCTTGTGTCTTCTGCTATTTGTCGCTCGAGTTTTTTATAGTTCTCATTATAGAGATCCTTCACTTCCTTGGTTAAATTTATTCCAAGGTATTTTATTTTTTTGAGGCAATTGTGAATGGGAGAGATTCCCTGATTTCATCCTCTGCATGTTTGTTGTTAGTGTATAGAAAAGCTACTGATTTCTGTGTGTTTATTTTGTATCCTGCTACATTGCTAAAAGTGTTTATCAGCTCTAATAATTTGCTGGTAGAGTCTTTAGGATCTGTTATGTATAGAATCATATCAACTGCAAATAATGATAATTTGGCCTCTCCTTTCTGATTTGTATCCCCTTTATGAGTGCCTCTTGCCTTATTGCTATGGCTAAGACTTCCAATACTATATTAAATAATAGTGGGGAAAGTGGACACCCTTGTCTTGTTCCTGAATTTAGAGGAAAAGCTTCAAATTTTTCCCCATTAAGTATTATGTTGGCTGTAGGTTTGTCATAAATAGCTTTTATTATGTTGAGATATGTTCCTTCTATTCCAAGTTTCTGTAGTACTTTCACCATGAAGGGGTGTTGGATTTTGTCAAATGCCTTTTCTGCATCTATTGAGATGACCATGTGATTTTTTGTCCTTCAGACCATTTATATGGTGTATTACATTTATGGATTTGCGTATGTTGAACCATCCCTGCATCTCTGGGATAAAGCCTACTTGGTCAGGGTGAATAATCTTTCCGATATATTCTTGTATTCTGTTAGCCAGTATTTTGTTGAGAATTTTTGCATCTATGTTCATGAGGGAGATTGGTCTATAGTTTTCTTTTTTTGATCTGTCTTTGTCCGGTTTGGGTATCAGGGTGATGCTGGCTTCATAGAAGGATTTTGGTAGAATGCCTTCCTCTTCTATTTTATGGAAAAGCTTGGGAAGCATTGGTGTTAGATCTTCCAGGAATGTCTGGTAAAATTCAGTAGTGAATCCATCTGGGCCTGGGCTTTTTTTAATTGGGAGACTTTTTATGACTGCTTGGATCTCTGTGGTTGTTATAGGTCTATTTAAATGGTTTATCTCATCTTGATTTAATTTTGGTAGGTCATATAAATCAAGGAAATCATCCATTTCTTTCAGGTTTTCAAACTTAGAGGCATATATATTCTTAAAGTATGTCCGTATGATTTTCTGAATTTCTTTGGTATCTGTTGTGATGTTGCCTTTTTCATCTCTAATTTTATCAATTTTTGTCTCTTCTCTCTTTCTTTTGGTCAGATTTGCTAAGGGTTTGTCAATCTTGTTAATCCTTTCAAAGAACCAACTCTTTGTTTCATTGATTTTTTTGATTGTTTTTTTTGGTTTCCATTTCATTAATTTCTGCCCTAACCTTTATTATTTCTTCCCGTCTACTGATTTTTGGTTTGCCTTGTTCTTCTCTTTCAAAGGCCTTAAGGTGAAGCATTAAATTGTTTACTTGTGAACTCTCTATTTTCTTAATATAGGCAGTTAGGGCTATAAATTTCACTCGTAGGACTGCCTTCATTGTGTCCCACAGGTTTTGGTATGTTGTATTCGCATCATCATTTGATTCTATGAATTTCTTGATTTCCTTCTTAATTTCTTCAATGACCCATGCGTCATTCAATAATGTACTGTTTAGTCTCCATGAATTTCTGTATGCTCTGTAGTTTTTCTTTTTGTTGATTTGCAGTTTAATCCCATTGTGGTCAGATAGCATACAAGGGATTATTTCAATTTTCCTGTATTTGTTGAGATTTGATTTGTGTCCTATCATATGGTCTATTTTAGAGAATGACCCATGTGCCGCTGAGAAGAATGTATATTCTGCAGTATTTGGATGGAATATTCTGTGTATATCTGTTAGGTCCATTTGTTCCATGATATCATTTAATGCAGTTGTCTCTCTGTTTATTTTTTGTTGGGTAGACCTGTCAAGTGATGAGAGCGGGGTATTGAAGTCACCCACTACTATTGTGTTAGGTGTTATCTCTGACCTTAAGTCCGATAGTGTTTGTTTGATGTAATTGGGGGCCCCCGTGTTGGGATCATAAATGTTTAGGATTGTGATATCCTCCTGTTGGAGTGTTCCTTTAATCAGTATAAAGTGACCTGCTTTATCTCTCCTCACTAATGTTGATTTGAAGTCTATCCTGTCAGAAATTAGGATGGCAACCCCTGCTTGTTTTCTAGGTCCAATTGCTTGATATATCTTTTTCCAGCCTTTCACCCTAAGAATGTTTCTATCTTTTAATCGGAGGTGAGTTTCCTGAAGGCAACAGATGGTAGGATCCTGCTTTCTAATCCAGTCTGCAAGTCTATGTCTTTTGATTGGGGCATTGAAGCCATTGATATTAAGAGTTATTATTGAAAGATATGTATTTGATCTGTCCATTTTTCTTGTTTTGTAGTTCTTCCTGGTTTTCGTTTTACTCACTTGTTCTAACTGTTGAGTATGATTTCTTTTTTCCTATTTCCTGCTGTGTGTGTTTTGCTTTTTCTTCAGCATGAATGATTCTTGCAAGTATTTTCTGTAGAGCTGGCTTAGTTGTCATAAATTCCTTTAGCCTGTCTTTGTTGTGGAATGTCCTTATTTCTCCATCAATTTGGATATAAAGCTTTGCAGGATAAAGTAATCTTGGTTGACAGTTTTTATCTTTCAGAACTTGGAATACATCACTCCAGGCCCTCCTGGCTTTTAGGGTTTTTGTTGAGTAATCTGCTGTGACCCTGATGGGTTTCCCCTTAAATGTCATTTGCTTTTTCTCTCTAACTGCTTTCAGTATACTTTCTTTGGTTTGTGTATTTAGTAGTTTAATTATAACATGGCGAGAAGAGGATCTTTCTAGGTTTTGTCTGTTTGGTGTTCTAAATGCTTCTTGTATCTGCATTGGCATTTCTTTCCCAATTTGGGGAAAATTTTCTTCTATGATTTTATGGAAAACACCTACTAAGCCTCTGGATTGAAATTCTTCCCCTTCTGCTATACCTTGAATTCTTATGTTTGATCTTTTCATAGTGTCCCTCATGTCTTGGAGTTCCCATTCATACCTTTCTATTAGCTTGTCTTTCTCTTTGTTGGACTGTGATAGATCTGCCACCTGGTCTTCTAGTTTAGATATTCTATCCTCTCCTTCATCCATTCTACTAGTGAGACTTTCCACAGAGTTTTTTATTTCACTGACTGTGTTCTTCAGCGTTAAGATTTCAGCCTGGTTTTTCTTCAGTAGTTCTATTTCCTTGTTCATGTCCTCTAATGACCTTTTTATTTCATTAAACTGTTTCTCTGTAATCTCCTTCAACAGTTTGTTTTCTTGTCTAATTCCTTTGTTTTCTTCTCGGATTGCTTTCATTTCTTCTTTCATTTCTTTGAGCATAGATATCATCATTCCCTTGAAATCTTTGTCAGGAATTTCATCTAAAACAGTCTCATTGTTGGACCTTTCTGATGGATTTTCAATTTTTGGTGGGATTGCATTGTCTTGATTCTTTGTGTTTCTTGTATTATAATGTAGTGACTTTTGCATCCTGGATTGCTTCGATGCTTAGGTTTCCTATTTATCTTCAGTGTTCTTAGGTGTTGTGATCCACCTTTATATTATTTCAGGATATGAGTTTAAGGTGTCAAGTGTAGCACTTGTACTTAAGTAGAAGTACTCCTAGCTGTTGAGTTTGCTTGTTAAGCAAGTATTGTAGTGGACTGGTGGAACAATTTAGAGGCAAGTTCTAAACTTCAACAGAGCAAAATACACATTCAATTGTCATGAACACAGAGTATACAAGTGTGAGAATTGAGACAACCAGTCCTATAGGGTCAAAATCCCTAAGGGCATGTGATGGTACACGCCCTTAGTCCTGTGAGCTTGGAAATCAGACCCTGTCCTCAATAACAACTGAAGCAAAAGATAAAGGCCCTTTAAATCTATAAGTAGTACAGATAGCAATATTCAACCCCTCACATTCAGCTTATTTGAAAATGGTAAAGCCACCCACAAATATGTAATACATACCCTGCCTTGACCTGGAAAGAGTGGTTAGCACTTCCAATGCAGGCCTTTGTTATCTTTTGGTGTGGCTTTTAAACTCACCAATGCTGGGTGCCCACCTCGTTACCTGAGCTGTGGAGCTTGGGTCGGGTAAGCTGGGGCCGGTGTTGACGATGTGGTTCAAATTTGCCACTGGTTGTTGTTCGATTCTACCAATTCCCTGGGGAATTGATGATTGGGGGATGGGCGAGTTCAGGAAGCCTGCAGCAACTCACGGTGTGTGTCTCTTTCAGTAGCTCCACAGATTTTTCTTTGATTTCTGGGCTCTGTGAGGAGACTGATGAGGTTGAAAAGTCCCTTTTTTTTTGTTTGTTTGTTCAGGCGGCGTTTGCAGCAGAAGCTTGGCGGGGCTTAGCTGATCCGGTTGGCAGCTTTGGATTGAGGGTTGGAGCCTTGGCGCCGATCCGTTGGGGAGCCAGCTGAGTGAAGTGGAGCTGCTGGGGTGCTCTTGGGGTGGAGCGAAGCAGCTGGGAGCCCACGGATGGGGAGCCCGTGGATGGGGAGTCCGCGGCTGGGGAGCCCGCGGCGGCATGGAGCCGTTGGGGAGCGAGCTGCCGGGGGCCGCACTCTCCACAGTGGGTTTCTGGCTGTCTTTTGCTTTTCCGCTATTTCCCGGAGAAAATATTCTGCTCTCTTCCTCAGATGAGTGTAGTTTTTCTTGATTCTCTGCCTGATCCGGTTTGGCATGGCTCCTATGCCGCCATCTTACCCGGAACTCCGAGAAGCCTGTCTTAATGCAGAACTTGAGGAGAGAATCAGCTCATCACACCACACCAGGGCCCCAGCTGAAACCATAGAGAAATGGGGGAAATAAGCAAGAGTTCTGCTTTCTTGGTCAACTTGGTACCAATACAAGGGTGAAGGTGATAGACACAGAGAACATCCAACTCCTACTAAGCCAGATATCCAGAGACACAGAGGCTCCCTTGATCTCATAACTGAAGTATATCTAAAATGATCCCAACATGGCTCAGGGAAATTTGAGGAAGAGGGGTTGGAAAGATTGTTTGAGCCCCAAGTTTGCTCATTATGCACAGTTTTTGTCTCCAGAGTGGGTTTCTGATGATAAGGCCAGCTGCAACCCCAACAGCCCAAGGTCTCCAGCCAAGTCCAACAGCCCAGGCAAGCTTCCTCACAGTCCCAGCCCGTGTTTAGCAATGCCCAACATGTATACACACTATCTACATAACTAATAAAAAAAAAAGCCTGTCTTGCTCACACAAATGCAGTAGTGCCACACAGCTATGGTGGGTTACCAACTGCTCTAGATTTGGCTAATGGATCTACTTAGTGGAACAGAAACCATACCTGGAAACAGGAAACAAGTCAGAACCATATCCAAAATGAGACTGCTCTCCAATACCAAGTTCCCACCAATAGTGGGATACAAGAGGGCCTACACCTCTTGAAATCTCTATAAAATAATAATGATTATCCATATATCTTGTACTTACCTCACTCTCCGTTGGAGAATGTGCTTCTCTCTTTCAGATGGATGCTGAACCTGAGGAGAGAAACAGCCCATTGCACCTCACCAGAGCACCAGCTGAAGCCATAGAGTTATAGGGGAAATGAGCAAGAGTGCTGCTTTATCAGTGAACCTGGTACCAACACAAGGGCAAAGGAGATAGACACAAAGAACACTCAAATCATACCAAATCAGAAATCCAGAGACACAGAGACTCACAAAACATTGTCACTGAAATATACCTAAAATGAACCCAACATGGCTCAAAGAAATTCATGGAAGAGGGGCGGAAAGATTGTTAGAGCCATGAGCTGGGTCATTATACACAGAGTCATTGCCTCTCCCGCATAACTGATGGCTACCCCCATAAGGCAAGACCCACATTACCCATGGGGGGAGGACAGGGAGAAGGCTAACAATGGCACCATCATGGCTGTGTATATACTATATATATAACTAATAAAAAAAAAACCTGTCTTAAGCAGAAAGTGGAAGTACCTGCTACAGACAACACTTCTGAAGAGATCTGCTAAAAAGTCAAAGAGAAAAATTAGGCATAATTGGGATAGGAAGTGGTGTCAAGAGTGTTAGTCCCCCCCCTTTTTTTTTTACAGAGAAATAACAGCATGTTTAAATACTAGTGAGGAATTTCCTGTAGAGAAAGAGAAATTGGTCATGCAGGAAATGAGACACTCATTTCTCCCCTCTGTAATAAGAATGCAAAAAGAGCCTTCTATTTTCCATTACAAATTTTCTACCCTTCATTCAGGGTTGAATAGCCAAAGGGGTGAAATGGGAATGAACTGATTATTACAGCATACTAATAGGAGAGGCACAGTTCTCGTTTGATCAATATGGCTAACAGCAACTTCCTTTGTGTTCAAACTGTCTTCACATAAAAAGAAAAAGTAAAGACAGGAGCCAAAGGAGAATAAAATGAACTAAGTCTTTGTAGCACTGTTTTTCTTATGCTCATACATTCACATCTCATACTACATGGCAGTCACAGTATGTATACTCTGTCTATGTGCTGCATTCAGAGCCTGTGTGTTCAGGGCCTGTAATGACATTGCAAATGATTATATGCCTATACATCTGCATCACTTCATCCCTATAATTCTTTTGGCTAGTTTTCAGGATAACTAATTTGTAATTATAGCCAGCAATACTTTGATGCAAATGGGACCCACTGGAGCTACAGTATAATGTTATAATGACAATAACATCATTTCATCCAAGCTGCCCTAAAAGTTTCAGGAGACAAGAGATGAAGCCATAGCCTAGGAAGTCAGACCATTAACCTACTAATTAAGAAGCCAGGGCTTTGATTCTGACTCAGCTGCTGACTCACTCTGCCCCCAGCCAGTCATTTTGTCTCCCTTGCCATTATCATCATTACATAGGAAAATAATATTTCTGCCTAACTTCACATTTTGGCAGTTAATTGATATCCAGCAGCTCTAAAAAATGTAGGAGGAAATACCTTGAAATTCAAGATATAACTTCTTTTGAAATAAAAGCAGTTTGTTTCCGTCTTATGCATAATATAAGTGAGAAAATGTCCTTTTTCTAAAACAGAATAGCATCAAGTTAGAAGCATATGCAACTTTCAAATATTACTTCCAAAGTTATCTTTTCTGGTAGGTGAGTTTGATGGAAAAACAAGAGAGACATTGGCCTAGATAGTTCTCTCTTCTCTTGGTTCTGTGAAATATGCTAGCTACCTATATCAAAATTATCTGTAACATAGGAAAGAACATTTAGGTCTTGTGTTTCTGACAAAATGAAGTAAATTGTTGTCAAGTTCCAAACAGCACTTCCAACCATAAACTTCCTTTCAGTGTAATTGATTTCACCACAATTCTATAGAACACACCTATGTCAGCTCAGAGAAGAAAACAAATGCCCTACAGGATATGCAGATTGGTACATTCCTTGATAAGACCTTTTTCAGGTTGATGGAGCAGCCTATCAGTTTAAGAATATTTTGAACATACTCTTCCAAAGGAAAATTACACTATTCACAAACCTATTTATTCCTTTATTAATTAAACAATCTTTTTGAGCTGCTACTTTCATTAAAAATATAATACTGATAAGAGAGTATTAGGACAGCCATGGCATTGTCTTTATGCAATTAACAAAGCTAGCAAAGAAAAGACTAGATTTCTAAGCATATTTTCAATGGGAATGAAAGGGAAAAAAAAAACATTTAGAAGAGTTTACATTGTTGATGATTTCAACTTTTTCAGTGGGAAAGTATGTATTAGGAGTAGCATGCTGTTCTATCATCCATGAGAGCAGTTGGCATTAGTTGTGAGCTGTTCTTTAGTCTACATCAAGGAATGAAGAAATGTGGAACAGTAGAAGGACTGCAGTCAACATGTAGTGAGTACAAGAAATAAGCTCACATCACTGTAAACCACTGAAATTTCTTTGATCACTTGTTACCTTAGCAAAACTCATAAAGTTGATCAGTTCTGAATAGTTTTGGCATTTGAACTAGATGTCTTCTCTCCGCCATCGTTGTCTATAGTTTGATAAGTCATTATCCCAATGCAAAAAGAGTGATGTCCCAACTCAACTTTGCCTTCTTCTCACATGCCCCACAGAACATAAATTTATTATCTCTCTGAGAATATAGAAGTCATTACTCATTTGTTTTCTAATTCAAAATTTTTACACCTTTGAAATTATATAACCTATATTTTTTAACTTTTTTTAAAATTTTGTCTTATTTTTTGGAGAAAGACACACACAGAGAGAGAGAGAGAGAGAGAGGAAGACAGAGATGGGCGCGCGAGCATTGTCTCAGCTGCTGCGAACGAAATCCAGATGTGTGCACCCCCTTGTGGCCAAGTGTGGCATTGCGCCCTTGCATCACTTTGCATCTGGCTAAATGTGGGACCTGGAGATTGGAACCGCTGGAGATTGGAACCAGTGTTCTTAGGGTTAGGAGGCAGGCGCCTTAACCCCTAAGCAATCTCTCCAGCCCTATAACCTATATTTTTGAAGAGAATAAAAAGTTAAATGTTAAGTACTAAACTTTGATTGATTTTCTCTTTTTTTGCTTTGTTGACTTACGTTCTTGATCTAGCCCAGGTTGACTTGGAATTCACTATGTGGTCTCAGGGAGTTTAATGGGGAAATTGGGGTTCTGGGGTTTTTCCTGGAACCCCAAGCCCTTAGTTCATATCTGCAAACTAACCAATGAATTGACACTTCCAGATTGAAGAGAATGATTTTTAATATACCACATTTTATTTAGATTTTTCCAAAGGAGTGCAGAAAGGGGAAGGATGACAGGTAAGGGGAAATTAAGTGGGGAGAAGAGAAGTACACCAAGTGGAACCCAAAATCCCATGTGGGTCACTTGTAGCTCAGCAGTCCATGTGACCAGACAGATCTGGGAGGGGGGGAAACACAAAATGTGTTGCAGTCGGGTTTGCATTGCTGGCAGAAATCACCCAACCAAGAGCAGCTTGTGGGGGGGAAAAGAGGATTATTTTGGCTTACAGGCTCGAGGGGGAAGCTCCATGATGGCAGGAAAAACAATGGCATGAGCAGAGGGTGGACATCACCCCCTGGCCAACATAAGGTGGGCAAGAGCAACAGGAGAGTGTGCCAAACACTGGCAAGGGGAACCTGGCTATAATACTCATAAGCCCATCCCCAACAATACACCAACTCCAGGAGGCTTTAATTTCCAATTGCCATCAGCTGGGGAGACTAGCATTCAGAACACTTAAGTTTATGGGGGACACCTGAATCAAACCACCACAGAAAGAAAAAAGAAAGTTCAAGGAGCTCCTGCCATGTGAGGAGCTGGAGGAGATAAAGAACCCATGCAGAGAGTAATGGCTAGAGGGGGTGTGGTTGTCTGATTCAGGTGTCCCCCATAAACTTAGGTGGTCTGAATGCTAGGTTCCCAGATGATGGAAATTTGGGAATTGGTGCCTCCTGGAGGCAGTGTGTTGTTGGGGGCAGGCTTATGGGTATTATAACTAGTTTCCCCTTGACAGTTTTTAGCACACTCTCCTGTTGCTATTGTCCACCTGATGTTGGCCAGGGAGTGATGTCTACCCTCTGCTCATGCCATCATTTTCCCCTGCCATTATGAAGCTTCCTCTGAAGTCTGTAAGCCAAAATAAACCTTTTTCTTCCCCAAACCTGCTCTTGGTCAGGTGATTTCTGCTAGCAATATGAACCTGACTGCAACAGGGGCCCTCCTGGCTGGGTCTGCTATAACTTAGGGCAAGCCCTTCCTGGCTAGGCCTGGGCTGAGCTAGCCCAGACCCAGCAGAGGGAAAAACTCACCCACAGCTAGAAGTTGCCAATTGATCAGAGAGAAAGAGCCTTCCCTCCCCTTGTAAAGGTATTTATAACCTTGGGTGGTGGGCTATCTTTTGGCCCAGGTGAACCAGAGGATCAGCTGGTTGGTTAGGTCTAGGGGCTGTCTCAGGAAGAGTTTAGCTTAACTTGACCAACCACAATGTTTAAATCCTATGAAAGAGCTCCCTCCCAGAAGGGTTCCTGACTGTTTTTGAAAAACATTTCTTTGGAACTAGGCAAGAGATAAGAAAAACTTTCCTGCCCATTTTACCTTCACGGGTTCAGTCACCCTAATTCTAACCTCCTTCAGGTGGCCTTGAACTAATGGCAATCCTACTACCTCTGCCTGCCAAATGACCACCCTGCCCAGCTCATTGATTATCTTTTAATGAACCTAATTAATTGACACGAAACAAAATCCAGGTTGGCTGGAGGCTGAGGTAGGAAGATCACTGTGAGTTTGATGGCTGCCTAAGACTACATAGTGACTTCTAGGTCAGCCTGAGGTACAGTGAGAACCTACTTTGAAAAATTTTTTAAAAACTACAAAATCCATGTAAGTTTTTGACCAATAAAAACCATTCAAGAGTGTGATGCAACCTACTTGAAGAATACATTACATTAGGAAATGTAAATTTCTCCTTTCATGATATGTATTAGTAAATCTATACTTTTTAGGTGTAGAATTGGAAAACAAGCCGGGCGTGGTGGCGCACACCTTTAATCCCAGCACTTGGGAGGCAGAGGTAGGAGGATCGCTGAGAGTTCGAGGTCACCCTGAGAGTACATAGTTAATTCCAGGTCAGCCTGAACCAGAGTGAGACCCTACCTTGCAAACCAAAAAAAAAAAAAAAGAATTGGAAAATATTAAAATCATACTAAACCTGTTTTTGTACATTATACAAAATATGTGTTCAATGGGTTTTAATTTAGGAATAATTTTTTGAAATGTTTAATGCTCATGTTGGAAGAAGTAAGAAACTTTCCAATAAATTATTTCAATTCCTTCATTTTGTTATTAAAGGAGATGCTAGAGGATAATAAATTAATCACTGCATTTTTCACCATGTACCATGACAGAGTTGATCTCCCATTTCTCAGGCTGCTATCATCTCCAAGTCTCTCTTCTTCTTAAAGTGCTCTCATAGCAAGTGTCATACACATGAGGATGTAACAATAAGAGCACTATGTGCTAGTGGTTCACTAAGTTGTATATGCCCCTCAAATTCTCAAAATAGCCTATTTTTACCAAGTCAGTGGATTAATGAGCTTAACAAGCCCAAGAACTCATAGTAAATTGTTGAGTTGAGATTTGAGTCTTAGTACTCCAGCTCTAGAATTAGTTTTCTAACCCACAGGGAAAGAAATGAACATAATATTGAGTTGAAGAAAAACCTTGGTATGGAATCAGCAATCACAAAAATGTCATTTTTTAAAAACTCAGCACTTTTGTAAATGCATCTGTAGCCTCAAGTTCACCTGTGAAATATCACACAAAACTTATTAAGCTCCTTTGACAGTCTAGGACTCACTCTAAAAGGCTCTGGCCTACTTGGTCCCACTGGGCATTGAACAGACAATAGCAAATTCTTTGAAACTATAAAGGGTAAATTCTCCTTGAGCACACGAACCCCTCATCCCAATTAAAGTTGTGCAATCAGCATATTCTGGGTGCTGCCATCCTCTAAATGCTTTTACGAACCAAAACAAAACATTTAGCAGAATTTGTAAGAAAACAGAACTACTAGGTCACAGTAAGTCTGTGGAAACCTTGTGAATTCTTCCAGGATATGCTATACCCCCTAGGCTGCATTATAATTTGGAGCCCAACTAAAGAAGAAATTCTGAGGCTTAAGTCTCACCTCACATTTTAACAAAGATTTTCTAATTCCAGAGGCTCAATTGCTCAAATGACTGTACCTAAATACTCTCACCAACGCTTGGCATGAAACTTTAATGGGTATGTATACTCATGAAATGACTCTGTAACTCAGACAGTTGGAAATGTTTTATTTGACTTGGCCTAAGTATCATTAACATGATTGTGCAGAGCAAGTGAAGAAGAAAATGTAGGTCGATGCTAAAACCCTTCAAGTATGCCTTTCTCCCATTATCCAGGTAAGGTTATATGAGAAACTGTCAACCCAAATGGCACCATTTCATCACCCATGTGCTTTTCCATCTTGATTCCTTTATTCTCTAGAGTGCTATATTCAGGTTCCATGACAGATGCTGATTCTGTTGCACAACTACCTTTGTGCCTGAGCAGGTATATACCAGTTAGTATGGCCTAAAAAACCATAAATTCCATGAAATCATTTAGTGTTTAAGTCCATGAGCTGTAAAATTGGAAAGAATTGGGGTTTAGTTTGTACACCTATCCTTTATTAATAACATGTCCAAGGACAATTAGTAACCTTGGCTCAGTCTTTCTTTCTTCTGTGAAGCATAGGGAAATAAATTCCTACATCTTAAGAAATGGTTTATTCATTCAACATATATTTAGTCTACTTTGTGCCAGAGAGACAGACTATAAACAATAATGTATAAATAATTAACTTACATACTGGGTTAGATACTTTAAAATGTTACAGAAAAATGAAGTGTAGAAAAGAGTAAAGAATGTTTACTGCCAGGATAAGAGTTGGAGGGACAATGTTGTTATCATATAGGATGGTTAGGCCCGCATACTGACTAATACCTGTAATTTCAACAATTGGGAGGTTGAGAAAGGAGAAATGCCACTACCTTAAGGCCATTCTGGGATTCACACTGAGTTCCAAATGAGCAGGGCTACAGACAGAGAGACCCAGGGAGGGGAATGGCCTAAGTGAGGCCATGGGAGGAGAATGCATAAAAGAAGAGCAGGGGGAGGGACAATCGAAATTCAAGATATTGTGAATAAGACATATAAAATTACTTTTTTGAATAATGGCACATTATTTCTAGTAACAGAAAATTTTACTAGAAAATTTTCAGTACTTGGGATGGGATACCTTCCAGTAAGTTGTTGGCCAAGGAGGTCCTGGTAGCCTCCAAAACAATAACGGCTTTTGCTAAAGCCCTTGATTTCCCTTGAGAATCAGATAGTAAGACCCTATTGCTGAAGACATCTCTTGCCTGAGAGGCAAGGTCACTGAGAAAGCAAGCTGGTGCTGAGCAGAAAACCTTCTCCCTGTAGACCAGCCAACTGAAAGCTGGAAAAAGCTGCACTGCATGCAGCGTATGGGAGACAGAAGTCATCAGCACTGAAAACGGTGAATACTGAATATTCAAGTTTGGCCAGGTGCAATAGTGGCATGTCTACTCTTGGGGTAACTACCTGTTCCATAATTAGACTGAAGACCCTTTCTACAGGAGGGAATACATACCTGGTACTGAAAAACCTAAGCAAAAGTCTATGATAGGTGAGGTCATGAGCCTTAGGGGTATAAAGCTTGCTCTTGTCTGACTAAATGTATATATTATTCCCACCAAGCTGCCCTGGGGGCACTACACTTAATGTTCATATTCACATATTAACACTACTCTCACTTCTGGTTAGAGAAGCTTCTCTTTTCAGATGGCGATGGCCACTGGGATCACCCAAAAGGCAACATAGTGCTGAGAAGAAGGGATGGAGGAGTGCCCAGCACGGAAACACCTCTGTCACACCCTCCAAGGCTCAGGGACCATTGCGGAAGAGGGGGCGGATAGAATGGAAGAGCCAAAGGAAGGATATGACTTCTTACAATGCAACTGCCCAGACAGAAATTGGCCTCGATATCCATGACCTTGCAGTGCCTAGCAATACCTCCTCAAGACCCTCAAAATAGAAGAAAAAGATGATGACATCAAATTAAAAGAGAGACCAATGGAGAGAGGGAGGGGATATGATGGAGATTGGAGTTCTAAAGTGGAATGGGGGGAGGGAGGGAAATATCAGGTGGTTATTTTGTATGTAAGTCTAGAAGTTGTCAATAAAAATAATAATTTATAAAAAAAATCTCTAAAAAAAAGCAAAATAACTGGCTTCTTATCTCTTTCCTAAAGGAGTTCCTAGATCTGTTTTTCCATAAACAATCTGAGTCCCTTCCTAAGCCAGAGTTCCCCTTTCCTAGAATTAAAAATTTCTGGAAGGATTAAACCTGAATCTGCTATTGTTGGTTAAGCTCAGCCCCTGGAACTTGGGTCATGCCTGGTTAGCTCAGCCCCCCATTCAGAACCTATAAATGTCAACCAGTTTGGGTATCTATGTGGGCTTTACTCCCTCCTGCCTTCTCATGGGCAGGAGCTCTTTATGCTGTCTCTTCTTCCCTTCTCTTTAACAAAGAATTCTGAAACAAAAACAAACAAAAAACTAAAAACAGGATGGAGCAGGGTGAGGTCTTGGCAAATGAAGATAATAAGGGCTTGAGAGATTGCTTAGTGTTTAAGGCATTTCCCTACAAAGCCAAAGGACACAGGTTTGATTCACCAGGACCCACATAAGCCAGATTCACAAGGTGGCACATGTGTCTGGCGTTCATGTGCAACAGCTGGAGGGCCTTGTGTTCCCATTCTCAATCTCTCTCCATCTTCCTCTTTCTCAAATAAATATGAGGATTACATGAAACAAGTATTCAAAGAACTAAAATAATAGTATGTAAAGTATAATAAAGACCCCATGTTATATTAGATTATTGTAATGCGGAAATTGGGGTTCTGGGGTTCTTCCTGGAACCCCAAACCCTGACTTCATATCTGCAAAATAATGAAAGAATTGGAAATTCCAGATTCAAGAGAATGATTTTTAAAATACCACATTTTATTCAGATTTTCCAAAGAAGTGCAGAAAGGAGAAGGCTGGGAGGGAAGAGGAGTAAAGTGGGGAGAAAAGAAGTATACCACATGGATACCAAGTATGCCAAAAGCTCATGTGGGCCATGTGTAGTTCAGGAGTCCATGGGACCAGGTATAGATCCGGGAAAAGAGTGTGGAAAGAAAGGGCTGGAGAGATGGATTAGCAGTTAAGCGCTTGCCTGTGAAGCCTAAGGACCCTGGTTCAAGGCTCAATTCCCCAGGACACACGTAAGCCAGATGCACAAGGTGGTGCATGCATCTGGAGTTCGTTTGCAGTGGCTGGAGGCCCTGGTGCCCCCATTCTCTGCCTCTTTCTCTCTCTGTCTGTGTGTTGCTAATAAATAAATAAAACTAAATAAAAAAGAGTGTGGAAAGAAAAAAGAAGTTCAAGGAGCTCTTTTATGTGGGGAGCTGGAGGGGATAAAGATGCCATGTGGAAAGTAAGGGCTAGGGGGTCCTCCCAGCTGGGCCTGGGCTAGGTCCTAGGCTGAGCCCATCTGGGATGGACATGCTAGGCCAAGGCAGCCCAGGCCCAGCCGAGGGAAGAACTCACCCTCAGCTGGAAGTTCCCAAGTGGTGAGAGAGAGAGAGAGAGAGAGAGAGAGAGAGAGAGAGAGTGGCCTCATCTTGTACAGGTATTTATGAACTTAGGGTGGTGGGCTGTCTTTTCGTCCAGGTGAGCTAGAGGGCCGTCTGGTTGGTTAGGGCTAGGGGCTGTCTCAGGAAGAAATTAGCTCTGTCACCACATTCTGGGGTCTGAACCTGACCAACCATAATGTTTAAATCCTATGAAAGACCTCCCACTTAGGAGGAGTCCTGACTGTTTGTAGAAAAACAGTTCTACAAGCTAGGCAAAAGATAAAAAGTCAAGCTGGGTGTGGTGGCACATGCCTTTAATCCCAGTACTCAGGAATCAGAGGTAGGAGGATCACCATGAGTTTGAGGCCAGCTTGAGACTACATAGTGAATTCCAGGTCAGCCTTGGCTAGAGTGAGACCCTACCTCAAAAAAAAAAAAAAAAAAAAAAAAAAAGATAAGAAGTCAGTTGATCTTGGATTTCTGGAAAGTGCAACTTTTCTTGCCCTATTTACCTTCAGGGATCCAGTCACCCTAACTCTACCCCTCCTCATTATAATATAGTATATACTATTATAATATATAATTATAATATTATAACATAAATTATAATATATAGTATAATCCTAAGATCAAGAAGTATACTTTCTACTCCCTGCAAATAGCATAGTCTTGTGACTTAGTGTTCTTCCTTCCTAAGTATATGAGTTAGACAGAAAAGCAATATCTCAAGTCACTGGGTACATGAGAATTTTTTAATATATGTATGTGTGGTATGGATGCATTTATGTGGGCACATATATGGGTGCAAGGTGTGTTATTTGTGTGGAGACCAGAGATTAACAATGGGTATCTTTCTCAGTTGTTCTCCACCTTATTTATTGACATAGGATACCTAGTTGAACTCAGAGTTCACCAATTCCACTAGTCCAATTAGCCTGATTATCCCAGAATTCCTCTGTTTCTGCTTTCTGAGCACTGGCGTTACAGATGTGCACTACCAAACATGCCCAATATTTATGTGGGTAATGAGGAGCCAAATTTTGACCCTCATAACTTGGTATTAAGCACTTTATAGATTGGAAAATTACCTCATCTCTTACATGGGTGATGTTTTGAGAATACACCATATACATTAATTGTTAATGTTCTTTTCAATTAAAATAATTTCTTTACTCATTATCTTTTAATATGACTGGAGAAGGAACCTACTTTTCAAGGCTATGATTTATTTTTGTCCCTGAATTAAGAATGTGGCTGTGTCCTGCATACCTGGTATTAGTTTTGGAAGCATGAAAAATGTGTGGAGTGGTCATGAATCGCACACAGTTCCAGGAGCTACTGCTGAAATGCAGAATGAGGCATGCCCTGACCAGCGGGGGTTCAACAAGAGCCCGAGGGGAGATTAACCTGGATGAGAGAGACAAACAGACACAAAGAAGGAGACTAAGCATAATACATGGTCAACGTCTCAAATTTTTATTTTTCACACAGAGGCTTATATAGGGGAGGCAGGAGGAAGGTAAACTAGAAACTGACCCAGCGTCACAAGACTTTCTGATTGATAAGGTTTGATCATGGGACTCTTAATCCCAGGGGTCATGGGAAGGTCTGTTGTTACATTCCGATAGGCAGATAAAGTAATCGCCTGCAGCCAGGGCTTGTAGCTGGGCAACTCTGATCCGATAGGTAGATAAAGTGATCGCCTGCAGCCAGGGCTTGTGGCTGGGGCAATTCTGATCCTAAGGCCTTTTGAGTCCATAAGATGGCTTCTCATACAAGATGGCTGTTATGCTGCTCATGGTCTCCGACAGAAGCAGGGCGTGATGCCTTGATAGGCGAAAAGAGACTTTGGAAGATGGACCATGGTTTGCATGGAGACCTGAAGACGTTTTGGATATACCAGGACTATGCAAGGGCTACCATGGAGTACAGTGTTGGCCTGGGTGGATGTTTTCCCTGGCTACTCTGCTCAGCTGGAGGGGTGGAATTGGAAAACCCAGAGACTGTCAGTCTCTGGTTATATTGACTGGAACTGCAGAAGTTTGATGATTGCTGATGGTGGCTGAGTTTGTATTATTCTACTCTCTCCTTGCTATGCCTTATACCAGTTGACAATGTTTATTCTGTGCCTTTATATGTTGAAAGCATTTAACTTGTTTGATTTTCCAGGACTCACTATCTTAAGTTGTTCAAGTCTATGGGGACCTTTGAAACTGGACTGAATGCAATTTTCAATGTGTGATAGTTATAAATATATTGGGGGACAGGGGAAGAATGTGGCAGTTTGAATAGATGGCCCCCAATATATTCAGTGTTTTATTAGTTTGTTGTTTGCATCTGCAGCCACCTGGCTGGAGGCAGTGTCACTGAGCAGATCTTAAGGTATGGTGGTAGGTTTGAGATTTCAATCTAAAGATATGCAAAGTGTGCTTAGCTGGAGTTCTTGAGATGTGCTGTGCTGTGTGCCTTTTGGCCTGTGGCTTTTCTCTGTGTGTTTGGTCCTGTGAAAGCAGGCCAGTTTCTTCTGCCATTTTGGAACTGCCCCTGGATCTGTAAGGTATAATAAATCCCTTCCTCCATAACTGTGCCTGGTCTGGAAGCTCATCTCAGCCAAACTAAAGCTGTCTGTTACACTATCCATTCCCTCATTGTCTATGTCAAGCAATGAAAAACATATCCTTGTTCATCACCCTTCCTCTATCTATGATGGAACAGTGATGGCCCAATTACCTACATGTTTTGTGTAGGTATGCAAAGCTACTATTAGTTCGTGAGTATAATGGTCATGTCATGTCCAGGTGAAAGAGTTGCAAATCTTCCTCCCTACTCTTTAGCTCTTATATTCTTTCCCCAATATTCCCTGAGCCTTAAGGGTAGATGATATCGATGTCATATATAGGGCTAAGCCGTCACTTATTTTCAGCACTTTAACTAGTTATGAGACTCTGAATTAACTCACTATGATTATCCCACTGAAAATGTAAGACCAAATCGGGAAGTCCCCAGGCTCTGTCTCGGGAAAGGCGACACCCCAAATCACTCACGAGAAACAGTCTTGATGCAAATAGCAAGAGGGATTTTTATTCCAGCGCGCTGGGGCCCACAGTCGTTCACCACGCAGGGAGAGGACTGGGAACCCCGAGGGTAGAATCAGGGCAGTTTTTATTGGATTCAAACAAAGGAGAGGAGAATTTATAACATGATTGGTTAACAATTAAAAATAATGTACATGTAGTATGCTCATTGGTTATGTGGTTACTATGGCATTTTGAGCCAACTTATCTATAACTTGAGGATCACAAGTATGTATAACATTTGCTTAGTTTCTTCTGACTGGCTTATTTCAAGGATTATTTTGGGTACCGGGCAGTCTGGGGTTTTTCCAGTAACTGCAAAAATGCTGTGTCAGTTCAGCCCGGAAATAGAAACTCAGGCTTGTGAATATTCCTAGAGCCTGTCATGGCGTTACTTTAGTTCTTGCTTTTTTTTTGCTTACATTCTCTATCGTCCTACACCTCTATCTATATACTTTTACATTACAATCTTTCCTTTTATGGTGCAAGCAGTTCACAGAAGCCAGATAAGCAGTTAGTTAGTTAATTTTTTGTTATCTCATTAGGCCAGAGTCACGTACTCAAAAGCCTGTTCTTTTTATTTAGGTTCATGCAGGAAGCAGGCTCTGAACCAGCAAGAAGGGTGATCTTCTACCTATTTGCTGGCAGAGAGCCAATTCTGGAATTTGAAGCATTTATGACTTTTTCCATCCTTTCAAAAACAGCACCCTTTCCTACCCAAGGCTTATGGCAGCACTAACCTGGTTATTATAGACATAAATATTTGGAAAGTAGCTTGGCAGTCTACCTATTTAGCAAAAAAAAAAAAAAAAAAAGTTAATAGCTTTCATACTAGGGCTTATGACCTCCCCAGCCATGGAATTTTGACCTTCTTTACAGTATCAAGCATGAACTCCCTCTTATAGAGCAGGTCACAAATCCAATCATAAAGTGCTTGGTTGCCCCCATGGTAATCAAAGGAGGATTGAAGTTACCTACTACTACAAATACTACTACATGACTTCATACCTAGTAATATTTATTTTGTGAATTTGGGTTAGTCTATGTTCAAAGAATACATATTTATAATCTTGATGGTTTGTTTCCTTAATCAGGACGAAGTTGTCAGTTTTGCTTTGATTTGATGTCTATTTTGTCAAATAATATAAAAGCAACACTGGATACCTTTCCTGGGTCCATTTTCTTAGAATACCTTTTCCCACACTTTGACCTTAAGGTGTTGTATGTCTTTGATGGTGAGGTAAGTTTCTTGTAGATAGCAAAAAATTGGATCCTATTTTCTAATCATCCCATGCCTTTCTGGCCTTTATAGCTTCCACTGAAAAATCAGATGTTATCCGAATGGGCCTGTCTTTACATGTGATATGGTACTCTCTTGAAGTTTTGTGTCCTCTGAGCTCTTAGTATATTATTATAATCATTCATTTGAATTCTCTGGAATTTTTTCCTTGGGGCAATTAATATGGGGTTGGTAATTTTGGGAGGAGACATGTTACTTTGGCTTTTCATGTTGCTTGTTTTGTGTTAGGCTTTGCCCATCTGATTATTGTTCATTGGCTACAATTTTCTGGAACTTCTGTGTTTGAGAGAATGCCTATGTCAGTACTTAAGGTTCCCTTTAATGGCCTTATCCTTAGTTCATTGTTGTTTGAAGTTCAGTTGTGGAAGGTATTGGTACCATTCAGTCTGAGGAGTGAGCTCAAAGGTGGGGACCTGTAGGGCACAAATAGCTGGGTACTAGGGACCCTGTGATATTGAAGCAGCTCCACAGAGGAACCCTGGGAGCAAGGGAATAGAATATGTGTAGCTTGTTGGTGAATGTTGAAGTTAAGGCAATTGTACAAATGGGGAATTGAGTGTACCCTAGAATCACATGAAAATTCCATGCTATTCAGTGTTGGAGAGTCTGAGGAGTCCTACATTAGGGAATTTTCATGCATACTTAGTTTTGGTTGATTCCCTCCCAACCACACGCCTATCCCTGATTTCCTTGTCCCTTCTCCCCACTATGTGTCTCCAGCCCCCAGTATGTTTCTTTCCATTTTTATCTATTGTCCTTTAATTTCACCCTTAAAGTCATTATTCATTTCATGTGTTATTTTTTTCTAGTTCCCTGGCATCTAGCAACAAGCACTCTCACAAAACAATTACTAATTAGGATCTTGTGAGAGACAGTATACAGCATTTGTTTTTCTGAGCCTGGGTTTACTCAATATCATATTTTCTAGTTCCAGCCATTAGCCTATATATTTTATAATTTTTATAATAAATAAAATTCCCTTTCTATCTTCATCACATTCTAATCCTTTATTTTTTATGTATGTATTTTGGAGAGAGAGTGAGAGAAAAATGACTGCTCCAGGGTCTTCAGCTGCTGCAAATGAACTCAGACACATGCACCAACTTGAGCATCTGGCTCACGTGGGTCCTGGGGAATCAAATCTGGGTCCTCTGGCTTTGCAGGCAAGTTCCTTAACCACTAAGCCATCTCGCCAGCCCACATTCTAATCCTTTATAGTCACAAACAATACCTCATGATAATTCTAGAAACACACTATTTTATATGTTTTAGGTATATTATAAATCAATTAAAATTAGGTATAAACATATTAAGTATATGTTTTTTTTTTTTTTAAAAAAAAAACTTGGTACTGCTGGATCAAGGAATGAACACAACTCTAATTTCAGAAGTTATTACTGGATTTACCTTTATATGAGAACTTTAACTTTTTCTTTCAGCACAATATATGAAAGTGCCTGTTGCAAAATTATGAAATGCTTCAGGAATTGGTGTGTCAACTTTGCACAGAGGCCATGTTAATCTTCTCTGAATCATTCCAATTATAGTATATATGCTGCTGAAGTGAGCACCATGAAGTCATTTTTAATTTAGTAATGGATGAATGCTTTCAGGTGGCATGCAGCCAAAGATAGGGCAGACTATAAAACTCTTCTTTCCATTTATCCCAGCATAGGCAGAGAAAGAGAAAAATGATTTTCTGGACAGGTGTAGGGTTTTATTTATTTATTATTTTTGGTCAGAGTGGTTATTGGAAAGGAGCCATATCACCTTATGTTCCAGCATGCATAAATTTGTGCTCTAGCTAATACGGATACAAATGGTCAGAAGGAGTTATGAATATTCTAAACTTTGAGAAATTGTGCACAAAGAGTTATTGGCTAATTTAGAAACAGCTTTGAGGAAAGTAGTTTGCCCCCTTCAAAGCAACACAGATTGCAGTTGGAATCAGAAAAGGAAACATACTGATGATGAGGTGTTTGAGAAAAGGGAGATCTTGGATACCTCTGAAGAACAGCAAATTAAATCAGTAAAACAAAAATTTATTAAGCAGAGCTTTATGAGTCAGGTACTTTGTCAAGGTATTTCTATGTATGTCTTCACTCATTTAATCTCATAAAACTTTATAAAGTATATATATGTTTTACTTACTCTAAGAGTCACTAGGCCAAGCCAATTTGACCAATGTGATATAAATACAGAGTCAAACTTGTGGTCTAAATGGGAAATAAGTCCAATATTTGGTAAGAAAAGAAAAAAGCATCTTTTTGACAGACTCAAATATCAGAAAAAGTAATCTTATCTTTTCAAAAGAAGTAAATTATCAAAAAAAAGTTTCTAAAATGATAATTACAATTAAGTCAGGTGCTCAAAATTGTCAGAGGACACACTGATAAGTCCTGGAATGAAAGGATCTTGTTAACTGTAGGCACCTCAGGCTAATTCTGACCTGAGGACTCTTAAGACAAATACTTGAGAGTCCTCTCAAAGAGAAACTTCCCAGAGATCAGAGCTTTTACTGAACTGGCTTGGAATTTCACAACTTGGATGTGTATGCAGAAAAATTTAAATTGTGTCTTATATTTGCCATGGTGGTTTACCCTTTTATGATCACAGAGGTAAATAAGCTGCCTTAGGCATCTACTTCACCTTTGTTGATGATGACTCGTGCCTGAATTTCTGACCCACAGCCATTCATCAACTACTTTAATAGCTAGTCATGAAAAGTTGCTTGTAGACATGGTATATTCAATGGAAGGTGCTTCAACTATAGTAATATTTATCTTTTCATAGTCAACTAGTAAACATAACACATGTTCTAATTTTACAAGTTTATTTTTATAGACTGATACATAATTCAGTAAGAATGGTGCTAAAGAATTTTAATATGCACAGAGAAAATTACATTCCCTGAATGCAGGTCAGGAGTAGAAACACTTTTTTTCATATATATATATTTTTAATTTTTAACATTGTTTATTTCAAAAACAGTTGAAATGTTGTTAAAAAGTTAAAAATGGGTTATAGTCTCCATTTTTTTTGACATAGCCAAGGTTTGGGGTATTCTTATTGTTGATTAGTATTCTTTTGTTTTTCTTCCATAGGCTTTTTTTTAGTTATGTATATAATGTGTATATAGCCATAATGGTATCATCATTAGCATTCTCCCTGTCCTCCCCCCATGGAGATTTTGGGTTTTGCTTTGTGGGGGTAGCCATCAGTTATGGGGGAGTGTTAATGTCTCTGTGCACAATGACCCAACTCATGGCTCTAACAATCTTTCCACACCCTCTTCTGCAAATTTCCCTGAGCCATATTGGGTACATTTTAGGTCTATATCAGTGACAAGGTCTTGGGAGTCTCTGTGTCTCTGTATATCTGATTTGCTAGGAATTGAGTGGTCTCTGTGTCTATTTCCTTCACCCCTGTGCTGATACCAGGTTCACCGAGAAAGCAGCACTCTTCCTCATTTCCCCAATAACTCTATGGCTTCAGCTCCTCAGGTTCTGCGTCCATCTGAAAAAGAGAAGCAAATTCTCCAACAGAGAGTGAGAACAGTGCATGATACATGGATAACCATTATTATTTTAGAGATAATTTAATAGGTGTAGGCCCTCTTGAGAAGCGTTTTTATCTGTCCTATCATTCAATGGGCCAAAAGAATTTCATAGATTACAATTGGACCTATTCACTGAGAGTTTACAGTGAGGCGTATTCTCTGGTTTGTCTAAATTCTAAATGCAATAAACTATCTATTTGGAAGTTCTGGTATCTATATTCTATCTTATAATTAGAGAATAAAATGCAAAAATTGAGAAATCACATTTAAAAGGCTAAAAAACTATTGTTAAGAATTCATTATGTGATTATCTGTATTAAGTGCATTTCCATGCATTTTCTAATTTAATTATTTTAGTATTCGTACAAGGTAGATCCACATGTTAGTTCTACTTTGCAGCAGAATACACCGTGACTCAAAAATGTATTTGAGGATTGAGCCTCTCAGACTCCAAGGTTTGTGTGCTAGAAAGATATATGTAATTTCCACAATTTCTACAATGAATGGGATGAATGCTTCTCCATTTGTAAATTGATGCAGAAGTCATTGAAAATATCTTTAAAATCGCATAGATAATGCTTGATAGTGATTCTTTCAAAATGAATGAGAAATAAATTTTTCTGGCAAGATAGCAATTGAATGTCCTTTCCTCCTATCCTTTCTCCTTGTATGATGCCAATGTAGATGTGCTAGGATGAAAATAAAGTATGAATGAAGCATGCTATTTTAAATGTCAGACTTTAGAACAAAATATGGTGGCAGTTCAGTAGGGTTTTATGTTGAGTTCATTACTGTTGTCAGCTCATACCTCATTTGCAGTGCTGTGATATAAACAGCTGAGGGGCAAGGTATTTGCCATGTAGGTCAAAAAAGCAGTTTAGGATATAGACATGTGTAAATTTTGCTTAGTAAAACCATGCGAAATTATATTTTTGTCAATCAAAAATGTTACATTAGAAATTTAATTTGGTTCAATGCAATAAAAGGGGTATGATACAAAGTAATAGGAGATAAAAATAGAAAGGATATACAAAATGGAAGAATCTTAGTAGGTGGGCAAGGGTACTGTTCATGAGAGCTGTAGAAGAGCAGAAAATATATTGTTTGTTTATAGTGGCAATGTCAGTGTCTGTTATATGATAGAAACTCTGAAATTTCTGCCCATTTGGAAACACATGTCTGGACCAGCATATGTGCTCTTCTCTATAGACTCCACAAGAAAATATAAGGACTATACATTGCTGGTGATAATACATATTAAGTACTTCTTGAAGCAAGTTTGCATATTTCAGGCAATTGAGGGTGGAACATGTATTGAAATAAGTAAACTGATCTCTTGTATGGACTTAGGTCTACTTGATAATCTCCTTAGTTTATTATTTCCTTCCAATTCTTAAGTTAGATTTTGTTTTTAAACGAAAGCATCTGTATAAAGATGAATAGATGGTCCTGCACACTGTTGTACTCAAAAGATAGTAAAATGTTATTAATATGTTAATATAGATTCTCAGTCTCTCTTGACACATGCATAACATTATATTAGTAATTAATGATTGAAATTTTCTAAAAGCTTTAATATCTACCTATTTTGTAGATATTATTTCACTTTATTAATTTTTTTCTGAATACCTAAATGATAGGAAATTTTGAGTAGAGCATATAGATTTCTGTATATGGTTTAAAGTACTTCTCTATATGCCTTATTAAGTTTACTGCAAGTATATCATACCCAATATGCTGATTTAATTTATATCTTCTTTGTTTTGGGTGATATGGAGAAAAAGTATCTTTCAAAAATTATTTTAAATAGCATATATTTTACCAAAATATTGCTGTTTCCAGAAATATAGCTAAATACTATAGTAGTGATGATATCCATAACACCAAAGGCACCCGTTATCATATGCACATGGTAAATGAATAGCAGTGTGAATGATATTAGTAACCATTGCAAATAATAGTATAAATTATAGTAATAATAATGGATACCTATTCTTTGGATACAACTCTGAGAATTCAAATTATACTCCCTATCATAGAGGAAATAAGAATCCTTACTTAGATTTGTGTCAGTCATTTCATTACTCATCATATAAATTTGTCATATAATTCTGAATATTACAAAACAAAGAACCATTGCTTTGAACTTTGGGAGAGTTGATGCAAACTGTATGTATTCTTGTGTGGTTTAACAGTTTGTTCAAAATTTAATTACTGATGTCTAAATATTATGATAAAAATATGGAGCCTTTCCAAGCTACATTCCCAGAAACTGGATAACATAGAAAAGAGAAGAAGTTTTACTCTTAGTTCACCTATAATAACAAATATTTACAGATGATGTTAATCTAAAAGTCTAAAGGTAATGGAGGAGAGTTATGGTCAGCATGTTGAAATGAAATTCAGTGATATAGGTATTTTACTGAAGTGATAGTCTACAAATAAAACAAGAAAGTAATCAAGCACTAGAAGAATTTATTTATCATGAAGAAGATATTTCAAATAAATGCAATAGCAAGACTTATTTCATGAATAGTGATTGGATGCATATCCAAATTTTAAAAAAATGCATCCTTTATTTTATATAATCTACTAAGGTAAATTCCAGATGGAATAACTTGATCAGTGCAATAAGTTAAACTATGAAAATAGATAAAATTTTGGAAAATTTCATCTCAGTTTAATATCATCTCATTTCAGTTTAAAGGAGTTTTTTCTAAACAAAAAGACAAAGAGAAAAAGAATGAATAATAATTAAATGTAAAGATTCTGCTAGTTTTAAAACAATTAATAGGCAAAGAAAAAAAGTAAAATGTTTCTGAAAACATTTGAATATGGCAAATCAATAGTGAATAACATAATATCTCTTATTATTTGTGTGTGTGTATGTATGTATGTATGTATGTATGTATGTATGTATGTATGTATATATGTGTATTATGGGTATGTGTATGAGTACATGCATGTGCAGGTTCTATAATAAATTCAGAGTGATTATCTTCTTCTATCTTTTATTTATTCATTTATTTATTTATACTTTTTGTCTTTCTTTTTTTTTAACTTTTTACTATTTATTTATTTATTTGAGAGCAACAGATAGAGACAGAAAGAGGCAGAGAGAGAGAGAGAGAAAGGGTGCACCAGCCACTGCAAACAAACTCCAGATGCATGCGCCACCTTGTGCATCCGGCTTATGTGGGTACTGGGAAATGGAGCCTCGAACCAGGGTCCTTAGGCTTCACAGACAAGAGCTTAAACACTAAACCATCTCTCAGGCCCCACATTATTTTTATATTAATTTTACATTCATGTTGGTGCCTCTGGTAGCCTCCTTCCTGACCTCCCCCCTCTGAAGGGACCCTCTTCGTTGGTGAAATTTGGTTGTGCATTATGTGGGTTGCCAACAGTTATGGAGACAGGCAAAGTCTCTGTGCATAACGACCCAATTTGTGGCTTTAACACTCTTTCCGCCCCCTCTTCAATGAATTTCCCTGAGCCATGTTGGGTTCATTTTAGTTCTACTTCAGTGATGAGGTCTTGGGAGCCTGTGTCTCTGGATTTCTGACTTAGTAGGAGTTGAATGATCTCTGTGTTTATCTCCTTCAACCTTGTTCTGGTGTCAGGTTCACCAAGAAAACTTCACTCTTGCCCATTCCCCCCCATTTCTCTATGGTTTCAGCTGGGGCCCTGGTGAGGTGTGATTGGCTGATGTCAGGTTCATCGTCCATCTGAAAAAGAGAAACAAATTCTCCAACGGAGAGAGAAGTTAGTACCAGATAGATGGAATGGCCATAGTTATTTTAGGGAGAATTTTATGTGTTGGCCCTCTTCTAGCCCACATTTGGTGGGAGCTTGATATTGGAGAATGGGCTCATTTTTTGTACATGGTTTTGACTTATTTCTCAGTTCCAGCTATGAGTTCCATTCCACTGAGTGGATCTATTAGCCAAGTCAAGAGCAGTTGGTAACTCACCATGCTGTGTGCAACTATTGCATTTGTTTGAGCATCACATCAGGTTGTTTACTGCTGAATAGCTTAGACTGCAAGTTGTTTGGAGCTGTTGGGGTAAATGCTCTGTAAGGGAACAACTGGATCTGTTGGTAGGTCTATAGTCATCCTCTTCAGGAGTCTCCATACAGCTTTCCATAATGGTTGTACCATTTTACATCCCTCCAACAGTGAAAGAGGGTTCCTATTTCTCCACAGCCTGGTCAGCATTTGTTTTCTTTAGTGGTTTTTTTTGTTTTTTTTTTTTTTTGATGTTAGCTATCCTTACTGGGGCAAGGTGGAATCTCATAGTTGTTTTAATTTGCATTTCCCTGATGATTAGGGATGTTGAACATTTTCTTAAGTGTGTGTTTGCCGTTTGTATTTCTTCCTCTGAGAACTCCTTGCACAGTTCTCTGCCCCATTTGTGAGTGGGTTTTTTGACAATTTATTGTTTCGACTTTGGATTTCTTTATACATTCTAGAAATTAGGCCGCTATCAGTTGTATAGCTGGCAAAAATTTTCTCCCATTCTGTGGGTAATCTGCTGGCTTTGGTTATAGTATATTTGTCAGTGAAAAAGGTTTTCAGATTCATGTGATCCCAATGGTTGAGTGATTGTTTAATTTTCTAAGCTGCTGGGGTTTTGTTCAGGAAGTCTTTTCCCACTCCTATATCATGGAAGATTCCTCCTATTTTTTTTTCAATTTTTACAAAGAGACAGAGAGAGAGAGAGAGAGAGAGAGAGAGAGAGACAGATAGAGAATGGGTGCACCAGCAGCCTCTCAGCTGCTGTGAACAAACTCCAGATGTGTGCGCCCCCTTGTGGGCAAGTGAGGCATTGCACCCTTGCATCACTTTGCATCTGGCTAAACGTGGGACCAGGAGATTGGAACTGAACTCATGGTGATTCTCTTACCTCTGCCTTGCCAGTGCTGGGATTAAAGGCATGTGCCACCATGCCGGGCTCTTCTTCTTTCTTTTTGAGTCAATGTCTTTCTTTCTGTTTTGGTGGTCTGTGCATCAGTCTAGACGACACATGAACCTCTGGATTCTCCTAGCTCCACCTCCATACAGACTCATGTGCCACTTTGCATTGGGCTTTGCCTGGGTGCTAGGGGTAGAACTTGGGCTGGCTGACTTGCAAACAAACATCTGTAATCTCTGAGTCATCTCCCATTAACCCTAATGTCTTAAAAGTTGTAATAAGTCAGTTGTAATTTTGAAGCATGAAAATATGGAAGAAAGATAAGAACATAGAAAAATAAAAAAAAATCCTTAAACTCGCAAAAAAAAATAAATTGAAAGTCCCCACAACAGACATCAATACTAATTAAATAAAAAGGTAATAAATTTTATGAACTGGTATGGCTAGTATGTAAAAATGGATGTTAAGCAGGCTATTTTTCACAATGTAAACTGGAAAATAATTTGACACGATGTAGTTAAAGTCTTCATTACTGCTTTGTTCCATAAAGAATGCGTCTAGAAAATTATCCTAAAGAAATAATCAGAGCTGTGCACAAAGTAGTAGATGTATATTTATCTAAGTTTTGTTTATGCTAGCACAAAATTAAAAGGAACATGACTTAAAAGCAGGGAATTACTCAATAGCTTACAGTTTACATATTATAATATCTGATGTAGCATTAAAAACAAAGCTTTAAGAAAATAATGATATGAAAATGTTTACAATATATACAACAGTTTTTAAAAGTGTACCAATATGATTATAATTTCATATTGTATATGCATGCAGTCATTAAAAATTCATACCTATATGCATAAATGCAGAAAATGGTAACCTGATTTTGATCTGCATTGTGGAATTATGTTACTGTTTTCATTGTATTTTCCTGTATTTAAAAATAGTATAATCAGAATATATCATTTAAAAGGCAATAAAGCTTTTTAAAGAGAATCAGAATTTTTAAACTGTGTGTAAACTTTTAACATTTATAATATGTATAACATTTTATTGCAGTTATTTCTTTTTTCGACTTGCCTCTCCACAGCTGGATTTGGAACTTTTTTTATCATCTACATAGCTGTATAATCTATCCTTGGAAGCTCTTAGTGGATGCTTAATAAATGTCTAATGACTAGGTCAATAGCTTAAGGTAATGGTTGTATGAATATTAAAGACAATTTTAATGTTAAGTCCTCTTCTTATGTTAGATTACAATAAATTTCTGAAAGAGTATTTTTTTACTTTTTTGTTTTTTGAGGTAGGGTGTCACTCTGGCTCAGGCTGATCTGGAATTTACTATGTAGTCTCAGGGTGGCCTCGAACTCATGGTGATCCTCCTAAATCTGCCTCCCGAGTGCTGGGATTAAAGGCATGAGTCACCACGCCCAGCCCAAAACAGTATTTTTAAAATTCTCATTAAATACATACCAGAAGACTCATACAGATATACAAATTAGGTTTTACTGATGGCCTTACTTTAATTTACTCTGTTTCATAGATTTTTAACTTGATTTTATGGGTACCAATAAATATCAAATGTCTTACTGTTTTGTGTCTTTTTTAAGTTAAAATAAGTTGGAATAATACTTGCTGAAAGAGAATTTAAGTAATTTCATTGTTTCTTTTCTGAAAATAGCTTTTTCTTCTTTATGTTTATATAAATAGTACTTTTTTTCATTTTTTTGTTTAAGGTGCGTTATAATGGAATATAGATTTATGCATAGGTGTTTCTGTCTAGACTCCTTTACAAAAATTACTTTAGTAAACTAAAGAAAGGGTGTGTGTGTGTGTGTGTGTGTGTGTGTGTGTGTGTGTGTGTGTTTGTACTGAGAACAGAAAAAGAGAAAAGTCATTTGAGTTCTTGTTCAAATTAAAAATAGTCATTGACTACTTTATTATCCCTTCATACTGTGTGTAGCATTTCTTTCCTATGAGGTGTGTATGTGTAGGTTTGTTTGTGTATGCTGACATTTAAATCCAATTGGCAACAGCAACAAAAATTTTGTTTGAAATACATCATGAATGATAATTATTTGTATGCTAATAAAATTAATTAATTTTAAAAATAGCAATATCTGATTTTTAGACCTGGAAAACAATTTTTAGGTTTTTTGTTCTATAGAGAAATAACATTATTTTAGAACATTTTGCCAGTTTTAAAATGGGTATTAATTAAATACATTAAATATCATGTATTTTCTGGTAAGAAACATATATATGGTTGAAAGAAAAACAAACAAAAAAAACTATTTCAGCAACAGATTTTTCTCCTTTGCACTACAAATTTTAAACTATTTCTTTTCAATTAATTATGAGATTGTCAAAGATGCATATTGTCTTAATGAAATTTTATTTCTAATTTTTAGACATATGAATATTGAAAGAAAATAAAACATCAGCAAAATTTAAAATAGTGATGTCCCACAAAAATCCACTTAATGATATTTGATACTTATGCTCTTCATGATATTTGATTCTTAATAGTCTTCTGTCAATCTATATTAGTGTACATATTTGGTGAGATATTTCAACCCATGCATACACTTCTACCTTCATTTATGTATGTCCCTTTATCCCCTTCCTCTCTTATAGGACTTCATAAGAGTAACAGGTCACTGTGAATCATAGTCACCCCACTGTATTATAGAACACTCAAATGTGTGGATTTTTTTTTATTGGTAGGATCTCACTCTAGTCCAGGCTGATCTGGAATTCACGAAGTATTCTCAGGGTGGCCTTGAAGTCACAGTGATACTCACCTCTACCTCCTAGCTGCTGGTATTAAAGTTGTGCATCTCCATGCCCCGATGAACTTGTTAATCCTATCTCACTGTATTTGGATACCTATTATCCCTCTACTCCTCATTTCCCTCCACAGCTTTTAGTTATCACTACGATTTGAGGGTTATTGAAAGGCCACATTTTTATGCTTTATCTTTGATATTATAAGGTTCTTAAATTTCTCTTCTAATCTTCACCATCAACCTGGTAGTATAGAAATGCTTCTAAACCTTTTTTTATATTTCCTAAAATTCTACCTTAAAATATTTTATCAACTTTATTAAGGAATGAATGATATATACTAAGCCCATCTATTTATATGGTATAATTTGATACTTACACTGAAATGAAACTAGGAACAAAATTACAACACTGAGTATATCTACTATGAACCCTCATTCCTTTATGGTCCACCATTTTCTCAGCTCATATTTGTTTCAGTATGTATTGGCAATTTTCAACCATGAAGTTTTGACCATTCACCTCCCATTACCTTCTTATTATTCCTCCACATTTTCCTAATCCCTCTTCTATTTTGATGTGGATTTTTCTCTCCTGAACCATACATTATGGAATGTAGATGAGACCAACACCTTGCTGATTTTGTGTAGGTATCAAGAGCCCCTGTGAAGTCATGAATGTAATCTCCACTTCATGTCTGGGAGCCAGCATTCCAAAGCACCCCTCCCCATCTTTTGGCTCTTATATTATTTCTTTCCCCTCTTTTGTGATTTTTCCATGAGCCACACAGGGTGTGATAGAGGTATCTTATCAATGTTTTGACTCTGAACTCCAACTCTTGTCTTTCTCAGTTGCTCACTTTGAGTATACCACTTCAAAATCCTCCTGGTTGGTAGCTTCCTCTTTGCTGTACTTCTCTTACTAACTAGTAAGTACATCCCTGGGCATCCTTTCTCTTTCTTTTCTATTTGTGTGTGAGTATAGGCCAAAGGAAGTTGAGATCAGGTGTCTTCTTCAATTGGTCACCACTTTATTCCTTGATACAGTTTCTTGATGTACCTAGAACTCACCAGTCAGGTTCTTCTAGCTAGCCAGTAAGTCCAGGGACTCCTATTTTCTGTATCCACAGTGCTGGGATTACAGGACACAATACAAAGCATTTTATGTGTATGCTGGGGATCCAAACTCAGGTCCTCATTGATTGTGATGAAAGCCCTTTACACTTTGAACCATCTCCCCAGAAACTCTCTTTGTTCTCTCCTCTTCTTCCTTCCTTTTCTCTCTTCCCTTCCCCCTTACTTCCTTCTTTTTGTTCTTTTCTATGTTAATCTCTGAGCTTATCTGCAATGATAGTAATAATTATCACAAAAATAAAAGTTTCTTTAATTCTAACTTCCTTCATCAGCTATTAGCCGATTTATTTTGTTCAACACACAAATTCCTTGAAAGACTGAGCTATGTTTATAACTATACTTTCTTACCTCCATTGACTCCTTGCTGAACTTTGAATTATGTGTAGGCTCTGCTTTTATCATTCCAACAAAAATCCCCATAGGGAACCAGGATGTAAGCAAAGAGACTGATTATTTGCTTTATCATTGATGAGAGGTGGAAGTATACCAGAGTCTGCTTTGCCTTCCACATGCAATTCTTTTAATCTGTTGCAGTTACTTTCTTATTGCTAGACAAACTCCAGATCAGAAGCAACTTATGGGAGGAAAAGGTGTATTTCAGACTTACAGAATCCAGAGGAAGTTCCATCATGGTGGAAGAAGCTGGCTCACTTCCACACATTTATAGCAGAAAGACATCACCAAACAGCCAGGAAAACAGGAAGAGCCAGAGTTCAAACTGCTCATTATACACTTAGTAGGACTATAGGGTCAACCCCCAGTGACACTTCTCTTCACCAGTAGGCTCTGCCCATTGGAAACTCAACTTGCAAGCTTAATCTTAATAAAACCCCTAAGTTTATGGGGCCATACATTCAAGCCACCACACCATCTGCTCATAATTCAAGTCAACTCAACTGTGAATCCACTTGAAAGCCTTTCCCAGTCTCCATTTACTGTCTACTGGGCATAATTAATTGCTCCCTCTTTAAAGGGAGCAATTGCATGTAGTTCTTGACTTTTTTTAGTAGCACCTGCCTAAGAGAGAAGTGAAATATGCACATGCTAGAGCTAGATAATTTGAAATAAAATCTTGTCATTACCCTTGTTGTGGGTGCCATTTCAAATATCATAAGTTCAATTAGCAACACTCAGTAGTTCAAAATGTGAATATATTTGTGAATACAACCATTGCAGATAAAATCACTTAAAATAAAGTGATACTGGCATAATGTGTGTTTCTAATCAAATATGGCTGAAATCCTTATGAAGAATGGGGAGATCTGGATGCAGACATACACACAGGGAGAATGTCACATACAAATGAAAGCAGAGATTGAGGTGATACTTTTATATACCAACAAATGCCAAAATAACCAAAATAATAATGAGAACAATACCAGAAGCAAAAAATAAAAACGAAAGAGTTTTCTTCCTTAAAGATCCAGGAAGTCACCAGACTTGCAAAGAACTTATGCTAAACTTCTAGCACCAGGATTATGAGACAATACATCTCTGTTGTTCTATGTCACTCAGATTGTGGCACTTTGTTACAATAACTCTAGAAAACTAATACAAACACTTACTAGCTATGCACATGTTGAGAATTAATGAAAATGTTGGGCACAAAGTAGAAGCTCAATATTTGTTAGCTGAATGATTATACAATTCCTGAGTTCTTTCCTTAGGAATTAGCCACTTTCCAGTTCTGTGATCTTGAAATCCAGGACTTTTATTGTCAGTACTATTGAGATGGTGGTAAAGAATTTGGTAAGTAGTTGGCAGTTAAGTTGTCACTTCATTTTTCCAAATCTCACTTTGTTCATCCATTAGATGATATCATTGAGCCAAATGATCTCTAAGGTCCCTCCTGATTTCAAAATTCTGCAAGGCAAGGTCCCTGACTATAATTTAAGAAGGCAGTTCACTTGAAGAATGAGTTATATTTGATCATTAAAGAAATAACAAAATATCTCACAAATCAACTGAAGGCACTTTCAGGGAATGAGGACTGCATTTGCCAGGGCTTGCAGCATGTTTTTGCTAGGTCATTAAAATGAATAAGACCTTATGTGCACATCTAACTAATTTAATGGTTCCACTTTTCCACAAACCTTTCAAGGAATTGTAGGTTTCTCCCTTTCTCATGAGCTTCCCAGAATTGTTCCATTTCTTCATCCTTTAAGTAATTATTAATACTAATTCCATATCCCATAATTGTGATGTATAAGCAGAACTTTCTGCCTTATAACACTATGTATGCTGTCTCAATTTTCAAGATTTTTTTCATTAAAACAACTACAACTGAACTTAAGTTGAAGTCAAGAAACTGTTGAATTCACTAATACTCATGTGAATAATTGCAGAACACATTGTATCTGTTACTTGAAACTATAGCTTACATTAAGAAATTCTATGACATTTCTTTCAAATGTAGTTTTCTACCCATGTAATGTCATATCATCATTCAAGAAATTTGAAGGGATGGGTGGGCATTGTTATGGTTTGAGAGTACCTCCCAAGGGTTCAGGTATGGAAATCTTCATCCTCAATGTGTTGATGATGGACGGTGGTATAACCTTTAAGAAGTGGTTCTTGGAGCTGGGGAGATGGCTTAATGGGTAAAAGTGCTTTCTGGCTAGACATAAGGGCCAGAGAAGGCATGATTTGCTCTGAGCTTGATTCCCAGACACCCAAATAAATATCTGGGTATGACCACACATTCTTATAACATTGTTCCTATGGGAAAGTGGTGACAGGAGAATCCCTGTGTCTCATGAAAATCGCAGCTCTGTGTTTGTAGAAAGACTATCTCTTCTGGCCTTCACACATGTGCACATGGTACTGGCATTTAAACACACACACACATGCATGTACATGTATACAACAAACACCACCACCATCACCACCCATACTACATAGGCAAGCAAAACAAATAAAGAAAGAAATGGTTTTTAGTGCACTGCCCTCATAAGGAATTAATGTAGCTCTTGTAGAACCTTGGTGCCTACAAATGTGAGATTGAACAAAAGGGAAAAAATATCATTTCCCTGTTTTTTAGCTTACTCATTAAAACATGATTGTACGTACATTCTTGCACATACTACTACAACAATGCCATCTTCCATGAGGCCCATGCTTGAGGCTAAACAAATGAACTTACCCAATATTCACTTTTCAGCTTCCAAAATTATGAGATAACAAACTTTTTGTTTATAAAGTACCTACCCTCAGATATTTTGTTATAGCAACTGAAAATGTATTAGTACAGGTATCCAGATGTATTTCTAATAAACACCTTAACTAATTTCTATGTATATGGACTTTATATCACATATTTATTTATGGCCTTTCTATTATGTATGTAAATTTTTTCTCAACAGAAAAATATAACCTGAAATTAGCAATGCCAAACACCTAAAAAGCACCTTATATCAAAATATCTACATTACATACCTTTCCAATATATATATATAAGTTGTACACCTTAATGTTTTGATATACTAATAAAATTAGAGAAATAATTCAGGTTGATATAAAGCTGAAAAGTCATTAACCACCATACATATATATATAACATTCATGTTGGTGCCTTCAGTAGCCTCCTCCCTGTCCTCCCCCCTCAGAACGGACCCTTCTCATTGGGGAATGTGGGTCATGCATTATGGGGGTAGCCAAAAGTTATGGGGAAGAGGTAATGTCTCTGTGCATAATGACCCCACTTGTGGCTCTAACACTCTTTCCGACCCCTCTTTTGCAAATTTCCCAGAGCCATGTTGACATCATTTTAGTTCTACTTCAGTTATGAGGTCTTGGGAGCCTCTGCATCTCTGGATATTGGGGTTAGTAGTAGTTGAGTGTTCTCTGTGTTTATCTCCTTCAGCCTTGTGCTGGTATCAGGTTCACCAAGAAAGCTGCACTCTTGCCCATTTCCCACATTACTCTGTGGTTTCAGTTGGGGCCCTGGTGAGGTGCGATAGGCTGATCCTCCCCTCAGGTTTGGCATCCATCTGAAAAAGAGAAGCAAATTCTCCAATGGAGAGAGACGCCAGCACCAGATATATGGGATGGCCATTATTAGTTTAGAGAGAATTTTATATGTGTAGGCCCTCTTAGAGCCCACTATTGGTGGGAGCTTGAGATTGGAGAATGGGCTCATTTTTTGGACATAGTTTTGAATTGTTTCCCAGTTCCAGCTATGAGTTCCATTCCACTGAGTGGATCTGTTAGCCAAATCAAGAGCAGCTGGTTGCCCACAATGGCTGTGTACCACCATTGCATTTGTTTGAGCATCACATCAGGTTGTTTACTGCTGGGAAGCTTAGACTACGAGTTGTTTGGACAGATATCAGTCATTTTCCCCCATTCACTCATATAGCACCCTCTGGCACTAGACAAGCTATTTGCCTGTGGACTGACCTTCTTCCAGATTCCAGCCAGGTCACTCCATGTTCCATCCCAGCAGTATATGGTGTCTTTAGCAATAGGGTCTTACCATTCACCTTTGGTGGGTCATCAATAACTCTGACAGAAATATGTCTTCTTTTGGGTAAACTTGTAGGTCTCTCTGATCAATAGCTCATTGTGAAAGTTAACCCCATGCTGGTACTGGGAGTTACAAGTCAGCACCAAGGAAGATGATGGAAGAAAAAGATAGGTATTATAAAAGAGAAAGAGAACATATAGAGGCAAGGGAGAGGGGGGGAGAGAGAAAAGATTAAAGTTAGTCTTCATGGTGTCTTCTCCAGGGTCCTGTGGTTCAGGTGTTCCCTCTACAGGCCTGCTGAAGGATCAATGTTTTAGCCTGTTGTTCAGGATATAGGATTTTATGGTACCATTTCCATTGGGGTCCCTATTTGTGTTCCCCCACCCTTACCCTCCATTCCACCCTTACCATCCTGCCACCCTTAATCTCCCCTCCCATCCCACCCTCCCTATTGTCTTGTCCTCAAATTGAGGAGGACCTGCAAAAATGGAAAGACCTCCCATCCTCCTGGATACGCAGAATTAACATTGTGAAAATGGCAATCTTACCAAAAGCATTAATTAGATTTAACACAATACCAATAAAAATCCCAACTTCTTTCTTCAGAGAGATATAAAAAATGATTTCAAAAATTCATATAGAATGGAAGAAGGCCTCAGATATCCAAGCATATCCTTAGAAAAAGAAACTCCTCTGGAGGCATCACCATACATGATCTAAAACTATACTACAAAGCCATAGTAATAAAAACAACATGGCACTGGCATAAAAACAGGAATACAGACCAATGCAACAGAATAGAGGACCCAGATTTTGGGTCAAGTAAGTACAACTTCTTGATATTTGACAAATGCCCCATCAATGTAGACTGGAAAAAAGATAGCATCTTCAACAAATGGTGGTGGGCCAACTGGACAACCATATGTAGAAAAATTAAACTTGGTCCACACATCTCGCCATGCACAAAAATAAAGTCCAAATGGATCAAAGATCTCAATATCAAACCAGAAACACTGCTACTACTGGAAGAAAAAAAATAGGAGGAAACTTCCATTATACAGGATTGGGAAAAGACTTCCTGAACAAAACCCCAGCATCTCAGTAAATTAAACAATCATTCAACCATTGGCATCTCATGAAGGTGAAAAGTTTTTTCACAGACAAATATACAATAACCAGAGCCAACAGATTACCCATAGAATGGGAGAAATTTTTTGCCAGCTATACAACTGACAGAGGCCCAATTTCTAGAATTTACAAAGAACTTCAAAACCTAAACAATAAAAAGTCAAACAACCCACTCACAAAATGGGGCAGAGAACTTCATAGGGAGTTCTCAGAGGAAGGAATACAAATGGCAAACACACATTTAAAAAAATGTTCAACATCCCTAATCATCAGGGAAATGCAAATTAAAACAACTATGAGATTCCACCTTGCCCCAGTAAGGATAGCTAACATTAAAAAAAAAAAAAAAAAAAAAAAAAAAAAAACTAATGAAAACACATGCTGGCAAGGCTGTGGAGAAATAGGAACCCTCTTTCACTGTTGGTGGGAATGTAAAATGGTACAACCACTATGGAAAGCAATATGGAGACTCCTGAAAAGGATGACTATCGACCTACCAACAGATCCAGTTATTCCCTTACTGGGCATTTATGCTAAAAGCTCCAAACCTCAGATCAGAGAGATCTGCTCTACCATATTTATAGCTGCTTAATTCATAATAGCTAAGAGCTGGAATCAACAGAGATTTCCATTATTAGTTGAATGTATAACAAAGATTAGATATACCTACACTATGGAATTCTACACAGCAGTAAGGAAAAATGACACAATGAAATTTGAAGAGAAATGGTCAAACATGGAACAGATCATTCTCAGTGAGCTCACTCAATCACAGAAAAATAATCATCACATGGTCTCATTGATCTGTGGCTCCTAACCTGAATCTTCCCGAGATGCTGTTATACCTAATAACCATTTTTTTTGAGGCAAGCCCAACAGACTGGCCTTTGAAAAATTGTTAATTTATTTATTATTGACAACTTCCATAATTATAGACAATAAACCATGGTAATTCCTTCCCCTAAACTTTCCCCTTTGAAACTTCACTCTCCATCATAACCCTTCCCCCTCTCAATCAGTCTCTCTTTTATTGATGTCATCATCTTTTCCTCCAATTATGATAGTCATGTGTAGGTAGTGTTAGGAACTGTGAAGGCATTGATATCCAGGCTGTTTTGTGTTTGGAAGAGTGCATTGTAAGGAGTCCTACCCTTCCTTTGGCTCTTACATTTTTTTTCTGCACCTCTTCCACAATGGACCCTGAGCCTTGGAAGGTGTGATAGAGATATTTCAGTGATGAGCACTCCTCTCTCACTTTTTCTCAGCACTATGGTGCCTTCTGAGTCATCCCAGATGTCACCACTATCTGAAAAGAGAGGCTTCTCTAACCAAAAGTGAGAGTAACATTAATATATGGGTATGCACATTAAGAAAAGTACTCACTATGCATAATATATACATTTAGCCAGACACCAGCAGATGTTACTCCCCTAGGGCTCATGACTTCCCACATAATAGGTTTTCAGTATCAGGCATATATTCTCTCCCATGGAGCTGGCCTCCAGTCTAATTAGAGAGTGGTTGGTTTCCCCATAACAGACATGCCACTATGGCCCCCATTGGCTCATTTGGCCTGGATGGCCAAATTTAAGACTTGCAGTTTCCACTGTTGCTTATCTCCACTGGGGATATCTCTCCTGTCCCATGGAATTGCATGCAGCATATCTTTTTCCAGCTTTCTGTCATCTCCAGTAGGATTTCTCAGTGACCTTGCAGCCAAAGTTATTGGAAGACTGGCCTTTTATATGTGTGTGTGTGTGTGTGAGAGAGAATTGAAATGCTGGGGCCTCAAGCCACTGTAACTGAACTCCAGACGTGTTTCACCTTGTGAGCATGTGTGACTGCATGCTTGCATCACCTTGTGTGTCTGGGTTATGTGGGATTTGAAGAGTTGAACATGAGTCCTTAGGCTTTGCAGGCAAGCACCTTAACCACTAAGCAATTTCTCCAGTCCAAGTAACTATATCTACTAATAGTCATATTCAAAGACCTTGATTAGCATAGCTCACATAGCCAATTTAATTTCCAGTTTTCTGGTCTGGTGATTCTTTTGGAAGGAGCACAAGACTTTCTCCAATACTTCAACTTTAGTATATTGACTTGTGAAAGTATGCTGTTACGGGTCAAGTTAGATTAAAGTAAGAGGGAGATGTCATTCAGCTTTAGGCTGATAACAAATAACCATTGAATCTCAGTGGGTGACATGATAAGAATTTATTTCTAGCTAATGTTATATGGTGGTTTCACATCAGTCTCAATGCTGCTGCATCTGAAGCTTGTTTTACTCTACTGTGTGCTTCTAATTCTCAAATCTTGGTAAAAAGAGCAGCCCCAGTATGATATGTTCTATTTTCAACACAGACTTAAAGGTACATTATCAATGACATCATCTTCTAGGATATAGCAAAGCCATGTCTACACATTATATTGAGAAAAGCAAATTATACTCTCAATCCTGGATTGAGAAGTATATGTCACTTACTAGGAGGTATTTCAAGATACATGGTGAGTGTGTGAGGATGTAGACCCCTGCAAAGGTTGGAAATGAGTAGTGGAACAATTTGAGTATCTAACATTTGGTTAAATTAATAGTTCTGGTTTCAGCAACAAAGTGTTTCTTTTTAAAGAAATCATTTCCACAAATGACAATGCAAACAGCATTAGCTCTGATAATAGTGTAAGGTTTTAAAGATGAAATGTAAAGCTTTATGATCCATGGCTACTATTTCTTTGTGTATACAAAGACAGTGTGATAGGTATTACAGGTTGCCATTAACATCTTTTTTCCCTCTTGTTCTTTGACAATGAGTCCAATTAAGCTGCCTTTTGAATCCTCACTACGTGGTACAATAGCAGGCCACATGGATGAAGCTCAAGAGAAGTTTTCTATGTAAATAAATAAATAAATAAATAAATAAATAAATAAATAAATAAATAAAGGTGGACTGGAGAAATGGTTAAGGCACTTGTTTGCAAAGCCTAAGGACCCAGGTTTGAATCCTCAAAATCCACATAAACCAGATGTACATTGTGGAGCATGCATGTGCAGTTCATTTGCAGTGGCTAGAGGCCCTGGCATGCCCATTCTCTCTCTCTTTCCCTACCTCTCTCTCTCTCATAACTAAATAAAAATAAAATATTTAATAAAAATAATTGTGGAAGGTGATTTGGTCTAACATGATAAATCTTAAAGTACACTGTACTAGTGTAATTTTATATGTGCTACTACATAAAAATATACTAGTGTATACTTTTTAAGTTTTCTGTAACTTCATTGGCTACTTTTCTGTAACTTTCATTGGCATTTGACAATGTGTATGTACAGAGGTACATAGTACACAGAAGGTGCTCAGTACATGCATCCTATAACTTGATTTTTTTATATTATTAAGCCAAACTGATTACTATATTTTGAGTGCTGGAGACTGAATCTGGACCCTTAAGCTTCCTAGAAAGTGTTGTATGACTGAACTAAATTTCCAACCCTAAAAAGGGACAACTTTTTTCTTTCAGTTGCTTTTTAAAATTTCCCTTTGCATCCTTGAGTCTCTGACATGGCAGCTCTACAGAGTGCTGGGATATGAAGCTCAGCATCCTAAAGCTTTCCCTGCAGCTCAGTTCCTTCTTTAAGCAGATGTCCTGGAAGGAAACAAGATGTGGACTCTAAGAGAGCTTTAATATGACAGTTCTAAAGAACAGATTTCCTTTTTCAGCCAGTCCAAGTATTCTACCTCCTGTGAATCTCCAACTTTATACCCCTGGCAGAGAAACAGTCATGGCAAGTGAACCCATCAGTTATATGCCCAGAATATGTCCTTCCAAATCTGCAATGAACCCACAATTTAGATCCCTCTAGGACATTCCCAATATCCAGTCAGTCCACTGGTTTGCTGTATAACACAGCACTTCTAGGAAATTCAAAATAATCTAGAACATTAGTTTCACTGTCTGCTCCCAATTTAATAATCATCACACAGCAACTTTGCAATACATTCAAAAACTTACATTCAAATGTGTTCAATACATGTAATACAATAAAAAGTTTTTTGCTCCTAATAAAGTAGTTCTATTTTTTAAAGTGAGTTTAATATCACAAGAGCTTGGATAACATTGCTAATTACTCCAAATTTAATCATTCATATGGATATTTACCTAGTTTGTATTTTTATTTATCAACATGGAAAAGATAACATATGCATACAAATATATATTACTTGATAGTATATGAGTGAAATTAATGAGATCTTAGTACGTTGAACTATACAACCTTTTAAATGGCTTTATTTTATTTTATTTTTTAATATTATTCTGATTTTACATTCATTGAATTGGTTCCATTGTCCTCCTCCCTGTCCTCCCTCTTCCATAGGGACCCTCATCAATGGGGAATGTGGGTCATGCATTGTGGGGATAGACAAGAGTTCTGGTGGGTAGGCCCCAGACTCTGTGCATAATGCCCCAACTTGTGACTCTAACAATCTTTCCACCCCCTATTCCGTGAATTTCCCTGAGCCACATTGGTGTCATTTTAGTTCTGCTTCAGTGATGAGGTTTTGGGAGCCTCTGTGTCTCTGGATATCTGGCTTAGTTGGAGTTGGATGTTCTCTGTGTTTATCTCCTTCAACCTTTTTCTGGTGTCATGATCGCCATGAACGCTGTATTCTTGCCCTTCCCCTGCATTGTTCTATGGTTTCAGCTGGGGCCCTGGTGAGGTGTGGTTAGCTGATCCTCCCTTCAGGTTCATTGTCCACTGAAAAAAAAGATAAGCAAAATGCTCCAAAGGACAGAAAATTTAGTACTAGATAGAAGGGATGACCATAGATGTTTTGGAGGGAATTTTATATGTGTTGGCTCTCTTCTAGCCCACATTTGGTGGTATCTTGATCTTGGAGACTGAGCTCATTTTTTGTACCTGGTTTTGACTTATTTCCCAGTTCCAGCAATGAGTTCCATTCCACTGAGTGGATCTATTAGCCAAATCAAGAGCAGTTGGTAACTAACCATGACTGTTTCCCACTACTGCATTTTTTTGAGCACTATGTCAGGTTGTTTCCTGTTGGGTATCTTAGACTGCAAGTTGTTTGGACCAATGTCAGACATTTTCCCCCAGTTGCTCGTGTAGCACCCTCTGGTACTAGACTAGCTAACTGTCTGGGGACTGACCATCTTCCAGGTTCTGGCCAGGTCTCTCCATGTTTGGTCTCACACACGTATGCTGTCTTTGACAGTAGGGTCTTACCATTAACCTTCGATGGGTCATCCGGAACTCTAACAGAAGTCTGTCTTTTTTGGGAAACCTTGTAGGTGTCTCGGATCAAGAGCTCATTGTGGATTGTCAACCCTGTGCTGACACTGGGAGTTATAAGTCTGCACCTAAGGAGGTGAGGGAGGAAAAAGATAGATAATATAAAAGAGAAAGTGAGTATAGAGAAGAAAGGGAGGGTGTGTGTGTGTGTGTGTGTGTGTGAGAGAGAGAGAGAGAGAGAGAGAGAGAGAAGAGAAAGAGAAGCAGGACAAGATTAGGGTTGTTCTTCATGATGCTCTCTCCAGTTTCCTATGGTTTGGGTGTTCCCTCTGCGGGCCTGCTGAAGTATCAATGTTTTAGCCTGTTGTTCAGAGTAAAGGGTTTTATAGTATCTTTTCCTTTTGGGTCCCAATTTGTATCCCCCCCTTGTCCTCCCTCCCAACCTCTTGTTCCCTCCCACCCTTACCCTCCCTCTATCCCACCCTCCTTCTTGTCTAGTCCTCAGAGTGTTTACTAGGTTTGGCCACATGTCAGGTGGATTCAGTTAAATGGCCTTTAACTAGCTTAAGAGAAAAAAAATACTTTATCAGGAACAAAGAGCCAGTGTTGTCTTTCCTAGGTCTTTGATTTTTTCCTCTTGATTGAATTGTCTGGGAGTCACTTGTTTTTAATCTCTAATCTCAAAATATGAATTATTCACAATAATTATGTTTATCTGGTAGGTATAAACTTACTCTATTATTTTAAGTCTACACAGGTCTATATAGTGAGTTCCAGACTATCAGAAGATACCTGGTAAGACTCAGTATCAAAATCAAATAACCAATTATCATAAGCTGCCAGTTTATTTCTGCCCATACCCAACTACTAGCAACAGGAAATAATTTTTACTATATCCATATTTTTGCCTTTTCTGAAATGATGAAAATCATACACAGATTGGATTTTTTTTCTTTATGCATTGTATCCATGTCTCTTTTTATTCATGGCTTTGCAGTCCATTTCTAATGGCTGAATAATTTTCCACTGTCTGGATGTACTACAGTTTGTTCAACTATGAAAGGACATCATGATTGCTTCCAAGTTTTAGCAATTATGAATTGTTATAATCTTTCTGTGCAGATTTTCTTAAAAATATTTATTTATTTATTTGAGAGAGCAGAGAGGGAAAGAAACAGAGAGAGAGAGAGAGAGAGAGAGAATGGGCATGCCTGGGCATCCAGCCCCTGAGAACAGACTCCAGACATTTTTGCCACCTTGTGCATCTGGCTTAAGTAGCTCCTGGGGAATCAAACCAAGGTCCTTTGGATTTGCAGACAAATGCCTTAACCAGTAAGCTATTTCTCCAGCCCCTCCGTGAATATTTTGGAATAATAAACATTCTTATACAAACCTTATAAAACAGACATGTTTCTTTTCATGGGATATAAATCTAGTAGAATTTCTGTCACATTGTGAGTATCCATTTATTCTCCTACATGCTGCCGGTATTTCAATGTATGATTTTGCACTCCCTCCAACAAACTACCAGGCCCCTGGTGGGGTGGGCTTATGAGTATTATAGCCAGTTTCCCCTTGCCAGTGTGTTTGCTACACATTCCTATTGCTGTTGTCCACCCTGTGTTGTTGGCAAGGAGATGAAGTCTTCCTTCTGCTCATGTCATCATTTTCCCCTGCCATAATGGAGCTTCCCCTTGATTCTGCAAGCCAAAATAAACCTTTTTTTTTTCTTCCCCTCAACCTTCTCTTGGTTGCATGGTTTCTGCCAGCAATGCAAACCTGACTGCAACAATAAAGTTGATACCAGAGGAGTAGGATTGTTGCTAGAATCCTGACTGTGCAGAGCTGATTTTCAAGAAGAATGTGAAAGGATTTTAAACCTTTGGTAAGAGATGCCTTGCAGTGCTGTAAGCACAACTTGATGGACTAGTCCTGTCAGAGTTGAAAGACCTGAATCAGTAAGAACTAAGGACTGTGAGGTTTGGCTTATGAGGGTGAGAAAGAGCTTTGCCTGGACTGGGCTAGAAGCAGTTTGTGTGAGAGGCTTGATGTTATGCCCATGTCATGAGAATTTGTTCAAGGTTACATTGCATAGAAATGTACTGGTGTGAGCAGAGGGTTATGTCACAGAAAAAAAAATAAAAATAAAATCTTTGGGTCCGAACTGCTCCCTGTTCAAATGCAATTGTATGACATTACTACCATTGAGATTGGGCCAGGTGACCTGCAATGGGACAACAGAAAGAATGCAGTCCAAGCCAGGTGTGGTGGCACACACCTTTAATCCCAGCACTTGGGAGGCAGAGATAGGAGGATCACCGTGAGTTTGAGGCCACCCTGAGAATTCAGAGTGAACTCCAGGTCAGCCTGAACTAGAGTGAGACCCTACCTCGAAAAAACCAAAATAAAAAACAAATGCAGTCCTTTGAAAGGTCCTGAATGTTGAAGGAGTGTCCTGCTCTTCAAAGTCTACATTATCCCCCTTCCACACACAGATTAACAAATTGTCACCCCACCTGCTATTATGGAGTATAAAATGCAGGAAAGAGAAGGTCATTGAATTTGCAATGTGGTCTTGTGCTTTTTAGAAATGGCCATGGGCTGTGTGAAGCAGATTTGCTGGATGCCTGCATGGAGACCTGATGGAGCCAGGAGGATGGACCTTGAGTTGCAGTGGAGACCCAGTGGAGATGCCAGGACCACGAGATGGCTGTTAAGGAGAGTGGCCAGCCCCGGATGAAGTTTTCCAAGACTGTGAGCAGCCTAGCTGGAGGGGCAGAATTGGAACTCCAGAGACATGATGCTATTAAAATGTTGGACTTGGAGACTTGTTGCTAGCTAGAGTTGTTGGACTTGGAGCTACAGAGTTTGATGTTTGCCCTGTTTAAATCTTGTATAGGTTGAATATTTCTTTGCTATGCCCAATGCCATCTTTTTCAGTGTGAGTGTTTATTCTGTGCCATTAGGGGTTGGGGGGGTATTTTGATAGCATGGCTCAATTAAAAGACCTTGGACTAAAGGGATGTTTGAATAGCATTAGGATTGATAAAAGCTATATCATGTGTTGTTATCAGTTTATGGGGGCCAGGGGTGGAATGTGGTTTGATTCAGGTGTCCCCCATAAACTTAGGTCTTCTGAATGCTAGGTCCCTAGCTGATGGCAATTTGGAAATTAAAGCTTCCTAGAGGTAGTATAGTGTTGGGGGTGAGCATATGGGTATTACATCCAGTTTCCCCTTTTCAGTGTTTGCCACACTCTCCAGTTGCTGTTGTCCACCCTATGTTGGTGAGAAGGTGATGTCCACCCTTTGCTCATGTTGTCATTTTCGCCTGCCATCATTGAGCTTCCCCTTGAGTCTGCAAGCCAAAATAAACCCTTTCTTACCCACAAGCTGCTCTTGGTCAGGTGATTTCTACCAGCAATGCGAACCTGCTGCAACATAAGCTTATGGATTGGAAGGTCATAAACCCTAGAAGTTAGCTTCCACTGTTCTTTGGCTAAAAGGGGAGGTTATTTTCATTAAAAAGTCTTTTGAGTTATTATGGCTCTCTCCTTTGATCCATGCTTCTTTCACTTTTAATTTTTACAGATGGCTGTGAATAGTGGGGAGACCCGAGATCCATTAGTATTACAAGAAAACAAAGACAGTAACCTAGAATGAGTTGAAGCATCTCTATCACATCTGTCAGAGTGCAGGAAATATTACAGAAGAAGCATGGGTGGATTAAATATGAGTGCTGCTCTCAATTCCAGCCTGAGAACCAACTCTAGAAACATGGCAGCAGACAGGGAGGAGACACAAAACACATCAAAGCAGAAAATGGGCTGCTGAGAGTTCAGCACTAAATTAGATTTATAATACACTCTCCAAGGCCCTGGAAACATTGTGGAAGAGTGGGAAGAGAGAAGGTAAGAGCCACAGGTGGTAACATGTACTCTGAGGCATTGTCCCCTGCCACAGAGACTGATAGGTACTTTCATGACCCCACAGTGAATACCAATAACCTCTCTAAGGAGGGTTCTCAGTGCCATGGGGGAGAGGAAAGAGGAAAAAATAATTACAAAAGGATGTCAAGGGCTGGAGAGATGGCTTAGTGGTTAAGGCGTCTGCCTCCTAAGCCTAAGAACGCCGGTTGCAATCTCCAGCGGTTGCAATCTCCAGGTCCCATGTTTAGCCAGATGCAAAGTGAAGCAAGGGCGCAATACCACACTTGGCCATCTGGATATCTTTTGCAGCAGCTGAGAGGCTGCTGGCATGCCCATCTCTATTTGTCTTCTTCTCCCTCTCTCTCTTTCTCTGTGTGTTTCTCTCTCTCAAAAAAAAAAAAAAAAAGGATACCAAGATATTTTGCCACATTACTAAAAATGCTGGATGATTTAAAACACAAGTCATTTACTTCTGGAATTTTACATTTAGTATTTTTATACTCTAGTTGAATATAAGTAAGTAATACCATAGACTGCAATAGCTAAAAATAATAGGCTACTTCTGCAGCTGTAGGCCAATTGTACTTGGGTTGTTTATTGCAATACAGAATTAGCATATAAGTTTATAATGAACTTATAGAATAGCAGATATTGAGACCAAAAACTATATAATAAAAAGAAATCACTCATAGTTCATGTTTCTGAGTATTTCCCATTTCTCTTTAGGAGATGATATGGAATCATTTGGATTGTCATATGAATAGGGAGTCACTTACTGGTAATAAATCATAAGAGCAGCTTTTTGGTCACACTAATGATACTATTTGCTAGTCATCTAAGTACACTGTTTATAAGAAAATGTGTGGCTTCAGGGTTTACTCAAATATGTGATAATTAGCATTTCAATAAGGAGATTAATGGTTAACTGAATACACACTGGTTTGGAATATTGAGGTAGGGAAACTAGGGTCATGGAATAAATGTGGTTAAGCACTCAACACTTAAGATTTTCACTTTGCTCCATCTTTCTCATTACCCATGTTGTTTTTTTGCACTATATATGGGGAAATGATACTTAAAAATAAATAATCCTACTATAATATAAATTAATTTATAGAATATATTATATACATATAATATTTATACATAATTAAAGAATAGCTCTGTTCCAGAGCCCATCACTGAAGTAGACTTAAAATACACCCAACATGGCTCAAGGAATTTTGCAGAAGAGGGGGTGGAAAGATTGTTAGAGCCAGAAGTAGGGACATTATGCACAGAGGAATTGCCTCTCCCCCATAACTGACTGCTGACCTCAAAATGCATGACCCACAGTCCCCATGGGGATGACCTGCATCCCCAACATGAAGGGGTCCTTTGGAAAAGGGTCAGGGATGGGAGAAAGGATGGTACCAACATGCGTTGTTTACATAGTATGTCCATAATTAATAAAAATAAATTTAAAATGAAAATAAATATATAAATCAAAATAATAAGAAGAAAATTTCTAGGTCCCAAGATGGGGACTTTGTACAGGGATTCTTAAAGAAAATAAATAAATAAAAATATAGTTCAACTATTAATTAACAAACCAGGATTAATAGAAAAGTTGTAACAATAGGAAAATTGACAATTGACTTTTTTTTTAAGAAGTTTTATTTATTTATTTTTGGTTTTTTAAGGTAGGGTCTCACTCTGGTCCAGGCTGACCTGGAATTAACTATGTAGTCTCAGGGTGGCCTCGAACTCCCGGCGATCCTCCTACCTCTGCCTCCCGAGTGCTGGGATTAAAGGTGTGCGCCACCATGCCCGGCTGACAATTGACTTTTATCTTAATTTTTTCACCAAAAGCAAATTGGATTAGAAGAGACTTGTGGTAACACTCCTCTTGCAAGGTGGCCCTTGGGATTGTCTTTGAAAATGACCACAGACAGCCTTTTTACACATGGCCTAAGAGTGAATAAAGTGTCTTTGGAAGCCCTTCTTGAGAAGGGAGACAGAGGTCACAGGGAACATCAGTGGAGGAAGAGAAAAAATTATAACAAACATATATAAAAGAGTGCTATAATGAAAACATTTTGTGTAGACTTTGAGAAAAATCTTTAAAAAATAAAACTGTCTTATTATTTTTTTTAACCTATAATACAGAATAAGGTAGCAGAGGCCAATGCTGGATACACATACAAAGAAAAACAAAAGAGGATACACAATATGCAATTGCACCTTTAAGAAAAGTCCCACACAACGTTTCTATATCCAACAATACCACATTTCTCCCTCAATATTTACTGATAAAGCTTGTTATCACAATTATAGTGATACACCATTGATTTCACAGGTAATTTTGGTGATTGGTTGTTTATCATTTTTCTTAAAAATTATTTATTTGAGAGAGACAGAAAGAGACAGGAGAGAGAGAGAGAGAGAGAGAGAGAGAGAGTATTGGCATGACAGGGTCTCCTGAAACTGTAAACAAACTCTAGATGCATGTGCCACTTTGTGCAACTGACTTCATGTAGGTACTGAGGAATCAAACATAGGCCTTGAGGCTTTACAAACAAGTGCCTTTAACGGCTGAGCCATCTCTACAACCTCTGATTTACCACTCTTAAGTTATATTTTCTCAGTTCCTCTTCTTTTTGCATTATTTTGTAGTGAGTTCCAGAGCAGAAATAAACAGAAGACCATCCAAATAAAATTTTAAAGGAGAGCCTTTATTCAGCCAGCTGGTGCCTGTCTCTCCACAGCTGGATGCTTAGGAGGAGAACAGCAACAGCCTATCTCTACAGTGAGTTTTTAAAGACAAAAACCACATTCCTGCCCTTTACTCTTCTGTCATCTCCTCCTTCCCCCTAATTAATTTTGTAAGAGCAAGCAAGTATGGTTTAAAATCCAGAATTTTGTGATTAGTGCAGAGCAAGCACCAGATTAGGGCAAGACCAAACACCAGATGTTGGTATGCAGCATGCACCGGGTACCAGGTTGCCTTGAATTTAGGGTGAGACTAGCACCATATATCTGTATTGGAATCATGCCCTCAGGCTTGTAACTACTGTTACGTGTTAATTTTTATTTTTCTACAGCTCCTAGAGAATGTCAATATAGTTTCCCTGAGGTCTTTTGAGGTTGTTTCAATTTGAAGTGCATGTGTACTCTACACAAAGCAAATGGCCGCTCTTATGTCTCTGGCTTGCTGACTCAATTTTATCCTTTCTCTCTCTCTTTCTCTAATCAAAAAATAATTGTTTGTTGTTTCTATTTAATACTCTACATTACATTTGGCAACCCTGATTGCAACTGCCGAATTCCATCTCTCACCAATAAGGAGGCAGTTGCCATCAATTTTTGAACACTTATAATATAACTGAGAATGATCTCTATCCATTTCTTTTAAACTATACTTCAAATAATCTTGTTCCCTGCAGGGGACAGTTTGTTGTCAAATGTAGAGTGAGTAGGGGGTGTTTATGATTTTGAACATGTTTCTATCATGGCTCCCCCCCTGCTGTCTTTCTGACAGCCTCAGTTGTTAGTCCTGTCCTTCTTGTGCTGAAAATAAACTCTGCAATGTATGAAGACTGTGCAGTCTTGGCAGCCCACTGAGGAGTCAGGATTATTTTAGCTATAGCCCCAGATTTCTCACAGTAAAAGAAGCATTTCACAAAATTTGCCGACTGGACCAATGTTACAAAAACACTGTAGTCTGTCATTGTAAATGACAATTTCTCAGGAAATCTGGCCTGCATTTTCACTAATATGTATTCATTTATAAGATTTATTGTTTGAGATTACATTTCACATGTAATAACTTCATGTGCTCTAGTTATCTTAAATCAAAGTGCATGATATATTGTTATGCCATTCCACAATCAACAAATGGAGGTTTTTGCAGTGGCACCCTATAGTGATAAGGATAATAAAAGCCATAACTGAAAGGCCATTTTACATGAATGAGAGCTTATCCTTCACACACACACACACACACACACACACACACACACGTATCATATTTCATCTAAGATACAGATGCCATTATGAGTTATGCAGATTATCTCATGTAGACTGTATATGCATGAAACAGGAGGTGATAATTAACATTGATTACCTTTCTAAATTACTAACAACATCTTCTTGGTACTGTTGTATCTGGGTACTGTTTATCTTAGCAAATATGTATACTTACTTTGCTCCACCTGTAACCTGGAATAATCTTTACTTACTGACCACTTTTCCCTTGCCCTCACTGTGGTATTTTGAATAGATGGTCCCCAAAATATTTAGTGTTTTATTAGTTTGTTGTTTGCATCTACAGCCACCTGGCTGGAGATGGTGTCACTGGGTGGATCTTAGGGTACAGCCCTAAGGTGTGGTGGTGAGTTTGAGATTTCAATCTAAAGACATGCAAAGTGTGCCTAGCTGGAGTTCATGAGGTGTGCTGTGCTGTGTGGCTTTTGGCTTGTGGCTTTTCTCTCTGTGTTTGGTCCTGTGAAAACAGGCCAGCTTCTTCTGCCATTATGGAACTTCCCCTGGATATATAAGCTTCAATAAATATCCCTGCCTCCATATCTGTGTCTGGTCTAGAACTTCATCTCAGCAAACCTGAAGCTGTCTAATACAGAATGGTACCGAGGAGCGGGCTGAGATGAACCTAATCATATAGCTTTTCATCTTTTGGAACCTTTGCTTTGGAGGAACAGGCATGGACTTGGTGCTTGCAACTGAAGATGCCTTCTGGAGTGGTAAGCCAAGTTTTATGGACTATTCTGATGAGAGTTTGAGAATGCTATATGCAAACAGTATTGAACTTTGAGGCTTGGCTTATGTGCTTTCTAAGGGGAAGGAAAGACTGCAGAGGACTTTGTTGGAACTGGACTACTGGCATAAGGGAGGGCTCCGTTTTGCTGCCCAGTCCCTGAGAATTTGATCAAGATTATATTTGTAATGGACTGATGTGCTTGGCTAAAGATAATGGACTGAGAGATTTAAGATTTTAAGTTGAAAAACCTCAAGCAAGTTAAAATTAGAGGCACTGAGACTGGTTGTAGGTTAGTGGAGCTGCTATTGTCAACACATTAGCAATCTTAAGGAAGGCCGCCCAACTACTTTACATTAAAACAATGGAGAAGATGCCTGAGGAAAGACTGTTAGAAATGCAAATTCTTTTGGAAAGAGATGACTGGAAAAGGAACCTGCTTTTCAAGGTTAGGGTTTATTTCATCCCTGAGTTAAGAATATGGCTGTGTCCTGCACACCTGGTATTAGTTTTGGAAGCATGAAAAATGCATGGAGTCATCAAAAATTGCACACAGTTCCAGAAGTCACTGCTGAGATGTGGCATGAGGCAGGGTGTGATGCCCTTATATTGGAAGATGGACCGTGGTTTTCATGGAGACCTGAAGACGTTTTGGATGTACCAGGACTGTGTAAAAGTGGTACCATGGAGTTCCCTGTTGGCCTGGGATCAAAGTTTTCCCTGGCTACTCTGCCCAGCTGGAGGGATGAAATTGGAAAACCTGGAGACTGTCAGTCTTGGGTTATATTGAACTTGAACACCTGAAGTTTGATGATTGCTGATGGTGGTTAAGTTTGAATTGTTCTAGTCTCTCCTTGCTATGCCTTATACCAGTTGAAAATGTTTATTCTATGCCTTTACATGTTGAAAGTATTTAACGTGTTTGTTTTTACAGGACTCACTATGTTTTTTTTTTTTTTTTTTTTTTTTGAGGTAGGGTCTCACTCTATCCCAGGCTGACCTGGGACTATGGAGTCTCAGGGTGGCCTCAAACTCTTGACAATCCTACTACCTCTGCCTCTGAAGTGCTGGGATTAAAGGCATGCACCACCATGCCGGCTTACAGGACTCACTATCATAAGTTGGTCAAGACTATGGGGAACTTTGAAACTAGACTGAATACAATTTACAATGTGTGATAGTTATAAATCTACTGGGGGCCAGGGGCAGAATGTGATAGTTTGAATAGATGGCCCCCAATATATTTAGTGTTTTATTAGTTTGTTGTTTGCATCTGCAGCCACCTGGTTGGAGGTGGTGTCACTGGGTAGATCTTAGGGTCCAGCCCTAAGGTGTGGTGGTGGGTTTGAGATTTCAATCTAAATATATGCAAAATGTGCTTAGGGGGAGTTCATGAGGTGTGCTGTGCTATGTGGCTTTTGGCTTGTGTCTTTTCTCTCTGCATTTCGTCCTGTGAAAGCTGGCCAGCTTCTTCTGCCATTTTGGAACTTCCCCTGGATCTATAAGCTTCAATAAATATCCCTTCCTCCATATCTGTGCCTGGTCTAGAAGTTCATCTCAGCGAAACTGAAGCTGTCTGCTACAATAACCCTTACATTTTTTAACAAATACAGTCTCTCTCTCTCTCTTCCTCTCACTCTCTTCCCTCTCTCCATCTCTGTCCCTCTTTATATATTAGCATCAGGAACATAAAACACTACCACTATAGGTTTCAATAAATGTATTCCCACAATTGCCTATTTATGATAGATGTATTTTAGTTTTAATTTACATGTTCCTTTGTTTATGGTTGTTGACACTTTTACTTCTATGAAACTAATCTGTTAATAAAATGGTAATTGAATTGTTTTTGTAGCCATTGTAGTTAGCTTCACTTTACTAATATGAACCTCCAAAGTTTGTAAGAGGAAGGGAGTTTATTTGAAACTTACAGATCCAGGGGAATTTCCATAATGGCAGAAGAATTTGGTCCCCCTTTCATAGATCCACACAGACAGAAATACCATCACTAACACCATAAGCAAGCACACCTCAGGAATCCAGGCAAAACTCCAGCACTGTGCATTCCTTAGGCTGGAAATCAGATTTTTTTTTTTTTTTTTTTTTTGATGTAGGGCCTAGATTTAGCCCAGGCTGATCTGGAATTCACTATATAATCTCAAACTCAAGGCCATTCACCTACCTATGCCTTCCACATGCTGGGATTAAAGGCACATGCCACCATGCCTGACTGAAAATCAGATCTGATACCAAACACACCTTAGGGCTGGACCCTCAGATCAGCCCACAATGATACTTCCTCTGGCAAGGAGGCTAGAGATCTAATTACAAGCTTTAATAAAGTCTTGAATCTATTTGGGGACATCCATTCAAACTACCACAGTAGCCACTTACACTTAACATCACTTTCTAATTCAACATTAGCTTGATTACATATTTTCCTAAAGATATATCCAATTTTATTATATTCTAGCTACATAATAGGTATAATTCCTTGTTAAGGAAAATAGAGCACTATGTTTGCAGTAGGAAACTAGTTAAAGTAATGTTTGCTACTGGGTTATTATCAGGAATATACTGCTCAGATTGGGTTTGACCATTGCATGTACTTTTAAAGTTGCATGACCTAAAATAAAGTCATAAAATAGCTTTTATTTTTCATAGCCAAAAAAGGCGAAAGAAAAATTATGCTTCTCTTCCAGGGGAAACAATATTTAAATACCTGTTTGGTGTTTTGGGTGTAGGATTGGAAATACATATGGGGGGATAGAGAGGTAGAGTGGGTGTCTACTGTTTACTGAAGATGCCACCATATTTTGGAGTAAAAGAAATAATATATTAAAATTCACATTTTTTTTATCAGGCTAAATGAGCTAGTTTAGAAGAAAACAGTAGTGAATTCCATTGAATCAAATGGTGTTTATAAGAACAGGTGACCTAAATGTCAATGGATATATAATATGCTCTGAGATCAGAATAATATTTTCCAATTTTCTATGACAGAATTAATCAGTGTGTGGTGGTTTGATTCAGGTGTCACCCATAAACTTAAGTCTTCTGAATGGCAGGTCCTCAGCTGATGACAATTTGGAAATTAAAGCCTCCTGGAGGCAGTGTATTGTTGGGGGCAAGCTCATGGGTATTATAGCCAGTTTCCTCTTGACAGTGGGTACTACATTCTCCTGTTGCTGTTGTCCACCTGATGTTGGTGAGGAGGTGATGTCCACCCTCTGCTCATGCCATCATTTCCCCTGCTATCATGGAGCTTCCCCTCAAGTCTGTAAGCCAAAATAAGCCCCTTTTTCCCACAAGCTGCTCTTGGTTGGGGAATTTCTGCCAACAATGCAAACATGATTGCAGCAATAATCTTGGTACTAGAGGAGTGGGATTGCTGCTAGACACCTGACTTTGTGGTTTTGGCCTTTTGGAATTAATTTTCTTTTTTGTTTGTTTATTTTATTTTTATTTATTTGAGAGTGGCAGACAGAGAGAGAGAGAAAGAGGCAGACACAGAGAGAGAATGGGCACACCAGCACCTCCAGCCACTGCAAAAGAACTCCAGATGCTTGTGCCGCCTTGTGCATCTGGCTTATGTGAGTACTGAGGAATCGAGCCTTGAACTGGGGTCCTCAGCCGTCACAGGCAAGGGCTTAACCGCTAAGCCATCTCTCCAGCCCTGGAGTTAATTTTCAAGAGGAATGTGGAGGATTTGAAACCTTGGCTTAAGATATGCTTTGCCGTGCTGTAAGTGTAGCTTGATGGACTATTCTGGTCAGAGTTGAAAGACCTGAATGCAGTAATAACTATGGATTGTGAAGTTTGGCTTGTGAGGGTGAGAAAGAGCTTTGCCTGCCTGGACTGGGCTAGAAGCAGTTTATGTGAGAGGCTTGCTGTTATGCCTGTGTCCTGAGAATTTGTGAAGGGTTGCATTGTGTATAAATGGACTGGTGTGAGGAAAGAGATATGTCACAGAAAAAAGGAAATCTTTGGGTGAAACTGCTGCCCATCCATCTGCATTTGAGAGATTACAACCATTGAGATTGGGCCAGCTGACCTGCATTGGAAAAACAGGAAGAATGCAATCTTTTGGAGATGCCTGAAAGCTGAAGGAATTATGGAGAATAAGTAATGCAGGAGAGAGAGCATCATTGAATTTGCAACACGGTCTTCTGTTTTGAAAACAGCCTTGGGCAGTGTGAAGCAGGTTTGCTGGATGACTATATGGAGACACGATGGAGCCATGAGGATGGACAATGGGTTGCAGTGGAGACCTGCTGGAAATGTGGGAACAATGAGATGGCTGCTAAGGAATTCTGCTGGCCCCAAATGAAGTTTTCCAGGACTGTGAATATCCTAGCTGGAGGAGCAGAATTGGAACTCCAGAGACTTGTTGCCGGTTAGAATTGTTGGACTTGGAGACTTGTTGCTGGCTAGAGTTGTTGAACTTGGAGCTTCAGAGTGTGATGTTTGCCCTGTAAATATGGTATTGGTTGAATATTTATTTGCTATGCCCAATGCAATCTTTTGCAGAGTGTGTGTTTATTCTCTGTCATTATTGTTTTGAGGACTTTTTATGGTATTGTGGCTTTATTAAAAGATCTTGGACTATGGGAATGTTTGAACATTGTTAAGATTGATAAAAGCTATGAGGACTGTTAAAGTTGGACTGAATGAATTGTATTTTACATCATGCACGGTTATCAGTTCATGGGGGCAAGGGGCAGAATGTAGTGGTTTGATTCAGGTAACCCACATAAACTTAGGTGTTCTGAATGCTAGGTCCCCAGGTGTCAGAGATATGGGAAAAAATCCTTGGAGGCAGTCTATTTTGTGGGGTGAACTTCTAGGTAGTACAGCCAGTTTCCCCTTGCCAGTGTTTGCCACACTCTCCTATTGATGTTGTCATGAGGAAGTGATGTCCACCCTCTGCTCATGCCATTGTTTTCCCCTGTCATCATGGAGTTTCCCCTTGAGTCTGTAAGCCAAAATAAAGTTTGTTTTTTTTTTTTTGTTTTTGCTTTTTGGTTTTGTGAGGTAGGGTCTCACTCTGGTCCAGGCTGACCTGGAATTCACTATGTAGGCTCAGGGTGGCCTCAAATGCTCGGCAATCCTCCTACCTCTGCCTCCCAAGTGCTGGGATTAAGGTGTGCACCACCATGCCCAGCTCAAAATAAAGTTTTTTCCCACAAGGTTTTCTTGGTTGGGTGATTTCTGCCATCAATGTGAACCTGACTGAAACACAGTAGAATAGAAAGAACATGACCAGTATTTGAATTAGTGTTTTATAGTGGCACACGATATAGGACAAGTTACTTATCTATATAATCATGGTTTTGACTTCTAAAATGGGAATATTTTTAATACAAAAAGCATTTGTTTAACACAGAGATTATGTGCTGTATGGATTATAACATGGTTATGATTTAGCTGAATCTCAGAATCAAGACATTTAAGAATGAACAGATTTTTTTTTCAATTTTTCCTCAATATTCTCAGATTAAATAAGTAGAAAGAGGTCTGGAAAAAATGTTTAGTGGTTAAAGGCACTTGTCTGTGAAGCCAAAGAACGCATGTTCAAATCTCCAGGTCCCACTTTGCCAAATGGACAGTGACACAAACAGGCAATGTCACACATGTGCCCAAGGGTGTGCACATATCTGGAGTTCATTAGCAGTGGCTGAATGCCCTGGAACACCCATTCTCCTTCCCTCTCTCTCTTTTTCTCTCTGCCTCTCCTCTCAAAATAAATAATAAAAATTAAAAAAAAATAAGTAGCAAGAAAATGTCAATGCTTTAAAAAATTCCCCCAAATATTCTTGTTTTGGCTCTGAATCCATCTTGCATGAGCCTTCAGGATCCAAGCAAAATATGATGAAAATTGGACTTTGCTAACTTTGTTAACTTCATTACTCTTTCTGGACTTTCTGGTAGACAAATTCAATTTTTATTATGTTTTTTACAATAAGCTTAGATTCTGACAGTTTGTAATGAGTGAATTCCCGAGGAACTAAATATCAGTTCAAAATCCTAGGGATTGGTAAGAAGTCAAATTCATGTTTAAGAAAAACAGGCTTTTGAGTAGAAATGATTCAGAAGATTGGGAAAGAAAGTAAGCAATGCAAGTGTGAATTTAATGGCCCATATTCTCTATCAAATTTAATCAACTTTGGTGCTAGAGAGAAGGATAGTGTTTAAGGCACTTGTTTGCAAAGCCAAATGACCAAAATTAGATTCCACAGGACCCACATAAGCCAGATGCGCAAGGTAGCACATGCATCTAGTGTTTGTTGGCAGTGGTTGGAGGCCCTGGCATGCCATTCTTCCTCTCTTTGCCTCTTTCCCTCTCAAATAAATAAATAAATAAATAAAATAACTCTTTTACACTCTCCTGACAGGACAACATTTATGTAAATGACCCTCTCCATGTAGAAGAAGATTAAATTAAAAATGTTCAGCAATTGTTGATAATTATGACATAATTGGAAATAACATCAAAAAAAGATTGTTGCAAGTTTGAGGCCAGCCTAGACTACATAGTGAGTTCCAGATCACCTTGAGCTAGAATGAGGCCCTCTCTTGAATAATAAAAGAAGACAGGAAAACAAAACAATCCCTCACAGAGAAGAAAAAGAATGGCTGGAAGGATGGCTTAGAGGTTAAGGCCTGCAAAGCCAAAGGACCAAGACTCAATTTCCCAGGACCCAAATAAGCCAGATGCATGACCTGGAACAGGTATCTGGAGTTCATTTTTAGTGGCTGAAGGTCCTGGCATGCCTATTCCCTCTCTATCTTCTTCTTTCTCTCACTCTCAAAAAATTTCAAAAAAAGGCAAACAACACCATAAATAAAAAGCACGAAGTTGTATCTTTAATACTGTACATCAAAAATGATTCTATTCTAGACTAAATTTCACATTCTACTAAAAAAAAGATTTAATCCTCATTTAATACCCAAGAAGTAAGTACTATCCTTAGTTCCATTTTGCAGATGTCTATACTGATTAAAGAAGTAAAATAATTTTCCCAAGAACACACAGCTAAGACACAGAGCTGGATTTTAGTCTCTGAAAATGCAAGCATTTTACCTCTATTCCTGTGATCTGAAATTCTATGAATAATGATTTTTCGTGCAGCTAAAAAAAATCAAGTTTCATAAATTGAGATTTGATGAACTATAAAAATATGCTGTATATATGAAGTAAGGGATATGTACATAAATTTTATTTAGTCATTCTCCAGTGTACATGTATATCAAAATATCATGTTATAATATTATAATCCACACATGTATAATATTTTAATTTGCAAATTTAAAATAAAATTAATAAAACAAACTTAAAGGCCAGCTTAAATTAGAATATTGTGCCCCTCCCAAAGAAAACATTGAAATTTGGCTTGGTCATACACACCTGTAATAAAAGCACTTGGGAAGTGGAGGCACAAGAATTCAGTGCTCAAGGCCAGGGTTGACGATATAGTGAGTATGTTAAATATGTGTCCTACATAGATGAAGGTGTTTTATTAAGCTTGTAACTGAATTTCCAGCCACTTGGCTGGAAGACAGACATGTCACTGGGGCCATATCTGAATTCTAGCCTAAAGGTATCCAGAGAGGATTTGAGCTCTGGCTGTGCTTGCATTGGGGGCTGACTACATGGTGATGTCTCTCTGCTTGGATTTATAAATGGGGACCAGCTGCTTCCACCATTTCATGGAACTTCCTCTGGACATGTCTCCCATGAACTCTGTCTGGTTTGGATGTTCATCTCAGCAATGTGGAGCTAACTACAAGAGAAAGTGTGAAGCTAGGCTGCTTTAGATGAGATACCACCTTCAAAAATGTAAAGACAAGGGAATTAAAAAATCAGTACATACACACACACACACACAAACACATATGGAGTGATTAAATGACATATTTTTACATTCTAGGTTTTATTGCATTTCTGAAGCTTAGAGTTCTAATGTTATAAAGAAGTCTCTCTAAATCAAAAACATGAGAAATATACATTCAGTATGCAGAAGAATATGCTCCTTATAACAATAAAATTCTATGTAATAAAACACTTTAACCATCCCATCTTACAACAAGAATTGCTTTTCTAAATTAAACTTTTAGTCCCCACAGGTAGAAATGTTAATCTGCATGCATAACAGCAGAGTGTTACATAACAAACTCATCATTACAAATGATCTAAAGACATAATTGGTGACTAAATAAGTTTAAACATCTCATTATGGTAGGCAGCAGACGCCTAAATTTGATGTCTTTGCAAGATTTACATGATCATCCTAGTTGACAATTACATATCATATATGATAGAGTCTAAAAACAAATTCCCACTTTAGATTATTTGTGTATGTCTTCTTTAAAAACTGTAAAAAGACCTGTTTAACAGAACAAATGTAGCAGAGATTTGAGAGGAAAATGAGAGATAACAGATAAAATATTGATCTGCCAAATGATTTTCTCAAAAGTAGCCCAAGGATGGCTGGGTTCCTATGTAATAACCTTGGAACAAAGCTCTTGTAAAAATGTGAGAACACTTAAAAAATAGAATACGCTGTCCTTATTGTGGAATTGAAAGAAGCCATGCTTTCATTTCATACACCAGTAGTGACAAAAAAAAATATCCTACAACTCAAGCACCCTAGAAACCCTTTTGCTTTAAAATTTTAATGACACATGTGAGAAATCAGGTAGAAATAGTTATGGTAGAACAGGTGATGAGAAACAAAATGTGATATGGGACTCCACAAGTTTTGGCCATGACATTGGATGTTGAAACAGTGCTAAGAATGAGGATGAGACTGAAGTGGAATTGAAGATGAAGGAAGAAGAGTAATATCCATTTTACTTTAGCTATTCAATTAGTACATTAGATTCCTATAAATTATAGTTTTAAATTAAAACTTAAAAGACATTAAGAATCAGATCTACCTTCTCAGGTAAGAATCATAAGAGGTGACTTTAGGTTTGTCTGGATATATAATTTTTCCTTTTGAAAATTATCTTCCTGGGAGCTGGGGTGATAACTCAGTTGTTAAAAGTACTTGTGCAGGTCTGAGGACCAGAGTTTTGTCTCCTAAGAACCCACATAAAGCCAGATACAAGTATTGCACATATCTGTAATCCCAAACACAACTACAGCAAGGGAAGACAGAATCAGGAAAATCCCAAATTTCATGAGCTAGTCTGCCGTCCACAGCATCAAACAAGAGAGACTCTGTCTAAAAACAACCTGGAAGGAGAGGAACAACAATCCAAGGTTGTCCTCTGACTTCCACACATGAACTGTGGTATGTGTGTGCCCATACGTGCACACATAAGTGCACACACACACACATATACATACACACACACTAATCTGTCATCCCATTTAATACTTCTCTATTTACACACACACACACACACACACACACACACTGCTATAAAAGTATCCTTCTGTGTGGATATTTCACTCTCACATATGAATAGGAATTTTCCCTCTAGAGGCAAAGTACTAACCTACTATATTATCCAGTGTTGCATCACAATAGTCAATACCTGAGATAATTAGATTTAAAAGGCTATTTTGGCTTAGAGTATTTGAGTTTCAATCCACAATCAGTTGCCTCCATTGCTTTGGCGCTACACATGGCAGTGAGCATGCAGTGCAAAACAAAACTGCTCAACATATGGATAGGAAGCAAATCCAGAAAGACCAGAGAAAAACATCTTTTTTGTTTGTTTGTTTCCTTTTTTTTTTTTTTTTTTTTTTTTTTTTGAGGTAGGGTCTCACTCTGGCCGAGGCTGACCTGGAATTAACTTTGTGGTCTCAGGGTGGCCTTGAACTCATGGCTATCCTCCTGCTTCTGCCTCCCAAGTGCTGGGATTAAAGGCATGCGCCACCACTCCTGGCTGTTTTTGGTTTTTCAAAGTAGGGTCTCACTGTAGCCCAGGCTGACCTGGAATTCACTATGTAGTCTCAGGGTGGCCTCAGACTCATGGCGATCTCCCTACCTCTGCCTCCCAAGTGCTGGGATGAGAGATGGCTTAGCAGTTACGGAGTTTGCCTGCAAAGCCAAAGGACCCTGGTTCAACTCTCCAGGTCCCATGTAAGCCAGATGCACAAGGAGGCACACACATCTGGAGTTGGTTTGCAGTGGCTGGAGGCCCTGGTGTGCCCATTATCTCTCTCTCTCTGTCTCTGTCTCTCTCTCTCTCTTTTGCCTCTTTTTCTCTCAAATAAATCAATAAATACAATATATTTTAAAATAAATAAATAAGACATGAAATTAAAAACATAAAACTATCTAGTTCTAAAGTCTCCTTCAACATCAAGGCAAACTTAGCTCTGAACCCTTGTAAAAATTTATTTAAAAGTTTCATAAGTTAAATATGTCTAAGACATGATAGGGCTCAGGCTAATCATTCTCATTACAAAAGGAAAAAAATAAAGACAGATGAAATAAAAACAAAATTGAAATACAAAATGGAAAACATTAATTAGCATAGCATTTGGGGCTCCCTGCACCCGATGTGAGCCTCTAAGTGTCAGTCTTGCTCCTAAAGCTTTTCAGGTGTTAGTTCACAAGGCCACCTCATATAGGGGCTCTTTAACTACCTACAACTTCCTCACAAATTTCTAGTATCTCCTACTTTCTTGCATCTCCTTGTCAGGCTTAGCTTCACTCTCACAGTATCATGAACCACCTTGTCTGAAGCTGCTTTCTGCAACTCTGACCCTGTCAAACATTTCCTTGCCTCCCCATAACTCTTATATTCTGTATGTCAACCAAAGTGGAAACATGTTGACACTGCTAAGGTGAGCTCTTGGCAGAAACTGTACCTAGATCACTTGAACAATGAAGTCAGGAGATTCTGAGTGCCTTACTGTCTGAGGCAGTTGTGAGAAAGCCGACTTCAGATTTGATACAAATTTGTTTATCTACATCTCTGAGCCTGTCATGGCAGTGCTCATGCCTATTCTCACGAAGACCCCGGAATGGACACATTTTTTACTGTTGTGTTTCAAGACAGGCTTTCATTCAATTTTCAATATTGTCTTCATTTCCATCTGAAACATCAGTATAGCTTTTCCTATATAGCCTACACTCCTATCAAGCATCCTAGTCTTCTGAATTCCAAATGTTTACAAGTACCTTCTGCAAACCAATTTCAAAAGCCTTTTGCTATCAACTCAGTTACAGCAAAAATTTTTCCACTTGTCTGAGTAAGTAAATTTCTATGCACCTCTCAAGCCAATAGACAACCAAAATTAAAGATCATTACCATAGACCCTAAAATATAAAGATATTATGATTGTAAGTACATATTGCCTCACATCTAAGAAAAGATTGCTATCTAAATATATATATATATCAGAAATAATGTATGTAAATATATTTTCAATTCTGCCCTTTAAATAAAGCATTCTGAAGTTGAATATGACTATGATCATGTATAAAGTACCACCGCTGAGTACATCATCAATAAATAGATACTTCACAAATAGAAAGCAAAAATTATAAATTAAGAAATTCTTACTAAGCCAGATATCCAGAGACACAGAGGCTCTCAAAACCTCATCATTGAAGTAGAACTAAAATGACCCCAACATGGCTCAGAGAAATTCATGGAAGAGGGGGCGGAAAGAATATTAGAGCCACAAGTTGGGGCATTATGCACAGAGACTTGGCCTATCCCCCATAACTCTTGACTACCCCCACAATGCATGACCCACATTCCCCATTGATGAGGGTCCCTTTGGAAGAGGGAGGAGAGGGAGGAGGATAATGGAATCACCATTATGAATGTAAAATTAGAATAATATAAATAAAAAATAAATTATAAAAAAAGAAATTCTTGGGCTGGGCATGGTGGCACTCACCTTTAATCCCAGCATTTAGGAGGCAGAGGTAGGACAATCGCTGTGAGTACAAGGCCAGCCTGAGACTACATAGTGATTTCCAGGTCACTCAACTCAATTGTCACAACTAAGGTGTGAAAACATCATCAAACTAATACTGTTTGGAAGACTGGCAATTAGTAAGCACCCCTGAAACATGCATTAGGCTATAAAAACCATCATATTCCTTGAACTGAAAATATCCTTCAAGGGAAGTCACTATGGAAGTAAACATAAAGAAGAAATAAAAAGGACTGAGGGACTGTGAGATGCTCAGAGGTTAAAGGAGCTTGCTTGCAAAGCTTGTTGGCCTGGATTCAATGCTCTAGTTCCCATTCAAAGCTAGATACACAAAGTGGTACATGTGTCTGGAGTCCATTTGTAGTGAAAAGATTCGCTGACATACCACTTCCCTCTCATTCTCACAAATAAATAAATAAAATATATTTAAAAGAAGAATCAAGAAGAACATATAAAAACCAAAGGTTACTTGTTTGTGAGGAGACCTAGATAGAAAAAAAAAAAAACTAATATATAACTATAAAAAATTAGCATACTTCTGTGTATAGATGATATGGCAGTTTAACAAAGTATCAAAGCACCATGGGTGGTGGAATACAGCAACATAATGAAATAAACTCATACAAGTACTAAAGAGATCATGGCAGTATATGACATTAATATGGACTAATTTTTTGTTTGTTTTTAGAGGGAGGGTCTCACTCTATCCCATGCTGACCTGGAATTCACTCTGTATTCTCAGGGTGGCCTTGAACTCACTGTGATCCTTCTACCTCTGCCTCCCAAGTGCTGGGATTAAAGGTGTGGACCACCACGCCTGGCTTTGGATTAAATTTTTAAACAGCAAAATGATTACAATTTAATTCAAAATATACATCTATACAAGATTATATCTTTATAGAGTGATTTTTAAGAAGAAAAAAAAAACTAGGGGAAATGTATTGTGAACATAACTTTACAAGGCCAGGAAATAGTCTATTAACATCATATTTACTAGCAATGTAGTTTTCATCATATGGTATACTGTACGTTATCTCTTATTCTTAGCCTTATAATTATTGCATCATATTGTATTATAAACAATAGTATGTGAACAACAATTAAACTGTAATGGAGAATTTCTTAAATTTCCACTTAGAATAAATTCATAGGCATGGAATAGCTACATCAATGCCCACAGATATTTTTAAGACATTTTGAACACATTGCTGAACTGTATTCCAGAAAGGTTCACGTTCTAACCAGCATTGAATATTTTTATACTTGTCATGCTTGTTTAACTTGACCAGCAGATCACCAATTTTAATTTACATTTCTTGGTCAGAATGGAAAGACAAACTAGGCGTGGACTCTGCTTGTGAGGAGCTTGACCAGATCATTTGGAGGCATATTAGTAAATGCTAAGATAAACTAATAATTTCAATATCATTTATACCTTCTATTTGATATGCTTGCTCTCCTTACTTCTATATTTAAAAGGGTCACAAGTATTCTGTTAGAAAGACCCACCCCAATCTGACTGTGAAATGTTAATTCTGTTTGCTAAAGAATTCCAAGAGATGTGCAAATCCTGAACATGACCCCATTAACATTTCAACTTGACTTTGTCTAACTGATTTTTTTTAAGTTCTCTGGTTGTAGTTTGCCTGATGCATAGTGATTAAACTCTGTGAAGGGTGGTTTGTGAGGGGACTGTGAATACCAGCTAATGAAGAAATGCCAGATAGTGAGGCTAAGGTGTAGTCAGACAGTCAGCATCCTGGACTTGCCTAGGGAGCCAGCAATGGTCAGCCACAGAGGCAATTGCTACAGCTGAGAAACATCTCACACTTTGAGCTGTTGGTTACTAGCTGCCTCTTATTAAGGAACAGAGCATCTTTTCTTGATTCAGTGGCCCATTTCATTCTTATATCTCTGTGCTGTGGCAATTTCCACTAGTATTATACATGAAAAAACAGATGCTCAGAGAGGCTATTTGACTTCTGATGAATAGAAGATGGGTTTTAAAATCAGGAGTTTCAACTGTGTTTGTCAGATTAGAAAAATTTTTTTTTTCCAGAATATGTGTTAGTAGTACCATAGCAAACCTGGGTAAATGTATCTTTGTTGAAACTGCAGCCATAGCAACTTATTTTAGCTTTCCTTTTCCCTGGATATAGAAATCTGCTTTTAAATGTGACTTTTAATGGCTTTTAAGATAACTCCCTAATTTTAATAAAACTTTAACTTCCTCTGAGTTGCAAAGCATTTTGTTTTTGTTGAAACCATGAAGTTTAAAGGGAAATGATGAGATCTGAGTTAATCAGAGTGGGTGTAGCTTGTTAACTCCACATTTGCTCATGTGTAGTTCTACATTTCTGCTTCATACGGTGCAGCCATGTCTATGGCACTGAGCTGAAATGACAGTGTGCAACATGTACTCTGATATAGGTTGCCTAGCAATAATTCATTAGAGAAAATAAAACTTCACTATTCCCTTTGAAAAGCATTCAAATTCCCAGAAGAGAATAAATAGAATAAAAAGTATACTGAGGTGGTCAGCTTCACCCTATTAATCCTCACAGAAAGATGATGATTCAAGTATTTCCTTCTTATAAATGCATCAATTGCTGCATTATGGATGATGGAACAAGAAAAGGGTGATCTCACAGATGTGAAATCTTCAAACCCCTCAATACTATTTTCTATAGTCCTCAGGCTAGGATACACTGTGATCTCATCTGTGACAGTATCACTAAAACATATTGATACTGGCCCCACCCTGAGAAATTCTGTAAGCAGGCAACTCAGGAGAAAGTAACTCAAGTCAGGACTGACAGTCGGTTGCAATGAAACACATGAAGTCTTATGTAATTTTTGGATATGAGTGGATAGTACCTAAAAACAGTCTGTAAGGCCATGGAGGCTCATTTGCTCTGTGGAAAGATCAGAGATAGCTGCTGGATGTTCCTTGAAAAACATCCCCCATCAGATTTTGAAAGAGAGCAGCAGTGTGGCCTGGAAATATTGTTCCTTCATGGTAGCTTCTTTAATAACAGTGTTTAGTTTTAAAGAAGTGATATTTTCTTTTCTAAAAGAAATTTCTCTTTGACATTGTGAGTTAATTTTGTATTTATTAATTAAATCAGAACATCTAGTGATTTATTAAAGTTATGTATTTTGTCACTCATTGTCTAAACATTGTGTTTTCTCATGGAGTCAATCCAAACTTTTGTCATGAACCTGAAACAATCAGTTCACCTTTTCCTGCGTCTTGCATAATGAGCCATCAGTTTTGGTGTTTTGAGCTTTATTTTACATCAGCACTGCCAACACTCTTATTGCTCATTTTGTTTTCTTTTTACTTTGATTATTGGGGTTCCTGGATATGGACCATTTTTAAAATGAGTTTTGAGGTAAATCCAGGAAACTTAATAGGTAATCAGATTACTAAAGTAAAAGATGCCCTGTCCTGATGATTTTTGTTCCATCCTCATGGCCAATGTGTACATTTCTACACTTGAAAGTAAAAGTTTGCCATTCATTACATTCATTGCAGATTCAAGTTAAACAAGCCAAATAAAAACATTTGACTAAATGATCATTGTACTGCTTTGAATATAATCCTAATGCAGGATTTAAGTGAAAATTTCAGTGTCTTAGAAATGAATTTTTTGGTCTCAGAGCATCTGGCCCATTCTTCCTGTTGTTCAGGCACCCTTGGACCAGACATTGAACATTATACCATATGAATAGAGACTTAAAATTGTGTTTTTCCTGCATTAATTTTCCTATGGTTTCACCTGAAATCTTTATATACTTTAGCAACATTTTCATCCTTAAAATGTATTATATTACAGGATAGCTGATCAACTGTAGTGTTCTTCATTAGAGGTGATTTTTTTAAAGTGGGTATAAATAGGAGAGCCAGCACAAATGAAGGTGGTTCTAAAATTTGCATGGCAATGAATGTTAATGGTAGGAATTCATCAGAAAACCACTATGGAGGAGGCCTGGGGACAAAACAAGAATTACTGAATGTGATGGTTAAGTTGTGTGTAAACTTGATTTGTTTAGGAATCCACAGACATTACCCATAAGTGCATCTCTGAGATGGCTTCCAGGGAGGATTAACTAAAGGAGGAATCCTTCCCCCAGGGTGAGCCCTTCCTCCAGAATGGATGGCCTCTTGGGAGGGGGCTTTATCTAAGGAAGCTAGGGAATGAAAGATTCCCCTTCTCCCACCTGGCTGCTTGCTGATTGCTGCCTTCCAGTGTGGACTGAAGACCCATGTGGACTGAAGAGCAGCATCTCTATAGGACGCCTCCAGGCCTTCAGTGCCATATGTGGACTGCTGAGACATTCAGCCTAGTGGACTGAGCAGCTACCAGGTTCTTGACTCTCAGGCCTGCAAACTGCTATTGTTGGACTGTCTTAAGCTAATCCAATAAATTCCCTTTTAATACAATTCATTTTATTGGTTCTGTTCCTCTAGAGAACCCAGGCTAATATAGATTGTGGTACCTCAAGTGGTTCTAGAGAAACACAATTGTAAGAATGGATTTCTCTAATGTTCTTGGAGCTCTCTGGAGTTGGCTCTCCAACCTCAGTGTCATTAAAGGCTCTACTGGTAATAAGGAGAGCACTTTTACTGGTAATAAGGAGAGCACCTTTACGGGTAATAAGGAGGGCACTAAAAATCCATGGTGTGAACTATTTAAATGACACTCTAGATAAATGTGTTGGGTGATCCTGAGTCCCATCTTGTGAAGAGCAAGGAATTTAGAACTTTTGAATATGTGTGGAAAAATAAGAAGAATGATGATGCTGGTTGGTTGCTTCTAGCTTCTCTGGATAAACTATTAAGGGAACAGCAGAATCTCAGAAAGGAAATTGCCAAGCTTAAGACCCACATATATGATCTCAAGGTTCCTAAGGGTGCCCTAGAGAAGAGTCTATTCTCCAGCCAGAACAGGGCTCAAATTGCAGAAAACCAAATCCAAGGTCTCATTGTAATTTTGGCTAATTTACAACTTAAATGCAAATCCCAGCTTCACAGGCTATCAGCAGTCAAAGTGAAGGCACTGATCAGAAGTGTGGGATCCTACCACCTGGGATGAGGATGTGTGAGAAGACCCTGAATTTGGGGACATTGAACTCTCAGATTCTGAAGAAGTTATTTTGCATGAGAATGTGACCTCCTCTCCCTTAGCAGCAGTTGCATTTCCACCCTCTTTCTTACCCTGGATTATTGTCCTCACCAGCCTTGACTGGATGAATTAATCATTCTTTGAGGAACCAGAATGACCCTCCCTGCAGGAGATGCTGATGCTCCTCAGTGCCCACCCATCTTCACATCTAGGCCTATAACCAGACATAAGGCTAAGCATGCCTCTAAAGGTGAGGCAGAAAGCATGACTCAAGAGGAGGTGAGGTACACCCCTAAAGAACTTCAAGAGTTTTCTAACTTGTACAGGCAGAAGCATGGGGGATATGTGTGAGAATGGTTTTTAAGGGTGTTGGATGATGGAAGAAGGAATATAAGGTTATATCAGGCTGAATTTATTGAAATGGGCCCATTGAGGAGAGATTTTAGATTTAACACTGCAGCTCATGTAGTTGGAGGAGGTGCCAAGAGTTTATTTGATGGATTGACTGAAGTATGGATCCAAAGATGGCCTACTGTGAATGAGCTCGAACTTCCTGACATCCTTTAGCTTAATGTTGATGAAGGGATTAAAAAGCTCAGAAAATTTGGAATGCTGGAGTGGATTTACCATGTAAACTCATCTTTACCCCCACAATGGGAGCATCCAGAAGATGTGCCCTTCACTAAGACTATAAGAAACAGATTTGTGAGGGGAGCCCCAGCATACTTAAAGTACTCAATCATTGGTCTTTTATGTAAAGAAGACATCACAGTGGGAGCCACAGTTGCTGCATTAGGTGACTTAGATCCAATGGGTCTAACTGGATCTCAGGGTAACAAAGGCCAAGTGGCAGCACTGAATCACCAAAGTCAAGGTGACCATGTTTACCATAATGTAAATAGTAGGCAAAACAATGCTTATAATGGCATGACTCATGTAGATCTTTGGTACTGGCTGACTAATCATGGTGTTCCCAGAAGTGAAATAGATAAGAAGCCAATATAGTTCCTGCTTGATCTGTATAAGCAGAAAAGTTCCAGAGTAAAGGAACAAAAGGCCACTTTGAATTATAGCAACAAAGAATCAAGGCCTCTTAACCAGTTTCCAGATTTGAGCCAGTTTATAGATCCTGAGCCCCTTGATTGAAGGGGTGGCCAGGTCCCCTTGAGGAAGGACCCTTCCATAATCCCCAAAAGTTTCAATATTAAGCTTAGTCCTATCCTTCCTCAGAGGGACCTATGGCCTTTTCCTAGGGTAACTGTACACTGGGAAAAAGGAAATAATCAAACCTTTCCGTGCTGACTGGACACTGGCTCTGCATTGACATTGATCCCAAGAGAGCCCAAACAGCATCATGGCCCTCCAGTTAAAGTAGGCCTTATGGAGGTCAGGTGAACAATGGAATTTTGGCAAATCTTAGACTGGCAGTGGGTCCAGTGGGTCCCCAGACTCATCCTGTGGTTATTTCCCCAGTCCCAGAATACATAATTGGGATAGATAGGAGTTGGAAGAACCCCCCCCCACATTGGTTCCCTGAAATGTGGGGTGAGGGCTATTATTGTTGGAAAGGCCAAATGGAAGCCATTGGAGCTCCCTCCATCAGGGAAAATAGTGAACCAAAAACAGTATCACATCCCTGGAGGGACTGCAGAAATTAATGTCATTGTAAAGGACTTGAAGGATGCAGGGGTGGTGGTTCCCACCACATCTCCAGTTAACACTCCTGTTTGGCCTGTTCAGAAGACATATGGATCCTGGAGAATAACAGTGGATCATCGAAAACTTAATCAGGTGGTGACTTCAATTGCAGCTGCTGTACCAGATGTGGTTTCTTTACTTTAGCAGATTAACACATCTCCTGGTACCTGGTATACAGCTATTGATCTTGAAAATGTTTTTTTCTCCATACCAGTCCATAAGGACCACCAGGAGCAATTTTCCTTCATCTGGCAAGGTCAACAGTATACCTTTATTGTTTTTTTGTCTTGTTTTGTTTTTTATTAATTAATTAATTTATTTATTAATTAATATATTCTGAAACATTTTTTATTGACAACTTCTTTAAATATAGACAATATCCCATAGAACTTCCCTCTCTTCCCCCATGTGCCCCTTTGAAACTTCACTCTCCTTCATATTCCCTCTCCCTCTCAATCAGTCTCTCTTTTCAGTTTGATATCATGATCTTTTCCTCCTATTATGATGGTCTTGTGTAGGTAGTGTCAGGCACTGTAAGGTCATGGATATTCAGGCCATTTTGTGTCTGGAGGAGAACGTTATAAGGAGTCCTACTCTTCCTTTGGCTCTTGCATTCTTTCCTCCCCCTCTTCTGCAATGGACCCTGAGCCTTGGAAGGTAGGTTTGAGATGTTTCATTGCTGAGCACTCCTCTGTCCCTTCTTCTCAGCACCATGGTGCCTTCTGAGTTATCCCAAGGTTGCCACCATCTGAAAAGAGAAGCTTCTTTAACCAAAAGTGAGAGTAGCATTAATATATGGGTGTGGACATTAAGAGAAGTGTTTACTGGGCAGTTTGGTGAGCATAGTATATACACTTAGCGAGACACCAGCAGACATTATACCCCTAGGGCTCATGACTACCCCTGTTGTACTTTTTCAGTATCAGGAATGTGTTCCTTTTCATGGAGTGGGCCTCCAGTCCAATTAGAGAGCACTTGGTTTCCCCCATAACAGACATGCCACTATTGCACCCATTGGCTCATTTGGCCTGGCTGGCCAAATTTAAAGCTTGCAGTGTTCACTGTTGAGTGCCTTCACTGGTGTTTTCTCTCTCCCATTGAACTGCATTCAGTGTAGCTTTTTCAAACTTTCTGTCAGCTGGTCCACATGGAGGAGGCTTTCAGCTCAGCTCCAGCAGGTTTTCTCAGTGAACTTGACAGCCAAGTATGTGGAGTCTTTAGCAATAGGGTCTTACCATCTATTCCTGATGGGAAACCAAGGGCCTTGGCAATGGCCTATAATATTTTGGGGGTATCTGTGACCTCCCTGGCCAACAACTCACTGGAAGGTATCCCATCCCTGGTACTGAAAATTTTCTAGTAACAATCTATGGCTTCTGAGTGTTCCATTGTCCAGAAAAGTGGGGTTCCATATGACTTTTTTATATCCTCTTAGATTTTGATTAGCCTTCCCTCCACTGTTCCTTTACTCAATCTCTTCCCCTGACCTCGCTTGGGCCTTTTCACCCCCATTAATCTGTTGTTCTTCTTACATACATACAATACCATCCTATTAATTCCCCCTTCCCTCCCTTTCTAGTCCCTTTATATCCCCTTTCTAGCTTACTGGCTTCTACTACTGAGTTTTATTCCTACTCACATAGAAGTCCAATCATTTGTAGCTAGGATCCACATATGAGAGGGAACATGTGACATTTGGCTTTCTGGGCCTGGGTTACCTCACTAAGTATAATCATTTCCAGACCTTTACTGTTTTACCTAAAGATTATATTAACTCTCCAGCCCTATGTCTTAGCTTAGTTCGTAGGGATCTTGATCACCTTGGGCCTTAGTGGGAACTGAACGCTTGACATTGGGCCATCAAGTTACTTTGCAATCTCTGCTGCCAATATGACCTGGGTGTTATCTGACCCACCAGGCCATAAATTTGGATGTGCACAGCAGCAGTCTATCATCAAGTGGAAGTGGCATATTTGTGATCAGGCTTGAGCAGGCCATGAAGGCACAAGTAAGTTACATGAGGAGGTTGCCCAAATGCCTATGGTTTCTCCTCCTGTTACAATGCCTTCTGTCCCCATGCATACACCTATGGCATCATGGGATGTGCCCTATGACCAACTGACTGAGGAGGAGAGGACTAGGGTATGTTTTACAGATGGTTCAGCATGTTATGCAGGCACCTCTCAGAAGTGGATAGCTATAGCATTATAGCTTCTTTCTAGTACAACTCTGAAGGACTGTGGTGAAGGGAAGTCTTCACAACAGACAGAAGTTTGGGAAGTGCACATGGTTGTGCATTTTGTTTGGCAGGAATAATGGCCAGATGTGAGGTTATAAACTGATTCATGGGCTATGGACAATGGTTTGGCTGGATGGTCTGGGAATTGGAATGAGAACAATTGGAAAATTGGTGAAAAGGACATTTGGGGAAGGTGTATGTGGATAGAGCTCTCTGAATGGGCAAAGGATATAAGATACTTGTGTCACACATTAATGTTCCTTAGAAGGTGACCTCATCAGAGGATGACTTTAACAATAAAGTAGATAAGCTGACCCATTCTATAGATAACAGTCAACCTCTTTCCTCAGCCATTCCTTTCATTGCCCAGTGGGCCCACGAACAAAGTGGCCAAGGTGGCAGAGAAGCAGGTTATGCATGGGCCCAACACATGGAGTTCCACTAACTATGGCTGACCTGGCTACAGCTGTTGTAAAGTGCCGAATCTGCCAGCGTCAGAGACCAAATCTGAGCCCCTGATATGGTAGCATTCCTTTGGGTGACCAGCCAGCAACTTGTTGGCAGGTTGACTACAATGGACCACTTCCACCATGGAAAGGGCAGCGTTTTTTCATTATTGGAATAGACACTTATTCTGGGTATGCATTTGCTTTTCCTGCACATAGTGCTTCTGCCAAAACTACCATCCATGGGCTTACAGAATGCCTTATCCACCGTTATGATATTCCACACAGCATAGTTTCTGACTAAGGAACTCACTTTACAGACAAGGAAGTACAGCAGTGGGCTCATGATCATGGAACTCACTGGTCTTACCTTGTGCCCCACCACCCTGAAGCAGCTGGTTTGATAGAATGGTGGAATAACCTTTTAAAGAAATAGCTACAGCACCAACTAGGTGACAATATCTTGTAGGGCTGGGGGAGTATCCTCCAGGAGGCTGTATATGCTCTGAATCAGTGTCCTATATATGTTACTGTTTCTCCTATAGCGTGGATTCATGGGTCCAGGAATCAAGGGATGGAAATTGGAACAGTTCCACTTAGAATCACCCAAGTGACCCATTAGCCAAATGTTTTCTTCCTGTTCCCACAACCTTATTCTCTGCTGGCCTAGGGTCTTGTTTCCAGAGGGGGAGTGCTTTTTCCAGGAGACATGAAGGACATTCCATTGAACTGGAAGTAAAAACTTCCCCATGGCCACTTTGGACTCCTGATGCCCTTGAGTGCACAGGCTTAGAAAGGAGTTACAGTGTTAGCAGGGGTGATTGATCCAGATTACAAGGGGGAAATTGGACTGCTCCTCCACAATGGAGGTAAGGAAGAGTATGTCTGGAGTGCCGGAGATCCTTTACAGCATCTCTTGAGGCTACCATGCCCTGTTATTAAAGTTAATGGACAACTTCAACAATCCAATCAAGGCAGTGTGATAAATGGCCCAGATCCTTCAGGAATGAAGGTATGAGCCATCCCTCCAAATAAAGACCCAAGACCTGCTGAGGTGCTTGCTGAAGGTGGAGGAAATACAGAATGGGTAGTAGAAGAAGGCAGTTACAAATACCAGCTAAGTCCATGTGACCAGTTTCAAAAAACAAGGGCTGTAATTGCCATGAGTGTTTCCATCCTACCTTGTTAAGAGTGTTTGTACATACTTACACCAATATTAAGATGCTTTTTTTTCCTCTATTTCTCTATCAGGTAATTCAGACTGATTAATATCATATTGCTAGTTAACTGCTATTGAATTTATATTTGACTTATTAGAGACTAAACATTCTTCAAATAACCTTGCTTTGTTTTGGAGGAAAGACTGTGTGTTTCTAGTTGTACCTGGGATAGTTATATCATGTTAGGCGGAACTATGAAGTTGTTACTGTGTTCATTTGGAAATTAAGAATGATGTAAGGAGATATGTTTTAGTGTCAAGTTGACAAGGGGTGCACTTATGAGGGTTAAGTTTTGTGTCAACTTGATCTTTTTAGGAATCCACAGACATTACCCATAAGTGGGTCTCTGAGGTTGCTTCCAGGGAGGATTGACTAAAGGAGGAATACTTCCCCCAGGGTGAGCCTTTCCCCCAGAGTGGGTGGCTGCTCTAAGGGGAGGGGCTTTATCTAAGGAAGCTAGGGAAGGAAAGTATCCCCTCCCCCCACCTGGCTGCTTGCTACTTGCTGTTCCTTGCTTGCTGCTTTCCAGGGTAGATGAAAGACTAGTGAGTCTCCAGGAAGCCTCCAGGCCTTCAGTGCCACATTGGGACTGATTAGCTACTAGGTTCCTTGTCTCAGGCCTGCAACCTGCTATTGTTGGACTGTTATAAGCTAATCCAATAAATTCCCTTTTAATACAATTCATTCCATGGGTTATGTTCCTCTAGAGAACCCTGACTAATACACTGGATAAGGTCAGAAATGGGCAGAGAGGTCTTTGGAGTCATAATAATGATATCATTCAAACTTTCTTTGAATATCTTGAGGGGAGATTTCTATAACTAAAGAAGGATTCTGTGTGGAAGAAATATATAATACATACAAATCAAAATTATAATTATCTAAAAATGAGAGAGACATACAACAACCTTACAATAAAGAAAGAAAAGGATCCCAGTAATAAACTATGTGGCTGTTTTGAGACTATTACAATAGTCAAAATAATTTAGTTATGTGCTAACTGTTCCTAGGGAGAGACAATCACATTTATTCACTCCAGATAGGGACAGATGACAGACAAATATGATTCCATAAAAGTACAATTTGGTAAATTAATGAATTTATTTGTGTTATTTATAGAGCACCAGTGAGGAGTTACTTGGAGGAATGTGGATGACCCCTAAACAGCAGCATTACTGAAAAATTTCACCCCATCATTGATCATGACCTGGTAAATGAGATTCCACACAAAATGAAATACCCATCTGTGGATGGGGAAATGTCTTTACATATGATTTATTTGATAAGGAGTTAATATCCAACATAAGCAAAGATCTCCTACAACTCAGAAATTGATAAACAAATCATATAATTTAAAAATGGGAAAAGAGCTGGGTGGCACACACCTTTAATACCAGCACTCAGGAGGCAGGGGTAGCAGGATCGCTGTGAGTTCGAGGCCACTGTGAGACTACATAGTCAATTCCAGGTCATCCTGGGCTAGAGTGAAACCTTACCTTGAAAAACCAAAAAAAGGGGGGGGTGGGGAGAATGAATAGGCATTAATGATAAGATATAAGCATGGTCAAAAATACATGAAAAGAAGTTCAACACCATTATTCATGAAGGAAATATAGATAAAAATCACAATGAGAAATCACCTCACACTTTTAAGAAAGGCATTTACCAAATGTTACAAAGGTTTATGAAAAAAAAAAAAAGAGAGAGAGAACCTCAGTACACTGCTGATGGTAAGGAGACTTGTAGCCAGTATAGATATCAGAGTAGGATTTCCTAAAGAAATTTAAAATAAAACTATTGGATGATGCAACAATTCTGTTGCTCTAGCTGCAGAGAAACAGAAATCATTGTTTCAGAGTCATTTTCACTTTTGTATTCATTGCAGCATCATTCACAATATCCAAGGTATGGAAAAACTGATGCATCTACCCACGAGCATATACATAGGCACACACACACACACACACACACACACACACACACAGAGAGAGAGAGAGAGAGAGAGAGAGATAAATTTAATTTTGTCATAAAAAGAAGTTATAAAGAAGGTCACAACATGTATAAATTTCAATTATGCTATGTGGAATATAACTCACACAGAAAAAGAAAAAAATCATGGTCTTACTTATATGTGGTATTTAAAATAATTAAAACTGTAGAGACAATTATATGGTGTTTAGTAGGATAGGAATGGTAGGAGAAAATGAGTTGTAAGTCAGACATTACAAAATATCAGGATAATAGGATGAATTAATCTAGAGAAATAATGTACAACATGAAAGCTATTGCTGAAAAAAAATTGTACTGCATTAAGACTTCTGGGGCTGGAGAAATGGCTTAGTGGTTAAGGCATTTGCCTGCGAAGCCAAAGGACCCAGGTTTGATTCCCCAGGACCCACATAAGCCAGATGCACAAGGGGCACATGCACCTGGAGTTCGTTTGCAGTGGCTAGAGGCCCTGGCATCCCCATTCTCACTCTAATCTGTCTCTCCTCTATCTCTCTATCTCTGCTTGCAAATAAATACATAAAATTATTTTAAAAAAGACTTCCTATGAAACAAAGAAAATTTATCTGTCCTTGCCATAAGAATGAAACAGAAATGCATAACTATGTGAGATAATGAACATATTAATAGTTGTTTCAATACACTAACCACACATATTCTGAACATATGTCCAGTGAAATCTAGTTTAAAAAAGAAGAGTGGTCCTAGGAAGTCAGAAGAAGTTTACATGTTGATGGGAACTGTCAAGTGAAATGTGGGCTACAGGATACAACAGTTAGGGGCTCTACAACCAGTGCTCAAATACAGCAGTGGTTCTTATTGTGGGCAAAGGACTTTTTTAATATTATTATTTTTATTGATAATTTCTATACTTACATACAAAAAATTAAAAAAGAGACTAATGGAGAGAGGGAAGGGATATGATGAAGATTGGAGTTCTAAAGGGGTATGGGGGCAGGGGAGGGAAATATCATGCATTTTTTGTATGTAAGGACTTTTCGACTCTAAAAGACAGGAAGTCAGAGAATATGAAAATAGATGCAGACAGATAGTGAGATTCAATGTGAAAAATCTGTGAGTGTTTTCCTCTGATTGTTCTCTTCTTAGGGAATTAGAATGCAGAGGTTTTGGTGATTTTAGTAAAGAGGATAACAAGAATAGTCTGGGGCGATTTAGGAGCTTGCAGGACGACTCATGTGCACCCAGTTTACACTCACTCAAAGATTGCTTTGTCTTTGAAGGATCAATTCACACAGGTGAAATTGAAGTCTAGGAGGTCAGAGGCCACATCCAATATCAAACAGTCAGATAGTAGATGGATTGGAACTCAAATTTAAGCTCCTGATTCTTGTTCCAGTGTTCTTTCACATCAAACATTTCTGTGTATTTCAATTGAGTGTGTTCACATGGTATTTCTTTTCCAAATGTTCAAATTTTCCTTAGCATATATCTTTTGATGCTGAGGATGGCATCTCCCAAGGCACTACAAGACACTACATTGAAGCATAGGCAGTGTTGCAAAAAACAGAAATCTTTCTCCAAGGAGTGTTTCTGTAAGCAGAAACTCTAAAATAACTTGCCTCCCAAAAGTATTAAAAACACAAAGTTGGCGATAGACATCAGAATGGTGTTGCATTCTGAAACAGATGAGTGAACTGAGATATTTTAGGGGTATGGAGTTTGACAGTTATTGACCAGTACTAAATCATCTATGAAGGACAACAGGATGTAAGACAAAAATTTCAAATAATGTTAGTGAAGAAGAACATTCCCTATCTCAGTGTTACTCTGTTTAAGAACAGGCCGGGCGTGGTGGTGCACACCTTTAATCCCAGCACTCAGGAAGCAGAGGTAGAATCACCTTGAGTTCGAGGCTGCCCTGAGACTACATAGTGAATTCAGGTCAGCCTGGGCTATAGTGAAACCCTACCTCAAAAAAACCAACCAAACAAACAAACAAAGGAACATGTTCTCAATGTGCCAGGTGCTTGCATATAGTGCCAAATGGACATGGGATGATTCAGAGGGATAGAAGGTATTTTAGAGTGACAAGAAAACTTAGGAATCACATCACGCCCTGCTTTTAATATATGAGAACTATGAAAGCCACACATATATGAATTTTTTAAAAGATCACAAAAGATAATGAGAGAGAGCTGGACTTATTATCCCTTGTCTGTTGCTCACATAGCTGTATATTATGCACAGCAATATGTAATGTTTCAAAAAACAAATAAAATTTATGTTTGGAAACATGTGTGGGTGTGTATGCGCATGCGTGTGTGCATGTGTGTGTGTGTGTGTGCTGCAGAGGCTGTGAACAGGACAGTGTCCTAAATCTCAGTCACTGACTACATTTTTAAATTCTTGTTTTCTCTATTAGATATACCACGTGAGTGGTATATCCTTGTCTACAGATTAGGATGGGTGGTATTTCCTTTGTAAGCTTGCTGAAAACTTACATGAGTTTATGTTAAAGCTTCTAATGTGTTCTTTATTTTCTGCCAAACATTTGGGTTAGCTTCACTTTATTTATTTATTTATTTATTTATTTATTTATTTTTATTTCTCTCTGTGTGTTAAATAATAGAGTAGGCAAGTGGTTGCTGATGAGTGGTGAAGCAGATCTCTCATTTCCTTTGCTGATGATATGCCTGTAGGAGGGCCTTTTCCCATTGAGGGCATATTCTCTCAAAATTTAAGAACATCTACAGTCCCATTTTCATTTCTTCTTTTAGTATGCATCCAGACAAAGGGAGCTATCTGAAGCAGCTGATATGCCAAAAGTATAGCAAAGGACATGAGTAACCTCCTTATACCAACAAGACATGAATTTCAAGTCGGATTTGCAAGAAAGATCATGTGAAAAACTCAAGATTCCTTGAGTTTTCCAAATATTAAATCACTATTTCTGAAAGTGGAGCAAAACATCTGTATATTTTATAAAATTACTCAGGTAAATAGACAACCTAAGAAAAAATCTTGTTTTCATATTTTTGAACAACATTTGATAGATAGCTATTTTTTATGTTCCAAACAATTTCTCATTTCACTGACCCTCTTCTGAGCCAGAGAGTCTGCTACAGAGGCAGACTGAACAGGAGATAGAACAATGGAAGGATTATAAGGCATTTTTTTTTTTTTTTAGCAAAAAGCATAGAAACTCTCTAAAGTATTTTTTTTCTAAAAGAAACAAAATTAAACCTGCAATGATGGATATAGGGAGAACTTCCTAAGTAAGGAATTGCATATAGATCATTCTTAATAGAAAAACCAGCAACTTACTAGGAGGAATATTTTGTGAGCACCAAACAAATTTTTGATCATGCAGACAGGATAGAGGTTGATATAACAGACAATATGTCAAAAGCTGACACTACTGATAGTTAGTAGAGAAAATCTTGTGGCACATTAAGTAGAGGGTTCATTTTTTTCCATTTTCGGAAGTACATTTTGGGAATATACTACCTGATATTCAGTGGTTCTAAGAAAAAAATATTCATCTGCCACAAATAAACATATAAGTGTGTTCATCTATAGCCAACTAGAGTTGGGTAAGGACTGTTGAATTCAATTTATTTCAGAAGTTGTAATGTTTCCAGAAGGTTAAGGCCACCAAATGACAAATGCTTTGGCTTCTTTTTCATGTGCAGACCAAAGAATTTCATAAAATGGCAAATTGGTGTCTCACCCCCATTATCACAAGGCAGACATGATGTGCCCTTTTCAAGCAAGTTAGACTAATTAATTTGGTCTCTAAAAATGATATTTAAATAAACATTTCATTATGATATAACTTGAATATATTTATTATGTTACTAATTCTTCAAGTGTAATATATTTTTTCAAAAAATCTAACTTTTAGCAATACTGGTTCCACTGTTCAGGCACATACATCAAGTTAACCATTTGATTTCAGTTGAAATGAAAGCTAATAGCTAATGGCTAGTTTAGAATGAGAAGACCACAGGTTTATTCCTTTATTTTCAGAGCAAGTCTGAAAAGTCAAGTCATATGGTTAAAGACTCTGGTCCCTACCAGCCTCCACTTGCTCAATCAGCATAGCATTCTATTTTCTTTGTTTCTTGTCTGAATTTCTGTCTGATCACTTTATAAACATTTTGGAACTTGTTTAATTTGTTTGTCCCTTTGTCCTATTGGACAATTCTAGAAGAGTCAAAGAAAATGACTGATTTTTTTTTTCAAGACAATGTTTCATGTAGCTGAAGCTATCTCAAGGTCCCCATATAGCCTTGTACCTCTGAACTTTCTATCTCCATCTCAAAAAGTACTGGGATTATAGGAATGTGCTACTAGGCCCAGTTTTATGTGGTATGGGAGAGAAAACCCAGGGCTTCATGTATACTAGGAGAACACTCTATCCATTGAGCCACATGTTTGGTCCGATGATTGAATTAATTTTACTACTCATCCATCAAATTTGTTTCAAAATTTTTAGGTGTTTAGAAGGGAGGAATCACATTAGCCATCCAAAATTCAGTAATTTATGATAACCTTTTATTCAGTGCCTTCTTAGAGTTGGCAATTTAATCTGGATCAGCAGGGAGCTTTTTCTGGCATTGGCTAGTTTTCCAGCTTTTGGTCAATAAATTGCCTCTGCTTCTGGGTATTAGCTAGCTCTTAAGTAGAGTAATTAGTAGGTGGGGGAGGGTAACTAGATACCATATCTATAACCATCCATCAAACTATCTTAAGTTAGCAAGGTTACAGGAGTTGCAAGAGGGAGAGCAGAAGTATTTTCAAGGTCTCTTACAGCCTAACCTCAGAAACATTCCAGCATCATATATGCCACATTTTATTAGGCAAACAAATCACAAGGCCATCCAACATTTAGGAAGACCAGACTATACCTTTTATTTGAAGTAGTTGAAATGTCACATTACTGGGGACATGGGTAAGTGGAGGGCTGAACTCAGTTTTGTAGTTTACTGTATTACTGGAAATTGAAACCACCATAAACAGGTGGTATCTAAACTTAGCTGGCTTTCCCCTGTTAGTTAACTGTCCTCAGCTTATTCCCCAATTGCCCCTGTCCATACTTTCTATAGCAGCTGGTGCAAAGCTTTACAATTCTCCCTTAACACTCCGTGGGTCTTTCAAGTTCAATAAACAACAAACCACCTAGATCGTAGAGGAAATAAAGCTTCTTAATAAGGAATCCAAACAAATTCTCTCTGCCTCACCTCTAAATTTAATTATAACATTGATGTACCCATACCTGCCCTCTTTTCCTCTGGCCTCAGGATTTATTCTTTTGGATAAAAACACCTCCACTTGTCAGTCTTTGCTTGATATCCCAAAGTTTCCTACATTCTCTATCAATTACCTCTTTACCCTTGTGGATTCAATACACTTATCGCCAATTTACCAGACACTAAATCACTTTCAACTCAAACTTTCCCATGTGCTTACATTTATTTCAAGCTACATCCTTTCCCTTCTTATTACCATGTACAAAGAATCACCAAAGAGGGCTGGAGAGATTGCTTAGTGGTTAAGGCATTTGCCTGCAAAGCCAAAGGACCCAGGTTCGATTCCCCAGGACCCAAAAGCCAGATGCACAAGGGGCTGCACATGTCTGGAGTTCATTTTCAGTGGCTGGAGGCCCTGGTGCAACCATCCTCTCTCTCCCTCTATCCCTGTCAAATAAAGGAATAAATAAGAAAAAGGAATCATCAAAGATAAATCTACCAGAAATACAATTCAGTTAAATTGAAAAACCATAATTTTGGGCTGGAGAGATGGCTTAGCGGTTAAGGCACATGCCTATGAAGCCTAAGGACTCTGGTTCAATTCTCCAAGTCACACATAAGCCAGATGCACAAGGGGGCACTTGTGTCTGGAGTTTGTTTGCAGTGTCTAGAGGCCCTGGTGCACACATTCTCACTCTCCTTCTCCCTCTCTCTCTTTCCTCTTTGTGTCTCAAATAAATAAAAATATAATCTTTAAAAAAATCTAAAAAAAAAAATTGGAACTAGCGAGGGAAACAGGGAGGGAAAAGAGATGAGTCCATCACGTATACTGCTATTAGGAGTTTAGATATAGACTTGTTTTGAATGTAAGCACGAATTTCCCAATAATAAAATGATTTTGGCTCTAGTGTTCTAAACAACATAATGTACATTTTTTTGGAGGGGGGGTTCTAGGTAGGGTCTTGGTCTAGTCCAGGCTGACCTGGAAATCACTACATAGTCTCAGGGTAGCCTTAAACCCACAGCGATCCTCCTACCTTGGCCTTCATAGTGCTGAGATTAAAGGCATGTGCTGCCATTCCTGGCCACATTGTCCATTTTGTAACCTTTTTGAAGTTGATTTTAGTACCTGTAAAGATCAATTGATAATGAGGGAGAAATAGGAGCAATGTAGTTTTGGGCAGGCAGTCAACTGTGGAAATTCCCAAAGAGATTTCACCCTGCCTGCCTTGGTAGAACTCAATTCAGTGTCTGATCTAGTCTCATCCCACAGCCACAGTGCCCCTAAGCCTACTTCTTCCTCAATCTGGCATACTTAGGTATTCTGGCCTATCTTGTGATAGCACCTTGAGTCCAAAAAAGAAAAAAAAAAGTCAGTTTTCTCTTATACTCACCTAAGCCTGATAGTAAAGCCCACTCCAATAAGCTATAATAGAAGCTTGCCAGGTGGGCAAGGAGTCTTGGTTGTTCATTTCTCCTCCTGACATCTGAACTCCCAGGTCCCTGCTTCCATAAGCCTTTCCCTGATATTAGTGGTGGGGGAATTTTCTTCTTTTTCATTTGCTACTTTACTGTGAGTACAGATATCATAGCTTTTCTTCTAATGTGAAGGCAAAAAGCTTACATCCTCCCTCTCTACTTCCCATGTTGGGGTGTGGTGTGGTGTGTGTGTGTGTGTTCCTTTAAGCTTTGGCTCTTTTTCAATTTCTCTGGAAATTCCCTTCACTATTCCAGCCTTTCCCTGGGTACTAATTTTCCCAAATAAACCTCACAATTTAACCTTTTTGGAATCCATTTTCTCTATTCTCTGTTGGAACAGACAAGGGTCTAAAAGTTGGAATTTTACAGGCCAACGGGGAGAAAACACTCTGTCCCCCAAAATCCTGTCACAGTAATATATTTCACACATTTATTATGAGTACATATTTGGTGCAGAGGGCACATTGTTAGGCATTTGTAGGTGACACTATTATTAACAGCTAAATAAAATGCAGCCTCTTCCTCAATTCTTTTATTAATCTGTTCTTAAGAAGCATATCAGTGCCTGCTAAAGGTCAAGTCCAATGTTTTATTGTTGTTTCTTATTCAACTTCATGTCTGCATCCTTTGGCTTGGTTGATCACTTTTTAACTCAAGAAATTGTCCTCTCAGTTTCTATTTACAGTAATATTTTTATTTGTTTCCTCTTATAACTCTGACTATATTTTTCAATTAACTTTGCTTGTTACTTTCCATTGCCTATTACTTAACTTCTGGAGTGTTCCAGGATTCATAAATGGGTTCATTACTAATAACTTAATTATATTGTACCTGTGATGATAGCTTAGCTGTTTCATCATTTCATCAATAATCTGATGGCTCTCCAAAAACCTTCCATGCTCTAGGTCCATACATCCAATCACCTACTTTACATCTCTAAGTATATATTTACAAGATATGTTGACAATGCACTTAAAACAAGAGAAATTATCTACTACCCCAAATATTTATTTTTAATATTATTGCATTTGATTTAAGTGTTTGATGTGTGACACTTCCTGGGCAGGTGAGAAGAGATATCTATTCTTCACACACAATGCACTCATAACAAACCCCCAAAATGATTCCATTTGAGTATAGCATGATGAACCAATGAGTTTATCTGCACCCTGTCAGGAGCATGGGTGAGGAGTTGCTTACAAATCACAGGTATACACATCAACCAAAGTCATCCTTATATTGGTAACCAACTACAAAAGTTGTATCCTTGGAGCTCCCTGCCAAACTTGTAGGAAGCTTTACCAAACACTCTCCTCTCCATCAGTTTACTGCTTATATAACCTTAAGGGGGTCCTCATGGATCTTTTAAATTTTGCCAACTTCCTGAGTATTATGATCTTTTCTCTTACCTTCAAGTAGGAATATTCCAATTTGGAGGAAATAGCTACAAAATGGTGTCACTATTTACTCAGTCTTATAAGCTACAAACAGACTAATGCTGAGTTTGCTTTCTTTCATCTTACTTCTTATCTCAAATAACTATATGTTCTACCTAAAATGCTACACAAATCTAAGAGTAGAGATTTTTCCTTTGTCATTGTCAATGGCCATAGTCATTAGCAATATACAATGCTACATAAAAGTTTTGACATTAGAGCTGGAGAAATGACTTAGCATTTAGGGTACTTGCCTGGGAACCCCAAGGACCAAGGTTTGATTCCCCAGTACCTATGTACAAGGTGGTGCATGTGTTTGGAGTTCTTTTGCAGTGGCTAGAGGCCTTGGCACAGTACTGATTTTTTCTCTCTCTCTCTGCCTCTTTCTCTTCCTCTCAAATAAATAAACAAAGAAAATATTTTTTAAAGTTTTGACATTAATTTAAACCACTGGTTGAATTAAATGATAAAATAGAAAGAGTTAAATTACAAACAACTTCTTATACCTATACTTCTAATGGATGCATTAACATGTAGTAAAGGTTTATATGCCAATCAGTCTTTAATGTAAAAAAATTAAATCATCAAATAGTTATAAATATGTGAATATTTTTCTGATTTGAAGATAGATGGAAACATTTAAGCATGGAGCTAAATGAATACATTACTAGACTTCTAATTTAGATCTTTAAAGCTAATATTTATGAAAATCAATAAACAACACTGACTTGAATTAAAAATCAAAATGATAAAGATCAGAAGCATGGTAGTCTTCTTCTGCAGGTAGAGAGACAGAGAGTTCTACAAAATGAAGAAGTCCACCTAGGGACACTGATTGTAATCTTTTCTAGGTTCTGAATGTGGGCTGAGCTTAATTAGCCCATGCCAGGTTTCAAAGTACAAGATCAGGTTTAATCCTTCCATGGATCCTGATCCTCCAGGAAAGAGTAACTCCTTTCTAGGGAGGAACTCAGATTGAGTTTAAGGAGAGCTAGATCTAGGAAACTCCTTTATGCAGCAACATTTAAGGAAAAGCTAGATCCTTTCCTGACCTCTAGCAAAGTGGAGACTATAAGGACAGGCTCAAAGACATTCCTTACTTATACTTTTGGGGTCCTGCCACTCCTAAAATGCCTCTGGTCCAAGCCACAATATTGCTGATTTAAAATATGATACTAAATTTATAATGGCAAAGATTAGAAATAAAGGCATGGTTACTTGTGCCTATAATCCCAACACTTATGAGGATGGACTCAAGTTTAAGGCTAGACTGTACTACATAGGCTCAGGTACAGAATATGACCTTATCTGAAAAACAACAACAAATATTAGAAGAATTTAATTACCAAAATATGAATAATATTTACCTTTGGATGGTTTTCTCTTATACAGGTAAGGGTTAAAGGAAATTTATTTTTGCCTCCTGATAGTTTAGTAAATGAGTTTATTGAAATAAACTGATCATAGAAAGATTATCAGGAGAATTCTAGAAGTTGGGAGGTAAAAAAAGGAATAAAAGCCAACCAACACTGCATGCATAGAGACACCACAGAAAAGTGAATATCTAATAAGCCAGTATGAAGAGAGTAGAGTGAGGAAAGCATACAAGTTACAGGAAGACATAGAAGTTTTAGGGTAGATGAATGGACCTAAAGAACAAATAACAGGCTGGGACAAATTTTTTTCTGGTCCTTGGATACAGTGTCACTCTAGCCTCTATACCAGTCTGTTTATCTTCCCAGTTCAATGAGATATATGGTGAGGCCATGACCATTGTATTCTTCTAGAACTTCCCTTAGTAAAAAAAAAAAAAAAAAGACTTCAGAGAAAGCACCTCCCTGCCCTTAAGAAATTGTTGGGAGAAACAAAATGTAACAGGCTTGGAGAGGTCAGAAATACCTTGAGGCTGCTCTTTTAATTCAAAGTACTAAATTTTCAAATACCATACTTTTGGCATATCATTTTCTGAGTCACAATTTTCTACATCTTATGAATCATTCACAATGAGCATATATTTCTGAAATTAATGTACATGTTTTTAAACTATGTACACTAATTTATCAAGGTTTCCAAATATGTAGAAGATAGATAATATTCAATTTTATATATGCTGGATCATGTTATCCCTCTCTGCAGTTGTAATAGGCACCCACAAAATGCTATTATCTGTGACATTGTAATCCTAACTCTAATGGAAGTTAATTAAGTCTTATTTTACCAGGGTGAAGGTATCAAGACTGTGTTAAACTTACTTCTTCACAGTCAGTGGGACAACGACCATGTTTCCATCTGTAACCCTAAGTGGAGACATGATACTCCAAACATTACTTTCCAAGACAACACACACTATTTCCAATACTCTTGGTTACCCACATGAATTAGACTCTGAGAGTCTGTTATACCACATGTGTGTTGTCATAGGTCACTGAGACATCAATCTAGAAATAAGCTGGAAGCCACCTCCTGATAGCTAGCTCTATAGTACTGAAAAGTGTTATGTACACTACTAAAGGTGAAAATCGATTAACAGTCTTAACAGGCAGTGGATTCCGTGTGCTACACAACCAGCCAGGCAAGATGTATCCACAGGTATGATAGTAACACATAAGTAATAGAGATAGCCGACTGATGTCTGATTTTATTATTAAGTAGGAAGGAATTCATGCTTGGTACTAAAAACCAAATCAAAAGCCTATGAATTGGAAGGTCTTAGACCCTAGTGGGAAGCTATCCTTATTCTTTGGTGAAATGGATATGTGAAACTCATCAAATTGCATTTGAACTATATATTTATATCCATCAACTGATACTGTTCTTGCTATTGGTTAGAGAAGCTTCTTCTTACAGATGACAGTGAATAGTGTGGAAAATCAAAACTCATCAAGGTGATAAGAAGGGAAAGCCCTTTGCTTAGAATTGGATGAGTCATCTTTAGGACAATAGCCGGGGCACAGGGAACAGTGCAGAGGAGGTGGTAGAAGATTAGTGCTGCTAATGAAGGAGGATAGGAGAAACCTAGCTTTTTTAGACAGTTTCAGTTGGGATTAAGGTTCACAGAGAACCATGAAATACCACCACAAAAAAGGAGCTCATGTCTGATAGAAAGTGATCTATAGTATCCCCTGATGTCCAGTCTATCATGCTACGTAGACAAACAGTCCTGGATAGGCTGGCCCAGGGATGCACCCTCAATCTACCAACCAATAGGGTCTTCCCCTTGCGTATAAAGCCCCCCCCCCGCCTGTCAAAAACTCTTCCTTGCTCTGCTCAGTTCATCTCAGCTCTGCTTTGCTTCGCTGCTTGGCCTGCCTACATCTCTTCATTTGGGCCATAAGGATACATATGAATCCAGCTTTCCCCATTGGGTGGGGGAAGAGCATAATACTGTTTCTTGGTTTAGATGGATTTTCTGCTTGTCTCTGCTTTATAGTTTGGGGTAACTTCTCTCTTTGATTACTTGCATGATTTTCCTCTAGTTTCTGAATCTACCATGTGCAGGTTCTTCCCAAGTTTCCCTATACAAGCTCCTAGAGTGTATTTTCCATGTGCCAGCATCTTTACTGTAATCTCTCTTTAAAAACCTCACTCTTTCTTAATTCCACAATCAGTTCTCTCACGTCCAAATGTTTGCAGCTTTTCCCTAATTTGCCTTTAAAAACCTCAGTTTCTCTTAAGACCACATGTTTGCAGCTCAACTCCAATTTTCCCCCACCTCAATTTCTCTTAAACAAACCTTATAAACTATACAGTGTTTCCCCATGAGAGTGTGTTTCTGAAACCTTACAATAAATCCCACATTTTATTATTTTCCCCTCAATAAACTGAATAATTCATAATTGATCCTTATTGAGTCTGTCTTTACAAATTATTTGTTAAAGATAGGACAAAATCCAAACCTTGGGGTTCACATATTGAGGGACCCTTCCTGAACCCTCAAATCCTATATCACTTTTACTGCTAGCCAGAGATGCTTCTGTATAGAGATAGTGATAGACACTGATACTCCAAACCTTAGTACTGAGAGCTCAACACCAAAAGAGGCACTTCTGTCATACCCTCCAAGGCTCATAGAACCTTATAGAAGAGGAGATGGAAAGACTGCAAGAGCCACAGGTTGAGAAGTAGTATTTTGGGGTACTGCAATCTAGATATGAATTGATTTATGCATTAATGGCTTTTCAGTGGCTAGTGTTACCTCACAAGACCTACATAATTCTGAGCCCATCAACATTTTGACATTGAAGATGGGGGAGAACATAAAGAGTGTAACATCAAATAGAAGAAGGTTTAGTTGGAATGAATGAGGAGAGTGCACAATAGAGTAGAGGTCAGGAAGGGAGACAAAATGTAATAGGGTGGGAATATGATAAAAATTATAGTATATTCATGTATTAAAATTTATCAATAGCAAGGTTTGTGGATTAGAGGAAGGAAAAACAGGCAAGTAGAGGGACAGAATACAGAAGGTAGAAGGGTCTAGGGAGGAACAGGAGTGAGGACAGGGATTCACAAAACTAAAGATGACATGAATTAGTACAATAGAAACCTACTTTGTAAACTAAGGAAAATATATAACTCTTAAAAAGAGAAACAGAGCAAGAGTGAGGGATGGTTTGTGTGGAAGTACTTTGCTGGGGTGGAGAAAGCCTTATGCTGAAACCGTAGACTGTTACTGCTAATTGCCAGTATCAAAAGTTGGTTATACCTTACAGCAAGCTGCTGGTCAGGAAGGCCCATAATGCCCTGAAATAAATGCAAGCCATCGCCAAATATCAGGATTGTGCACCAGAACTGGATGGTAAGACCCTATTGCTGAAAACATCACAGGATGTGTTTGCAGAATATTGGGAAATCAAACTGGAACTGAGATGAAAGCAAATTCCCTACTGTCTACCTGTCATAGTGCTGGAAAGCTGTATGTGAGCTGCTTGGGGGAATATAAGTCTCTCCAACAGTGTGAACAAGCAGTGGATTCTACAAGCTATAAAATCAACCAGTGAGGTAAAATGTACTCAAAAATGCAATAGTGCCACTTAAGTTATGGAGGTAATCAATTGTTCTCTGATTGAATATGAGGCCTACTCAGTGGGAGGGAATTCATGCCTGGTACTGAGAATCAAGAAGGAATGCTATGGCTTGAAAGGTCATAGATCCTACAGGGACCGTTCTACTATTATTTGGCTAAATTGAGACTAAACACTCACCAAAAAGCCTCCTAAATGTGTATGTTTATCCCCTTTCATTGATGCTGCTCTCAGTATTCAATAGAGAACCTGCTTTTAACAGAATGTAGCAACTACAGGGAAGACCCAAGACCAATCAGAATGACAAGGATAGAAAGCTGAATGCTTAGCATGAGAAAAATCATCTCTATCATACAAACCAGAGCCTAAGTAGTATTACTGAGGCAGTGGTGGATTAAATATAAGGGCTACTCTTATGGCTAGCCAGAACCTTCCCAAGGGACATGGTTGGAGACACTGAGGAGACTCAAAACTCATCAAAGCAGAAAATAAGAGGCTACTGAAAGCAAAATACTAAAGTAGACTTAAAATATGTCCTCAACAGCTCAGGGAACTTTAGGGAAGAGGGAACAGAAAGCATGTAAGAGCCATAGGGTGGTAAAGTGTGCTTTGAGGCATTGTCTTCCTCACAACTGACTGGTGCATCCATGACCCCATAGTGACTATAGATATCCCCATTGTGGGAGGCCCTCAGTGTAATAAAGGTGATGAAGAGTGTAGATGAGATGGGATATGGATAATTTGCAATATGATTTGCAATATGATATATACTAAATTTCCCACTTTAATTTTTAAACATTCTCTAATTTTTAGAAAAATAAGACAATTGGTGCTATAAAATTTTCTAGTTAATGAGAAAGCATATTTATTCAGATATGGACTACAGAAATGGAACATGGGAAAAGACAAAGTAACTTCTTTTAGATGTTAAAAAAGAACTTGTATTCCTTTCAGTGGGCTGTTTTCACTTTCTGAGACTCCACTAATTGAATCTGATTCTCTTTGTAGTATATTTTGAAGTAAATTTTTAAATAAACCTTTTCCACATATGTTCTGTTCTGATAAATACTTTTACTATAGCACCTATGGCTTGTATCTATTCCTCCTAGCATGCATTTTCATAGGCCAGAAAGAATCTTTCTTTTTGCCTTCCTTGACCTCTCTTCAATCTGGCGTTTGGCTGGTCAACCCATGGACAATTGAAGGCCTCTAGACTGTGATTCCATACCACTAACATCCTTCAAGTTTTAAGCTAAGGAGCTCCCTTATGGAAAGCCTTACTTCTCAATTGCAATCAAAGGACCTTGGTCAAGGCTATTCTTTGATGGGACCCAAAGAAAAAAGGAGGTTGTGGGGCTGGAAAGATGGCTTAGCAGTTAAGGTACTTGCCTGAAGACTCAACGACTGTGGATCCATTCCCCACTACCCACGTAAAGCCAGATGCACAAGGTGGTGCATACATCTTAACTTTGTTTGCAGTGGCTACAGGTCCTTGCACGCCCCCCCCACTCTTTCTTGTCTCTCTGTCTTTTTCTGCTTGCAAGCTAATAAATATTTTTTAAAAAGAAAAAAGGAGGTTGTCCACTACGGTCTCTCCTTATAGTCCCAATGTGTGGTGTGGTGGGTGGCAGCAGCTCATCCAGGACAATCCAATCATACTGTTAAGGACTCCCTCTCACTTCTATAACCAATGCAGTCATCACTGCTATACTTCTGAGTTGGATGGAATACAGCCAGTGGCAGACGGAGTTTTGACCACCTTCTATCACTTCTATCCAGACTTCCTAATTTAAAATGCCTATAGTTAATTAATTAGGCTTTCTCTTTCTTCAGGATAATGAATATCAACCTACTTTCCTTCATGACTGATTTTGGTCTGTTTTGGTCTGTGAGTTTTCCCTGTGACATTGGTCCAGTCTAATGAACAGAACTGGTTTAGCTCAAGAGTGAAACCAGGTTCTACTTCCATGACTGCAAGTTTTGTATTTTTAAAGGTACCCCAGCTTAGAACACACTTCAGTGGAATCAGTGTGGACAGACTAGGTCACACCCCTGACAAGAAGTGAGGCCCATTGCCCTCAAAGGGCATTTTTCATGAAGGGATGACCTTCATAGGTCCACACTATGAGTCTTGTGACTTTTATTCCCTCTTACTCATCGCTGGGATGTATTCTCAACAATTGTTTTAAATTTGATCCCTATGTGAGTTTGGGGAAATGGATTGGTGGGTATGAAATATGGAGAGAGAGAGAGAGAGAGAGAGAGAGAGAGAGAGAGAGGTGGAGGTGGGAGGGAGAGATCATGGGCATGCAGGGCCTCTTTCCACTGCAAGCAAACTGAAAATGTATACATCCATTTGTACAACTGGCTTTATGTGGATACTGGAGAATTGAACCTGGGCCATAAGACTTTGCCTGAAAGCACCTTTAACCATTGAGCCATCTCTCCAGTCCTAATTTTTTGTCAAAATTTGCAAAAGGACTTTGAGGTTTCATATAGGTAAGCCTTTAAGGACTACAGGATGCTTGGCTGTCAGATGGATGTCTATGCTCTGTACTAGATTTCCTTACATCACATCATCTCCCCTCAATGGCCCCAGATAGCATTCATGATGACCCATACCTTGTGAACACCTAAGCCCTGTTTAACCTCTGGCTTCTGTATCACCCATCATCCTTCCACTCGGAAACTCTGCTCTCTCCTTTCCTTCTTTAACCCTTCATTCTCCCCCTCCTCCACTAGCTAAACTCTCTAACCATTCATTTAGTCTTTATCCAGATACAAGGTCCACTCCCTCACTCAGGAACTTCAAATAGAGAACTTGGTTACCTGTTATAACAGCCCTTCCCCCTCAGAGAACATCCTTCCTCTTTATCATGTGGCTAAATTGGATTTGGCATCACACAGGTACACAATCCCTTCCCCATAACTAACTTGCCCCAAATTCAATCCAAACAGGGATCAATTTGTCAAGATCCCTCCACCTTCATTAAGAAATTCATAAGGCTGATTTGACCTAATCAGACCCTTGCTACAAGCATTAGGATAAACATCATATCTAATCTTTAGCACATGCCTGGGCTAATCCATGCTCATAATCTAGTTGCATCCAGGGCAGGATAACTGGACTACCTGGTATGGAACCCCTCTCCTCCTGCTGTTATCTTCAAGGCACTAATGTAGGAAAAAAATGGGCAAAGGGCCAGCTGGGATTTTATGTCATTTATTTATAAGAGGAAATAGAAAGGACATTATCAAACTTATTAACTATAAAAAATTGTGTGATCTAACTCATGGAGTTTAACATAACTCTGCTTTCTTTCAATCCAGCCTAGCTGAAACTATGCACAGGTAAACTAATCTGGACCCCAAGAGTAAGGAAGACCATGCCATACTGGCTGTACATTTTATAAGCCAGGACTCTCCATATATTAGACAACAACTTCAAAAACTATATCAGGGACCCCAGTCTCCTTTCCTAGTTTATTAGACATGGCCTTCAAGGTCTGTAATAACCAGAAAGAAACCTTGAAGAAGCACAAGGGCCAAACTAGAGGCAAAAGATAAACAGCAAACTCAATAAATGGCTGCAGCAATTACCCAGGTCCTGCTCATCTCAAGAAATCCTCGAGCGCCATCTAGTGCTGAAACAATTCAGTCTATGAGAATTAACCCAGCCTTGGTTTTTATGACTCTTTCCTGCTGTCACTGCAGTCAACCAGGACATTTCAGCTGGATATGGCTAGAGCTAATGGGCTTTAAGCCTTCCTTAGGACCATGTCAAATCTTTAAATTTGAGGACACCTGGAAACAAGAATGTCCCTCTCTCCCTTGTGAGATAAGACCAATCTTTGCCCAAGGACCTCATTTTATTTTTGGACTATCAGGAGACAGAAGAGTGTAGTGGAGAATTTTTTCTCCCTTTGAACGGTGATGGTGCCATGAAGCTATGGATGAGTCTTGAGCAACATTAGATGTGGCAGGGACAAAAATTGCATTCCTTATCATCATAATCATAGAGTGTATTTTTCACACTTACCATGTTCTCTAGCTGGACTTCTGGTCCCTAATTCTTCTTAAGTGGTATCAATGGCAAGCTACAACCAGTGTGCTATATATGGACATCATTCTTAATCTGTATAATAAGTAAACAACTTTCAGTCATTTTTTTATAGTCCTCCCTAGGAATCCATTCTCCTGTTAGGAACATAGTTCTAAACTTTAGACTCACTTATAATTTTCTGCGATCCTAGAAGCTCTTTAAAATTTTTATTTATTTATTTATTTATTTATTTATTTATTTATTTATTTATTTATTTATGAGAGATAGAGAGGGGGCAAAATGAGATAGAGAGAATGGGTGTGCCAAGGTCTCCAGCCACTGCAAAGGAACTCCAGACACACGTGCCACCATTTACATCTGGCTTATGTGGGCCCTGTGAAATTGAATCTGGGTCCTCAGGCTTCACAGGCAAGGGCTTTAACCACTAAGCCATCACTCGAGCCCCTAGAAGCTCTTATGGTGCTTATGCCACTGATTTTTCTGTCCTGTAATGAACTACAATTGCCTGGGGCCTCAAAATCCTTTCATATACTGTCTACTACAGACCTTTATATCACACAACAAGAGCCCACCACCCCACCCCAGCCAAACAGTGAGATGCTAACAGCTGTTACAATGGTCCTTAAAGACCTTAGTAACATTTCTCAGAGACACAAATTTTCTTTTAAGCCTGAAGCATGGAAATGCTTACAGACTCTCATTGATAAATCCCTGGCCACTTGTCAAGTTACCCATGTAGCTCTCCAGACAACACCCCCATTTTATTGCCTGATGCATCCAACAACAAGGTCCAGAACCTGAGGACCATAAATGAGGCTGTGGTTCTGTTCTGCACCATAATTCCCAAGTACACCTTCTTGGGCCAGATACCCTCCAATATCTTCTTTTTCATGGTCTTAAACCCTAAAGGCCTTTGTTTTATAATCCCATTCATCAATATTCTCAGCTCTTATATGCATTCAAATAACAGGATCTCTGAATCCAAGTAACTCCGTAGCTTATCTGGAATTTTCTATCTCAGGGATTCTGAAACAGCCTATACATTTTTTTTTTTTTTTTTGCATAGCCCTAGCCAACGACATATCTTTCTGTAATTTCCTGCTAAAAATAGACTTCTTTAGCACTTAGTTCATTTGTAATTTGTAGCCCAGGCAACCCACCTCATATCAAAACATGGCCTTTTGTGAAGCTAAATTTTCTCATTTAAAAGCCTAAATAATCCTTAAAAGGGTCTAGTTTTGGGAAAATAAACTGATCCAGGTACAGGAAGTTTTTTCCAGGTACTGAAAGAATCTCACTATAAGGACCCTATCCTGAGAACAATAATTAAAGACCCTCTTGATCATCTAAGGATTAACAGAATGTAGATTCCCCAGTTTAGCCTGATTACGAAATACATGTGTGATGCTTTGGAAGAACCAGAAGAAGAGCCACTGGACTGGACTCCTGAAATGACACAGGCCTTTGACCTCCAAAGAAAAGCACTTTAGCTCTTCCCCACCATTAGTTCTTTCTGATCGCCCTAAACCTGTCATGGACAAAATGAAGTAACACTGGGAGTTTTACCTTAAATTTTGTGTCTTTCCCAGTGCACAGTTGCTTTCTCTTTCAAGGCATTGCACCTGGTGGCACAGGGTTTCCATTTTTAAAGCTTCCCCAGGCTGAATAAGGATGTATACTCAGCCTGTCAGGGATCAAACGTCAGCCTGCCTCATCTAAGTAGAGGGAGGTGGGGGGGAGCATGAGATAGCTATCATTTGATTACAATCTGAAAAAAAAAACCATATAATTGCTTGAGATGTCAAACTGCAAACATACAATAAATTAGTATGCCCAATCCTAGGATTATCACTAAAACCTGAATAACTTTTTTATGAGGTCTCTGAGAGGCATGATATAAAAATATCATATGTATGGTTATGCAGCAAGACAAAAAATAAAAATTTTAAAACAGGCTTTAATTGTGGAATAGATTAGAAGGAAAATTGTGTGAGGTTATAATCATTTGTATATATGATTACACTAACAGTGTCCCAAATAATCAAAAAACAACTTAACATTCAAAGAAAGGTTGTAACAGGCTCATAAATGAGATTTATCTTTGTATATTTCAGAGATTAAGATGTTGTTTTCTTTTTTTTTTTCAGTCTGGGTAAGATAAGCATCTATCATCCTGAGAAAGTGTAAGCAAATATAAGGAGTAATTTATATCCTTGGCATGGAGGCATTTGAGTAAAAGCTAATTATCAATCTTTTCCTGGGAATGTGTCTCTCCTTTGTCCCGAGAGAAGTAAAGTTAGTGGCTTAGTTTTACCTTCTGGATTACTTCAGAGGCAGAGTAGTTAGGCCATTGCACCTTTTGAATCATGGATATTAATCTTTTTGTTTAAAGGCATGAATGCCTAGAGTTGTTAATATTGTGTTTTTTTTTTTTTTTTTTTTTTGTCCCCCGGGTGACATGAGTCTTGAATTACCTTAATAATTTTTATTGGTCTGCTTGGAGCAATTGAATCTTATGTTTCCCTTGAGTACACCAGACATTTGTGTTAATCTATTGCCTCTCTGGGTGGTACATTCATTTTCTGCTTTTGTGTGAGATAGGCTTGCGTTTAATTCTGGAGCAAGTGGATATCAGAGCCACCTCTACTTTTTCCTGGAGTATTTCTGGTTTGGCATATACTTCTGTCTTAATAAGGAAATTGCCTTTTTGGTATTCCTTACAGTGCATTACTATTACCTAAATAGGTTGCCAGACAGTTTCTAAAAGATAAATTTTTAGGGCCATATTAACTGAAGAATTTTCCCTGTTAAAAGTCTTTTCCCCCCATATACTAGCATGAGCATGAAGGGCTACGAAAGCATATTTAGAGTAAGTGTAAACACTGACTTGTTTACCTTTTCCCAGTTGTAAAGCTCTTGTTAAAGTGATAATTTCAGCATTTTAAACTGAGCGAGGTATTAGAACAAACAGGCTTTGTTTTAATTACCTTTTGAGAGCTGATTATTGCCTATCCCGTATTTTTGAATTTGTTCATGCAGCTAGTTTTGTGTTTTATTTTAGTATTTGTTAAAAGTTGACCTTTTAAGGCATATTTGTTAAAATAATTTATTTCTTGTTTTTACCATCCTTGCTTAAGATAATTTTTTGAAGAAATATGCACTATCTCTGTAGGCATCTTCATGAGTTGTGTTGAAGTTTCTGACTACCAGCCAGTTGTCAGAGTGAGAGACTTCTTTCCTTTCCCACATCCCCTCATTTTTCCTGTCTTTCTATCCTGCCACATTATCGTCTAATATTAAACTATAAAATGAATTTTATTTCAGGTTTATTTCTTTTTATATCAGCAGGCATTCGTCTGAAAGATACAAAGACCTGTGAAAATGACATAATTAGTGATAATTATAGCAAAAAAATTGAGCATAACTTTCAAATAAACATACCATCTATAGCCTTATGTAGGGGTCACTTTGTCATTAAGAAATACAGGAAACATAGGCTGGAGAGATGGCTTAGCAGTTAAGGATCATGCCTGTGAAGCCTAAGGACACTGGTTCGATTCTCTAGGTTCCATGTAGGCCAGATGCACATGGTGGAACGTGCATATGGAGTTTGTTTGCAGTGGCTAGAGGCCCTGGTGCACCCATTCTCGCGCTCTCTCTCTCTTTCTCTGTCTCGAATAAATAAATAAAATCTAAAAAAAAAATTAAAAAAAGAAATACAGGAAACATTGTGCAAAAGAATAAATCCTTTCCTTCCTTCAGTTGTTTTTGGTTAGGTATTTGTTCATAGCAATGAGAATGTAAACAATACAAAATTATTTACCTATATTAAATACTTAATATAGTATTTGATACTTGATAAATGTTATCATAATAATCACTTATGTATAATATGTGTATTAATCACTTGAGTTTCTTCTATTTTTTGAGGCAAGCCCAACAAACTGCCTTTTTATGCAAGAATGTGAGAGAAAGAGAGAGAGTGAGAGTGAGAGACAGAGTTGGCAGGCTAGGGCCTCTAGCCACTGCATATGAACTCCAAATGTGTGTGCCTCCTTGTTTGCATGTGTGAACTTGTGCACTTGGGTCACTGTGCTTCTGGCTTATGTGGGACCTGGAGAGTCTAACATGAGTCCTTACACTTTGCAGGAAAGCATTTTAACCAATAAGCCATCTCTCAACCCCTCTTCAATTTTTTGAATGTGTAAATATGTGAATGTGTGAATGCATGTTCATATTTATGTGGATGGATGAATTTTTGAGGACGTGTATTCACATGTCTGTGCATGTGTAGAGGCCAGAGGTCTTCTCTAGCACTCACCACCTTATTCTTTGATACAAAGTCTCTCACAAAACTTAGAGCTCATGAGTTTGGCTACTGGATAGTCAGGAATCCTCAGGGATTTCCTGTTTACATTTCCCCAGAACTAGATTACAGGAGCATGTTACCACAACTGACATTTTACATGGGTACTGGGGATTAAAACTCAGGGTCTTGTGCTTGTGTGGCAACCATTTTACCCTCTGAGGCACTTCCTACAATCTCACTTGCATTTCTTATGTTATATATTTTAATTTAAAACAACCCATTAGATGAAACTAAGTATAATATAGTATTGATATGGGAATTTGAGGTGTCTTTGAGAACAGTGGAGCTGTTCTCAGCTCTTGGTTTGGCTTTCCCACAGAAGTTAGGGTGTCGGACATTTGGGGCCACACAAAACTCTCATGAAGTCGGTGGTCGCCAGTTTTTTTTTTTTTTTAATCTTAGGAAGTTGACAAATGAAATGTACAGGCCATAGGGTGTTAAGTTTAGACAGATATGATTATAAAGTTTAACATAAAGAAAGAAGGCAGAGTTTCTGCAGAGAAGGAGGGGTTACCCAGAAATGGGAACATCTACCAGGGAAAGGGAATTCATTTATAGAAGAAGAGATAAAGGAAAACCAGATCTCATGCTATGCATTTAGGCACCTAGTAATCGTATTCATGTCCTCCTGTCATACTTTTATGGAAAAAGAAATTAAAAATAAAAAATCCCCCTTACAGACTTAAGGACATTTGTTTCTTCTAGCCAAGAAAAAAAGTACCTGTTTACTTTTTGTATGTTGGGGGAGAGTGTTACCCTCAGCTACCTAGCCAAATTTTATTTCCTTATTCCCCTCTCTAAAGAGGTCACCATAATTGCTTCAGAATTATTATGATACAAAATGTTACATTTGATATATGCAAAGCACATACTTTGTACCCAGAAGGTAAATGGAGCCTTACTTGACATTTAACTGAATGAGGTATACATGTGCTATAATAGTGCACATGCTTGAACAAATCAATGTTGAATGGATATGCAAAGACTAAATGCAGAAAAAAAAATGGATGAGTGCAGAGCTATTGCCTTTCATAGTTAATTGCACAATTAGAAAAAAAATGACTAAATTACAATGGACAGTAGGAACACACAAAAATGAACTGACAAAAGAGCACATATTTATCATCTATCTATCTATCATCTATCTATCTATCTATCTTTCATCTATCTATCTATTCCATTTAAATTAAGTGCATACAAATAAAAACATGCAATTTTGCTTCTTATTATGGTTTTCAAATAAATAGAATATAATTTTGCAAAAGACTATTAGAATGATGGGGAACAAGCTCAGCAGTAGTGTGCTTGCCTGTACTCACTCTCAGTATTGTAAAAGAGATGAAAGAAGGAAGGAAGGAAGGAAGGAAGGGAAGGAAGGAAGGAAGAGGTATATTTTTGAAGCATTAAAATACAATGTTTTTTTAAATATTTTTTATTTTTTTATTTATTTACTTGAGAGAGAGAGATACAGAAATAGGCAGGTAGAGAGAAAGAATGGGAATACCAGGGCCTCCAGCCACTGAAAATGAACTCCAGATGTGCGCCCCCTTGTGCATCTGGCTTACGTGGGTCCTGGAGAATCGAACCTCGAACCTGGGTCCTTAGGCTTCATAGGCAAGCGTTTAACCGCTAAGCCATCTTTCCAGCCCAAAATACAATGTTTTTAATGATTCTGCTTTGGAATCTCATTTGAACTCAAATAAGTTGATGCTGATGAGTCCATTGTAACAACTGAATATATGACAGATAGTCTTTAAGTGAATTATTTTTCAAAACTATTGAGCCTTCATCTCACCTTCTGTTTTACTAGTAGAAAGATTAACAATATGAAGTGTCATAGAATCCATGAGTGCTTTGAGTAAAAAAGAATGAATTGACTAATGTAGATACAAATTCAAAAGTATATTGGCCTGTACAGGTAAGGTTGAGTCAAAACATTCAAGTGTAAGCAATGAGTGTAAGGTCATGCATTGTAATTAACATTCTATTTATTTCCAGTACAGTCTTAGACTGTATTGGCATCAATCATCTCATGTTTCCCATGATGGTAAGATAGCTGCAAACATTTTCAGGATATTTATTCTCCTAGTTTCAAATTTGCTGATTGAAGAGATCACATTTTTCTTAAAAGTTACAACAAAAATATACTCATTGGACAGGATCAAATCATATGAGAAGACAAAAACCAAGAATAAATCAAATTGACTGTAAGTAGAGGAATTAAAAGAGGTATATGTAATAAAATTGGGCTACATTTACTGGAATGAAATTGAGTGGTTGTGGGAAAGCCATAATAAAAAGTATCTATCATTGGGACTGGAGAGATGGCTTAGGAATTAAGCACTTGCCTGTGAAGCCTAAGGACCCTGACTCAAGGCTTGATTCCCCAGTACCCATGTAAGCCAGATTCACAAGGTGGCTCATGCATCTGGAGTTCATTTGCAGAGGCTGGAGGCCCTGGTGTGCCCTCTCTCTCTCTCTCTGTGTGTGTGTGTGTGTGTGTGTGTGTCATTCTCAAATAAACAACAAAAAAAGTTTTTTAAAAAAGTATCTACCATTGGGGCCTGAGGGATGGCTTAGCAGTTAAGGCACTTACCTGCAAAGCCAAAGAAACTAGGTTCTATTCCCCAGGACCCATGTAAGCCAGATGCTCAAGATATCGCATGTGTCTGCAGTGTGTTTGAAGTGGCTGGAGGCCCTGGCAGACCCATTATTTCTATTTGCCTTTCTCTCTTAAATAAATAAATAAGAATATTTACTATCATTTGATTTTTTAATGATTGCCATACTGGCTGGAGTAAGGTAGATTCTCATAGTTGTTTTAATTTGCATTTTCATGATGGTTAAGGTTGTTGAACATTTTCTTCAGTGAGTATTAGCTATTTCTGCTTCCTCCATTGAGAATTCCTTATTCAGTTCTCTGCTCCATTTTTGAGGGTATGGTTTGATTTTTTAAAAAATATTTTATTTTTTAATTTTAATTTTTAATATTTTTAATTTATATTATTCTAATTTTACATTCATAATGGTGACTCCATTATCATCCTCCCTGTCAACCCTCTTACAAAAGGACCCTCATCAATGGGGTATGTGGGTCTGGAAAATATTTTATTTTTAGCTGGGCATGGTGGTGCATGCCTTTAATCCCAGCACTCAGGAGGCAGAGGTAGGAGGATTGCCATGAGTTCGAGGCCACCCTGAGACTACATAGTGAATTCCAGGTCAGTCTGAGCTAAGAGTGAGACCCTACCTTGAAAAACCAAAATATATATATTTCTTTGACAGAGGAAAAGCAGAGAAAAAGTGAATGAGAGAGAGAGAGAGAGAGAGAGAGAGAGAGAGAGAGAATGGGCATGCCAGGGCCTCCAGCCACTACAAACAAACTCCAGATGCATGCGCCCCCTTGTGCATCTGGCTAACGTGGTTCCTTGGGAATAGAACCTGGGTCTTTTGGCTTTGCAGGCAAATGCCTTAACCACTAAGCCATCCCTCCAGCCCTGGTTTGATTTTTTATTGCTAAGTTTTTTGAGTTCTTTGTAGATTGGCCTCTATCAGAGTGTAGCTGACAAAAATTTTCTCCTATTCTGTGGGTAGTCTCTGATTATAGTATATTTGTCTGTACAAAAGATTTTTTGTTTGTTTGTTTGTTTGTTTGTTTGTTTAATGTAGGGTCTCACTCGAGCCCTGGCTGACCTGGAATCCACTATGTAGTCTCAGGTTGGCCTCCAAATCACAGAGATCCTCCTACATCTGCCTCCTATGTGCTTGCAATTAAATCGGTGTACCTCCATGCCCAGCTGTACAAAAGTTTTTAGGTGCATGAGATCCCACTGGTTGAGTGACTGTTTAATTTCCTGGGCTTCTGGGCATTGTCCAGGAAGTTATTCTCCACTTTTATTTTGTGGAAAGTTACTCCTATTTTTCTTCCAGTTATTTAAGAATTTCAAGTCTTATATTGAGGTCTTTAATCCATTTGAGTTTATTTTTATGCATGGTGACACAATTGGGTCTAGTTTCATTTTTCTACATGTGGATATCCAATTTGTCCAGCACTATTTATTGAAGATGCTGTCATTTCTCCAGTGTACATTGTTGTTTCCTTTGTCAAAGATCAAATATTTGCAATTACTTCAATTGGGTCTTCAATTCTGTTTCATTGGTTTATGACAGTACCATGCTGTTTTTGTTACTAGTTTTTTTTTTTTTAATTTTTAGTTTTATTTATTTATTTGAGAGAGGGAAGGAGGTAGAGAGAGAGAGAATGGGTGCACCAGGGCTTCCAGCCACTGCAAACGAACTCCAGATGCATGCACCACCTTGTGTATCTGGCTTATGTGGGTCCTGGGGAATTGAACTGATGTCCTTTGGCTTTGCAGACAAGCGCCTTAACCGCTAAGCAATCTCTCCAGCCTGTTACTAGGGTTTTGTAGCATAGCTTTAGATCAGATATGGTGATGCCTCCATAGGTGTTTCTCTTGCTGAGGATATTTTTGGATATCTGAGGCCTTCTGTAGTCATATAAATTTTGAGATTATTATTTCTATCTCTATGAAGAATGATTCTAGGATATTTATTGGTATTTCATTGAATCTGTATATGACTTTTGGTAGAATTTCCATTTTCACAATATTAAATCTACTTATCCAAGAGCTTGGGAAGTCTTTCCATTTTTTCATGTCATACTCAATTACTTCTTGAGTGTTTTTATGTTTTCATTATGTCATATTTTACATCATTGGTTAGTATTATTCTCAGGTATTTAAATTTTTTGTATATTGGAAATAGGACAGCCTCGCTGATTTATTTCTCTGTCTATTTGTCTTTTGCATATAGGAAGGCTACTGACTGATTTTTTTGGTTGTTGGTCTTGTATCCTGCCATTTTGCTGAAAGAAATGATCACCTTTAGTTTTATAGTAGAGTATTTCTGATGATTTATGTATTGGATCATGTCATCTGCAAATAGGGCTAGTTTTACTTCTTCCTTTCCAATTTATATCTCTTTTATATCTTTCTTCTGTCTTATAACTAGGCTAGAACTTCTAACACTGTTGAAGAGCAGTGATGAGAGTGGACACCCTTGTCTTGTTCTTGATCTCAATGGGAACTCCTTGAGTCTTTCCCTATTAAGTATGTTTTGGGCTTTAGGGATTTTGTATATAGCCTTTATTATGTTGAGATATAAACTGCCTATTCTATTCATAGTTTCAATCATGAAGTGATGTTGTATTTTTTCAAAGGCTTTCTCTGTATCTGTTGAAATGATCATGAGATTCTTGTGTTTTAGATTATTTATGTGGCATATTATGCTAGTTGAATTCTGTATATTGAACCATTTCTGCATCCCTGAGATGACGTTTGCTTGATAGAGGTTGATGTTGCTTTTGCTGTGTTGTTGAATTTGGTTTATGAGAATTTTGTTCAGGATCTTTGCATCTAAGATCATTAGGGATATAGGTCTATAGTTTTCTTTTCTTTTTGTGTCTCTGTCTGGTTTGGTATTAGGGTGATGCTAGCTTCATGGAAGGAGTTGGGAAGGTTTCCTGTTCTCTGATTATGTAAAATAGCATGAGAAAAACAGTTTATTTGTTTGTTTGGTTTTTTTGTTTGTTTGTTTTTTCAAGGTAGGGTCTCACTCTAGCTAAAAATAGTCTCAGGGTGGCCTTGAACTCACGGCAATCCTCCTACTTCTGCCTCCCGAGTGCTGGGATTAAAGGCATGCACCACCACACCCAGCAAGAAAAGCAGTTTAAATAATAGGAATCAGTCCTTTTAAATTATTAATGTTGCAATGTCCAAGACCTGCCTAACTCATTTCCATCCAACCTCAAACTGAGATGAAAAATACAACTGATAATGCATTCTGGACATTGATGTATCTATTTTTACTTATGAAACAAAAAAGTAATAGATTTCTCTAAAGTATAAATTGAAATCAAAGTGTCTGAGATTTATGGAGAACAAAGTTCAAATTGACCAATGATAAGTAATTTCTGTCAGTATTATCTGAAACCAGTAAGTTCATTAGAAATTTCTCAGGGAGAGTTATCTATATTTGCTTATTTTTCCTTTCAGAAGCAGAACTTATACTCAATGTTCCTGATTATATCTTACGGTGATGAATATTCTCTCAAGCAGAGGTTCGAAAAGATCCCATGCATATGATTTTCTTTGAATAATCTACATATTTCTTAATACTGCTTGCAGATGTGGTTCCCGTGAATCTGTATAGTTTTCTAAGCACCTCATGCAATTATAACAAAAATAGTACAATAATGGTACTTACAAAAATGCCATCTTAAGGTCTATATATTGTTTATTTCTTGACTATATTTTCTCGGAAAAATGTGATCCAAATATTAGTTTTAAATTATTTTAAATTATATTTCCTTTCTTTTTCTTCTGGTGTTGAAAATTAAATCTGTGATCCCATGCATGCTATACAAGTGTTGAAACACTGAGCTGCACCAGACCTAATTGGAGGAGCCCAGATTGACATTAAACTAATGATCTTCCTGCTTCATTCAATCTAGCATATGATTCCTGGTGTATTCCATCACAGCCATCAAAAGTACTAGTTTTTCAACCACAAAAATTACAGAAAATGATAGATTTTATGTCCCTGCATTCTTAAGCATAAAGACAATTTCATGCTTATGTTCTTGCTATTTGGTTGAAGGTTAAATTGTGGAGAGGAGAAGGTTAATGCTTGTGGAGATTACTATAGAGTAACAATGTAACAATTTTTTGTTTTGTGTGTGTGGGGGTGTGGGTGTATTATTTTAGTCAGGTTCACATCGCTGGCAGAAATCATCAGACCAAGAGCATCTTATGGGAAAAAAAAAAAAAGTTTATTTTGGCTTACAGCCTCGATTGGAAGCTCCATGATGGAAAGGGAAAATGATGGCATGAGCAAAGGGTGGACATCACCTCCTCCTTAATATCAGATGGACAACAGCAACAGGAGAGTGTTCCAAACACTGGCAAGGGGAAACTGGCTATAACACTCATAAGCCTGCCCCCACCAATACACTACCTCTAGGAGGTATTAATTCCCAAATCTCCATTGTCTGGGAACAAACCATTCAGAACACCTAAGTTTATGGGGGACACCTGAATCAAACCACAACATTCCTCCCCTGGCCCCCATAAACTGATAACTATACATGATATAAAATACAATGCATCCAGTCCAACTTTAAAAGTCCCCATAGGTTTTAATCAATCCCAATGATGTTCAAACATCCCCATAGTCCAAGATGTTTCAACTGCGCCATAATATCAAAAATTTCTCCCCCCCCCAAACCATAATGATACAGAATAAACATTCACACTGCAAAAGATGGCATTGGGCATAGCAAAGAAATATTCAATCGATACAAGATTTAAATAAGGCAAACATCAACCTCTGTAGGTCCAAGTCCAACAACTATAGTCAGTGACAAATCCCCGAGTCTGATAATACTAACCAGCAGCAAGTTTCTGAAGTTCCAATTCTGTTCCTCCAGCTAGGCTACTCACAGTTCTTTGGAAAACTTCATCTGGGGCAGGCAGCTGTCCTTAGCAGCTATCTCATGGTCCTGGCATCTCCAGTGGGTCTCCACTATAACCCATGGTCCATCCTCATGGCTCTACTGGGTCTCCATGCAGGTAATAATCCTTAGTAGACCTGCTTCACACTGCCCATGACCATATTCAAAACCCAAGACCATGTTGCAAATTCAATGACCCTCTCTTTTCTGCATTTCTTATACTCTATAATAACAAGTGGGGTGCCATTTTTTTAATCCAAGAGGGGATTAAAATAGACATTGAGGAACAGGAAACTCATTCAGCATTCAGACCCCTTCAAAAAAGTCTATATTCTTCCTCTTGCCCCAGTGCAGGTCAGTTGGCTCAATTTCACAAGTTTTAATCTCTCAAATAATTGTAGCAGAATGAGCAGAAGTTTTAGCCCAATGATTTTATTTCTGTGCCATGTTCCCCTGCTCATACAAGTCAATTTCTGCACAAAGCAGCCCTGCACAAGTTCTCAGGACATGGGCATAACAGCAAGCCTCTCACACAAATTGCTTCTAGCCCAGTCCAGGCAAAGCTCTTTCTCACCCTTATAAGCAAACCTCACAGTCCTTAGTTCTTACTGCATTCAAGCCTTTCAACTCTGACCTTCAAGCTATACTTACAGCACTGTGAGACATCACTTAGGCCAAGGTTTCAAATCCTTCCACATTCTTTCCTCAAAATTATCTCCAAAAGGCCAAAGCCACACAGTCAGTTTTCAAGCAATAAAGACACCCCTCTTGGAAACACTTTAATGTTGCCATCAGGGTCGCATAGCTGGGAGAATACACCCAATCAAGAACAGCTTGTGAGAAAAATGGTTTCTTTTGCCTTACAGACTCCAGAGGAAGCTCCATTATGGCAGGTGAAAATGATGGCATGAGCAGAGAGTGGATATCACTTCCTCACCAACATCAGGTAGACAACAGCAACAGGACAGTGTGCCAAACACAGGCAAAGGGAAACTGCTTATAATACCCATAAGCCTGCCCCCAACAATACACTGTCTCCAGGAGGGTTTAATTTCTAAATCCCTGTCAGCTAGGGAACTAGCATTCAGAACACCTAAGTTTATGGGGGACACCTGAATCAAACCACCACTACTGGTGTTCACATGCCACAGTGTGCATGTGGAGGTTATTGGACAACCCAAGTGTCCATCCTCATTTTCCACATTGGTTGAGTCAGGGTCTGTCATTGTTCACTGCTGACTTCACTTGGTTATCTGTCCTGCAAGTTTCTAGGTGATTCTCCTGTCTCTACCTCCCATCTAGCCATATACATGCTGGGATAACAGATGCTTACATTACTGTGTCTGGCTTCTCATGGGTTCTAAGATTCTCAACGCATTATGTTTATGCAGAAAGTGCTTTTACCACTGAGCTGTCTCTCCATCTCAGTAAAAATATTTTGAGGGATGGAGAGATGACTTAGTGGTTAAGGTATTTGCCTGCAAAGCCTAAGGATCCCGGTTCGATTCTCCAGGTCCCACATAAGCCAGATGCACAAGGGGATGCATGCATCTGGAGTTCATTTTCAGTGGCTCAAGGCCCTGACACACCCATTCTTACTCTCCCTCTCTCTATTTCCCTCTCTCTGTCTCTAACAAACAAATAAATAAAAATAAAATATTTAAAAATATTTTGAAAGAATTTTTACCTAAAATATTCAGGCTTGCATATAATCCTTTTTAGGCAGCATGCTATTGGTGCTTCCAGATTCATTTAATTTCTCACACATTTATGAAATAGCAACTTTTATTATGCTCATTTTGTTGATGAAATTTAACAGAAAAGGTGAATAATTTCTTCTAGGTCATATAGGTATGGGCACTATAAGGATATTTGATGTACAGTGGGCTTGGGGGGTTCCCAAATGTTGTAGTTATCTTCATGTTGCTTGTACAAAACATCCTGCCCAAAGTAGCTTATGGGAGGAAAGGTTTATTTTTGACTACAGTTGTAAGGAGAAGCTTTATGGTGGCAGGGGAAAGAATGGCAGAAGCAGATGGTGGACGTCACTGCTGCTAAAATAGGTGGAAAACTACAAGAGAGTGAGCCAAGCTTTGGCAAGAGGGACTAGTTATAATATCTCAAAGCCAACCACTGACAACATACCTCTTCCAGAAAGACTCCACCTTTCAAATTGCTACCAGCTGGTAACCAAGCACCCAAAACACATGCTATAGGAAAATCTACTGCAAACCACCACTGTGAAAGGTTAGAGTGACTAGGGATGTTTCCAGGCAGGAGCTGGTGTCTCAGTGTCAATGACTAATTTCTTGAGAGCACAAATTACCTTCAGTTTGATCTAGCACACTGGCTGAAAGCTAATATGAGCTTAGACTAATGGGAAAGGAACTTTACACATGACTCTCTTAAATTTTAGTATACATAAACATCTATTTCTATCCTGGATACTAAAGATGTCTAAAGTTAAGTTTAAAAGTTTGCTTGTTTTTACTAGTCATGAAAATAAAAAAGTAAAACAAGTTTACCTTAACTCATACCTGTCCCAGAAGTCATGTAAATAGCAAAATTTTCATATATTTGCTTTCTTATTTTAAGGATAGCAATGATAATTTTATCTCTCTTATGGATCTTGAAAAGCACAGATGGCTTGAAAAAAGTGAGTCTTCATGCTTTAGTGAAATCCTAAAAGGTACTGTAAATATGTTTCATCCAAGTTGAGATTGAGGAATACTGAGAATCACAAGGTTTTGGGTAAAAGACACACTTCTAGATAATCTTAGATATTGTGCCTTTGCTTAAACAAAAGTTAAGACTAGGTTAAATATAATTCATACAAATAATATGGAGCTTCTATTTGCACATAATTCATAGAATATTTATGAGTCCTAAGTGTAATAGCATATGTAGGGAAAGACTTTACAATAATGTCCTGTAACTCAGAAATAAGCATTAAATATTACTCCCAAACATTCAAAGTTCCCACAGCTAATAAAGAACAAGCAAACACACAAATCTTTTTCTACATTTTTTGTTCCATTTCCTTTAATAGAATATTTATTCCCAAATACACTAAAGCAGATGCCAGGGAATTTAAGAGAATGGGTGGAAAGAGTGAAGGAGAGGGATTGTGATAGCACATGATAGGACTGGTAAAGTGAAAACAGGAGGATCAGAACTTCAAGGCCATCAACTGATACATAGTGAGTTTGAGGCCATCCAGAGCTACATGTAACTAGGTCTGACAGTTTTAGTGAACACATGTACAGACTATAATCAAGTAGGGTGTGGTGGTGCACACTTTTAATCCCAGCACTATGGAGGCAGATGTAGGAGGATTGTTATGATTTTGAGGCCAGCCTGAGAGTACATAATGAACTCCAGGTGAGCCTGGGCCAGAACAAGACCTTACCCTGAACAAACAAAACAAAACAACACAAAAAAGAAAGACTAATATCTATATAAGTACTAAAGTAAAGAGCTCAATAAATAGATTTTTTTTCCCCTGCCACTTGGGAAAAGTGATTTGAGTTTATAAATTTCACCATAAATTTTTATTTAATCTTCTGTCACTTTAGCCTCCATCAAATGACTTCTAAATTTCGTTTTGTATTTTTATACCAACAGCATGCAGTGTTAAAATTGAATAATAAAGTTATTGTAATTAGTGCATTTGGAGGCTTTTTCTCCACAGGAAAGTGATGACTTAACTAGATTCCACAGATAAAGATAAACTTAATTATAGTAACTTATAACAGCTACCAGATTCTGTGGAAGAATAATGCTTCTTTTCAACCTCTGCTAAGTATTAACCACTTCTGCAAACAAGGCTGGCTCATGAGTCCTTGATTTTAAAACTTGATTTTTCCCAAATGTTTATAACAACCCCTCACACAAGGCTGATATGTTAAGATTGTCATTTTAGTTTAGTTTCTTCTCATCTTGATGATAGTTAACCTGATTAATGCTACAAAGCATTGTCTGCTACAGTTTCCTGCCTGTACAAGTGATGATGCAGATATCTATGCTTAAAATAGAAAACCCTATGTTTAGATTTTAATTATTATCTTGAAATATATTTACAAAATCACATCCTACTAAATTCATATTGCAAGAAGACAACACATTTTTTTCTTATAAAAGTTAAAGCAACTTATATCTTATTGCAGATAAGATTCAGTGTAAATGAACACAGAAGCCCAGACACTAACCATATGTGATGACATACTGTACTTTACAAAACTATTCTAGTTTATGTTATTTAAAGGTAATAATCAATGAAGTTCCAAAGAAATAATTGCTTTATTCTTGAATAAACATGGCAAGAAATGAATTACTTTAATCTAACTGATGAAATACAAATAAATTTCACTCAAATTTGTGCAGTCTTTAGCAATCCATAATGAATATCCCTCGAACACACCCAATCAATTAAAATGATGTCTTCCAGCTATTGCAAACACCACCTGTTGCCAGTGATCTATAGACATTTTCTATTAAGTTGTGAAATTTTTCTGCCTGAAAAAACTCATGTGTGAAAGTCAATGCATTCTTTACTATGACCAGTTTACTAGATCAAATTAAAACCTACCAAAGAAGGGAAATGAAAACTTAAAAATCCAGATAGCCCTTTGATAATTATAGAAGAGGTTGTTCATCATATTTTGGATGTGCAAATTCTAGGACTGGGCTGATTTCTCCATGGAAAATTGCCATTGACGATTAATTGTCAGATCCCTCACATTGGAGGTCATTACAATATAATCACATAGCTGGTGATGAACATTAGAAGAATCCAAAGGGAAGGAGACATAATTAGTACTTGATGTGAAAAGAGTCACTTTATTGCAGTTGAATTCTATAGGCTATCATAGTGTACTAGGAGCTGGAGATAATGTCTCTATTGTGTGCTTAGCATTGGCAGAAGTATTGATAAAAAGAAAGATGTAGGTTTTTTTTTCAAAGATGTTTCTTGTTAATCTTTGAAAAATTCATAAAATAAACATATAAAGAAGAAATGCTTGTCAGTGAATATTCATGGATTGGGTTATATGATTTAATAGCTCTAAAATATAGAAATTCAAATAATTATTCTAGCTTTATTTAATTACAATGAAAACTGCTTCCTGCTAACCAATTGCATTCTCAATCTGATCACATTATATAGGTTGCAATGTATTATCCTTCTGTTCTTCTTATATAATAACCAAAGTAGCTATCAATGGCTTGGCAATATACGTTGGATAGATTCTTTGCTAACTCTTTTGGGATAGGTCTTACTATTTTCAAAATTTTATAGATAAATTGGGGCCTGGAGAGATGGCTTAGAGGTTAAGCACTTGCCTGTAAAGCCTAAGGACCCTGGTTTGAGGCTTCATTCTCCAGGACCCACATAAGCCAGATGCACAAGGAGGTGCATGCATCTGGAGTTCGTCTGCAGTGGCTTGAGGCCCTGGCGTACCCATTCTCTATCTGCCTCTTTCTCTCAGTGTCTTGTCTGTCCCTCTCAAATAAATAAATTAACTAAAATTATGAAAAAAATAGATAAATGTACTTATGAATATTTTATAGATAATTCACCAAAAGTGAGATACTTACACTGACATAATTCCTGCCTTTAAACACAAATAGATTGCTTTTAAATTTTAGGCCCCTCAGCACTCCCTTAGAATATTTTAGGATGTAGTTTACATTTTGTTGCAGTTCCTATCAGATTTATGTTGTTAAAAAATTACAAATATATTCCACATGTCAAGAATCCTGATTTATCTCCTTTATATTATTTAACTTATTACTTATAGATGGTGAAATAATCTTAGTAAACTCAGTGATATTCCTCAATATAATAATAAGTGCATAATTCCTGTCAGATGAGTAACAGTTAATGCTACCTTGAAGGTAAGTTATCCAGTCATAATATATATTGTATCTATACCACAAAAAGAAGGGAACATTATTCAATTAAAAACATTTGTTCCCTCCTTTGTAATTATTGCCTTCTATTTGTACTTAAGAAAAACAACCTGTCCTGTTAATGGTGTAAAACTGTATAAAAATGTGTGAAGAAAAACAAAGCTAATAACAGGAACTACTCTATAATGAAGATTGTACTCTATACTAGTAGGAACAGGTAAGAATCTAAAGTATCTGACTGAATTTGTTAGGACACTTGCCTTCCTGTTTTATCTTTTCTAATTAGTGGTAATTGATTGATTCACAAATAGGAAAGAAATCCATTTCTAGAAAACAACATAGGATGAAAAGTACAAAGTTGTTATGAAATGTGCATGAGTAATGATATATATGTCCCTTCTATCATAAAAGTCATACCCATAGAAGCATAGAACAACAACAACAACAACAAAAAAAAACATATAGAAGCACCCATCATTCAAGTATCAATCCATGACCACCAAGAATAAAAATTTATATCCTATGTATACCACCTTCTTAAACTGTGAGTTCTGACCCTGCATTGGATCTTGTAAATGAATGTGGGGTGTATTACAAAAATTTGTCAATAATGAAAGTTTTCACAATGAACACTGAAAAAATTAAAGTCAAAATCAAATATATAATGAATCTGAAGTAATTCTAGTAGTGTTTGTCCATGAACATGATGTGAATTCATTGAAACCTTATTACTGACCACACAGCATACATATTTTGCATTGCATGTATCATCACATAACAAAACAGATATGAATACTGCCTAAAACACTTTGGCACAGATTGAAGACTATTGTTTTTTTATGACTTATAATATTTTTATTGTATACACAGTATTTTCTGCTCTTATAAGCAAAAGTTAATAGAAAACAAATAATACCATCATTTCCTCATTCTTCGGCATTTATTGAACAAATTTGTGACCATTTGGATTGTGTTAACATAGAACATTGATTTTACGAATTATTGTGTGAGTTGTTGATGTGGGGTTTAATAAAAACTCTTTAAATGAATTTTGGCTTAAAATTAAAGAAGAATTTATAACATTTTCTGAAATGACCCTAAACATGCCACTGCTATTTTGTACTAAGTATTTATGCAAAGCCATATTCACAAAATTGATGATCATAAAATCAAAATATTGACCAACTCTCAAAAATGTTAAAAAATGTCAATATCAAATATTGAGCCAAGGGGAATAAGAAGAGATGGCTTAGTGTCTAAAGTGATTGCCACACAAGTCTGGGGACCTGTGTTTTGATTCTAAGAACTTACTTAAAGTCACAAGTTGTAGTATATGCCATCTGTAATTACAATGATCCTGGGTGAGATGGGAGATAGAGACAGGAGCATGCCTGGATGCTTGTAGGCTAGCTAACCTGGTGAATTAACCCAGATTCAAACCAGATAGACAGCATGGCCTGACACCCAAGGTTGTCCTTTGACCTCTAATGCACACCTTTGCATGTATACCCACATTCACACACAGGCAGACACACATACACACACATCACACATACATGAGCACATAAATAGAAAATATTAATCCAAGATTCAATTATTTATGTAAAGATGAATAAACAAATCTATCTCAATATATAAATTTGCTTTCATCTCTAATAAATGAAAAATTATATAAAAAGGAAAAATATTTTTTCATTATCTAGTTTCAATAAATGTTTATGAGTCTATTTTATAAATCTACATATATTTATATATGGATATGTAACTATCAATGATGGAGTAAAATTTTCTCAGGTGAAAAGTAGTTGCAAGTAGAATATTTTCAAGAAATTCTGTTAGAGGGAACAAATGCTGATCCACAGAACTAATCCTCCCATGTCCCTAAAAGTCTCTCCTAAAGAGCTGCAATTGACCTTTAAAAATATAGAGAGTGTAGGGCAGAAGAGATGGCTTATTGGTTCGCCTGCCTGCTAAGCCTAAGAACGCCCGTTCGATTCTCCAGGTCTGACATTTAGCCAGACGCAAAGTGACGAAAGGGCGCAATGCTGCACTTGCCAACCAGGGGGCGAAACATCTGGAGTTCCTTCACAGCGGCTGAGAGGCTGCTGGTGTGCCCATTTTATCTCTCTGACTCTCTCCTATATATGTGTGTGTGTGTGTGTGTGTGTGTGTGTGTGTGTCTGTGTGTGTATGTGTGTGTGTATATATATGTGTGTGTGTATATATATATGTGTGTGTGTATGTGTGTGTGTATATATATATATATATGTGTGTGTATATATATATATATATATATATATATATATATATATATATAGAGAGAGAGAGAGAGAGAGAGAGAGAGAGAGAGAGTCAGAGAGAGGGAAGGAGAGAGAGTAAAATTTTGGCAACCTACTTATTCTTTTTAAAATTATTAAATTATATTTATTGATGTAAGTACAGAGCCTAGAAAAAGGCAACCCCATGCCAGAGATCCCATGTTAATGGCCTGGGGGAAAAAGCAAAGAAGAAAATAAGTTCAAGGAGTTCCTGCCATGTAAGGAACTGAAGGAGATAAAGAATCCATGTGGAGTGTATGGGCTAGGAGGCCCTCCCAGCTGGGCCTGGACTGAGCCAGCTCAGGACTCTGAATGTATATTGATGGAGTTCAGGACGATAGTCTTAGGAGAATATGTTGGGGAGAAAGAATTAAAGTAAAGACTTAATGAGGAATGAGCACACAGAAAACTGGTTGCCCTCAGGGTTGTCCTTCTTGTGGACCGCTAGGCCTTAGGGAGCATTCAAGGGAACCCAGGTACATGGAGCTGGACTGTCTCAGAACCATCTGAGCATGATGTGGCTGATATTTTCTTCCAGAACTGTTCATCAAATGTCAGAGTAGTGTTTTATATGGCCTGAATCTATTTCTATATGGCTTGTAAAACAAACAAGATATTAGCAGTTATATATACACAACATTTAACTTTGATAATGGTAATATACCATATTTTGTATAATATCCTTCCAGAGTGTATCTCTTTTAATTTGTCTTGGGGTAGCCAGGGCCAAAGGGCCAAAGGTTGGTACCATAGAGCTACTGGGTGCCATTAAGTGCTTTACAAACATAGTTTTGGTCTCAGGACTTATTTAAGGATGTCCTGGCACAAGTTAGAAGAGAGTCACCATTTTTTTCCAGTATAAGGAAGACTTCTGAATTATGTGATCCTTGGTCAGAGTCATCCATATATATTTTAGATTTGAAAATAACTTTTTGACATCTATGGTTGTTTTTCCTTATTATAGAATTAGAACTATTAGAGATGAGGACAACATGTCTTAAGGCCTCATTTATTTCCCTTCCTGGAAAGCTCTTGCTGTGTTACTTAATAGGTCATTCATATATTCGAGGGATACCTTTATGATTGGTTATACATTTCTCTCTGAGTATTTAAGACCAAGTAGATAGCCAAAATTTAATGAAGGATTAATTTTGGAGGTCACTAATGGATCTCCAAAGGAGACTTTAGGGACCCAGGAGTAGCTCAATAGCTTCCCTGATACTGGTATTGTCTGTTAGGATGAGTCAGGGCCATGCTGGCCAAGTAGTTTTCCCTTCTTTTGGAAGCCAGGAGTACTGATTTTTCCTCAGTTCTGACTCTCCTGTTTCAGACTGTACACTGATTTATTGTTTCTGGGTTTCCATATCATTCCTTATCGGGAAGGTAGGTGACTTATCAGGGGGCTAGTGTAGAAGTGTCCCATCATTTCCACTGGCCCCATGACCTCAGAACACAGGCCAGAATATTAGCCTTTTTAGCTCCAATGATCTATTTATTCTTTCTTTTAATTTTTATTTGAGACAGAAAGAAAGGTAGAGAGAGAAAGAGAAAGAGAGAGAGGGAGAGAGAGAATGGGTGTTCCAGGGCTTCTAACTGCTACAAATTGAATTCCAGACATATGCACCTCCTTGTGTATCTAGCTAAGGTGGGGACCTGGGGAATTGAACCTGGGTCCTTAGGCTTCATAGGCAAGTGCCTTAACCATTAAACCATATCTCCAGCCCTACTTATCTTAAGCACCCAGAAAGAAAAGTATACCTTATATGTTATACATGTAGCCATTTCTTACTAATGATTTTATTTGATAAAGAAACTGCTATTCAGATATGAGTCAACAGAGTGGTGTGTCTCTCCCACTGAGTAATTACTATTACCAAATTCACTTCAAGGGAAAGTTTTAACGTCTCTGAATGAGCTATACCATTTGGATCAAGAAAATAGTTATCTTAGAAAGACAAATGTTTATTGGACAAGGTCTTAAATGTGGTTCACTGGATAGTACAAAGATGTGAGTGTCAGTGGCAGAACTGGACCCAGAGATACATCACAGTTGCATCAAGCTATGGACTGCTCCAGATCCTACAGAATCTCAATAGATTAAAATCATTTTTTTTATTAAGTAGGAGCTTTGTATGGACATATCAAGTTGATACCATCATTTCCCTCCTCCCTCTACCCATTCCACTGAGTGCCATTGTCAGTGGAATGCTGGTATTCACCATGGAGTTGTAGGTTATGAGTTGTGAGAGTAGCAGTCAATCACTGGGGGGGCAGCGATGCCTCTGGATGTTCCCTTCTGCCTTGTGGCTCTGAGAATCTTTCCGCCCCTTCTTCTACAAAATTCATGAGCTATGCAGGGTGTGTTTTAAGTCTACTTTAGTATCGTGCTCTTAGCAATTTTTGGAGTTCTGCTTTGGTATGCATTCAGTATCTTCAGTTTCTGTCTCCAGCACCCTGGTGTAGTTTGTCAGGCTTGCCAGGGAAGTAGTACTCTTGCTCATCTCATCAATTCTTCTGTGGTTTCAGCTGGGCCCTGGCTTATGTGCAAGGTAGGGGCCATCTCTTGCCAGGGAGTCAGCTATCTTTTCTTGTCTTGTTGATAGATTTTGGTTGTCCTCAGTTCTTTCTTCCTTCTGAAAATGAAAAACAGATTCTCCAACAGATAGTGGGATCAGCATAGGTCTAAGAGGATAAGCATTGTTAATTTAAAGAGATTTTGATGGGTGTAGCCTCTTTTGGCCAAAAATTAGAGGGAACTTCTCATTGAAGACCATGATCTTGGTCTCCATAAGATTCTGACTTTGTTCCCAATTTGAGCTATGGGTTCCTTTCCACTTAGCAGCTCTCCTAGCCAACCAGAAAACCATTGGTTAACCACCTAGGCTGGGTGCCACCATTGCACAGGTCTGTAAGTCTTGTCAGACTGATAGCTTTCATAAAGCAGGGTCTTCTGCTTGCTTGCAATGTTGTTGGCCATTTTCCCAGCTCATGCAGCACTTTCCAGCTCTGTATGGGCTAAGCATCTGGGAACTGGATTCCTTCCAGATTACAGGCAGACCTCTTGATGTTCTGTGTTGGCAGCATCTGGTGTCTTCAGCAATTGGATCTTACCTTTTACCTCAGGACAAAAGCCTCTCTTATTTTGGGGAACTTGTAGGTCTCTCCAATAAACAGCTCAAGGTGGGTGGTTACCAAATTCTGGTATTTGGAGTTAAAAGCCAGAGCAAAATATTTTAGGGTTAGGCTTCATCCTACCCTATCCAGGAACATTCTTACCTGAAGATCCCCCATACTCATATTGAGGGTTATATCTTTTAATCTACTACCCAGGAGGAAGATTTCTATGGTACCAATTCATTTTGGATTTAGTTTTGTGTGTATCTCCCCCCACCCAATCCTTCTCCCCCCAAAACCTTCCATCCTTTAAATTCAAATTGCCTGTAAGATATTCCTGAAACTCAAGCTATTCCAGGTTAGGTATTATAGATGGGGGAGAACATATGGCATTTGTCTTTCTGTGCTTATGTGAGTTTGCTTAGTATGATTTGTTCCAAGTCCAGCCATTTTTATATGAATTTCATTATATCATTTTCCTTACTGCTGAGTATAATTCTATTGTGTAAATGTATCACATTTTCATTATCCATTTATCAAATGTTGGGCATCGAAGTTGATTCCAGTTCTTAGCTATTGTGAATTGAGAAGCTATAAACATGGTTGAGCAAATATCTCTGCAGTGAAGCCTGGAGCCTTTAGGTTAAATGTCTAGTAGAGGAATAGCTAGGTCAGGTTGTAGCTCTATTTTAATCTTTTTCGGGAGTCTCCATATTGATTTCCATAGTGGTTGTCCACATTTGCACTCCCACTAGCAGTGAGTGAGGATTCCTCTTTCCCCACATCCTTGCCAACATTTGTTGTCATTTGATTTTGTAATGATTGCCATCCATACTGGAATAAGGTGGAATCTCATAGCTATTTTAATTTACATTTCCCTAATGGTTAAGGATGTTGAACATTTTCTTAAATGAGTACTAGCCATTTTCATTTCTTCCTTTGAGAATTCCCTATTCAGTTCTCTGCCCCATATTGTGGGTGGATTGTTTGACTTTTTCTTTCTTTTTTATTTTTTATTTTGGTTTTTCGAGGTAGGGTCTCACTCTAGCTCAGGCTGTCCTGGTATTCACTCCGTCATCTCAGGGTGGCCTCGGACTCACGGCGATCCTCCTACCTCTGCCTCCCAAGTGCTGGGATTAAAGGCGTGCTCCACCACGCCCGACATTGTTTGACTTTTTATTGCTTACTTTTTTGAGTTCTTTTTAGGCCTCTGTCAGTAGTGCTGCTACCAAAGATTTTCTCCCATTCTGTGGGCAGTCTGTTGGCTCTGTTTATGGTATATTTGTCTGTATAAAATCTTTTTAGCTTCATGAGATCCCACTGGTTGTGTGATTATTTAATATCCTGGGCTACTCGGGTATTGTTCAGGAAGTTTTTCCCCACTCCTTTATCTTGGAGAGTTCCCCCCATTTTTTGTTCTAGTAATGTAATAGCTTCAGGTCTTATATTGAGGTCTTTAATCTATTTGGAGTTGGTTTTTGTGTGCATAGTGAGAGGATTGTGTATAGTTTGTTTTTTTTTTTTTTTTCCTATATGTGGCTATCCAATTTGTCCAGCACCATTTGTTATTAAGACTTGTCTCCAGTTGCCTAGCTGAAGGACATAGTATCACTGAGGGAAGATGTGATTTCTAGTGCAAAGGTATGCAAAGAGGTTTTTAAGTTCTGCCTGGGCCTCTACTTCTTGTTGTTTTTGGTTTATGCTGGTGGTGGTTTCTCTCTGCTTGGATCTGTGAAAGGGAGTCTTCTGACATTATAGGACTTCCCCAAGATCTGCAAGCCTGAAATAAATCCCACTCCTCCCATAAACTGTTTGAAAGTTCTCCCCAGCAATGTGGAGCTGACTACAACAACCTGTGAATCACTAGATGACCTCAAGATGCTCTTCAGATGATAAGTGACTCAACTCTAAGATCAATGTCTACCTGGGATATTTAAGGTGTTTGAGAAAACAATTATACAAAATCATATGGCTTTATACATTCTCACTTTACTACCATTTAACTCTTTATTAGGCAAAGAAAATGAACCCAAAACACCTAGACAGTATCATCTTTAATGAAGAGTGACATCTGTGCCATTATTATTAACAACTATGATAATGTCTCATATTCTTTACAAGACTCAGTCAGTGAACAGCTTTTGAAATGGGTTTCTTGATCTTCATGATGAAAGAGAATTATATCTATCACTTATGTTAATAGTAACTGTTAATTTTAGGACCTTGTGTACTCAGCTGTTTTAACTTTATCTACTTATGCTTATAATCAGCTCATACTCAGATGTTCCTGCAACATGAAAGTTGACATGAATGGAAACCCTGGACACCTCCACTTTCCTGTATGTTCACTTTTCCTTAATTCATTGTTTTTATTCTTTCCTCCAAATGTCTTTATCCAGGACTGTCATTCTGCACTCTATTAATGCATTTTCAGTATCTTTTAGATATACCCACTGTAGAAGTTTCCCAACTTCCACACCTGACAACCCCACTGAGCTTGAAGAAACTAGGTTAATCATTATCCTAATTTCCAAATAGCAGTTAAGGTTGCCTATGTTGGGGGGGAGATTGAGGCATTTTAGGGTGACTAGGCCTGTGAAAGTAAAAGGAGGAAGTGTCCTTCAGCCTGCCCTTGCAGTATCTACTTTGCTGAAAGTCGGTGACAAATCTGGCTTCTCCTTATCTCTTGCCTAAAAGAATTTCTGTTTCTTTCTTTTTTTTTTTTTCATAAACAACCCGAGTCCCTTCCTAGGAAGGAATTCCCCTTTCCTAGAATTAAGATTCCTGATCACATTAAACATGACCCTGGTATTGTGGTTAGTTAAGCTCAGCCCCCAAAGCATGGAGTCATGTCAAGTTAAGTCAGCTCCCATTCAGAACCTATAAATGACTTTACATTACAAGAGATGCATCATACATGATTTGAAAAAAATAGCAAGGATATGAGATTTCTTAAGTTGGTCATATGGACATAAATGCATGCTATATGTTCATTCTGATAATCACATTGTGTGACCCTTTCAGCCAAACAATAGCACTATTCTATCTTCTCTTATAAATGAACAAATTTATTCACTTTCAGGAAGTAAGTACTTCCCAGACAACCTGATTCCAAATATTATCATTTTGGGGAGCTGGATTATGTCACATGTTTTGTGAGTTCAAAAGGATTCAGAATATATAAATTATGATGATAATAAGAAAAGTAAATGTTCTCTCTAGATCTTCACAGTTTAAGAATATAGGTTCATTATTTGAGAATTTGAGGGTTATAAACCATTTATTTTCTATACAAATAAGGCATGTTGTGGTAGGATCCATTGTAGCCAGTTAGCTTAACTAGGCAGGACCAGGATGGCCCTTAAAGAGATGGACCTTAGGATGTCATATCCTTGCCATGCCTATCCCAGGTGGCCTCACCTATCTCAGCTTGCCCCACCTACTTTAGTCATGGGATTTAGTGTTTAGATCTCTCTCTTGAGCCCACACCCTGCCCAGGTGTGGGTGGATTTCTTCTCTTAAATCCAGGCCAGTTGGCTGGGACACCTGGGGTAGGTGTGTCCAGGTGGGCTGGCATGAATTCCGAATCTCCCAAACCTATGCAGAGATGGCCCCTTTTCTCTCTCTTTGTATCTGTGGCAGAAAAGTTCTTGGGTCCTTGCTCAAGTGAGCTCTTTCTCTATCCCATGCTGGCAGCCATGCCAGGGTGGAAAGAAACACTGTTTACTTTCTATTACTGTCTTCACTTTTAATCTTTTTGGAAGTATACATTTTAAAAACCCTTTTCATGTTTTTCTACTAAGATCCATGTTGATACATGGGCCCCTTGGCTCCATCATCTTCCTTCTCCCCATCTTCCCTTCTCATCTTCCACTCTTTTCTCTGTTATATCTGAATGAAGTGTGGTATTTTAAAAGTCATTCTCTTGAGTCTGGAATTGCCAATTCTTTGGTTAGTTTGCAGATATCAACTCAGAGCTTGGGGCTCCAAGAAGCACCCCTGAACCCCAATTTTATTCATTACACTGTTTGTAACTTAAAGTTTTATTTAAAAAAAAAATAAGGGCTGGAGAGATGGATAAGTGGTTAAGATTGTTTGATGGCCGGTAAAGAATTAGGGTCTCTTGGGGAGTTACTCTGCATTTGACTCTAAAACATATGTGAAAGTTGAGCATTGTCTTGCATATCTGTATCCATAGTTTATGGGGTGGGGAGAGCACTTGGGCTCACTTATGGATAGCAGCTCTGATTTGAAGGAGAGATACCCTCTCAAGAATGTATGAGGTTGATAGAGAAGGGCACACAATGCTTTCCTCTGGCCTCTGCATACATGTGCATGGGGACTGTACATCTGAACACACGTGTGTATCCACTTCATTACACCATGCCACACACATATGCTACACACACACACGCACACACACACACAAGCAAAAAATGTCAAATTTGTTGTTTGCCCATGGTGTGTCAGTCACCAGAATAGGAGCTTTATTTCTTATATTTTAATGAGCAAATTGGACAATCTAAAGAGAATTAAAATATATAAGGAATAATACCTATATCAGACAAAAATTTTCTGAAATACAGCAATAGTAGCCTCTTCCCTAGGGCCTACATTCTCCCCAGTCATGGGCTTTGACCTTGTTTTCAGTACCTGGCATGCATTAACTCCTTTACAGAGGGACTCAAATCTAATCATACAGCTATTGGTTGCTTCATAACCTGCATTCCTCTATTTCTTTTTAAAATATATTTTATTTATTGATTGATTGATTTGAGAGAGAGATAGAGGAAGAGAGAGAGAGAATGGGCACACTAGGGCCTCCAGTCACTGCAAATGAACTCCAGATGCTTGTGCCCCCTTTGTGCATCTGGCTTATGTTGGTCCTGGAGAATCAAACCAGCATCCCTTGGCTTTGCAGGCAAATGCCTTAACTGCTAAGCCATGTCTCCAGCCTGCCTTCCTCTATTTCACTGTAGGGCACATCTTGCCTTGAGTATCAGTATGGTAGAACATAGGATTCATTGCTGGGTAGTAACGTAGATGAGTTTTCTCTGCCATAAGCCTGCAAAGCACCCTGTAACACTAGATAGTAGAGGGGCTTGGGAGATCACCCCCCGCCATAATGAGCTAATAATAGTTAAAGGTAGTCTGAAAGAAGGAAGCCTTCTTTTGAGAGGCATAGCCACTAATAAGAGATGAGAAGTGGGGGATAAGGCAAGATAATGTCAGGATACATATCATGAAGATGTACTAGATAACTAAGAAAATCTCAAAAGCAAGTAGAAATTATAAAAGCAGTATATTTAAAAAAAAAAAAAAACACAAATAGTTTCTAGCATATAGTAAGGTATTAATAAATGTTAATAACTATAATAAAAATCATCCTGAAAAAGTCACAGACGACTAAATGGAAATCATTTCTTACATTTTATTATTTATTTATTTTTTAACTTATGAGAGAGAGAGAGAGAGACAGACAGATTGAGAGAGAGAGAGAAAGAAAGAGAGAAAATAGGCACACCAGGGCCTCTAGCCACTGCAAATGAACTCCATAACCATGCACCACCATGTGCATCTGGCTTACATGGGTTCTGTGGAGTTGATCTCTGGTCCTTAGGCTTTGCAGGCAAGTGCTATAACTGCTAAGCCATTTGTCCAGGCCTGGAAATGAGTTTTTAAAGTTGATTTTTCCCACTGTAATTTATCTTTGTGATAAAGAGCAAATATTACATTAGGAAAAATAGTGAATATCAGTTATTTTTTATGGTGGATATATCCTATAGGAATCCTCAAAATCATACCTACACAGATAGTAGTTTGTGTCCCTTTTATGTTTCTAATGAAAGGTTAACAGGCCATTTACCAATTATTATTGAAGTAAGTTGGCAGGCAGTGCCATTTGGGAGTTACAGATTTACTCCCTAAAACAGGAACCATCTCATAAATTTTTGGCCCTTAGCTTAAACCTTTCTCTGTGCTAACACCCATGATTATAGAAATGATTTGGTTCACTGAAGGCTTCTTCCAAAAAGGTCAAAAGTTGATCACTCAAATGGCCTTGACAAACTTGCTAATATCTCTAGAAGGTCACTCTGACAAAATGGATGGCAACAATGTCATGCTGTCTAGCCAAGGTAAGAACAACTTGCTGTTAACATAATTGTTCCAGGATAGAAATATCGAATTACATAAAGTCACAGTCTCCTGAAGCAGTTATTGCTGAAGCACATTTATTTCAGTTTGAAACTGCCTTGGATATTCATTGGCTTTGACAATATGATAAAAACTAGCTTAGGTCATATGCCCAATGCCAATTATATTAGATAATGAAGTGTGCATGTTTCCTTCCAACACGTTCCTAATCACTGGATTCAGTATATGTACACAGAGGCAGATGCTATAAAAGTATGTCAGTAGTAGCATTTATGCCCAGTCCAATATTCTTTCTTATTAAAAACAGTCTAGGTACAAAATGTACTATATATGAATATAGATCATGCCATAAACCTTTATGAGCAATATGTCTCTTTACTAATGTGAGTGTATTAACATATGTATAATGATGCATGCCATATTCATTACTTTTTATCACTGTTATGACAAAATACCTGGCAAAAGTAACTTGACCAAGCCTCACCATTTGAGTGTATATTCAATCCTGGTGGGTGTATTGGTTACTTTTCCCATTGCTATGACAAAAATTTATGACAAAACAACTTAAAGATGTAAGGATTAATTTGGACTTACTGGCTGATGCCTTTAATCCCAGCACTCGGGAGGCTTAGAAAAGATAGCAATGAGTATGAAGTCAGCCTGGGTTACAAAGCAATTTTAAGTTCAGCCTGGTCTATAATGAGACAATGCCTCACAAAAATCAAACAACAAGACTGGAGAAACAGCTTAGTAGTTAAGGCAATTGCTGGCAGAGCCAAAGGACCCAGCTTCGATTCCCCAGTACCCATTTAAAACCAGATGCACAAGGTGGCATACATGTCTGGAGTTCTTTGCAGTGGCTAGAGGCACTGGCACATCCATTAAAAAAATCAAAGAAGAGTAGCAGCATATGCACACACATACGCACAAGTAGGGTTTATTTTGTTCACAGTTTGAGGATACAGTCCCTCATGGAAGGGAAGATCTAGTGGCAAAAAGAAAAAAAAAAAGAAAAATGAAGCAGCTGGTCTCATTGCATTTTGCAGTCAGAAGGTAGAGAGAGATGAGTGCTGATGCCTGGCTTGCCTTTTCCTTGTATTCACTGTAGGACCCCAGCACATGGAATGATGATGCCCATGTAGGGTGTGTCTCCCCTCCTGAATTGACCTAATATAGAAAATTCCTCACAGACATGCCTAGGGATTTGTCTCCTAAATAATTCTAGAAGTTGACAGTTGATGTTAAACATAACAACAAGGGAAGAGTTGCAGAGAGAGCAAGACCAGCTGTGGTGGCAGGAGCAAGATACCACTAGTCATATTGCTTCTGAAGTAAAGCAACAAAGAAAGATGAATAAGGTGCTTAGCATGTCTTCCTTTGTCTTCTTTTATTTAATCCAGGACCCCAACTTATGGGAGCTGTGCCACTCACATTTAGGGAGATCTTTTTCTCCTCACTTAAATCCATTTGAATGTGTATGTCTCCTGATGAACTCTAGATGCATGTGCCACTTTGTATACCTGGCTTTCCATGGGTACTAGAGAACTGAACCTGGGTCATCAAGCTTTGCAAGCAAGCACTTTTAAGCACTGAGCCATCTCTTTAGATCTTGTGGTGACTTTTGAGTAACAAGGAGATTAGCATTTTTTTTATTATTCATAGGCCATTTGTTTTTGGTCTGTTGGTTTGTGTACTAATAACATTAACTTATCAATTAGGTACATCCTGGGGTATCTGGCATTGGATTATCTGATGCCTAAGATGAAGAAAATTACATTTAGAGTTAGACCCTGTTAGAAGTTGTAGTCTTTTTACAATGTAGGCATTGTTTTGCCCTCTGATATTTTTTAACACGATTACAAAAGTCAGTCAGTAACAGATGACTTTTAGCCCCTAGTTTTAAGAAAGCACTTTAGTAATACTTTCTGGTCCACAGAGACAAATATAACAGGAAGAAATGTTACAGGGATTATTTCCAGAAATATAAGACAGCCCAGAGGAATTCCTAGGTGATATCAACCTTCTTAATGTAACCATCTTAGACAGGCTCATATATGAGGGAGATAGAGGAAAAAAACTAACTGCAGTAGGAAACTTTGAAGTAAAATAGAGGACCAAGTTCAGAAGCAGGGGTTAGTTTTTAATTATAATATGATATATGAACAGGATTTGCACATGTATTAACGTAGCATTATTTAATGAATTTGTTACAGTATGTGTCTCCCTAGAAGAAAAAAAAAATGATTGGATTTATAACCAAGGAGTTAATCAGATCAAGGATGATTCATTGGTATTTGACTATAATTTGACTATATGAAAATAGCTAACTAACTAAGTCTGAGCTTTTAAAATGCAGATTGCCTTTCATTTCATACTCATTGATGTATGAGTCTTCTAATATTTCACTTTTCTATAGACATTGTGGGTGGCAGAATAATATTCCCAACAAAGAGGGGCATGTCCTAATCCCCTGAACATATGGATATATAACCTTATATGAGAGGGAAAATTAAGGCTGAAGATTGAAATCAGATTGCTAATCAGCAAGCGCTAAAATAGGAATGTTATCTGGGATCATTGTGTGATTCCCTTTGTGCTTACAAGTGCATTAAGGAAGAAGTGATCAGAGGGAAGCTTTGTATGAAGCAACTCTAGATTTGCAAGTGGAGTAAAAAAGATAGGAATCAAGAAATACAGGTAGGGTATAGAATAAGGTAATGGCCAGGATTTATTTCTCCTAGAGGCTCTAGGTAATAAATTTGGGGTAATCCAATATAGATATGTTGTGAAAATATCAAAGCCATTGACATTCCCTTCACATTTTAACACTTAATTAGTTTAACATGACTGCAACTTCTGCCACGGAGGTGAATATCTTTTCCCTAGCATTAAGTTTCAGTAGTGGAAAATTTTCTTTTTCCCTTCAACCCACAGAGTACTTGTGAGCTAAATTTGTAATGCTTTATTGAGAAAAAGCTTTGGTTTTATGCTAGTACCTTGTCAGCCACAAAAGAAAACAAAACAAAAAAATTACCTGGACTTTTAACTCATGGTTTCAGATCCTGGATGTTCCTGACATGTAGGTTCAGAAAATGATCCTTGTGGAGGACTGCCCTTGGTTTTGTATACTTATTATGAATCCTTCCTTCTACTTATAGATGTCTATACAACCCCCCCCCATTTCCATATAAGCCAATTAAAAAATATGTCCACACATTGACAAAAGTCTGCGGGGAGTAAAATCCCTCTTCTCGAAAGCTGCTGCTTAAGGTGAAATGGCTAACTTCAGGACAAAATGAGGAGAGCCTCCAAAAATTCATAGTGGTTATTAAACATTCATGACTACTTTTAAATCAGTCATTAAAATGTCAGCAATTTATAGTCCAATTTTACAAAACTTGTGATTTTTATAATCTGAACTTTTGCAGTATTGCTTATCTTACTACTGTTCTATCTGGATAGCAACAATCAGTTCCAAATGAGAAGTGTGACTTTTTCCTATGGATATATAGATAGTTTTGTGTGATAGTTAGATGGGAATGACAGTAAAGCATTTCAACCAAAGATTAGTGGTAAAAATTGCTGATATATATTTCCTAGCTTTCCCCTGGCTATATGAGGAATACAAAAATGTCATTAGTTTCTCTCTCTCTCACTTTTCCCATCCTAACACTACATAATATGTCATATTTTTAAAGTTATTGTTTCTTACTGACATGCTATATAGACACAGCATTGGTTTCTAAGAAATCAATAATGTATGATCATTATTGTAAAACTGTAGTCTACATTTTGAATTATGATAAGATAACAAGGCTTGAGGCTTGATGGGAAATTATGTATAAGAATACTTTTTGAAATATTTTTAATTAAGATTTTTGAGACCTGAGAAGGGAATTTTCAGAGGAAGAAATACAAATGTCTGATACACACTTAAGAAAATGTTCAACATCACCAACCATCAAGGAAATGCAAACAATACAAAATCAAATGACAACAAATGTTGCCAAGAATGTGGTGAAAGAGGAACCTTCATTCACTGCTGGTGGGAGTGCAAACATGAACAACCACTATGGAAATCAATATGGAGACTCCTGAAAGAGATGAAAATAGAGCTACCAACTGACCTAGCTATTCCCCTCCTGGACATTTAACCTAAAGGCTCCCAGCTTCACTGCAGAGATATTTGCTCAATCATGGTTATAGCTGCTAAATTCATAATTACTAAGAGATGGATTCAACCTAGGTGACCATCATTGGACAAATGGATAATGAAGTTGTGTTGCATTTACACAATTGAACTCTACTCAGCGCTAAGAAAAAATGACGCAATGAAATAGGTATGGAAATGGATGGACTTGGAACAGATCAAACTCAGCAAACTCACGCAATCACTGAGAGACAAATGCCACATGTTCTTACTCATCTGTGGCTGCTAATTTGGATTAATTTGAGTTGCTGACATACTTGATAGGCAACTCAAGGCCCAGACAATGAGGATGGAAGGGTTTGGGAGGAGGGGAAGAGAAGGATGGGGGGAAAAGCACAAAACCAAATCCAAAATGAACAGGTACCATTAAACCTTGACCCTTAGAGATAGACTAAAAGATATAAACCTCAGCAGAAGTAAGGGGGAGGGTGGAAAGAAGCCTAACCTTAAAAAAATTGTATCTTTGGCATGTAACTAACTCCCAGTACCAGAAGTCAGTGCTACCCACATTGAGCCATTGATCAGAGAGACCTAAAAGGTCTCCAAAACAAGACAGGCTTCTGTCAAAGCACTTTATTACCTGCCTGAGATAAAAGGTAAGTCCCTGTTGCTGAAAACAGCATATTCTACAGACACAGAACACAGAGAGACCTGGCTGGAATCTGAAGGAGAGCCAGTCCCCAGACAGCCCATGTAGTGCTGGAAAGCACTAAATGAGCTACTGCTGGGGGGGGGCAGTGGCCAATAATGGTGTAAGTAAGCAGGGGTCTAAGCTACTCAGAAGCAACCAGCCTGACAAGAAGTACACAGCAGTGCAATGGTAGCACACAGTCTTGTTGGGTAACCATTGACTTTCTGATTGGTTAATAGATCTGCTCAGTGGAAAGCAATCCATATCTAGAACTGGAAACCAGGTCATAATCCTGTGGAGACAAAGATCATGCTCCCCAATGTCAAGTTCCCACTAGTCTTTGGCTAAAAGAGGGTCTATCCCATTTAACCTATGCTGACTTCACTCTCTGTTGGAGAATCTGTTCTTTTTTTAGAAGATAGAAAGACCTAAGGAGATAAACTACCATTCACACTTCAGCCAAGCCACATATGAATCCACAGAGTATTTGGGGAGACAAGCAAAAGTGCTGCTTCCATGCTGCACCTGACAATCAGCACCAAGGTGAAGGAGACAGATGCTGAGGATACTCAACACATACCAAAGTAGAAATCTAGAGGCTCTGAAGAGCTCATCACTGAAGTAGACTTAAAGCATCCCCACCACAGCTCAGGAAATTTTGTGAAAGTGGGGACAGAACGATTATAACAGCCACAACATGGAACATCATACTCAGTGCCATCCCCCCCCCCATAACTGACTTCTGCTTTCACAATGCAAAACCCACAACCCAGTGAGGAATACCAGAAACCCCACGGAGGAGCACCACCAGTGGAATGGGGGCAGGGAGGAGGGAAAAGATAGTTCCAATACATGATGTATCCATACAAAGTATATTCTTAATAAAAACATCTATCTTGTCATATTTAAATTTTTACTTGAGACTATATTAACAGCATTCATTGAACTCACTCATTAATGGGATGTTGTACTCAGACTTGCTTGTGGACTACTTGTACCATAGTGATATTGTGAGCTTTTCTTATCTTCTTAGTTATATGTTAAAGGACATCATTTGTATGATGGATTTATTAGGCTATACACAACCTCATGCCTTCTGGCCATCCCATCTTCCACTACCTTTATTCCATTAACTCACTGAGTTCATCCCTGTGATTTTGGGTCATCAAAACACTGTCTTCAGGCAAATCCAATCCATCCTGTTTAACACAGCATTGTATAGTTTTTATACATTAAAATTGTTGCAAAAATCAAACCTAAAATTGTATTTAGTGATGTTAAATTATGTAAAGTTCAAATTGCAGTATCTAGATATAAAGTTTTATTGGAACATATCTAGTTTTATTAATTTTCACCTTGTCTATGGCTGTTTACAGGCTACAATATCAGAGATTGGTAGTAAGAAAGATTATAGGACCACCAACTTAAATTTTCTATCTTTTTACAGCAAACATTGATGACCACAGACTGGATGTTTTCTTACAGACTGATGACAACAGATTTAGCAAGACATGGAATTACCCTTACACTAAAACAGCCATAACTTTAAAGATAAGATTATTGAGGCAAGAGGCAATCTTAGAAATCACAACCTTGCCAACTTGAATATCTCAAAACTCTGAAGTATTACTGTTCTTACTACATTTACTTAAAACACCCTTAGGCAAGTTAAATGGGGTAGAGTGAGCAGTGGATGACTTCAAACTAAGTTGCATTCCTAACTTTTTCAGCGTACTCACTAAAAATGACTATAGCATTCCAGAATTTTTTAAAAAAATGATACATAAGTAATGTGATTTTGTGATTATGAATGAGACAATTGTATTATAGTTTAAATCATCAAAACATAATGAAATAAATTTAAAGATCAAAATTTCTTCCTTTATTGGGAAAATGAGCAAGAGTGTTGCTTTCTTAGTGAATTTTATAATTGAATACTGATACCTTTACAAGAAGGGGAGACAGAGCAGACTGACAGACAGTTACACATGTCTTCTCCCTGTCTCTTGCCATGGATGGCTTGTGTCATTTCAGGACTCTACCAGCAAAAAAAAAAAAAAAAAAAAAAAAAAAAAAAAAAAAAACTACCACATTTTAGTCCTTGAAATGTGACCTGAATAAATCTTTGCTGTATAAAGTTAGGCTACCCCATATATTTCTTTATAGTGGTGAAAAGATGACTATTGTTCTTCCACTGTTGAACAAGAAACATACTTTAACAGTTTGAAAATAGTATTGAAGTATGAATCATAAAAATCCTGGGTTATGGTCCTAGCTCTATTACTTATTAGTCAAGCAATCTTTGCATGTTGCATAGCCTCTGTGATCAAATTTCAACATTTATAAATTTTTTTTTCGAGGTAGGGTCTCACTCTAGCTCAGGCTGACCTAGAATTCACTATGTAGTCTCAGGGTGGCCTCAAACTCATGGCGATCCTCCTACCTCTGCCTCCCAAGTGCTGGGATTAAAGGCGTGTGTCACCACACCCAGCAAATTTCAACATTTATAAAAGACAAAACAATTATCTGTGTTCTGCTAAAGAAAAAATGAAGTGTTTGGGTAAACACTTTCCAAATGTATGATAGTGCTTGAATTATTATTAATAAATTGTACAATCTTGAGAATAGGCAACATAAAACAAAATAGCACTGAACATAATTTTTTTTTTTGAACATAATTTTTCATAAGAACGCAATAAAACAAATTATAACTACATTTGGAATTCAAATCTTTCAGATATTAAGTACTGAAAATAGAGAGAGAATTTTGTTTCCACTATTGACAAAACCCACTTCTGGCTTCCAAATTCCCCTGAGGAAGAGGCTGTTGCAACAATAAAATATTTTTATGGCCTTTCTCTTCTGTGTGTCACATCCAAATGCCAGAGACTAAAGAAAATAACACATAGACACACACACACACACACACACACACACACACACACACACACATTTTCCTATGTAACTGCTATATGTGAAAAGCAGCTTCTGAATTTGCTGTGTGGCAAAAGTGAATCTAAACAGTTGGGGGAAGAATCCGGATTAGGTGCCTCTGGCTGTTTGCCCTCTTTTCAGGGTGGCTGCACCAAGTGAGTTGTATTCTCCATCACCTTGACACCTTTGAGCTTAAACCAGTCTACCATGAATTTCTGGCCCACACTATATGCCTCCAGGCACTTTTCTTATATAACACATTGTCTATTTTTTTTTCTGTGTCTCTTGACCATAAAAACAATTTCCCAAGTGACTCTATTACTGAAGTCCACTTTTTATGCATGCAGAAAGTGCATCTTCACAACAGAAATCAAAAAATTATATGAAATTCAACTCTTATGTAAGAGGATCATCTATTTAGCACCATGAGTAAAGAAACACATTTATTTGAAGCAAGTAACATTTGATGACTGCTGTCAATTTCCTAGATTCTGCCATTTCATTTGGTCTGAGTGTGAGCTACAAGCTGTCTCCATTATGCAATTGGTGTGCATTGGCAGGTCTCTTTCTGACAGTTTTCATCCAGCGCTTTCTATATAGTAATATTTCTTGTTCCTTCTGGGTATTTTGCCTCTGGCATTTTTCCCCAGTAACTTCTCATATTCTTCTATGGTCAATGTTTGAAAAATATATTATTTCTGTTCAACTTCTTTCTCTGAGGACAGAGCAGGGGAAGCATGACCTGTTTAGAGCATTGTTCTTACAAGGACATGAATCTGTAAGTCAGTGGTAGCATATCAGAAATTGACTCTCTGTCTGGACTTGATGTGGGAGGCATTGTTGGGAATACAGATAACATATACCTCCTGGCCTCTTTAGAATTAGTTCCTCTTCAATTATGAAATGGCAACAACCAAGGCTTGTCTGATTGATGAGGCTTTCTAGGGTTGGCTTGCCTGTGTTCACTTCCTGTGGGGACAAGCTGAAAGGACCCCTGCCATTTCCAAAACAGCCACATTATTCTAGGACAAAGGATAGGATTTATGCTCTTAACAAACATGACATTTTAATCCTGATTCATTTCTACTGCTACAGGTAGAAATCTCTCTATGAATGATAGGATTCTTATTTAGTTTTTTTCTCTCTATTTACATTAGTGGTTTCATAAGAAAATTAGAAATATCATGTATTAGAATTTCTATCTTGCTATATTGAGGTGACTTTAACAATTATTCAAGTGTTACTTTGCTTTTCACCTTCCTATTGTTTACATTTTAGAATTATGGTACTTAATTAATACCAGTCTTGTATTTCTCCAGAGGTAATGTGATTTCACTCCTGAATGGAATTTCACCTGTCATGTGAGCAGCTGCTTAGCTGTGTACTGCCATTCTCAGCAACTTTCATTTACCTTGAAGATTATTGTTACCATGTGCTGAATTATAAGGACAAAGGTTATTAGGATTTAAGTTCAGTAATTTCACATGCTTTGCCCCCTGAGAATAGGCACCCTGTGTTTGTTGCTCATCACTGTTTCAGGAGCCTTAGCATTAGCATAATGCCTGACAGATGACTGACACTTACTGATGGATTGAATGAATTTCTTATAATTCTGAAAAGAGTATATGAAGCCCAAAGGTTATACTGAGGCTGTGGAAGTTTTATGCATTTCTGAGTAAAATGTTATAAAGAAAAAGAAGTTCTTATTAAATAGTGAGATATCTAGAGTCAAATGGAACTATTTCAAATTTCTTTCTATGGAAGCTTCATCTTATAGCATGATGCTATAACCTGACAATTCAGCTTCATCTTATGGTTTCAGACCTGTCATAGTGTTGCTTTGATTTTATTCCTACCTAAGCCTACACTACCCCTGAAAACAAAGCCTGAGATATAGCCTTTTCTGCAAATTATTTTTAGTAATAATTCCCAGCAAGATGTGGAGGAGAATGAGACAAGTGAAACAGGACTTCCTATTTCTATCAAAAGCAAAATGATTATAGAACAAATTATATGAAAAATATTGACTTATTAAAACAGTTTTAAAAAATCATTTAACTTTATTTGAGACATTGTCTTACTATGTAGCCCAGGCTGGTTTTGAACTTACAATCCTCTTGTGTCTGTCTCCTGAGTGCTGGAATTGAAGGAATCTATCACCATGTCTGACTTATGTCATGCATTTTTGTATATGAAAATAGTGAAGTATATATGATATTAAAGTTAAAGGAAAGGATGTACAACTCAAACAAATTGTTTTCTTATTGATAAATAGCATAGTTTGTGGACAATGTGGCTGAAACCTGGACAAAACAAGCTGGAATTTAATTCTTCTGAAAGGTCTTGGCATTCCTTGCCTATTTCAACCTGTCTTCTTAATTCTGGAGCACATCATACAAACATACTCATGAATGTATACACACACACATGCACACACTTTTTTCAGGTATCCAGGAAAACCATAATAGACAGAAGGTTTATCTCCTCATTAAAAGGTCACTATTCTGGCATGGAGAGATGGCTGAGCGGTTAAGGCGCCTGCCTGCTAAGCCTAAGAACGTCAGATCCAATCTCCAGGTCCCACATTTAACCAGATGAAAAGTGACGCAAGGGCGCAATGCCACACTTGCCCACAAGGGGGCACACACATCTGAAGTTCATTAGCAGCGGCTGAGAGGCTGCTGGTGCGCCCATTCTCTATCTGTCTTCCTCTCCCTCCCTATCTCTCTCTGTGTCTCTCTCTCAAAAAAAAATCACCATTTGATCTCCTACAGATCACCCTTAAGTTTGTTCTACCTCTGGGCTTAAGGTTGAATCTTAACTGCGCTGATGCATAAAATTACCTTCAATTTCTTTGGAGATGTTGGAATTTAACTCAGGGATTTGCAACCTGCTAGACAAGATTCCTACAACTCAGCTTCAACCTTAGACTATAATTCATTAGACATTAATTTTATTGTGTATGTTGCATGTGAAATTTCTTGCTTTGTTCTGTACTATGTGTCACCATGGTTCAAATGCGTTTTCACATCTTGCTCATTCATAAGGGAATCTATTATCATTATTTGAAAGATGTTTAAAATTTTATTTTTTCTGTCCAAAAAAATGCTTAATAAGAGAGCCCAGTATGATCTGTGAAGTAACTTGCAATACAAGAAATAAAGATGAATACAATATGTTCTCTGTTCTTTCTTGAATCCCAATAAGCAAAAACAACCATATAACTGTTAATTATTTGGGAAGAACATGGAAGAGAAGAAGAGAAGTGAAAGAAGTCTGATTCTGAGGCTTCGCAATTGAACTCCTCTTTATGGCATTAAGACATGGATAATGCAAAGAAATTTTGGTAAGAGATGATACTGTGTTTTTATACTTCATTCCTCAATGGTGCTTTCGTGACAGAGGTCATTTTTTCTGTTGAGGGACTAGTTGTCAATCTGGATTCAGTGTTGAATTTTTCAGAGAAATATACAAGAAAGAAAATTTGAAAGCAATGGAGCATAGTCAATAGTCATTTTTTTTTTTTTTTGATGTGAGTGTGTCCAGACAGATCATATAGAACTAAAAGGGAAGAGGTTTGATTTCAGACTCTTGTGTTATCTGTAACACTTATGCAGCAGTAAAAAAAAGAATGGATGAAGAAGACCAATGGCATTATTATAATATTATGGGGAAAGGCATGAATGGGTGATGACATGGAAGCCAAAGAAAGATTTTTTTTTTCCTAAGAGAAAAGTAAACAGGTCAACATGCTAATGAGAAAAATAAAATGGAAAAATGAAAGTTACTGTGAGTTGAAGAATGAAGTAAGCTTCTCTTTCAAGAAGTTCAGTGCTACGGTAAAAAAGTATTTCAGAAGCCAAATACAGCAAAACAGACTTATAATTCCAGTACTCAGGAAATTAAGGCAGGAAGATACCAAATTTGAGGCCACTCTAGGCTACATAATGGAATAATAAGATGCTGCTTTAAAGAAAAGAAAGGGAATAAGCAAAAAGGAAGTGGGCCATGGGGGGGGAACTGTTGTCATTATGTAGTTTTTTTTTTTTTTTTACAATAAAGAATATTTGGTCATATTTGTATTCAGAGAGAAACAGAGAAGAGGAAGAATAAGAGAAACTTTTGTAATGTGTGTGAAAAGATAGGATGAAGAATAAGAAAAGGAATATGTCTTGGTATGACACAGGGACACTGTCCCCTGAGACAGAAAAGGAAATAAAGTTTACAAAGAGATTACAAACAATAAAAGGCATAAATCAAGAAAAGTTGACATGAACAAATACATGAGTATCCCTTTTTCCATTTTTTAATAAGAGACAAGCATATGCTAAAAACTTATCCTAGTCAAGATTTTCATTTCTAATTATTTTATAGAATTCACTATGATAATTTATAACAAAACATTATTAAGACAATATAAAAACTAAGGACTCATGTCAAGATAGTTTACATTTTGGTAAGTTTTAATTTCTCTTTATTCCTGAATATGTTTTGAAAGCAGCATTTTTGTTGGAGAGAGACAGAGACAGACAGAGAGAAATGGAGAGGAAGACAGACAGAGGTGGGCACGCCAGCAGTCTCTCAGCTGCTGTGAACGAAATCCAGATGTGTACGCCCCCTTGTGGTCAAGTGCAGCATTGCGCTCTTGTATCAGTGCATCTGGCTAAACGTGGGACCTGGAGATTGGAACTGCTGGAGATTGGAACCAGTATTCTTAGGCTTAGGAGGCAGGCGCCTTAACTGCCAAGCCATCTCTCCAGCCCTGAAAGCAGCTTTTTATCCATATTGCTAAATTATCCTCCTTTACCTTAATTTGTTTGAATGTGATCAAATATAAACTTTACAGTATTTAAAGAATTCATATAGATTTGTGTAAAATGTGCTTGTATCAAATTTACCACAGCAAAATAACCTATACTTCTGATACTCCGTATGTTATGTTTATTATGAAAGAGAAATGTTTGGAGGGTGGTTTTGAATTAAAGATTTTAATGACATTAGAAAATCAACATAAACTTTAAAATGACAGTTTTTCATTCAAATTAATTTATGTTGGATTGCTTGCCCCTGTCAGAACTATAGTGATAGAAAATCATAAATCTGCCTTCTTAGATACCTGATGATACCTTCTTAGAATCTGTTACTTGAAATTCTGTTTTTAATAATTTTCTTGTATGTTTATTCAATATTCTATAAGCTACTCAGAAAATATTAAAAGTCTTTTCCAGCTTAACATTTGCTTATGACAACAGAACAATCAATAAATGATTTCTAAAATTCCTGGACTTTCACATAAATGAAATGTCAGTTAAGGACTCTTTCATATAGCAGGAAAAACTAGATGAAAGGATTGATTAGAAAGAGTATATATTTGCAGAAGTGAAAATTCTTTTATTTAAAGGAAGGATTATTTTTATATATGTATTTAGCTATTCCCTTCTACTAATTAAATTCATGTTTGTTTGCTTTGTGGAAACATATTATAACCCATAGTATGCAATTGCAATATTTACTGCATGAATGAAAACAGACAAGCCAGGAGCAGAATTAATCAATTGTATTAGACTGTTGTAAAAAGGTGAGAAGATTCCAATTAAGAACTGTTAACAAAATGAAACTATTTTTTTAAAAAACTGACAATTAAGAGTATTGTACTATAGTAGAAACTTTAAGATAATATTTGTTAGTGTCATTTAAAATCCACCTAAAATCATATATTTGAAGTAAATGTATTAAAGTACTACCAACTGAAGCCTTCCTGAAAAAGAAGTCATGCAATAAGATTTTACAATTCTGCAAAAAAATAAAATAAAATAAACTTAATAACTTGGTTGAAAATGTGGTTCACAGTGATTTCGTTTTAGTTATTGTCATTTAATATTGCATTAATTTATTGTTTTTATTGACAACTACCTTAATTGTACACAATATCCCATGGTACTTCCGTCCCTCCCCCCACTTTTCCCTTTGAAACTCTACTCTCCATCATATTCGTTCCCTGTCTCAATCAGTCTCTTTTATTTTGATGTCATCATATTTTCCTCCTATTATGATGTTAATATTGCATTCATTTATAATGGTGCATTTGCTGTACAGTATTGTACTAACACATAAATTATTTGTGGCACGTAAATACTCCAAAAATATTTAAACTTCATGACTACCTTGAGGAGTGAGGTGATATTATGAGGAAGAAAACTGTGCATAGAGTCAAAGTCATTTTTTCAGGCTCAAAAAGGTACTAAGGAATAGAGCTGACATGCCTGCAAATATTCTTGCTTAAGAAACTCTATTTTTAATCAATATGAATGAAATACTTTCATAATGATGAGTATCTCACAGAATTAAGTAATCTAACTTTACATGTTAGAAAAGTCACTTGATAAACTTACATTTATTGTCAATGGTCATTGGTACTTGAAGTGGAAAGAAGGCAATAGGGGTAAGAGAATACAAGGAATGGGGTAAAGATAGGGGTAGGGAAATAAAAATCAAAAATTGTTTGAAATATAACAATAAAATCTTTGAAAAATAAAGTGTACAGTCCAATCTTGCCACCAAGCTTAGCAGGACCCATGTGATGGCTTGATTCAGATGTCCCCCATGATCTCATGATACTGTAATTTGGGAAGTGGAATCTCCTGGAGATGATGTATTGCTGGGTGCAGTATTGTAGTTGTTATAGCCAGCTTCCCCTTTCCAGTGTTTGGCACACTCTCCTGCTGCTATTGTCCACCTGATGTTGGCCAGGAGGTGATATCCACCCTCTGCTCATGTCACATTTTCCCCTGTCATCATGGGGCTTCCCCTAGAATCTCTAAGACAAAATAAATAACTTTCCACCTACAAACTGCTTTTGGTTGTGTGCTTTCTGTAAGCAATGAGAAGTTAACTACAACAACCCATATTTACACCTCAGTACTGAATTTTCACACTTGGCCTTTTTCATCGTGATTGGGTTTATTCAACCAAATTATCATCATCAAGTTTCATAGTCATTCATGCAGAGATAAATATCTTCTGCCTATCTTTGTCCTTTTCTCACACAATAGTCAAACAAGAAGGGTCAAAAATATTAACACAAGCACAGAACCTTATTGAAAGTGAAAGGAACAATTATCTCTAACAAAAATGTGCTTTTCCAGAAGAAAGTGTAAGTAGCAGTCTAGTGTGTTAAGGCAAACCTTTGATCCCAGTAACTGGGAAGCACAGGTAGGAGGATTGCCTTGAGTTGTAGACTAGCCTGGGGCTACAGAGTGAGTTTTAGATCAGCTTGGGCTTGAATAATATCCTACCATTAAAAAAATCAAACAACCACCACCACCATAAAAATAGAAAGAGTATATAGCATAAAATATTATCCATTACGCACTACAAGGTCAAATTTCTGAGCAAACTTGTTGAATAATATATCTTGTTAATTAATTAATCTCTACAGAAATTCATGTATTCCTTATTAGTAAGATAGAGGAGATATCAATTTAAGATAGGATTTAACATGTTTCTTGCTTTTGTTCCTTTCATAATTAGTAAGCCATTCCACTGAAAGAACAAGTTGTATTTCATTGAATATTCTCAGGTCTAATAAAACATCTTGCTTCTAGAATGTATTGATCCTTTTCAAAATATTTAGCAACTTTTCAATAATTTTTATTTTGAACCAGCCAATGAGTCCTTATTTGTTCTTCCTCATTTTCAATGTTACATTCATATATTGATATATATCATATATAGATAGATAGATACTCAAACTTAATGTCCTAAAGGATCCACACTCAGTTGCATCAGCAAAAATCATTTTTTGCATTATAAATATCCATACCATGTTTTGATATTGTTTTAAACATGAATTTTACAATCAAAATCAATGACAGGGAGATTAGAGGTATGAAAGTGAACCCTTTTAAGTATAGGTGATACTATAGCTTTTATCTCAGGTCAATAAAATAAGCAGCATGCAGTCCAGATCAAACTCATATCTGTGTGCCTCAAAGATAATGGAATGAACACTAGGGATGCAGTTGCATGAGATAAGTGGAAGGATACTTCTTAAGAAAGAAGTTATCACACCCGTTCAGTCATTGGGCCTGTATGGCCAAACTTGAATTTTCAGTGTCCACTGTTTCCACTGCTAATGACTTCTGTCTCCCATACAGCTGCATGCAGTGCAGCTTTTTCCAGCTTTCAGTTATCTGGTCTACAGGGAGAAGGTTTTCTGCTCAGCACCAGCTTGCTTTTTCCGTGACCTTGCCTCTCAGGCAAGAGATGTCTTCAGCAATAGGGTCTAACCATCTGTTTCTCAAGAGAAACCAAGGGCTTTGGCAATAGCCTTTAATGTTTTGGAGGCAACAGGGAGCTCCTTGGCCAACAACTCACTGGAAGGTATCCCAACCCAGGCACTGAAAATTTTCTAGTAACAGTCTACAGCTTCTGGATGTGCCATTACTCAAAAGAGTAGGTTTACATAGGTCTTATTCACACTATCTTGAATTTTGATTGACCCACCCCCTGCCCTTCTTTTACGCATTCTCTTCCCATGACCTCACTTAGACCATTCCCCTCTCTGTAATCTGTTCTTCTACTTACATATGTGCAATACCATACACTTAAGTCCTTCCTTCTCCTCCCTCCATTATAGCCTTTTACCAGCTTACTGGTTTCTGGTACTGATTGTTGGTTCTAGTTCACACACAAGTCTATATATTTGTAGCTAGGATCCACATAAGAGAGAGAACATGTGACGTTTAGCTTTCTGAGCCTGGGTTACCTCACTTAGGCCCAATTACTGAAGGGGTGCAATAGTGGCATGTCTGCTCTTGGGGTAACCAACTGCTCCATAATTGAACTGAAGGCCCTCTCTATGGGAGGGAATACATACCTGGTACTGAAAAACCTAAGGAAAAGTCTATGGCAGGGGAGGTCATGAGCCATAGGGGTATAAAGCCTGCTATTATTGGGCTAAATGTATATATTATTCCCACCAAGCTTCCCTGAAAGCATTACACTTAATGTTCATATTCACATATTAATGCTACTCTACTTCTGGTTAGAGAAGCTTCTCTTTTCAGATGGCGAGGACCACTGGGATGACCCAAAAGGCAACATAGTGCTGAGAAGAAGGGATGGAGGAGTGCCCAGCACTGAAACATCTCTGTCACACGCTCCAAGGCTCAGGGCCCATTGCGGAAGAGGGGGCAGATAGAATGGGAGAGCCAAAGGAAGGGTATGACTTCTTACAATGCAACTGCCCAGACAGAAATTGGCCTCGATATCCATGACCTTGCAGTGCCTAGCAATACCTTCTCAAGACCCTCATAATAGAAAAAGATGATGACATCAAATTAAAAAAGAGACTAATGGAGAGAGGGAGGGGATATGATGGAGATTGGAGTTCTAAAGGGGGATGGGGAAGGGAGGGAAATATGCCTTTCTTGTATGTAAGTATAGAAGTTGTCAATATTTTTTTTTTAAAAAAGAGAAGAACTCTAGAAAATTCAGATTAAGTAGGAAAAAATAAGGAAAGAAAGAAGATATCTGACTCCTTATAAAAATGCCTTGAGGACTTAACCATGTTTTCAAGCCCATTATGATAATAAAAAAAATGAATGGAAGATGGCATTTGTACTCACATTTTCATCAGGCTCAACTCTCAGGCATGCATTCCAGTTCTCAAAGTTATAGAAGGGAGTAAATTCTAATGGATTTTTTTTTAACACTTTGTTGAGAACATACAAACTAAGGTAAAATACTGACAAACACAAGTAGCATCTAAGAATAGAGAATTGACTTGAGGTGAGGCTATACATGGATGCACATAGTTGGTCCATTAGCTTGAGTACAGAGTTCTACTTAAGAAAAAAAGGGACAGGCTTTTCTACCGCAATTGGTTGTGGTGATAGCATTGGAATTTGCCAGCCCCAGGAAGTGAGTGTGGCACTAATCTATGACCATTAGCATAAATATTGAAAGGACAATTTGACAGGGACATATCCATTTAGGCAAACAATAGTAAAAAAGTAAAAAAAGTAAAAAAAGTAAAAAAGTGAAAGTAGCATTAATATATGAATATGAATAGTAAGCGTAGCGCTTTCAGGGAAGATTGGTGGGAATAATATATACATTTAGCCCAATAAGAGCAGGCTTTATACCCATAAGGCTCATGACCTCCTCTGCCATAGACTTTTGATAAGGTTTTTCAGTACCAGGCATGTATTCCCTTCTTTAGAGCGGGCCTTCAGTCCAATTAGAGAGCAGTTGATTTCTACCAGAGCAGACATGCCACTATTGCACCTGATCAGTCATTGGGCCTGTCTGGCCAAAAACGAAGTTTCCAGTATCCACTGTTTTCACCACTGATGATTTCTGTCTCCAATATGATTGCATGCAGTGCGGCTTTTTCCAGCTTTCAGTTGGCTGATCTACATGGACAAGGTTTTCTGCTCAGCACAAGCTTGATTTCTCAGTGACCTTGCCACTCAGGCAAGTGAAGTCTTCAGCAATTGCGCCTTACCATCTATTATTCAAGGGAAACCAGAGTCCTTGGCAATAGCCTGAAATGTTTTGGAGGCAACAGGGACTTCCCTGGCCAACAACTCACTGGAAGGTATCCCATCCCTGGCACTGAAATTTTTCTAATAACCATCTATAGCTTCTAGATGTGCCATTATTCAAAAAAGTAGGTTTACATAAGTCTTATTCAGAATATCTTGAATTTTGATTGACCCCCCTCTTCTTTTACACATTTCTTCCCCTGGCCTCACTTAGGTCTTTCCCCTGCCTGTAATATGTTCTTCTACTTTCATATATACAATACCATCCCCTTAAGTCCTTCCCTCTCCTCTCTCCCTTATAGCCTTTTTCTAGCTTACTGTCCTCTGCTACCAATTTTTGGTTCTAGCTCACATACAAGTCTATACATTTGTAGCTAGGATTCACATATGAGAGAGAACATGTGACATTTGGATTTCTGAGCCTGAGTTACCTCACTTAGGATAATCTTTCCAGATCCATCCATTTCCCAGAAAATTTCATAATTTCATTTTTCTTGAACACTGAATAGAATTCCATTGTGTAAATGTACCACATCTTTGTTCTCCATTCATCTGTGGAGGGATATCTAGGCTGGTTCCATTTCAAGCTATTGAGAATAGAGCAACAATAAACATGGTTGTGCAAGTATCTCTAAGGTAGTGAGAAGAGTCCTTCGGATATATGCGTAGGAGTGCTTTAGCTGGATCATATGGTACATCTATTCTTAGGTATCTCCAGAACCTCCACACTGATTGCCACAATGGCTGGACCAGATTACATTCCCACCAACAGTGTAGAAGTGTTCCTCTTTTTCCGCATTCCTGCCAACATTTGTTTTCTTGATGTTAGCCATTCTGACAGCAGTGAGATGGAACCTCAAAGTAGTTTTAATTTGCATTTACCTGATGGCTAAGGATGTAGAACACTTTTTTAGATGTTTATATGCCATAAGTATTTCTTTTTCTGAGAACTCTATTTAGTTCCATAGCCCATTTTTTAACTGGGTTGTTTGATTTGTTATTGTTCTGTTTTTGTGTTCTGTGTATATTCTGGATATTAATCATCTATCAGATGGATAGCTGGCAAAGATTTTCTCCCATTCTATAGGTTGTCTCTTTGCTCTATTCATAGTGTCCTTTGCTGTAAAAAAGCTCTGTAATTTCATGAGATTCCAGTGGTTGATTAGTGGTTTTATTTCCTCAGCAATTGTGATTATAGTCAGAAAGTCATGGCCTATGCCAATATGTTGAATGGTTTCCCCTACCTTTTCCTCTAGCAGTTTCAGAGTTTTAGGCCTGATATTAATGTAGCTGATCCATTTGAACTTGATCCATGGAGAGAGAGAAGGATCTATTTTCTTCCTTCTACATACAGATATGCAGTTTTCCTAGCACCACTTGTTGAAGAGGCTATCTTTTCTCCAGTGAATATTTTTGGCATTTTTGTCAACAGTCAGTTGACTGTACCTGCCTGGATTAATATCTGGGTCCTCTATTCTGTTCCATTGATTACATGTCTGTCTTTGTGCCAGTACTATGCTGTTTTTGTTACTATGGCTTTATAATGTACCTTAAAATAGGGTATGGTGATAGCACCAGCCTGATTTTTGTTGCTCAAAATTGTTTTGGCTATTCGATTTTTTTTTGCTTCCACATGAATTTTAGGATTGTTTTATTTTATTTCTGTGAACAATACCATTGGAATTTTAAAGGAGATTGCATTAAATATGTACATTGCTTTTTGTAAGATTGACATTTTCACAATATTCATTCTTCCAATCCAAGAACATGGGATATTTTTCCAATTCCTTGTGTCTTATGCAATTTCTCGCTTGAGTGTTTTAAAGTACTCATTGTAGAGATCCTTCACTTCCTTGATTAAGTTTATTCCAAGGTACTTTGTTTTGAGGCAGTTGTGAATGGGAGAGATTCCCTGATTTCATCCTATGCATATTGTTGTTAGTATATAGTAAAGCTACTGATTTCTGCGTGTTTATTTTGTATCCTGCTACATTGCTAAAAGTGTTTATCAGCTCTACCAGTTTGCTGGTAGAGTCTTTCGGGTTTTTAATGTATAGAAACATATCATCTGCAAATAATGATAATTTGATCTCTTCCCTTCCAATTTGAATCCCTTTTATGAGTGTTTCTTGCCTTATTGCTATAGCTAAGAATTCCAGTACTATATTAAATAAAAGTGAGGAACGTGGACACCCTTGTCTTGTTCCTGAATTTAGTGGAAAAGCTTCAAGTTTTTCCCCATTTAGTATTATGTTGGCTGTAGTTTTGTCATAAATAGCTTTTATTATGTTGAGATGTGTTCCTTCTATTCCCAGTTTCTGTGATAATTTTACCATGAAGGAAAGTTGGATTTTGTCAAATGACTTTTCTACATCTATTGAGATGATCATGCAATTTTTGTCCTTCTGAACATTTATATGGTGTTTTGCATTTATCGATTTGCATATGTTGATCCATCCCTGAATATCTGTTATAAAGCCTACTTGATTGGGGTGAATAATCTTTCTTATATATTCTTGTACTCTGTTTGCCAATATTTTCTTGGAATTTTTCCATCTATGTTCATGAGGGAGATTGGCCTATAATTTTATTTTTTTGTTCTGTCTTTGTCCAGATTTGGTATCAGGGTGATGCTGGATTCATAGAAGGGGTTTGGTAGAATTCCTTCCTTTTCTGTCTTATGGAAAAGTTTGAGAAGCAGTGGTGTTAGTTCATCCAGGAAAGTCTGGTAAAATTCATCAGTGAATCCATCTGGGCCTAGACTTTTTTTTTGTTGGGGAGATTTTTATAACTGCTTGGATTCCCATACATGTTATATGTCTATCTAAATGGTTTATCTCATCTTGATTTAATTTTGGTAGGTCATATGAATCAAGGAAGTCATCCATTTCTTTCAGATTTTCAAACTTAGAGGCATATATAGTCTTAAAGTATGCCCTTATGATATTCTGAATTTCTTTGGTATCTGTTGTAATAGTGTCTTTTTCATCTCTAATTTTATTAATTTTTGTTTCTTCTCTCTTTCTTCTGGTCAAAATTGCTAATGGTTTATCTATCTTGTTTATTCCTTTAAATAACCAACACTTTGTTTCATTGATTCTTTGGATTTTCTTTTTGTTTCCATTTCATTCATTTCTGCTCTAATCTTTATTATTTCATCCCATTTACAAATTTTTTGTTTGTCTTGGTCTTCTTTTCCAAGGCCTTAAGGTGAAACATTAAATTGTTTACTTGTGAACTCTCTAATTTCCTAATATAGGTGCTTAGAGCTACAAATTTCCCTCTTAGGACTGCCTTCATTGTGTCCCAAAAGTTTTGGTATATTGTATTGTCATCATCACTTGATTCTATGAATTTATTGATTTCTTTTTTGATTTCATCAATGACCCATTCATCATTCAATAGTGTACTGTTTAGTCTCCATGAATTTTTGTATGCTCTGTAGTTTTACTTGTTGCTGATTTGCAGTTTAATCCCATTATGGTCAGATGGAGTACAAGGGATTATTTCAATTTGCCTGTATTTATTAAGATTTGATTTCTGTCCTAATATATGGACTATTTTAGAGAATGTTCCATGTACTGATGAGAAAAATGTATATTCTGCTGCACTTGGATGGAATATTCTTTATATATATGTTATGTCTATTTGTTCCATTATATCATTTAATCTAGATGTCTCTCTATTTTTTGCCAGGATGATCTGTCAATTGATGAGAGTGGGGTATTGAAGTCACTCACTACAATTGTGTTTGGAGTTATTTCTGATCTTAAGTCTAATAGTGTTTGCTTGATGAAATTGGGAGCCCAATGTTAGGTGCATATACATTTAGGATTGTAATGTCCTCCTGTTGGAGTGTTCCTTTAATCAGTATAAAATGACCTTCTTTATCTTTCCTCACTAATGTTGCTTTGAAGTCTATCCTGTCATATATTAGGATAGCAACCCCTTCTTGTTTCCTAGGCCCATTTGCTTGAAATACCATTGTCTATCCTTTCACCCTAAGACGGTGTCCATCTTTAATTGAGTGATGAATTTCCTGGAGGCAACAGATGGCAGTATCCTGCCTTTTAGTCCAGTCTGCAAGACTGTGTCTTTTTGTTGGGGCATTGAGGCCATTGATATTAAGGGTTAATATTGAAAAGTATGTATTTGTTCTTGGCCTTCTTGTTTTGTATTGTTTCTTGTTTTCACTTTACTCACTTGTTTTAACTGTTGAGTATGGTTTATTTATTTTTTTTTCTATTTCCTCATGTGTGTGTTTTGCTTTTTCTTCAGCATGAGAGATTTCTTCAAATATTTTCTGTAGAGCTTGTTTAGTTATCATAAATTCCTTTAGCCTGTTTTTTTTTTTTTTTTTTTTAAATATCCTTATTGCTCCATCAATTTAGATAGATAGCTTTGCAGGATAAAGTAATCTTGGTTGACAGGTTTTATCTTTCAGAACTTAGAATATATCATTCTAAGCCCTTCTGGCTGTTAAAGTTTGTATTGAGTAATCGGTTTTGATCTTGATGGTCTTGCCTTTGAAGGTCACTTGCTTTTTCTCTCTAACTGCTTTCAATATATTTTCTTTGGTTTGTGTGTTTAGTAGTTTAATTGTAACATGGCAAGGAGAGGTTCTTTCTAGGTTTTGTCAGTTTGGTGTTCTAAAAGCTTTTTGTATCTGCATTGATATTTATTTCCCAATTTGGGGAAATTTTTCTTTTATGATTTTGTTGAAAATACCTACTAAGCCTCTGGATTGAAAGTGTTCTCCTTCTACTATACCCTGAATTCTTATGTTTGATCTTTTTGTAGTGTCCCATATATTTTGGAATTCCCATTCCTACCTTTCTTTTAGTTTGGCTTTCTCTTTGTTGGACTGTATTAGATGGACCACCTGATCTTCTAGTTTAGATATTCTGTTCTCTCTTTCATCCATTCTATTGGTGATACTTTCCACAGAGCTTTTTATTTGTTTGTGTTGTTCAGAGCTAGGATTTCAGCCTGGTTTTTCTTCAATATTTCTATTTATTTACTCATGTCCTATAATGACCTTTTTATTTCATTAAGGTGGTTTCCTGTTTTTTCTTTCAGGAGTTTGTTTTCTTCTTTGATTCCTTTGTTTTCTTCTTTGATTCCTTTGTTTTCTTCTTTGATTCCTTTAATTTATTCTTTAATTTGAGTATAGATATAATAATTCTTTTGTAATCTTTGTCAGACATTTCATCTAAAACAGTCTCATTGGTGATCATCTCTGATGGATTTGTAATTTTTGGTGGGATTGCATAGTCTCTATTCCTTGTGTTTCTTGTATTATAATGTACCGACTTTTGCAACCTGAATTGATTTGATAGTTGGGTTTTCTACTTATCTGCAGTGTTCTTAGATGTGGTGATCCACCTTTATATATTTTCAGGATATGAGTTTAAGGTACTAAGTGTAACTTTTGTACCCCAATCCAACCACAGAAGTAATCCTAGGTATTGAGTTTGGTAGCTAAGCAGGTATTCTAGTGGACTGGGTAGAACAATTTAATCACAAATTCTAAACTTCAAATGAGCAATATACACATTTCATAAAGACCAGCACAGTACAACTGTGGGGATTAAAACAAGCAGATAGTCTTATAAAGCCAAAATCCCAAAGGGTATGTGTTGCTCTACACCCTTAATCCTTTCAGCTAGAAGGCAGAGAATTTTGTTCTGAATTGGGTTCCATGTCAGCCTGGATCTGGATCATACACTGCCCCCAATAATGACAGAATCAAGAGACAAAGGTCCTATAAATCTGAAAGCATTAAAGGCAGCAATATTCAAACCCCAAGTACAGCTTATTGGAGAGTGTTATAGCCAACTAAAAATATGTAACCCATAACCTGCCCTGACATGGAAAGAGAGATTAGCACTTCCAATGCAGGCCTATGTACCTGTTTTTTTTGTTGTTGTTGTTGTTGTTTGCTTTTTTGTTTTTTGTCAGTTGGCCTTGTTACCTTTCCATGTTGTGCTGTGGAGCTGGAGTTCTTTTCACCTGTTCTGTATTCACTGCCGCTGGGGGCTAAATGCTGGTGTTCACAGTTCTGATGGTTGGGGGATGGAAGAGTTTAAGAAGCCTGGAGTTACTCACACAGTCCCCTTGTATCTCTTTCAGAAGTTCCTTACTTGATCTCAGCTGTCTTTCCTTCACATTTCTTGACTGTGTAAGGAGGCTGATGAGGTTGGAAATTCCCTTTGTTTGGTCCCTGGTGCTGCTACTAGGTGCACCTGGCGGGTGGTGACGGGTGTGCAGATCTGGCAGATTGGGACTGCTGTGGATCCAGTCTGCAAGCTCCTCAGTGGGATTCTGGCTGTTTCCCCCTTTCTGGAGGCTCTTGTTTTCTCCTGCTTCTCCGCGGTGTCTAAGAAAAACCTATACTCGCACTTTTCAGAAGAGTGTATTATGCTGTGGTTTTGCTTAAATCCCTCTCTGGTCTGGTTTGTATGGCTCCTATGCTGCCACCTTACCCAGAAGTCATAGAATTTTGACTAAGGTTTAAGTAGCAAACACGAATTTTTATGAATTCTGATGTATAGCAAGGGCCTTAAATCCAATCAGAAAGCAGTTGGATATCCCTATCATGGTCAGGGCAATATCACTATTTCACCAATGGGGACAATGTGTATGGCTTATTGGTTATGTATCTTGCAGTTTCCATCATTGGATAAAATTTCTGATGATTTTTCCACCCCAACAGCCCACATAGCACTTTCCAGCACTATTATAGCTAGGCAGCAGGGAGAAAGCTCTCATCTTCATTCCAGCTTGACTTTCATTGCTCTGTAACTGGTGTCTTCAGGAATAGAGTCTTACCATCTAGTTTTGTTGGGCAAACAAGAGCATTAGTAATAACCTGTGTTGTTTTGGCGGCGTCATGGGCCAATCTGACCAATAGCTCATTGTGAGGCTTCTCATCTGTGGCACTGTGATTTTCTTGTAACACTTGTAACAACTAAAACTTCTAGGGGCAGCATTCTCCATCCCTGTGTGTAACTTCTGATTTTTGCATTATTTAATTTACTAGCGATGTAAGTTCCCATATGGCTTATTCACAATGTTTTTAGGTTAGTTTTTCTTCTTTTTTTCTGGGGGGGGGGTCTAGGGAAGGTTTCTCACTCTAGTCCAGGCTGACTTGTCATTCACTATGTAGCCTCAGCATGGCCTTGAACTCATAGCAACCCCCCTACCTCAGCTGTGATTAGTCATGCCCAAACATGCCTGGCATGTTTTTAGTTTTGATTAACCTTCCCCTCCCTATGCTCTTCTCTATACCCATTCCCAGGCTCTACTTAGATCTATCCATCCCCAGGAGAAGGGTGAGAATTAAGAGTAGGAGGCAGTAAATATGTAAGTAGAGGGTCAATTAGATTTGTGTAGTTGTTTGTGATGTGAAGTAGATGGAAACGCAGTGACTCACTTATTTTCAAACATTTAGAGTAGAAGGCTTTCATTTTGCTTTAGTTGTAAAGAAACATACTTGATAAAATAGCTGGTTTGATTTCTTGTTCACTGTGTATTGCTTCAGACCAGTTAATTGTTTCTAGCTGTCTAAATAAAAATTCCCCCAAACTAACCAGAAAAACCAGCAAATAAAATCCCCAGCAACAGGCAAGGTTAAAAAAGTTTATATCAGGCTGGAGAGATGGCTTGGCAGTTAAGGCACCTGCCTCCCAAGCTTAAGAAAGCCAGTTCCAATCTCCAGGTCCCACATTTAGCCAGACGCAAAAAGTGATGCAAGGTTGCAATGCCGCAATTGCCCACAAAAGATAGCACGCATCTGGAATTCGTTCACAGTGGCTGAGAGGCCACTGGCAAGCCCATTCTCCCTCTCTCTATCTCTCTAGCTCTATCTCTCTCAAAAAATAAAATAAAATAAAATAATATAAAATAATATAAATAAATAAAAGCTTCTATCAGCAAACTGCCAAGTAGCTATCTTTTTCTTCAAAAACCATCAAACAATGCTTAAAATCTACTACAGGACTGAGGAGATGGCTCAATGAATAAAGGTTCTTTCTTGCAAGCCCAGTGATGACCTGAATTCAATCCTCATTGGCCAAGTAAAAGTAAAGTGGTTCATCTGTCTGTAAATCCCTACTTGGAGGTGGAGTCAGGAGAATCCAAAAGCACAAAAGCAGCAGTGTCAAGAAAGACACTGTCTCAAGGGGAGAGGAGAAAAAGAAATACCCTGAGGTTATTCTCTGACCTTACCACCTGGCACTGTGACATGTAACCATATACAATACATCATAGAAACATACATACATATGCAAACAAATAATGAAATAAAATAGTTAAAAATCTACTAGGAGATGTGTCCTAGACCATTGTTCTTTGTTTTTTTTCTTCTTGTTGTTGCTGTTATTGTTTTCTTTTTAGTGTCTGTTGATCTCTGTGTTGCTATACACTCCTTTAAAAATGCTCTTTGCTTTTAAGTTACCATTGTCTGTTTCTAATATTTCTCAGGCTGGAATATTCTTCATATCTGCTAGCCTCTCATTTTCTCTATCTTTTAATTCTGGGCATTTTTCAGAGTTTTAATCTTTGTTCATTTAACGCTTCATAGGTTTAATCTCTTAAAAACATTTAAACTCCCACCTGTCAGTGAACTTCCCAACATTGACCTTGAGCATTGACTGTTTTCCTAAATAACTAGCTTATTCAAAATATTTTCCAGCTTTTTGATGCAGCATATTTTTCATCATATTAATTTCTGTATTGGCTTTTGATCCTTTCCTTGATTAAGTCTGTATTTTATAGATCATTGTCATCTTTAGGGCAGAGGCAGCTTTCTATTTCTTTTGCATCTTCCCAAAATTCTGGTAATATATTTTAAATATAATGGGAAATTCTTAATGCTACTGAAAGTATCACGATTTCTTGCTCTACCTGAATTTGACTCCATTGTCTCTGAATTTCACCTACATGTACAGCTTTGGCAACATAAAGAAAAAAAGTGACACAATTCTTCATGTAACTCACAGTTTGGAAGTAGGAAATAGATACATAATTAAATGCAATGAACCAGTTAAGGAGCATACAAGAAGTACAAGAGACAAAGAAATTCACAGAAAATAGTAAATGCATATTAAGGAAGTGAGAAAAGTGTGTTATGAAATTTTAGAAACTATAGAAAGTAAAATATGCATTTAATGTGTAGGAGGACCATACAGAAGGCCAGACAAAATGCCTGGAAAATTCATTTCTGAATAATTGAGAACCCCCTGTAATACATTTTTTTTCTCATATGAAGGAGTGCTAGAAACTAATGACAAAGTTTTCCTCTTACAGCTCAGTGGAAATATAGCAGAGTCTTTGGGAGGTTATTTCCCTTTGCAAACATATTTCTGCTATGACTCACTAAATACAACAAACTGAGATGAAAGTTTAAAATGTATAATGGAAAATTTTTTACTAATTTTTTTATTCCATGGAATTCATATTTGGGCACATTAAAATATCAGTAATCATCTTATGCCTAAAGTTAGATTTTTTCAAGCATTACTTTGTAATGTGACCCTTCTGGCATCTCTAGTACTACTTAGCTTTAAGAAAATGAACTGAAAACTAACTCTCGTCACTCTTTGATGTTTTGGCTTTAATAGAAATGTGAGGATTATAAAAATCTTGCATCTTTTGGTTGTTGATTCAATTGGTAAACAGAAAAAATAGACTCTATGGATAGGATAATAATTTTGATAAATCTTACATAAATGCATAAGAAGGAAATTATAACTATAAAACCAAAGCTGGGCTTGATGCTTAAAGAGCAAAGAGACTTTTTTAAATTAATTTTTGCCTGAAAAAAGACTTTAAAGATTTTCCAGCGTTGCTAGGCTTAAAAATGACAGCTCTGCCTTTAGACATTTAATTGCTGCTTGGGGATAATTACTTGTGCAAATAAAATCTCTGTGCCACTCTGCAAGTCTTTGCTGCCATCTGTTGGAACACTCAGAAATCTGGAAACTGGCTTCTAATTGTAAAGAGAAACAAAGCCAGAAAAGAACAGGATGGATATTAGGGGTCATTCAGTTCAACAACTGGCCTTCGCTTTCTAATTACTTCTATATTTAAACTACCTTAAGAAATTGAGGACCAACTTACTGGAAGCACAATTGTATATATTAAGGGATATGATGCATTTTCACAATGTCGATGACACTTGTATCCCTTTCAAAGCCAGGACAATTTCAAGCAAAAATTGCGTAGACAAGTCAGACTGTTTCCTTTTTCAAAATTTAACCACTATATAACATATTGAAACCATACCCGAACATATCAAGAAAAATTAACGAACCGTATTTTAAACAAAAGCCAATTGTTGCTAAGGTAGTTATCATAAAGGTACAACAAAGGAAAGTAACTCGTTTTCTTTGGCATACATTAAATAAAGACCAAGACAACTACCTTCACAAATTGTGCTTTGTGGATATTTCCTTTCTTCCTATGTCCTGCTTCCTTACATCTTTATCATGAATAAAATAAGAAAATATGCCTTGCACATCATAGGAGCCAAACAGAATGAAGGGAGGGAAAGCAAGCCACAAGGGACATTTCTGATGACCTCATCATTGCCTTGTTGTATTTGGAATTAGAAGCACAAACTCACTTTTACCAATTTTCACCTTTTCTCCTCTCTCCCTGATCACCCCTCCTGAATGTTCAGATTTATAACCAAAGCCATGCTTCTGAATTTCTAATCATTGCTTTTTCTTAAAGATGCATCCCAAGAACTTACATCAAGGGAAAATTCTTCACATAACATCCCTCTTGAAAATACATATACTACAGAAATCCTATACAAATTGAAAAATCTGAACTACCTGCAATAAACTTGTAAATGTAACCAGAAAAAAATCACCATCTTCTACATCATTATCCATGTTTTAGAGCCTTTGAGCAAAATGAAATAGCAGGCAAATGGCTTTCAGGCTAGACATGGTATTCCTCCTACTGTACTCGTTATATGCATCTTTCTCATAATTACTTAGAATATATTTTAGCAATTCAGAGCAGTAAATTCTTCTGGTGTTTGCTCCATGATTGTACTAACAAAAAGTTATGATAAAATATTCATATGCAGATAAACCAATTGATATGCCAAAATCTTCCTCAGAATTGGATAGTCATATTTTATTCTTCTACTTATTTTAAACTTGAAAAGGAAATAGAAGAAGAAAGTGCTGTTCTATGTGCTGGCATAACTACTGTTTCTACAATGAAGTATATTAGTTGAATACTTTATTCCCTAAAAGCAGTATTTGCTTCATTTATGTTGTTCACCTATTGTGTTTAAATTCACTTCATTTATAGGTATAATATGTCAACAGGTAAGCAGGAGGGAAGCACAAAGGAAGAACAGTTGATAACTGAGAGAGCCCAGAATGGCACCAAACTTGTAGGAAGACAAGGAAACTCACAAATAGCAAAATATATAATAACGAATCTTTGAATAAGAATAGATTAAAATAATGATGTTTTCAAGCCATAAATTCTAGAAATATGTTTACATAAGTCTGTAGAACTAGGAGAAAAAATGAAATTCCACTTGCCTTTAAACATTTTGTTTTAATTAGTGCCTGATGATACAACCACAGAGAATGGGTAATAGAAAATAATGTGCCTGGTCTAATGATGAAATGTGCTTGGCAATCTTGTTTAGGGTCCTTAATATTGGACTGCTTACTATATTCACAACCTAGCAACCTAGGAAAATAAAGCTGATTATCCTAAAGTAATTTGTTCAGAAGATTTAAAACTATATGAGACAATCAGAATAGTAAGGAGACCTTTTCTCCTCAAGAGAGTAAAATATCGATTAGGAAAAATAATTTTCATGTGCTGTTTCACTTAAAGGAAAAAATGGCAACTCTAATTTTCAAACCAAAATAAAGATAAATCTTTATCATCATCAATAAACAATAATTCCTTTGAACTTTAAGAAATCATCACCTTAAAATATAAAAATACTAACATCTGGTAGAATCTTCAGGTATTGCACATTAGTATACTATTTCAGAGAAAAAGAATGGATTTTATATTTTTAAAATATTTTATTTATTTACAAGGAAAAGGAGAGAGATAGGGAGAAGGAGAGAGAAAGAAAGAGAGATATAGGGAGAAAGGGAATATGGGTAAATCAGGGTCTCCTGCCACTGCAAATGACTTCCAGATGCATGCACCACTTGGTGCATCTGGATTTACATGGGTACTGGGGAACTGAATCCAGGCTGACAGGCTTTGCAAGCATCTCCACAGCATGGTTTTTCTAACTTATTTTTAACTTATTAACTTTTTAACTTATTAAATGAGACCAACAATTAAGTCTGAAGTATTTTTTTTTCCTCTTGTGTTATACCAAAGATCCTCAAAATTAGGATTCCTAATAGGCAATATAACAATGGTATAAAAATTGCCAACCCAGGGCTGGAGAGATGGATTAGCAGTTTAGGCACCTGCCTGCTAAGCCTAAGAACGCTGGTTCCAATCTCCAGGTCCCATGTTTATCCAGATGCAAAGTGACACAAGGGCGCAATGCTGTACTTGCCTACTAGGGTGTGCGTGTATCTGGAGTTCATTCACAGCAGCTGAAAGGCTGCTGGCGCACCCATTCCCTATCTGTCTCCGTCTCCCTCTCCCTCTCCCTCTCTCTATATATTTTTTTCTCTTTCTCTCTCTTTCTGTGTCTCTCTCCAAAAGAAAAATTTGCCAACCAAATGCCCTGGGTCATATATTTATTCATGTTTTCTTAAGTTTAATGAACTTAGGCTATGTATAAAGTATGCACATATGCAAAATATATAGACATGTATGTACACAGTTATCCATGTGTGTATACAATTGCTGAGAGACCAAAAATGAAAAATGTAAAATGAAGCATTATTCAGAATAGTTATTTTTAAAAAAACTACTTTTAGCTGAGCATAGTGGGGCAGGCCTTTATTTCCAGGACTCTGGAGACTGAGGTAAGAGAATTCCCATGAGTCCAAAGCTAGCCAGAGACTATAGAGTAAGTTCCAAGTAATCCTGGGCTAGAGTGAGACTCTTCCTTAAATAAACCTACTTTTGTTTGCTTAAAATTTTAATTATAAACTATTACATATTTTTAAATAAGACAACTTTATGAAATTTAAAATAATGTGCAGTTATCTGGTATTCCTCTATCCTACATGTTCTTTTCTTTTTTCAATATTTTATTTTTATTTGAAAGAGAGCGATGGAGAGAGAGAGAGAAAAAAAGAGAGAGAGAATGGATGCATCTGGGCCTCCAGCCACTGCAAACAAACTCCAGACACATGCACCACCTTATGCATCTGGCTTATGTGGGCCCTGTTAAAATGAACCGAGGTCCTTTGGCTTTGCAGGCAAGCACTTTAAGTGCTAAGCCATATCTCCAGCCCTACATGTTCTTTTTTTTGAAGTTAATATTATTTGTGATTATGTGTGTAGCCATCCTAGGTCTATATATCCTCCTAAGTATGTGTACAGTAGGAGAAAATGAGAGAGAGAGACAGATCACTTTTTTTTTTTTGTTTTGTTTTTCAAGCTTGGGCTTCATTCTGGTCCAGGCTGACCTGGAATTCGCTATGTAGTCTCAGGATGGCCTCGAACTAACGGCAATCCTCCTACCTCTGCCTCCAAAGTGCTGGGATTAAAGGTGTGTGCCACCATGCCCAGCTTCTTAGAATTCACTTTTTAGATTTATTTTCATTAGTTATGGACATACTTAGTATGGAAACAACACATGTTGGTGCCATCCTTTCGCTCATCCCTCCTCCTTTTCTGAAGGGGCCCTCCTCACTGGGGATGCAGGTAACTCCCATGGGGATTGTGGGCAGTGCATTATGGAAACAGCAGTCAGTTATTGGGCAGAGGCAATGGCTCCACATAATGTCCCAACTTGTGGCTCTAACAATCGTTCAGCCCCCTTTTCTGCAAAATTCTCTGAGCCATGTTGGGTGCGTTTTAAGTCTTCTTCAGTGATGGGCTCTTAGGAGCCTCTAGATCTCTGGTTTGGTAGGTGTTGAGTGACCTCAGTGTCTTATCTATATCACCCTTGTGCTGATATTTTGTTCACTGAGAAAGCAGCACTCTTGCTCATTTCCCCAAATCCTCTGTAGTTTCAGCTGGGCAAAGCTTAGGTGCAATGGGTCATTTATCTCCTCAGGTCCTGCTCCTATCTGGAAAAGAGAAGCAGATACTCCAAAAGAGAGTGAAGTCAGCACCAGTTAAATGAAATAACCATTATTAATTTACAGAGTATTTAATGGGTGTAGTCCCTCTTATAGCTTGATATTGGAGAGCAAAATCACTGTCTCAATATGATTCTGACTTGTTTCCAACTTCCAGATAGGCATTTCTTTCCACTGAGTGGATCTGTTAACCAATTGACAAGCAGTTGGTTACCCACCAAGGCTGTATGCCACTATTGCACTTGTGTGAGCATCACATCAGTTTGATTCTGAGTAATTTAGACCTTGAGTTTCTCAGCCAGATGTTGGCCACTTTCCCTATGTAGGTCATGTAGCACTAGACTGGTGAACTGTCTGGGGTTTGGCTTTCTTCTGGGTTCCAACCATGTCTCTCCATGTTCCATGTTGACAGCGTATGGTGTCTTCAGCAGTAGGGTCTTACCATTAACCTCTCGTGGGTAATCAAATGCTCTAACAGAAGTTTGTTTTGTTTTGGGGGACTTTGTAGTTCTCTCTGATCAACGGTTCATTGTGGATGGTAACCACATCCTGGGAGTTACAGACTAGAGCCAGGGGAAAAGAAAAAGAAAAAAAAAGAGAAGCAAAATAAATTTAAGGTTAGGATTCATCCCACCTTCTTCAGAGCCCTTCTTTTCACATGCTCCCCCCAAACTCCTGTTGAGGGTTCAACCTTTTAGTCTATCTTCCACTATATAGCTCTCTATGGTACCAATTCAATTTGAGTTCCATTTTGTGCCCCCCCCACCTTTCCCTGAGGCCAAGCCCTACTCTCCCTATTGTAAAAATATGGAACGCTTCAAGAATTTGCTTGTCATTCTTTCACAGGGGCCATTCTAATCTTCTCTGTATTGTTCTAATTTTAATATACATGCTGCCAAAGCAAGCAATAGATTGCACTTTTAATTTTGCAATGGTCATCTCACTATTTTAGTACATACAGATCTAACTAGCATAGTACCCAAAGTATGTATAGACTATAAATTATTTAAATATTTGCTTTGAATTTTAATTAAACATTTAAAAATTATCTGTCTAGGATTAGGGTGATAGCTCAGCAGTTAAAGACATTTATTTATAAAGCCTGCTGGCCTAGGTCTTATTCTCCAGAAGCAATGTAAAGCAAGATGCAAGCATCTGGTATTCATTGGCAGTAACAGGAGACCCTGACACCACCACTGCTGCACAGAAACACAGACACACAAATAAAAGTTGTTTTTTTTTTTATGTATCCACAGGTTATACAGTATTACATTTTGATACAAGTATATATTGTGGGATGATTAACCCAAGCAATTAATGTATGCATTCTCTTACATTCTTAATTTTGCTGTGAGAATATTTAAATGTACTTCCATTATTTATTTATTTATTTATTTATTTATTTATTTATTTATTTATTTTTGACTCTGGGTCTTGCTGTGTAATCCTGGCTGGCTGAGAATTTTCTTTTTTGTATTTTTAAAAATATTAACTAATTAGTTAATTTGAGAGAGAGAGAGAGAGAGAGAGAGAGAGCAGATAGAAAAAGAGAATGGGTGTGCTAGGGCCTCCAGCCATTGCAAATGCACTCCAGACACATATGCACCCTTGTGCATTTGGCCCACGTCACATGGGCCCTGGGAAATCAAACCAGGATCCTTAGGCTTTGCTCAACTGCTTATCCATCTCTCCATCCCTGGCTGGGAATTTTCCATGTGAGCCCAGACTGGCCTTAAACTTGCAGTGATTCTCCTGCCTCTTCTTCTTGAGTGCTAGGATTCCAGGCATATGCTACTATGGCCAGTTCAAACACTTTTAATTTTTACAGTCACTATGCTGTACAGTAGATTTCTAGAACATATTCCTCCTAATTGAAACTTTGCAATCTTTAACCAGCATGTTTCTACTATGCATTTCTTTGAGCTTACTTCTCTAGATGTTCTAGATTCAACATATAAATGAGAGTATATATATATATATATATATATATATATATATATATATATATATATATATATATATATATACTCTTGGACTACCTTATATAATGTTATGCCCTTCAGGTTTATCCATGTTGCTGCAAATGGCAGTGTTTCCTTTACTCTTAAGGGTGATATCATGTATATGCACTGTGTTTTCTTTATTCATCCTGTCAGTGGACACATAGGTTCTTCAATGTCTTGGCTATGGTAAATAATACATGGGAGTGCAGATTTCTAATGTATTGACTTCATTTTTTTTAATCATTTTTTTATTTTTTTTAATTTTTTATTGACAACTTCTATACTTACAGACAAAAAACCATGATATTTCCCTCCCCTCCCCCCATTCCCCTTCAGAACTGCATTCTCAATCATATCCCTTCCATCTTTCCATTAGTCTCTCTTTTAATTCGATGTCATCATCTTTTTCTTCTGAGGGTCTTGCGAAGGTATTGCTAGGCACTGAAAGGACATGGATATCGAGGCCAATTTCTGTCTGGACAGTTGCATTGTAAGGAGTCATACCCTTCCTTTGGCTCTTCCATTCTATCCATCCCCTCTTCTGCAATGGGCCCTGAGCCTTGGAGGGTGTGACAGAGATGTTTCAGTTCTGGGCACTCCTCCATCCCTTCTTCTCAGCACTATGTTGCCTTTTGGGTCATCCCAGTGGTCATCGCCATCTGAAAAGAGAAGCTTCTCTAATCAGAAGTGAGAGTAGCATTAATATGTGAATGTGAACATTAAGTGTAGTGCTTTCAGGGCAGCTTGGTGGGAATAATATATACATTTAGCCCAATAATAGCAGGCTTTATACCCCTAAGGCTCATGACCTCCCCTGCTATAGACTTTTGCTTAGTTTTTTTCAGTACCAAGCATGTATTCCCTCCCATAGAGAAGGCCTTCAGTCCAATTATGGAGCAGTTGGTTTCCCCAAGAGCAGACATGACACTATTGAACCCATTCAGTCATTGGGCCTGTCTGGCCAAACTTGAATTTTCCAGTGTCCACTATTTTCACTGCTGATGACTTCTGTCTCCCATACGCTGCATGCAGTGCAGCTTTTTCCAGCTTTCAGTTGGCTGGTCTACAGGCAGAAGGTTTTCTGCTCCACACCAGCTTGCTTTCTCACTGACCTTGCCTCTCAGGCAAGAGATGTCTTCAGCAATAGGGTCTTACCATCTGTTTCTCAAGGGAAACCAAGGACCTTGGCAATAGCCTTTAATGTTTTGGAGGCTACTGGGACCTCCTTAGCCAACAACTCACTGGAAGGTATCCCATCCCAGGTACTGAAAATTTTCTATTAATAGTCTATAGCTTCTGGATGTGCCATTATTCAAAAAAGTAGGTTTACATAAGTCTTATTCAGACTATCTTGAATTTTGATTGACCCTCCCCCTGCTCTTTTTTTATGGATTCTCTTCCCATGGCCTCATTTAAGCCTTTCCCCTCCATGTAATCTGTTCTTCTACTTACATATGTACAATACCATCTGCTTAAGTCCTTTCCTTTTGAAGTACCTTTAAAGAGCTTACAAAATATCCACGTTAGAAACAATATTAGAAAAAGCACGCAAATATGTATGTCAATATAATTATGTACATAGTCAAGCTTTTCCGTGCAGCAGGTTCTGATAACTACTTGACCCAGTCAGAAAAAAATCAAAACCATATGTTCTGTCTGATATTCAGGTGTTAGCTTGTAATATCTATAAACATTTACATATAGGGGCAAAATGTGGATAAAACCTAAAATGTAGAACCCTAAACAAAAGAGATGAGCTGGAAGAGGGGTGAAGGAAGGGAAAAGGCATGCATGTGATATATAAACAGACAGTGGAGGATGCTAAGGGAGAGGGGAATTTGTGGGGGCAGGGAATTTGGGGACAGGAGGATTGGTGGGAAACAACAAAACTAATTGTATTTTAAAATGCCAGAATGAAGGATACCTAAATCTTTGTATGCCAAAAAAAAATAAAATAAAAATAAAAAGGTGCCAAAATTTCTAAAGTGTTTTGTATAAAAATTCATCTTACTCAGACAAGTATTAGCTTTGTAATGACAAAAATATACAAGGTTTACTTCTTATTTTATTTTGATAATCCTGGGAATCAGAGTTTATCTGCAATCATCACAGGCAATTACTTTATGTACAACAAAAGCATCCAGTCTGCTAATACTCTTGGAAGGGGAGTTTTATCACTGCTTTCTCTCAGTCAGTGCTGTGTCCTTTGTGCATCCTATGTATTTCATCAGGATTCAGGAACTAGGGTTTGAGGAAGGACATTTTAAATATTTCTGATGAAATCACAAGGAGGACTTAAGCTGACTGGGGTTTTCACATTCTGTGTAATGCTATTAACAACCTTCTGCATGCTGCCATCTGCCACCTCATCCCATTCCTCATTTGCACTTCACAGGGATATCACCATCATGTCATCTTGCACTCACTATGTCATATTAGTGAATATAATATCCTGCATGTACATAATAGGCACTAAAATATCTGTTTTGAAAAGTGTGTTTCATCAATCAGTCCTACTGACAGGTTATTCCATAGTGAATTACATCAAAACACTGAAATCAAGCATGTTGTCATTTCACTTTGAAGAATTTTGAGTGAGTTGATAAAAATCAAAAATGCTTCAGCAAATCATTACTATTCACTATATCCACCAAATAGCTTTACTTTTCTCCCATGGATGGACACAATTCAATAGCCCCTGTTATTGTTTTGAATTGAGCTCTTAGTATGCTCTTGATGCTCTTTTGTCAGAAAAATGCACTGTTTGTACTTTAAAACAGTGGTCATGGCATTATTATTTGGTATTTAGAATTAATTACTATAAATGTTTTATCACCCATTTAAATATGTGAGAATCATATTCTGCAGAAAATATCAACAACTAAAACATTGACCTTTTCAGTGTTCAAATATAGCAGATCCATTTAAGTTCTTCCTGAGTGCCTACACTGAGTAACCTATCGGGAGCAGGTGAAATAGCCAGTCATTCTAAATGCAAAATATTTAAAAGGTCAACTATAAAAACAGTCAATTAATGCCAGGCCATAAATTGTCATAAATTGAGGGCACTAGTTATCAAGAAAGAATTTATTTTCAGTCACTTTAATGAGAACAAAAACTAGCAGGAATGTAATGTCTTTTGATTTCATGTTGTGCCTACAGATTTGTAGACTGCCTCAGGTTGCACTGTAGCTATTTATAAGTGTGATTTTGCTGTAGAGGAGTAATGAAGCTTTGATTCTGGATTGTTGCATGACAGTTCCATTTTCTTTATTCTCAAATGTTTTGTAATGCCAAGTTTTAGACATATTTTTATTATATTCGAATGAGGTTAGAAATTTCAAATTGCAAAGTTTATGCAGCCTAAACTTGGCTGCAAACTTCGTGGCTTGAAAATCTGACCAATCAAAGATAGCCCAAAAATGTAGTATTCTTTTAGGGTGACCCTGATGATAATGATTGAGTGCTCTCTTCCATGTTTATAAGAGGGTGATGCTGCTTGTGACAGCTAAAATAACTAAGTTATCTCTTTAAGAAACCCTTATAAATTAACTCGACTATGTATTTATGAAAAGGATCATTTTATCATGTTGATAATTCCTCATAAGTTTGCTTCAAGCCACTGAATTATAATCAAGAAGAATGAAAGGAATATTGCTAAGGTACTTTTGGTGGCATATAATAAACCAAATATGGAATAAACAAAAGTACATAAGGTAGGCTCATAATAAAGAAAATCAAAGGGATAATTGATGTCAGACATGAGGGGATCTAAATTTCAATCAATATCATCACAAATATCACTTAGTTTCTTCATATGCCAGCTTTTTTCTCAGACTATCTCTACAAAGTAAGTAAAATATGTAACATGCAGTTCTAAGTTATGTTATCTTTATGGCAAGCAAGGTACATATAAAGAAATCTTCCTTAATTTCAGAACAAGTACTAGGCTTTGCATTGGCACAGCTTCATTCATGTTCCTATCACTGGAACAATTACAGTGGCCAAGGGGATGTCCTGGCTAAATTATTTAGGTCTTCACTTTGTCTTTAACCTATAAGCTTGAATTTTAATGAGGCTAGAAACTCAGGATTGACTGGTGTCATCCACCCTAAATTGCAAAATCTCATAGTCAACAAGAAATGACCCTCTACACGAAAACCAGATGTTTTTATTAAAATAAAAAAGAAGTGTTAGTGAGTGGGAAACTTCAACAGCTACAATGAAATACAGCAAGTATAAGTGAAAATAACTATTATAGTTAAAAAAAAAAAAAAAAAAAACAGAGAACTATATACAGGATGGCTCAAATGTCCCTAGGCTTTTTTTTTTAAACTTTATAATGAAGTAAAATATCATTTCTTTTTTTAATATATGTTTCAGATATATTTTATATTAAATAGCTTCATACTTCAGACTTATTATGCTTGATAATATATATAAAATCTCAACAGACCTAATACTAAAATATTTTAAACATGAACAGTGAACAAAATGAATGACTGGTCTTTTCAAGGATTGATTGTGTGGTTCTTTTACATTGCTTTAAATGTGTTCGCTCACTCTTAAAGAGTGCTTCTTTTTTAAAATGATAGATTGAGCCAGGAGAGGTACTAGGTATCGGGCATCTCAGCCCCTGGAAGGATCAGGAGTTAAAAGTTATTTTTGATTACATAGGGACTTAGAGTCCAGTGTGGACTATATACGAGCTCCTATCACAAAAGAAACAAAAATGCTGAATTGGCCTTAGATTAAATATTGAAACTCCAGAAAAAAAATTAAAACAGTCTTACTAGTAAAGCATGCCATATGAACCAGTTGAGTTCAACTTTTAAGATATAGTGAAATGAGATGCCTATCCACTGCATATGTTTAATAAGTCATGGTATGTTGACTCATAATATAGGTTCTAGATTATCACATAAAAACAAATATTCTGATTTATAATCCATTTCAGGACAGTAGACAACATTCGCAAGGTGATATTAATTTACTAAAAATTACCTTAGTGAACTGAAAATTTTAACAATAATTCTAAATATTCTATCTACTAATATTGCTCATACAGTCTAGTCCATTGTACATTTTCTACATTTCTGTAAAAATGTACATGATAATTTTGACAAAAGAAATTTGTACTTTGGGATGTTTGTTAATAGTATGATCATACCCATTTTTTGCCATTTACAAAGCACAAATTATCTTAATCTCAAGTAGAAGATTTTCTGAATTAATTGATATATCCTTATTTTTTCTTTTTTGGTTTTTCTCATCCAGGCTGACCTGGAACTCACTATGTAGTTGAAGGGTAGCCTTTGAACTCACAATGATCCCCTAACTCTGCCTCCTGAGTGCTGGGATTAAAGGAGTGCCCCACCATTCTGGGCTTTATTCTTAATTTTTAAAAAATTCTCAGTAAGACAAATCAGTGCTGTTCATAGGGAAATATTATCAGAGAAAGTAGACTTCTAGATACTTTTGAAGCATTTTAAATTTTACAAACTTCAGAAAGTATTAGTCAAATGGTATTACACTTAAAAGTATATTTAAGACCTTTTTCTATATGCAGGTATTAATTAATCATGAAATATTCTTTACATGTATACAGCATTGCAAAGCCGTTCCACCTTATGACAATTCTATGTGATTAGTATTCCATTTTTATAGGAAAATTTGAACAGAATGAATATATGAACAATTAAATTACTTGACTTGGATCAAAACAAGATGGATCTAATAAAAATAAGCAAATATGCGACACAAAAATCTATCTATATATTATAATACAATAACCTTGTGATTAATTATATTTTCAGCTTTTTATTTTGTGAATACATATTTATTCTATAGCTAATTTCCAAAGTTGTGGTATTTAAGTGGCTTTATAACCTTAAAGATAAGAGCATGATCATTGGAATTAGGCAAAGCTGTGTTCAAATACAGACTTTACCACTAAGGAGTTTTGAGCTTTGACTACATTATGATAAGGTGAAGATAATCATAGATCAAAAGAAGACAATCTTTATAAAGCATTTAGAATAATGTCAGAAAAATGCTTATAGAAAATAAAATGTATAATGTATTAAATGTAGCTAAGTTAAAGGAGATACCATTTTTTGCTGTAGTCTGTCTATTGTATGTACATGTATTGAACAAGTATGTTATCTTTATGGGGTTACAACTTTCAGAGTGCAGGGTTGGAAGCAGCCAAGCAACATTCTGCAGATGCATTGCAACATTTTTTTTTCTTAGCTACTGCAGCCCTGCACCAGACTACAAACCTGACAAGCCAAATGTAGATGGTAGTTTTAACTTTCTCTAGCTCTCAGATGCCCTTACAATGAACAACTTATATAACAACCTATATAACTCTGTCCCAACTTCCCCTAAATAGATATGTTAATCAATTTCTCCTGCACAATTACAGACCTATCTATAAATGAGATCCAGTGGTTATTTTGTAAAGACTTGGACATAGATATAATATATTATTCCATTATATCAAAGAAATATATTCCAAAATTTAAGTGTTAGCGAGATGATTTTAAAAGAATTAGCTATGAAGAAATGAAACTGATGTTCCAACCTGATAATGGTCTCTTCCAGATAACTAAATCAACAACGATTTGGCATATTGAGAGATGGGCTTCATCTGTAACTGGGAAGAACATAAAAAGTAAATAACTAGCATTGTATTCTAATTAGAAACCTGAAATTTGGAATCTAATAGGGCTAATTTGGAATATATATTTCACCCTGTTATTTACTATGTAGTTAATTTGTCTTTATCAAGTTCCTTTTTCTCTCTGAACCTTAGGTTTTTTACTTTGAAATGAAAATATGCCAGCTAGGCCCAGCACTTAGGAGTATTACATAATAATCTATATAAAGAGTTGCCATGCTGTATTTAATCAATAAATTAGAGTTATTTTTATTGATTATTGATGTATTGTCTTAAATAGCCAGTATTTATTACATCGCACAGTGGCCAGGATCAGTGAAGCTAGCTCTGCTGGAGGATGCACAGATTTGCTTATGCTACATGGGGACCCTCAAGAGACTTTCAGACATTATCTGCACATGATTGGTCAAGGTTCTTTCATTCTATTGAAAGAAATAATGACAGATGGTTTTGAAGAGAAGCTGATTACTCATTTATTAGATTTGGCAGCACAATATCAATCTATTTGCATATTTATAATTATAGTATTGGCAAAAGGAAATTAAAGAAATGCCTATGAAGAAATGAGACTGGATATTCCAAACTGATTATAGTCTCCTCCATATAAGGAAATCAACAGTGATTTGACATACTGATAGATAGAATTCGTCTGTAATTGGACAGAATCTAGAAAGTAACTAACTAGCATGTTATAATAATACATATAAATGTGTATAAAAATTTAAATATGATGCTCTCATGTGAACACATGGCATTGTAAAATTTCAACTACAACTTTTAAAGTGGGTTTCCTTAGATCTACCACCAATATACCATGAGGTTATGCTTCCTGGATCCATAATTTTTGCATAAACATTAAGCTGTTGTTTTGCTTCAATCTCTTCACAGAGAGTCAGGCACACAAGGAGGTTAAGTGATTTGCCCAAGGCAATGTGTTGTGCCAGTAACAGAACTGGGAATTGAACCAGAAAACAGACTCTCAGGTAATGTAAAACTTACTTAGATGATAAAATCCTTTTTCTCTTGCTGTGTCTCTTGCTTACCCTGTTTTTCTTTGTACAAACACATCAACTATACTCCTTCCCTTTATCATCAGGTTCAATGTTTGTATGGCAGCTCTAAATCACAGAGACTTATTTTAGATGAGAGGGTTAGGGACTATATTTATACAATAAAGCTTAATGGAACGGAAAGTCTGCTCTTCAATGAGTCTATGGTTCTTTTATATTCTGGCAAAACCTACAATAAATAGAGAAAGAAAATCACAATATGACAAAGAAGTGATGCTTTCTTCCAACAAATACCTTTGTACTTCTCTTTTCAAAACTACTACTTTGAGGATGTTATTGGAGGACATCATGGGAAAGAACAGAGTTCTCATAGCCAGCAGTACTGAAGAAAAACATTCTGTTCTCTGCCAGTTATTGTGATCTAGAAAACAAAAATTCGTGCAACTTATGCAGTTTATTGTTATAATTCCCATAATTATTGAAGAAATTACTAGTCAATATTAATTTTTACTAACCTTCCCTCAGTTAACTGAGATTAGAAATTCACTTGGAAATAATCTTGTAGTAAAATAAATCAAATTCATCCAAGCACCATAAGTTCATCACCACACTGATGTTTTCTTTCTGAAATATATTCTTGCTATGTAGTCTAAGTTAGCCTGTAACTCAGTATGTAGCCAAGGTTTTTCTTAAGCTCAGTGATTCTCCTGCTTCTGCCTTTCGAGTTTTTTGGTTATAGTTATATGTCAACATGCTCAACCATCACATTAGTAATGAATATACCATGCTATGGGGGATTGATTTCATCTTACAAATCCAGGGGAAGTTCCATTAGTGGTGGAATAACCTGTCTCCCTTTTACAAATCCAAGCAGAGAAAAATAAACCAAACAGCCACCAAAAACAAGCATGAACCCACAGGTCAAATTCTTCTCTCTATAACTTTAGGCTAAAATTCAGATTTGCTCCAAGTGACATGCCTCTCATGTAGCAGGAGTAAGTTTTAATAAAGCATATAGTCTGTGGGGCCATAGATTTAAACTACTATATCCTGCCCCTGACCCCCATAGACTTATGACCATCTCACATTGCAAAGTGTATCCAGTACAAATTTCAAGGTATTGTAGATTTACTGACTTTGAGACTAGTCCAAATTCCCAAGATTCATCGGATATTCAAGACTGTCTCTTAACTGGGAGTCCTGTAAAATAAAAACGTGTTACATACTGCCAACACATAATGGTACAGAGTAAACATTTCCATTGCAAAAAGGGATGACAAGGAGACTAAGCCAACAAAAAAATCAATAACCATTACGTAAATATCAACACCTGCAGTACAAGTCCAGCATCTATAACCAGTGATGACAGTGTCTGGATTTTCAACATCGATCCTTCCAGCTGTGCTGAGTAGCCAGGGGAAAATTTCCATCCAAAGTCAACAGTACTGCATAGTCCTCTTCTATCCAAAACATTTTTGGGTCTCCACTGCAAACCACAGCAGAAATTATAATGGCCTTACAGGTAAGCTCCCCACCAACCACTTCACCTGCCACATCATACCAGCAGCTCCTGGAATCATGCCCTGCTTCCATGCATTTTCATATTTCCAAAACCAATACCAGGTGTGCAGAAACAGTCATTTTGTTAATCTAGGAAGGAAATAAATCATGATGTTGAAGAGATTACCTTTTCAGAATTATTTCTTTCAGTCATCTCCTATCTAAAATGTCTACATTCCTACTGAACCTTTTCTGGGTTGATTTCACCCTCATATCCGTCCCATTGTTTCAATGTTAAAGTAGTTGGCTCACCCTTAATGGTAGTAATATATTTAACAATAGCAGCTTTAACAGCCTATGGAAGGAAGGGATTTATTTCAGGGGAAGTTCCACTAAGGGCAGAATCTGGCTCCTTTTCATAAATCAAAGCAGAGAGAAAAACCAAACAACCAGCAAACACCAAAAACACACAAGTACAAAACCAGAGCTCAAACTCTTCTCTCCATACTCTTGGGCTAGAATTAAGATCTACCCCCAGTGGCATGCCCCCTTGTGGCAGGAGTCTGCCTGCTAGGGGCAGAAGCTACAAACTCATATTAGTAAAAATATGTATATTTTTCTATTTATCTATTTATTTATTTATACTCAAGAAACAAAAGAGAGAGAAGAAATACAGAGAATGAACAAGCCAGGGTTTCCTGATGCTGCAAACAAACTCCAGGTATATGAACCATTATGCACCTGGCTTTATGAGGAAACTGGTAAATCAAATCTAGGTCATCAGTTTTTGCAGTCATGCATGTTAACTGCTGATCCATCTCTTCAGCCCATGCAAACTCAATTTTAATAAAACACCTAAGTCTATATGGGCCATACATTCAAACTACCACACATATTAAGGTTTATCAAAAATATGTCAATGCACCATTTAATTTGATAACTAAAATTGTCCTGTTAGTTCCATGGCAGTATATTAATAAGCATTTTATTTGTAATGTACTTTATCACCAGTCTAGAAAGTGTCAAGTTTAAGATTGAGAGCAATGTCTTCTTATTCCTAATTCAGCATGTTTTTTATTATACTGGGCTACCAGAATGCCCTTCAAAGACATTAGATAGAGAGTACAGACTTCATTCAAGATAAGTAGTCTTTCCCTTCAGTAGATGGAATATCTGAGACCAAAATATCCTTACTTATCTCTATATAGATCTTGCTTCCAAGAGAAAAGGTAATATCCATAAGATGTTGCTTTGTCCTTGAATGGAATTTCTTTCCTTTAGACCCTGTATAGTTAATATGTATAGCATAAATCAGATATTTTTTGAAAACATGTTTTATTATGGAAAGCCAAAACATGTCACAACTAGGAGTTCTTATTATCTAATAAATATACATAGTCAACAATATGTGCCACAGATTATATAAATTAGCAATACAATCTTTGTCACCTTCATTCTCCAATGTAGTATTGCTATAATGTAATTCAGGGTAGGACAGTGCTCACCACAAAAGCAACTGATTTGATAAAATGAGAAACCCATGATTTTTATCATTTAATGATTTCCATGATACAAAATGTAATGCTATGACCAATTTTAAACACAGAATTGGGAAAATGAGCTTTTTGTATGGGTATGAGTTGATGCTAGGATGCTATTGATGCTAGGACGCTATTGTTATGGTTTGAATATAAAATATCTCTTCCAAAACACTCATGTGTTGAAGGCTTGGTTCTCATCATGGACACTAGATAAGAGAAACAGAGACTGACAGAAAATGTTATGAAGGAGGCACTGAACCTGGAGCTTACCAATTCAGCTAGACAAGCTAGCTATCAAACAGCAGGGATTCTCCTATCTTTGTCTCACCAGTGTTGGGATTATAGTCATATACTACCATGCCTGTCTGTGGGGGTTTGAATGTATGCCACGCCCCCCCCCGCATAGATTCGGGTGTTAAAATTGAACTTGTAACTTGGATCTCCAGCAACATGGCTGCAGTAGCAGCCAGTGGGGATGGATCTGAATTCTAGCCCAAAGGTATGTACAGAGGTCTGAGCTCTGGGGACCTTCTTGCTGCTTGTTTGAGCTTGTTGCTATTTTGGTGGTTTCTGGCTGCTTGGTTATATAGAAGCAGCTTGTTATACCATTGATGGAACTTCCCCTGGATATATAAGCTTGAAATAAATCCCTTTCTCCCATAAACTCTGTTTGGTAGTTCATCTCAGCATTAAAATTACTAGCACAAAGACAGGATTTAGATTACTGAAGCTCCTATTGTCCAACAGATTCCATCATTAAGGATGATTCAATTACTTTACATTGAAACAAGGAAAAGCTACCTGAGGCAATTACACTAAGGAAATATTGAATTGTAGAAATTTAATTTTTTCAAAGAGATATCTAAGAGTAAGAAACCTGCTCTTCAAGGTCATGATTTATTTCCTTCCTGGATTAACAATAAAGCTGTGTTGTTACACACCTGGTATTGATTTTGGTAGCATGAATAATGCATGGTAGTGGCACATGAACTATACATGGTTCCAGAAGCCACTGCTGAAATGTGGCATGAGAGACATAATATGATGTCTGTGGTAGTTTGAATAAATTCCCCGCAAGAGATTAAGGAGTTCATTAAAACTTACTGGATTTCCAGGCACCTGACTGGAGGTGGTGTCACTCGGTGGATCTTGTGGTTCAGCCCTAAGGTGTGGTGATGGATTTGAAATTCCGATATAAAGATATGCAAAGTGCTTGAGTTCTACCTGGATTTCCCGAAGTATGTTGTGTCAAATGACTTTTTTTTTTTTTTTACCTTACCTTATGGCTTCTCTCTCTCTTCCTCTGCTTGGACCTGTGAAAGCAGGTCAGCTTCTTCTGACATTATGGAAATTACCCTAGATCTGTAAGCTTCAGTAAGTACCCCTTCTTTCATAACTGTACCTGGTTTGGAAGTTCATCTCAGTGCCCTGAGGCTGTCTACTGCAATGTCCCTCCCTGACAGAGAGGCCAGTGAGGTCATTGTGATATGGACCATGGTTTACAGTAGAGAACCAAAGATGTATGAGATATACATGGACTGTGCAAAGGCTTTCATGGCGAGCTATTGGTTCAGGAAGGATGTTCTAGCCTGGCTACTCAGCCCAGCTCGAGTGAAGAAAATTGTAAATCCAGAGACTGCTGTCATCACTAGTTATGTATGTTGGACTTGAACTGCAAGATATATGATATTTAACTGCTGATTGTTGATTTTGGATTGCTCCAGACTCTCCTTTTTATGCCTTATAGCAATGGAAATATTTACCCTGTGCCATTATATGTTGGAAGTATGTAACTTGACTTGCTTTGATTTTACAGTATTCACAGTTAAGGAGCAGTTAAGGGACAGTCTTAAAATTGGTAAAGACTATGGGGATCTTGGAAGTTGGAATGAATGAATTTTGCAATGTGAAATGATTATGAGTCTATGGAGGCCAGGGCTGGAATGTGGTAGTTTGAATTTATATCCCTCATAGATTCTGGTGTAAAAAATAAACTTATACATTGGCTGTGGCTGGAGGATGAGATATGGGGGATGAATCTGGATGGCAGCCCAAAGGTATGCAGAGAAGTCTGAGCTCTGGGAGTTCTGCTTGATGTTGGTTTATTTGTTGCTTTTTTATATTTTCTAGCTATTAGGTTGTTTCTCTCTTCTTGAATCTATAGAAGCAGTTTCTTCCACTATTGATGGAACTTACCCTTGGATCTGTAAACTTGAAATTAATCCCTTCCTCGCATAAACTATCTGGTTGGAAGTTCATCCCAGCAACACAGAAGTGACTATTACAGAATTGTATTTTGTTTGGGTTCTTGGGATCCAAATTTGGGTCCTAATGCTTGTTATACAAGCATATTATCATGCAGCCATCTCTCTAGCTCCCATTTACTAGTTCTGAGTATTTATTACTTGTTGGGTAAAATACTAGATACTTTATATTCATTGTTTCATTTTCTCTTCAGAGCATCCCTATAAAATATGCATTATTTTTATTGTTTTGTCCTGTGGTATGCCTTATTTCTCAAATAGTAATATCATTCAAGGTAATGAAAAGTAATAGTTTTAGATAACACAATTTCACTTAGTTGCTATACAATGTGCAAGGTTAATATCCCAGATTTTGTATTTCAGCTAACTAAGTCTCATGGTAGATATGAATATACTGAGGATATTATAATGTATACTACACCTCTTATTATTAAGGATTCAAGGATAATGTTTATATTTTTATTTATTCCATCAGAGTACAGGAAATATTACAGAGGTATTCAACTAAATAAGAGCACTGCTCTCACTGCTATACTGAGAACATTCACTAGAGAGATGATGGTAGACACTGAAGAAACTCAAAATTTATCAAAGCAGAAAATGCAAGGCTTCTGAGAGCTCAACACTAAAGGGTACTCCTTCAAGGCTCAACAACATTGTGGAAGAGAGAGCAGGAAAAATGTAATATCCCTAGTGTGGGAAATTATATTCTGAGGCACTGTCCACTGTCCACTGACTGGTTCATTCATGACCCCACAGTGATTATGTATACCCTCACTGAGGAAGTTTCTCAGTGACATGGGAGCTGGGGAGATGGGAGTGTTATAGTCAGTTCCACATTGCTGAGACAAATATCCAACTAGACACAGTTTATGGGAAGAGGGGATTTATTTTAAGTTTACAAATCCAGGGGCAGTCCCATCAATGGTGGAAGAATATGGATCCTTTTAACAGATCTAAGTGAAAGAAACCAGCAATAACTAGGACCACAAATGCAGACAGCCAGAGCTCAAAGTGATCTTACCATACCTTTGGGCTAGACTCAAGATCAGCCCTCAAACAACTCCAGCAGGTTGTGGGAGACTTAAGTAGGAAACAAACTTAATCAAAAATACCCGAGGCTATGGGGGGAGGCATGCATTCACATTCAAACCACCACATTCCACCCCTGGCCCCCATAAACTGATGACTGTTTCACAATGCAAATTACACTCAGTCCAAAATCAAAGGCCACCATAACCTTTACCAACATTAAGACTGTTCCAAAGTCCCTAGTTTCATCTGGAGATCCAAGATGAATCTCATAACTATAAATCATGAAACAACAAAACACCTTACATACTACCAACACATAATACCACAGAGCAGATATTTACATTGAAAATAGCATAACAAGGAGAGACTGGACCAATACAAAATCAGTAACCAGTAGGCAAACATGAAACATCTGTAGTTCAAGTCCAACATCTACAGCCAGTAACAACAATCTCTAGATTTCCAATTCTGTCCTTCCAGCTGTGCTGATTAGCTGGGGGTAACTTTCATCCAGACTCACACCGTGGTAGGTTTTGCACAGTCCTGGTACATCCAAAGCATCTTCCAAACCACAGTCCATTCTCAGCTCCATACAATGGCCTTTTTGGCCTTCAACGTAGGGATATCACCCTGATTCATATGTTGTATCTCAACAGTAGCTCTTGGAACTGTGTGCACTTTACTACCCACTTGCATGAACTTTTTATTCTTACAAAGTCAATCCCAGGTGTGCAGCAACATAGCCAATTTTTAATTTATGGAGGAAATAAATCTTGACTTTGAGCTTTCAGAACTCTTCCTTTCAGTCATTTCCTTTCAAAGGAATTTTCACTCCTACTCATTCAGCCTTTCCTGAGTAGACTTCACCCTTAGGCATGTTTTCTACTGTTTCAATGTAAAGCAGTTTCCCAACCTTTAATGGTGCTTATCTGTCTACCAACAGCAGCTTTAGCTAGCTAAAACCAGTCTCTCCCCTGTAACTTTAAACTTGCTTGAATTTTTCCAACTTTAAATCTTACATCTTTCAATTCTATACCTCCTGCCAACTTCACCAGTCCATTACTTTTATGTTCAACATTTCTTCAACTCACTGTGTGTGGGCAGCAGGATATAGCCAGCCTTTTTTACCATTATCTCAATCACAACAACATTTTCTGCCTCTTTTCCTTCCCCTTTGAAAGTTCATAAGCCTACACAATTCACTCTGCCTTTCCAAACTCTCACTAGAATAACCCTAAAATTTGCCCTACCCCTCTTTTGGGCTTCTGTATTCCCAAGTACCAAGTCCTGCCATATTGCTCCAGTACACAGAGTCATCACAGACACACACCACTCCTGGCACAAAATTCTGATGCCATCAACTCCATGTGGCTGGGACAAACATAAAACCAGACATATTATGGGAGGAAGAGTTTTTTTTTTTTTTTTTAGTGCTACAGATCCAGGGGCCTTTCCATCAATGGCAGAAGAAGCTTGCTCCCTGTTACAGATCCAAACAGAGAGACATCACCAACAGCCAGCACCACAACTACAAACAATCAGAGTTCAAACTACTCTGTTCATGCCCCAATCATGCCTTCTCCAGCAGGCTACAAGACTTTAGCAGGAACCTTAATCAAAAATACACGAGGCTGTAGGGTGTGGTGGCACACACCTTTAATCCCAGCACTTGGGAGGCAGAGGTAAGAGGATCACCAAGAGTTCAAGGCCACCCTGAGACTACATCGTGAATTCCAGGTCAGCCTGGGCTAGAGTGAGACCCTACCTCAAAAAAAATACCATGAAGCTATGAGGGACATACATTTGCATTCAAACCACCACAGGGACAAAAAAGGATAAACAAATGATAATATGACCAATTTGCAATATGCTCATATTTTAAAGTTCAAATAAAATGATTTTTAGAACATTACTCATTATCATATATAACTTTTATTCTATATATTCATTATTCAGCAAGTGCCACAGCCCAGAGGCAAATGCAAATATTATAATGGAAATAACACAAGATGTAAAAATGTAGAAAGTTTGAAACAATAATTAAATAATATCTTTTGTGTGTGCATGTGTGTACAGACAAATATAAGTAATTTTAAATGAATAATGAATTTCCTCTATTTAAGCATTTAAATATTTAGAAGTCAGTCTCCCATCACTTTAGTCTGCCCTGTGTTCTCTTGTTAGAAGTGATAGCATTATTTGTTAGTCCATGACTGTGGTTTTCATACCATAAATCAGTAACAGTATTCTTCATTTTAACAAAACAATATGTCATTGGAGACAACATATGATATATGACTTATGATGACACATTATTCTTTGTGATAGACATTTTATTGCAAATTTTACTACTGCCTGAGGTTCAAAACTCACATTCAATTAGTATATTAGTATATGTCCCTTGCTTATAAAGTGAAGAACACCATGTTTTATTAGCTGAAGCAAGGGATAGACAGTTTTAGCATATTGTTTCACATTTCTGCAATCCTAGAATTTAGACAGTAGAGGTAGGAGGATCATGGGTTCAATACCAGTGTTAACTATATAGGAAATTTGAGGCCAACCTCTACTATGTGACATCTTGCCTCAAAAAAGTGTGAAAAAGACAAAAAAGAGTAACATGTCAGATCTGTTATGCATTTTATTTTGAATTATACTGTTGGTAAAGATTTTTGACTCATAAATATGGTTATGAGACCCCATATGGAATTATGACCTACAGTTTAAGAAGCTACGTTCTAGAGTAACATACAGATAAAATTAAACTGAGACAAATAGAATATATATATAATTTAAATATATATATATATATATATATATATATATATATATATATATATATATTCTTTATATATATTTAAAATTTTAAATATATAAATTCTTTATATACATATATTCTTTAAAATTTTAAATGCAATAGAAAAAGTGTATTACCTAAATACAATGACTGTTCCTCTCTTTTGTAGTCACCTCCACATTGGTGAGACAGACATCCAACCAGACACTGTATATGGGGGGAAGGGATTCATTTCAGCCTTACAGAGTCCAGGAGAACACCATCAATGGCAGGATATGCTTGATCCCTTTCATAGATCCAAGCACACAGACATCACCAACATCCAGCACCACAAAGTTGAACAGCCAAAGATCAAACTGGTCTGAACACACCATTAACTTTTGGACTCATATCTGCTCCCTCCTCCATGACATGTCCCTTTTAGTAGCATTTTGTCTGCTAGGGTGCTAAGGTTGGAAGTTCAATTTTAATAAAACATTGGAGTTTATAATCCCAAATTCAAACTATCACATTCAAATTACCATAACTTCCAACATTCAAAAAATTTTTAACACATGTTTTTTTTTTTGTCTAGGTGATTTAACATATTATATACTTACAAAATATCTTAGTTATCAAATAACATTTTCTTTTATTTATATTGTGCTGGGGATCAAACACATGAGCCAACCGTGCTAGAATAATGTTCTACCATTGGACTATACCCTCATCCCCTCCAATTGACAATATAGAATGTTCCTTTGCTATTGGAAACTTGATAATCATAGTGATAATCTAATTTGTCTGTATTTAAATTATCTTCATTTTTACCATTATGAGAAACATTTCAGGGAGAATCTATACGAAGTAAGAATTTACAAAATTTGATTATTTCCTTAATGAGACTCCTGGAGATAGGATTATTGGATGAAAAAGACCTAGAAATGAAGGTCTAACATATATCATGCACATTGCAATGCTGCAAATATGGTCAGTGTATTTTATAAAAGAAAAAATATAAATATTAGATACTAACCCTATTTATTTGAGAGGTAGAGAGAGAATGGGCATGCCAGGGCCTCCAGCCACTGCAAACGAACTCCAGATGCATGCACCCCCTTGTGCATCTGGTTTACATGGGTCCTGGAGAATCAAACTGATATCCTTTGGCTTTGCAGGCAAATGCCTTAACCACTAAGTCATCTCTCCAGCCCAAATATATATATATATATATATATATATATATATATATTATTCACATATGACTAAATCTCATTTTCTGTCTTGTTCAGGAGACAGATTGTAGATCACACAGTCAAGTTTTCCTATGGGGCAGAGAGGGAGGAAAGAATGGAGAGGGTAACAGGAAGGAAGAAAAATAGAGTAGGACAGGAGAATGAAAGGACGTAGAAAAAGAAAAATAGAGATTCTATATAGAGATTGATGGTGAGAACTTTAGGTGAGAATAGGGCTGCTTCCAAAAGCCTATATATGCAATTGGTATAAGAGGGAAGGAAATTCTCCATGACTCTACTCTGGCTATCCAGTCCTTTCACTTCAAAAAAGGAGTAACTTTTAGATTAGCAGTTATATTTGTCTGTCTGGATTCATTGATATCAAACTTAGTATGCTCTTTCCCTGTTCTCTCACAATAAAGTTGCTCTAAATCCTTACCTTTCAAAGGTTTTTCATTGCAAGGTTTCTTTTTATGTACTTTCATTGAGTAGTTTAATTTAAATTTGGAATTGTCAGATCAAGCACTGGTAAATTGATTCTCATTAATAATATTTATGCAGAAATTAATTCATGAATATTAAAAATCCATCTCATAAAATGTGTGGTATTACTAATTCCTGCATATTCACTATTCTGTCAAAAAAGGAAAATGTGTAGATATTTTTGTATCAATAACTGGGACAGCAGTTACAAATGAATTCTCATCTGAGGATGTGTGCATTTATATCCTGTTTTTGGTGGATTTGTGCATTTTAAGCTATTTTTTTAATGTTTTATTTATTTATTGTTTTTATTATTTATTAGCAAGAGGAAGAGAAAGAGGCAGATAGAGAGAAAGAGAATGGTTGCACCAGGGCCTTTAGTCACTGCAAATGAAGTCTAGGCACATGTGCCCCCTTGTGTATCTAGCCTATATGGGTCCTGCAGAATCCAAACTGGGTCCTTTGGCTCCACAGGCAAGCACCTCAACCACTGAGCCATCTCTCCAGGCCCAGTTATAATTTTGACTTTTTCAAATAAATATTCAAAAAACCTGCATGTTTTTTAAGTTCTGTGTTAACACATGATCTCTAACATTGATCTATTGATCTTACAAATGATACTACCTACTTTTCCTGGTTTTGCAAATGAACCACGGGAAAAATTCAAATGGAACAGTCCAACATTTAGATATGATAAAAATTGTTTTGTGGTAAGAGGGAGCAACTCCATTGAATGTCAGAATCTTGTTGACTACATAAAGATGAAGCAAGGCAAACATGTCCTATATGGTTAAAGTAAGCTTTTAAAAATATATTATTCATTTATTTGAGAGAAAGAGACAGGGGAGAGATAGAGAGAGAGAAAGAGAGAGAGAGAGAAAGAGAATGGGCACACCAGGGCCTCTAGCCACTGCAAAGGAACTCCAGATACATAGGCCCCCCTTGTGCATCTGGCTTACGTGGGTCCTGGAGTAGAAAACCAGGATCCTTTGGCTTTGCAGGCAAATACCCTAACCACTAAGTAATCTCTTCAGCCCTGAAGTGGGCTTTTTAATTCTGCATAGTTCATAAAACAGCTGTCATAATTTACACAAAAATAATCTTGGATAACTTGGATTATCTACTTGGAAGTTGGATAAATGTAAATGAGAGAGAGAAAGATGTATCCTTCTCCAAAACAGTTCCTGACAGTGTAACCAGTCAGAACTGTGAATTTATCTGGCACTGTGTTGTTTTGATTCAGGTATCCCCCCATAAACTTAGGTGTTCTGAATGCTAGGTTCCAGATGATGGAGATTTGGGAATTAATGCCTCCTGGAGGCAGTGTATTATTGGGAGGGGGGTTATGGTTATTATAGTCAGTGTCCCCTTGCCAGTGTTTGGCACACTGTCCTGTTGCCATTGTCAACCTGGGGTTGGCCAGGCAGTGATGACCAACCTCTGCTCATGCTATTGTTTTCCCCTGCCATCATGGAGCTTCCCATCAAGTCTGTAAGCCAAAATAAACCCTTTATTTCCCAAAAGTGTCTCTTGGTAGGGTGATTTCTGCCAGCAATGTGAACCTGAATGAAACAGTACAGTTGGTACTGAGTAGTGGTGTCATTTGCAGCTAGACACATGATTGTGTGGCTTTGGCCTTTTGGAGCTGATTTTCAAGAGCAATGTGGAAGAATTTAAACCTTGGTCTAAGAGACACCTTGCAATGTTGTAAGTACAGCTTTATGGCCTAGTCTGGTCTGAGTTGAAAGACCTGAATGCAGTAAGAACTATGGACTATGAGGTTTGGCTTATGGGGATGAGAAAGAGCTTTGCTTGGACTGGGCTAGAAGCAGTTTGTGTAAGAGGCTTGCTGTTGTGAGAACTTGTACAGGGTTGCAGTGAATATACATGGACTGGTGTGAGCAGAGGGATATGGCAAAGAAAGAAATCTTTGGGCAGAACTGCTGCCTGTTCAGCTGTAATTATATGAGAGATTACAATCATTGAGACTGGGCCAGCTGACTCCATTGGGGCAACAGGAAGAATGTAGTCTCTATTGAAGGGACCTGAATGCTCAAAAAGTGTCCTGTTCTTCAAAGTCGGCTTTGTTCCCCCCTTGATTAACAAATTAGCACCCCACCTGGTATTATGGAGCATAAGAAATGAAGGAAAGAGAGGGTCATTGAGTTTGAAACACAGTCTTGTGTTTTTGAAATGGTCATGGGAATTGTGAAGCAGATTTGCTGGATGCCTGCATGGAGAACACATGGGGCCATGAGGATGAACTGTGAGTTGCAGTGGAGACCTAGTGGAGATGCCAGGACCATGAGATGGCTGCTGAGGAGAGCTTCCGGCCCCAGATGATGTTTTCCAGGACTGTGAGTAGCCCAGCTAGAAGGGTGGAATTGGAACTCCAGAGATTTGTTGCTGGTTACAATTATCCGTCTTGGAGATTAGTCACTGACTGGAGTTGTTGGACTTGGAACTACAGCATTTGATGTTTGCCATGTTTAAATCTTGTAGTTGTTGAATATTTCTTTGCTGTGCCCGATGTTATCTTTTACAGTGTGTTTGTTCTGTGCCATTATGTTTTTTTTGGGGGGTGCATTTTTTGGTATTATGGCTTAGTTAAAAGACCGTGGATTATGGGGATGTTCAAACATCATTAGGATTGACAAAAACTATGGGGACTTTTAAAGGTGGACTGAATGCATTGTATATTCTATCATGTATGGTTATCAGTTTATGGGGGCCAGGGGCAGAATGTGGTGGTTTGATTCAGGTGTCCCCCATAAACTTAGGTGTTCTGAATTTTAGGTTCCCAACCAATGAAGATTTGGGAATTAATGCTTCCTGGAGGCAGTGTATTGTTGGGGGTGGGCTTATGGTTATTATAGCCAGTGTCCCCTTGCCAATACTTGGCACATTCTCCTGTTCCTGTTGCCCAGTTTATGTTGGTCAGGGAGTGATGTCTACCTTCTGCTCATGTCATCATAAATTTGTAAGCCAAAATAAACCCTTTTTCCCCAAAAGCTGCTCTTGGTCAGGTGATTTCTGCCAGCAGTGAGAACCTGAATGTAATAACACACTATACTTCATATACCATATGCTGATTAAAATCATCCATTTCAGAAAAAAAGAATAAAACCAGGCTAATACATAGAATTATAAGTTAGGAATGACTGCATAAAAAGAAAGAAATTCCTGAGTGTCATAGAATCTTTAGGGATTTGTAGTTACTTTTATAACATTATAATCTCATATTCTAATTTTGACATTTTCCAATTTCACTATAGAATAATTTGCAAGACATTCATCTATGGCATTGCCTGAGGCTAGCTCCATTTATAAGGTATAGATTCCTGAAGTAAAGTATTTTGTAGTAATTTCTTATCTGCACATAAATTGTACATGCTTGCTGGAATAATTGCTCATTTGTGTCTTTATACCATGAGTTCATTAAATTATTGATAAGGGTCAGAATTATGTGAATAAATACATTAAAATGAAGATGGTTAGGTATATGAAGTTGGGCATTGTTTGAATAAAGAGGTAATTGGTGTTTGTTTTTATAAGTAAGTTACATCAGTTTCATTGTAACTATTACAGATTTTAATCAAAATTGAGGAGTAATTTAATCAGCTAGGAACAGAGTACTCACATCCTAAATTAATGCCAGTGTCTAAAGAAAGATGTTCTCTATCCTTCTGAATTCAATTTGGTTCATGATTGCGAGAAACTGTGTAAATGAAATGGGAGCCGTGAATGATGTCTGTCATGCACAATGCATGTTGATTGACGATAGCTATAAGAAAGTTAGGGGAGGGAGATTATTTGATCTGTAAATCATAGTTACAGAAATTCAGATAAGTTTAACAAATACCATTTCTTATTACTGCAGAAAGGGAGGCAAGCCATGTAACTGTTCCATTCAAAAGATCTGCTATAGAAAACAAGATTAGTTAGGAATAGGATGCCACCATCAGTAAAATATTACCAGAAAACTGCTGAAGGAATAATCATTTTTTACTGAGAGAATTCAATTATTTCAAGAACAATGTATAAGTGGTAGTTTTGAACATAAATGCAGAGCACAGCATCATACAGCTATAGTGGATTCTCAATTTTTTATGAATATCCACAACCCTGTAGTTCATGTGCAAAACCACAACAAACAGAAGATGGAATCATTTGTAAGATCAATGTCAGAGATCAGGTGTTAACACAGAAGTAAAAACACATTCCAGGCTTTCCAAATACTTATTTAAGAAAGACAAAAAAATATTGTGAAATGGTATGAAAATATTGATATCCATTGAAAATGAACTCATTACATGGTAAATAAAAATATACATTTATTTTAGTTGGGAGAGGATAAAAAGATAAAAGAAAAAAAAAACAAAGGAAAGGGAAGGAATTAAAATGATAAATTTATTATTCATTAAATATAAAATATATGGCTTTTAAGAAAGTTCAGTTTTTCACTGTAATTGCTTATTATAAAATTGGATCAGACGTGCTACTTAGTTATATTACCATAAATCATATCAGCTATTTTCTCATTTCTGGTACAAAATAGCCAAGCAGAAGCAGCTTGGAGCAGATAGACAAGTGCCATGTCTTCACATTAGTGAGACAAAATAAAGAGAGCAAGCAGGGTAGGGTTGCAACACGTCAAATCTTGCCCCCAGTTCCATATCTCCGACAGCAAAGCTCCACCTATTAAAGGTTCCACATTTATTCATATTACAAAACATTTATTTATAATTGGTTCTACACAAACAATACTAGAATGAATATCATTATACACATATCCTTGTGTACACATCCTTGTGTATAAGGAACAGAGTCCTAGAATATCATTTCTGAATCAAAGGAAATACATACTTTTAAAAACATAAATTATATTTATTTAAAAAAGAGAGAGTCAGAGAAAGAAGCAGACAGCAAGAAAGTGAATATGGCACAACAGGGTCTCCTGCTGCTGCAAACAAACTCCAATTACATGGGCAACTTTGTGTTCCTGGCTTTGCATAGGATCTGGGGAATTGAACCTAGGCCATTGAACTTCACAAGAAAATGCCATTAATCACTGAGCCTTCTCTCCTCTCCAGGAAATACACATTTTAAATTAGGATTGAAAATTCTCAATTGACAACTAAATATATACACTACCTTTCTAATGCATGTATTTTACTTGATGCTCCTCCTCCATCTTCTCTAAGAACCCTTTCTTCCTCCTTGTATTTTTCCCTCTTCTGGTTACATATCATATGTATCCTATTGCCCTTCCCCTATTCCATCCGTTGCCATCTCCTATTAGTACCCTGTTCTAAATTAAAACATAATACCAATTTTAGGTTTTTTTTTTTATTCTTACAAGATAAAATAACATTTCAGTGAACTTTAAAATATTTTACATAAAATATACTTCTGCTTCAATTTTTATTGCAATATCTTATGTCTATCAGAAACTTCATTTATTGAATTCTCAATCCATATGAATCTTCATCCTTTATCCCACAAGAATACTAAAACTTTAATAATAATATCTGGTCAGCAATGCTTTATAATTCTTCATGTCACTATCAAAGTCCTTTATCAAGTTAAAAATTATTTGAAACCACATGTGTATCTTAAGAGCTGTGATTCTTTATGCATAATGACTTCACATTTGGTTGGGTCTCATCTCCTTGGGGGAAGTGTTTCTATATATATATATGTATCCTTTATCAATACACTGAAGTGATCCATGTTCCATCAAACTCAAAATATTATCAAGGTTTTCCCATTTAAACATAGCAATTTATGGCTGGAGAGATGGCTCAGAAGTTAAAGTAGTTGCCTGTGAAGCCTAATGACCTGGGTACAATTCCCCACAAGGCACATATATTTGGAGATCATTTGCAGGGGCTGGAGGCCTGGCATGCCCATTCTCTCTGTCACTCTTCACTGGTGTTTCTTTTTGGTTCCTCTTCTGTGTGAAGCTATTTTTCTTTCCATTTCTCAACTCTATGGTGATGTAGCCAGAGGCCTCTAGCCAAGATATCACAGTCATCCTGTTGGAAGCCACAAAGATCATCAGCCATATGAATTCATTATATTCTAAGTTAATTAACCTTAGGTATTTTGCTATTATAATACAAAACTAACACTGATAAATAACTATTCCCATGTTCTCCCCATTTTATACATAAGAATAAAAAATCTTCACAATTACAATTTTGGGCTAAGAATGGATCAGTAGGAAAAGTGTTTGCCACACAAGCATGAGGACCTGAAACTTACATAAAATACTGGTTCAAAGTAGTGTGGATCTGTTGTAGTTCCCTTCACATTGGTGGGATAAAAGACCAGAACAAAAGCAGCTTATGGGAGGATACTTTCTCTTAATTTTGACTTACGTTCTTCAGAAGAAGCTTCCTCATGACAGAGAAAAATGGTGGAGTAGAGGCTGGAATCAACCTCTTTGCTAACATCAGGTAGATAACAGCAGAAAAATAGGGAGCTGAGTGTTGGCAAGGGGGAGCTGATTATAACATCTCTAAGCCCATCCTCAACAACACACCACCTCCAGCAAGACCCATTTGGCAAATTGCCATCAGCTGGGTACCAAGTATTTATAGCCCATGTGTCTATGGGGACATCTAATTCAAATCACCACAGACCCTAATCCCAACACTGAGGAGGTAGAGACCTAAGGGTTGTTGGGATTTAATAGCTTGCATGCTTAGCTTATTTCATGAGCTCTTGGTTCAGGGAGAGAACCTGTGTCAAAAAGTAAGGTACAAAGCATATGAGGTTAACACATAATGTCAATATCTAGCCATGGTGAGTGCAGGTAGGTGCATGCATGCCTACACACACACACACACACACACACACAGTGCACTTGTACCTATATCCATACAAGTCCACATTCATACAAACTTACATACATGCATGCATACCACATATTCATACACACAAAAATTTTGTAGTTTTACCATTTTCTGTTGATCTCCTTGCTTATATGCTTAATATTTGTGGTAAAAAACTAGTATATGACACTGAAATTTAGCTTTAATCAAATATTTATAACTTATTCTATCAATTCTTTTTGGTGATATTAAAAGTTTATTTACTTACTGTTCATAAACATGGATCAGAGCAATTAGAATTTTCTTTGATGAAATTATATTTTGTGCTTTTCCACTCATTAGTTATATAATTGGTTGGATTTAAGTTGTTAATGTTGAAACATTAAAACAGGTATTTATCTTACTTCTTGTATTATATACCTTTATATAAATAACTTGCTTTATAAAAGCTTGTTTTGTACTTTTAATCATATTATATTTTTGGTTCTAGTTTAAAATATCACCATTTTTTCACTAATAAGAGGCAACAAGCAATCAATTTGCCTATAATTATGGTTTTTAAAGCATCTTATCATACCTTAAGTAAATGCCAGAACTACTAAATTCTAAACAAAAGTCTAATGTTTGTATTTTACCTACAATGAAATGTAACTTCCTGAATATTTTTCCTTTTATTATTATTTTTCAGTCTCAGTTTGATCTGACATAAATATGAATGATAAAGTGGTTAAGAATATAATATTTTAAAGTTTTGTAGTAAAATAACTCTTATGTTGTACTTCTAACTTCAACATTACTTGCCCAAAATGTCTAAGTTTGAAGCAAATTGTGGAAAGATAGAAATAACTTGAAATTATAGTTTCCTTCCTCACACCTGCTAATTATAAGATCACTCTGTTTTAGTGCCTGAAGAATTTTTACGTATATATTTAACTTTAATTTCACTAATATAATATTAACATTATTGTTTACTATGTTATGCCAGGAAGGAAAGGAGTTAGTTTAAAAAATATACCAGCAAATATTACCAAAATGATCTACTATTTCAATGGAATCTTCATTAAAAGTGCAATGATGTTCCTCACAGAGCAGGAATAAACAAACATGAAATTCATATGGAGGCAAATAAAGAAAAAAATTCTAAATATTCAAAGAAATACCAAATTGAATTTCAATGCTGTAAGTAACACAATACCTAATCTTTAATCATAGTACAGGGCTATAGTAACAACAGCATGTTACTGGCATAAAGTCAGAATACATATATATTCAATGGACTGGACTATAAAACCATGAAATATACTATAGCTATCTCATCTTTGACAAAAACATTAAAGCATACACTGGGGGGGGGAAGCAGTCTTATCAATAAATGGTGTTAAGAAAGGTAGACAACCAAATTTGGGGAGAAATTGCTCACTGTGGAAAAAAATAGAAGAAAGATTTTAACATAATAGATGAATCTCTGTTACTTCTAGAGGAGAACACTTCAAAATATGGGTTAAGGCAAGGATCTTATGTAAAGGATTCCACTAACTCAGAAAATAATGCCAAGTACTAATGAATGACATTGCATGACAGCAAAATTTTTCTGCATACAAAAGAACAGCAGTTATAGTGACAGTGTATGCCACAGGAGAAAATCTTATCTGGTAGAGGAATAATATTTAGAATCTATAAAGAATATCAAATTTTAAACATAAAAAATCACATAGTCATATGTGAGTAAATGAATTGAAAAAATTTCAAAAGAAGAAACATAAAAGTCCAATAAATATTTGAATGAAAATCTTTAACATCCCTGACCATCAGGGACATGACATTTTGAACTACACTAAGATTCCACCTGATCCTAGTCAGAACGGCTATCATCAAGAAAACAAAAGACAAAAAAAAAAAAAAAAAAAGCTGGCATGGATGTGGTTCATTTTGCTGTGTTCTGGAGTCGGGTTTCTTGAGTGTAAATAAAACAAAGTAGATCACTCACTTTGGTGGTTGGTTAGCATGTATATTAAATGCTGGATGATTATGTTGGTCTCTTATTGAAATCTTGTGAAAGTAAAATATTAACACATAGCCCATATTCTCATTCTTGAACATATAATTAATGTTGTCTGGAAAACTCTCAGCAACAATTGTCAAGTGTGCAGTGAAAGAGTTATTATAATTGAATGCTACAATAATTTGAATGATGATAATGATTGAAATTTTCTTGTTACAATTGACCTGAGTCCTTGAAAAACTCAAATTAAATGTGGCTACTGAAATAACTTGATGACTTCATGTTCATGTTATCACATAAATACGTTATCAACTCTAACAAGAAGCAAATATTTTTACCTTTAAAATTTAATAGTAAAACCTTGCAATTTGGAGATTTTATGGTATTTAATTTGCTAAACTTATTTTGTTATGCTATCATTGATCGATTATATTCTTTCTCAAAATGGTTGTGCCACTTTCATTAGTGTTAAAATATCAAGACTCTTCTTGGGGCTCACGAGATCATTCAGTTGTTAAAATTCTGGCCTTGCAAACATGAGGGCCTGAGTTAAATCCTTAGTGTTCAGTGCAGTCACATGTACTTCTAATATTAGTGCTGAGGAGGTAGAGATAGGTGGATTCCTGGAGCTTGTTAGGCAGCCAGTCTAGCTTAATCATTAAGCTCCAGGTAAGTGGCAAACCCTGTTTCTGAAAGAGGTGGATAATGTACAAGAAGAAAACACTTGAGATTGTCAAGCACATGGACTTGCACACATGTCCAAGCAAATACATACAATCACAAATACATACAAGAAAACAGATAACTCAACATATACACATAAAATGTATATATATATATATCTCCTTGGCTATTTTGTGCATACTCTTTTAGTTATCCTTCTGACTTTGAATGTTACTCAAAAGCAATTAAATTAAAAAAAAATATAAATATATCCATGTGAATCTTTGTGAATCTGATTTGTTCCATTCATATCATCTAAGATAAGTCTACTGGACTCAATGTTCAGTTAAAATTCAAATATTTCATTACAGATGCTTCAAATACTTTTAGAAGTTTGTTTTATAAAACATCAACTTGGTTGTTAAGTAATTTGAGTGTGGAGGTGGACATTCACCATGACACAAAACCATTTAAAAGATTGAGACATTGAAAATATTTTAACTTATTTATGCAACCCATTTGATTTTAAAATGATATTTTTTATTTGTGTAAGGAATGTTAATTAATGTAACTTGCATTCTGACTGTGCATGGCTAGTACATTATTCTAGTGTGTAAGTGCTGAAGAAATACCTCTCGTACTTCTGGAAGGAACTTAAATTGTTTCATAGTATTTTGCAGTGCATTCTGGCAATAGAAATCTTTTCAAAATACTTATGTTCCCATTGTTAGTAATTCACCCTATACTTATGTAGGAAGCAGTCTTTCAAATATGTATATATAATTATTTTCTTCATACAGCTGCAATATTTGGAATTGCAAAATATGTGAAATTATTTATCAATTAAAAGCAAAAACTGACAAAATTGATATCTATTTATAAGTGACAGATTAAATAAATTTATGTTACAAGCATGAAATATATTATAATTAAAATTAGTGGGAGTAAGTATACCATATATGATATGGAAGGCAGCCAAAAATATTGCCAGTAGGTGAAAATAATAAGTTGCAAAGCAGAGTGAGTACTTTTTAGGAATCTATTTATAAAATGAAAAAAAAATCTCTGAAAGAATATGTAAGGGGCTAAATAAATATTTTATGGAAGGGAACAAGAATATCAAGATAGGGACAATGTTTTTATATAAACTTTACCAATTATGTTTTTATTATCAGCATATAGCATCTTTAAAATATTAATTGTGGTTCAAGTTCATAATTAATAATTTAGCCTTCTTTCTTCTTATGGAAACTTCCAAATACAAAGATATGGTAGGAAAGAGCCAGTCTTTCTCCCTATATACCATTTGCCTGGTAATCTACTATGTTGTTATAGGCCTTAATGACACTCATTCTTCAAGGTACAAAATGCATGTTTTTAGTTTAAGGAAATATCCTGGAATCACACAAAAAAATTAGATTAACTCATGACCTAAAAAAAAAACTTCATGAAAACATCTGACTTGATCAAAATATGGGTCATCTTTTCATATTTACCTAACCTGGGCTGAGTAGTAGCCATCACTATGACATGGAGAATAACTTAATTAGTAATTCTGAGCACTCTTGACAGTAGAACCTAAGGTAACCAAAGTTTCCATGGTCTCAATAGATATCCATTTGACTCATGTTAAAAAGTACATTTTCCTATTCTCAAATTTCTAGAAGAAACCACTTCAAAGAATTTAAGTGCAAGTGTGGGTGCCTTTTGTTTAAGCTTCCAGTCCATGCCCCCCCCTCCCCGGAGTCTGATTAAAGTCAGATAAACACACAACATTTCCTGTCAGGCCCATAGGATTAATGTTATACCTCAAATTGAATTTGGAAAGAGGCATGCTAAAAACAGATAGATGAGACACAAGCATATAGTTAAGATAATATAAAGACCTATTTATACTGCACAAACACAACACAACTAAGGCTAGTGCAAGATTACAAATCACTTAACAGTATTTCTATCTCTCCAGGCTTTATTTTGAGAAGCAGTTTCAAAAGCCTAAGAGGCAGACACTAATTATCAGTGTATGACATTTGTATTTCTCAGAAGGTTACAAATGAAATAAAAGTTTCTTGTCCAAGGTTACAAAGGATCATTTTGTAGAAAGATAAAAAATAGAAATGAAGCCTTTCAAATTCTGAGCTACAACCCAAAGCATGCCATTTTTAATCAAAGCCCTTCTAATAAAAGCAAAAATATGAATCATAATCAGGGAAATCCCATGCAGGCTTTAAATATTAAGTAATGATGAGCTGAGTTAAAGTTGATAAAAGGGAGAGATGCACAGAAATGCTGTTTTTTTTTTCTTTTTGTTCATAGTACATGGTATTGAGTGAAGTAATGTAGAAGATAGTGGTGGAGGGGGCAGTAGGGTAGCTGCATTTAAAGTATGTAAACAGAACAAAATAAATGCAGAGAGCAAAACAGTGTTGATTTTTATAAAGTGTTTGCCTGGGCTTTAAAATGGCCAGGATTTACCATATTGGCTTTCAGAAGACTGTAAAGAACTAATGGAGGAGACTGATTAAGTGTAAATATTATGATTAAAGTGGCTCATGGACTCAAGATTTGAACAAATCAGAAAAAAAAGCTCTGCAAAATTCTAGGATAAAGCATAATCAACTTTTAAAAGAACGTGAATATATCAATAAAGCTTTATATTTTAAAACTAATGTTTTTTTGGGCTGGAGAGATGGCGTAGGGGTTAAGGCGCCTGCTTCCTAAGCCTAAGAACAGTGCTTCCAATCTCCAGCGGTTCCAATCTCCAGGTCCCACATTTAGCCAGATGCAAAGTGACTCAAGAGCGCAATGCCTCACTTGACCACAAGGGGGCGAACATATCTGGATTTCGTTCACAGCAGCTGAGACACTGCTCGCGCGCCCATCTCTGTCTTCCTCTCTCTCTCTCTCTCTCTCTCTCTCTGTGTGTATGTCTCTCTCCAAAAATAAGAAAATAAAAAAATAAAAAAATAAAAAAAAAACTAATGGTTTTTTGACCAGTGTCAAGTTTGCCAAAAAAAAAAAAAAAAAAAAAAAGTAGAATTACTTAGTTCCTGTATGGCACTTTCATCCACAATTCCTTGTGCTATTAATATTTTGCATGAGTGTGGTATACTTGTTGAAATAGGTAGTTTAATAATGATGCACTATTGCTGAAATCCAACACTCATAGTCAGATTCACTGTTTCTATGGTATGATGGATAAGTTTTGATTTTAAGTATGATGGTATGTGTCTACCCTTATCATATTATATTATATGGAACAGTTCCACTGCCCTAAAACAGCTACAGTGATCGACTTATTAACCCAATCACTAATTTTTCTACTGTTTTCACAGTTTTGTCTTTCCTTAATTGTCATATAGTTGGAATGTTATAATAAGTATCCACCTCAGATTCATGTCTTCCATTTATCAATATGCATTCCAGTCCCATGCATATCTTAATGTAACCAAATAGTTTATCTACTTTAATTGCTTAATAATATCTCATCTAATAGAAAATCCACATTGAATGCAATTTTGTTTCCTTCAAAGTTTTGGGATTTTTTAAATAAAGCTGCTGTTAGCATATACCTTAAACTATATAATTACTTTTTCAAAGGCATCCATACCATTTAGAATCCCAATAACCTTAAATTTCAGTTCCATTCCTCCATACTCTTTCAATATTTTGTAATGTCAGTATTTCAAATTAAAGCTGTACTAAGACATATGTAGTTGTGTGCTATTATAGTTTTAATTTTTCACACTTTCTATCTGTATATCTTCTTTTGAAGCATCTGGTCAAAGGTTTTCCCTGTTTGTTTTCTTTTGTGGAGATTTTTTTGTTTATTTTGAATAATGTTTCTTTGTTAGATATCTATTTTGTAAATAATTTCTCTCAATCTTTACCTGTCTTTCCAAATTTCTAAGCAGTGTAATTCACATAGCAGATTTTTTGAAATGTTAATGAAGCTCAATTTACCAGTGCATCATTTCATGGATTGTACTTAAGGAGATATATCTAAAAAGCCAACACCAAGCATAAGTCATATGGATTTTCTCTTACATTGCCTTCTAGGTTTTTATGGTTTTGAAGATTGCATGTTGATTTCTAGTCTACAATTAGAATTACTTTTGTGAAAAGTATAAAATCTTAATATCTTTTGTCTTGTTTGGATTCATTTTTGTATAAGTATACTAGTTGATACATCACCATTTATTCAAAAGGCTATCCTTTCTCTTTTGAATGACATTTGCCACTTTTTCAAAGGTCTTCTAACTATACTTGCATATATATTTTTTTGTCTTTCTGTTTTGTTCCATTGTTCTATTTGTATACTCTCTTATAAATATTGCACTATCTTCACTATTGGGGCTTTATAGTAAATTTTGAATTAGGTAGTGTTAATCCTCTAATGATTCTGCTGCATCAATGTGCATGCTAATGAGGACCCTTTTCCTATACACATGAATTTTAAAGTATTTTATCCATATTCTCAACATTACTAGTCATAATTTCAATTTGTGTCATGCTGAATTTATGTTATTTTAATAAAAACTAGAATCAAAACAACATTAAGGTCTAGAGGGATGGTTTAGTGCTTAAGGCACTTGCCTGCAAAGCCAAAAGACCTAGGTTCAATTTCCCAGAGCCCCCATAAGCCAGATTTACAAGGTGGGGCATGTGCCTATTGTTTGTTTGCAGAGATTAGAGACCCTAGTACACCAATTCTCTCTCTATTTGCCCCCCCCCGCTTCTTTCTTTCAAATAAATGAATTAAAAATAAAATATTAAAAAATGCAGCATTAAATCATGCTATCTATGATTTCTGATTCATTGATTATTTCAGGTAGAGGTTTTTGTTTCCTTCCTCATATATATTGTGTTTATATTTTTAGATTTATACAAAAATTATTTCAACTTTTGATACTATTGTAAATGACCTAGTATTTTAAATTTTAAGTTTCAATTGTTTGTTCCAAGGATTCTTTGCTGATATACAGGGAAATGGTTAACTTAATATGAATCTGGCATATTTTTATATTTATTAATGGCACATTATTTCTTGGATTTGCTTCTTCACTTTTTTGGAATTATAACATATGTGAATGATGTCAATTTTATTTCTTCCTTCCCAGTCAGTATTCTTCTTGTTTATTTTTCTTGTCCTACTAAATCTATTAATGCAGGCACTATAAGTTTTTATATTTTGTATTTATTTATTTCAGAGAGAGTTAAAGAGGGTGAGAGAGAGAGAGAGAGTGGGGAGAGAGAGATATTGAGTGCACCAAGGCCTCCATTCACTGTAATGAGCTCCAGACACACGCACCACCTTGTGCATCTGGCTTACATGGGTTCTGGAGACTCAAACCTGGGTCCTTTCACTTTATAGGCAAGTACCTTATCTGCTAAGCCTTATCTCTAGCCCTTCCATTATAATTTTTAATAGGAGTGTTGAGTTGTAACATTATTTCTTTATTATTAATTTCATTCAGCAATCATTTAGGTCCTCACTTATAGTATGGCACTGGATGCTCTTTGAATATTTTTTAATGATATTGTTTAAATTAAGATTCCTCAGTAAGGTAATAAATTGCTTTGACAGAAAGCTGTTTTGATTTGGGGACCTCTTGGGTCTGTCCGATGAACAGCTCAATGTGTACCAATGTGGTACTGAGAGTTAAAATAAGTTCATTTTAAGCATAGGCTTCATACCTGAGGCAAAAGATAAGACCCTGTTGATGAAGACACCATATGCTGCTGACACAGAGCATGGAGAGACCACTGGAATTCAGGAAAAAGACAGTCCCCAGACAGTTAGCCAGTCTAGTGCTAGAAAGCACTACATGAGCTATTTCTATTCATGTGCTAACTTGGTATTTATTTTGCTCTCCTTTTTATGGGTATTATAATATAAAAGTATAGGTTACTGATTTCAGATATTTCTTATTGTCTATTACATGCATTCATTGCTACAAATCTACTTCTAAAAACTGATTATTCTGCATATCATGAAGTTTTATATGCTGTATTTAATTTAGATCGGAATGGTTTTAAATTTTATTTTTAAGACATGCTCTCCCTACATAGTCCAGGCTGGTCTTGAACTTGATATTTAATCCAGGTTTGTCTCAAGTGCTGAGGTTAGAGGCATATGCCACTATACTTGGTTAGTTTCTAATTTATCTTATGATTTTTCTTCAACCCATATGTCATTTAAAAGGGTACTTCTCTTTTAACTTTTTATTGACAAATTTATACATGGACATAGTATATTTTGGTTATAATACCTTCTTATTAGTTTATTTTGTCCCATCACCCTCAGCCCCCCTTCCACAGAAACAAATGTTCTATTCAACTCATCCCAAGTCTATTTTGATGTCTTTTAAAATTTATTGTTAATTCTTTATTTTCACATGTTTGTGTAGGGGAGTTGTTGTGTAAGGGTTTCAGCAGATGCATGCACAGCTTTTTCTACCTGCGTGTTAGGTAGTTGTTGGGGAATTGATCCTGGGCCAGGAGACTTTGCAAGCAATTGTCTTTTAACCACTAGGCCAACTCCCCATCCTTGTCTTTTTTTTTTGTTTTAATTTCTACTTCATTCATGTCAAAACAGTGATATTCTTAAAATTGTGCAAGTCTGGTCCATGTAATGACAGCCACTGTGAAATCATGAATCAAAAGCCATTTCATGTTCAGAAAACAGAGTTCCAAAACATTCTTTCTAATCCTTTGGATCATACATCATTTCTGCCACCTCTTCCACAATGGTCTATGAGCCTTAGAGGGCAAAATATAAATGTCTCAATGCTTCTTGCAGTTACTTTCTTATTGCTGGGACAAAAACATCCAACCAGAATCAGCTTATGGGAGGAAAGGGTTTATTTAAGGATTGGAAATTCAGGGAAAGTTCAATCAGGGCCAAAGAAGCTGGCTCACTTTCATTGATCCATAGCAGAGACACAACTACCAACCAACAAGCTCCAATAGCCAGAGTTCAATCTGCACTCTGTACATACCTTAGGGCTAACCTAAAAGATTGGCTCCCAGTGAAATCCCCTTCATCATGTTGCTGGAGAAATAAGTAGGAAGGTTACTTAACCTTAATTAAAAAAAAAAAAAAAAACTTCCTGAGACTATGGGGGATATACATTCACATTCAACCTTATATGGAACTTTGTTTGGGGGGTGAGGGTCAAACACAAACCGTAAACTCGAGACCATGTCTATTTTACCAAAGAATTGAAATAAAACAAGAATGAGACAGATTATTTATTTTAGTGAATTTTTCATTTTAGTCCATAAAGTCCAGAAACCAAAAAGGGAGGATTGTTTATATCCACATGGTCTAAGGGCCAAAGTAAAAGTCATGGGCCTAGAAAAAAAGCATGCAAAAGAATATAAAAGAAGACAAAGGAAGGGTATGTCTGCTTACAATGCATTCTAAATTCCAGACACAAAATGCCTGGATATCCATGATCTTGTAATACCTGGTATTACCTACACAGGACTATCATAACAGGAGGAAAAGATGATGACATAAAAATAAAAGAGAGACTAATTGAGAGAGGAAGGGAATATTATGGAGAGTAGATTTGTGAATTGGAAGTGGGGGAGGGGAGAGAATTATCATGGTTTATTGTTTATAATTATGTAAGTTGTCAATAAAAAGTCTATATATATATGAGAGGCTTTAAAAACAGGGCAATATGTCATCCTTTTCCCACCCTGGCAATAGCTGCCAGGGTGGGAAGGACAGAACCTTACTGGTGGTGAAAACCTTGGGTGCTTGGAGATGAACAGCCTCTGAGCTGGAAAAGAGGAAAAAGCTCACGCAAAGCCTCATGAGCAGCTAGGCTTATTATCCTGGCTCCAGGGCTTAATCCAAAAGAAGTCAACACACCTGGGTACAGTGTCTGTGAGAGGATGGTCTGAACTCCATGCACACTTGAGTAATTCCCACTCTGCAGCAGCTGCTGCAGACAGCAGGGTGAATGCCTGATGTTAAACAGCCACTGTTTGTTTTATCTGTGCTTGGCAGACAGGAGTCTAACTACCTGTCTCCAGTGCTACGTATCTCCCTTTCAAAACCACCATGTTCCCACCACTGGCCCCCATAGTCTCATGACCATCTCACAATGCAAATGGAATTCAGTCCAGCTTCAAAAGTCCCCATAGTTTTTACCAACTTTAACATTGTTCAAAAATCCTAAGTTTCTTCTAAGATTTAAGACTGTCTCTTACTTGTTAGTTCTATAAAATAAAAATAAATTATTACTTCCAACACAGAATGGCATAGCATAAACATTCCAATTTTTAAAAGGCATGACAACAAAGCACAACAAACATAACCATTGATGGAATTCTCTGGATTTTCAATTTCACCCCTCCAGATGGGCTAATGATCCAAAGGGAAAACTCCCATCCTGGGCCAACAGCTTGCCATGACAGCCATTCCATAGTCCTGGTACATCCCAAACATTATCTGGTGGCAAACTATGGTTTATCATTATAGCTCCATACAATGGTCTTACTTGGTTTCCACACAGGGATTTCAACTCTTCTTCACATGTCTCAACTCATCAGAAGCTTCCAAAACCAGTTCATCTTCATTCAATGGCCTTCCTGGGCCTCTATACTGTGATTTAAACCTTGCTTCACTTTGCCACATCTTACTGGCTACTGGAACTGTGTGCACTTCACGACCTGCTAACCTGCATTTGTCATGCTTCCAGAAACAATATCTGATGTTTAACATAGCCAGATTTGCAGATGTAGGGTGAAATAAACCTTGACCTTGATTACTTTTTTACATTTCTTCATCCAAGCTTCCTCTTTTTAAATGAATTTGAATTTTTACTAGATGGAGCCATCCATGGCTCACACTAAGGGCATAGTTTCTACTGTTTCAAAGTAAAACATTTGGTCCATGCTTAATGGTGGTAGTCTGCTTAGCAACTGCAGCTTCTGTAACTTAGAACCAGTCTCTGTGCCTATAAATTCAAACTTGCTAGAATTTTTTCTTGTGATAATCCATACATTTTTCATATCTTTGTGTTCTATACCTTTCAGCAAGCACTCAGTCCATTACTTTTAAATTCAACCTTGATCAAACTCTATGGGCCTGTGTAGAAGAACACATCCAACCTTTCTGGCAGTAGACCAGTTCCAATAAAGTTGTCTCTTTACCCTTTGAAAGTTCCTAAGCCAAGCCTCGTAGTCCAAAATTCTCTCTGCAGTTAGAATTTTCAAATTCTTCCAAAATAGCCCATTGATTTCTGCTTACAGAACTGCTAAGCTTTTCCAGTTTGATGTATCCAATGTCTTTACATTCCTCCCACAAACAAGTTCCAAATGACCAAAAAACCCACATAGTAAGATTCATCATGGCAACAACACCATTCTTAATACCAACTTTCCTGTTGCAGTTACTTTCTCATTGCTGGGACAAACATCAAACCAGAAGAAGTTTATGGGAGGAGATAGTTTATTTCAGGATTATAAATTCAGGGTAAGTTCCATCATGGCAAAAGAACAGGGGTCACTTCTTTAGATCCAACAGCCAACAAGCATGAACAACCAGGGCTCAAATTTCTCTCTCTTCACATCTGAGAGCTTGACTAAAAGATAATCCCCCAGTGACACCTCCTCCCGCAGGCTACTGGAGACTTAAATCCCTGATGCTATAGGGGACATACATTCATATTAAAAGCACCACAGTGCTGAACACTCAATTGTCACACTTTTCATCACGTAACAAGTTTCAAGTCTCCCCAGTAGCCACCAACATCTGCAGAAAAGACACTTCTCTGACAAAAGGTGAGTGCAGCATGAATATATGGGTATAAACATAAATCTTTATAGGGCAATTTGATGGATCCAACATATCCAGATAGCTAAAAACAATACTATCTTCTTTTGTTGGGCCTGTGACCTCCCCACACAGGAGGTTTTCAGGAATTAATTTCCTCCCATGGACAGGGTCTCAATTTCATTAAGAAAGTAGTTGGCTACCTCCATATAGGCATGCCACTATTGCGCCAGTGGGTACATCTTTCATAGTTGCATTGTTACGTAGCTCACACTGTCCCCTGCTGGTTAAGAGTGTTGATATATTTTCTCCTCCAACAGCCTGTATAGCCTTTTCAGCAATGCTATAGCTAGTTAACAAGACGGATTTCGACTCAGTTCCAACTTGATTTCTCAGTATCTGGCAACTGAAGTATGTGGTGTCTTCATCAATAGGGTTACACTACCTAGTTCTGTTGGGAAACAAAGAGCATTGGAAATAACTGGTAATGTTTTGTGGACCTCCGTGGTCTCCCTGACCAACAACTCACTGGGAGGAATTAATTTTAGTATATGTGCTGCCATAGCAAGCACATCACTGGGAGGAATTAAAAGAGGATTTCTTCGTCTTCAATTAAATCACTATTTTTCAGTTCTCTTTCAGCTATTGATTTTTAATTTGATTCTTTTGTGGTGTGAGTGTATAGTGTGTGTGATTTTTGCATTTCATTATGACTTAAAGTATGTATTATGACCTACATTGTGGTTTATCTTGGTGACTTGGTGACTATTACATAGAATCTTGAGAAGAATATATACTTTGTTATTGAACATTTTCCTGTCTTTGTTAGTTGTGTTGACAAATTCATAAAAAAAGTATCACATTTATAGATCTTTTGGCTTCTAGTATCTTCGGTCTATCACAGTTTCCATCTCTTACAATTACTCACAATGACCATATTTTCTTTAGATCCATTAATATATTAATCATACTTATAAATTCTTGTGTGGTTGTTCCAATATCTGTGTGTATCCATGTGTGGTACTTATGCTTGCTTTTTATATTAAATCTGATTTTTTGTGTTTTATTATAATATATAATTAAATTTTAAGAATCCTTTTAACTAGTGACTAATAAAAATAAAAATTTCAATTCAGATATATAAGATACATTATGTTTAGAATATGCACAGAAAGTAAGATAGTACTGAAAACATCAAGTCTACTACTTCTCATGCATCAATATGCTTTAAGGGCATGTTCATTAACTAGAAATCCTAAATCTAAAAATATAATCTTTATAAGCCTCTTTGAAATGTTATTCTTTGCTATTAACATTAAAACAAATTGAAAGAAGTTTTTATTAGAGTTCTTATATTGCCTCAGAATGAACTCAAGTTTAAGCTATGTCTTTATTAATTAGTCTCAAACACTTAATAGTCACATCATCTATGCTATTGTATTTCTTTCCTTACTTCAATCTCTCTATTTCTGATTACCTCTTTTTCTCCCTCTATTCTGTCCTCTCCTCTTCTCTCTTTCTTAGTTTTTTTTTAATTTTAATTATTTTTATGTGCTCATGCATGTGTGTATGCATGTTCATGTGTGTGTGGGTACACATGCACTTATGCAAATGTGCATGAGAAGGCCACAGGATAACTTCAGGTTTCATTCCTCAGTAATGCTATCCACATTTTTCAAGATTGGGTCTCTCATTGACCTGGAGCTCATTAACTAGTTTAGACTGGCTGACTAGCAAACCAAGGATATGCTTTTCTCCATATCCCAAGTACTAGGATTACAAGTACATTCCACCACACCCAGTATTTTTATGTGGGTTATGGGGATCAAGCTCAGGTGCCCACACTTGTGACATAAGTATTTTCTCAACTAAGCTATCTTCCCAGTGTATTTTCTTTGCTTTTTTGAAGGTTGAAACTTCAAACCCCTTAACACCAGGTATAATTAAAAATGTATTTGAGTGTATGAAAAAATGTGATTCAAAATGCCTCAACGATACCATATAGAATACTTGTCAAATAAGGATAAGTGATAAGGACATTATTATCTCATCAAAGAAATCTGAAAAAAAAATCTTGTTCTAAGATTGGATAATTTGATAGCTTTATGAGATAAAAAATATCTACATTTAGGGCAGGAGAGATGGCTTAGCTGTTAAGGTGCCTGCCTCCTAAGCCTAAGAATGCCAGTTCCAATCTCCAGGGGTTCCAATCTCCAGGTCCCACGTTTAGCCAGATGCAAAGTGATGCAAGGGCACAATGCTGCACTTGACCACAAGTGGGCCCACGCATCTGGATTTTGTTTGCAGTAGCAAAGAGGCTGCTGGCGTGCCCATCTCTATCTGCCTTCCTCCCCTCTCTCTCTGTCTCTCTCTGTGTCTCTCTCAAAAAAAAAATCTACTTTTCAGTAAAATGTGGAGTTTGACTAAATCAGTGATTATTATATGGAGTCTGGAATAGTTTTTTAGAATATATATATACAAATGATACTACTGTCTCATACAATCTTAGATTCTTAAATATTCTTAGAAACAATAATGATTTTTAGTGCCACAGTTTTAATGGGTATCACCTTAAGGCATGAAGAAGATCTGAGAACTGTTGGACTTAATGTTTTCAGTATTATTCTACTTTGTATGTATATACTAACACATAATGAATCTTATAAAAGTTTATGTATTTTATATCAGTTAATATATTTAATTTAGATCAGAAAAATATTGTAAAATTCAGACTTTGTACCATGATTCTACTCCCTGGTGTGCCAATTCTCTCTCTCTCTCTCTCTCTCTAAAATTAAAATAAGAAAAGGTAGATGATTCCATCATAGCACTTGAGGCAGCAGAATGAGGATCACTGTGAGTTCAAGGCCAGCCTGGCACTACAGAGTGAGATCCAGGTCAGCCTGAGCTACAGTGAGAAAGTAATTCATACAGTTCTTATGTTTTATAAATAGAAACTTACCAGCATAGTCCCCAAAGTCAGTTCAGTTTAAGTAAAGGAAATTAAAGCAAATAGTAGTTCCACATACTATATTAGATATGAGAAATAGTGTATACACATAAAGCAGAACATGACCTCTAAGGTCTTCCAGTTCCAAAGCTCATTATGGTTGGGCAATCTTCAGATATTTAGTTAAGGAACTGTGGTATTAGTACCAATCACCCAAAGAAAGTGCTTAAAGGTTCAGTATCATTTTTTGACCACTGAATCAGAAATAAATATTAAGCTTCCATGGTCTGATAGTTTTAAAATGATGCACTAGTAGCTTATGTCCTAGTTCAATAAAGATTCTTTAATGTATAAAGCCCAAAAGGCAATGATGTAAGACAGAAGAACGAATAAAGCATATCTAAAGAAAACCCTATTTTGAACTAAAAATAAACTAGTGAAAACCATCACTCTCATGCTTGGTGAATAATCTCTGCTCTCCTCATTTACAATTTGAATGTACAATAAGTTAGAGTTAAATGTACAGGGTAAGAAATATCCCAGTGGATCTTGAATTAAATTTTCGTAATCTACTATGTCACGATGTCTGTAATCATCTGAGAATTAACTAGTATCTGAAAACTAAATCATCTAATTAGTCAATTAGGCACATTAGCTCTCACATTTGATTTTTTTTTTTTTCTTGTTAGCCTCCTCAAATGTAAAGGAAGAGGAAGTATCTTTCAAGGAAATTGCTTGGGCTTTGAAATGCTTAGCTTAAATCTAGGTCCTAACATTCCACTAGAAGACTCAACAAAGCAGTGTTGTTATTTGTATGATTACTGGTATAATAATAATTCTTATCTCAAGATGCTGTAAGGAGAATAAGTTAAACAATGCATGAAAACACCATTACAATTATGCTAGTTTTAAACCAGAATGTTCTATCACATATTGACAATATGAGGTCAAGATTATACAGAATTTAAAATTAAGGTTTTGAGGCTGAGAGATGGTTCGGTGGTTAAAGGCACTTTCTTGCAAAGTCTAAGCCCAGTTTTGATTCCCCAATACCCACATAAAGCCAGATGCATAAAGTGGTGAATACATCTGGAGGGCATTCATTTGCAATGATACGAAGCCCTGGCAACCTTCTGTCTCCCCTTGCAAATAAGGTTTAAAAGCAACTTAGCAGTGTTTGAACATATTGATGAAACCGCTGCTTTCTTATTCCCATTGCAATTATGTCCAAATAGTTGTCTATGTGAAGATCATATGTAGGACAATTTGGAATGAAAAATTGTATATTAAATTATCACACAGAAAATAAATATGGTTTTAAATCAGTATATACACAGATGTTATGTGGTAGAAATTTAGACTGATTTATTTGTAAGGAAATATATGAACACCAACATTTCTTTTATTTCATATGTATTAGATCTACAAACATGTAATAGTGAACAAATATAATTTGCTTAAAATATCTAATTTCTTGAACTAATATTATAATAAATATTTGAATATAAGTGGAGTTCTAACTGAGCTAATAATTATTTTTCCCAAGACAAGGAGATGATGTAACATCAGTATAACACAGTGGTACATAGTGCTGGATTTGTATCCAGCTCCAGGTTGACATGCTTTCTCTATCACTTATTATCTAGGGTGTTTTAGACCAAAAGCTTAATTTTTGTTTTCTCAGATAGTTGGAAAGTATTTTTAAAGTGATACTTATAAATCACTTAATTGTTATATTTTGAGCACTAAAAATTAATGACTTTTATTTGTATATTACCCTTTTAATAGAAATTATTATTTATTATTTTTTTTTTATTTTTTTGGAGAGAGAGACAGACAGAGAGGGAGAGGAAGACAGATAGAGAATGGGTGTGCCAATAGTCTCTCAGATGCTGTGAATGAAATCCAGATGTGTGCACCCCCTTGTGGGCAAGTGCAGCATTGTGCCCTTGCGTCACTTTGCATCTGGCTAAATGTGGGACCTGGAGATTGGAACCTGGTTCTTAGGCTTAGCAGGCAGGAGCCTAACTGCTAAGCCATCTCTCAAGCACTTAATAGAAATTATTTCAAGAACATAGATAAGCATATAACAATAATTTATTACAGAAAATCAGGTGTCAAATCAGGATAGGCAGACATAAAAGGGAAGACTTCACTTTTTTAATTGCTTAAATTAAAATATCCCAAGAAAAGTGAATCTTCTCACACATTACTGGTATTTGTATTTAAGAGATACTTTAGGCAAAAACATGGTTGGAATTTGTGAGTCTAATGCCATATTTACCATCAATCTTTCAATATGAATGAGAGGAGACAAGAAGGCATATGCGATATTAATGAGTCAGAACATATCAATCTTCAAGACATGTAGCACACAAGCTTGCACATAAAAGAAAGAATGCAGGAATGCCAATTGAGGTCCATTTCAGTAACCAACAGATTATATTAGGTTTTAGATGAGACTGCTGACAGTGTAGACAACTATAACAGTAAGAGATATTTTAGAAATAAAATCAACAAGGCTTAGTTGATTAATCTGATGTGAATGGGGAATGGGTATATGAATGGGGAAGGCTATCCAGATTTTAGTGTTGTGGTTTAAGGAACTAGAAATACACCTGTGCAAGTTTCACAGATGTTACTATAATTTCCACATTCCTAGAAAATATACAATGTAGGAAAAAATTAAATTTGAGTAACATTTATTTATTTATTTGAGAAAGAGGCAGGGAGAGAGAGAGAGAGAGAGAGATGAATTATTGGGAAAAGGCCTCTAGCCACTGCAAACAATCTCCAGATGTATGTGCCACCATTTGCACCTGGCTTATGTGGGTATTGGGGACTTGAGCCTGAGTCCTTAGGATGCACAGGCAAGCACTTTAACCACTAAGCAAACTCCCAACCCAATAAATTTGAGTAACTTATTAAAGCAGGGATGTATAATATGCAGTTATATATACTATTAGGATGGATTTCACAATCTGAGGTACAAAAGTGAGATACATCAGTTTATATGATAGTATGGAAAACTATGGGAATATATGACATGGCAAGGGTATAATAGTAAGAATAAGAATATATAGGAACTAACATAGATTCTTAAGAAGATTTAACATTTCAAGTTTAGTAGCAGAGGATGAACAAGAAGAAGATGGATTTATGACTGTGGACTGAAAGAACCCAATAGAGGAAAATGAATTGAGGATAGAGATTTTTTAATTTATTTTTTATTTATATTATTCTAATTTTACATTCATAATGGTAACTCCATTATCCCCCTCCCTGTCCTCCCTCTTCCAAAGGGACCCTCATCAATGGGGAATGTGGGTCATGCATTGTGAGGGTAGTCAAGATTTATGGGGGATAGGCCAAGTCTCTATGCATAATGCCCCAACATGTGGCTCTAACATTCTTTCTGCCTCCTATTCCATGAATTTTCCTTAGCCACATTGGGGTCATTTTAGTTCTACTTCAGTGATGAGGTTTTGGGTGCCTCTGTGTCTCTAGATATCTGGCTTAGTAGGAGTTGGATGTTCTCTGTGTTTATCTCCTTCAGCCTTTTTCTGGTGTCATGAGACCAAACATGGAGAGACTTGGCCAGAATCTGGAAGAAGGTCAGTCCCAAGACAGTTAACTAGTCTAGTACCAGAGGGTGCTACACGAGCAACTCGGGAAAAATGGCCAACATTGGTCCAAACAACTCACGGTATAAGATGCCCAGCAGGAAACAACCTGACGTAATGCTCAAATAAGTGCAGTAGTGGCAAACAGCCATGGTGGGTAACTAACTGCTCTTGATTTGGCTAATATATCCACTCAATGGAATGGAACTTATTTCTGGAACTAGGAAATAAGTCAAAACCATGTACAAAAATGAGCTCAGTCTCCAATCAAGATACCACCAAATGTGGGCTAGAAGAAGGCCTATGCATATAAAATTCCCTCCAAGATATCTATGTACTAACATAGTACTATCTAGTACTAACTTCTCTCTCCGTTGGATAATTTGCTTATCTTTTTCAGATGGACAAGGAACCTGAAGGGAGGATCAGCCAATCACACCTCACCAGGGCCCCAGCTGAAACCATAGAGTAATGCGGGGGAAGGGCAAGAGGATAGAGTTTTATGAACACTTTGAAAGTTTAGAGGTAAGACCTGAGGAACTTCAATGGATATAGTAATAGAGATGTCTGGTGAAATTAGCATGAGAAGCATATTGAATGCATAAATGAAATAAGTGGGTGAAATAATATACATAAGTTATTAAATGGAAAGTGTAATCACAGATCCTGCCAATTTGGTGGGGGGATTAGGCAGCAGTTGGAAGAAGATATTGAGATCAAGCAGTTATTGCGATCATTTAAGACACTAGAGCAGACATGGATTGTATAAGAGAAGAAGTTGAAGATATAGGGGTAAAGCAATTGCTGATAGAGTGTCTGTGGATCTCATGCAGTCAAGAAGAACAGAATGAAAATTATCAAAGGTGTTTAAAAAAATCACACTTTTTTTTACTTACATGTCACAACATTTTCAACAGTTATCTCACCATCTCCCTTCTTTCAAAACATATTTGAGATGTAGGAGGATCGCTGTGGGTTCGAGGCTACCCTGGGACTGCAGAGTGAATTCCAGGTTAGCCTGGGCTAGAGTGAGACCCTACAAAAAAAAAAAAAAAAAAAAAAACACCTATTTGAGTTGCTTTATTCTGGTCTGTAAATTTCTGTGTATTATGGCCCTGAGAATGTTACAAGGTCAGAATTATAGAGCGATGACAAGATGTGCTTTGGATTCAGACAGATCCAAATTGAGTACTTTTTTGGCTCTTTAATTACAGTTTAAGCATGTACATTGCATAATCTTAAAGTCTACTCACATATAGAATAGATAAAATAATACTAAACTGATAAAAATCATGCACTTAATAAGATATTATATGTTAAACAAATAGGATAATTTCTGATAAATAGTATAAATAAATTAGTATCCTATAAGAGGTTTATTGCCTCTTACTAGTAATAGCTCCTGGGAAAGGTCAATTATTGACATTAGCCATAGATATCCTCATTGCATACTTATTCCATGTATGTTTTAAGGTATTTATTCATGTATTTTCCATGTGCATTTATGGCATGTGTGCTGTATGCATGTGCCCTATGTGCTTGCATGTGGAGGCCAGAGGAGAGTGTGAATGTCCTCCTCTATCACTCACCTTAATATTTCCTACAGATGGCATCTCTCTCAAACACTCTTGGTGTGCCCCATTGATTCTTAATCTCTCCTATCCACAGAGCTGAGGTTACAGTCTTCATGAATCCCAGTAATTTTCTAGTTTATCCTATAGGCCTGAGTTTACAGATGTGTGAGACCACACACAGCTTTTTATGTGGGTGCTGGGGAATTGAACCCAGGCAGTCTCAGGCCATCTCAGGTCCTCATGCTTATGTAGCAAACATTCTTAACTGTTGAAATATCATCCCACCCCTTAAATCTACATTTCAAATAATTTGTAACCTAGTAGCTTGAGAGGCAAATCATATGTCCACATAAAAGAAAAAAAAAAAACGGCAAACTTTAACTTTTGCTACCATTTAAATATCAATAGGATATGTGCATTTAATATTTTGCCTCATGAATACCTGCACTTATAAAGGAGGATATAAGACCATACAAAGAGCATTATTAATTCAGCGGACTAGAGTTTACAAGCCTATAGAAAACTAGAACTTAAGGTTATAATTTGGCAAGGAATAAAATTCTTGCCTTTCATAGACATTTTATTCAGCTCTTTGCAAAGAAGTTGAAGGGAAAGTTTCAAATCTTTTCCACTTTTTGGACTCATGCATAATTTATGAAAAGAAAAAAAGCACATCAGCAGCCAAATAAACTCTTCAGACATCATATAATTTTTTTTCCCTCAGTGTTTGTGAGCTGGAAGATTGATAAGGAAGACATAACCGTAGACTTGAAGTTAAAAAAAAAAAAGGCCTTTATTTGATCCCAATACTGAAAAAGGAACAAATCTGATATTTTCATAGAGCTTCATGACTTTATTTAAAATAACTTTTACAGGGTCACTAAGGAAAAATTTAGCCAAAATTAAAGCTTAGAACTAACATAGCAAAATTTTCAGGCCTATTGCCCAGCTACTGAGCCTTGTTATTCATTGTAAAAGAACTACTTTCCAATAAATGACCCTAGTGGAATGAGGGCATAGAGACCAACCGTTATGTGAGTTTTCTTTTATTTTATAAATGGTCTTCTGTACACGCTAATATTATATCTAACAAACTTCATCTGTCACTGTGGACATTAGACAATGCTTACTGCCTTGGAAAAATCAATAATCCTGCTTAAATTTATTTTAATTGAAAAAGAATTTCAGTTCATCCCTTGATTAGAGTTAAAGGTCATAATGCAAACATATTTTAATACTTAGATATAAATGTCAAAACAAAGAATAAGCAAAAATAATTAACTATTAAACTATATTGTGTTGTCACACAATAATATTCTGAGGATAAATGAGTCAACCATATTTCAAGGCTATAGAAGTCACAGGAAAACAAGGTAACGTATAGCCCTTTGTAGTTCTACATTTTTCTAACATATTTTATCAAATCTCTGAATTAAATCTCCATTTCTTGAAACACCTGAGGAACTTTGAGTTTTACTGAACAGATACTGACTGATGTTGATGACCACAGGAAGTAAGTATAGCAACAGCTACAGTGAGGTGTCTCCCACATCCATTAAATATTATTTTCAATAGTTTTAAAAATCTTTTTAAAAATTGTTTATTTATTTGAGAGAAATAAAGAGGTAGAGAGAGAGAGAGAGAGAGAGAGAGAGAGAGAGAATGAGATTGGGCACACCAGGGCCTTCAGCTACTGCAATCTCCAGATGCATGTGCCACCTTGTGCATCTGGCTTATGTGGGTACTAGGGAATTAAACTTGGGTCCTTAGGCTTTTAAAGAAAATGCCTTAACCACCAAACCATCTCTCCAGCCCTATTTTCAATCTTAATCTCCACACATATGGATATGAATAGACATACATAAATTGCAAAACCATGTAAAATGTTCTGCCTCAGATGTCCATTAAATTGATGCCTCCGAATAGAAAATCAGACTTTTGATATTTCAAGTTCTATTTGCAAAAATGTATCAGATTGGGCTGAAGAGATGGCTTAGTGGTTAAGGCACTTGCCTTGCAGATTTGATTCCTCAGAACACATATAAGCCAGATGCACATGGTGGCACATGCGTCTGGAGCTCAATTGCAGTGCCTAGAGGCTCCAGTGCACCCATTCTCTCTTTCTCTACCTACATTTCTCTCTCTCTCTCAAATAAATGAAAATAAAATTGAACAAATGTATCGTATTATTTTCAACAGATTTTTCAAAGTCTAATGTACTGTTTTGATTTTTAAAGCATTTGTTAAATACCAGTGTTTGACTATGTACTGGGAAGTGTGCCTCAACAGGGGCTTTTAATTATAAGCATGGGTGTAAGAAAAATTGGTATTTTTCCCATTTTGCTTTCTTTTGTATATGTCTTAATTATAAAGAGAACATATACTGGTATTGTCAACACAACTACTTTACTCTCTGTGATGACTGATTTTAAGGTTTATTTTTATTTTTTTTTGAGACAGGGCCTCACTCTAGTCCATGCTAGCCTAGAATTCACTATGTAGCTCACACTGGCTTCAAACCCACAGTAATCCCTTTGCCCCAGCTTCCCAAATAATGACATTACAGGTATGAGCCAGCATCAGTAGCATAGAATTGTTATGGCTTGAATCTAAAATTATGTTCTCAAAGGCCCATGTGTTAAACTGGCTTTTGAGAGGTGATTGGATTATGAAGGCTATAATGTTTATAGCTAAAAGGACTATTTGGTCATGGAACAGGTTTAGAGGAAATAGGTCACTGGGAACATAGCTTTGAATAGTTCATCTTGTCCCTATACTTTTTCTTTTTAGTTTTCTCTGCTTTCTGGCCATAATGAGGTGAAACACTTTATTCCTCCATGGCTTTCCCTGTGATATTTGACTTTACCAAAGCTGAGAAGAAATAGAGCTTGCTCACTATAGACTGAAATCTATAAAACTATAAAGTAGATAAGTACTTCCTCCCTTAAATTATTTTCTAGATGTTCATATTTTGGAAATTTTTATGCTATTAGTCTTGTGCATATGTGACTAGTTTTAGCAAAGCTTTTAAATTCTGATTATATTTGGACACAATTGATAGTGTTATTTTGGAGCTGGAAAAAGAAATTCCAGATCCTAGACTACTATGCTACAATGTCAGGTACTACAAATATATAGCCAAATTTCCCTTAGAGAGCACTGCTGACACACCACTGGCTACTTTTTTTTATTTCAAAATGAATAAAGATGGGGGAATATGAATTAAGGGGATATAATAAAATTGTGTTTTGAAGATTTGAAGATGTCTTGCTTAATATTTGCCTAATATTTAGGAATAAGTCTAATTTAAACTTTAGATATAATGAAGATATGAGATCTCCATTATCAAGAATGTGTCAGGGACAATATAAATTAAAAAATAAGATAACTATTTATTAGATAGGAACAGTGTTGGTTATATGCAGTAATGTCAGTAGTAAATCTCCAGAGGCCTACATTTATTCTGGGATTTGTGAAATGCGAACAAGCTTGTATAAATTAAAAACAAGCAAATACTCAAATAGTGGTTCCAAGAATACCAGTGAAGCAACAGGTATTTGTGTGTGTGTGTGTGTGTGTGTGTGTTTGTGTGTTTTACTTTGATAATAATACGTTTTACTCTACAATTTTAAAATATTTTAAGTATACAATATAGTATTTTATGTGTATATTTGTGCATGTGTCTATGCATGCTCACATGGCTCATGTGCACATTTGTAGGTGGATGCATATGTGCATATGCACATGTTCATGTGTATATGAAGGTTTTGGGTGTCATTACTCAGTGCTGTTCACTAGTTTTTTTTTTTTTTTTTTTTTTTTTTGTTTTTTTGAGATAGAGTCTCACTAAAAAGGCTAGCTTGGGCTGGAGAGTTGGCTTAGCAGTTAAGGCACTTGCCCACAAAGCCAAAGAACCCAGGTTTGATTCCTCAATGCCCACATAAGCTAGATGCACAAGGTAGCACATGTGTCTGGAGGTCATTTATAGTGCTGGAGGCCCTGGCATGCTCATATTATCTCTCTCTCTCTCTCTCTTTCTCTGTCTCCCTCTTTCTATCTCTCTCTAAAATAAATAAACAAAAATAAAATATTTAAAAGGCTAAACTGACTACTCAGCAGACCCAGGGATCCAAGCATTTTACTAACTAATCTCTCTTCCCAGACCCCCAAATACAGTAGCTTTAATCATAATGGGCATTAACTGGATTCTGCATTTAAAAATTATGTAAAATAATTTTATTTCTTGTCTTTGGGGGAGTGAACTAAATAATTGACCTTTCCACTTGTGCTATCTAGATGTAGCTGAACATAAATTAAAGATGATGAAGTAAAATCAAGAGAATATAAATACAAATGGGACTCTTATTTCTGTTGAGACACTATATGCTAATTGTTTAATATTTATTGTTTCTGATTATAAATTTGCATGGACTTGATTTAAAAAATTCAAAATATAATGAAATGGGACAAAAAGACAAGGTTTATCATCATCATCATCACACTGTCATTTTAGTTTCTTTGTACCTATGTCATCTCTACTGAAAAGTTATTCAAATGAGGTTTATTCCAACAAAAACTAAATAGCTATAGTCTATTTCTGATTGAAATGACTGTGCTTTTGAGAAAATCTAAAGGTGATATCAGAAATCTTTGTCTCCCTATATAGCTATAAAAATCTCACAAATGTCATTACCTCTAGTCTTTAACCCTTTAACGTTAGCTTGAACTCACATTCAGGATTCTTTAGGTGGACAAGTGATGAACATGATATTCACATTATATACAATTGCTTCATTTTAAATATTTTTTGTGCTTTTCTAACTTGTCAGATTAATTTGCCTATATTTAAAACTAACAGCAAAATTGGCTTTTCTATTTATGTAATAACTCACTGACTAAAAAGGTTGTCTGATTACAAATGGTTTGTGAAAGTAGAATATTTTGTTCTCCTTTGTGTGTAGCAAACTAACTGACCCTTTACGTACATGTGTAGTGTTAGGTAAATGAGAGAGGAACTAATAGTTGAGACAAGGGAAATTGGAACTTGTCCTTCAACTGCAAAGATTTTAGGGCTAACAGTTTTATCTTCATTTTGTGATAACAGTTCTTTTTTCAAAATAGATTTTACACTATTTTAAGATAAAACAGAAACTAGTTTTTTTTTAAGTTAACAATATTGATAGGCAAAAATCTGGAACCATTGTTAAATATTCCTAATTCAAACGAATCCAAAAAACCTTGTTGCAAAGAAATTATGCTATTTTTAATAAATGAGTCTTGCAAGAGTGTTTCTAATTTATATCGTCTGGTTATAAATGTGGTTTGACAAGGATATGAACTCCAAGAAATGATACGTACAATATCTGTGGAAAGGGTCTATATATCTCATATTCTCAAGAGTTCATAAGACACAAAATATCTCAACCCACTACATTAGAGAATAATAACCATCAACAGAGTTACTGTACATAACCCCCAATGTGAATTTCATGACATTACTGGCTCTTGGTGAGTATGGAGATCTCCTTAGGTCCACCTTATGCCAATGGTTTCCTAATTCATCAGTGGAACAGAACTTTTTTTATGTTTTTGTTTGGTTGTAGCTATATGTGTCTTCTAACAGATATAAAAAGTTTGTATAACAGGGCTGTGACTAGCATATAGTAAATAATCAATACTAATTACATTCTAGACAGCAAGAAACCTATCTTTGGGGTTAAACTGTCAGGACCAAGTAGTATGTTTTCTTCCTGTCATATATTTTATGTAGCAATTGCCTAGATTTCTTTAGACAGTAGCTAAAGTTTAACCTTCAAAAAGGGCACATTTATAATTCATGTGTTGGGAGGGGTGGCCTGAACATTTCAATGATATAAGATTCCTAAATTTATTGGAATATGCTAATTCAAATTCTATATACTGATGAGGTTTTGTGCATGTCTACATTTCAAAAGTACAGCTAATGTTGTATAAGCCAGTGTTTATATATTAATACATACCCAGTACCTATAACACTGAAATGAAGATTTGTCTTTGAAGGCAAGTCAAATGCATGAATTTCAAGTAGTACTATAAGACTGACAAGCATCATTGTAAGTATGCTACATGTCACAAATGCATGTTGCATAAATAGCCATTTCCTGACTTTTGTGATGTGATTTTTGACCCACAGAGTTTAATATCATGCTAGGATGAGCAGAGAATAAATAAGATTTTATATTATAAGCCTAAATCTTTTGAATAATAATCTTTCATTTGACAGACACTTATGATTATGCCCATTTCAATAATATCTAAACTGGAAGGAAATGTTTGAGGCTATTATTAAGTGCACTATAGCAATTTTGTTACATGAAAAGGTTATTTTAGACTCGTAAGTATTGAAAGTTAGAAATATAGATGTATTGCTTTATACCGAAAAATAAATTATCTTTGTTTTATAGCGCTAAAACTTGGAATGCAATAAAAAATCTAATTAACCAATTTATCACAAATACCAAGCAGACCAATGATTTTAATAATTATCATGACAGCTAAATTTTTGCTTTACTATGCAAAACTTACTTGCTGAACTGAATTGGAGATGATCAAAATTACTTACAATATACAGGTTACCAAAGCATGACAAAATTAAACTGTTACAACCAGTTAATTGAACTTAATAAAGCTTTTAAATTATTTTTGCTCATTAGTATTCCTATGAGGTTAATGATGTGATTTTTTTGACTAGGAAAAATAATTAATTTTTAGAAGAAAAATGAAGTTATCTTGGATACACCAAGACTCTCAAACAGGTAAACAAGAAAAACAATTTGTTTTTTTATATTTCAAACCAGAGAATGAAGCACTGCAAGTTCATTTATTTGTACTCTTTGCTAAGCATTTTACTAACCAACACTTTTTACAAATTGAATAACTTAGAAGTTCAAGGTGTCTATATTGATTTGTTCTCCTCCTGCCAGGGAGATACATGGAAGTAGTTATTGCTTTCTAGATAAGCTCAATTTTCTGACCAGTGAAGCTATTGTACAATCAGTTACACAGTTGTGCCATAGATTCCATTTTTCTCTCCCTAGAAAAAGAAACCAGCCTAAGATCACCTATGATAGTGTGCTTTGGTATTTTTCCTTGCATTTAGAGAAGTAGCTCTATTAGGAATTATATCCTCTCAATTGTGCTTTTGAATTCATTTATTTAAATTGGCAAATGAAAATGGCATGTATTTAGGCTATACAACATGATATTTTTAAATATGTATATGTTGGGAATGATTGGATGAAGCAATTTAATATTTACATCCCCTTGCATCTTCACCATTGTTTTGGTGGTGAAAACACTTAAAATCTTCTGTTTCAGCAACTTTCAATAATAGTATGCATTGTTATTAACTGTAGTCACCCTTGTGTCATTGACCTTTTGATGTGAGTCCTCTTTCCTGACTGATATCTTGTATCCTTTGAGCATCTCAATTCCACCCAGTCCCCAAGCCCATAACCTAGCAACAACCCTTCTTCTTTCAAGCAAGTATCTTTATCCACTGAGAAATCTATCCAGTCCTCACCCTTCTACTTAGTTCTTTTATGATTTTATTTTTTTACATGTAAGTGAGACTATGGGGTATATGTCTTGCTTTGGGCTTTGCTTATTTCAATAAATTATATTTCTATTTAAGAAAATAATTATATGGGTAATTGAGCTGTCTCTGGGAGTATTTAATTGTTTTCATGATGAGGGATTTATAAAATGACACTTTCATGCATTCACCATAGTACATCTTCTTTAATTAATTTAATTTATTTGAGACAGGGTCTTGCTATAGAGCCCAGTCTGTTTGGGAACTTGTAATCTTTGTGCCTCTACCTCTTAAATGCTACTATTACAGGTGTGCTTCATTATACCCACCTTAGAAAATTAATTTATTAGCCTCACAGCATTGCTCTGGATTTATTCAATTATGCTCAATATTAAAATCAGAAATCTGCATATTGTTGATAATTTATAATTTCTGCATAAACTTTGGTGTTCTTATTGACCTTACAAGTATATTCTGGAAAGACTGTGAAGAGGCAGGTTTAAACTTACAGGCCCTATGAGCTAGAGAGGCAGAACACTTTCTGATCAGACACAAGGCTCTTGGTCAATGGTCAACAATACAAGAAAATAAACTTGCAATTATTTTTTTAATTTTTTTATTATTGGCAACTTCCATAATTATAGATAATAAACCATGGTAATTCCATCCCCCACAATTTCCCTTCATAACTCCACTCTTCATGATATCTCCTCCCCCTCTCCATCAGTCTCTCTTTTATTTTGATGTCATATTTTTCCACCTATTGTGATGGTCTTATGTAGGTAGTGTCAGGCACTGTGAGGTCATGGATATCCAGGCCATTTTGTGTCTGGAAGAGTACATTGTAAGGATTCCTACCATCCTTTGGCTCTTACATTCTTTTTTATTATCATTATTTGAGAGAGACAGAGAGAGAGAGAAAGAGATAGAGAATGGGCATACCAGCAGCCTCTCAGCCACTGTGAACAAACTACAGACACGTGCACCCCCTTTTGGGCTAGTGTGGCATTGTGCCCGTGTGTCACTTTTGCATCTGGCTAAATGTGGGACCTAGAGAATCAAACGGGCATTCTTAGGCTTGGCAGGCAGGTGCCTTAACTGCTAAGCCATCTCTCTAGCCCCAGCTCTTACATTCTTTCTGCCACTTCTTCTGCAATGGACAGAGCCTTGGAAGGTGTGATAGAGATGTTTCAGTGCTGAGCACTCCTCTGTCACTTCTTCTAAGACTGTAGTGTCTTTTGAATCATCCCAGAGATCACCACCATCTGAAAAGAGAAGCTTCTCTAACCAAAAGTGAGAGTAGCATTAATATATGGGTATGAATATTAAGAGAAGTGCTTTCTACACAGTTTGGTGAGCATAATATATGCATTTAGCCACACACCAGGAGGTGTTACACCCCTAGGGCTCATGACTTTGCTGCCATAGGTTTTTCAGTGTCAGGCAAGTATTCCCTCCCTTGGAGCTGGCCTCAATTCTAGTTAGAGAGCAATTGGCTTCTCCCATAACAGATATGCCACTATTGCACCTGTTAGCTCATTGTCCTGTCTGGCCAAATTTAAGGCTTGCAGGGTCCACTGTTGTTTATCTCCATAATAACTTCTCTCTCTCCCATGGAGCTGCATGCTGCATAGATTTTTCCAGCTTTCTGTTAGCTGGTCTACACAGAGGAGGTTTTCAGCTCAGCCCTAGCAAGATTTCTCAGAGACTTTGCAGCCCAAGCATGTACAGACTTCAGCAATAGGCTCTTACCATCTGTTGCAGTCAGGTTCACATTGCTGGCAGAAATCACCTGACCAAGAGCAGCTCTTGGGAAAGGGGGGGTTATTTTGTTTTATAGACTCAAGAGGAAGCTCCATGATGGCAGGGGAAAATGATGGCATGAGCAGAGGGTGGACATCACCTCCTCACCAACATTGGGTGGACAAAAGTGACAGTAGAATGTGCCAAACAATGGCAAGGGGAAACTGGCTATAATACCCATAAGCCCACCCCAAACAATGAACTGCCTCCAGGAGGCATTAATTCCCAAATCTCCATCAGGTGGTAACCTAACATTCAGAACACCTGAGTTTATGGGGCACATCTGAGTCAAACCACTACACCATCTATTCCTGGTGGGAAACCAAGAGCTTTGGCAATGGTCTGTAATGTTTTGGCAGCATCCTATTATTCCCTGGCCAACAACTCAATGGAAGGTATCCCATCACAGCATTGAAAATTTTCTAGTAACAATCTGTGGTTTCTGGGTGTGCCATTGTCTAAAAAAGTGGGTTTCCATATGACTTATTCATAACCTCTTGAATTTTTATTAACCTTACCCTCACCTTTCCTTTACTCAATCAAATTTCCAATTCTTTTTTAAAAATATATTTATTTATTTATTTATTTATTTTGACAGAAAGAGGGAGAAAGAGAAAGATAGAGTGAGTGAGAGTGAGAGAGAGAGAGAGAGAGAAGTAGAGAATGAGTGTGCCAGGGCCTCCAGCCATTGCAAATGAACTCCAGATGCATGTGCCACCTTGTGTATCTGGCTAACATAGATCCTTGGACTCAAACTGGGTCCTTTGGCTTTGCAGGCAAACACTGTAACTGCTAAGCCATCCCTCCAGCCAAAATTTGCAATTCTTTAGCAACCCAGATTCAGGCCTCTTGTCTGCTGTTTACTGTATACGGCATTTTTATGAGTTATTTTCTGTACAATGGCCTTGGATTCTACAGCTACAACTAAGCATAATTATATTTACCTCACATGAAAGTTGTAAGGTTTGTGAAGTTAAAGTACATATGTAGAGTATATTGCAAAGTATTAGTATTTTCTTCCTAGAAATGAAACCATTACTAAATTAATATTTGACCAATTGCCTAGCCAGTGACTTTAATACTACACTAATTCAAAATAAACTCTGGTAAAAAAATGTATAATTTCTTATAGAATGTAACATAAAATGCTACCAAACAGTTTTCAAAGCTTATAGAAAAGTGTATGCTAATCTTGTTCATTTGAATATTATCAAAATCCTAGTGAAAATAACCAATCTCTGTGAGTCTTTTCACTCATTTTCTAAATTTATTATGCAACTTCATGTATTTTTTAAATTTCATTTCTCTGAGTATGATCTGTTCCAAGTATGTCTGCTTTCCTACAAATTTTATTGTATTTTTTATTACTGCTGATTAGAATTCCATTGTGTAAATGTACCACAATTTCATTATCCATTCATCTACTGATGGTGTAGCAGACAGCTTCAGGTTTGCTGAGATGAACTTCCAGACCAGGCACAGTTATGGAGGAAGGGATATTATTTATTCAAGCTTACAGATCCAGGGGAAGTTCCATAATGGCAGGATAAGTGGCCTGCTCTTCACAGGACCAGGCAAGAGAGAGAAAAGCCAACCAGGCACACAGCACACAGAGCAAAAACTACAGCCAAGCCACAGCAAGCTTCAGGAACTCCTATTAGGAACACTTTGCATATCTTTACAATGGAATCTCAAATCCACCACCACACCTTAAGACTGGCCCCCAGTGACATTGCCTCTAGCAAGGTGATTGCAGATGCAAACTATAACTAATAAAACACTGAATATATTGGGGGACATATATTCAAACTACCACAGATGGGCACCTAGGTTGATTCCAGTTCTTAGCTATTATGAATTGAGCAGCTATAAATGAGGTTGGGCAAATATCTCTGCAGTGAAGCATGGGGCATTTTCAATAAATGCCCAGTAAGGGAATAACTGGGCCTGATGGTAGTGCTATATTAATCCTTTACAGGAATCTGCATATTGTTTTCCATAGTGGTTGTACAAGTTTCATTACCACCAACAGCGGATGAGTGTTACCCACAGAATGGGAGAAAATTTTCACCAGCTATACCATTGACAGAGGCCTAATATCTAGAATCTACAAATAACTCAAACAACTAAACAATAAAAAATCAAGCAACCCACTCCAAAAATGGGACAGAGAACTGAATAGGGAGTTCTCACGGGAAGAAATACAAATGGCTAACACACACTTAAGAAAATGTTCACCATCTCTAACCATTAGGGAAATAAAAATTAAAATAATTATGACCTTCCACTTACTCCAGGAAGGATGGAAATCATTATAAAAATCAAATGACAACAAATGTTTGTGAGGATGTAGGGAAAGAGGAACAGGAACCCTCATTCTTTTCTTTTTATCGAGACAAAGCCTTATTTTATAGTCCAGGCTATCCTGAACTCATTCTGTAAGCAGACTGGCATTGAACTCATGTCAATCAGCCCGTTTCAGCCTCCTGACAAATAAGAAAGGCAATCATCAGTATCAAGTGCAAAGAGAGGAACATAGTAATTAGCACATAAGAAGGCAGATTCAGGCTTACCTTATATGCTATCATGTTTTTTGAATATATACACATGGTGGGATTACAGGATCATATAAATAATAATTTTCAATTATTTGGGAGAATTTCAATAAATGTTTTCTAACAATGGTGGTAATAATTTCCTATCCTATCAGTAGCATAATCTACATTCTATTACTTATCTTTCATTCTCTTTGTTAGGATATGACAAGTTTAAGATGATAGTTTATTGTGGTTTTAATTTACATTTCTCTGAAAATTATAGATTTTCTTTTTTTCCATATAACCATCAATGCCATTTTATGCCTCTTTTGAGAATGTAAATGCAATACCTTTTTTACTTTTTCTTTTGAGAGAGACACAGAGAGAGATGGAGAGAGAGGGAGAGGGAGAGGCAGAGAAAGAGAATGGGGACGCCAGCAGTCTCTCAGCCTCTGTGAAAGAACTCCAGATGCTTGTGCCCCCTTGTGGGCAAGTGCGGCATTGCGCTCTTGTGTCACTTTGCATCTGGCTAAATGTGGGACCTGGAGATTGGAACCGGCGTTCTTGGGCTTAGGAGGCAGGCGCCTTAACCACTAAGCCATCTCTCCAGCACCCCCTTTTTACATTTTGAATCATGTTATTTGCTTTAATATTTTTGTTTGTTTGTTTGTTTGTTTGTTTTTCAAGGTAGGGTCTCACCCTAGCCCAGGCTGAATTCACTCTGTATTCTCAGGGCAGACTTGAACTCATGGCGATCCTCTTACCTCTGCCTCCCAAGTTCTGGGATTAAAGGTGTGTGCCACCACACCCAGCTTAAACTTTTTAAAAATATATTTAATTTAATTTATTTATTTGAGAGAAAGAAAGAGGCAGAGAGAGAGAGAGAGAGAGAGAGAGAGAATGTGCATGCCAGAGCCTCCAGCCACTGAAAATGAACTACAGATGCATGCACCCACTTGTGCATCTGGTTTACGGGGTCCTGTAGAATCGAACCAGGATCCATCTCTCCAGCCCATATTTTTGAATTTTTTAAATATTTTGCACATTAATTCCTTATCACATACATGGCTTATCCCTATTTTTTCCCAACTGGAGATTGTTTCTTGACTCTGTTCATTGTTTCCTTTTCTGTACAAATGTTTTAATTTGTGTCTGGTATTTGCTTTCACTATGTAGCAAGGAGGATGTCTTTGAACTTCTCATCCTTCTACCTGCTCCCAAGTGTTGAGGTTACACGTGTGTCTTATCCACTGTTTTTGCAGTTGGGGATCTAATGAAGGCTTTGTGTTAGGCATTGCTCTACTAACTGAATGACTTCCCTAGCAAAATAGTGGACATTGATATCTTATTCCTGATTTTAGAGCAATATGTTTTAAATTTTATTATTAAATATGGTCTTATCTTTTGGTCTATCATATTTTTAATTATTTTGACTATATATATATATATATATATATATATGTGTGTGTGTGTGTGTGTGTGTGTGTGTGTATGTATATGTGTATGTGTGTGCATGCCTGTGTGTGTGTGTATGTGTTGAAGTAAATCCTTTCTATATCTAATTTCTGAGAGTATCATTATATGTTTATATTCCTGGGATGAATACCACATTATCATTGTAGTAGTTTGAATATGATAGTGTAAATATAAGACCCGCATAGACTCAGATGTTTATTAAAATTGAGTTTGAAACTTCGGCCCCTAATAGGCAGATTCCTGCTGTTGTGGGGTGTGTCATTGAGGACTGATCTGATTCCATTCCAAAAGTGTGGAGAGAGCAGTTTGAGCTTGCTTATAGTGCTGGCTGTTTGATGGTTTCTTCCTGCTTGCATCTATAAGAGGAAGCCAGCTTCTTTCACCATTGTTGGAAGTTCCCTGAACTTTGTAAGCTAAAACAAACCCATTCCTCACATAAACTGTCTGGTCCGATGGTCATCCCACAAACATGGAGCTGAATTTAACAATCATTATGAATATTTTAATGCACTTTTATATATAGTTTGCTAATAGTTTATTGATTTTTGTATCTATATTCATCACGGAAATTGGCTCATTCCTCCTTTCATTTTTTAATTTTTTAAAAACATTTTATTTATATATTTTATTTATTTATTTGATACAGAGATAGGGATAGACAGAGAGTGAGAATGGGCATGCCAGGGCCTCCAGTCACTGCAGATGAACTCCAGACGCATGCACCACCATGTGCATCTGGCTTACATGGAACCTGGAGAATTGAACCTGGGTCCTTAGGCTTTGCAAGCATACTCCTTAACTGCTAAACCATCTCTCCAGCCCCCCCCCCTTTTAAATTTTTGACTATCATATGTGTCCTCACAGAAATTAGTTGGAAAATTTTATCCTATTCTCCTCTTTTGGAGTAACTTTTGGTGAATTAGTAAATGTTTGGTAGACTTCATCAATTAAGTCATTGGTTTTTAGCCTTTTTAGAATAGAAGATTCTTTATTACTAATTCTGTGTCATTGCTTGTTATCAATAGGTTGATATTTTCTATTTTTTTAAATATCTTTTGGCAACTTCATAGTACTTTTGGTATGGTGTGTGTAGTGAGTGTTGTGTGTGTGTGTTTGTGTGTGTATGTGTATGTGTAAAGTGTGTGCTGCATGCACATGTATGTACTGTTGTAGCACCCTATGTGCTTGCCTGAAGTGAAAGTAGAGAACATGAACCATCCTCAATCACTCACCCACTGGAATTTTTCCTTGCAAGAAAGTCATCGACTGATTCCAGAGCTTATAATTTTGAATCCCAGCTATTCTTGAGTGTTTGCTACCAATAGGATTGGGGTTAAGATGTTCATGGCAACACCTAGCTGTTTATGTGAATTCTGGAGATTTGAACTTCAGTGTTGTCAGGCTCCCATAAGCCCACATTTTTTCACAGAAAACTCTTTTAACCACTAAACCATTTCTCCAGCCCAAGTTTTCTATTTTGTTTTTATGATACAATGACTATTAAATGTATACATCAAACAATTTTTGATATATGTCTAGTAGGTCCATCTGGTTAAATGGGATTTAAATGTGTTGTTTTACAGATGTCCCATGTAAGTGATCTGTCCATAACTAAAAGAATCATATTAAATTTGGCTACTATTATTGTATCATAATGTATCTCTCTTTTCAGATCTATTAATATCCTGAACATACACAACAATGTAAGTTGAATATATGTTTATAATTGCTAAATCATATTGATGAATTGACTCATTTTGTGTCATAAGTGAAAAACTTCTGTCTCAATTTATAGGTTTTAAATTGAAATTCACTTTATCATATTTAAAGAGAAGTCTTGTTTTCTGTTTGCATGGGTTATCTTCTGTTCATTTTATTTCCACATTTGTTTTCATTCTTAATTTCCCTGTTTTATGCTGACACTGTTTTTAATCTAACTTATATTTGAGAGAGAGCAGAATCCTAGCAACTAGATCACCAAGGAGCATTATAACTTATATTTGAGTTCTCAGATCTTTTCTTGTATTTGCTTAATTCTGCTACTGATGCTATTGTATTTTTACTTCATTGTTTTTTTTATTCCAGTATATCAGTTTGATTTTTTAAATAATTTCAAACTTTGTGAAATTTCTCAATTTTGACATTAAATATTTTCCTATTTTTAATGAATTACATCTGTATATTTTCTTTTAAGTTCTTTGAACTTAAAAAAGAAAAAAAAATCAATCTGAATTCATCAGGCAGCTGTTTTTATCTCTACATCTTTGGGGGTTAACTACTGGAAAACAATAGTTTATTTGGGTGATGCAATTTTTTGGCTTTCTTGTAGCTTTGTGTTGATGTTGGTACATTTCAAGAAGGAGGAGCTTATTCCAGTATTGACAGACTGGTGTTTTGAGAAATACCTTCACCAGTCTCTTCCTTCAAAGTTTATTGTATATTTTTTTATTATTTATGGACATACTAAATAAGGACACATCGAGTGTCGGTACCATCCTTTCCCTCATCCCTGCCCAGAATCCACTGGGGACCTGCCTCAGTGGGATTGAACGTTTTCCCCATGGGATTGTGGGTTATGCATTGAGGAAGCAGCAATCCGTTACTGGGGAGAGTGCCTTTGGGCATGATGTCCCAACTTGTGGCTCTAACAATCTTTCTGCCCCCTCTTCTGCAAAATTTCCCGAGCCACGCTGGGTATGTCTTAAGTCTACTTCAGTAATGGACTCTTAGGAGCCTCAGGATTTCTGATTTGGTAGGCTTTGATTGTCCCCAGCGTCTGTCTTTTTTACTTGTCACTGATTTCCAAGCTCAGCACGGAAGTTGCATTCTTGCTCATCTCTCCAATTCCTCTGTGGTTTAAGCTGGGGCTTGGCTGAAGTGCAAATTGTAGTTTATCACCTCGGGTCTTGCTGCCATCTGAGAAAAAACAAAAGCATATTCTCCAATGGAAAGTTAGGTCAGCATAGGTTAAATGGGATAAGCATTATTATTTTAGTGAGAATTTGATGGACGTAGTCCCTCTTTTAGTCCAAGATTAGTGAGAGCTTGACATTGGAGAGCATAATCTTTGTCTCCACAGGATTCTGACCTGGTTCCCAGTTCCAAATATGGGCTATTTACCACTGAGCAGATGTCTTAGCCATTCAGAAAAATATTGGTTATCCCACCAAGGCTATGTGTCAATATTGCACTTGTGTGTACATTTTGTCAGGTTGTTTGATTTTGCATAGCTTAGACCCCTGGTTGCTCAGACAGTTGTTGGCCACTTTCCCCCAGTAGCTCATGTAGTGCTTTCCTGTACTAGGTGGGCTCTCTGAGCTCTGGCTCTCTTCTGGATTCCATCCAGGTCTCTCTGTGTTCCATGCCAGCAGCATATGGGGTCTTCAGCAGTGGGGTCTTACCATTTACCTCAGTCAGGTAATCAAGTGCTTTGACAGAAGCCTGTCTTGTTTTGGGGACCTTGTATGTCTCTCTAATCAACAGCTCACTGTGGGTGGTAACCACATTCTGGTACTGGAAGTTACCATACAGAGCCAAATAACATAAAATAAAAATAAAAATGTAAGGTTAGGCTTCATCCTACCCTCTCCATTGTCCTTCTTTTCAGGTGCTCCCTCCATGCTCTTGTTGAGGGTTCAACATTGTAGTGTTTCTTCAAGAATAAAGGTTTCTATTATACCAGTTCATTTTGGGTTCAGTTTTGTGTTTCCTCTACCACTAAGTCCTTACATCCCTATTGTCTGGGCTTCAAGTTGCATATCAGGTCATCAAATCCAGGTTAGGAGCTGCAGGTGAGTGAGACCATATGGCAATTATCTTTCTGTGATTTTGTGAGTTCACTGAATATGATCTGATCCAAGTCCATCCATTTTTCTACAAATTTTGTTGTGTCAGTTTTTCATACTGCTGAGCAGAATTCCACTTTTCTAGTATACCACAGCTTCATTATTCATTCATCCAATGATAGACACCTGGGTTTATTCTAGTTCTTAGCTATTATGAATTGAGCAGCTGTAAACATGGTTGAATAAATATCTCTGTAGTGAAACAAAGAACATTTAGGGTAAATGCCTAATAAGGAAATAACTGTGCCTGTAGGTAGCACTATATTCTTCCTTCTCAGAAATCTCCATATTTATTTCCATAGTGGTTGTACAAGCTTACAGTCCCACCAACAGGGAATGAGGGTTCCTATTTCTCCACATCTTCACCAACATTTGTTGTCATTGGAATTTTTAATGCTTGCCATCCTTACTGGAATAAGGTATAATTTCATTAGGTGTTTTAATTTGCATTTCCCTGATGGTTAGGGATGTTGAACATTTTCTTAATTGCATAGTAGCCACTTATATTTCTTCCTCTGAGAACTCACTGTTCAGTTCTCTGCCCCACTTTTGGAACTGGGTGTTTGATTTTTTATTGCTTAGTTTTTTGAGTTCTTTGTAGATTCTAGATATTAGGCCTCTGTCAATGGTATAGCCAGCAAAATTTTTCTCCCACTCTGTGGGTAATCTATTGGCTCTGATGATGATATTTTTGTCTGTAGAAAAGATTTTTAGCTTCATAAGATCCCATTTTTTAAGTTCCTGGCCTACTGGGGTTTTGTTCAGGAAGCCTTTCCCCACTACTATATCATGGAGAGTTCCTCCTAGTTGTTCTTCCAGTAGGAAAACTGTTTCAGGTCTTATATTGTGGTCTTTAATACATTTGGACTTGAATTTGTGAATGGTGAGATGTGTGGGTCTAGTTTCATTTTTTTGCATATTGTTATTCAATTTGTCAAGCACCATTTGTTGAAGATGCCATCTTTTCTCCAGTCTACATTATTGTCACCTTTGTCAAAGATCAAGTAGCTGTAGTTACTTGATCTAAAGTATGGTTGTTAAATTCTGTTCCACTGGTCCATATTTCTGTTTTTATGCCAGTGCCATGCTGATTTTGTTACTATGTTTTTGTAATATAGTGCTAGATCAGGTATGGTGATATCCCCAGAGGTGCTTCTTTTGCTGTGGATATGTTTGGATATCTGAGGCCTGCTTCCATTCCACATGAATTTTGAAATCATTTTTTCTATCTCTGTGAAGAATGATGCTGGGATTTTTATTGACTGCATTAAATCTCTATAATGCTTTTGGTAGAATTGCCATTTTCACAAGATTAATTCTTTTCAAGTCCTTCTTGATTTCTTTCTTGAGTGTTCTTATGTTTTCATTATATAGGTCTTTCATGTCCTTTGTTAATGTTATTCCAAGCTATTTCATTTTTGTTGCTATTTAAAATAGGACAACTTTGCTAATTTCTTTCTCTGTATATTTGTCCTTTGCATATAGAAACGCTGCTGATCTTTGTGTGTTGATTTTGTATCCTTTTACTTTATTGATGGAATTAATCACCTTTAGAAGTTTTGAGATGAAGGCTTTTGGTTCACTTATGTATAGGAGCATGTCATCTGCAAGGAGGTCTAACTTGATTTCTTCCTTTCCAATTCATATTCCTTTTATTTCTTTCTCATGTATTATTGCTTAGGCAAGAATTTCAAGTACTATGTTGAAGATCAATGGCGAGTATGGCCAAACCTCCCTTGTTCCCAATCTCAGTGGGAACTTCTTGAGTCTTTACTCATAGTCACATGTCCTGGGACATGTGACTATGACAATCTTCCAGGAGCTTGGGTCTATTGGCACTTGCCTGGAAATTGGTATGGAGATCCCAGTCTAGAGGCTAAATCTGCCAAGAATACCCTGGTTCATAGGGTTAGGGTTCTGGCTTAGGATTGGTTAAAAAAAGACCCTGAATCTATGATAATTAGCCCAGTGTTGCACTCTAGTGGAATAAGCTTGTACCCTACTTCTGCTGAGAGATATAATGGGAGAGAATCACCTGGATAGAAAAATTTCAGGAACTGGAATGGCACTAGAAAGGTCTATAGTTTATGTCTCTAGGTATGTGCATGTTGTCTGAAGCCAGAAGTTGTGAACTGGTACTGGGGTGAGCCTAAAGCATATAGCAAAGGCTAACTTTGTGTTGGGTGGAAGTGTATCTTTTATGCATATAGAGGGGTCTAGTTTTGGAAAAGACCTAGTGTCCTGTGAGGCTTCATGGTGAAATGAGCCTAAATCTCAGAGTCACTGGAGCCTATCTGGATTATTGGGACACTGGGTTTGGTCTGGTATTTGATTGGCCTGCAAACTTTGTCCACTGTGATGTCTTAGAGCCTATAGGTGTGGAGTTATGTCTGATATTACATGTTTAGAGGCTTAGTCTGTAGATATTGGCATGACAGGAGATGATTTGTTGGTTAATGGGCTTGGAGCCTATACTTTCAGCGACTAATCTAAAGGCTAATTTTGTAGGTGTCAGACTGGTAACTATGGTCAGGTTTTTTTCTTGTACTGTGATAGTCCTTAAGCCTTTGGCTATGAGGGATGTATAAAGCAGTATTAGAAAGAATGGAAAGAAAAAAATATAATTCTGTTTCAAGGTAAAAGCAGAATGTGTTAGTTAAGTTTATAGACAGAAACTGGCACTAAAATGAACTTTTAAGGAAAAACGGATTTTTAAAAGTACATTCTAGAAGGGTAGATATCTTGTTGAGATAATGTCAAGTTATGCATTTTGGTGAGATAGCTGGAAATGGAACTGCTGTTTATCAGATAAAGATAACTTTTGAAAGGTTTTATATACCATGCTAATCAATAAGTATTTAAAACATGAGAGAACTAAGGGCATTTAAGCAAGGGCATAATAAGCTTACATAGTTTTTACTATAATTACTAATATCATTAGTTCATAAATAGGCAACATGTACTATGTGCCAAACACCATATCAGTTGCTCTATAATTCTTATATGTAGATTAATTCAAAGAGGCAGGAATTACTAGTATTTCTTCTTTTATTCAGATAAAAATAAAGTAAGAAAAGAATAAACAACCTTGTATAACATTACTCAGTTGGTACCTGGCAGACTAGGCTAATAAAATCAGACACTATTGGATTCAGACTATATGCCTTTTCCTATCATGAAGTATAAACTGGATTTAGCCAAGTGAGTCTAGAGGTATGATAACCAAATGGAGAATAATAAAAGGTATGCTGAAGGTCTGTAATAGGACAGAAGTTGTAGTGATAGAAATGGAGATATTGTTTCAGAAGTATAACTGGCAGACATTATGAAGTGACTGAGTTGTAAGGGAAAAATAAGTCAAGTATAACATTACAGGTTCTATAGTATCTTTGGTGGTGTTATCAGGGCAAGGAAGGTAGAGCAAAAACAGGTATGGGTGAAAAAAAACGATTAACTTATAAATTAATTTTTGTGTTAATTATCAATGCATACAAAACTCTTCCAATTAACCACCCTAATGCTGAGTTTTTTTCTAAATTAAGTCATTCTTAGTGACATAAGTAGAGATTTTCTTTGAGAGATCAGCAGGACTTTAGACGATCTGATCTTAATTCATTCTCAATCTGCTTCAAATAAGGCTAAAATCCTTAGTAATCTGATTGATATTTCATTCATCAGATAGAGTGATGTTTAATTAGCTAAATCATCAAAATTCAAATCTTTATTCTTTCCTTTGAGACTCAGTCTCTTCTCAAGAAGAAATAAAATAATTAGTATACTTCTCCCCTCACCAAGTGGTCTGTGTACAAATTACCATTTTATCTTAATAGTATTATAAATCATGTTCTGAAGCTAAATCCAATTAAGTAACTATATTAAATGTAAATAAACATTAAAAAGGAATGCTTTAGTTTAATAAACAGTGTTACCCTTATTGAATATAGCTGAAGTGAGCATTATGGTTCTCATTTTTATCTTCAATCATTGTGATAATTGTATGTTACATAGATCATTTCATTGTGATGGATACACTTATATCAGTAATCAAAATACTATAGAAGGGTTGGAGAGAGGCACTTACCTACAAATTTGTTTGTACTGGCTAGAGGCCCTGGTGTACCCATTTACTCTCTCTCTTTCTCTCTCTCAATAAATCAAATAAAATAAATGCTATGGAAGTCTTTTCTTTTTTCTTTTTGGCTTCTGAGGTAGGGTCTTGCTCCAGCCCAGGCTGACTTGAAATTCACTATGCAGTCTCAGGTTGGCTGAACTCAGCAGTCTTTTTACCTCTGCCTCCTGAATGCTGGAATTAAATGTGTGTGCACCACAATGCATGCTGGAAGTATTTTTAATTGTGATTTTATTTTTTTAACATGTATATGTGTGGCATGCATACATGTATGTGTGCTCACATATGTGGATTCACATGCATGTGTTTGCATGTGCATATGGAGGGCAGAAGTCAACTTCACATATTTTTCTCAATTGCTCTCCATCTTATGTTTTAGTTTAATAATTTTTATTTTAGATAAATTATAACAGGTTATAATCTTTTATCTCTTAGCCCCAACTCCAGTTACCCTGGGGGAGCCCTTCTCAGAGGGGTACTGTATTCACTGTTCAACATGAAGTCCTCAGTCTTCTGTGGGGTTCCTCAATGTACCTGTTTGGTAGTGGGGTGTTGGGGTCCCCCCCAAGGCCAGCTCAGGAGGGACGATAGGGTCTCTGCCGAATTGGGGTGAGCAGCGCGGAGTCACGACACAGACTCTGGGAGTTGGGTGAAAGCGGAGCCTGTTCTGTCCAGAGACAAGCTGTCATTGGTCACCAAAAGGGGACCACCCCATACAAGGATTAACAGCCCCTTAAAACCCATGTGCACTTCCTGAATAAACGAGTTTGTGGATTCTCACTCCGCTTTCACCCAACTCCCAGAGTCTGTGTCGTGACTCTGTGCTGCTCACCCCAATTCGGCAGAGACCCTATCGTCCCTCCTGAGCTGGCCTTGGGGGGGACCCCAACATTGGGGGGGACAGTGTTTCAGTGTATTCCTATCCACTCTGCAGTCTACCCACTCTGTGGCTCTTACAATCTTTCCACCACCTCTTCCACAATATTCCCTGAGCCTTAGCAGAACTGTTGGCAGACTGATCTAGTATTGAGGAGAGAGAGAGAGAGAGAGAATGGGTGCACCAGGGCCTCCAGCCTCCACAAATGAACTCCAGATGCATGTACCACCTTATGCATCTGGCTTACTTACATAGGTACTGGGGAATCAAGCCTCGAACCAGGGTCCTTAGGCTTCATAGGCAAGCACTTAACCACTAAGCCATCTCTCCAGCCCCTCAAAATTCTTTTAGGGGATATGTGAACAAAATAGGACATATCTTTATTATTATTATTATTATTATTATTATTATTAATTATTACAAAAATCAGTTATTATTAACCAGAAAACATTTTCATCTTGTAACTGTGAGCTTGGATAACAGCTAACTAGGCTAGGTTCATTTTGAAGATCTAGTCACTATATAAATGATAAGATAATTAGTGAGGTTCTCTGTTTATGTTTGTACAGAAAATCAGCATGACCAGTACAGCTGAGTCTACTTTAACTGAATGCCAAAAAGGTTTCAACTAACAAGTTGGTTAGTATTGGAAATAGTTGGATCATTAAGACAATGAGAGTAGCCAAACCAACCTTCTCTGCTTCCTTCATTTTTATCCTATTTAATTACCATGAAAATTAGATTAACAAGCCACTGAATATCTGATTATGTGTGTTACATTTACTAATAAATCTGATTAATCAAATATGAATGTGATATTAGTAAAAGTATATTTTAGATGGTTACAATTGACCCTATGGAAGTTTGATTTTATTTAAACTAATGATTCTTTAATCCAGTCTGCTAACCAGTGTCATACTAATCCTATCAAAATTCATTCAAGACTGATTAAAAAACATTCTTAGCCTTTACTTCTATGGATTTTTTTCTTTTTTATTGAGAACTTCCTTAATTATAGACAATATCCCATGGTACTTCCCTCCCTCCCCTCACTTTCACCTTTGAAACTCCACTCTCCATCATATCCCCTCCCCCTCTCAATCAGTCTCTCTTTTCATTATGATGTCATGATATTTTACTACCATTATGATGGTCTTGTGTAGATAGTGTCAGGCACTGTGAGGTCATGGTCATCCAGGCCATTTTGTGTCTGGAGGAGCACGTTGTAAGGAGTCCTACTCTTCCTTTGATTTTACATTCTTTCTTCCACCTCTTCTGCAATGGACCCTGAGCCTTGGAAGGTGTGCTAGAGATGTTTCAGTACTGAGCACTCCTCTGTCACTTCTTCTCAGCACCATGGTGCCTTCTGAGTCATCCCAAGGTCACCACCATCTGAAAAGAGAAGCTTCTCTAACCAAAAGTGAGAATAGCATCAATATATGGGTATGGAAATTAAGAGAAGTGCTTACTGGGCAGTTTGGTGAGCATAGTATATACATTTAGCCAGACAACATTATACCCCTAGGGCTCATGACTACACCTGTTGTAGGTTTTCAGTATCAGGATGCATTCCCTCCCATGGAGTGGGCCTCTAGTCCAATTAGAGGGCAGTTGGTCTCCCCCATAGCATACATTCCACTATTGCACCCGTTGGCTCATTTGGCCTGGCTGGCCAAATTTAAAGCTTGTAGCGTTCACTGTTGAGTATCTCCACTGGCATTTTCTCTCTCCCATTGAAGTGCATGCAGTGTACCCTCACTGTTTCATGGACAACTAGTTCCAAGGAGATGGTGATAGACTCTGAGGGCACTCAAAAATCATCAAAGTGAACAGAAATTCAGAGGTTACAGAGAGTGTAACCCTAAAGTTGACTTATAACATACCCACCAATGCTCAGGGAACACTGTATAAAAGGAGACAGAAAGATTTTATGAGTCATATGGTGGGAAGGGGTATCCTGAGGCATCCTCCCTCTTACAGAGACCGATTTATGCACTCATGATCCCACAGAAATTACCAATGTCTCCACTGAGGAGGGCCCTCCGTGAAATGAGACTGAGGGACTGGGGATATGATTATAACCAGACTGCAACATAACAACACATACTGTGCTTATACAGTAAAGTTATTTTTTTTTTTTAATCAAGGCTACCCTGGGCCACACAGTGAGTTCCAGGCCAGTCTGGACTATATAGGAAGACTATCTCAAAAGTTGAAACAACAAACAAACAAACAAACAAACAAGCAAACAAAGGTTATACACCTTTTCTGTCTTCGCTGTCCTGCTGAACAAAACAGAAAATCCTCATTATGGCTATCTGACCTCAGCTTCGTGTTCTGCATATTGTACAGTGTAGTTCCAGTGTGGGGATTTTTTTAAATTAATTAATTAATTTTCTTTTTTATTTACAATAGTATTTAATTATTTGCCTAAAAAACATACATCAACAAGTGCTGACATGGTAAACTTAACTGAACTCTAGGTAAAGCCAACATAATTATACCATTATATTCATTTATTCAACAAACATTTATAGAAATCTATGTGTCAGGCCTCTCATAGACATTAGAGTTACAGCAATTGTCTAAATCATTATAAATCTCTCCCCTGTACAGCTTCCATTCTAGAGTGGAAAAATAACCAAACTTAATAAAATATGCAGTGTAGTCTAAGGTGACAAAAGCAAAACAAAGGAAATAAGACAAGAAGGAGTGTGGGGATTTTTATTGCTGCTGTTGTTACATGAAAGACATCAGGGTTCTCCTGGCTTCCAAAACAGTTTAATTTTGATAACTACTTTGCAAAAAAGCTCAAAATTTCTGTCTATTCATAACATATGTATTTATTAATGTTTTGAAAATATGATGTTATGATGTTATAATTCAAGAATGTATACAGGAATAGGTAGATGGCTCAGCAGTTAAAGAACCTTACTTGCAAAGCCTGCTAATTCAGGTACAATTCCCCAGTACCAATGTAAAGCCAGATGTACATAGTGGTACATGCATCTGGGTTTCCTTTACAAAGAGGCCCTGATACACCCACACACACTCTCTCCTCCCTCTTTCCTTATAAGTAAATATTTTTTTCAAAATAAAGTACACAATGACACACACACAGAAGTGTCAAGGTCTCATTCAGCCTTGCAGACTTAAAAAGATCATTCAATATGAATGTGAGTGTAAGAGGTTTAAATTAACAGAAGCATATATGTTAGTCAGGTTTGCAAGGATACCAGAATTCTGATTCATTAATTTGCAATGAGAAATTAACTACCAGGTAACATTAATATTCATGTTAGATAACAAGAGTGTTCTGTACCTGTGGATAATATAAATAAAGATGTCAAATTACCATCAGAAGTTTCTTTAATGAGCATGAAATCAATACAATGGGAAGTTTGTATCCTCAGAAATGCCTTACAGAATAATTGACTTGAAGTGCTCTTCCTCAGTATAAAGACACAGTGCTAAGAAAAAAAATGAACGTTTTTGTCCCCTTAGCTGGAAGTATATATATATTTTGGACAGTGTATGGAAGGTGCTACCAAATGCTTCATTCTGTGAAGGTTTGTTATCTTGTTTCTGGGGTTCACTCAAGTCCTTCTGGTGTTCACCACCCTTTTAAATCTGTATGGGATTGTTTAGTATGTTTTTATTTTCAATTATATTTTATCTTTCCATTTCTGACATGAATCGTAGGATGATTTAATCATATCTATTATAACACACATTGGCAATGTCTTCTGTTTGATTAGCTAGTTTGACCTTGTCCATTGAGAAAGAATTTTCACAATTTGAGTTGCAGAGAGAAAAATGATTCCTCAGTTACTAGAGGATGGCACACTATTCTAATATTATCTTGACAGTGGTACATATCACTAATATTACCTCTGCATTTGCATTCCAAAGTGTTAATACCATGTTTTTAAAGTAAAAGATGCTCAAAGCACATATGTTTTAATGAAACCTCAAGCTCCATGTATGAACAAGGACTACAACCTAGCTTACCAGAAAATAAGATTTCCATATCCCATACTGTATGCCACATAGCAAAAGTTATTATGGCAAGCATAAAAAGCAGAAATTAAGCAAAAATAATCTGTCATAAAGTAAATGTAAAATATAGAATGAGAAATCATCTCTAATCTTTGAGTATATTTTATACTGAGTTTTAAAATACTAGACTGCTTCATTTGACAGAGTGGTTTCTAATTTAAGGGTTGAGTGTGAACTAGGAGGAAGTTGTTAAAGCAACCACAATGACAGTAGTAAAACACAAGTGGAAAATAAGGAGGAATCACAAAAAAGGCTATAGCGGAAAGAGAATACTTTGTTTTGTGGATTGCTTTTATAAGAGGCTTCTCATCCCTTCCTGCTCTGTACAATCAAGAATTCAGTTAAGAATCTCTCTTGGTATATAGTTTGGAGTATCTATAGTTAAAACACAGAAAAAATTCAACAGAATGAACTAAAGATGTAATTCCAACTTTCATAAATTAGTTGAGAAAAGAAATACTGCTGAATATTTCTGACACTCTTCTGTATTCTGTATGACCATATAGCAATCAAACAACAAAAATGGGTGTAATACTGGATGGACCACTAAATGGTATATGTAGTATGGGATCAATATATCTAAATATACCATAAATACAATTGCAAGAAAAACAATACAATGAAAGACATTGCTTTTGTTTGTTTTCTTGGTTTTGGTTGCTTGTTTTTTTCGAGACAGGATATCCTTCTGTAGCCCAAGCTGACTTAGAACTGGCTACGTAACCCAAGACAGACCTTCAACTTGTCATTCTTCTGCCTGAGCCCTCCAGAGTATTGTGATTACAAGCAAGCACCACTGTGCCCCACTAGATCTTGGAAATGTTAATTGCATATCTTTAGCATTAACTAGTTATATTAAAGAATGTGTTGTATGACAGTTATGGTTTTATTTTTTTTTAATAACTGATTAACTTTATTCAAACACCAGCTAATTTACTAAATTCTTCAAGTGTTTGAATTTAGAAATTAATGAATGGTAGAAAACTGAACTTAATTTTATTATGTTATATTTTAAACAGAAAAGATATTCATTCAATAAATATGTTCATCTCAAATGACTGAAATGATTGTAGTTTCAATCATAAATAGATTTCACCTCTGTCAGGCTGTTAAAGGTGCAAAGATATACATACAAGATTGCCTTCAGGAATAAAGAATAATTTCAAAGATATAAGGGAATTATCTATATCTCAGAGGGAAGCATTATATAAACTTGTTAAAATCAAGTTGTGAGGGAATGATAACACCCATGCCATGACCACTTCAAAGTTTCACATATAAAAATTATGAATTGAAAATAAATGTTCTATTCAAAGTATTGAATCTCACCTTTTCATAGTGAGTTATGAAGAAAAGAAATCATTTTGACTTGAAGGCAGGTCATTGCACTTTCTATTAAACAGTATCTTTCAGACAATCTTCTTCTCTCTCCAGATGTTCTACCTCAAAAGCATATTCCCATGATAGGAGTTTTATCTAGATAGAGAAAAGTGAAATTAGTGTCTTATTTTGGTGCATTAATGTAAATAAAATAACAATCCCACCCCTCTTGGCCCACATTTATTTTCATAGATAATATTTTTGAACAATTTAGTAAATGCCTATGATTATAATTAATTTGATAGAAGATCAAAGCAAAAACATATAATACATCAACAGAATTATCTCTACCACAATTTCAGTGTATGTGATCAGTGTTCATTTTAAATATTAAGGAAACATTTGCTTGCAAACACTGCCCACCACAGTTCCATTCCTCAGTGCCTACACAAATCTAAATGTACAAAGTGACACATGCTTCTGGAGTTTGTTTGCAGCAACAAGAGGCCCTGGGATGTCCATATTCTCTCCCTTCCACCTCTCTCTGAAATAAATTATATATATATATATATGGAGAGAGAGAGAGAGAGAGTCCTAAAAAGAATTTTATTGGTGATCAGGATTATTTACTTCCTTGAGGTAAAGACATATTCATAAAGAAGTTGCACTATGAAAACATATTCTGCAACATGTAAAGTGTTGATTGTCTATAAGAATGGTAGGAAATAAACTTTGTATAATTTATCTTCTCTATAACTGTGATGCATAAAAATTATACCCATACCAAGCTTTCAACACAAAATCAATAATATTCTGAAATCATAAGCATAAATGATAATTTGAAATACTATTAGGGAAAAACTGAAACAACAAAAATAATGTGATTCATCTGTTATATGACATATTACTCAGTGCTGTTTTTATATTCATATCTCTATCCATTTTAATTTAACAAAGAACTATATATTGATGAAACATGCAGTCATACATTCCACATGAATTTGTTACAAAAGATTGGAACCTGGAAAAAAAGCATTATTCCTTGCATCTTAAGAAGATGCAGGCACAATGGCTATTTGCATTCATCTTCAGCTATTAGTTACTATTTTCTTTTTCACAATTACTAATAAATGACTATAGTTTACTGTCTTTTCTATAAAAAGCATCACCGTAAATTGGTAATTTTATTTTCTAAAGCACATTTTAAAGCAGCCAAATATACACCCATCATAAAGAACTATTCCTTTTGGTTAAACATTTTAAGATTAATAGCTGACTGGTGCTAGTATGTACAATTTATTCATTTTTATAAAGAAAACATTCTACTTGCCTTTCATATATTTAAGGAGGGACTAAAGCTGCTTCTGACAAGGACATGTTTCTGCTTCAGCTCCTATTTTTAATAGAAAATACATGTAAGAATTTGGTGAGAGGCAGGAGTGAGGGGTGGCAGTGAATGATGTCTGGTCAAATGTCTTCTGATTAACTAGCTCTGTTCTACATGACAAAGATGAATAGGGTGATACTCTGAAGATGAACATGCTGAATCAGCTTGCATAACACACTTGGATTTTCTTAGTGAAGGCAACCAATTGATCTTACTGCCCAAGACATTACCAGCTGCAACAATGGATGCCAATATTACTGTCCTCATGAAACTGCCTGCTCCACCCTAACAACACTCTTTTACAGCTGAGATGACTGATGAAGTTGACTAGTCTGCATTGATTCTCAACCTCTTATTTATGAGGTTTAGAAGAGTGGCTAGTAGGCTGTCTCTGGTACACTGCTCTAGTGCTGCTATCCCCACACTCTCAGTCACTTGTGTTTTTTGTTGTTTTCTTCTTCCTACCTGGTTATACTACGTTAAGCTATTTTTTTCCAGAAATATATTATCAATGTATACAAATGAATATTTGCCTCGCTTCATGCCATTAAAATGTGATAGCTTAGATTTATTTCAACAATACAGTATCATAGTAATATGCTTTTAAACAGTTTTTTTCTTTTTTTTTTGCATATTGACTGAGAAAAACGAGGAACCAGGAAAGCAGTTTTGTGGTAGGATGATCTCTTTGTTATTTACTGATTAGATAGTCTGAAATTTTAAGACAATTAATAGTGATTAACTTTCAATTGAAGATCTAGAAGTACTTATTAAAGCCAATTAAAGCACAGAGTAATATAGAATAATATATGTGATTAACATTTTAAAAGATCTATAGAAGGTAAGTAAAGAAGATAAAATGTTCATGAGAGATAAATGGAGGATAACATAAACAAAACATTGTAAAGTTTCTTCCTTCAAACCTGGATCTTAGAGCAGAAATTAATAAAATGAACTGTTTAGCCAATACAGTTAACTAACAAACTATGTAATTCCTATTTGATGGAATATATAGGCACAATATTGGAGACCTAAGAAGGGAAATGAACACAAGACTGACAAAAATAGAAAGATAAGGATTTACACAAAAAAGTAATACTACAAGATTAACCATAGGGGAACTAAAACTACTTAGCTGGGAACTAAAATTTTTCAGTGCTATTACTCTTCGGCCACACACTTTGTATCTAATATTTCCTCAAATTATCTTTCCATTTTGTTCTATAAACTAACATCAAAATATCAGTACTTAAATAGCTATTTGACTATTGGATATTATTAAGAAAAAAACCACAAAAATATTTACTGAGCATCTACTGTTATACTATACTAGGTCTTATTATGATCAGAGATTGACAAACCATGGATTCTTAAGCCAGAACAACTGGGGTCACATCCTGATTCAGACACTTCCTACTTAGGTGAACTTGGACAAGATTGTTAATTACAAGTCTTCCTCTCTCTTTTCATTTGTAAATGACAGCTAATAATACCAGCTACTGTCTAATATTACTGACAGTGTTGTTTAATAATATATATGTAAAGTATTTAGATTAGTACATGGGCCATGATTTGAACTACATATGTTTTTGTTTATTATGTAAATTAGAGAGGCTTAAAATATCCCTAAAAAAGCTAAAACTTTAGTTTTGCTTGTTTTTTTGCTTTTGTTTTTTTGGTTTGTTTGATTTCGAAGCAGGGTCTCACTCTGTAGCTCCATGATGGCCTTGAACTCATGGTGATCCTCCTACCTCTGCCTCTCAAGTACTGGGATTAAAGGCATGTGCTACTACACCCAGCTGAAACTTTACTTTTGGAACCATGATTGATGCATATAAATTTATAGTTTTATATTACAAAACTGAATTAACTGCTAAGTAAATGTTCAGACGGCAACTTTTATAGTAATTGATACAAGGGAAGAATTAAGGGTATTACAATAGTCAAGGAGTGGAGTTAAAATATACATGGATAAAAGTAATAGAAATTTCAGTATCCATAATATCAACCTACCTTTGTGCATGTACACTGAATAAAAGTGATGTTTCCTAGCTGACAAAAAATTAATAGAAATTTCACTTAACATTTGCTATGTGCTATATATTTATGGAATATTGCACACATCTCTATTTTACTTATAAGGAATTTGGGTGTAGAGATAATTCCATGCTGTATTAGACCTTGCTAACATTCAATTTTTAAAGATCATCTTAGCTGTCCAAGACAAGATAGAACTTGCTTAGAGAAGACTGCAGTGTGCTGGGTGTGGTGGCTCATGCCTTTAATCCCAGCACTTGGGAGGCAGAGGTATGATTATCGCCATGAGTTCAAGGCCACCCTGAGACTACGTAGTGAATTCCAGTGAATTACAGTGAATTCCAGTTCAGCCTGGACAAGAATGAGACCCTGCCTTGGAAAAAAAAAAAAAAAAAGATTGCAGTGGGTCCTCAGAGATCTTGCCTACATTCTGGAAAATGGTTTCACTATACATTATATAATATTATAATGTTAACTCTACAAGACTCAGCAAGGTCCTGAACCTTATAAGATCCACAGAGCCAAGGTTATGAAAGCCATTACAATTACTGGAGAGGCGAGACACTTCAGCTGATAGAGCTGCCTACAAGCTGTTGTAATAGCTCTATAGATGCACCTTCTATGAATCATCACCCATGATTGGATGAATTTTTCAGTGATGCAGCTGTTTTTGTATCAACCATGCTTCTATAAGTAACCTCTTGCTCCTATACCTGTATGTAGCCCCAGTAAAGCACTGGTTCACTAAATAGAATTGAGCAAGATTTTTTTCTTTGGTCTATTGTCAGTGTTCAATGTAGGGTGAATAGGTGTTTGCTCATGTCTCATCTGGAAAAACCATATAACACCAAATATAGAAAGTAACTATCTTTATGAATTTGGCCATATGACATAATCTGTTTGAGGTTTTTCTTCTTCATCTTCTATATGAGAGTTATATTATTATCTACTTCATAGATTTAACTGTTATATCTAATAACTATTTATTGTGTTCTGAGGATCTAAGCATGATTATAAAAGGTACAGTTTCATTAAATTTACTTTCTAGTTCTGATGAAGGAGAATAATTGATAAGCAATATAAAATAAGCTAGATATTCTTAAGGGCTACAGATAAAAATAATGCTAAATGTGCTGGCTTCAGCAGCACATATACTAAAATTGGAAGAGAAGATTGGCATGGCCCCTGCTCAAAGATGGCATGCAAATTCCTGAAGCATTACATATTTTTATTGGCCTCGATATACATGACCTTGTAGTGCCTAGCAATACCTTCACAAGCCCCTCATAATAGGAGAAAATGATGATGACATCAAATTAAGAGAGAGACTAATGGAGAGAGGGAGGGGATATGATGGAGAGTGGAGTTCAGAAGGGGAATGGGGGGAGGGGAGGGAAATATCATGGTTTATTGTCTGTAAGTATAGTAGTTGTCAATAAAAATGGTAAATAAGTGTGTGATACATAAGTTGGGTACAAATGAGGTTATTATTTAATATAAGCTTATTAGGGAAATCATCTTTAGTGTAGTGACACTTTAATAAATATTTGAGGTAAATGAAATAAACTATATGCACATCTTGGAAAAAGCATTTTAGGCATAGGGAACAGCAAATGCAATAGCTCCCAGGTCTGTTTGGCATTTGTAATGAACAGTGAAGAGACTAATGTGGAGAGAAGTTCATAGAGTGAGCAGGGAACCAGATCATGTAGGTCAATGAACAATGTAGTAACAGGATTCAACTTGGATTTTAATTAGTTTTGCCAAATTACTACCTTGACAATAGCTAAAGGGTCAAGGGCACAATCAAAATGACTTCTAAGAAATCTATTACAAAATGCAAAATTATTGGGTGAACAAATCAGCAGATGGAGTCTGAGTTTAGAAAAAGTAAGCTTAAAATTGTCATTAAGCATCTAAAATGAGACCTCTGGATGGAATTTAGGGATACATATCAGAAATTTATGTTTGTGGATCAAGAAGAGCTTATAATTTATAGTTGCAAAGTTGATAAAGCCATGGGACTGAAGGACATTACAAAAGGAGATATTTGAAAAAAATGAATTTTGAAGACTGTCTTTTGGGTCACATAGGTGATAGGGAAACAAGGGAGACTGAAGGAGTGAAGGAGGATGGAAACAAAGAGTGTGAAATTTGAATGGCTAAATGAGAAAGTGAGAGGATTCTGGATAGGTGATGTAAGCTAAATTATCTTATTATGTTATATTGAGCTCTTGGGCCTTGATGAGAGTTGTGTTAAGAAGAGTGTTTGAGAGTAAATTCATGATTGGAATGAGTTTAAGAAATATTCTTTGGAAAAATATTTTGGATATAGTTAAGTATGGGCCATCTTGAGTAGTTTTGCTTTAAACAGGAGTAGAAAAGTACAGTGTAATTCATGTCGATCACCTTTAAAGATGAAAGTAAATGAAGTAAACTTATGTTTTGATAGTTGGAATCCAAAAGAAAGCAGGAGCTTGAAAAGCACACAAAAATGTGAAAAAGGATTTATAATTAATGAAATAATATCTGTGATTGGATATCAAGGGATGGGAGTCCCATGTAGAAGATTTTCACATAAATTAGTTCTGGTTTGTTTCATCTATAAGTAACAGATAGGTACAGATAAGTAGGTAGGTATAGGGTAGGGGCATGAGAAACTTCTCATAGCTTTTATTTCCTCAGCAACCAACAAAGAAAAGTCATCGTCTAGGAGTAAGAAATATAAGAAGCTTAATATGACTCAACAAGATACTCCAACACCAGGACAGATGCTTAAGCAAAGAATGTAGTTTCATTGTGGCATCAAACATCCCAAAACACATACTCTCAGTATCAGGCAGGTCCGAGTTAGAAACACTATCCAAAGGACCAAACTAGGCTTTTGGGAAAACATTAAATTGAATAATCTTGGGCTGGATAGATGGCTTGGCAGTTTAAGGTGTTTGTCTGCAATGCCTAAGTAGTCAGCTACTCAGTTCCATTTCTCAGTACCCATGTAAAGCCAGATGTACAAAGTGGCGCATGCATCTATCTGGATTTCATTTGCAGCAGCTAGAGTCCCTAGCACACCTAATTCTCCACCCCTTCTTTCTCTCTCTGATTGCAAATTAATAAATAAATATTAAATTGGATAATGTCATGTTGGTCAACTGAAGGAGGAAATGAGTAAGTCTTCGTTAACACAGACAGAAGCTGTGATGTGACTGGGTGTTAGAGGGTTACATTATATTTTTCCCTACTGACTAACATCTTAGCTTGCCCTCAGTTACTGGTATGTTATGAAACGCTAAGTTTAGTGGTCTTGAGTCACTTCGTAGAAGCTCTCGATCCAGTAAATCTTTGCAAAATTTCTACATCCTGAGAAGTTTAATGTGAATAATTCTATGGTTTCTTTGATATTGTGATTTTTTTGTTACCTTTGTAGTTTTCCTCAGCATAACAACAATAATCTGAAAATGTAAATGATTTAGGAAATTAAATTGTTTTCATTAAGGTTAAAGTTATTTAAGAAATTTTAATTAATTGTTTACTAATAAAAATGCCAAATCTAATTCTTCATAAGTCAATATTTTTGTTAAAATGATTCCAGCTCCTCTACATATGTAGTCATAACTCATTTCACTATGTGTCATTCAGTATTTTCTGTTTTATTATATTCTTATGTTTACTTTCAAAATATGATATTTTAATTGGGAAATAAACATTGAATATATGTTTAGGTACAATATGTTCTTAAAATGTGTATATATTATGAAATGGCTAAAGTGAGCTAAACTAACTCTTATCAGTGTTCACGGCAGGCTGTATTCTTTGTATTCTTTCACAGATGAACGGAACTGTTTTTGCCACATAACACATTTTACAAGGGATCTATGCATTATTTATGGCAAACTGCCATTCATCAGCACAGAAATTTAAGTTTTTGAAGCTATTGCAAACTGAGAGCCCTAGGGTAATTCAGGAAAAAAAAAACTGTAGTCTGTCTATCTAAACACAAGTTGATGCCTGCAAAAATATTACCTTTTAAATAAAATTATATTGAGGACATGTTCTAGTCAAATTATTTCCATGCCAGGGTTAATTAAACTACAGGGAAATATTCCACTTTAAATATGTTCATACTGATGCCTATTAAATGCCCCTTGAAAACGAAGTAGAAACCTTGAAGGAATGAAAACCATTCAACTCAGTTTTAAAAGTATTCTTTTTACATTTAATATAAGCCATCTGTAAGGACACACAAACAAAGTTGGGCAGGATGGCTAATTCCTATAATACCAACATTTGAGAGGTTAAGGCTTAAAGATTGGCATGAGTTTGGGGTTAGCTTAGTGGTATAATGAGTTCCTGGACAGCCTAAGATATAGACTGAGACTCTGTCTCAAAAACAAAATTTTGCAAATTTGCATAAAGTGTTTTATATTTCTAATAAGATATATTTACTGAAGATGAAAAATGGACTAACCTACTTTGATCTTAATATCCAGTACCATAAAATGACAGTAATGAGTGACATTAGAGAATGTTATTTAATGTTCTATGTCACTTTCCATATTAGTGAAAGAAGGCAAAATATTTCATTCTGCAATTACTTTATCACATGTTATGATTATTTTTAATCACTTCTAGAGCTACACATTTAATTTTGCACCTATTTCCATCAAAATTTATTTATTTTATTATTAGTTATGGACATACTCCGTATGTAAACAGCACATGTTGGTACCATCCTTTCTCTCATCCCTGCCCACCTCCAAAGGGACCCTTCTCCTTGGAGATGCCAGTCATCCCCATGGGGATCGTGGGTTGTGCACTGTGGGAGCAGCCATCAGTTATGGGGATGAGGCAATGTCTCTGTGTGTAATTTCCTAACTTGTGGCTCTAACAATCTTTCTACCCCCTCTTCTACGAAATTCCTTAAGCCATGCTGGGCTTGTTTTAAGTCTACTTCAGTGATGGGCACTTAGGAGCCTCTGGATCTCTGGTTTGGTAGGTGTTGAGTGTCCTCAGTATCTATTTCCTTCACCCTTGTGTGATACGGGTGGCACCTGAACAGGGACCCTCTGCCCCATCGGCATTGGGGAGATGCACCATCCTTGATCATAGGTGAGCAGTCCCCCTGGCATTGGCAAGACACCCCCTTCTTGATCATTGGTGAGAAAAGCCACTTGCCGTTCTGTGTGCTGACGGTTGCCAGAGGGTGAGCCGGCAGCCCCCTCCTCCCCCCTTTTCCTTTGTTCGTCCTTTTCCCCCAAGTAGGAAGGTACACATTGCCACATGGTCCCAAAGCCTGTTTCAGCACCTCCATTATTGGTTCATCCCAGTGAAATCACATAAAAGTCTGACCAACCTGATTTCAGAACCAAGGCTGAGCTTCCTGGGAGACAGTCTGATGAAGAGGAAGTCAAAACTTTAAATGATAATACACCGCCACCCCAACCACTTCCTGCTTCAGCCACACTCACAACCACCCCTCCCCCTCTTTACCCTTGCAAGGACCTCCCCCCCACTCCCCCCCAGTCCTAGACACAGCCAGGTGACTGCCAATTCCCTGACATGCCCCTTGCCCCTTCGCTGCCTTCCCCATTAACATAGGGCTGGATGTGACAGCCAGGCCCTGGTACCCCACCCCCCTTTGATCTTGCCCTCATCTGCGAGGTGGCCCAGGAATCTGGCGTTGACTCCTCTTACTTTGAACAAGTCCTTTTACAATAGGCCATCCACCTTCAGACTTACTATGACTGGTACTCGCTCCTCAAGGCAGTCCTTCTCCCCCCTGAATTCCTCCAATGGAAAGCCACCTATAATGACCTGGATGAATCCCAGGCCCACCAAAATCTTAGGAGTGGAATTCCAATTACCCTGGACATGCTCCTTGGCACAGGACCTTATACAGACCCTGTATCACAAGCCACAGTGCACATGCATGCCTACTTTGACCAAGTAAAATCTTTATCCCTCCAAGGGCTTAAGGCCTGCCTCACACAGAAGCCGGATACCTATTTTTGTAACCTGGTCCAGGGCCCATCTGAGGGCTTCACAGATTTCCTCTCCCATGTGATGGAGTCCGTGGACCGACGCACTCCCATTGGCCCAGCCAGGGATGCTTTAGTTAAGCAAATGGCATGGGAGGGAGCATCCATGGCAGCACATAATGCTATTGCTGCTGTGCACAGTGAGGATCTCCATAAATGGATTGTAGCTACCAAAGATATCAATCCCATGTCTGCCCCCCTTGAGGCCTGACCACCTCAAAACAAACACTGACCATGGGTCAAAAGCCTATCCAACAACCACCCCTCTGCTGGGGCTGTGGCCAACCAGGACACCTTTGGAGGACCTGTCCAAAGACAGCTAAGCCTATTTTAAGGCCCCAACCCCCCTGCCCTAAATGTCAAAGGGGATATCATTGTGCCAAGGATTGCAGAAATTCCCCGCCTTTAAACTCCCCCAGGGGCAACCCTCAGCCCCACAAGTAAGAGGGAACCCCTCACATTAGGTGGGCCCTGCCCATTTACGACCATTCACCCCGCATCTCTGTCCTTTTGGACAGGGTTGAATTCAAGGGCATAGTAGACACAGGTGTGGATACTACTATTACCTCTGCCAATGATGCACTCTGCATGCCCAATTGGGCCTATAAAGATGGTCCCAATATTAAGGGTGTTGGGGAACAACAGACTACTAGACAGGTTAGAAGACCAGTTACATGGAAAGACTATGATGGCAACACGGGGGATTTTCTCCAATGTCCCCAATACCCTCTGGGGCAGAAACCTCCTTACTGACTTGGGTGTTGTCATAACTACAGATGACCAGACCTATTAAGACGATGTTATCGCCCATGATACCATAGGCTTCTGAGGGCGACCCAACCCCTCCAAACCACCCACCACTCGTCATCACCCCCAAACTAGAGGCCACTGTTCAATCCCCTACAGCTCCGATATGCCTTGAGTGGGATACCACGGAACCCATTTGGGTCAAACGGTGGCCTATACTAGAACCTAAATTGACTATTCTCAAATCCCTTATTCAAGAACAGCTTGCAGTTGGCCATATTGAGCCCTCCATTAGTCCCCATAATTCCTTCATCTTTGTCATTAAAAAGAAAACTGGTAAACATAGACTGCTCCAAGACCTTCGCCATGTTAATAAACATATGTTAAAAATGGGCTCCTTTAAGACTAGCCTCCCCCACCCTGGAGTCATCCTTACTAACCATATCTTAGATATTAAATATTGCTTTTTCTCTATCCCTTTAATGGCAGAGGACAGGCCCTATTTTGCCTTTACTGTCTGGGAGACCAACCATTGTATCCCAGCTAAAAGATATCAATGGAGAGCTCTCCCTCAGGGCATGAAAAATAGTCCTTCTAATTTGCCAAATGTTTATATCCTCCTCCACAGTGAGAATACAATCTAAATGCCTTATTGTTCATTACATGGATGATCTTTTGATTGCACATACCTCAAGAACTGCCCTTTTGGACCTTCTTAAACTACCCACTGAGGACCTCAAAAAACTTGGGTTTGCCATAGTGAATGAAAAAATTCAAACAGTTTCCCCTTTTGGATTTTTAGGGTACAAAATTTCTACTACTATACAACCACTTATCCCTCACCCTCTAATAAAGGACTGTTATTCCCTCAATGGTCTCCAAAAACTCTGTGGCCAAATTAACTGGCTCAAACCTTTCTTGCCCATCCCTCCTAGTGAAATCCTACCGGTTTATGACCTCCTTAGAGTTACTGACAACCCTTCAAGGAAAATTCCTCTAAATGATCACTCCAAAAATTTGTTACATAAAATATCCCACTACCTCTTTTCAATGAACCTCATGAGATATGACCTGTCTACTCCAATACTAAATGTGATCCTTTGGACAGCAGGGGCGCCTTTGGGAGTCATCTGGCAAAACCAATCGCCCCTTTACTGGGTACACCCCTCATGGGTACAGGCCCATAAACTCACCACCAACCTACAAGCAATGCTCTTCATAGCAATTAAGGCACGTACCTACACTAACAGAATCTATAATACGGAACCCTCCAAAATAATTCTGCCTATCCCCATGTTGGAACTTCAACCTCTTCTTAGGGAGGACCCCCTTTTCCTCATCCTAATAGCAGGATTCCCCAATGAGATAGACAATCACCTTACCGCTCACAAGCTACTTCAATCCCTAATGGCTTTGCCCATAAAGACTATTTCTCCAGGCCTTCTGTTCAGCCAATACCCTTAGCAGCCTCGGCCTTTACAGGTGCTAATAAACATACTTATGGACTAATTATTAAGAAAGTCAATTGACCAGACGAGGCCCTTAAGTTCCCTAACTCCCATTCAGTCCAGCTGGGGGAACTATATGCCATCATCAGAGTCTTAGAGGTCTGTCAACAAGAGCCCATCGACATCTTCTCTGCCAGCAGTTACGTGGTTCAAATGACAAAGGTACAGTCCTTAGCCAATCCCAGGCCCTCTCAATATCCCATAGACATTGTCATCTCCACTTTACAATTACAGATGGAAAACAGATCGTACCCTTGGTTTATTGAGCATGTTCGCTCACACACTGGTCTGCTGGCTTTATTGCTGATGGGAATTAACAGGTAGACAAATTTATTGCTGTCTCCTCCTTGCCACCTTTAGAAAAAGCTAGATGTTTACACCCAAGGTTCCATCTATCTCCCACTAATCTAAAAACCCTATACCCTGAGCTTTTGCTTAGTCAATGCAAACATTTAACCCATACCTGTAATGCATGCACCCCCTAGCCCCCTTGGGCCCACTACAGCCTCAAGGAGTCAATCCTAGAGGCCTTACCCCAAATTCTATCTGGCAGATGGATGTTACCCACATACCTTCCTTATGTAACCTCAAATATGTCCATGTCATTGTGGACACTTACTCTAAGCTTACTTTTGCTATTGCTCTCTCAGGGGAGAAGGCATCCCATGTCATTACGGTGACAAAAACCACTATGTTGGTCATGGGCGTACCCTGGTCAATTAAAACTGACAATGGCCCTGCATACACATCTGCCCAATTCACATCCTTCAGGAATCTTGGGGAATAAAATACTCCCTTGGGATCCCCTACAACCCACAAGGACAAGCCATAGTGTAGAGAACAAACCAGATCCTAAAGGAACTAATTATAAAACAAAATCCACTGTGTCACCCAAGGACCCCCACTTGGCCCTAGTGGAAACTCTCTTCACCCTCTCCTTTGATGAGGCAAGATTCTCCCCAGCCTACAAACATTGGAGATCCCAACCAACTACAACACCCTTATCCTTAGTGCTCTGGAAGGATCCTCTTACTAATATCTGGAAGGGACCCCACCCTCTGTTAAGACAGGACTGAGGGTATGCTTGTGTCTTTGCAGAAATTTCACAGATCCCGATCTGGATCCCTGCCAGAAACATCTGTCCAGCCACTGACTCAGGGATCGACCTTGATGAAGAGAATGATGCCAAACCCCTCAGGCCGGATACGGGACTTTAAACTTATTCCCTTATTCCCCCCTTTTCTCCTTTTATCTCTTTTCCCCTACTACCACTTTCCAGAAACCATTTTGGACAACTCTTCTTAAGCCATACTTGTTTGGTGCGGTGGGCTGAGATTCCCATGCTTTTCCTAGGCTTTATTTTAGCCAGTCTATTTCACTGTATTCCTCCCCCTTCAAGCACGTACTTCTTTTCCACACCTTTGCCTTTTTTGCTTATTAATGCCTCTTATGGTAATGCTACCCTCCAACCAGCCATAAATTCCTTTCCAACTCCTTTGATTACATTGATCTGCTATCATTAAGGACACTCAATGCTACGAATTATGACGCTAAGGGTGAGCTCACTACAGTCACCCAGCAACCTGCCCTACCCCAGTCTTTTTCAGGTTCTATAGTTAATTCTTGCTCACTGGGACTGTTTGCACACCACACAGCCACCATCACTTGGCCCTCCCATGCCTCCTAGGTGACAGCCACACCCCTAGGGTTTTGGCACAATGCAGGTCTGGCCCTAGCCAGACCACATGTCAGAAGAAACCAGGACACACCCCTCAGGTTTTCTCACTAGGATGGCGGGTAGCCAATGATGGGTAAGACTCCATGAGATGGGGCAACCTAAGACAGGCACCGTCCCATGTGAAGATCCCTTGGGGCCTGGGTTCAACAGTGGCTTGGCAAAAAAACATACCAGGCCACAGCCCTTGGGTTTTCTCACTAGGATGGTGGGTAGCCAATGACAGGTAAGACTCCACGAGTTGGGGCAACCTAAGACAGGCACGGTCACATGTGATGATCCCTTGGGGCATGGGTTCAACAATGGCTTGGCAAAGAACAATGCCTCCTAGGGTTCCCAATAATAAAGACATAAAGGAGGATATGTATGGCACAATGCAGGTCTGGCCCTAGCCAGACCGCATGTCAAAAGAAACCAAGAAGTGGCTTCTGTGAACATGGCATCCTGCAGGCCTGGCATGACAACAGCTACAGTCTCATGCTTGCGAGAAACCTGCTATGAGATGATCTGTCCGGAGACAGGCTGTCATTGGTCACAAGCCAAGCCCCTTAAAACCCCCTACACTTTTTGGAATAAACAAGTTTGCTGCAGCTCGCCCTCTGCCTGCTTTCACCCAACTCCGGAGTCTGTATCGTGATTCCACGCTTCTCACCCCCAACTCAGCAGAGACCCTGCCATCCCTCCTGGGCTGGCCCCAGAGGGGACCCCAACAACTGGGTTCATAGAAAAAGAAGCTCCCTTGCTCATTTCCCCAATTCCTGTATGTTTTCAGCTGTGGCCCTGGTGAAGTGCAATCGGTCGTTATTCTCCTCAGGCCCCGCTTCTGTCCTGAAAAACAGAAGCATAGAGCAATACTGGCACACAGAAGGGTCTACACCAATTAAATTCTCTCTAATAATGGTTATCCCATTTAACCTGTGCTGACTTAATTCTCCATTGGAGGATCTGATTTTCTTTTTCACATTTACATTTTTAATATTTAATACCAGCATTCTTTATTGTGGATATAATAGTGGTTGTCATAATCATTCTATTATATTGTAACTAATATTGCATAGAAAATTATCAATTCTATATGGATATAGACATTATCTAACTAGTTATGGGTTTAAACTATATGGCCTCTATGTAGCATTTAGATGGATAAAGGAAATCTAAATGTTTTATTTACAAAATAAGGATTAATTTCTCTGTTGGAACCTCATAGTTAATATGGTACTGTTAAAGGTTGGCTTTGGGTAATGATTAAATAATTAAGTCCCTTCCATAATAATTGATATTCATGTAAAAAGGCACAAGAGAATTCCTTTGCTACTTCTTCCATGTGAGGATATAGGTGTCTCTGAGGAAGAGGCTTTCACTAGATTTGAATTGTTCTGGCAAGGTGATCTTGTTACTGTCCAACTTCCAGAACTCTGAGATACAAATGTCTGCTGTTTATAATTAACCTAATCTAAAGTATTTTGTCATAGCTGTCAAATTAAACTAAAACACTCTTCCTTTTATTATTTTCCTCCCCAATTTTGTTAGGTAATATGTTAATTGCTAACTTTTCTACCTGGATTATTAATATATTATATTCTCTTACTTTGGCATGGACATTTTATTTCTTTTATATTTATATTTTTATTTATTTATTTGCAATGAGAGGGAGAGACAGAGTGTTTATGGACACACCAGTGCCTCCTGCCCCTTCAAGGGAACTCCAGATGCATCTGTTTTACGTGGCTACTGGTGAATGGCAATCAAGCACTTTAACCACTGAACAATCTCTCTAGCTCAGATTCTCTTTCAATAGTAATATATACATAGTTAATATTTAATTCAGATCCTTGTATACTTCAATTGCTTCATTGCTAGTAAATTTCAGGTAAAGTAATCATCTAAATTAATGGATGAAATGAAAATAAAATGCTAAAATCACATGAAAGCAGTGTCAAATATTATTTGGCCAATGAAATTATTAAGTACCCAAGCATGTTACTTTTAATATTTTGGCAAATATCTTCTATTCTTTCTTATCTATAATATTCCTGCCTCAGCTTTCCATGTGCTGAGATTTCTGGAATGTACTCACACATGCCACATATCCATATTTTTCTATATCCTATTGTGATTTTTTGCATGTATATCTGGAAACAACTGAAATGAATTTTGTTATAAGAAGCAAGATGAAAAATTGGTTTTCTTGATATATATATATATATATGTGCATCAGTTAGAACAATTTTTTCACAAGTAACAGAAATTATGACACTAACTGATGCAAATATAAAAGGAGAGTATTGCCTCATATTTAGGGTTCAGATGGAAGTCAACATTTATTCATTTGTTGGATTCACATTCCCTTAAGGAACACTCTTCTGTGTCACACAGACTATTTGTGTTAAGGTCAGCTTCTATACTGTAGGCAAATTAACTGCAGCAATTCCAAGTTTCACATCCTTATGCCATACTGTTAAATGACTAAGATAATGTGTCAGATAGTCATGCCTACTAGACTGCCCTACATGACATACCCTCACTGTCCAGGACAATGGCTATAACCAGAAACAGGATGTAGTAAGGATTTTCAAGTCAGCATCTATCTACCTTTGAAGCTGGTGGAGATCTCACATACTCTAAATGCATCTAAACAACAAGAGTAACTCATACATACACACACAAATACACACACACACATTTGTGAATGAATGTCAAAGTGTGTGTGTGAGAGGTGATTGTCTATTATACCATTTTCCCCCAACTGGTTAGAAAGGACATGTACTTGTCTCTTTCATGTATATATTTTTCTTTTTATATGTAAATACCTCCCTGTATTAGTTATTGTGTGGCAACACAATCATATATAATAGGCCAGCCTTCTCTTTAGTCATTTTTTTCAAGAATTTGGCTTTCAAATATTACACATTTCTTCTTCCATATATATTTTAGATTTATTCTGTCAAGATATTTAAAAATAGTTCACTGGAATTTTGTTATGTATTGGATAAATAATGAATGATAATGGAAATATTTCATATAAATTCCTATGTCCCAAAAATGACATCTGCTATTCCATTTAAGTTTTTTTAAAGAAATGTATCAGTAAGTGTGTTATAAATTTTCTTCATAAAAGTCTTAACAACTTCTTTAATAAAGAAATATGTTGCTGAGTATATTTCTATATTTTTTTTATTTTGATATCTTCTTTTATATGAGTTTAACTAGATACTACAGCTTTGTAGAATACCATTACTTTGTGAATATTAATTATATGGGAGTGATAGTTTTCTGACTCCTGTTGTTTCTGATAGTTTTTGTAATTTCCATTCTTGAATTCCCATAGATACAATCACAGTATCTGAAATTGTCCTTTTTCTATTATTTCATATCGTATTTTGTATTCTATTCTGTCTTGTTATTTTCCTATTTTAGTACTTGAACAATTTTTTTTAAATATTGGTGAGACGGGTACATCAATAAATCAAGAAGAGAGAGCTGACAATCTACCAGGAGATGGGTCACCTCCACTTCATCTGTCAGGGCCAGATGTCATTATAGCGGAAGTGACAATAATACTGCTCTCACAGCTAGTCTGAAAAAATGTCCCAGGAAAATAGTGACAGACACTGGGGTCACTCAAACCTCATAAAAACAGAGACTCAGAGTCTATAGAAAATGCAACACTAAATCACTATATCTAGCTTACCCACCAAGGCTCAGAGTATCACAGAAGAGTGGGCAGAAACATGGCAAGAGCCTCAGGGTGGGTGGGAATAGTCTAAGGCACCATGTTTCCCTCAACCCAGCAGGGACAGACTGAGACTTCTTGGTCTCCACAATGAATACCTATACCCCACTGAAAGCCCTCAACAGAATTAGAGCAGCAAAGTGCAACCTTCTCATAAAAATATCAATAAGTTAAAATAAATAACAGGGACTTTGATGTTCAGGAACGGTGAAAAGCCAAAAAGAAGCCTTGCCCACCTGATAAGGATCTATTTATAATATTATTGTGGTGGGCTTTACCTTCAGGCTCAGATGAATCTGACAGAGAGAACTTATTGGTCTAAGCACAGGAATGGGTCAGCATATCTATATCTATCTATCTATCTATCTATCTATCTATCTATCTATCTATCTATCATAGCCATAATCCCACCTCCAACAATACACTGCATCCAGGAGGCATTAATTCCCAAATCTCCATTGGATGGGAACCTAGCATTCACAATACCTAAGTTTATGGGGGACACCTGAATCACACAGCCACATATGCACAGAGATCATCAATATAAGTTGAATAAAAAATAAAAGTATATGAGAATATCACTGTTTAAAACTAGAGTGAACATTTCCAACTATCTTAAGGCAAAACAAAGAGAGACTAGAACAATGCAAACTTAATAACCAAGTAAGTATCAAACATCTGAAGTTCATATTCAATATCATTAACCAGTGACCATTGAGGATATTCCATTTCTGCCCCTCCAGCTGGACTGAATAGCCAGGGAAAACTTCCATCCCAGGCCAACAGGCTCCATGGTATCCCTTTCACAGTCTTGGTATATCCAAAACATCTTTGGGTCTCCATGCAAACCATGCTCCATTTTCCAGTGGCTTTGCCAGCCTATCTGTATCATCACACCCTGCCTATATGCCACATCTCAGCAGTAGCTCCTGGCATGGTGTGCACTTCATAATCACTCCATGCATTTTTCATGCTTCTAAAACCAATACCAGGTGTGCAGGATACAATGATATTATTAACTTAGGGATGAAACAAATTGTGACCTTGAAGAGTAGGTTCCTTCATCAATCAACTCTTTCCAAAAGAGTTTGCATGTCTATCATAGTCTTTCCTTAGGCATCCTTTCTATTTTTTCCATGTAGAGTAGTTGGGCCATCTTCCTTAAGATTGCTAAAGTGTTTGACAATATCAGCTTCAGTAACCAAAAACCAGTCTCTGTGCCAGTAAATTTTAAACTTGCTTGAATTTTTCCAACTTAAAATCTTAAATCTCTCAGTCCCATATGTTTATCCAAGCATAACAGTCCATTACAAATTTAACATTGATCAAACTCTTTGGCCAGGGCAACAGAATACAGCCATCCCTTATGCCTGTAGTCTGGTTCCACCAAAGTTTTCTGTTGTCTTTCCTTTCCCTTAGAAAGTTCATAAATCATCAGGCATTGTGGCTTATGCCTTTAATCCCAGCACTTGGGATGCAGAGATAGGAGGATCACATGAGGTCAAGGCCACCCTCAGACAAAATACTAAGTTCCAGGTAAACTTGGGCTATAATGAGACCCTACCTCAAAAAACCAAAAAAAAAATTAATAAATAAATTCATAAACCAAGCCTCTAAGTTCAATTCTCTCTGTCCTTAGCATTTTCAAACTTTCATCATAATAGTCCATAATACTTGGCTCACCACTCCAGAAAGTGTCTTCAGTTCCAAATACAAGTCCATGCACATTCTTCCAAACCAAAAGTTTCAAAAGACCAAAAATCCAAAATACACAGAGTCAGATTCATCTCAGCCCACTCCTTGGTACCAATTCTGTAGCAGTCAGCTTCAGTTGCTGAGATGAACTTCCAAATTAGGCACAGTTATGAAATGAATAAAATTTATTTGAATCTTACAGATCTAGGAGGAGTTCCATATTGCAGAAGAAGCTGGTCCACCTTCACAAGTCTCAGCAGATAGAGCTGGAAGCCACAAGCCACCACCAGCAATCAAGCAAACTTAGGAATTCCAGGCAGAGCTCAAGCACTCTGCACATCTTTAGACTGGAATTCCAAATCTACCACTACACCTTAGGGCTGGACCCTAGGATCTACCCAGTGAAACTTCCTCCAGCCAGTTGGCTACAGATCTAAATTACAAAAATTAATAACATCCTGAATATATCAGGGGCCATACATTCAAACTACCCCAAGTCAAATATATTTTATAAAAAACTTTCTCCCAGAGAGTACTGATAGCCTTCTGTAAAATAAGTTATCCTTCAAATGTATTTAATTTTATTTTTAATTTATTTTTATTGACAACTTCCATAATTGTAGACAATTAACCATGGTAATTACCTCCCTCCCCCCACTTTCTCCTTTGCAACTCCACTCTCCATCATACCCCTGACCCTCTCAATCAGTCTCTCTTTTATTTTTATGTTATCATCTTTTCCTCCTATTATGATGGTCTTATGTAAGTAGTTTTAGGCACTGTGTGGTAATGGATATCCAGGCCATTTTGTGTCTGGAGGAGCATGTTGTAAGGAGTCCTACCCTTCTTTTGGCTCTTACATTCTTTCTATTACCTCTTCCACAATGGACTCTGAGCCTTGGAAGGTGTGATAGAGATATTTCAGTGCTGAGCTTTCTTCTGTCACATCTTTTCAGCACCATGGTGCCTTCTGAGTCATCCTGAAGTTTCTGCCATGTGAAAAGAGAAGCTTCTCTAACCAAAAGTTAGAGTAGCATTTTATATATGGGTATGAACATTAATAGAAGTGCTTACCAGGCAGTTTGGTGAGCACAATATATACATTTAGCCAGACACCAGCAGATGTTACACTCTAGGGCTCATGACAACCCCTGTTGTAGGTTTTCAGTATCAGGAATATATTCCTTCCCATGGTTTGGGCCTCTAGTCCAATTAGAGAGTGGTTGGTTTCCCCCATAACAGACATGGCACTATTGCACCCATTGGCTCATTTGACCTGGCTGGCCATATTTAAGGCTTGCAATGTCCACTGCTAAGTATCTCCACTAGTGATTTCTCTCTCTCCCATTGAACTGCATGCAGCATAGCTTTTTTTCCTGATTTCTGTCAGCTGTTCTACACAGAGGAGGTTTTGAGTTCAGCTGCAGCAGTATGTCTCAGGGATCTTGCAGCCCAAGTTTGGAGTCTTCAGCAATAGGTTCTTACTATGTATTCCTGGTGGGAAAGAGCCTTGGCAATGACCTGTCATGTTTTGGGGGCATCAGTGACCTCCCTGGCCAACAACTCACTGTCAAATGTATTATAAGTTGAAAACAAACTTGATTGAAATGGATTTCTGACATCAGAGTATATCCAAGTTACTTCAGGACATTGGTTGATTAGTGGTTTTATTTCCTGAGCAATTGGGGTTATATTCAGAAAGTCATTCCCTATGCCATTATGTTGATGGGTTTCCATGACCTTTTTGTCTAGCAGTTTCAGAGTTTCAGGTCTGATATTAAGGTCCCTGATCCATTTGAACTTGATTTTTGTGCATGGAGAGAGACAAGGATCTATTTTCATCCTCCTACATATAGATATCCAATTTTCCCAGCACCACTTGTTGAAGAGCTATCTTTTCTCCAATGAATATTTTTGTCATGTTTGTCTAAATCAGAAGGCTGTGCCTGCCTGGAAAAACATTTGGGTCCTCTATACTGTTCTGTTGATCTACATTGTGGGTCCTCCCTGTTTCCCAGGGTCATTGGCCACTGATGTCCTGGGAGCAGAAGCTGGGGGGAAGAAGCAGGGTCCTGGAGCAGTGGATGAATGTGGTGATGGGCAATGAACACCAGGAGACCCTCTGATGGACAACACTCCTTTATTCAAAAGGGGAGTGGGTTTATAAACACTTGGGGAAGGTTGAGATGGCACATACAGACTATATGGTGATCAGATACATAGTTTATGGGCTGCTATCTAATTGGTTGTAAGGGAGACAGTGGCAGAAGAGCTACTTAACTTCAAAGCTGTGAGGGAGGAGCTGTGAGAGAGATAGCTACTGTGACTTCAAAGCTGTGGTGGAAGATCTGTGAAAAAGATAACAGAAATGGTAGAAAGCTACATGACTGCAAAGCTGTGGGGAAAGAGCTGTGAGAGAGATGGCACAAAGGCTATGTGATTTCAGCCACATAAGGGTCTCTTGGGAGGCTGACTTATGGGATGGTCAAGGTTTTGGGATCCAGTGGGGGAAGGCCTTGCCAGTTCTGCCCACTCTGGGCAATGACAGGGCACACTACAATCTTGCCCGAGGGTAAGGAAGGCCAGTCACTACTGCCAGGGTGGGTTCCCGCTGATAGGGCCAGCTGCAACTCCCACAGCCCAAGGTCCCTGGCCATGTCCAACAGTTCAGGCCAGCCTCCTCACAGTCCCAGCCAGTTTTTAGCAATGTCCAACACCACATGTCTGTCTTTGTGCCAGTATTATGCTGATTTTGTTACTATGGCTTTGTAATATAGCTTAAAATTGTGTATGATGATACCACCAGCCCTATTTTTGTTACTCAAAATTGTTTTGGCTAGTCAGGGTTTTTTGTGCTTCCAAATAAATTTTAGGATTATTTTTATAATTATGTGAAGAATGCCATTGAAATTTTAATGGGTATTGCATTAAATGCATAGATTGCTTTTTGTAAGACTGTCATTTTCACAATATTGATTCTTCCAATCGAAGAACATGGGATTTATTTCCATTTCCTTGTGTCTTCTGCAATTTCTCACTTGAGTGTTTTAAAGTTCTCATTGTAGAGATCCTTCCCTTCCTTGGTTAGGTTTATTCCAAGGTACTTTATTATTATTATTATTATTATTATTATTATTATTATTGAAGCATTTGTGAATGGGAGATATTCCCTGATTTCATTCTCGACATGTTTGTTGTTAGTATATAGGAAAGCTACTGATTTCTGTGTGTTTATTTTGCATCTGTTACATTGCTAAAAGTGTTTATCAACCTTAATAGTTTGCTGGTAGAGTCTTTAGGGTACTTTATGTATAGAATAATATCATTTGCAAATAATGATAATTTGATCTTTTCCTTTCCAATTTGTATCCCTTTTATGACTATTAACATATTGTTATAGCTAAGACTACCAGTACAATATTAAATAAAAGTGGGGACAGTGGATACCCTTGCCTTATTCCTGAATTTAGTGGAAAGGCTTCAAGTTTTTCCCCATTTGGTATTATGTTGGCTGTAGGTTTGTCATAAATACCTTTCAGTATGTTGAGATATGTTCCTTCTATTCCTGGTCTCTGCAGGACTTTTACCATGAAGGGATGTTGGATTTTGTTGAATGCCTTTTCTTCATCTTTTGAGGTGATCATGTGATTTTTGTCCTTCAGTCCATTTTTATAGTGTATTATATTTATCTATTTGCATATGTTGAACCATCCCTGCATCTCTGGGATAAAGCCTACTTAGTTTGGGTGAATAATCTTTCTGATATATTCTTCTATTCTGTTTACCAATATTTTGTTCAGAATATTTACATCTGTGCTCATTGTTCATGAGGGAGATTGGTCTGCAATTTTCTTTCTTTCTTTTTTTTTTTGTTATGTCTTTGTCTGGTTTTAGTGTCAGGGTGATGCTGACTTCGTAGAAGGAGTTTGGGAGAATTCCTTCCTTTTTTATTTTATGGAAAAGTTTGAGAAGTAGTGGTGTTAGTTCTTCTATGAACATCTGGTAAAGTTCACCATTGAATCCATCTTGGCCTGGACTTGTTTTAGTTGGGTGATTTTTTATAACTGCTTGGATCTTTGCACTTGTTATAGATATATTTAAATGGTTTATCTCATCTTGATTTAATTTTGGTAGGTCATATGAATCAAGGAAATTATCCATTTTTTTCAGATTTTCAAATTCACAAGAATATATATTCTTAAATTATGTCCTTATGATTTTCTGAAATTCTTCGGTGTCTGTTGTAATGGTGCATTTTCATCTCTAATTTCATTATTTTTTTTCCTTCCTCTCTTTCTTCTGATCACATTTGCTAAGGGTTTATCAATCTTTTTTTTTTATCCTTTCAGAGAACCAGCTCTTTGTTTCATTGATCCTTTGGATTGCTTTTTAGCTTCTATTTCATTAATTTCTGCCCTTAAAAGTTTTACTTTCTTGTTTTAACTGTTATTTGAGTATGGTTTATTTTTTCCTGTTTCCTCATGGGTGTGCTTTGCTTTTTTTTTTTTTATCAGAGTGAAGGTTTCCTTCAAGTATTTTCTGTACTGCTGGCTTAGTTGTCATAAACTTCTGTAGCCTGTTTTTGTGGTGGAATGTACTCATTTCTCCTTCAATTTTGATAGATGTCTTTGCAGCAAAGAGCAATCTTGGTTGACTGGTGTTATCATTCAGAACATCGAATACATCATCCCAAGCCCCTTTGGCTTTTAAAGTTTGTGTTTAATAATCTGCTGTGAACCTGATGGGCTTGCCTTTATAGGTAACTTGCTTTTACTCTGTAAGTGCTTTCAATATATTTTCTTTGGTTTGCATATTTAGTAATTTAATTAGTATATGGTGAGGAGAGGTTCTTTCGACTTTTTTTTCTGTTTGGTGTTCCAAAAGCTTCTTGTATCTGCATTGGCATTTCTTTCCAAATTTGGGAAATTTTTCTTTTATGATTTTGTTGAAAACACCTACTAAGCTCCTGGATTGAAATTTTTCTCCTACTATACCCTGAATTCTTATGTTTGACCTTCTCATAGTATGCCGGATATCTTGAAATTCCCATTGTTACCTTCCTATTAGCTTGTCTTTCTCTTTGTTGGACTGCATTAGATCTGCCACATGGTCCTCTACTTTAGATATTCTGTTTTCTCCTTCATCCATTCTACTGATGAAACTTTCCACAGAGTTTTTTTTTTTTTTTTTTTGAATGTGTTTTTCAGTGCTAGAATTTCTGTCTGTTTTTTCTTAACTATTTCTTTTTCCTTACTCATGTCTTGTAATAACCTCCTTATTTCATTAAACTGGTTTTCTGTATTCTCTTGGAATTCCTTCATGAGTTTATTTTCTTCTTTAATTCATTTGTTTTCTTCTTTGATTCCTTTGATTTCTTCATTGCTTTCTTTGAGTATAGATAAAATCATTTTTTTAAAAATCATTGCCAGACATTTCATCAACAACAGCCTCAATGGGGGCCATTTCTGATGGATTTATAATTTTTGGTGGTATTGTATCATCTAGATTCTTTGTGTTTGTTGTATTACAATGTTGTGATTTTTGCATCCTGAGTTGATTTGATGCTTGGGTATTATAATAATCTGTGATTCTTTTAGATTTACAAATCCAGTGTTATGTACCTTCAGACTAGGAGTTTAAGGTGCTAAGTGTAGCTCTTGTACTCCAGCTAACTGCAGAAGTAATCCTAGGTGTTGAGTTTGCCTGCTATTCAAGTAGTCTTGTGGGCTGGATTGAGCAATTTACTGACAAATTCTAAGCAATACACACATTAAATGAAAACCAGCACAGAATATGCAAGTGTGGGGATTTAAACAAACAATTAACCTTATGAAGCCACAATCCCTAAGGGTGTGTGTTGCTTTACACTCTTAATCTTGTCAGCTGGGAGGTTGAGATTTCTGTTCTGAAATGGGTTCCATGTCAGCCTCAGTCTGAATCAGATCCTGCCCTCAATAATGACAGAAAAAAAGACAAAGGCCCTATGACTCTCAAAACATTAAAGGCAACAATAGTCAACCCCTAAATACAGGTAATTGAGAATGGTAAAGCTAACCAAGGATATATAACTGATAACCTGCCCTGACATAGAGAGATTAGCACTTCCAGTGCAGGCCTATGTACCTGATTTTTTATCAGTTGCCCTTGTTACCTTCTGTGGTGGCTTCAAATCTCACCAATGCTGTGTGCCCGCCCAAATCCCCCATGTTGTACTGTGAATCTGGTGCTCTGTTCAGCTGTGCTGGATGCCCTGCTGCTGGGAACTGAATGTGTTCTCTGTAGGGTCATGGTTCTGTCAGTTGGGGTATGGAAGAGTGCAGGAAGCCTGGAGTTGTACTGGAACTGCTCAGCTGTTCCCCCCTATGTCCTGCTATCTCCCTTTCAGGTTTCTTGACTTTGCAAGGAGGCTTATGACATTGGAAAATCCCTTTGTTGGTCTCTGCTCCTGCAGCTGGGTGCAGGGCATGTGTGCAAATGCACACAGGTCCATGTGGATTGGGTCCACAGACTCCTCTGTGGGATTCTGGCCAATTTCCTACTTTCTGATTGATCTTAGACTGTCCTGCTTTTCTGCTGTGGCAAATAAAAACATATACACCTTCACTTTTAAGATGAAGAGTGTATTTTGCTGTGATTTTGCTCAAATACCTCTCTAAGCTGGATTGGTTTGACTCCTATGCAGCTATCTTACCTGGAAGTCCTCATTGTTGATTTTTAAAATAATGAATGTTTTCTATTTTTCTAGTGTCTAGTCCACTACTTGTAATGAGAATAATCTTTCCTTCATGGTATACTGAACAGCCACATATTCCTTTTTTAACCATCATGATGGTACTTGAATAATAATTTGGGTTCTACAATACCTTCTAAATATTTTTATTTGTTCCCCGTGATTAACACTGCTTGAAGATTCAATCACAGAAGTTTCTTACTACAATGGGCCGTGGTTAATGCAGAGATGTGCAGCTGGTGAAATTGTCAAGTATAAGTAACTACTGTGTTCAGTCCCAAACTGGGCAGCTAAACCACCTCCTTCAAGGCTCATGCAATCTCACAGAAGTTGAGGATGCAGAAAGAATGTAAGAGCAGAAGGGTGGGAAGATGGGCTGCAAAATATGACTTCTGTATAGGACATGGCCTGTGCATTAATGAGCTCATAGCAGCTGTAGTTTCCAACACAAGACTGAGACTTTCAATACTTCACTATTGATTTTGGAAGGATACATGAAACCCCAGAATTCCAGACAAGCTAATGGCAGCTAATGTTTGCTAAAAGGGGGAAGTCAGGTTCATTAGTGGTTAAGTCATCGGCAAGTGGCCCATTCCATAGTAAATATTCTTCCACCCATGATTATAGAAGCAACACTAATCTAAACCAATGGGTTAAAAAAAGAAATGAGGGGCTGGAGAGATGGCCAAGCAGTTCAGACACTTGCCTGTGAAGCCTAAGGACCTAGGTTTGACTCCCCAGAGCTGACTTAAGCTAGATAGATGCACATGGTGTACATTTGCATCTGGATTACATTTGCATAAGTTCTGTAATTTGATGTAGTCCCATTTGTTAATTTTTCCTGCCACTTCTGGAGCTATCAGAGTCTTATTCAGAAATTTGTTGCCTCTGTCTATAAAAAAAATGTGCATTTCAGTTTTAACTGTTTCATCATTTTAGTGGATTTTTGTACAAAGGGAGAGAAAGTAATTTTATTCCTTTACATGTGTATATCCAATTTGCCAAGTACTATTTGTTGAATAGGCTCATTCTTCTACACTGCATATTTTCAACACCTTTTCTAGAAACATATAGTACCTATTGGGGTTATTTCTGCATACTGCATCGTAGTTCATTGGTTTATTTTTCTGTTTTGTGCCAGTACCATGAAATTGTTGTTATTATGGCTGGGAATCACATGATGAAATTAAGTATTCTGATACCTCTTGCATAGCTCATGCTGCTCATAACTGCTTTGGATATTCAGAGTATTTAATACTTTGATATAAATTTTAGTATTAAAATATTTATGTGAATAAAAATGAGAATTTGATGGGAATTTAATAACATTAATAGATTGCTTTCAGAAACACTTCACAATAATATTTCCACTTATTCAGAACCATCATGTCTCTCAGTCTACTAGTGTGGACTTTAATATCTTTCTTCATTGTTTTGTGGTTTTCATTTTAGAAGTCAGTCATTTATATCCTAAGTTAGGTTTATTCCTAGAAAGTTATCTGATGCTGCTAAAGATTGTTTGCCTGATTTCCTTCTCAATCTTTAAATAAACCTATTTATTAAAGACTTAAGTTTTATTATAGCATGTATATAGAAACTGATTCTGATATAAAGCATTTGGCATTTAATTTGTGCACATAAGACAACTGAAAGGAATAATGTCTTAATATATTTTATTTTTGAACTTAATGTATTTTGTTTTTCTCCTTTTCTTTATGTCACTTGATTTCCTCTATAAGTAAGCATATTAATTACTCAAAAAATGTCACTGTTTCAAAGCTTACACTCTAGTAATAGTAAAGCCTACGAGGACCAACTCACAGATTAAGACAGTTATCCATGAGGATGAGGCTGAACCTTGGAGAAGAAGCCATCATTTTATGAAATCCAGTTCATTTGTCTTAGCAATGGAACATCTTGTACCTTCTTGTGGCACTAGAACTAAGACCATATTCAACCAAATAACATCAGAATTAGAGTTGTTGAATTATGTGTACATTTTGTCCTCTGTATTAAAGTGTGAGCTATACTCTGGACTAAAAGGAATTTAGACAAACAACGGTTTTAATATCAATTTCCATTTATTTATAATCCAATTTGCTGCCTTGTAAACAGTATAAACAGTATAAAAACATTAAAAAAAGCCTCTCTGCCCATCTCTTTATTTTTTCTGTCATAGGGTCATATTGTCTGAAAACAGAGAGTGACTTCTTCCTTTCCTATTTGTGTCCCTTTACTTTATTCCTCTTGCATTATTACTGTGATTTTAGAGGAACTAATTTATGATTTCCCCCACTTAGTATAATCCTAGTTATGGGGTTATTGTATATAGTCTGTAATATTGAAATATCTTAATTCTACTGGCAGAAGTGAGGATAAAGAGAGACCTTTATGTGCCTCCAGATGTCTATCAAATTTTTATGAAAATGGACCTCAAAGTATTGTTATTTCCCCCAGAATCTCACATTGAGGGAAGGGAAGGACTGAAGATCTTGTTCTGGCCAAGGAAGATTCTGAGTAATTGAAGGAGCCAAGACAATTATACATCAATAGTGGGAAGCACCACATTTTAACTTGGATCCCTAATTATATATGACTCTTAACATTTGTTGAAACCTAAACCTTATGTTAGGATCTCACACTAGACTTGGAGATCACTGGACCTCTTGATTTATTCCTCTTCAAAATGTAGCCACAATGAATAAATCTTTTTGTCTGCTTATTATCTGTTTCTTCAATTGGTATATGGAGGAAGGATGACAAAGCCTAGCTTTTTATCATTACCAGGTCCAGGCATGTACTAAAAAGCTCTAGTGAAATATTTGTTCTCCTCTTCCTGGTTTATAAATGAATTTTGTCATGAAAATGTTGAATTTCATCAACAAATTATTCTGTATTTATAGAGATGATCATGTTATTTTTGCCCTTGATTTTTATATGCTCTATTACATTTATTGTTTGGGTATGTTGAAGCATCCTTGTATCTCTGCTATGAAACTAGCTTAATCATAGTGCCCCTTTAATGGGTTTTGGATACGGGTTTGCCATTATCTTATTGAAGATTTTAGTTCCTATATTTATCCAGGAAATTGGTCTATAACTTTTCTTTTTCTTTTTTCCATTTTGTGATCTAGTTTTGTATTAGAGTAATACTCAATTTGTGGAGTTTAGATATGTTTCTTTGCTCTCTTTTTTATGGAAATGGTTTGAAAAAACATTGGTGTTAGATCTTTAAAAGTCACTTTGGTCTATTTTAGAAATGTATCCATCTAGTCTACATTTTTTTGCTATTGTTGTTCACAGACTTGTATTACTGCTTAGAATATATTTACTTATATATACTTTATTTGTTTGTTTAAGTCATATATCTAGAAATATATCCTTTTCTTCTATGTTTTCAAATTCATTAAAGTACAAGATTTCAATGTATGTCCTAATAATTCTCTGTGTTTCAATAGTACCTGCAGTCCTTGATTTTGGGGCTCTCAAACCTATCCCCAGAAAAACATTGCAAATAACTGGCAAAACTTCTCTCCACAGAGGGAAGGACTATGAAGAGGTATGTTTCTCATAGTCCACATTTTCTGATGTTTATACTTCTCAGTGGGCCTGTGAAAGACTCTCCCTTCCAGATACAGTCACTGCTGGCTGTCTCTTTCCTATTTTCTCTTCTGGAGAGTTAACAGTTGTGACTGTTCTGTTTGGCAATAGCCAAGGTAGCCCAGTCCCTAAGAATACCACCTCATCAGCCCCATAAAAGCAATCTTGGATATAGCATTCAAAATGATGGTAAGTGAAATGCATTTCTTCCCAAAGCTAGCCTACTATGGAGGATGTTGCAGTTACTCCCTCATTGCTGGGAAAAAAGCCTGACTAGAGCAGCCTATGGAAGAAAAGGTTTATTGCATGCTTGCAGAATCCAGAGGAAGTTCCCTCGTAGCAGAAGAAATTGGCTCATTTCCATAGATTCCTAGCAGAGAGACACTGTTGCCAGCAAACAAGATCAGCCAGCACTCCAACTGCTCTGCACACCTTAGGGCTGGACTTAAGTACCATCCCTGGTACACACCCTCTAGCAGGATGCTGGAGACTTAAGTTGCAAGCTTAATCAAAAATATCTTAGTCTATGGGGGATATACATTCACATTCAAACCACTGCAGAAAATGAGTAAGTTTTAGGACAAATCCAGACTGGATTTAAAATACAAGTTCTATGGGTTTCTGCTGTGGCTAGGAATGTTTGCTGTTTTTTATAGGGGCTCTTTGTGTGTGTATATTGTGCTTCTGGTTTCTGGTTTACATTCAAAATATATTTATTTATCAGTGGTTTTATTTTTAGAAGTGTTCCTTTAATAATTCTTTGTTGCTCATGATTTATGGTAGCAAAGAGTCTCATTTGTGTCTCTGACGATAAGCTGAGCTTACTAGAATGATTTTCTCAGAATTATCCAATTTCATTAACATGATTTTTTCTTGATCCGGCTGGTGTCTCTAGAGAAGATACATGTATTTCATGATTTCAGGCACATATATCATGCCAGCCTTCTTAGTGTCAGAGGAGTTAAAGAGCTTGAGAAGGAAGTGGTTAGCAACAGAAAGCGATTAATCATTCAACCTTGTTGTTTTCACTTTATGAGTCCCATTTATGTCTCCCTGATATTCTCAAATTCTTGTTAAAACATTTTTTGTTTATTTGAATGTGTATATTTGTGTGTGTGTGTGTGTGTGTGTGTGTGTGAGAGAGAGAGAGAGAGAGAGAGAGAGAGAGAGAGAGAGAAGGCATGGGCCTGGGAGGGCTTCTTGCCATTGCAAACAAACTCCAGATGCATTGAAACCAGGCTGGCATTCTTTGTAAGCAAGTAACTTTAACAGATGGGGCATCTTCCTAGACAATATTTCTGTTTTAAATGCTCCAAAATATAAACATCTTTTCTTTGGTAGGATGGAAAAGGTTATTTAAAATTCTATTTCTTTTATTTTTATTTGAGATTTATATGCATATATATATATATATATATATATATATAGAGAGAGAGAGAGAGAGAGAGAGAGAGAGTGCTAGAGAGATCGAGAAAGAATTGGTGTGCCAGCAGCCTCTCAGCCACTGTGAACGAACTCCAGACATGTGCACCCCCTCGTGGTCAAGTGTGGGATTGCACCTATGCATCACTTTTTGCATCTGGCTAAATGCGGGACCTGGAGATTGGAACCGATGTTCTTAGGCTTGGCAGACAGGCGCCTTAACCACCAAGCCATCGCTCCAGCCCAAGATTCTATTTCTTAATCAAAATTTGTAATTTTCCTCATATTTATAATTTTCTTCCTCTCTATTTCCAGAAGATTTACTGCTGCCAATTTCTGATTATAGTATTTTAGCATTAATTGGATCATTTCTAGTCTTTCCTCACCTATTGAGTTAGATTCACTTTTATCTGGTTGGCTCATTTATTTCCCATCCATGGTTCTTATAGGTTTGTTGTTTTATGGCTTTAAAAGAACATACTTTAGGGCTGGAGAGATGGCTTATCAGTTAAGATGCTTGCCTGCAAAGTCAAAGGACCTAGGTTCGATTCCCAAGGCCCAACATAGGCCAGATGCACAAGGGGACTAATGCATCTGGAGTTTGTTTGCAGTGGCTGGATGCCCTGGCACACCCATTCTCTCTCTTTCTCTACCTGTCTAGTTCTGTATCTCTCTCTCAAATAAATAAATAAAAATAAAAATAAATTTTAAAAAAGATCATCCTTTATATTTTTCAGGAGAAGAAAAAAAATGAGAATGGAAGAGAGTAAAAATAGATAAGAGAGAATAGTGTGTGCCTTCCTGGAATCCCAGGGGCAAGATGCTGCAGTTTATGATATTGTTTTAATTATTTATTGAGATTTTCGTTGATGCATATTACATGAGTACTCCTTCAAATGTTCCAAGGGCATTCGAGATAACATTAGATTCTTTTCTGGCTACAGAGTTACACATATACATATATTTGTTGTTCTGTGGTACTGAAGATATAATGTTTTGTACTCAAGATGTTTCAGTAAAAGGATATGAGCATTTAGCTATAAAAATAATTTCTGTAGGTCTAATGTGTATCATATCGTGGTTATAATGTGTTACCCATTTGAAATGTACTCAAAGTAAATTATAAGTGTTCTTAACAAACACTCAAAAATATGGCCACTATATGTATGAGGTGATGGATATGTTAACTTGATTGGGGTAATCAATTTCAATATATACTTTATTCCCCAGAACCCATGTAAAATACTGGGTATGGTGTCCCAGTGCTGGGGAGACAAGAGACAGGGAATCTTTGTGCTTCAATGACTTAATAGTATAGCCAAATTTGTGAGCTCTCAGTTCACTGAAGACCCTGTTTCAAAGTATAAAATAGAGAGCAACTGAAAAGGAATACCATCACCAACCTCTGACATCCTTATGCCTACACACATATGCATGTGCTCATGCACCTGCACCCACACACATATGCTCCCACAAAAATATGAAAATGTATACACACACTCCTACTACACACATACACATAAAATATTTTACATGTTAAATATGTACAAATTTCATTTGTAAAATTTTTTTCGTAAACCCATGAGGATAAATTTTACAGTTACTATGCATTGCCAATTTAGTCTATGTATGGATACTTTTAAATACACATTAAAGTGTTGTCAATTCCTACAATTAAGAGATGAGTTATAATTTATTTAAAATTTATTGTACAAAATACATATTGTTATAATAGCTATTTACATCACATAAAATTTGTTGATAAGCTGTCTTAGATCAGATATTTTATAATTCAGGTCCTCTGTTAAATAATTCTGTTTGTTTATCATTTATCAAATAACAAAAATGTTTATTAAATCCTCCTCATTGTGGTTTCCTATTCTATGTTGTTTGATTATTTTGCATATAACACACACATTTTTTGAGTGATAAAGTTAATTTATCATTGTTATAAGTGTATACCTTTTCAAAAATAGTTACTTGTGCTTAGAGAAAAAATACTGACTGTTTTAGTATTGATATTTTTAACTGTTAAGACTTTCTGTACATTTTATCAGACTTTCATATATCTGGCATTGTGAATATATTATTTGTAAACTTGAATCACAGTGTATAGAAAATAAACTGCTCTCATATGAACAGTTTTGAAAATGTCTATAATATATAACAGTGAATAGTATAGATTGAGACTATTAGATTTTAGGCATAGCTGTATTACATATTAAATAATTAAGCTTATTAGCCATTAATACCTTTACATAAAAATAGCAATAATGAGAACATATTTCATAAGCCATAATATACCTCCCTAATTATGCCATTTTGTCATAAAAATTATTCTGAGCTAGTCAAATTTGTGTAAATAGATTCAAGAAAATTTCTTTTATTGTTGTTTTTGTTTTTGTTTTTTTGCTTTTTGAGGTAGGGTCTCACTCTAACTCAGGGTGACCTGGAATTCACTATTTAGTCTCAGGGTGGCCTCAAACTCATAGTAATCCTCCTATCTCTGCCTCCCGAGTGCTGGGATTAAAGGTGTGCACCACCACACCAGGCTCTGATTCAAGAAAATTTCTATATCCTCTAAACTTTAATCTAAAAATTATACATAAATTTATCCAGCTATACATATTCTTTCTATAAAGGACATAATTTAGGCACCAAAAGACAAATTTTGACAATAATAGTCCTAATCCTGTAGATACCAGAGGAATCTTCCTTATGACAATTATGTGAATGTCTCTGCCCACAATTTTCTCACCCTACAGACTCAAAGTACTTTGACTTATCTTGCCATTTATCTGAAATTTTACTTTTCTTTGTTGAAATACTATATAAGTAATATTTCTGAGCCATCTCTTCAATCATTGTATTAGCATTTCCCATGTCATATAATCAAGTTAATAAAATTGCTTTTTACTATTAACAGTCTTTTGATACCTACATATATTATAGCTAAGAATGTGGGGCAGAACATTATTATTCACATAATGCATATGTATTCTCTGAAATATAGTAATAATTGATCTGTAGTAGCACATTGTTAGAGGTATATGTCTTGGACATTCATTTTCAATTAATGAGACTGCTCAAGGAGATGAGATCAATATCAGATCATCCAGTTTTTACCATGGATAACTCATGCTTTATTTTGTACAAATAATTTATCTCTTTCCCCCTCTGTCCTGTTGGGAGAATGAATCTCTGCTTATCAACTTGATTGGATTTAGAATCACTATATAAACAAACAGCCATGTCAGTGAGAGATTTTCTAGATTCGATTAGTTGAATAGGGAGAACACACCCTAACTGTGGGTGTCAGCATCTCATGGGGTAGGTTCCTGGAGTATGTCAAAAGGGAGACTTGGCTGAACATAATCATTTTCTCTTCTCTGCTACCTCACTGTGGACTGTATGTCACAAACTGTTTAAAGTTCCTCCCACTATGCCTTCCCTGATGTGATGGTTTCTAACCTAGAACTATAAGCTGAAATAAACCCTTCCACCTTTAAATTCATTTCTGTCAGAGATTCTTTCCCAGTATTGAGAAGATAAATAATAAATTTGTCTTTATTTTTCACCCAAAGCTTTGTTTTGAATATTTGAAAAAACAGTTTTCACAGAGTGGGCCTACTAAATACAAATGTGCAAAATATAGTTTTTTGAAAACAATGAATATATATATATATATATATATATATATATATATATATATATGCATATACATATACATATACATACAGGGATGGAGGGATGGCTTAGCATTTAAGGTGCTTGTCTGCAAAGTCAAAGGACCCAGGTTTGATTCCCCAGGATCCACGTAAGCCAGATGCACAAGGTGGCATATGCATCTGGAGTTCATTTGCAGCTGCTGGAGGCACTAGCATGCCAATTATCTCTCTCTCTACTTTCTCTCTGTCAAATAAATAAATAAAACTAATTTTTTAAAAAATATAAAATATATACAATAGAATAATTATAATAGTCTTTTCAATTACTGAGGGATTTTGAATATAACAGTTCGTATGGTCCCATAGACTCTGGCACTTTTTATTGAACTTCCTACTTGAGCTCTTAGCAGGTATATCACTGGTCATGTATCCTGGGATCCAGCCCTAAGGTATGTTTGGGGGTGGATCTCCATTCCAGCCCAATAGTGTATAGAGAGCTGTTGGAGCTCTGGCTATTCATATTTGTGGTGTTGGCTCTTGGTTATCTCTCTGTTTGAATTTAAGAAAAGGAGCAAGGTTCTTCTACTGATGATGATGTTCCCTTGACTCTGTAAGTCTGAAATAAATCCCTTCCTCCCATAATTGCAACTGTTTGGATGTTCATCCCTGCAAAGTGCAATTGACTGTATCAGTTATGGGGTACCAGAGAAGTGGGGTGTTACTGCAATGTTTCTGACTATGTGAGTTTCAGTCTTTTGGAACTTGTATGCTGGAGGAATGTGGAAGGACCTGTACTTGGAACTGGAGAAGCTTTACAAGGAGGTAAACTAAGTTTTATGGGCTATTCTTGTGAAAGTTTGAAAATGCTAAATGTAGATTAAATTTTAGAGTGTGAACAGTTGGTTTATGAACTTTCAAAGGGAAAGGAGAAAGAGCAGAGAATGTTGTTGCAACTGATGTTTTGCCATAAAGGCTGGTGTTAAAGTCAATTCCATATTGCTGGGATAAACATCCAAATCAGACATAGCTTATGGGAGGAAGAGATTTATTTTACACTTACAGATCCAAGGGGAAGTTCTATCAATGTCAGAAAAAAGCTGGCTTCAATTCATAAATACAAACAGAGAGACACCACCAAACAGCTTGCATCATAAGCAAGCACAAAAACCGGCAGCAAAATGGCAGGGAACTGGCAGCCAGCAGCAGGGATCCAGGCAAAGCTCAGACTTCTCTCTTACACCTTTGACCTGGAATTCAGATCCACCCCCAGTAACACCTTAGAGATGGCCCCTAGGGCCTGCCCCCAAGTGATACCTCCTCCAATCAGACAGCTGGAGGCTAGCTTTAATAAAACACCTAAATCTATTAGAGGATATACATTCAAACCTCCAAAGCTGGCTGCATTTGGCTGCCCATGCCCAGAGAGTTTGATCAAAGTTGACTTTAAAACTAATGGACTTGTGTGATTGGTGGAAGGTATGAAACTGAAAGATGTAAAATTTAAAGTTGGAAAAAAATCAAACAAGTTCAAAATTACAGGAAAAGAAATTTGTTTATGTTGCTACTGTTACAATTAAATGTGTGTATAAATTGTGTGTATAAAATGTGTGTATAAATGTATAAATTGCTTTATACTGAAACCATGGAAAAGATGTCTCTGGGTGAAGTCCACCCAGGAAAGGCTCAATAGGAATGCAAACTCTTTTGACAGGAGATGACTTAAAGGAAGTATTATGAAGGCTCAAAGTCAAGATTTATTTCCTCCATGGATTACCAAATTGGCTGTTCTGTTGAAACCTGGTATTGATTTTGGAATCATGAAAAATGCTTGAAAGCAGGTATAGCCAACAGCTTCAGTTTCTCTGAGATGAACTTCCAGACAAGACAATGTTATGGAGGAAGGGATATTTATTGAAGCTTATAGATCCAGGGGAAGTCCCATAATGGCAGAAGAAGCTGGCCTGCTTCCACAGGTCCAAGTAGAGAGAGAGAAGCCAAAAACCACACTGCCCAGCTCATTTCAGGAACTCCAGCTAGGCACACTTTGCATATCTTTAGATTGAAATCTCAAACCCACCATCACACCTTAAGATCCACCCAGTGACATTACCTCCAGCCAGGTGGATGCAGCTGCAAACTATAAACTAATAAAACACTGAATATATTGGGGGACATATATTCAAACTACCACAGCAGGTCATAAAGTGCACATACTTCCAGGAGCCACTGCTGAAATGCAGCATGGGAAACAGGGTGAGGTCCCTGTATTGAAGGAAAAAAAGTCACTGAATGTAGCTGTGAAGATGGACAGTGGTTTTTAGTGGTGACACAAAGTTGTATTGCATATACCAGGACTTTGAAAAGGCTACTGTGGAGTGTTATTGGCATGAGATGAAAGTTTTTGCCAGGCTACTCAGTCCTGCCGGAGATGCAAAATAGAAAATCCAAACATGGTTATTATTAGTTATGGATGTTGTATTTGAAATATACATGTTTGATGTTTGTCTGCTGTTACTGATTTTGTAGTGATCTAGTCTCTCCTTGTCATGCCTTTTTCCAATGGAAACATTTATGCATTATGTGTTGGAAGTATGTAACTATTTTGATATTACAAGACTTGCAGTTAAGGGATAATAAAGTATCAGGAAAGACTTGGGCCTTTTTTGAAATATTTTATTTATCTATTTGAGGGAGAAAGATATATGTGTGGCCTCTAGCCACTTCAAGGAAATTCCATATACACGTGCCACCTTGTGAATCAGGCATATGTGGGTACTTGGAAATCAATCCTGGGTCCTTAGGCTTTGCAAGCAAGCACATCAACTGCTAAGTTGTCTCTCCAGTCTGAGACTTGGGACTTTTGAACAGTCTTAACATTGGTAAAACTCATGGGACCTTGGAAGTTGGACTGAATACAATTTGCATTGTGAGATGATCGTGAGTCTATGGGGGCTAGGGTTGGAATATGATAGTTTGAATGTGATAGTATGACCCCATAGACTCAGACATTGTTTTTAGACAGATGTGTTTTTAATATTTTATTTAATTGAGAGAGAGAGAGAGGGCGAAAGCGAGAGAGAGAGAGAGAGAGAGAGAGAGAGAGAGAGAGAGAGAGAGAGAGATGGAGAAAGACAATGGGCATGCCAGGGCCACCAGACACTGCAAATGAACTCCAGATACATGTGCCACACATATACATCTGGCTTTACATAGGTCCTGGGGAATCAAACTCAGATACTTAGGCTTTGCTAGTAAATACATTAACTGCTGATCCATCTGTTCTCCAGACCTCAGGAATTTTTTATTAAACTCCCTTCTTGAGTCCCTAGCAGGCAGATCCCTGTTAAAGGGTGCATGCAAGTAGGGGCAGATCCTGTGGACTAGACATAATATGTGTTTGGAGGTGGATCTTTATTCCAACCCGAAGGTGTGGAGAAAGCAGTTGCAGCTATGGCTGTTCAAATTTTGTGGTACTGGCTTTTGGTAATGTCTCTCTAATTGTATTTATGACAGGGAGCCAGCTTCTTCCACCATTAATGGTATTCCCCTGGATTCTGTAAGCCTTAAATATATCCCTTCCTCCCATAAACTTTGTCTGGTTGGATATTCATCCCAGTAATGTGGAACTAACTGCAATAGTTACTTTCATGAGGAAGAACTCTGACCTTAAAATACTTAGGAATAATGAAACCAAAGAAGAAAATTCTCAACAAACTTTTAGTGTAAGTATTCATAGCTAAATCCATAAACTTCCTGCCAAGTTTTTCTGTGAACAAGGAAAAAGAAAAAAAAAAAAAGAACTAGCATAGCAATTGAAAGGCAATCATCAATGGAGGGTATGCAAGAGGGACATGCACATATGTTTGATGTTAAGCCCAACTGCTGTGGTTATTTAATTGAAGTTATCCTTGCCAACAGTTTAACACTCCAGAAGACAGCATGTGTTTATCTCAATAGGGCTCTTTATTTTATGGTGCTTTTCTCAAATGTCAATATAACTATAAAAGGAGAATTAAGGCTTTTAGACCTGTTATAACTGAAACCTTTTGACACTTCATACTCTATAGCTGACGAATGTCAACTGATGCCTCCTGTGGTGTGCTCAATGAAATATAATAAATCAAGTAAAAAATACAGCTACAAGCATTTTGAAAAATACAAGGGTTATGGAAGTATAACTAACTGTTCCATAGATGTCAATTGCACTGAAGCCATTTGTTGGGGATAGTCTTCAGACTCAGTTGAGTAGACATTGACATTTATTTATTACCAGATACAGCAAAAGAATCTTATAGTCTCTTAGTATATTCCTTTACCATAGATAAAGTGGTATCTGCCAAATTTCTTCACAGAAGACTTAATTTTTCCACCTTTGTAATTACCTAATTAGTAACTTATAAGTTTTTTACTCTATCTCCCTTTACCACACAAACTTTAGCCAACAAAATAATTAGAATATATTGATAGTGTCTTCCTGAATCAGTTGCTACTAAAAGAAGAATCTAAAACAATTTTCTAACTTTATCAATCTTTTTTTGTTTGCATTGTACTCCTTTTATTGGTCATAAGTTATTTTCACTGGAAAAAATTATGATGGGCTTCAGGCTTATTTGTTTTATTCACTTATTTATTTGGTTGAGAGATAGAAAGAAATAAAGATATAGACAGAGGGGGCAGAGATAGAAAAATAGAGGGGAGAGAGAGAGAGGGATTATATGGGCACTCCGGGGCTGCCAGCCATTGCAAATGAATTCCAGATACATGCGCCATGTTGTTCATCTCTCTTTATGTATGAACTGGGGAATGCGTGTATAGGCATCATGCTTCACAAGAACTGTCTTTAACCACTGAGCAATCTCAAACTCCATTTTTCTTCAATCATGAAAAAGAAAGAACTAAACCTTACAAATGCTCTAATTACAGACATATGTCGTTATGGATGATTTAGTCTCTCCTTTATGATGTCATCTATAGAATACAACTTCCTCATGAACAATATATAATTCAATTGTTTTGTTTTGCACGTTTTATTCTAAAATTTCAAATCTTAACTGGGCATGTATGTTATAATGTGTTAGTCAAATGATGAATTATGTTGATTTGCTCATGAAGAAAAGAAATTCAATTCTCAAACTGGTGTGCTAGTCAAAATTTTGAAGCCTACATCATTTTGTGTTTTTTGACATGTTTTACAGTGAAAATATTGTCAGTATCACTATCATTTCCTTAATTCTATCAACTATATGATGCCATCATGAAGTAGTTTGCCTTGAAATGAAATTTCTTTGTCACCACATGTCCCCATTATTAGAATTTTACTGTTAGAGTAAATCCATGACTGATTACAAATTTAAAAATTTATAGTATTTTCTTAATTTAATGGGGATTAAGCAGTTTTTTTACCTGACTTTTTTTTTTTTTGGAAAGGTATGGCAGAAGGTATTGCTTTCTGGAGTTATAGTAATTGTATTCTTAAAGGATTGATAAATTATCCCATTATGTATTTAATAGCTGACCTTTAAATATTTTCACTTTTAAAATTCACATATATTCTTGGATGTACTTACTAATAAAGCATGCATTATTTCTGTATCATTAAATTGTATTATGCCTTTTTAAAAGAAATTCCTAGTAACAGTGATAAATAATGAACATTTCATGGCTATGGCTCTTTATTTTGTAGACAGCATCATAAGTTAAGTAAAATAAATTGAACCTTTAAGTTAGATTAAAGTTTACATTCTTTTTTTTAAAAAAATATTTATTTGCAAGCAGAGAGAGGGAGAGATAGAAGAGAGGCAGAGAAAGAGAGAGAGAGAGAATAGGCACAGCAGGGCCTCTAGCCACTGCAAAAGAACTCCATATGCATGTGCCCCTTGTGCCCCTGGCTTATGTATGTCCTGGAGAATCGAACCAGTATCCTGTGGCTTCACAGGCAAACGCCTTAACTGCTAAGCCATTTCTCCAGCCCCAAAAGTTTACATTCTTGGAAATGAATAATCAATGTCTCTTCTACCTTATGTAAAATAAAAAAGGCATACCTAAGCCAGGAAATAATATTGTATTATAATGTTCTACTCCTAAGTTATAAGTGGTTTTGAATCAGTGATATTTTTTGTGGGGTGAAACATATATGCCATGTGAAATACAGTGCTTTGTAGTTAAAGCAGAAACTTACTCAGGAACATTAAGGAGCTTTAAATATATAGAATTGCTCAAAGATCAAGATAAATGGAATATAAGATAAGCATCCAGCAAATCCTAAAGAGTCCTTCATACAGACAGAGATGCCATTGTTGCCATTGGTACGTCCATACACCAGTTATGAAAATTTAAATATATTGGGAATGCTATAAATCATTTTTAAAACTGGATGCCACTACCATGACAGGTTAAACTTACATATGGTAAATTATTTCCTTACATATTTTGTCTCAAAACTCACATTTCATATGGACATGTATATAAAATTACACATTTTTTATTTTATTTTATTTCTTTTTAAAAGCATTGTTATTTGAGAGAAAGAGAGAGGGACACAGGGGAAAAAAGGCATACTAACTAAAACAACATGATACTATCACAAAAAAAGTCACATAGATAAATGGAACAGAATAGAAAACCCATCTCTAACACCAAGCAACCACAGCTACCTTATATTTGACAAAGGGGGCAAAAATACACACTGGAGAAAAGACAAAATCTTCAACAAATGGTGCTGAAGGAACTGGATAACCTTATGTAGAATAAAGAAATTAAACCTATTTCTCACATCTTGCATAAAAGTCAATTCCAGGGGCTGGAGAGATGGCTCAGTGGTTAAGGTACTTGCCTGCAAAGCAAAAGGACCCAGGTTTGACTCCTAGGACCCACGTAAGCCAGATACACAAGGGGGCACATGCATCTGGAGTTCATTTGCAGTGCCTGAAGGCCCTGGTTGGCCCATTCATTCTCTCTGTCTATCTGCCTATTTCTGTATCTCTCTCTCTCTCAAATAAATGAATAAGAATAAAACATTTTAAAAAAGTCAAGTCCAAATGGACTAAGGAGTTCAATATAAGGCATAAAACTTTTTAAAAAAACTCTAGAAGACAACAAGAGAGAACACTCCATGATGTAGGTGTAGAGAAAGACTTCCTGAATAAGACCCCAGTAGCCCAGAAAGTTTGGGCAACACTCAACAACTGGGACATCATGAAACTATAAAGATACTGACAGACAAGCAAACCATCAACAGAGTCAATAGACATACCACAGAATGGGAGAAAATCTTCACAAGCTATACCTCTTATAAAGGTCAATATCTAGAATCTACAAAGAACTCAACAAACTAAATAATAAAAAAAAAATCAAACAACCCAATCAAAAAATGGAATTTAACATAGAATTCTCAAAGGAAGAAATACTAATGGCCATTACACACTTAGGGAGATGTTCAACATCTTTATTCATCACGAAAATGCAAAATAAATGCAAATGAAAAAGGGCTCAGCAGTTAAGGCACTTGCCTGCATAGCCTAAGGGCCCAGGTATAATCCCCCAGAACCCATGTGTTACAGTCAGGTTTGCATTGCTGGCATAAATTACCAGGTCAAGAGCAGATTATAGAAAAAAAAAAAGAAAGGTTTATATTGCTTACAGACTGGAAGGGAAGCTCCATGAAGGCAGGGAAAAACGATGGATGGCATGAGCAGAGGGAAGCCATCACCCCTAGCCAACATAACTTGGACAACAGAAACAGGAGCGTGTGCCAAACACTGGCAAGGGGAAACTGGCTATAACACCCATAAGCCCACCACCATCAATGCAATGACTCAAGGAGGTGTTAATTCCCAAATCTCCATCAAATGGAAACCTAGCATTCAGAACACCTAAGTTTATGGGGGACACCTGAATCAAACCAGCACATTCTGTTTCTGGCCCCTGTAAACTGATAACCATACTTGATGTAAAAGGCAGTGTATTAAGTCCAATTTAAAAATTCCAGTTTTATCAATCCCAATGATGTTCAAATAGCGCCATAATCAAAGATCTTATCAATGAGCCATAATACCACCCCCCCGCCCCAAAAAAATGGCACAGAATACACACTCATACTGCAAAAGATGGCACTGGACATAGCAAAGAAATAGTCAACAAATACAAGATTTAAACAGGGGAAACATCAAACTCTGTAGCTCCAAGTCCAACAAAATCTTTTCAATGAAAAGTCTCCAAATCTAATAATTCTAACCAGCAACAAGTCTCTGGAGTTTCAATTCCACCCCTGCAGTTAGGCTACTCACAGTCCTAGAAAGCTTCATCTGGGGCTCGCAGCTCTCCTTGACAGCCATCTCGTGGTCCTGGAATCTCCAATGGGTCTCCACTGCAACCCATGGTTCACCCTCACAGCTCTATCAGGTCCCATGCAGGCATCCAGCAAACCTGCTTCACACTACCCATGGCCATTTCCAAAACACAAGACCATGTTGAAAATTCAATGATCCTTTTTTCCTGCATTTCTTATACTCCATAATAACAGGTAGGGTGCCAAGTTGTTAATCCATAAGGGAATAAAGCAGATTTTGAAGAACAGGACACGCCTTGAGCACTCAGGCCTCTTCAAGAAAGTCTACATTCTTCCAATTGTCCCAATGCAGGTCAGCTGGCTCAATCTCAATGGTTGTAATCACTCAAATAATTGCAGGTGAATGGACAGTTGTTTAGGCCCAAAGATTTCATTTTTTCTGTGCCATATCCCTCTGCTCACACCAGTCCATTTCTACACAAAGCAACCCTCCACAAATTCTCAGGGCACAGGTATAACAGCAAGCCTCTCACACAAACTGCTTCTAGCCCAGTCCAAGCAAAACTCTTTCTCACCCCCATAAGTCAAACCTCACAGTTCATAGTTCCTACTGCATTCAGGTCTTTTAACTCTGACCAGAATAGTCCATCAAGCTATACTTACAGCACTTTAGGGCATCTCTTAGGCCAAGGTTTCAAATCCTTTCACATTCCTCTTCAAAACTGACTCTAACAGGCCAAAGCCACACAGTCAGGTGTCCAGCAGCAAATGACACCTCCTCAGTACTAACTTTACTCTTACAGTCAGGTTTGCATTGCTGGCAGAAATCACCAGACCAAGAGCAGCTTGTGGGAAAAAACAAACAAACAAACAAACAAACATTTATTTTGCCTTACAGACTCAAGGGGAAACTCCATGATGGCAGGGGAAAATGATGGCATAAGCACAACGTTGACATCACCTCTGGCCAACATCAGATGGACAACAGGAACAAGAGAGTGTGCCAAATACTGACAAGGGGACACTGGCTATAATACCCATAAGCCCGCCCCCAGCAATACACTGCTTCCAGGAGTTGTTAATTCCAAAATCTCTATCAGCTGGGAACCTAGCATCCATAACACTTAATTTTATGGAGGACACCCTAATCAAACCACCACACCATATAAAGCCAGATGCATAGGGTGGAGCATGCGTTTGGGTTTCATTTGCAGTGGCTAGAAGCCCTGGCATGCCCATTTTCTCTCTCTCTCTCTCCCTCTGTCTCTCTTTCGCTCTCTCTCTCTCCTTCTCACCCTACCTCTTTTTCTGGCTCTATCTCACTATCAAATAAATAAATGAATAAACATTTTTAAAAAACTCAGAGATTTCATCTCACTCCAGTCAGGATGGCATACAAGAAAAAGTCAAATGACAATAAATTCAGACAAGGATGTGGGGAAAGAGGCACTCTTACCCACTGCTGATAGGAGTGTGAACTGGTACAACCACTATGAAAATCAGCATGGAGACACCTGGAGAAGATGAAATTAGATCAACCATTTGACTAAGCTATACCACCCCTGAGCATATACTCTAAGGATTCCACTCTTTACAACAGAGATACTTGATCAACTATATTTGTTGCAGCTCTATTCATGATACCTAGAAACTGGAATCAGCCCAGATGCCCATCATCTGATGAATAGATAATGAATATTTGGTATAATGGAATACTACTCAGTGGTAAGGAAAAATGAAATAATGATATATACAGGAAAATGGATTGAGTTGAAAAACATCATTCTAAGTGAAGCCATGCAGACACAGAAAGACAAACACCATATGTATTCTCTCATACAAAGTTCCTAACCAGGGTGCAAATGGCAATTAACACAGGGAATATGGACAGAAAACTAGAGTAAGACCAGGAAAGAGAAAAAATCTGAGGAAATAGGAGGGGCTTGTGGCCAAGTTAGGAGAGAGACAGAATGTCAGGGGTGGGTGGGGATTAGAGGAGTAGGGGCTAGGGAGGGAATTACAAAAAATTAAGACAGTGTTAAGAATCAGTTCCATGGAAACTCTCATTCTGACCACCATTCTACAAGTTATAAACACCAATTAATGGAGAAAGAGGGACAGTCTAGACAGAAAGTGGATAAAGCTTAACTTTATAACCGTGAATTCTGGCTGATAAATCCAAGGCCTAGAATTGGGTTACCCCTTACAGTCAACTATTGTCCAGGGAGACCCATGACATTCCCAAATAGTATATAGGGCCTTATAAAAACACTTGATTAACTGCCAGAGACAAACTGTAAGACTTTATTGCTGAAGGCACCACAGGCTGCAGTCACAAGATATTGGAATACCATGCTGGTACCCAAAGGGAAACTAGCTCCCTGCTGGCTAGTTCTCATAGTGCTTGAAAGCCATATTGGAGCTGACAGAGGACAGCAGTCACTAACAGCATGCATAAGCAGGGGACTCTGAAGACTACAAAATCAACCAGCTGGATAAGATGTACACATTTGTGCAATAGTGACATGTAGCCTCTACAGGTAATCAACTGTTCGATGATTGTATACAAGTCCTGCTCAGTGGGAGGGAACTCATATCTTGTACTGGAAACCAAGTCAGAATCCCAGTCAGGAAAGAATATGCTGGTACACTAAAAATTTCCTAAAAAACTTTGCATACCCTCTTTAACAAAAATTACTCTCATGCTTGTTTGGACAATCTGTTTTATCTTATAGGTGACAGAGAAAATGGAGAGCCTAGATCCACTGATAAGACAAGAAGATACTTGACTGCTCACCATGAAACTTTTCGCATCTGCCAGGGCCCAGGAGAGGTAGTGATGTCATGAATACTGCTCTTAATGCTATCCTGACAACCAGCCCTAGATTGATGGTGACAGACACATAGAATAATCAAAACCCAAGAAATCAGAACTCCATAGACTACAAAGAACTTAACACTAAATCAGATTGCTAAAAGGCCTGCCATGGCTGAGGGAATATTGCAGAAGAGGAGCAGAAAGATTGTAAGAACCAGAATGGGTAGGAATACCCTGAGGCATAGTCTTCCTGCTACCTCATAGGGACAGACTGAGGCCTTCAAATCCCCACTATGAACCCATAGCCCTACTTAGGAGGATCTCCAGGGTAATGGGAGTTAGGTTGAGGGGATAATAGTACATAACCTGTTAGAATATCTATAAAATAAAATTTAAAAAAGAAAGTGTCATTTATTAAAATGCTGTTATTGGTCAATTTTCACAAAATCTACACACACACACACACACACACACACACACACACGAAAAATATTTTAAAGCTAGATTCCTTTCAGTTATATGAATATTTTAACAGATAATTTACTAAGTACCAATGTTAGCTATTATTTTATAATGGGAAAAGTGGTATACCGTATGTTTTCTACCTTATTTAATATATTATTTACTTGAGTCTGTACAAACATTATACTGAACACATGCATACATATATAGAATATATTTTTATACATGTTTAGATTCATTCTGTCATCTTTTCAGTTAAAACAAACATGGACATTTATTTGGCAGAATGAAAGAAGAGCTTCTTCCTAATTCTAGAATGCTAATGTCAGACTGATATGTCAAACTCTCTGACCTTCATTATCTACTTCATATCACCTGGACATTTATAGAATTAATTGAGAATGAGGCTACATATGTCAGTTCCTTCCTATCAGATATATTTTAGAAACCATGTGTATATCAATAACATATTATAATGTAGAAATTAATCTTCAATCATCGATTCACTTGCAAATTCAGTACTAGTAATATCCTACATAGTACAGAAACTGTTCTTGAGCATGAAAATGCAGCAGATATTAACAATAATGGAGTAGACAAAAATGATATATACAATCACTGCTATCATGGACACTCTATTCTAGTAGTGGAATGAAACAAGCAATTAATAAATAGTTGCAAGCCCAAATTGTTTCCTAGATAATGATGCAAAAGAGAAAAGTATCAGAAAACTAATCTTCTATTTCTATTTAAAACTCTCTTCCTATGATTCATATACAAAATAGAGCATCCAGTAGAGGGGTCCGTGTGTATTTTTCCACTTGTTTTTCTATGATAACTTCATTGGAGGAAGAAGGTGACCAGAAAAGAGAAGGGGGAACAAAACAGGGTCATGGGATGAATTTGAGCAAAGTACAATGCCATTCATATATTAAAATACTAAAATAAAACTCAATATTATGTATACTAATAAAATATTTTTAAAATGGTATTTTGAAGGCATGATCATTTTTCTCATATTGTATACAACCTACAAATCCCTAGCCCTAATAGTAAATTTGTACTTATGTTTGCAAATTTTCAAAAGCAACTATGATTAAAGTAAGCTCATTCTGAATGAAATTTTTTTTTTCCTTTCCTTTCCTTTCAACTCAGGATGGTCATAAGTTTGTCATGTCCATCAGGGCTAATACAAACCCTAAGAAGAGAACAGTGCATTTTACTTTCATTTGTCCTTATACCTTTGATTTATTGTGTATGCATCTGAGTTTTGGGTGCCTGATGGTTGTTAGTATTGTGAAGGATCAAAGAACTTATTTGCCAGCTAAACAAGGAGGAACTCTTCAGCTCATATATTGCCCAATTTCCAACACCATAATAAAATCACATTAAAGACATATTATGCATACCATTCTGATTTTTATTTCTTAGATTTGTTCATTTTCTACTATATATCTGGAACCCTATGAAGTTTCAGGGATTATAATTACCAACAATTTCATTGAAATAGGAAATAAGCAAACTATAAAAAACTATAAGCTAAACTGTCAATCCAGCCCCAATCTTCATATCTCACTAGATAGTACAGTATATAATTAGGATGAAAACATTAATGCTTCAAATCTCAATTTTAAAAGAGAGTATCAATTACTAATTCAACACTGTGAGTTTATTGCTTATTTTTCTTTAGCAAGGAACTGCGCTATTTTTATGAATGCTTTTTAAAATTACCATAAAATTTATAATGTGTAAGAATTGCCTTCAGTGCTTCACAAATTGGAACTGATTCCCTAAAACATTTTTAATAGTAGACCATTAATATCTGTTATTGCCCATCATGAATGAAGCAGATGTACTTCAACCTATAAACAAAAAAATGAAAGGAATTATTAGCCTAATATTTATTTAAATAGACTTTATCTGTATCAACTTTTCCCTAACTATAGTATGATTTTAAATCTTTCAATAAGAACAAAGCTATCACTAGCAGGTTATGGCCAGCAACTAGTCAATGTGTAATCAAGCACATACAATCTAGTCTTCTCTCTATAATCATACCAATGAATGCTGCTCAAAATTGCCTTACTTTAGAAATTCAGCCAGTTTTTACAAACCTTACAAGTGTGTGTATGTATGTGTGTTTATGTGCATATGTGTATACCATAAATGGATGTATGAAAGTTGTAGGTATATTTGCATGCCATGTATACACAAATATATATAATAGGAAAATAATATATATTTAAATATATTCAATTTATTTAATGCAAGTCTATATAAATATATGTATATATGCATAAAATGATTATATGCTTAATATATAACATTAACTACTTATAGTTAACATACAATAAATTTCAAATAATTAAAATGTAAATTTGATAAATTTTGGCATATATTTATATCCATGAAATAATTAATCAAAATTAATAGAATACGTAGACCCCTCAACCCTAAAATGACTTTCAGTAATAGCTTATTCCTGCTACTTGCTATTCCCTGAAGCATCACTTATCTACTTTTTGTCATTGTTCATTAATTTACATTTTTACCTTTAATATAAATGAAATAATGCAGTCTGTACTCTTTTTTTTTTTCCTTTGGCTTCTTTTTCCTAATAAATTGTTTTGATTTTCATCCTTGTTGTTGCTTGTGTCAATATGCCATTTTTATTTTTACTGGTATCTAGTGTTCCATTATTTGTCTATGCAATTTTGTTAATTCTTTTACCTGTAGATGAATATTTTGGTTCTTACAAAGAAAGCTGCTGTGAAAACTCATGTGCAAAATTTCTTAGTCTATGTCATGTCTTTTCATTCTTCTAACAATGTATTTTGAGGTTTATAATTTCATGACCACTATACTTTTCTTTCTGATACCATGACCTTGAACTTTGGTACTATATGTAAGAAAGTGTGTAATCAATTCATAGTTACAAAGATTTACCTGCATGGTTTCCTTAAAAGAATTTTTCAGTGTTGCCTTTCATGCTTATATCTATTGTTTATTTGGAATTAATTTTTGTTATGCACAATAGAGGTTATGTACCATAATTCTTTTGCATGTGGGTAACCATTTATCCCAATGAGAATTGAGAAAGACTATTTTTTTTTACTCATTGGTTTTTATTGACAATTTTTCATGAACCTATTGTGCAATCTGAGGTTTCAGGAAAGATACGTCTAATATCCACAGAATGGATTATTAAATATCCCTCTGATAAGGTCACTTTTGTTATAAATAAATTGACCTAACTTCTACATCCATTCAGAGATGATAAATCATCCACATATCTTTTCTTGGTATTCCTTTATCATTAATTTTCCAATCATGTTCTTTACAACTCTCCTCCAGAGCACACATAGAATTTTTGATGCTATTTATGAAGAACATGAGATGCTAATGTGAATCCCTGAACTTTCCCTTTTCTTTAACCAGTTTGTCCAATAACACTGAGAGACTTCAGGTAATTTCATTACATTGCTTAGTTAAAAAAATAAAACCCTAAAAGCAGCATACATAGGTCACTAAAATACTTTCCGCAATTGGATGATTATAAATATCTCAAACAAATATTTTGTTATGTCCATTGACAGATCATGCCAAGGATTATGAAGAAAGTAGAAATAGAATTGACAACATCTTTAAATCTAATCAGATTAAAGAACAAGTCCTAGAAACACAACAGATAATTCAGAAAAAAACATATTCTGAACCTTTTATTCCTGTAGAACAATTCTTAAATATGCATCCTACATAATTTTTAAATGTAAATATATGTATGTCTACTGATACAAACCTCCTTCCAATGTTTCAAATAACAATAGAAGTTAAAAGTGGTCACCACACCCATAGGCCATTTTGAACATCCCAAGCTACACTCTCAGCGAAGTAGGGAAAAGATAATTGGATTCTTCCTTCTTCAAATTTTTTGTTTTTGTCAGGCCTTAAAAAGATTAAATGATGACTATTCATATAGGTGAAAGCAAACTGCTTTAGACTTACTCAGAAATAATTCATCTGGGCTCTTTCAAGACCATCAAGTTGATTCAAAAATTATCCATCACACCATATTACCATATTAACAATGTCTTCTAGTCCATCAAACACAATTTTTCCCATTTCTTGATTCTTTCAACCACTTTTTTCTTCATTTTCAGAAAATAATTCCTGCACTTATTTAAGTTTTTGCATCAAGCTCTATTTATTTTTGCTGCTGTTACAGATGGGATTATTTTCTAATATCATATTAGCACACAGAAATAAATTTCATTTGTAAAAATGAACCTAGGGCTGGAGAGATGGCTTAGCTGTTAAGGTGCATGCCTGCTAAGCCTAAGAATGCCCATTGGATTCTCCAGGTCCCACATTTAGCCAGACTCAAATTGATGAAATGGCGCAATGCTGCACTTACCCACAAGGGAGCGAACACATCTGGAGTTCATTCACAGTGGCTGAGAGGCCACTGGTGGGACCATTCTCTCTCTCTCTCTCTTTCTGACTCTTTCCAAAAAAAAAAGAAGAAGAAGCTGGCATTCTGAAGCTTTTATAAAGTTTCTTTTAAATTTTAGTAGCATCTTTTGTAAATATCATCAGAATTTTTACATATATGGTAATGTAATTTTTAACTAATATGTTAATGTCATATGCAAATAAAAACAATTTTCAATTATCTAATTCTAATCTAAATACATTTTAATTCTTTTCCTTAGTTGACTTCACTGGCTACTAAATTTTCCAAGAAAATTTTGAATAAGAATGGTAGGGACATGGTCTGGAGAGATGGCTTAGTGGTTAAGGCGCCTGTCTCCTAAGCCTAAGAACTCTGGTTCCAATCTCCAGCAGTTCCAATCTCCAGGTTCCACATTTAGCCAGATGCAGTGACGCAAGGTCGCAATACCGAACTTGACCACAAGGGGGAGTACACATCTGGATTTCATTCACAGCAGCTGAGAGGCTGCTGGCGCACCCATCTCTATCTGTCTTCCTTTCCCTCTCTCTCTCTCTGTCTCTCTCTAAAAAAAAAAAAAAATGATGGTAGGGACAGATGTATATGTGTTGATCCTGCTTTTTGAAAGGAAATATTTAGTCATATAAATGTAAGAATTTGACACTTGTGTTTATGTAATGTAGTAGCTGTAAAATCCTGGTTACTACTTGTATGGATATTTGGCAATATTTGTATCATTTATTGCTAAAACTGAGGAAAATTTAATATCATCTATTAGTTCATGGCCAGTAAAGACAACCTACTACATAACACCCCTTTCAATTAAAAAAAAAGTATTATGTGACTCAAAATGTCAATAGTGCCCAAGCAGATAGAGTTTATGATGAGATAATTAAACTATTTTGTGTAATTAGGGTATGGCTTGAAATGTTAAAAATGGCCTATGGTATCAGTGACCTTTTATATTTTCTATACATGTTTAAAACATTGGAACTAGGTTTGTATCATTAGACATACTTGTATTCAAATTTCATAGTTTATTCATGTACATATTAAAAAATTACAAAGTTTTACTCAGTTTGATTTTCTTTAATTCTTATGTTTCAGTTGCTTACTTCCATCTTTTCTTTATTCTAAAGAATAGAAAAAGAAAGAGAATATGATTTAAATAAATTAGAGATACATTTTATAATATGGTTTTGTTAATTTAAGCACAAATATCAAAAAGTAACAGATAAAGTATTGTTTTACTGTTTATACCATATACCCATAATTATTCTATTATTTCCAATTCAAAAACATGAATGGTCTATACTTCATTGCTTATTTACCATTGAAAGAATAGTTGCTAATATGTGCATGTACTCATTGTATTTTTCCAAGCTCAAAGGCACCATCTAGAATAAATTGTGAAATATGGAGGAGTCTCTCTCCTATATTAGGTTGATATTTCTCTGAGGAAAATGCACTACTTTTTTCACTGTATGACCAGTACCTAGAAAAATTGCAAGATAACACCATTTGAACTATAAATATTTGTGTGGTACATTAAATTTCTATCCCCCAATAGACTCTGTGGTGGTTTGAATGGATGTCCCCCAATAGATAGGAGTTTTATTAAAGCTTCTTGGACTTATAGCTACCTGGCTAAAGGAGATGTCACTCTGGGACGATCTGAATTCCAGTCAAAGATATATGTAAGGTACAGGAATTCTGCCTGGGTTCTCTGCAACTTGGCTGCCTGTTTTCTTGATCTTGCTTTTGGTGGTGAGTTTTCTCTTTTCTGCCATTATAGAACTTCCTCTTGATATGTAATTATCAAATAAATGCTATTCCTCCCCATAAACTGTGCCTTGTTTGGAGATTCATCTCAGTGACCTGAGGCTGTGTGTTACCAAATTGTTACCAGAGTGTGGGGAGTGCTGAGATGAATATGGCCACGTGGATTTTGGTCTTGTAGAATATGTGTGCGGGAGGAATGGAAAACTTGATGTTGCAACAGAAGACACCATCTGGAGCAGTAAGCTAAGTACTATCGACTATTCTCACGACTATTTTAAAAAGCTAAGTGCCGAGGGAACTATATTTGAAGTTTTGGCTTATGAACTTTCTAAGGGGAAGAAAACACTACAGAAAACCTTATTGGAACTGGGCTACTGGCATAAGGGCTGGCTGTGGCTGTGTTCTGTTGCCCAGGCCCAGAGAGTTTGATTAAGGTTAAACTTAACTGGACTGATGTACTTGGCTAAAGATATGGGGCTGAGAAATTTAAGATTTAAAAGTGGAGAAACTCAAACAAGTTTAAAATTTACTGGCACAGAGACTGGTTTTAGGTTACTGAACCTGCTATTGTCAAACACATTAGAAATCTTAATGAAAACGGCACAACTACTTAAAACATATAAACAATGGTAGGAATATACTCGTTTGAAAGGAGATCTGAAAAGAAGGAACCTGCTCTTCAAAGTCAGAATTTATTTTATCCCTGAATTAAGAATGTGACTGTGCCCTGCACACCTGGTATTGGTCTTGGAAGCATGAAAAATACTTGGAGTGGTCTTAAATTGCACACATGGTTCCATGAGGCGCTGCTGAGACATGTCATGAGGCAGAGTGTGATGATCCTGACAGGCTGGCAAAACCACTGGACCATGTTTGCAGTGAAGAACTGAGGATGTTTTAATATACCAGGACTGTGCAAGAGCTACCATGGAGCTCTGTTGGCTGGGGATGGAAGATTTCCCTGGTTATTTAGCCCACCTGAAGGGGAAGAATTGGAAAATCTGGAGATGGTCAGTCACTGGTTATGATATCGGACTTGAACTGCAGATGTTTAATGTTTGCTTGATGATTATTGAGTTTTCATTGTTAAGTCTCTCCTTGTTATGCCTTATATCAGTTGAAAATGTTTACTCTGTGCTTATATATGTTGAAAGTATATAACTTGTTTTGATTTTACAGGACTCATAACTAACATACAACTTTAAATCTCAGACAAGACTTGGGACTTAGAGACTATCTTAAGTTGGTAAAGACTATGGGGACCTTTGAATTCAGACTGAAACATTATATATTGTGAGATGGTATGAATCTATGGGGGGCCAGAGGCAAAATATAGTGGTTTGAATTGATGCGCTCCCCCCCAAAAAAATTCAGGACTTTTACTAAAGCTTCTTGGTTTTCCAGCTACCTGGCTAGAGGAGGTATCATTGGGTGCAAAACTGTTTACTAGTCTAAGATATGCAAAGTGCCTGCGTTCTGCCTGGATTTCCCATGGTTTGGCTGCCTGTTTCCTTATCTTTTTCATTTATTATTTATTTATTTATTTATTTATTTATTTATTTATTTATTTATTTTGCTCTTGCTTTAGTTGTGGCTTTTTTTCTTTTCTGTCATTATGTAACATCCCCTTGAGCTATAAATATCAAATAAATGTCACTTCTCCCATAAATTGTGCCTGGTTTGGATGCTCATCCCAGTGATGTGAGGCTGTCTGTTACAGACTGATATATTTTATTGAAGCTTGTAACTTGGATTTCTAGCCACTTGGCTGGAAGAGATGTCACTGTGGGCAGATATTGAGGCCCAGACCTAAGGTGTTAGTGGGGACAGATCTGAATTCCAGCCTAAGATATACAGAGTGCTTGAGCTCTTCATGGGCTTTCCAGAGTGTTTATTTGTGGTACTGGTGGTGGTTTATCTCTCTACATAGATTTGGTGAAGGGGGCCAGCTTCTTACACCATTATGAAACTTTCCTTATATCTATAAACTTCACTCAATCCCCTTCTCCCATAAACTGTGCCTGGTCTAAGTGTTCATCCCAACAATGTCAAATTGACTGCAACTTGTGGATTAGATTACACTTTCAATTTATGTTAGGAAAACATCTAGGTGTTGAATTAGAGGCTCAATTGATTTTTCTTTTAGTAAACTGGTTATTTCATGGTTAACCTATAGGTCTGGTAGATACTTTCCCTTGTCAACATTTGATTTGGCTTTAAGATCATCATTATATGTTGGATGTTTTTCTTAGTATTTTGATAATTAAAAGATATAAAGAAGTCTAAAATGGGAAAATCTACCACAAAGACCACTTGTTCCATTTTGTTCTCTAATTTTTAGCTTAGTTCTTTTGAACTTCACTATAGAATGCAGATAGAAAATTCTCTGAAAGAGGGTCCACAACTTCACTCTTTGGAATATATATATATATGTATATATATAAAGTTACAGATTTATAAAGATAAGATAAGCTGTCTTATAGTCTGCTAAACTAATAACAAATTTAACAACTATAAAATGTGGAATAAAAATCTTAGGTGGGAAGATTATACATCAGAAATCATCTGCTTCAAAGATGGTCTTATTCTGTGTGGCTATAACATATACCAGAGGCTAAGTAAAATTATATAGAGCAAAATTTTGTTTGTTCAGTATTTTGGGGGGCCATAAAATTTGATATTGAGATGCTCATATCCAAAATGGCCTTATTGCTTCATTGTCATGTAATAAAAGAAAGAAAGACAAAGATGAGGTGACTAAGGTCACCCATTTGCAACAGAATCAATCCCACTCACAAGACCACAGTCCCAAATGGAGTGTCAGCAGCCTATAATTCCGGTGCTGAGGTGGAGGAGACAAGGAATCCCTGAGGGACACTGGATAACTATCCTAATCCAATAAGTGATTTCTAGGATCATACAGAGACCCTGTCTCAAATGTGAAAGTTTACAATAACTGAGGGGTTATGCTTGATATTAGTCTCTGACCTCCATATGCACACATGTGCATTCACAAATATATGACTATGTATTTGCACATGTAACATATCACTCACACATATACACTGTGGTGGTTTTAATAAGATGTCCTCCATAAACTCAAGTGTTTTAAATTTTTAGTCCCTAGCTGTTGGAAATTTTGGAGGTGGAACCTTGCTAGAGTTGTTCTAGGGGTTGGGTTTACGGTGTTATAGCCAGCTACCCTTTTCCAGAGCAGGGTGGATGTCCAGCCTTAGCCCAACAGTCTTTTCCAGTGATCACAATGCTTACCCCTGAGACTGTAAGCCAAAATAAACTCTTTCCTCCCATGAGATGCTTTTGATTGGGTGTTTGGCAACTACAACACACAAAAATGCATATCAGTTGTGTATAGTCACTATGTATGAAGAAGAAAACCTAGTCAGGATTGGGGATATGCTGGTAATCCCAGAACACTTGAGGCTTGAGCAGGGGATCAAGTATTCCAGGATAGCCTGTGCCACCTACTGCAGCATTATCTCAAAACAAATAAAACATGGGTTTTCTATGTTCTATATTATGTATGCAGGACTGGAGAGATGGCATAGTGGTTAAGGCACTTACCTGCATAAACCTAAGGACCTAGGTTTGTTACCCTAGGACCCATGTAAGTCAGATTCTCAAGGTGGATCATGCATCTGGAGTTCATTTTTAGTGGCTGGAGGCCTGGGTATGCCCATTTTCTCTCTGCCTCTCCTCCTCTCTCTCTCAAATAAATAAACAAAATTAAATTTTATGTATGCATAAACTCATGTTTAAATTCATATTTCCACTGTGATTTAATCAATGCTAGTGACAAATGATCCACAATTATCATTAATTTAGTGGGAACTGAGGGGAATAGCCTTAAAGATTTCTCAGACCACAATTAATAAGAAAAACATACCTCCATTCTTTTCAAGCATAATATCCAACAAAAATAATAGAGCATAATATCCAACACAAATACATTCAGCATTTTTATGTGAAATTATCTTAAATGCTCTATAGACTGCAGATATTTAATGGAACATAGGATATAGTAGAAATCATTTTATTCATGAAAACATTAATTTTGGTCAATAGTTATATTTCAAGTCTGGATTAATGAATTGTTTATCTGTAAAAAAAAGTAATAATCTTTTTTCATTTGTTTTAAAAAGTCACGAAAACCATTACATTTACCAGGTTACTCTTCTGGGTATTTGAAATTCATTGGAAACCTCTGAGGGCTATAATTTGGATGTGACAGCAATCAGTGCTTATATTCTGTTTTTACTAAGATTAGAGTTATATTTTGTTTCTAACTTTTTGATTGGTTTTGTTCATGTATTAAATCATTTTCCTTTGATTTTGTCACTTAAGTTCATGTTTACAGGTAGTTGGTTATTATATTATAGTATCTACAAGGAAAGGAGGGTAATTATTATTAAATAGCACAAAATGATAGAAGTTATTTATACATTTTGTTCTGTATAAAGATTGTGCAGCTGTATTTTGGGTGATTTCACTAAGTATGAGTCCTTAGTTATAGTATGTATTTCACCTCCAAGAGAAACAAGATATTGTAACTATTTTATATTTTGTTTAATTCACATAGGCACAAGATTAAGGAATGACACAAATAAATAAGGTATTTAAACAATATATCATGTTAGCTTTAAATGTATATTCAACAATCCCATAAGTCTACTTGGTTATGTATACAAAAGTATTCAACTGAATTAAAATTAAACTAAGAAGATGTATTCTATAAGAATAAGAAATTTAAAAGCATATAGATCAACTTTTGAAGGTAAGAAAATCTGAGTACAACAGTTTATATAATTAAAGAATTAATACTAGACATTATAAAATAAATTTAATAAATTAACTCTAATAGTAAATCAAAAATACTCTAGATCAGCTAAATGCTCACTAATTAACCCCTTTGATACCTGTTTGTACTGAATAGCAATAATATATCTAAGTAGGAAAAAGAGTAGAAACTTCCATTTTATTATGTGCAAACAGAAACTAAAATAGAGGAAAATTTCTTTGAGGTTGTTTTAACTAACAGAATCATTTTTTTTTCTTCTTAAAGACTTCAATTTTCCATGCCTTTATAAATATTTATATATTTGAAATTATATCCCCATTCATAAATCCAATATTCTCTCATTTCCAACTAACCTATAAGACCCATTCAAATAGCAAATTTCTTGGAAAATCAATGATTAAACTTACCCCTGCTGAGTTGACAATTATATATGAGATTAAATGGATAAACAAGTGATTTTCAGGTTCTATAGAAGGAGTTGAGATAAACTAGAGGAAAAGACAGTTAAAGCCCATGCTGTCATCAGGTATATCTCATTTAGGAAGATATAAAGTAAACAATAAAATAATTAAATTTAGTGTTTATAACTTACACAGGGACAAAACTAGACAAAGTGAAATATGGCACAGGATGATGATATGATGATTTTATATAAAAGAAAGAAGCACCACTATCAACATAAAATGGGAATAGAGGTCTACATGAAACCTGGAGAGCTACTACAGGGTAAAGGAAAAGAACACAGGCAGAAAAACCAAAACACAAGTTGGACCTGACAGTGCAATAATGGCAAGACTTTGAAATTGGGATGGGTAGGTAAAAGGGAAATTTGATAATTAGGATTGGTAGGTAAAAAGGAGATTGAACTTGATCAATACACACTATGCATATATTAAAACATTACATTCAACTCAATGCATATATATACTTAAAATGTATTCAATAAACTGTAGTGACTGAAGGAGCTTGAAATTTCTTGGAGAAAAAAAGAAAAAAAGCTGATGTGAATTCTGGGCTTTAATTTTTGATTGTCATATCATATAATGTTTATATTATTTAGGTATAGCACTTGCCTGATTGCATAGTTGGACTTTATAAAAATGATGCTGAATTATTTTAATGAGTTAACTAGCACTTAACACACACACACACTATATTTTCCAGGCACTGTGTTCAGTGCATATGTAATATCTCAATTAGTGCAACCAATTCTCACAATATAAAATGAAAGTCTAAATATTTTAAAATAGGTGTTCTATGTATGTGTAAATGTTCCTTTAATGAGGAAATTTATATCACCCAGGTCAAATAAATTAGTTTAGATGAAATAGGCATAAAGAAGTCAAATAAATTGCAGGGTATGCTGGCACACACCATTAATCCCAGCACTTGAGACACAGAGGTGGGAGGATTGCCATGAGTTTGAGGCCACCCTGAGGCTACATAGTGAATTCCAGGTCAGCCTGGTTTAGAGTGAAACCCCACCTGGAAAAACCAAAGGCTGAAAGGTAAATACAAGGTGAATGAATTAACAAAGTGGTATACATATATAATGGAATATTAAGATTTATAAAGGAGTGATATACTACAGCACAGTATGATCCTTGAAAGCATTAAATGAAGGAGCTGGACACAAAATTCCAAACATTAAATTACTCAATGTAAAAAAAAAAGTAGTCCAAAATAAGAAACACCACTGTCACAATAATTACATTAGTGATTTCTAGGGGTCAGGAAATGGTAGCAAAGAAGAATACTGCTATATGTGCATAGGTTTTTTAATGGGGTGATTAAACAATTCTGAAATTAGAGCACAGCAATACTTAAACACTTGTGAATACTCTAAGAATTTCTGAATTGTACTCTTTGAAGAATGGTTTTTATCTTATATGAATTACATTTAAGTAAATTTTAAATATACAAATATCAGTATAGATGTACATAGCATATATACCTTATTTTAGTTGTCAAAATGCTGTTTTATATAATTTAAAAAGATGTTTGTGATTCGATGTAAAATTCTGTTAGCATGAAGTTACATTTATTTTAAGCAAAGAAGAAAAATCATTCTCACCTAACCCATGTTGATTTTTATTTTATTAGGATAGTGTAATTTATTCACACATCCTAGAATCAAAGGAGAAATTGTCACTTTCTTTGAGTTGACATTTCATAATTAGAGTATCTTCACAGAAATATGTTTATGGAAAATTTAAATTTCCTTTAACATATGCCCATGTCCCTGTTATGAACATTTGAGAATCATTATATGAAAGATGGAGTAGTTCTGAATTAATATCAATTACATAAAATATACTTTATTTTTTTGGAAATTGTCATGTTTTAGAACTCAAGCAAAATCAATAATGATTTAAAATTTACACCATTAGGTATAATACTACTTGTTCTTTTAAAACAGTGTTGAGGCAGGGTCTCATGTAGCCCACTCTGGCCTGAACTCTGTGTAGTTGAGAATAGTCTTGAATGTCTGCCTCCTTCTGCCTCCATTTGTCAAAGGTAAAAATTATCGAAGGGTATCAGTTTACACAGTGCCAAGGATCAAATCCAGGGATTCATGCATGTGTGGCAAGCACTCTTCCAAAGGAGTTACATTCCCAACACTATTTGTTCATTTTCTGTGAACACATTCACTTATAATATGTGAATAATATGACCCTGTAAATCAATGTTATAATGTTGTGACAGAAATCAAATGACTCAGAAATAATCACTTCATACAAATGAACATGATTTTTATAAAGAATGTGCCATTAGTTAACAATGGGCATATTTAATATAAGAACTTCTATATTATACTAGCCACATCTACCATGTGCTAAAGAGCTTAGTTTATAATTCAGTAAAATAGGAAAATATATGGTAATAGGTGTCAGTGGGAATGTAATGTTAGCTAAGTTATTAGAAAGAGGGATATATGAGGGCATCAGCCACACTTAGTTGGTGGAAACAAACAAACAAACAAAAGGTTGAATTGTCTTGACAGTTCCAGACTACAGCAGTACCTGAAAATGTCCTTTTTGTGAAAACTAAACAAACTCATTTTGTTTCTTTTTTTTTTTTTTTTTTTGTTTTTTCATGTTTCTCTCTAGCCCAGGTTGACCTAGACTCAGGTTTTTGTTTCTTTTTAAGTGTTTTTTTTTTTTTTTTGAGTCAGGTATTTCATTCATGTTTTTGGATCTTCTTGGAGGAGGTTTTGGATGCTGGGGTCCAGCCCAAAGTGTGTTTGGAGGTGGATCTGAATTCCAGCTCAGAAGTATGCAGAGAGGTTTGAACTCTGGGATTCTTCCTGCTGCTGATTTTTGCACTTGCTGCTTTTTGATGTTGGATGGCTATTGGTGATTTCTCTCTCCTCTTGTATTTGCCCAGGCTAAAATGACCTGGATAAAACTTCACTGGATGTTCATTCAGGATTGGCCTCAACACCATTAGGGACAGCAATCAACTCTAACCTAAGTAAATAAGCATTATTTTATAAACCATTTAAGGCTGAATAATGGCTAATCTTTTCATTTCTTGGGATTAAAATATATGCTGAGAGATTTACCATCATGTCTGGCTGTGAGTCAGGTATTTCATTCATGTTGACCAGGCACAGTTATGGATCTTATTTAGCCATCTGGCTGTTCCATAATGGCAGGAGAAGCAACTGTCACTGGGGTGCAGATGCAAAAGCCAACCAGCCACCACAGCACCAGCAAAAAAACTACAGCCAAAAGGTCACACAGTGACTTTGGAACTCCTGGTGGATCTTTACAATGGAATCTCAAACCCATCACCACACCTTAAGACCAGGGCCCAGCTTGCCTCTAGCAAGGTGATTGCAGATGCAAACTATAAACTAATAAAATACTGAATATATTTGAACAAACTCTGGGATTTTATAACTTCACTGCTTGTACTGATTTTCTCACAGTCTTGACCAACTTGATAGTCCTGTAAAATCAAACAAGTTAAATGCTTTTTGATGTTGGATGGCTTTTAACTTGGTGATTTCAAATTCAACCACCATCAACAGTCATCAAACTTCTGCAGTTCAAGTTCAATTAACCCAAGACTAAGTCTCAGGTTTTCCAATTCCTTCCTCTCAGCTGGGCAGCCAGGGAAAACTTTCATCCTATGCCAACACTGCACTCCATGGTAGCCCTTTTGAAAGTCCTGGTCCAAAACATCTTCAAGGTCTCCATGGGTCCATCTTGCAAAGGCTCTTCCAGCCTTCTGCCCTATGCCGCATCTCAGCAGCGGCTCCTGGAAAATGAATCCATGCATTTTTCTCCATAAAACTGTACAGGACATTTGGGGACAAAATAAACCACAGGATTCCTTCTCCAGTCAGCTCTTTCCAAGTTTGCATTTTTAACAGTCCAGCATTGTTTTAATGAAACAGTCAGACCTTCCTTCCACCTTCCTTAAGATTGCTAATGTGGTTGACAATAGCAGCTAAACCAGTCTCAGTGCCTCTACAACTGAAAATCTTAAAATCTCAGTCCGATATCTTCAGCCAAGCACATCAGTCCATTACCACAAGCACATCAGTCCAATTTAACCCTGATCAAACTTTCTGGGCCTGGATAGCAGAACCCCTTATGCCAGTAGCCCAGTTCCAACAAAGTCCTCTGCCATCTTTCCTTTAATCAACCAAGCCTTTCAATTGTCTGCAAGCATTTCAAACTCCATCAGAATAGTCCATAAAACTAAATTCCAGAAATCTTCAGTTGATTATTTCCTCCAAAACAAAGGTAAACCATTTGGTTCATCTCACCCCACACTCCTCGAATAATTCAGGTTCGCTGAGATATGGATCTTTTCATTTCCATTGGCAGGAGAAGCTGTTATTCCAAGCAAACCAGCCACCACAGCACACAGAGCAAAAAAAAAAACTACAGCCAAAAGGTCACACAGCAGACTTCAGGAACAATTTGCATATCTTTATGGAATCTCAAACCCATCACCACACCTTAAGACCGAGTGACCTTTATCAGTGTATAAACTAAAAATACTGAATTGTATAGTATATTTTATCTAATAAGATTAATTTTCAGAAACATTTACAAAATGTTTACAAACTAAATATAGCAAATATTGATTGGACTTGATGTTTCATTGAAAAAGAATATTAATTTTTAATATTTTTCATTGTTATAAGAATACAACATGAAATAATTATCTTATGAATTATTTATTTTTTTAATTTTTATTTTTTCTGTGAGCAACTTTCATTTTGTTATGTTTTGTTTTTTAAATTTATTTTTTATTGACAACTTCCTTAATTGTAGACAATATCCCATGGTACTTCCTTCCCTCCCCCTACTTTCCCCTTTGAAATTTTACTCTCCATTATATCCCCTCCCCCACTCAACCAGTCTCTCTTTTCAGTTTGATGTCATGATCTTTTCCTCCTATTATGATGGTCTTGTGTAGGTAGTGTCAGGCACTGTGAGGTGATGGATATCCAGGCCATTTTGCATCTCGTGGAGCATGTTGTAAGGAGTCTTACTCTTCCTTTGGCTCTTACATTCTTTCTGTCCCCTCTTCTGCAATGGACCCTGAGCCTTGGAAGGTGTGTTTGAGATGTTTCAGTGCTGAGCACTCCTCTGTCCCTTCTTCTCAGCACCATGGTGCCTTCTGAGTCATCCCAAGGTTGTCACCATCTGAAAAGAGAAGCTTCTCTAACCAAAAGTGAGAGTAGCATTAATATCTGGGTGTGGACATTAAAAGAAGTGCTTACTGGGCAGTTTGGTGAGCATAGCATATACATTTAGCCAGAAACCAGCAGACATTACACCCCTAGGGCTCATGACTACCCCTGTAGTAGGTTTTCAGTATCAAGGATATATTCTCTCCCATGGAGTGGACCTCCAGTCCAATTAAAGAGCAGTTGTTTTCCCCCATAACAGACATGCCACTATTGGACCCCTTGACTCATTTGGCCTGGCTGGCCAAATGTAAAGCTTTCCATGTTCTCTGGTAAGTATCTTCACTGGTGTTTTCTCTCTCTCCCATTGAACTGCATGCAATGTAGCTTTTTCCAACTTTCTGTCAGCTGGTCCACATGGAGGAGGCTTCCAGCTCAGCTCCAGCAGGATTTCTCAGTGACCTTGCAGCCCAAGTATGTGGAGTCTTCAGCATTAGGGTCTTACCACCTATTCCTGGTGGGAAAACAAGGGCCTCATCAATGGCCTATAATGTTTTGGGGGTATCTGTGACCTCCCTGGCCAACAACTCACTGGAAGGTATCCCATCCACAGCAATGAAAATTTTCTAACAACAATCTATGGCTTCTGAGTGTTCCATTGTCCAGAAAGTAGGTTTACATGTGACTTATTTATATCTCTTAGATTTTGATTAGGCCTTCCTCCACCTTTCTTTTACTCAATCTCTTCCCCTGAACTCACTTAGGCCTTTTCACCCCCATTAATCTATTCTTCTACTTACATATATATAAAAACATCCTATTAACTTCCCCTCCCTACTTTTCTATTTCCTTTATATCCCCTTTCTAGTTTACTGGATTCTGCTACTGAGTTTTATTTTTACTCACATAGAAGTCTAAACATTTGTAGCTAGGATCCATATATGAGACAGAACATGTGATGTTTGGCTTTCTGGGCCTGTGTTACCTTTCTAAGTATAATCCTTTCCAGATCCATCTATTTTCTACCAAATTTCATAACTTCATTTTTCTTTATTGCTGAGTAGAACTCCATTGTGTAGATGTGCCACATCTTCATTAACCACTCATCAGTTGAGAGATATCTAGGCTGGTTCCATTTCCTAGCTATTGTGAATAGAGTGGCAATAAACATGGTCGAGTATGTATCTCTAAGGTAGTGAAACAAGTCCTTAGGATATATGCGTAGGAGTTGTATAGCTGGGTCATATGGTAAATCTATTTTTAGCTGTCTCAGGAACCTCCACACTGATTTTCACAATGTCTGGACCAGATTGCATTCTGACCAACAGTGTAGAAGGGTTCCTCTTTTTCTGCATCTTCACCAGCATTTATAATCATTTGTTTTCATGATGGTAGCCATTCTGAGAGGAGTGAGATGTAATCTCAACATAGTTTTAATCTGCATTTCCCTGATGACTAGGGATGTAGAACATATTTTTAGATGTTTATATGCCATTTTATTTCTTCTTCTGAGAACTCTCTATTTAGTTCCACAGCCCATTTTTTAATTGGGTTGTTTGATTTCTTATTATTTAATTTTTTGTGTTCTTTGTATATCCTAAATATTAAACCCCTGTCAGATGTTATAGCTGGCAAAGATTTTCTCCCATTCGGTAGGTTGCCTCTTTGATCTATTTACAGTGTCCTTAGCTGTACAAAAGCTTTGTAATTTCATGAGGTACCAGCAGTTGATTTGTGGTTTTATTTCCTGAGCAATTGGTGTTATATTCAGAAAGTCTTTGCCAAGACCACAGTTTCAGAGTTTCAGGTCTGATATTAAGGTCTTTGGTCCATTTGGACTTAGTTCTTGTGCATGGAGAAAGATAAGGATCTATTTTCATCCTTCTACAGAAAAACTGAGGCTTACTGTGTAGCCTGTGCTTACCTAGAATTCGAAATCCTCCCGAGTGCTGAGATTCAAATGCACACCATCATACCCATATAAAATATATTTAAATGTGCAATGTGTCATTGTGATACAAACACACTGTTGTTGCTTGCTTGTCTTGTTTATATGAAATATTAAGCCCATTGATTAATAAATCCTATCTTCATTCATCTCCTACCAGGAAGCACAATTCCATTTAGAATCTTTGAATTTTAAAGTTATGAATACATTATTATAAAATTACTATACAGTTTTTTCTTTCATAGGATTTGTACTTAGATTGATCTTTTCAAACTTTATCTATGTTCTCACATATTGCCAAATTTCTTTTATAAGACTGAATAGTATTTAATTATATGTACATACCAAAATTTCCTTTATTCACTCATTTAAAAAAAATTCATTCATTTTTAAAATTTTTGTTTATTTTTATTTATTAGCAACAGACAAAGAAAAAGGCAGAGAGAGAGAGAGAGAAAGAGAGAGAGAGAGAATGGGCACACCAGGGCCTCCAGCCATTGCAAATGAACTCCACATGCATGCAACACCTTTGTGTATCTGGCTTACGTGGGTACTGGGGACTCAAGCCTCGAACTGGGGTCCTTAGGCTTCACAGGCTAATGCTTAACCACTAAGCCATCTTTCCAGCCCTTATTCATTTATTTCTGATGCTGATTTGTGGTATTTCTACATTCTGTCTATTCTGAGTAATGCTGCAATGAATTTTGTATTGCTGATATATTTTTAAGATTACATCCAGACATATAATTATTAAATTAGTTTCTAGTTCTCTTTTAAACTTTAAATGAATTTCCATATTTTCATAATATTATATAAATTACCTTCATACCAACAATGTGCCATGATTTCAATTCCTTCACATATTAATGTGTTATTTTTACTTTAATAGCCATCCTAATAGGCATGGGTAGTGTCCTCCTGTGATTTTTTTACTCCCTTAAGATTAATGAATTAGAACACTTATTCAAATACCTGTAAGGTATTATTTTTTATATATCCTTTACAGAAAAAATGTACTTAATTCTTATCCATTACTTAGTTATCTATCAATTGCTTTTTTATTGAGTTGTAGCCACCCTTGTCTCTTGAGATCTATAGCTATCAAATTCATGATTTATATTTCTTCCTTGTCATAGGTTGCATTTTAATTTTGTTAATTGTTTCCTTGCTCTCAAGAAGGTTTTTCATTTGAATTATTGTTTTAGTAATACTTCTGTCCTGTACTTTGGGTGCTGTGTTCTTGGAATTTCTTCGAAGACCAACATCATGAAGATTTAATTGAATCCTTTATTCCACAAGGTTTCTAGTTTCAGATATTATATCAAGTCAACAATTCAATACATAGCATTATTCTTTACATTTAGTCCAAGACAATATTGTAATTTAATTAATTTTCACATGGACAGGTTTCTCAACACTATTTCTTCTTGATGCAGTACGAGCTTTATCCACCATGCATAACATGATGGTGTATTAGAATAGGAAATGTCTTACCTTAAGTGCCATAGCAATCTCACAATAATACAATGATAGACATTTCTATACTAACCACATCGGAGCTAGTGACATTTCCTCACAGATAGAGGAGAGGAGGATCACAAGACATCCACCTGAGATTCCAGCTACTATTTGTATTATCCCCCAACTACAAGTGATCTTGGGCATGCTAAAGTATATAGGATGCAGAAGGTTAACTTAAAAAGGGGATTATACTATACAGCTTCCTTTATATCCTGTTAATTATATGTTTTAGAAGAATTATTTAAAATATAATGGAATGTAGAAATAATATTTATTTAAATGATAATGAGTAAATATCAGCTATTTCTGGTATTCCCAGCCTATATTAATCTAATAATTGATATATCTATAAATACATTAAGAAATATATTAACTAATCTATTAATTGATATATCTGTAAAAACATGTGTCTAAAGACTTTTAGTCAAACAAGGCTGACTCTTACACTCAGCTGGAGAGGTTTTCCAACAATTAGTTACAAGATCATAGAAGCTAACAGATAACAAGAACTCCACGACAATATTGTTAAAACAGATGGTTACGCTTTTAATGTATAAGGATAACAGACTCACTGAGCCTGACCCATTTGAACCAAAATGAAACTACTTACCTTGTGAAAACAGTAATCTTTAATCAGTCTTGTTTTTGTCAGAAAGAAATATCTTAACTGTTATAAAGGAATGTCTTAAGTGTTTACCAAAAGATTGTAAATCCCTGAGAAACTCTTTCTTGTATAGACATAAGACGTGATTATTGACCACTACGTAAGTTTGGGGTCCTTGAAATTATAAAAAGTATAAAATGAATTTAGCTATGAATTTATGAATGGGTTAACCTCAGCACTCTCACAATCCAATCACTTCCCACTAGTGCTACCAGATGGTAACAAAACTATAAGTACATTAGCCTTTTTGTGCGTAAGGAATAGAAATGGTCACTTCTTACTAAAACCATAAGCATCAAATAATTGTATCATTGGTGCTGTTTATCAAAACTGAAGAATATAACATTGAATAACACATCTTTAGGTAATCATAAAATGCATAATAATTGTGTATAGAAGAGTATATTAGAGTCTTAAATATGTAGGTTTCTGATGGCTTTATTTAATCTTAAATAGTGTTATATATTTTAAAATTCATGTTAGAAGAATAATGGTGCCGTCTTCTAGAATATTAATTGCATCAGTATGCTATTATCAGAAGCTGGATATATATTGAATGATAATTTTAGTTTTGTTAACTTAAATGATTTTATTATAAGGAAGTACCTTATGTATATAATATAATCTGAAAGATTATTCAAAATTACCTCTTATTAATATAGTGAGTCACATAAGTTGTTTAAACAAATGTCAAGGCACAGTATACTAAGCTTGTTGTTGCACTTATTTTTGGCAGTATATACAAAGGTAAATATACTTTTGTAAAGGTTAAGCTGGCACTGTTGTTTAAATGTGTTTGCTATAATGAGTCTATGCCCTTTAAATGTGCTCCTTATGTTCCCAATTTCCTGTTGTTTGCTTCTTTTAAAACATAACATATTATTAGTTGATCTGTTAATCTAAAAAGAACACTGGGGCTAATTACATGAAAAATGTTAACTCACTGGAAAATAAGATACTAAAGTCAGCAGTTGTTCTTTTTCACACTCCCAGCACATCCCAAGGTTGGCATCTCTTGAGGAGCAATTAACTTTGGCAGGGCAAATGGATTCAAACACACTGAGATTTCATTTTCTCTACATTAGGAATCATAATTAATAAAGAAGATATAACATGTTGTCACAGACTATCCAATTACTGTGATAACATTCCTTTTTCTTTGGAAGCTCAAGGGAAGGCTTTTTAAAGGAATGAGGTAGTAGAAAATTCCCCTTCCTTACAGTGAAGATAGAGTTGAAATGGCTATTGTTACATTTATGAAGAGCATTATAAAATTTATTTGTATTTCTTAAAGTACCTTCTGTATCCACATAAATATATTTTCATATCTAGACAAAATGCCATACTCTGAGTAACATGACAAGATGAATTTGTGATAGGTATTTTTCCTATGAAATAAAGTTATTAAAAAAGACTGTACCATAGTTATAATATGGTGTAGTAACATTTGAGCTACAGGGAAGTTCTGTTAGGATATAAATTTCATAAAATTTTAACCATTTTATTCAAGTTATTTAGCAAATCTATGCAGAAGTTAGTAGACATATTGATTCTAAAGGTTATTTTTATTTTACTGTGTTAACAATGAAATATTACTTTAAGGCATGATTCAGTGACAAAAGTCAAAAAATTGGGGGGGAGGAAAAAGGAGAAAATAGAGGAGGGGCAGGAAACCTGCAACACGTGTGCCATCCAGTGGTGGAGGCCAGGCATTGATTATTAGAGGAGAAGGATACTTCATGTTCTCAAAAAACTGGCCAATTTGGAAGCCTCCTTATCCTTAGATTTACCAATCTTAATTAGCCTAGATGCAAACACAGACATAATGTGCATTGATTCTGTTAGAAATGAAGTGAGAGCTCTTTTTCTGTATGCTTCACAATTTCAGGGAATTCTTATATTCATTTTATTTCAAAAAATTTAAGAATCATAAAATTACTCTCCAGCAGCTTTCTTGTTTCAGAAAGGACAGAGCTAAGCTATCTCTGGGTTTGTATGGGTGCCTCATTTAATCCTGGGATGACCAAAGTGTATAACTACAAAGGAAATGCATACATAGTATGACATGATGGGCACTGTAACTTGATCTGGTGTCTCTACAAGATAGAAATTTACACAATGCAACTACAAATACATGGGGTATACATATTTTAATTAGTGATGAATAAATCTGTTGTAGAAAGACTTAAAAGATCAAGATCAACAAAAATTATTCACAATTTAGAACTAGTTTTAACTTATGACATTTCTTTATTAGTTATAGTATATAATATAGTAATATAATCAGATAATATTTATGAAAAAAATGCATATATATATATATATATATATATATATATATATATATATATATATATATTGAATCCTACCAAAGAAATGAAAAAAAGAAACACTATTATAATCCATTTTGAAAAATTTGGAGCCTGGAGAGATGGCTCAGTGTTAAAGACACTTGCTTGCAAAGTCTGAGAGCCCAGGATTGATTCCCTAGCAGCCATGTATCTGGAGTTTGTTTGCAGTAGCAGGAGGCCCTGGCCCACCCATGCTCACTTTCTTTCTGTCTGCCTCTTTCTATGCCTCTCTCTCAAAAAAAATAAAAATATTTTACAACACATGTATGATTCAAAATGATGTCTCTGCTTTCAAATTTTTTAAATATTTATTTATTTATTCATTTGACAGAGAGAGAGAGAAGGGGCACACCAGGGCCTTCAGCCCTGCAAATGAACTCCAGACATGTGTGCCCCATTGTGCATTTGGCTAACGTGGGTCCTGGGGAATCGAACCTGGTTCCTTTGGCTTTGCAGGCAAACGCCTTAACTGCTAAGTCCCTCCAGTTGCTGCTTTGATAATTTTGATGTCTTGTGCTGGATAACTCTTTTTTTTTTTGTGCAAGCAGCTACAAATGACCATAGCATTTTCCATTTTGCATTTATTTCACTTTTGATTTCTCTCTGTTTTTCCTTTTGAGACAGTGTCTAACTGTACGACCAAGCTGACCTCAAACTTGGTATCTTTTGGCTCAGAGTCCCAAGTGCTGGAACTATAGCATTGCCATGTCTAGATTCTATTCATTTGTTTGAAAGTCAAAAATATTTGTAGACATATTCAAGTGTATTCTGAAGGGACATAATGGGCAAAAGTAGACCTCAGTAGAATGAACTATTGTCCAAGAGTATGACAGTGTCCCAAATGAGTTAAGCTTATCCTAAGTTATATTCTGCACATAACATCAAAGTAGTATGTAAATTGGTTTAGTCAAGCTGTTTTCTATTGATTGACTATACTCCAAGTGGTTTAATAAGTTTTGTTATTTAGTTTTTTTTTGTTTTATTGCATGTATGTACATACTTATAATGGATATATGAGTGACATCATTAAAAAAATTCTGAGGGCTGGAGAGATGGCTTGGTGGTTAAGGCACCTGCCTGCCAAGCCTACAAACAAAGGTTCCAATCTCAGGTCCCATGTTTACCCAAATACAAAAAGTGACTCAAGGGTGCAATACCACACTTGCCCACAAGGCAGAGCACTCTTCTGGAGTTCGTTCACAGTGGCTGAGAGGCTGCTGTCTCCCCCATTCTCTCTCTCTCTCTAGCTCTTTCTCTCTCAAAAAAATCTGAATCACATAAATCTCCCTCCAACACTTGAAAAATCAAACATTGTTAAGCTAAGAATCTTATATTGTATTCACGTTCATTTAGAAATATCAATATGTTTTTCTTGGTTTTCAATAGTCTCTTTCATTTTTTAGCATACAAAATAATTTCTCAAAAGTTTCCATGTAATGAATTTATTAATTGTACATATTTATGAAGAGCATCGTGCTGTTTCCACACGTGTGTATAGTATATACTGATCAAATAAGAAAAATTAGTTTCCTGCTTCTTACAATTTCCTCATATGGGAGACTATGCTGCTTTCTGTTACAGCTTCATAAAATGCAAAATATTGTAAGTAGTTCTAATATGCAGAAATTATTAATTCTATTAGCTACATAATTATGCTTTGGCCCCATTTTTACAAATTTTATCAACTCCCCTGACTTCCCAGAATGTAATAACTTCTATTTAGTGTTTAAATAGACATTTTTATAGCATCTACATGTAAGACAGAATACAACCTGATTTTTATTCTTGCTTATTTCACTTATTGTTGTGGTTACCATATCATTGCTGAGACAAGACAATTGACCAAAAACAGATGATGGGAGGAAGATTTTTATTTTGACTTACAGTCTCAAAGGGAAGCTCCATGATGACAAGAGGAAGCATGGCACAAGCAGAAGATGGATATCACCTTCATGCCACAGCAAGTAGCAGACAGTAGTAAGAGAGTGAGCAGAGTTCTGGCAAGGGGGATCAGACTATACCATCCCCTAAGCCTGTCCCCCAAAACATACCTTCTCCAGCAAGGCTTCACCTCCCAAATTGCCATCAGCTGTGAATCAAACATTGAAAGCATTTGTTTTTGTTTTTTTTTTTTTTTTTTTTAGTCTTTAGGATTTTCTTTTTTATTCTGTTCATTTTTTTTATTGACACCTTCTATACTTACATACAAAAAACACATGATATTTCCCTCCCCTCCCCCCATTCCACTTTAGACCTCCAATGTCCATCATATCCCCTGCCTCTCTCCATTAGTCTCTCTTTTAATTTGATGTCATCATCTTTTTCTTCCATTTTGAGGGTCTTGCGAAGGTATTGCTAGGCACTGCAAGGTCATGGATATCGAGGCCAATTTCTGTCTGGGCAGTTGCATTTTAAGAAGTCATACCCTTCCTTTAGCTCTTCCATTCTATCCGCCCCCTCTTCCACAATGGTCCCTGAGCCTTGGAGGGTGTGACAGAGGTGTTTCAGTGCTGGGCACTCCTCCATCCCTTCTTCTCAGCACTATGTTGCCTTTTGGGTGATCCCAGTGGTCATCTCCATCTGAAAAGAGAAGCTTCTCTAACCAGAAGTGAGAGTGGCATTAATATGTGAATATGAACATTAAGTGTAGTGCTTTCAGGGCAGCTTGGTGGGAATAATATATACATTTAGCCAGACAAGAGCAGGCTTTATACCCCTAAGGCTCATGACCTCACCTGTCATAGACTTTTGCTTAAGTTTTTCAGTACCAGACATGTATTCCCTCCCGTAGAGACGGCCTTCAGTCCAATTATGGAGCAGTTGGTTACCCCAAGAGTAGACATGCCACTATTGCACCCATTCAGTCATTGGGCCTGTCTGGCCAAGCTTGAATATTCAGCATCCACTATTTTCACTGCTGATGACTTCTGTCTCCCATACAGCTGCATACAGTGCAGCTGTTTCCAGTTTTCAATTGGCTGGTCTACAGGGAGAATGTTTTCTGCTCTGCACCAGCTTGCTTTCTCAGTGACCTTGCCTCTCAGGCAAGAGATGTCTTCAGCAATAGGGTCTTACTATCTGTTTCTCAAGGGAAACCAAAGGCTTTGGCAATAGCCTTTAATGTTTTGGAGACTACCAGGACCTCCTTGGCCAACAACTCACTGGAAGGTATCCCATCCCAGGCACTGAAAATTTTCTAGTAACAGTCTACAGCTTCTAGATGTGTCATTATTCAAAAAAGTAGGTTTACGTAAGTCTTATACACACTGTCTTGAATTTAGATTTGGGTGAGATAATATCTTATGATAGCTTTTTTTTTTTTTAAGGTAGGGTTTCACTCTAGCCCAGGTTGACCTGAAATTCACTATATAGTCTCAGTGTACCCTCATACACACAGTGATTCCCCCTATCTGTGCCTTCCAAGTGCTGAAATTAAAGGATGTACCACCATACCTACCTCATTGTACTTTTAAGTTGCATTTCACTGATTACTAAGAATATTGAAAGTTTCCTTTTTAAAAACAGTTATTTACAATTTCTGTTTTTTCTTTAGAGATTCCTTTACTGAGGTAATTTGTGTTTGTTAATTAGATTTTTTTGTTCTTTCTGCTCCTTATGTATTCTGGATATAAGTCCCTTCTCAGATGAACAGTCTGCAAGTAATATTTACTATTTTGTCAGTTTTATTTTCATTTTGTTGAATGTTTCCTCTTTTCTTCTCAAGATTCTTACTGTGGCATAATGTTTTTTTAAATTAATTATTTATTTTATTTATTTGAGAGAGAGAGAGAGAGAGAGAAAGAGATAGAGAGGCAGATAGAGAATGAAATAGGGCCTTCAGATGCTGTAAATTAATTCCAGACACATGTGGGTCCTGGGGAATTAAACGTGGGTTCTTTGGCTTTAGAGGTAAATGCCTTAACCACTAAGCCATCTCTCCAGTCCCTGTGGTATAACCTTATTTACATTTTTTTTTTGCTTTTCTTGTTTGTGTTATAAGGTTCATATCTGAAAAATTATTTTAGATACTAATGACTTCATGTCTCCTTATATTTTTGTAACAGTTTAATAATGTCATATCTGATAGGAGTTTCACCAACTTTGAATTGTTTGAATAGGGTGAGAAATAAAGATCAATTATTAATTTTCTGCAAATAGATATCCAGTTCTTCAAAGAGACTGCCCTTGCTTCAATGTGTACTTTTAGGTCTTTGTTCAGAGTAAGTAGTACTATTTTGTTTTCACAAGTATTTTCATATACTTTGGATCAGGAACCACTTAGATGAGATATTTTCATTATGAGAAGATATTATGACTTTTTCAATGTTTTTCATCTATTACTTGGATTCCTGGGGCTCTAATTAATTCATCTAATTGTAATTGTAGCATTTTTAGAAGAGCATCCACATGGAAATCACATTGCCTTTTCTTCCATTTCCTTTGTTATATTGCTTTCTTTCAATAGTTGCAAAGTAGAATTTGGAAGTTGCTGATGATACTAAACAACTCTTCCATACTTGCAGTCACAGCATAAAAAGAAAATGAAGTATTCTCCAAAATTCTAAGAGTGTTTTACTGTGATGTTATGGTACTTTTTGTAAACAGTCAACTTTGTGTTAAGTACTATATTTCAATAGTATTTCAGAAACAATGACTGGAGTTGTTACTGATGCAGGATTTTGTGGGTTCTGGATGGGTCCCCCAAGTTTATGAAAACCAATTTTGGGTCCTATTCTATTTTTAACAAAGAATTGATAAAAATGAGCTCAGCTCAAAAAGGATAAATTATGAGTTACTAAGTTTATTTAGGGAGCAATGATAAATTATGGGGTTTATTTAAGAGAAATTGTGATCTAGGAAGAAGGCTAGAACACAGTCATAAACACATGGGAAGTAGGAAACATGCACTCACGTCGAAAACACTGTATAGTTCAGAAATTTCATTTAAGAGAAATTGAGATCTTTAAGGAAAAACTGGAGTAGAGCCACAAGCACATGGAGGATAGAACTTAGCAGCTTGTGTAGGAAGATTTAGAAGGAATACTCAGCATCTACCTTGGGTTTTCTCATGGAAGGAAGTTAAGAGGGCAAATAGTGGGAGCTTAAGGAAGACTTGCAGAGGGAAAATATTAAATCAGAGACCAGTAAATTCTGATGAAAAATGAGTAGTAAAAAGAGTAATGCATGCTTACTCTGTTTAAAGTAATTACACAGGTAATAGGCCTAGAGTCAGAGAATGCACCCACATAGTAGATCTCAAGTGAAAGGAAAATACACATGTGACTGATTCAGAGAGCAGAGGAAAAACACACATGTAATTAAAGTGAGAAGTTACCATGAACAATAAAGCAGAGACAAGCAAAGAAATCACCCAGACCAAGAATCAGTATCCTGTGCCACCTTCACCCCCACCCCAAGAGGGCAAGTCACTCACATGTATCCAAGCAGAGATGAGAGAATATCCAAGGAGAGAAAAGGAGAAAGTTGGCACAATCTTTATATTTTAGTGAAATGTATTCTTTCATCAGATTCAAGTGTGTAAAAGAAAAGACCCCATTGGTTGTAGATTTGAACATGCAGACACCAAGGCCAGCCTACCTGGCTAGTGAGGGCCATAATGTGCTAGACTGGGATAAAAGGAATGCTATAGCTGAGCCTTGATCAGACATAAGTTCTATTCCTGCCAAGAAGGGTTGGCAGGTGGGGTGGCATCTCCTGGTTCTCTCAATTTCTAACTGAAACTGTCTAAAAGAAGCTAGCTTTCTCCCATTTCTCCTTCATTACTAGTCACTACAACTATCACTTATATAAATATATATTAGTGCACAGATATTATATATTACTTGATGAGATTTTTATTATTTTTATATGATACTATAAATTGTGTGGATTAAACAATATATATTTATTTTCCAACTGATCTAAAGAGAGGAAATATGAAATAATGATAGTGAATGCTTCATATTTTATGAAGCCTCTCTCTTTGGCTTGCTGATGGCTTATATCATAGTTACTTCTCTTTTTGTAAACAAATATCAGAACAAAAGAAAAAAATATAATTTAAGGTAGGCAGGGTTAATGTTTTATCATAGTTTTAGTGAAACCCTATCATGATAATAAAGGCCTAGTAACAGGAACATGAGGCAGTATGATCATATTTGAGCAAGCCACAGAGCAGAATGCTGGTATTTTCCTTTTTCTCTTTATATCCAGTCTGGCCCATAAGATAGTGACAGCCACTTTCAGAGTGGTTCTTCCATTCTGAGTTAAACCTCTCACACACATGTTCTTCTAGGCAATTCCAAATCCAGTCAAGTTTACGATGAAGATTAACTATCACAGCTTCCTTCTTTCAGTATCCTCATATCCTCCTTTGTCCTCTTTTCAGATGTAATTTATTGCTTTTATTGATATGTGTATGTTAAAATATTTCTCTTTTTGATAGAGGCACTGTTGCTATAAACTTCAATCTTAGTATCATTTTGTTATATCTCAAAAATTTGGTAGGTTTTATTTCCATTTTCATTTTTTGGAGATAAATTTTTTCTTTAAATTATTTCAAAGATAATTTTCCTTCATAATTGCATTGTTCAGCTCCTGATATGTGACTCTTTGATTATAATATCTATTATATATATCTTTGCAGGCATGTGCCTTAACCTCTAAGCCATTTCTCCAGCTGAATATAATATGTAAATGTAGGCATGCAAATGTGGATAACCCTATAAAAATTCATATCATTTAAGAATATATAATAAATTAAATTGACGAATTCTTCAGTGCTGACCTTGGAAAACAGCTACCAGCATATCTTTTGAATAACAGAACAAGATAACATTGAGTCACTGATATGAGCTAATATAAAGAGAAAAGTTGGAGGAATGGGGATGAATGGGCAAGAGGATGCATGTGTTAGGAAACAGAAGGAAGGAAAATACATGGTGGAGAAAATTGGAGGGAAGAAGGGTAGTGGATAGGAAGAGTAATAGGAATCAACAAACAAACTGTATTTAAGTGTCAAAAATAAAACATTAAAATAAACAGAAAAAAATCTTTAATTAATAAAGGTATCTAGGGATTTTTAATTTTTGGCTAGTAACACTAACTTTTATCAGAGATGCCTGGTGTTTAGTCACCATTGTATACACAAAATAATACACAAAGGCCACAAATTTGAGTGAGAACTATACAAAAAAGCTGACAAATACTGTACAAACTACCAACATTGATATGAAACAGACTCCATAGATGTCCTACATTAGTTATCCATTTTTCTTATTCTCAACAAAAGTGCCCAAATGTTAACTTTTTCCAGAATTATCTTTCTAAAATAACTATTGCAATATTAATATATACAAATGGATAAATGAAAGCTGTGGTACATAAATTCTGGAAGAACCCCCACTAAGTAGTAAAATAAATGGATTAATAATGACATAGATGATTTAATAAGGAAAATTCATAAAAAGGTTAAAACTTTATACTTTCCTTTTTAGTCTGAGTATTTGTTGTCCAGAATTCACAGTTTGTGGCTTGAGCCTTAAAACTATGACTCTTGGGCTGGAGAGATAGCTTAGCGATTAAGGCGCCTGCCTGCCAAGCCTAAGAATGCCCGTTCGATTCTCCAGGTCCCATGTTTAGCCAGACACAAAAGTGACACAAGGGCACAATGACACACTTGCCCAAAAGGGGGCACATGGTCTGGACTGTTTTCACAGAGGCTGAGAGGTCACTGGTGTGCCCACTTTCTCTCTCTCTCAAATAATAATAAAAAAATCTATGAATCTTGCTCTACTTATATTAGTAACTCAATGTCATCTTGTTCTGTTATTCAAAGATATGCTGGTAGCTGTTTTCCAAGGTCAGCACTGAAGAATTCATGAATTTAATTTATTATATATTCTTAAATGATATAAATTTTTATTCTTGTTGGGATCAAAACCAGAAAAATTCTTTGCCAGTCCACACACACACACACACACACACACACACACACACATATATATATATATATATAGAAGTTTGGTTAGAAATATATTGTGGAGATGGATAATGTTTTGCCCAGAAGTCATAGATTATTAGAAAAATTTCAGTGTCAGGGCTGGGATACCTTACAAAGAGGTAATGGCCAAGGAAGTCCTCAATGCATTGCTAAGGACTACTATACAGGGAAGAATAAGACAGCCTCATCCATAAGAACACATTACAGGATACACTTATCTAAAGCAACAGATGAAAAAAAAAGAGTTAGACAGCAATCACCCATATTTGATACTGTAAAACAGCAAATTCACAGGGGAAAAGGAAAATAAATGGCAATTAGATAACATAAAACGTTATTAGGAAATAGCAAGCCTCTTATAATTATAGCCTCAAAAGTAAATCCCTACACATATCTATGTCAATGTGACATGGAACAGGGAGAATCCAGAAGCTCACAGGCCAGCTAGACTGGTACACATGAAGTGAGTGATGAAAACAAAAATAAGAAGGGAGACCTCATCTCAAGCAGGTTGCAGGGAGAAAACAAATACTCTAAAGATCTTCTATGACTTCCATATATGTGCCTTGGCATGTACACATGCATGTGCAAGTACATGCACCTTTGTCATGCACAAACTCACACTGTACACATCCATCCATCCATATAGACATATACACACATAATAAGAAAAGGAAGATATACTGATTGTAAACATGGATGCACCAAATATCAGAGCCTTTAATTTCATAAAAATATTAAAAGATATAAAATATGACACAAGTTCTGGCACAATAATTATAAGAGGTTTCAACACCCCACTTTTACATTTCAATATGCCCTCTAGAATAAAATAATAAAATAAAACAAAGCTAAATGACAACATTGATCAACTGGGCTTCAAAGATATTTACAGAGTATTTCACGCAAAAGATCTTTAAAAAACTACACATTCTCAGCAGTACATACAAGCTTCTCCAAAAATAATTGTATGTTAGGCCACAAGTTGACATTAACATGTTTTTTAAATCAATGTAATTCACTGTATCTTATGGGAATAAAAGGACAAATAAGCAGGTAGATAGAATACAGAAACTACAAAAATTCTTGGAGACTGAACAACACATTTTGAGTGAACAATAGGTTATTGAAGAACTCAGGGATAAATTTTTGAAAGTCCTAGAAACAAATGAAAATAATAATATAAATTACCAGGTTCTCTGGGACATAGGCAATTGCAACTATAAGAGGAAATATTATAGCTATAAACATCCATATCAAAAAATCAGTATAGAGAAATCTCAAAGAAACAACGTAATGATTAACTTCAAATATCTAGAAAAACAATAAGCCATTGACCAGTAGGTAGCAACAAATATTAAAGATTAGGAAACATTATGTAGAATCAATTAGTTCTTTAGAAAGTCAATAAGATTGATAAACCCTTAGAAAACTTAAAAAAGGAGAGGTGGGGGGCTGGAGAAATGGCTTAGCAGTTAAGGTGTTTGCCTTAGAAGCCTAAGGACCCAGGTTCAATACCCCAGTATCTACATAAGCCAGATGCAGAAGGTGGCACATGTGTCTGGAGTTTGTTTGCAGTAGCTGGAGGACCTGATGTGCCCATTCTCCACCCCCCTGCTTCTTCCCCTCTCTCATAAATAAGTAAATGAATAAATAAATAAATTAATTAATTAATTAATTTAAAAAAAATTTAAAAAGGAGAGGATGCCAAAATTAGCAAAACCAGAGACCAGAAGAGAGTGGCTACAACAGAGCACAATGATATCTACAATGTCACTGATTTCTTTGAAAGCATGGAAATCTTAGAAGAAATGGACAAATTTCTATACACATATAGCTTATTAAAGTTAAAACTGAAATATATTAATAAGTTACAGGCTCATAATGAGCAATGAGATTGAAGCAGTAGTTATAAGCCTTCCCACAAAGAAAAACACAGGAACAGATGGATTCACAGCTGAATTCTATTAAACTTGTAAAGATCTAAAACCAACTCATCTCAAATTATTCCACAAAATAGAAGGAACACGATGAAATTCATCCCATGAAGCCAGTATTATCCCTATTCCAAAACTGGATAAAAATAAAATAACAAGGGCTGGCAAGATGGTTTAGCAGTTGAGGTGCTTGCCTGCAAAGCCAAAGGACCCAGACTTGATTCTGGGGACCCACATAAGCCAGATGTAAAGGTGGCATAGGTATATGAAATTAAAATGTTTCTGAAAAGCACAAGAACCATCAGCAAAGCAAAGCAAAGAAGACAGCATACAAAATGGTTGAAAATCTTTGCCATCTATACATCAGATTGGGGCTAATATTAAAAACTCATAGATCCGGGCGTGGTGGCTCACGCCTTTAATCCCAGCACTCGGGAGGCAGAGGTAGGAGGATCGCCAGGAGTTCAAGGCCACCCTGAGACTACATAGTGAATTCCAGGTCAGCCTGGGCTAGAGTGAAACCCTACCTCAAAAAACCAAAAAAAAAAAAATTCATAAAGAATTCCAAAAATTTAACATAGGTAAATAATTAATTAATAAGTAAATAAATAAATAAATCCAGCCACTCACCAAAGGGGATGACAAGATAAAAAACAATTCATAAAAGAGAAACACAAGTTTACCATAAGTATCTTAAAAACTGTTCAACACTCCTAGGCATCATGGACATGTAAATTAAAACCACTTTGAGATACTATCTCACCTCATGCAGAATGGCTATCAATAAGAAAAGTGACAACAAATGCTGGCAAGGGTATTGGGAAAGAAGAATTCTTACTCACACCTGGTGCTGATGGGAGTACAAACTAGTATAGCCATTGTAGAAAGAGATGCCCAGAGCTCTCAATAAATTAGAATAGAACTATCATATGACCCATCTATACCAATCATGGGCATATATCCAAAGGCCTTCATGCCCTATGAAAGAAATATTTGCACATCCATATTCATTACTGTTCTATTTACAATACCTAAGAAATGGAACTAGTCTAGATGCCCATCAAGTGATGAACAGATAACAAAACTGTGCAACAATATACACTGTAATTTTACTCATCAATAATGAAAAAATGTGAAAATTTCAAGGAAATGATTGGATCTGGAAGGAATGATATTGAGGTGACCCCAACTCAGTAAGAATCAAAATTAATTTTCTCTTTTATATGAGGGTCCTAGCTTCTAATATTTATATATGTGTATATAAATGGAGGCAAATATGAGTAAAACTTAAACAATTATAGAGATGATCAAGAATAGGTAATAAGAAATGACAAAGGTAGACTGGAGGGGGAAAGTAAAAGGGCACATGTAACTTATAAACAGAAGCAGGAAGGATATAAGGGAGAACAAGGGTATGAGGGAAAGAAGAGGAAGAAGAATCAGCTAACTCCAATTGTGCTTAAAAATGCTATAATAGCCGGGCTTAGTGGCTCACGCCTTTAATCCCAGCACTTGGGAGGCAGAGGTAGGAGGATCGCCATGAGTTCAAGGCCACCCTGAGACTACAGAGTAAATTCCAGGTGAGCCTGAGATAGAGTGAGACGCTACCTTGAAAAACCAATAAAAAAAAAGAGAGAGAGAAAAGAAAAGCTGTAATAATACCTAAAAATGGATAAACAGATAAAATATTAATAGATAATATATGAAATATTAAACTATTTGAAGATATATTTCATAAGGAACATGTGAAAATTATTTATAGTTCAGCAATAAAAAGAAATATATCACTTGAATAATCTTCTGCATCAGTAAGGAAATGAAAAATACCTGGCTAAATTAAAAAGTAACACAAAAACAAATGTCAAAATATATGAAGATACTAAGCTCTAATACATTACTGGGAAAGTGGTAAGTGTGTAGTACCTTTGCAAAACAGTTTAGTACTTCCTGAAAATGCTAAATGCAAACTTATTGGATAACACAGCATGTCACTCTGATTTATTCCCAAGAGTAATAAATATATTTTCTCATACAAAAACCTCCATATAAATCTTCACATCAATATTATACATAAAATCTAAACAATACAAAAAAGCTGAATGTATAATAAGTAATTAATGGATAAATTAATGCACTATTTATATAATTTAACAATGTTTGATAATAAAAATGAAGTACCAATACATGTTTTAGCATGAAAGAACTATAACAACATGAAATTATATGAAATAAACCAATTAATAAAAGAGCACAAGTTGGGATTGGTGGCACATGCCTTTAATTGCAGCACTCAGGAGGCCAAAGTATAAGGATCAATGTGAGCAAGACCCTACCTCGAAAATCTAAACAAAAGAGTAAAAGTTATATCATCCTATTTATGTAAAATGAGAAGATTAGAGAAATCCATATTCATAGAAAATTAATTAGTGAATAGTTGAAATTATGCATATTTAATGAGAACAAGATTGATTGCTAATGGGGATATTTCCTTGTGAGATGATAAATATGTTCTAAAGATAAACTGTGATAGTTTCATAAATGGTGAATGTTCTAATAGCCACCAAACTACATTTTAAGATAGTGATTTACATGATATATAAAGCATATATCAAGAGTTCTATAAAAGAAAATGTATGCTTTATCCCTGACATGACTGTGGTATGTAAATTTTACCCCAACTTCAGGAAACTGTGGAAACATATTAGCACCTGGACCCTGCTTGAAAGTATATTTTAAGGCTATAATTGTACAGCCTTGTGAGATATAATTTCTGATTAATCTTCATATTGGTCATAGTTCAAAAGTAAGAATCTAAACAAGGAACTTTTATTATTTGTCCTTTAAAAGGAATTTTTCTCCATATTATATGGTTAACAGTGTTATAGTCAGGTTCACATTGCTGGCAGAAATCACCCAACCAAGAGCAGCTTTTAGGAAAAAGGGGTTTATTTTGGCTTACAGACTCGAGGGGAAGCTCCATGATGGCGGGGGGAAACGATGGAATGCGCAGAGGGTGGATGTCACCCCCTAACCAACATAAGGTGGACAACAAGAAAAGGAGAGTGTGCCAAACACTGGCAAGGGGACACTGCCTATAACATCCATAACCCTACCCCAAACAATACACTGCCTCCATGAGGCATTAACTCCCAAATCTCCAACAGCTTGGGACCTAGCATTCAGAACACCTAAGTTTATTGGGGACACCTGAATTAAGCCACCACATTCTGCCCCGGCCTCTATAAACTGATATCTATACATGATATACAATACAATACATTCAGTCCAACTTCAAAAGTCCCCATTGTTTTTATCAATCCTAATGATGTTCATACATTACCATAGTCCAATTTCTTATAAATGAGCTATAATGCCAAAAAATAATAATCCCCCCAAAACCATAATGACTCAGAATAAACATCCACACTGCAAAAGATGGAATTGTGTACAGGAAAGATGTATTCAACCAATACAAGATTTAAAACAACCAGGACAAACATCAAATATTGTAGCTCCAAGTCCAACAAATCTAGTCAGTGACAAGTCTCCAAGTTTGATAATTCTAACCAGCAACAAGTCTCTGGAGTTCCAATTCTACCCCTCCATCTAGCCTACTCACAGTCCTGGAACACTTCATCTAGGCCTGGCAGCTCTCCTTAGCAGCCATCTCAAGGTCCCAGCATATCCACTGGGTTTTCATTACAACCCACAGTTCATCCTCATGGCTCCATCGGATCTCCATGCAGGCATCCAGCAAACCTGCTTCACACTGCCCATGGCCATTTCCAAAACACGAGATCATGTTGCAAATTCAATGACCCTGTCTTTCCTGCATTTCTTATGCTCCACAATACCAGGTAGGGTGCCAATTTGTTAATCCAGTGGGGGGAATAAAGCAGACTTTGAAGAACAGGACACTCCTTGAGCACTCAGGCACCTTCAAAGGGTCTAAATTCTTCCTGTAGCCCCAGTGTAAGTCAGCTGGCCCAATCTCAATGGTTGTAATCGCTCAAATAATTGCAGGTGAATGGACAGCTGTTTAGGCCCAAGTATTTCATTTTTTCTGTGTCATATCCCTCTTCTCACATCAGTCCATTTCTATGCAAAGCAACCCTGCACAACTTCTCAGGACACAGCCATAACAGCAAGCCTCTCACACAAATGGCTTCCAACCCAGCCCTGGCAAAGCTCTTTCTCATAAACCAAACCTCACAGTCCATAGTTCTTACTGCATTCAGGTCTTTAAACTTTGACCAGAATAGTCCATCAAGCTGTACTTGAGCACTATAAGGCATCTCTCAGGCCAGGATTTCAAATCCTTCCACATTCCTCTTGAAAATCAACTCCAAAAGGCCAAAGCCACACAGTCAGGTGTCTAGCAGCCAACATCACCACTTCTCAGTACCAACATTACTGTTCCAGTCTGGTTCGCATTGCTGTCAGAAATCACCCTACCAAGAGCAGCTTTTGGGGAAAAAGGGTTTATTTTGGCTTACAGACTCAAGGGGAAGCTCCATGATGGCAGGGAAAAATGATCGTATGAGCATAGGGTGGATATCACCCCCTGACCAACATCAGGTGGACAACAGGAACAGAAGAGCATGCCAAGCACTGGCAACAGGACACTGGCTATAATACCCATAAACCTGCCCCCCAAAATACACTGCCTCCAGGAGGCATTAATTCCCAAGTTTCCATCAGCTGGGAACCTAGCATTCAGAACACCTAAGTTTATGGGGGACACCTGAATCAAACTACCAGAAAGAGTATGCTTAGAACAAGTAAAATTGAAACAAAAGTAGATTTTCAAATATCAGCAAACATTTAAAACACTTGGGCATATAAAACTGACTAAATATATTAAGCATTGAATTTCAAACCTGCTTTTACAGTGGCTAATCTTTGTATTTGGATATGTGTTAAGAGAAATGACAATGTATATAAATAGATGTGTAGACAGATGATAGATAGATAGATGATGGATAGATGATTCATAGTATATTTCTTTTTTCATCTTTTTTTAGATAAGTTCTTACTACATCTCTCAACTTATCTCCAATTTGTGATTCTCCTAGCCTCAGTCATCCAAGTACTAGGATAACTATACTAGGATCCACCTAATATTTGCTTCAGATCTCAAATAATTTCATTTTAGGTTACTTTCATATTAAGAGTCAAGCCGAGCCTTTATTAATTTATTACTTGTAACATATATTTCTAAAATTCCAGGTATCTATAGTACTCATAACTATTTAAATCTCTGTCAAAAATTCTTGCTAGTTTTTGGCAGAATATGATATTGTGTATTTTTGAGGACAATATCTAATTCTAATATGAAATATTAATTAGTGATAATTCTCCAATATTCTTGAAATGCTAAATAGTTCTATAATGGGCAAAGTAATTTTCCTCACAAGGTTGCTAGATGGAACAACAAATGAAATAAATAGAATCATTTACTCATACTGACACCAGTACAACCTATGTTGTGATAGCTGAAAAGATAGGAAAGCTATATCATATGTTAAATTCTGTAATGTTTCTGCTGCTGCTAAAATTGGCAAGAAGTTACATAGATATTTGCATAACAAATGAATTTTCAAAGGTAATATTTGTTTTCTTATTTATGAACAGGCCAGTGCTGGTAATCAGTTCTCCATTACACCAAGTGTAAATTACTTTTTGAAAACAAATTCTCTTCAGTAAACTCAGTAGATTAGGAAGGAAAACAAATAGTTTTCAATATAGGTAATATAATAAAAACATAAGTTTTGTTACACAAACTTTTAATGGGACAGCTGCAAGAAAATAATGGCACTGTCCTTGATCTTACTTACACTACACCACTACCTTATACTATCCATTTTTGTGTGCTTTCTATAGTTTCCTAAAAATGGTCATGTGATGTAGAAGGTGAAGTTATTAAATGATGGCAATAGAAAAGTAAAGAATTATTGTTACTCTTGTTTCTATTTTTAAAACCTGCTTACAAATATATTTTTATGATGGGATTCAGGCTGTGAGACAGTACAGGGAAAAGCCTGTAATTTACCACCCTCAGTAGGAATAGGGTTGAACTGTTTACATCTGAAGTATGAGCACAGCATTTGAGTTTATTTTTAGGAGTTGCTTCAGGATGTCTCCTCACAGCAGGATCAAAGCTTAGACAAAATCAATGTTTTTTTATGCTCACTAGTCTTTTCAAAATAATGCTACCTTTTCAATAACTATCAGTATACTTTAAATATTTCAACAAAAGTGGAATTTCTGACAAATATACAACTTAACATCAAATAAGTGGGTATGGCTTTTCAATTTGTCATTCTACTAAAAAATACAAGGGCTTAACAAGCCATCCATTCTGATACTTACTTATTGCTTCACACCAAATCTCCACTACACAGTGATCATAGTAGATATCATATGCCTCAATTCTCTAAAAATGCCTAGTCAGCAAGAGGTAGCTGTCAACTGTACCTGCTGCTTACAGATCTTGTCATTTAAGTCTTCCAAAATGCTACTTCTCTTAAGCAGATTCTCAGCTCAGTCTTGAGCTGCAAATCAACCGAATGCCTTAAGGAAAATATTAAATTACTCACATAAATTATTTCTTTGAAAATAACAATGCAAAAAAATTAGCATAAAATATATGTAAGGACTATCAATTTAAGAGATGAAACTAGAGGCTGATAATGCTATAACTAAGAATATGGTTAATGACTCAGTCCAATAAAACTTCTCTATGACAGCACATATGATATTTTACCCAAGGCTTATCATATGTGCCAAGAAAAAGTGTGCAAAAATATAATAAGAATACAGGCCAATCAGCTTTGTTATTGCATTGGGTAGCATGTAGAAGGTGTTGCTGGGTTATCAAAACAGAATGCAGTGTAATATAGCTACTCATTTGTTAGCATGAGAAAATGTATTTTTGGCAATGATTTTTTGTGCCATTTCAACACTGGTGGTATGATTAGATGATAGTCAAATAAAACAACCAGTTATGCATATATTCAACACATATGCTTTTTAACAATGTAGACTCTAACGTTACACAAATAATGAGCTCCCCAAATCTCTTGACACATTTCCTGCAAGGCATTCCAAGCTTCCTTTGCTTTACTTCCTTGAATTAGCATTGCTCTCTGGCTTTCTGGTTTAGGCCCTTTATAGGTAGCTATCTTAGCCTTCACTCAGGTCAATTACAGAGTGTTCATGGTAGATCTTCCCCATAAAATATCAATATTGTTACATAATAACAATTAAGTATTTTAGCATCTAAATTGAGCAATGAATTGTTGAGAGACTTAAATTATGCACTCAAAATGTTTAAGCAATTAAGGATAGTTAATGAAGTGTAACCGCTGAATACATTTATTCCATAAAATATAAATGCCCCAATAGTTTAGACTTAAAGACGTTTAGAGAAAGAAAAAAGAAACCTAGATTTCCTTCAACTATCTTCATATGCTGTAAGAAAATTATTTGTTCTTGCCTTTTTCATATCTTCAGTTTCTGCTTTATTACTTTAATAAAATAAGTCTGTCTGATATGTACAAGTTTTCATATTTCAATGAACTATTTCCCACATTAATCTATGTGGGACCATCTAAATTTTTAAACAGGAAATTGTCAATTTCATGAAACTCTATGAATGTCTTTCTCATTTTCTGACAAAAAAATACAGAAACTTTGTATTCTGATATACAGGATAAGTAACTGAATAAAAGAAATAGTTATTAGGCATTTGCTTTCCCATAGTCAGAGTATAAAACCCTAATTTAGAAAAATGGACATGGGATCTGACACAAGGGATATGCATTTTTGTTCCATTAACATTATTTGCACTCACTTATTTTCTTATCTGTGGTTGGCTTTGCAATGCAAGACATAATGTTTTATTCTGGTTTTGTATTGTGGGCTTTATATTTATTGGGTAATTATTTGTTTGAGGCAATATCTTGCTATGTAGCCTAGGCCATTTTCAAACTCACTGTAATCTTCCTACATCAATTACCCATGCACTGGGATTATAGAAGTGCACCACCATACCCAATTTTCAGAATTTTAGTAATCAGTTCTTGCCATGACTCAAAAGCAAATATAACTCTTGTATACACATGCAAATTTATTGACAATCTTATATTTGCTAAGTTAAAATCACAGTGAGTTTCTCATGTTCACTTGTGCACTAGAAACTATTATTGAAGTCTCTTAATTTTCCAAAGCCAATTCTTTTCTCTCTTTTTTAAAATTTTTATTTATTCATTTGAGAGAGATAGAAAGAGACACAGAGAGAGAGAGAGAGAGAATGAGCACACCAGTGCCTCCAACCACTGCAAACAATCTCCAGATGCATGTGCCACCTTGTGCAGCTGGCTTATGTGGGTCCTGAGGAATAGAACCTGGGTCATTTGGCTTTGCAGGCAAGCGCCTTACCCACCAAACCATCTCTCCAGCCCACAATTCTTTTCTTTTTCTCTCAATACTTAGATTAACTTTGTGACTTAGAGGAATGGTCAATTTGATTTTTATTCAGCTTTTATTACTTATTGGAATATGTTTGAGCATATCTATTTTAAAATCTTGATATCTAAATTCCCAGTACCCAATAAAATCTACTGTACAAATGAATCAGTAAATATTAATGTAAAGCAAAAGCTGATGCTGAAATTAACTGCATTTTTGTAAATATAGACTATTCTATTTTAATTTACTTAAAATGAAAGCTATCTATTCTTAGTCAAGGTTTTACATGTTTATTGAGAATATTTAGGATTCTGCTAGAATATGCAGGATTAGAGAATTTTTAGAATATTAAAGGTCACTGCTCATAGGCTTGTGATTTTGTGGAACATATTTTCCATTAATAAAAGGCATCTGTTGTGGACTTTACATGAATGATAAACTAACTTCTATTGTACTTAAGCAATGATTAATGAGACAGACACCTTACAATTTGTCTACCACAGCTGTCTAATCTATGGTGTTTGATGGGCATAGAGACACACTACCAGTAGCCTGGGCTACATAGCCATACCCTGTCTTGAGCAATAAAGAATGAATTAAGCCAAAAATAAATAATGAGTTTGGGTGTGTTATCTTTTAAAACAGTTAGTGCCTAGTTAAGTTCAGCTTCACCAACTGTGGTGGTTTGATTGAGGTATCCCCCATAAACTTAGGTGTTCTGAATTTTAGGTTACCAGCTGATGGAGATTTGGGAATTAACATCTCCTAGAGGCAGTGTATTGTTGGGGGTGGGCTTATGGATATTATATCCAGTTTCCCTTTGCCAGTGTTTGGCACACTCTCCTGTTGCTATTGTCCATCTGATGTTGGCCAGGAGGTGATGTCCTTCCTCTGCTCATGTCATTATTTTCCCCTGCCATCATGGAGCTTCCACTTAAGTCTGTAAGCCCAAATAAGCGTTTCTTTTTTTTTCCTGCAAGCTGTTCTTGTCCAGGTGTTTTCTGCCAGCAATGTGAACCTTACTGCAACAGTAAAGGCAGTACCTGAAGAGTAGAGTTGTTGCTGCTAGAAACCTGACTGTGTGGCTTTGCTCTTTTGGAACTGCTTCTCAGGAGAATATGGAAAAAAATTAAATCTTGGCCTAAGAGATGCTTTGCAGCACTGTAAGTACAGTTTGATGGACTATTCTGGTCAGAGTTGAAAGACCTGAATGCAGGAAGAACTATGGACTATGAGGTTTGGCTTGTGAGGGTGAGAAACCTTTGCCTGGACTGGGCTAGAAGCAGTTTGTGTGAGATGCTTGCTGTTATGCCCATGTCATGAGAACTAGTGTAGGATTATTTTGAGGAGAAACAAACTGATGTGAGAAGGACTATATGTCACAGAAAAAAATGAAACCTTGGGCCAAAACTGCTGCCTATTCAAATGTATGAGACATTACAATGATTGAGATTGGGCCAGCTGACCTGCACTGGGGCCAAAGAAAGAACTCAGTGTTTTGAAGGGGCCTGAATGCTGAAGGAGTGTCCGGTTCTTCACAGTCTGCTTTATTCCCCCCTGGATTAACAAATTGGCACTTCACCTGGTATGGTGGGATATGAAAAATGCAGGAAAAGGCGGGGGGGGGTCATTGAATTTGCAGCATGGCCTTGTGTTTTGGAAATGGCCATGGGCAGTGTGAAGCAAGTTTGCTGGATTGCCTGCAAGGAGACCCAATGGAGCCACGTGGATGGACTGTGGATTGCAATGAAGACCAAGTGGAGATTCCGGGACCACAAGATGGCTGGAATGAAGAGCTGCCAGCCCCAGATGAAGTGTTCCAGGATTGTGATTAGCCTAGCTGAACAGGTGGAATTGGAACTCCAGAGACTTGCTGCTGATTAGAGTTATTGGACTTGGAAATTTGTTACTCGCTAGAGTTGTTGTATTTGGAGTTACAGAGTTTGATGTTTGCCCTGGCTGTTTTAAATCTTGTATTGGTTGAATATTTCTTTCCTATACTCAATTCCATCTTTTGCAGTGTGAATGCTTATTCTGTGCCATTATTTTTCTGACTTTTTTTGGTATTATGGCTCATATAAAAGGCCTTGGACTATGAGGATTTTTGAACATCATTAGGACTGATAAAAACTACAGGGACTTTTAAAGTTGGAATGAATGTCATGAATTTTATATCATGTATGGTTAACAGTTTATGGTGGCCAGGGGCAGAATGTGGTGGTTTGATTAAGGTGTCCCCCATAAACTTAGGTGTTCTGAATGCTGGGTTCCCAGCTGATGGATTTGGGAATTAATGCCTTCTGGAGGCAGTGTATTGTTGGAGGTGTGCTTATGGGTATTATGACCAGTTTCCCTTTGCCAGTGTTTGACAGTTCTCCTGTTCCTGTTGTCCATCTGATGTTGGCCAGGAGGTAATGTCCACCCTCTGCTCATGTCATCATTTTCCCTTGCCATCATGGAGCTTCCCCTCAATTCTGTAGGCCAAAACAAATCCTTTTTCCCACCAGCTGCTTTTGGTTGGGTGTTTTCTAACAGTGATGTGAACCTGACTGGAACACCAACTTTATGCTAACCTGAAAGAAATTAATTGAGAGTCCTCTCCAATCTATGGTTGAAACCACATTTATAATTTATGGAGCTCTATATGCTTCTGATGTGAAGATTTTCCCCTCTAGGTAGAAGTATTCTACAGGCCAGGACTCAGAGTAATATTCCATGACAAAAGTACCGGGTTCTCAGGGTAACTAGACATGGCATGGGGGACCTTTTCCTGTAGAGTCATATACTTGTAGATTCCTTGAAGGTAATTAAAAAAATACTATGAGCCTGGTGCAGTGGTGCATGCCTTTAATCCTAGCACTTGGGAGACAGAGGTAGGACTATCACCATAGTGAATTCCAGGTCAGTCAGGGCTAGAGTGAGACCTTACCTCAAAAAACAAAAACAAAAAAAAAAAAAAAAAATAGTTGTGCTTTGAATATATAATACTCCCCAGCCTCAAGAGTTTATAATTAAATGTCTTAGTCCCCAGCTGGTGGAGCCTTGCTGGGGGAAGTGTGTCACTGATGGCAGGACTTAGTACCTTACAATGCAGCCCCACTTGCCATTGCTAGTTCAGCTCATTTTTGCTGTCTTCTTTCCTCCTTGTGGATATGTGATAATGTGAACCTATTTCCTGTTTTTATTATTCTTTTCCTGCCAAAATTAATCTTCCCATCAATATTGTAAGTCTCTTTTTCATTATGGAGCTTCCCCTGGGTCTGTAAGCTTCAAAAAAAAAAAAAACCTTCCACCCATAAACTGTGCCCAGTTTTGAAGTTCATCCCAGCAATGTGAAATTGACTACAAGGACATTTGTTTTTTCTAAGAAATGTAAAAAAGCTTCTTCCACAAGCTGCTTCTGGTCATGTGTTTTGTCCCAGCAATGAGAAGGCAACTACTGCAGTAAATCATAATGTTAACTATTGGAAAATATATAAGTGAATTGATGGAAGGCTGTACAGTGAAGGGAATGTGCATTGTTCTTCACATGCCATTAGTTAGCATTCACTAACTATGTGACATTGTGTATTCTACTTAATGTCTTTATGCATTAGTTTCCCCATAAGTAAATTTAGAATTATCATCATGCCTACCTCCTACATTTCTTAGATAAAAAACAAAGGTGTTTTTTTTTTTTGTTGTTGTTTTTTTTTTTTTTTTTTTGATGCTTACAGATCCAAGGGAAGCTCCATAATGAAAAAAGAGACTTACTCCCTTTACCAAATCCACACAGAACGAAAAACCACCACCACCACCACAAGTAAGCACACTCAGGCCACAAACAGCAGGGAACTCCAGGCAGAGCTCATAGTGCTCTCTACATACTGTAGGTTGGATTTCCAGATCCACCCCCAGTAACACTTTATGGATAAACCCTAAAATCTGCCCACAATGACACCTCTCCCAGCCAGGCAGCTGGAAATCCAAGAAGTTTTAATAAAACTGAATCTATTGGGGGACATCTATTCAAAATATCACTGGCCTGTGAAGTATAAAAAGACTGTAGTATATGGAAAGTCCCCAGTAAATTATACTCCAAATAACAAAATGTATCCTGTTCTGAATCTGAGAAGAAAGAAATTATTGTAATATGTGCTTTTTAACTGAGCTCTGTGGTGGGCTAATTCTTACTTTTGTAAAACTAGTTTGTATTTTTCCTGTTCATGACAAATGGGATCTATATTTTTCTTCTTGTTTGATTTCATCTAGTTTTATGGTTTCAACTTTTCACTTTATGTATGTACATTTTAACTGTATCAGAAAAATTGTAAATTCCCTGAGCAAACTTTCACAGTATAACAAATAGTGAGACAATGTATATGCTTTTTGAATTGACCTTCTATCATTTAAATGAAAATAGTCTAAATAGGAATATTCTTATTTATATGAAAGTGTTTTATGTAAGTGTATTTTCAGTTTCATTTACTCCAAATCTATCTTTTTATGATTTCTGCATATTGAGTAAATTCTTTTTTTTTTTGAGGTAAGGTTTCACTGCAGATCAGGCTGTCCTGGAATTAAGTATTTAGTCTCAGGGTGGCCTTGAACTCATGGTTATCATCCTATCTCTGCCTCCCAAGTTCTGGGATTAAAGGTGTGTACCACCATGCCTGGCTTTGAGTAAATTCTTTATATCACCTATTCTAATGATACCAATGATATTAATTAATGTTTTTCTTGGTAGAATCTAAATTATTTATATGTACACATGTACATTACATGTAATATATACCTTAATATATAACACATATACACGTGGTGATCTGCACTACTGAATAATTTTCTATTTACTTTTCATATAATTTTCACACATCAATTTTTTTAATATTTATTTTGTTTTTGTTTTTATATTTTGGAGAGAGACAGATAGAGAGAGAGGGAGACAGATAGAGAATGGGGCTTCAGCAGTGTCTCAGCTGCTGTGAACGAAATCCAGATGTGTGCGCCCCCTTGTGGGCAAGTGCAACATTGCGCCCTTGCATCACTTTGCATCTGGCTAACTGTGGGACCTGGAGATTGGAACCGCTGGAGATTGGAACTGGGCTCTTAGGCTTAGCAGGCAGGTGCCTTAACCGCTAAGCCATCTCTCCAGCCCGACATCAATGTTTTTTTAAATAAGCATGGTACTCTTAGAGAGAACTAAAATATGAAATGTAAACAAAATCAAAGAGCACAGTCAACTTTCCAGTGCATTTAGGTAAATGTATACCAGGCATGTATGAATTCATCCCAGCATTTTGTAATATACAGCCTTCTTCTCTATTTATGAAAACAGCCATAAATTATAGTCTGTACCTATCGAGTTATTTGGGAACTATTGAGTTAATAATAACTGTATGAGTAGGATTTATATGAAACAATCTTATCAAGTCATGCAGCATCAGATTTCTTTAGCATCCTATAACATTCATCTTTTATAATCTTAAAGCTTTGAATGAGTGAACACCAACATTATTAAATACTATATTCAGAGCATTTACCCCATGGTAACTGATGGATTTTGTGGTATTTCATCCATATTTTACTTGTCCATATTATATCTTTGACAATTAGCAAAAGATTGCCATATTTGTTTCATGAAGGAATGAGTAACTAACTTTAGTCTTCCCTTTTCTAGGCTATATTTATGCAATCATACCAGAACTCTATATGTAGTCAAATATAACTTGCATCAGAATCATCTAAATATCTTCTTAGAAATGAATTCAGTTAGCCCTTGCATCAGGTCGACTGAATCAGGATTAGGGAAAGAGAGTGGTTCCCAGGTCTTTGCATTTACAAATAATCTGGGTGATTTTTATATACACTGCAGGAGATCTGCAAAGCATGGCTGATTAGAAGATTTATTCTCCAAATAATTACAAACAACAGTAAAAACTGCTTAACTTTCTTATTTGGAAGTTTCTTTGTTCATTTGTGACATTTGCGTAGAATTTGGGAATTGAAAGCTCATTCTTTTCTGTCAGAAAAATAAAGAGCAGTGGGGAGAAACACATACACATACAATGATTGCCTTCAGCCAAATACAAATCAAGCAGAAGGAAAAAAATCAAGACTGATTATACCTATTTAACACTTGACATTTTAATCAGAGTTTTTGGCAGAGCAGTATTCTTGACTATCCATACTAACTTGCTACAAAATTCCTATGTACCTGATTTCTTGAATAGTGTTTCCTTTACTTTGCAAAGCTATATGTGTGTGTTTTACAGGTGCTTTATAAAATCAGTGTTCTTATTTATAAAATATGCTGCTGCTACTTATAACTTAATAAGCTATATGGGCTCTTACTATAACCTAGTGGTGTTTTTAATATTTGTGCTAGTATTATCATGTGGGTTAATATTGATGTAATTTCACTGTAATGTCATTTATTAACCCTTTCAGTATGTCATAATGAGATACAACATTGTTTCACATCTTTTTTTATTTTCTACAATGCAATGAAGATTTAAGCTCAGTAAATACTTAGTGATCTTAACTTACATTATTTGACTGTTTTAAGTAGAGAATTTAGGAAATTCTGACTGTAAAAAATATGATATATCTTAGAAAGAAAATTATATATTAATCTAACAATGTTATTCTTTGAGTCATTGTAATTTTCATTGTCTTGATAAAATATATTCCATAAAAATCTGTGCTTTTCCTGCCCCTAAAACAAAACATTCCTAAATTACTTATTTAGAAAGACAGAGTTCCAAAGGAACTACAAAATTAATTCTAGTTATGAACTCATTGGGGGTTAACATTGGTATTATGATCTAAATTAGCTTTTAGAGCCTATGCATTGCATTTTCACCATAATATTAAGTCATGAAATTATAGAAAATGGCAGAAAGCATGTTGTGTGGTAGATGATGAGTAAATCAAAAACAGATGAAATACCAGCCTGTAACACATGAACAACTAAATTACCTCAGTGTGCAGTCTATATTTATATTCAGGTGCTTGACTTAAGTGGAAGATATATATATATAATATATAATATATATATATATATATATATATATGGTCAAAAATTAAAATGTTTTAAATATTCTTAAATAATATTTTATTTACTTATTTGAGAGAGAGAAAAGAGGCAGATAGAGAGAGAAAAAATGGGCACACCAGGGCACTCTAGCCACTGCAAGTGAACTTCAGGTGCATGTGCCACCTTGTGCATCTGGCTTACTTGGGTCCTGGGGAATCAAACCTCAGTCCTTAGACTTTGCACCTTAGGCAAACATCTTAACCACTAAGCAATCTCTTCAGCCCTAAAATGTGTTTTTTAAAAAGATTTTATTATTTATTTGAGGGAGAGAGAGAGAATGGGTGTGCCAGGGCCTCTAGCCACTGCACACAAACTCCAGGCGCACCCACCACCTTGTGCATCTGAGTTTAGGTGTTACTGGAGAATTAAACCAGGGTCCTTAGGTTTGACAGGCAAGAGGTTTAACTGCTGAACCATCTTTCTAACCCTGAAAATTTATTTTTGGGAAAAGATAAATACAGCTGTTGTTTTATGCCATCCTCACATTGTGTGGGTAACTAATCCTAATCAAATAATATTGGGCAGACAAAACCAATCTTCTGATCCTCTGGCTGATGAGGTGGCACAGAAAACTTGCCTGACAGTTCACAGTACTTCATACCACAGTGTGATGGCTCCAGTGGTAAGAATATGAGAAGTTCATTTAAGCAGAGCTGCTCCACTGACATGCTGTTATTATTCAAAGTTCATAATTTACAATATTGTTCACTCTTATTTCTGTATATTCAATGAGTTTCAGCATGCATCTAATAATGTAAGCCCATTAACATGACGTCATACAAAATAGCTTCACTGTCCTAAAACTCACCTGTTCTTACCCTATTCAGTCTACTATCTCCATAGATTCATTTTTCCCAGGAACCATATAGTTGAAATTTTATAGCCTTTTCAGGCTGTTTATTTCATTTAGTAATATGCTTCTACTGTCTTTTCATGGTTGGATAGATTGTTTATTTTTTGCACAAAGTGATAGCTTATTATCTGCACACACCTTTTTATCTAGTCAACCACAATGTCATTTCAATTACTTCTTAGTCTGGGCAATTATGACTAAATCTAATATGAATATTAATATGCAAGTTCTTATATGCACATACATTTTCAAATTGCTTAGATAAACGCCAAGGAGTATTATTGTTGGATCATATGGTAAGAGTATGTTTAGTTTTATAGAAAGGATGCCAAATAGTTGTACTATTTCAAATTCATACCTGCAATGAATGAGAATACCTATCATTCTGCATTATTGCCACCACTTTGTTAGTTGCTCTAAGAGGTATGTGATAGTAGCTCATGTTTGTTTTACTTTGAATTTCTCTTTGTGATCTTATCATATGCTTCTTTGCTATCTGTTTATCTTCTTTTTATGAGGTATCTGTTAAAAGATCTGCCTTTTTTTCTTCAGAAGGGTTATTTCTTTATTTTTTAAATTTTTATTGACAACTTCCTTAATTGTAGACAATATCCCATGGTACTCCATCCCTCCTCCCACTTTCCCCTTTGAAACTTCACTCTCCATCATATCCCCTCTCCCTCTCAATCAGTCTCTCTTTTCATTTTGATGTCATGATCTTTTCCTCCTATTATGATGGTCTTGTGTAGGTAATATCAGCACTGTGAGGTGATGATCCAGGCCATTTTGTGTCTGGTGGAGCATGTTGTAAGGAGTCCTAGCCTTCCTTTAGCTCTTACAATCTTTCTGCCCCCTCTTCCGCAATGGACCCTGAGAGCCTTGGAAGGTGTGTTAGAGATGTTTCAGTGCTGAGCACTCCTCTGTCCCTTCTTCTCAGCAACATGATGCCTTCTGAGTCATCCCAAGGTTACCATCATCTTAAAAGAGAAGCTTCTCTAACCAAAAGTGAGCGTAGCATTAATATATGGGTATAGACATTAAGGGAAGTGCTTACTGGGCAGTTCGGTTAGCATAGTATATACATTTAGCCAGACACTAGCAGACATTACACCCCTAGGGCTCATGACTACCCCTGTCGTAGGTTTTCAGTATCAGGGATGTATTCCCTCCCATGGAGCAGGCTTCCAGTCCAATTAGAGAGCAGTTTGTTTCCATCATAACAGACATGCTATTATTGTACCTATTGGCTCATTTGGCCTGGCTAGCCAAATTTAAAGCTTGCAGTGTTCACTGTTGAGTATTTTCACTGGCGTCTTCTCTCTCCCATTGAACTGTATGCAATGTAGCTTTCTCAAGCTTTCTGTCAGCTGGTCTACTTGGAGGAGGCTTTCAGCTCAGCTCCAGCAGGATTTCTCAGTGACCTTGCCACCCAAGTATGTGGAGTCTTCAGCAATAGGGTCTTACCATTTATTCCCGGTGGGAAACCAAGGGCTTCGGCAATGGCCTATAATGTTTTGGGAGTATCTGACCTCCCTGGCCTGAGCTCACTGGAAGGTATCCCATCCCTGGCACTGATCTATGTCTTCTGAGTGTTCCATTGTCCAGAAAAGTAGGTTTTCATATGACTTATTTATATACTCTTAGATTTTGCTTAGCTGCCTTATTTTTTTGAATATGTGTTTTGTGGTTATTGGGCTTTAAGTCATTTGGATATTTTTTTTGTCCTTTATTAGATGAGTCATTTACAAATGTTTCCCTAACATTCTTATGTTTACGGAAATGTTATGAATTGGATGTCCAAAACTCAAAAGTAAGTGTATGACTTAAATTGGTGAGTTATATAGTATGCAAATTATTTTTAATAAATATATTATGAATAAAACATTTAAGAAAACTGTATTTCAATAAATTAAGTCTTGGATTAAGTGGAAAAGTTCCTATAAAACACAATTTACCTAAATTGAGGCAAAATGAAATACAAAGGGTAAATAGACTAAAATCTATTAAACATATTTCTTTTTTATTTTGTTTTTATTTATTTCTTTATTTATTTGACAGAGAAAGAAGGAGAGAGAGAGAGAGTGATTGGGCACTCCAGGGCCTCCAGCCACTGAAAATGAACTCCATACATGTGTGCCCCCTTCTGCGTCTGGCTAACATGGGTTTAGGAAATCGAACCTGGGTCTTTTGGCTTTGCAGGCAAATGCCTTAACCGCTAAGCCATCCCTCCAGTCCTATTAAACATGCTTCATTTGCTGTTGAAAAATGTTCTTGGACTGGAGAAATGGCTTCGAGGTTAAAACATTTAACAACCTGGGCTCAATTCCCCAGTAGCCATGTAAAAAAAAAAAAAAATGGTACATGCATCTGTAGTTTGTTTTCAGTGGCTAGAGGTCCTGATGTGTCCATTAGCTCTCTCACTCTCCTCTCTATTTTCTATCTGTCTTATTTCAAGTAAGAAAAATTAAATATATATACTTAAAAATTTCTTTCCCAAGTTTTACATCCAGATATTTTCACTGGTGAATTTTGTCAAACATTCAGGAAAAAAAAAAAAAAAAAAAAGACCAACTCAACTGAATGATTTCTGATGATGCAGGGGAAAATAATATCTCACCAAATAACATTATATAGTGAGCATAACACTTACATCAAAAGTTTACCAACACAGTAATGAAAAAAAAATTTTAAATACTCTTAAATATCAAATATTTTTAAAAGTGTGTGCCACCATGCCCAGTTCTTTTTTTATTTTTTATTTATTTTTAAAAATTTTATTTTTACTTATTTATTTATTTAGTTATTTATTAGAGACAGCTAGAGGGAGAGAGAAGGAGAAAGACAGAGAGTGAGAATGGGCACATCAGGGCCTCTAGCCACTGCAAATGAGTCCAGATGTATGTGTATCTGGTTTACATGGGACCTGGAGAATCGAACCTGGGTACTTAGGCTTTGTAGGCATGCACTTTAACTACGAAGCCATCTCTCCAGCCCTTAAATATCAATATTCTTTATGACCAGTGATATATCAAATAAATTATCCCCAAATCACATAAAACAAAGCATGTAGAGATAATTTGTTTTTCTTCAGACAGGGTCTCATGTACCACAGGCTGGCCTCAAGCTCAAGATGTCGCCATCACCTTGAATTTCTGATCATCCTGCCTCTACCTCCTAAATGTTGGGATTACAAGTTTGTGCCACTACACACAGTTTATGAGGTGCTGGGAAACAAACTCAAGGCTTCATGCATGCAAGACATATATTTTGTCTCCTTCATTTCATCCCTAGATCAACAAAGAATTATTTGAGAAAGCTTTTATGTGAATATCATAAAATATACCTTTTACATTTGAAAATAAAGTGTAATTTATCACAACAGAATAAAGAAGGAATGCCATATGATTTGCTCAGTAATTGCAGAAAACATATCTGGTAAAATTCATCTTACAATAAAAAAACCTCTAAAAATTTGGACTAGAGGAAAAATTGAGGTAGTAAATGGGTCCTTACAAAAATAGAAAACTATGTTCACACTATGATGGTAATCAATCATTGTCGACCAGACAGCATTTGTAATCACTTAAGAGAACACACGTCTGGGCATATCTATGGAGACATTTCCAGAGAGGATTAGAAGAGAGAAGACCCACCCAGAATATAAATGGCATCATCCCATGGGCTGCATTTCTGGACTGAATAAAAAGGAAACATCGAGAAAGTGAGCTAAAGGTCATCCTCCCTCTCTTTCTTTCTCTCTTTCTCCTCTCTTTCCTTCCCTTCCTCCCTCCCTCCCTCTCATTCCTTATTGTGGATACTATTGCCTCCTGCTGCCACAGGTAGTCCACTCTCACCTCCATGTCTTGAAACTCAATCCAAATAAATCTTTTTCCTTCAGTTGCTTCGGTCACTTATTTTTCTCATAATGAGAAAAGTAACTAAGAGCAAATCAGTACTACCAAGTGGTACTGTTGCTGTGACAAACATAATCATGTTGTTCATAAGCCTTTGGAACTGGATTACAGGAGAAATGTGGAAAAGTTTGGAGCTGTGATCTAGAGATTCCCTAGAATGCTGCAACTAGAACATTATACATTATGTGTATGGGAGTTCAGAAGATCAGAGTACCAATGGTAATGCAGACAATAAAGACTGTGCTAGGGATGGAGAGATGGCTCAGTGATTGAGGCTCTTGCCTGTAATGCCTAATGACCAAGGTTCAATTCCCCATTACCCATGGAAATCCAGGTGCACAGTGTTGTATACATCTGGAGTTTGTTTCTTTGCAGTTGTTGGAGATTCTGGTGTGCTCATATTCTCTCTCTCTCTCTCTCTGTCTGTCTCTCTCCTTTCTTTTTCTCTCTGCTTATCTTTCTATGTCTCTCAGCTTTAAAATATATAAAAATATTTTAGAAGACTATGCTAATAATATTTCAGAGGGAAGCAAGGACTATTTTGGGAATAAAATGAGGACCTATTAGCATTATACTCTGATGAGGAAGCTAACTACATTCTGCCCACTAGATGAGGTTAAATTCAACAGTAATGGAATGATTTGTTTGTTGGAAGAATTTTCAAGTCAATAGAGCACTCAGCCTGTGTCATTGGTAATGCATGCTGTGCTTATCCAGATTAACAGTGAGAGAGCAGCAGTAGAGAGAAAGAGATGAAAAGAATGTGAAGTTTAAGCTAGACATAGTGGCACACTCCTGCAATCTCAACACTTGCAGGGTAGAAACAGGATAATCAGTATTTCTTAGCTACATAGACAGTTTGAGGCTAATTTGAGCTACATGATACATTATCACAAAAGAAGAAGAAGACAAATATGCAGTTTGGCAAGAAAATAAGCTGTAATGGGTTAAAGTTGCACACAGAGATGGTGCAGAGAAAGCAGCTATAATCATTAAAGAGATTAGCACAATTAAGGAGAAATTTCATGCTCTGAACTGGAAAATATGAAAATTATCTGAAAGAAAAATCAGCTTATAAAAATGCAGATTTGTTTCAAAGGAGAGAATCTAAACTAAAAATGCTATTGAAGTAGCACCAAGAGAAGATATTTTCTTTTTCAAATTTGGCCACCAATGTGCATAAGGGTTATTTATTGCCACAGTAGAAGGATGCCAGAATATATTTCTAGCTTGCTGAAGAACTTGGCAGCATTACACATATTATGCTGGCTTTGTAGGCATGCAAAATCAAGTGTAAGGGGTTGTGGAGGATTACAAGAAGATTCCAGAAAGCCACCAATACCGGGAAATGTGTGGAAAGATCAGCTTCCCTGCAAGGAGACCCAGAGAGGGACTTTATAGCATGAAACTATAAAGGTAAAACTTAAGTTCCATTTGACATTCTTGACCATGAGACATCTGCTGAGGAAATATATAGTCACAGAATTCAGCTAGCCCAAAACAGGGAAGAGTATAGCTGTCAAAATCTGTTGAAACCCAGATGATGTGACCAAGAGTCCCAGACATTGGCCAGAGAGCTACAGAGTTTGGTATTTTTCATGCTCTAACAATATTTCTTCCCCCCTTCCATGAATTTCCCTAAGCCATGTTGAGTTCATTTTGGGTCTATTTCAGTGACGTCATGGGAGTCTTTGTGTCTCTGGATCTCTGGTTTGGTAGGAGATGAATGTTCTCTGTGTCTATCTCCTTCACCACTGTGCTGATACCAGGTTCACCTAGAAAGCAGCACTCTTGCTCATTTCCCCAATTATTCTATGGCTTCTGCTGGTGCCCTGGTGAGGTGCGATGGGCTGCTTCTCTCCTCAGGTTCTACTTCCACCTGAAAAAGAGAAGCAAATTCTCCAATGGAGAGTGAGGCCAATACAAGATACATGGATAATCATTACTGTTTTAGAGAAAATTAAATAGGTGTAGGGCCTCTTGTATCCCACTATTAGTGGGACCTTGATATTGGAGAGCGAACTCATTTTTGGATACGGTTCTGACTTGTTTCCCATTTCCTTTTATAGGTTCCATTCCACTGAGCAGATCCGTTAGCCAAATCAAGAGCAGTTGGTAACCCACCATGGATATGTGCCACTATTGCACTTGTGTGAGCATCATGTCAGGTTGATTGCTGCTGAGTAGTTTAGACCACGAGTTGCTTAGTCAGATGTTGGTCATTTTCCCCAGTTGCTCATGTAGTACCTTCTGGAACTGGACAAGCTAACTGTCTGGGGACTGACTCTCTTCCAGATTCCAGCCAGGTCACCCAATGTAGATTCCAGCCAGGTCATTCCATGTCCCATCCCAACAGCATATGGTGTCTTTGGCAGTGGGGTCTTACCATTAACCTTTGGTGGGTCATCAAGTACTCTGACAGAAATCTGTCTTCTTTTAGGAAACCTTGTAGGTGTCACTGATCAACAGCTCATTGTGGATATTAACCACATGCTGGTACTGGGAGTTACAGGTCAGTGCCAAGGGAAAAGAAGGAAGAAAAATATAGGTAGTATGAAAGAGAAAGAGAGAGAGAAGAGAAAAAAGAGGGAGTGTGAGAGAGGAACAGGAGAAGATTGAGGTGTTCCAGAGATTTTTGAAATTATACAAAATGATACAGATACCTCTTAATACCTCTAAATGTGCATATCAACATCTTTATACACACAGATATATGTATACATATTTCTTTCAATTTTCCTGGATAAAATAGTTTCATACATGTATTTTTTCAAAATTTTAGGACAAATAATAGGAGGAAATATTTTAAAAGAAGGAAAGAAAAAGCAAGCAAGTAGCATGTACAAAAGAATTTGGGGGTAGGGGGAATGTAGGTTAGGGAAGGGTAACTACACAAAACTACACAAAACTAATGTCCATTGAAACTTTTTCTTGGATAGAATTTTACACGATATTACTCTCAGTAATAGGAAACAGAACCTGAACAGAAGAGCCCCATAGAAGGAGGAGAAAGCTTAATCCTAAAACCATGGGCTTTGGCTGGTAAACCCCAGTGACAGATTTGGATTGTGCCCCCCCCCCCCAAAGTGAGATGTTGGTCAAGGAATCACACGAGGTCCAGAAAAAATGCAGGCCATTTACAAAGTATTTGGTTACCTGCCAGAGCTAAAATGTAAGACCCTATTGCTAAAGACAGCACAGCTTGTGATCACAGGACATTAGGAAACCATGTTGACTCTGAAAAGGTGATCAGTTACCTCCTGGCTAACCCTCACAGTGTTTTAAAATGCTATTGGACCTGCTGAGGAATAATGGTTGTCAACAGAATGAACAAGCAGGAGATCCTACTGGCTATGAAATCAACAAGCCTGGCAAGAAATACACACTTGTGCAATAGTGGCATACAGACTATGTGGGTACCCAACTGCTGCCAGATTAAACATGAGACTCATTCAGTGGGGGAAAATTTACATCTGGCTCTGTGAACCAAGCCAGATTCCCTAGCATACAAAATCAATAGACTCCAGAGAAAAGTTCCACTGTTTTTAGCTAAATAGTGTGGACATACACATTAATAAGTTTATCTAAAAACAATCCTTTAATCCAAACTATTCTCACTTTTAATCTTACAGATGGTGCAGAACACTGGGTAAAACCAGGATACATCATTACACCAAGAACAGAGAGCCAACTGCCTACCACAAGATAGGTCACCTCCATCACATCTGACAGGGCCCAGAACTTACCACAGAGGAAGTGGTGACTCAAGTATTACTCTCACAGCTAGCCTGAAAACTAGCTCAAGGGAGATGGCAACAAGCACTGTGGCCACTCAAACCTCATCAAAACAGAGATCCAGAAGCTGAAGATAACTCAGCACTAAATCAGATCTCTTACTTGCTCAGGTAACATTGCAAAGGAAGGGGCAGCAAGATTGTAAGTGCCTCAGGGTAGGTGAAAATGGCCTTAGTCATCATCTCCCCCCCCCATAGAGACTCACTAAGGCCAGTAGGACCCCAAAATGAATCACAATAACTCCATCAAGGAGGAGGACCCTCAGAAAAATGGGAGAAGTTGGAAGGGATATAAGAGTACAACCTTCAATTAAAAATCCATAAATAGGGCTGGAGAGATGATTTAGCCGTTAAGGTGTTTGTCTGTGAAGCCTAAGGACCTCGGTTCGATTCTCCAGGTCCCACATAAGCCAGATGCACAAGGGGGCGCACGCATCTGGAGTTCGTTTGCAGTGGCTAGAGGCCCATTCTCTCTCTCTCTCTCTCTCTCTCTCTCTCTCTCTCTCCCCCTCTCTTTGTCCCTAATAAATAAATAAATAAAAATAAAATCTTTTAAAAAATCCATAAATAAATTTTAAAAATATCTTCAAGCATAAAAGCAAAAATCTCACAAAGTCTTTTAGTATGTGTATATAAACATGCTTACAATTCAATAATTAAGAAATATTGCTGACTGGGGAGATGGTTCAGTGCTTAATTCACAAGCAAGTGAATCTGAGTTCAGATTCATAGCACCCATATATACTCCAGATGTGGGAAGGGGTGTGCCTTGAATCCTAGTGCAGGTAAAGCAGAGACAGGGAGGTACCGGGAACTTGATGACTAGCTTATCTAGTAAAATCAGTGAGCTCCAGGTTAAGTGAGACCTCTATTTCAAAAATTAAGTAGAGACTGATAGAGGAAACACCCAACATCAGCCTCTGAGTTCTATATCAATTCACACACACACACACATACACACACACACACACACACACACACAGATTGTGCACCTAAAAACATATGAACATGCAGAAAAACATTCACCTCATACACAAAACAGGTACAACAAAAATAGACTATGTTGGCTGACTGAGTGTAGTGATTAAGATCTCTTATCAATTAGGAGGCAGAGACAGGAAGAATGCAATGAGTTGCAGGCCAGCCTGTGCTACAGAATAAGATCTTTTCCCACCCAACGGTCAAATAAAAAAAAAAAACACATATTCACTAAGCAAATGTTTTATTGTCTAAGAAGCACACAGACAAATGTTCAACAGCATTAACCATCGGAGAAACCCAGATAAAACTAGAATGACATGACTTAGTCAGTTACTAGAAGAGCTAAATTTTAAAATTTTTCTATGATATAAAAGCCCTAAACAGAGCCAGGTGTGGTGGCACACTCATTTAATTCCAGGACTAGGGAGGCAGAGGTAGGAGGATTGCTGTGAGTTCAAGGCCACCCTGAGAATACATAGTGAATTTTAGGTCAGCCTAGGTTAGAGCAAGACCCTGCCTTGGAAAAAATCCCTACATATTGGTGAGAAGGTAGAACCACCAGAGTTCTTATGAACTACTTTTGGGAGTAAAAATAATGGTATAACTATTTGCACAACTATTGGTTTATTGTGAATTAGGGATATACATATTACATATTTAAGCAGTTGCATTGTTAACCATTTTCCCAAGAGAAATGAAAACCTGTATCCACAAAACTTGTGAATAAGAATAATCATAGTAACATCATTCAGAGTAGCCCCAGATGGAAACCATTTCTACATGCCAAAAGGAAATGTTGGAGTAATTGTGCAATATAATATTGTACAACATTATATAAGATAGGCTTATGTGAATTAAGATGCAACCGTTTACATCATTTTGCTTTATATCATCAATACATCAAGAGAAATAAACAAGATAGGATAGTGAATAAACTGATCATCAAGAACAGACATAACCATTCCTTGTCATTGAAGATGACAATTGTGTCTTTCTAAAATTGGTTTTGAGTATAGGAGAAATTGACTAGAAATGAACATAAGGGATTCATTTTTCTGGGATGATACGAAATACTTGTAGCTTAATTAGAGTATTTTATACACTTTCACACTTTAGTGTAAACTTATTCAATTGTACACTTTTGGTAAATGATATTTTACTTTATAAAAACTTCACTTGGTAGAAAAATATCTTCATAATATTCATAAAAATATAGACATTAATTCTAATTTGCTAACATATCCAAATAATAATTTAGGTCACCAGTTCATTGAAATTAAACCTACATGCTGTAAACTGTATTACTTGGTCAATGAAAGCTCCATCTTTACACTCCATCTTTCAATTCCACTACCCAAGTCTGGTATATGCTTTTCAAGATTTGTTTAGATACACAAGATTTTGCATATGAATATCTGTGTTTGTATGTATATTGAACCTGAAAACAGAATTACTGTCCACACTGGTCCACCATTTTCTTTTATAGTTATACACAATTGTACACTTAGGTACAAGATTGATATATGCTCAGTTTAACTGAATTAAGTTCTAGTTTGTAAAGATTGTATAGCATGTCATTGTTTCTAACTTTATAAAATATTGCTGTAGAAAGAATATTTTGCATGTCTGTTATTACATACCCACATGAGTAGGATAGATTTGTATATGTGGCCTCTTTGCAGAGAAGATGATTGATCTGAAAAATGATATGTCATTTTTAAATTGTTCAATCAGTATTAGCAGTCCTTTCCTCATACATTAACTAGCATGCTGTTTTTTATTTTATTTCACCACTCTCATAGGTAATGTTTTCTTCTGTTTACACCTTATAATGCTACTATAGATCTATATAAGTTTTATTCTTGAAATATACCCCTATGTTTATTAGGCATTTCAGTTTATTAATGAATTGCTTCTTTGTCTTTCTTTTTTAAGTTTATTTTTATTTATTTATTTGAGAGAGAGAGAGAGATGCAGATAGAGAGAGACAGAGAATGGGTATGCCAGGGCCTTCAGCCTCTGCAAAGGAACTCCAGACACATGCATCACCACCTTGTGCATGTGGCTTATGTGGGTCTTGGAGAATCAAACCTGGGTCCCTTGGCTTTGCAGGCAAGCACCTTAATGACTAAACCATCTCTTCAGGCCACTTCTTTGTCTTTCTATCCTATTATTTCTCTTTTGTGTGTCTTTCATTGAAATAATTTGTGGAAAATATTTATGTATTAAATATGTTCTTTGTTATACGTATTTTTCTCAATATTTAATTTATCTTTTGGTGATAAACATTGTTTCGTGGAATATATCTATATTTTCAAGTAATGGATCATGTCACATTCTTCCTTCATGATCCTTTTAGATTTTTGTATTATTAAGAAAACTTTCTTATTTTGACATTAAAAATATTTCACATATGTATGCTATGGTTCTTATATTTAAAATATAATGAATTATCTTCATGCTTATAAATATTTAATTATTCTTCCCCACAGATATTAAGTATTTACAAAATTTATTGAACAGTTTAAACTTTTAAATGACCTCATCCATGGACTTCCTTTACTGATAATTTTCTGTTTCCATGATAAATTGTAGTAGGTTTTTGTGAAATACTGGAATAAAACTATATGATTATTTTCTTTAATCAGAACTTATTTGCTCCTGAGAATAAATAAGAAGAATTTTTGATAAGAAAAAATATCTTTTAGTTTTGTAAGTAACACTTTGTCTCATCGCTTTGGTAGCCTTCAGGTTCACAATGCTGGGAGAAAGCACCCTACCAAAAGCAAGAGCAGCTTGTGGATAAAAATAAATGTGTTATTTTGGCTGACAGACTCAAGGCGAAGCTCCATGATGGCAGGGGAAAATGATGTCATGAGAAGAGGGTAGACATCATCTCCTGGACAACATCAGATGGACAACAGCAGCAGGAGAGTGTGCCAACCACTGTCAAGAGGATGCTGGCTATAACATCCATAAGCCCACCCCAAGCAATACACTGCCTTCAGGAGGATTCAATTCCCAAATTGTCATCAACTGGGAACCTAAGCATTCAGCTCACAAGTTTATGGGGGACACCTGAATCAAACCACCACATCTTTAAAAATCCAGAATGAATATAGTCAAAATAGTTTTTCTTTTATATTCTAGAAACTTACATAGTTACTATATTGCCTCCAGATTAGTGTTTTCTATCATAGGTGTATGGTAGCGAGAACTTTGAGAAAGACTTGGAGACCTAATATAATACATTATTCTATAATTAATTGTTTAAAGGCAAAATATACTTAAGCTAATAAGATAAATAAATTTAGTGGCTGGGCTGGGAATACAGCTCTGTGGTAAGTTGCCTACCTATTATGCAATGAGGCCATGGTTTCATTACTCACCAGCACAAATAACAAAATAAAATAACAAAATAAAAGAAAATTCCAATGGCTATTTCAGTTACCTTCTTGCAGTAGAGGAAGTTGTAGGCATGTGACCTGTCAAGTATTTCACTTTTTTTTTTTCTCATTCAAGCACCCTTCTTAACACTATGGGTGAGATTAGGTGGCTTGGGTAATTGCAATAAAGCCAAATGATTATAGGATTTTAAAATATATCTCTCCCAGATGTTCAAAGTTTTAAATGAGCAAAAGTGAGCACATAAATGAAATTGCAAGTGGAAGCAGCAATTACTCAAAATGAACTCCTCCAGGCAGAGTTGTAAAGAACAGAAGAGACACTCAAAGAACATTCCTTAAAAGCACTCAAAGGAGACATTTTTGATCACCAAAATAAGGAAATAAGTTGCTCAAATATTGGATTTAATTATTCTACCAACCTCCAACATCATTCTTTGAGTGCAATCATTAGTCCATTAGATTTTTAAGCTAAGCTGAACAAATTAAGTAAAGTTTTGAAGTTATAAACATCATACTTTTGTACTATATATAATTATAATATTTCATAAATTTAAAATTCTTTTGCATATGTTCTAGATATATACAAAACATTCTTGGAAGAAATGTTATAAGGGAATTAACTGTATAAACAACTAGTGCTCAAGCAAAAAAAAAAAAAAAGATACAAAAGAGTGAGTAGTAATGCTACCTATAGGAAATTTAAGTAGAGCTCTGTTTTACTTTAGAACTTTTTTTACTTTGTACTGAAATCAGAAATAAAAAGTAAGGTACACATATAAACTGACCACATGTTGAAATAAATGATAACATTTTCTTTGAGGTCTTGTTAATAAGGAGTTAATAACTTAATTATTCATTGGTAAATGTAGTATTTCAAGAATTCTTTACATTTTTCAAAGAAAAAAGGCGAAGAATGTTTATGCCATGTGTTATGACCCACCTCAAATACTCAAAGTATCCTAAATGGTTCATGTAGTTTACAAATATTTTTGTGTGTGTACATATGTATGATGTTTCTCTCTCTCTCTCTCTCTCTCTCTCTCTGTGTGTGTGTGTGTGTGTGTGTGAGAGAGAGAGAGAGAGAGAGAGAGAGACAGACAGAATCTTGATGTGTATATTTACCATGATACATGTGTAGAGGTCAGAGGATAGCCTTGGGTGTCAGTCCTCACTTTCCATTATATTTAATGCAGTGTTTCTTGTTTCCTGCTGTGTATGCCAGGATAGCTTGCCCACAAACATCCAGAGATTATCCTGTCTTTGCCACCCATCTTGTTGTAGATGCACTAAGATTACAGAGTCCTACCAAATTTAGCTTTTCATGGGCATCCAAACTCAGGTTGTCACATTTCCACAGCAAGTGTTTTTACCCTTAATTCATCTCCCAGTGTATGGCACAATTCAGGTCTGGCTCTATCCAGATTGCACGCTAAAAGAAACCAGGCCACACCCCTCGGGTTTTCCCACCAGGATGGTGGGTAGTCAATGATGGGTAAGACCCCATGAGATGGGGCAACCTAAGACAGGCACCATCACATGTGATTATCCCTTGGGGCCTGGGGTCAACAATGGCTTGGCAAAGAACCATGCCTCCCAGGGTCACCAATAATAAAAACAAAAAGGAGGATATGTATGGCAAAATGCAGGTCAGGCCCTAGCCAGACTGCATGCTAAAAGAAACCAGGAAGTGGCTTCTGTGGACGTGGCATCCTGCACAGCCCTGGCATGACAACAGCTACAGTCCCATGCTTGTGAGAAACCTGCTGCGAGATGATCTGTCCAGAGACAGGCTGTCATTGGTCACAAGAAGGGGACCACCCCATACAATGATTAGCCAGGAAAACCCTTTAAACCCCCTACACTTCCTTGAATAAATGAGTTTGCAGCAGCTCTCCCTTTGCCTGCTTCCACCCAACTCTCAGAGTCTGTGTATTGACTCCGTGCCTCTCAACACCTATTCAGCAGAGACCCTGTGGTCCCTCCTGGTCTGGCCCTAGGGGGGACCCCAAATCTGGTGCCCAAACAGGGATCCTCTGCCCCCTTGGTGAGACGCCCCCTCCTTGACTGTTGGTGAGCAGCCCCCTCAGCGTTGGCAAGGTGCCCCCTTCTTGATCGTCAGTGAGTAGGCCCCTTGCTGTTCTGTATGCTGATGGCTGCCTGAGGGTGAGCAGGCCACCCCCTCCCCCCTTTTCCTTTTGTTCATTCTTTTCCCAGGCAAGAAGGCACACATCACCACATGGCCCCGAAGCCCATGTCGACCTCTCCAATCTCGGTTCATCCCAGCAAAATCACATAAGGGTCTCACCCACCCAATTTCAGAACCAAGGAGAGACACCATGTGGGCATACAGACATGGAGAAATGACCCACAGAAGTCCCCACTAAGCACAAGACAGGTGGGTCCTAAACATTCTATCCATATGTCTCAGCTGGCCCAGCAATAGGTATTATGGTTTACATGATTATCCTTTGGGCTATCATTTTTGATCTGGGTTATCTCCTTGATTCAGGGGCGTCACAGCCTAGACCCCCCTCAAACACCACCACGCTGTAATGGGCAACCTCCCTCCCCATCAGAGGATGCAGCAATTGCAGGCTCTTAAGGTCCTCCTACTGCAATGTGGCTTAAAAGTGAAACAAAAGGACCCCATGGCTTTTGGGATGAAATTCTTGTTTTAGCCCCATGGATTAGTCCTATCCTCCTTGCCATAATTGCCAGCTTAAAGGCTCCTCCATGGGGGAAGTCATTTCCACCTATAATGAATGCTGTAAGGAGGAACCAAAACTGGTTCTTCAAACCTCGTCCCTCCCAGCCCCATCTTAGGATGATGATGAGGAAGACCAACCCTTCAATGATAAAAGACCATCACCCAAACCACCATCTGCGGCAGCCTCGCTCACAACCACCCCTCCCCCTCTTTACCCTTGGAAGGACCTCAGCTTGATCTGTCCTGGTCACATCCAGGCAGCTGCCAGTTCGATGACACACAGCATTGCCCCACCCTTCTCCACCTTCTCTGTTAACATAAGGCTGGATAAAACAGCTAGGCCCTAGTACCTACGCCCCTCTCTGATGTGGCTCTCATCCACAAGGCAGCCCAGGAATCTGGCCTTGACTCCTACTTTGAACAAGTCCTTTTACAATGGGCCGTTGTGGTAGTTTGAATATATGTCCCCCAATATATTTAGTGTTTTAGTAGTTATAGTTTGCATCTGCAATCACCTTGCTAGAGGCAATGTCACTGGGGGCTGGTCTAAAGGTGTGGGTTTGAGATTCCATTGTAAAGATATGCAAATGTGCCTAGCAGGAATTCCTGAAGTGTGCTGTGTGACCTTTTGGCTGTAGTTTTGCTCTGTGTGCTGTGGTGGCTGGTTGGCTTTTGCTCTCTCTGTTTGGCCCTGTGGAGAGCAGGCCGCTTCTCTGCCCTTTATGGAACTTCCCCTGGATCTGTAAGCTTCAATAAATAATATCCCTTCCTCCATAACTGTGCCTGGTCTGGAAGTTCATCTCAGCAAACCTGAAGCTGTCTGCTTTAGTAAAGTGGTACCGAGGAGTGAGGGGTGAGATGAACCTGACCATGTGGATATTCGTCTTTTGAACCTTTGTTTTGGAGGAATGGGCATGGACTTGGTGCTTGCAACTGAAGATGCCTTCTGGAGTGGTAAGCCAAGTTTTATGGACTATTCTGATGAGAGTTTGAGAATGCTAAGTGCAGATAGTACTGAACTTAAGGCTTGGCTTATGAGGTTTCTAAGGGAAGGAAAGACTGCAGAGGACTTTGTTGGAACTGGGCTACTGGTATAAGGGATGGCTATGTTCTGCTATCCAGGCCCAGAAAGTTTGATAAAAACAAAATTTGTAATGGACTGATATGGCAAAATGAAGATATCGGACTGAGATTTTAAGATTTTAAGTTGGAAAACCTCAAGCAAGTTAAAAGCAGAGGCACTGAGACTGGTTTTAGGTTACTGGGGCTGCTATTGTCAACGCATTAGCAATCTTAAGGAAGGTGGAAGGAAGGTGGCCTGACTTGATTTACATTAAAACAATGGAGAGGATGCCTAAGGAAAGACTGTTAAAAATGCAAATTCTTGGAAAGAGCTGACTGGAGAAGGAACCTACTTTTCAAGGCTATGGTTTATTTTGTCCCTGGATTAAGAATATGGCTGTGTCCTGCACACCTGGTATTAGTTTTGGAAGCATGAAAAATGCATGGAGTGGTCATGAGTTGCACACGGTTCCAGGAGCCGCTGCTGAGATGCGGCATGAGGCAGGGCATGAAGACCCTCAGGAATAGGCTGGAAGAGCCTTTTGGAAGATGGACCGTGGTTTGCATGAAGACCTGAAGATGTTTTGGATATACCAGGACTGTGCAAAAGGGCTACCATGGAGTGCAGTGTTGGCATGGGATGAAAGTTTTCCCTGGCGACTCTGCCCAGCTGGAGGGGCGGAATTGGAAAACCTGGAGACTGTCAGTCTATGGTTATATTGAACTTGAACTGCAGAAGTTTGATGATGGCTGATGGTGGTTGAGTTTGCATTGTTTAGTCTTTCCTTGCTATTCCTTATACAGTTAAAATGTTTACTCTGTGCCTTTACATGTTGAAAGTATTTAACTTGTTTGATTTTACAGGACTCACTATCTTAAGTTGGTCAAGACTGTGAGAACCTTTGAAATTGGACTGAGTACAATTTACAATGTGTGATAGTTATAAATCTATTGGGGGCCAGGAGCTAAATATATTGGGGGCCAGGGGTGGAATGTGGTAGTTTGAATATATGTCCCCCAATATATTTAGTGTTTTAGTAGTTATAGTTTGCATCTGCAATCACCTTGCTAGAGGCAATGTCACTGGGGGCTGGTCTAAAGGTGTGGGTTTGAGATTCCATTGTAAAGATATGCAAATGTGCCTAGCAGGAATTCCTGAAGTGTGCTGTGTGACCTTTTGGCTGCAGTTTTGCTCTGTGTGCTGTGGTGGCTGGTTGGCTTTTGCTCTCTCTGTTTGGCCCTGTGGAGAGCAGGCCGCTTCTCTGCCGTTATGGAACTTCCCCTGGATCTGTAAGCTTCAATAAATAATATCCCTTCCTCCATAACTGTGCCTGGTCTGGAAGTTCATCTCAGTGAACCTGAAGCTGTCTGCTACAGCCATTCATCTTCATACTTATTGAGCATGTTCACTCACACACTGGTCTGCCTGGTATGACAGTCACCCAACAACCTCCTTATTTTAAACCCCCCTATTGTTTTGTCTTGGTCCCAATACTCTCTGCCTCCACCTTTTTACTCTTTTCTGGGGGCTTTCTCAACTACTCCCTCCTTGGTTGTAGACTGAGCCCTTGCATGACTATTCATGCTGACCTCCATGTTACCATTAGGCGACAATTGGCTTTGCAGCTCTTTCTCCTGATAATAAATTTACATTTCTTTCTTCAACCCTTTCCCCCTTCTTATCCTGGTGGAAATCCTAGTTATTCTCACCATCATGCTGATCCTTTTCATATGTCTCAGAACTTTTGCTCAGCACATCCCTGCCATCCAAACAAACCAGGTTCGACTACACGGAGCCATTTATCAATTGGAAGAGGAAACCCCTCGTGAACCACCATATGATATCTTATCCACCATTTGTCATTTGTAAACTTGTCCTACCCCAGTCTTTTTCAGGTTCTATAGTTGATTCTCGCTTGCTGGGACTATACACATGCCACAAAGCCACCACCACTTGGCACACCCATGCCTCCTAGGTGACAGCCACACCCCTCGGGTTTTCTCACCAGGATGCGGGTAGCCAATGATGGGTAAGACCCCATGAGATGGGGCAACCTAAGACAGGCACCATCACATGTGATTATCCCTTGGGGCCTGGGGTCAAAAATGGCTTGGCAAAGAACCATGCTTCCCAGGGTCACCAATAATAAAAACAAAAAGGAGGATATGTATGGCAAAATGCAGGTCAGGCCCTAGCCAGACCACATGCTAAAAGAAACCAGGAAGTGGCTTCTGTGGACGTGGCGTCCTGCAAAGCCCTGGTGTGACAACAGCTACAGTCCCATGCTTGTGAGAAACCTGCTGCGAGATGATCTGTCCAGAGACAGGCTGTCATTGGTCACAAGAAGGGGGCCACCCCACACAATGATTAGCCAGGAAAACCCTTTAAATCCCCTACACTTCCTTGAATAAACGAGTTTGCAGCAGCTTGCCTTCTGCCTGCTTCCACACAACTCCCGAAGTCTGTGTTATGACTCTGTGCCTTTCACCCCCTATTTGGCAGAGACCCTGTGGTCCCTCCTGGGCTAGTCCTGGGGGGACCCCAACACCCCAGATCTAAGTAGTTATGATAAATTGTTGAACTTTTGTGCAATGGATCTCCTTTCTGAAGAATATATATACATATATATATATATATATATATATATATATATAGAGAGAGAGAGAGAGAGAGAGAGAGAGTAAAGTTTGGAAAGTCTTGCTATAAAGTCATGTATTAACTATATGGAAAGAAATACCTTTTAATTTATCTTTCAGAAAGAAAAAAATGCTTGATCTAAAAAATTAAATATCTATATAAACATTAACATATACTAGGGAAATATTTTGTGATTAATTGGAAAAGTCACAGGAGCCTCTTATTCATTCTAGGTTTTAGTGGGAGTTATGGAACAATGATATGATGTCTATTTTAAAAGTAGATATTAATTAAAATGTGTAAAACAGTACATATAAGAGAGATAGGCTCTATTACATCTTATATATAAAATAGTATTAATCATTCTGAAGGTCAAATATCAGCTTTAATATTATTCATTAAACCAGCCACTCACAAATCATAAATTAGGATTTTTGTTGTTGTTGTTTTTCAAGGTAGGGTCTCACTCTAGCACAGGCTGACCTGGAATTCACTCTGTATTCTCAGGGTGGCCTTGAACTCTCAGCAATCCTCCTACTTCTGCCTCCAAAGTGCTGGGATTTAAAGTGTGTGTCACTATGTCCGGCTCATCATTTTAAATAATTATTCTAGGGGTGGATGGATGATTTAGTAATTAAGGTATTTACCTGCAAAGCCAAAGGACCAAGGTTTGATTCCTCATTTGATTCCACATTAGCCAGATGCACAAAGTGGCTCATGGATCTGGAGTTTGTTTGCTGTGGCTGAAGGCCCTGACACATCCATTCTCTCTCTGTCTCTCTATCTTTCTTTATCCCTGTCAAATAAATAAATAAATAAAAATCAAATATTTAAATAATTATGCTGGCTAGAGCATACATGAAAGTAAATGAACACTTACATACAGGAAGATAATAAAATGTGTTCTCATTGAGAGCTCCTTGTATGCAAATATAAAATTGTCAGTAACAGTAGTATTTCAACCAAGGAAAAGCCTCAATGTACCTTTACAATAGCAACTTTTGTGATTGATTGGAAATCCCAAATAGTCCTTACATTTACACAGAGTGGAAACTGTTCACTGAATTCCAAATAAGACAGTATTGAGTGTTTAAGGTGCATTTCAAGAATAAAGCAAGAATCTGGGTGTAAAGCACATGAACAAGAGTGTTGCATGTATTTCTTGAAGTCAGAAATATTAAGAGGTGGAATTGCTTAATCAGAAATCATGTTTTGTGGGAATTCAAAAAAGCATACAAAGCAAACTAAAATAAATATGATGAGAAGTATCTGTCCAAATTTTGTACTTAGTACAACATGGTGATTTTAGCTTTACACCTCTGTAACTCTTCAAGTTGTAGTATCTTTATGACCCCCTAAGGCAAATTATTCTGTAACTACAGCCTTAAGAATTCTTGTCTAAGATAACTTCGCAAGAATCTTTTTTTAGTATTAACATATGACATTGGCTGGGATTTTGCAACAATCATAATAGTCCTGCAATCTACAGGCCATGAGCTACTCTCATTCAGTTTAGGTTACTCCTTGCCAGGCCAGACCACCAGAAATCTGGTGCCATTATGTAAATAGTAGAAAATAGTTGGCCAGAGAAGCACAAACTAGCTTCAAGGCCAGAAAATCAAAGACGCTTGCCTCACATAATCTTTAATGCTTGCCCCACATAAACCAGATACACAAGGGGGCACATGGATCTGGAGTTTATTTGCAGTGGCTAGATTCCCTGGCACACCCATTCTCTCTCTCTCTCTTTCTCTCCGCCTCTGCCTATTTCTCTCTCTCTCTCTCTCTCTCTCTCTCTCTCTCTCTCTCTCTCAAATAAATAAAGCAAAATAAAATGTTAAAAAACAGACAAAAATGTATTAATATTTTAAGTAATTTTCTATCACTTAGTACAAACTATGACTGAGAGAGGATGTTCAATAAAGCAAACAATTATTAATTCTCTGCTAACATATTGATTGAGGTAGAATAAAAGAAAAATGCTAAATATGTCATTTGAAATATAAAATGATGCAAAGATACAAACTACATATTTTTTTTTCTGAAATGGTGATGATGGATTTTCACCTGTGTATTCTGTGATTATCATTTCATGCCCCTATTTTTGACTTGGTTATTCCAGATTAAGGCAACAGTTCAGTAGTTGTTTAATGCAGTGGTAAAAGCAACTGAATTATATAGCACTCAAACAGCAAATTATATTTTTGCAATCACTATATCAGAAGCATACACTAAGGTCAAGCAAAACAAGTCTATATTTCTGAAAAAAAAACAGATTTTTAAAAATAAATAAAAAATAAAAATAAAAAAATCAGATTCCACAAAAACATAACTTCAGATTTTAGTAGACTTAACCAAAAATATATAAAATATCCACACCCCACACTGCTCTTTTTCCATTTTCATGTATGAAATAAAACATGCTTATTTCTGATAAATTTGATATTCCAAGCATGCAAATGATTGATTGGCAATCATTGACAAGGTACAGATTAAAAATTATTGAATAAAAAAAGACTGGGAAAGCTCAGTTTTAGCAATAATTGAGGTCACCATAAAATCTTGCTGCTTGATTGAAATTTACCTAATTTGTCACTAGAATCTTCAGAGGTTAATCATGTGCATGAAGATCTCAACTCTGAAGGTCATGCTGCTGAAAATGAGAAACAATGAAATCTTACTTTGGGGACGCATGTGTGGATTCTCATTACAAACCCTATTACTCTTTCTTTTTTGGAATCATATGAGTGAGGACACTGGAAGGAAAGATAGAAACTACCTTCTTGTTGTACAGTTAGTAAACACTATCCTGTGGAAACATGAGAACGAGGAAATTAGCCACAATAGAGAGCCACATTTTGCCAAGTATTACTCATGTCTGTAGTCAAAAAACAAGCAAATACATTTTATCATGTTTGTTAGAAAGTCAGAATATTAGTGCTCACCCAGGGCTTACTGAAACAAGATCAGAATCTTAATTAGATCATCAATTTGACAAATGCTGTCTTAATTAAAGGCAACATTTGCAATATTTGCTTTGCATAATAATCTCTTGGAGAGTTAAGAAACTGACATCTAAGTCTTAATTCTACATACAATAGTCCATCGTGTATTTTAGTTGTAATTTAATGTATTATATTAAATAATTTTAGACCATGAATACAGCCAAACATTTCAATACTTTTCACACATTCAAAACATCAAAGTGAAACAGAAACCTTATGTCTAGCAGGGTAATGAATAACAGAGGCAGGTGTTTGGGTGTTGTTAGTAACACATATGAGCTTCAGAAGGGCCATTTGATGGACATCACAGGGAATTAAATTTTGTTCCTCTAGCCAGCCCCCTAGAGAGAGGGTGATTTCATTATTCAAAGAATAAGAGCAAGAAATAAAAGCAAAAATGGTATATTAGCATATGAAAATTAAAAAAAAACCTTTACTCATATGTTCTGGATATTGTAATAAAATATCTCAGTCTGGATATTTTTATTAATAATTTAGTTAATATACAAATACAAATGAATGTGATTTATTATGAGTTTTTCAGACACATATATCATGGTATCTTCTTTGATCCCTAGTACAATCTTCCATTTCTCCTTTGCTCCTTGTAGTCATCCTTTCCTTCTCCGAAGCACTCTTCCTTCTTCTTGTCATACACATAGATATATAAACTACATATATAAAATGAGATGTTTTATGCTTCATATTAATTCCTTTGGTTACCCCTCATCCCTCCTGTTAGATCTTTTCTTGCTCCTTCATAGTCCTTGTCACCCTTGCACTTTCTTGTCATGCCATGTATATATACACACATTTGTGTGCTTTGTATGTTTATCTAGATTTTGCACTAGTAAAATTACTAGTATTTCTCTCAATGTCTGCCTTATATAGCCTAACATGATGCTTTTCAGTTTTATTTTCATAAAATGTCACAATTTCATTTTTATATAGCTGAATAAAATTGCATTGCATATATGTACCACATTTTCTTTATCAAAACATATGTTGATGGACACTGTGGATGGTTCCAGTTCCTAGCTATTGTGAAAGATGCAGCAGTAAACACAAATGCACAAATATGCTGACTTTGAATCACCACATGACACAAGTATACGCCTCCTGGGTATATACACAAAGGACTTTATCTTTTACTATCTTTTATTTATTGCAGAAACTAAATATGCATTCATATTATTCAGCAACTATGAATTATACAATAATGCTCAAACAGTGACTACTGAAAAATTATCATGAAAGGTATTAGTCTAAATTTTCTGGTAATGTTTTTGGCTGCCTCTGGTATTATAGAAACACTGCTTTTATGAAAATATATTAGTTTTCTATTCTTTTATTTTTATGCTCTCATATTCCATTTATAATTTTCTTTCAAATATTTAGTTTTGGTTGGCCTTTTCCTCTGCTTCCCCCTGCCCGTTTCCTGTATTTAACCTTTCAATCACACCAATATACCACCTTAATATTTATATCACTTAAGATCTATTATGTCCTCTATCTGACTTTATGTTCCCATCTCATGACTTTTCTGTTTCCCATCTCATGGGCCTTTTATATATTATATATTATATATATATATATATATATATATACACTCTCACTACCACATAAGCACACATATATAGATTCTAAACTAGTATTTTTATATGAAAGACAACATGGAGTGCTTGTTTTCCTGAGCCTGGGTTACTTCACTTAATATATTTTCCAGTTCCATGTATTTTCCAGCAAATTTAATAAAATCTTTTTTAAAGACAAGTTGAATTCCATTGTGAATATGATAGGTACCACATATTTATTATCCATTAAGCTGTTAATGGACATCTAGGCTTATTCTATTCCATTACTATTGTGAAGAGAACAGCAAAAACATGGATGAACAATTATCTCTCTGCAGTGGAGTATAGAGTGGTATTGTTGGGTCATATGCTATTTCTATTTTTATTTTTTTCTGCAAAATCTTAAGATTGATTTCCATAATGATTGCACCAATAATGAATAATAAATAGTAATGAATAATGAATAAATGTTCCTCTTTCCAACACCTTCACCAGTGAGTTTATTTTCTTAATAATAGCCATTATGACAAGGGTTAGATGGAAATTCAAAGTACTTATACTTTGTATTTCCCTCAGGGAAAAGGATATTGAATAATTTTTAAAAATATATTTTTCAGTCCGATTAGGGAACAGTTGGTTTCCCCCAGAGAAGACATGCCACTATTGCACTTGTTTGGTCATTTGGCTTGTCTGGCCAAACTTGAGGCTTCCAGTGTCCACTGATTTCACCACTGATGACTTCTGTCACCCAGAGGCCCACTCTGAAGAAGGAATACATGAAGGATACTGAAAAACCCTAATCAAAAGCCTATGGCAGGGGAGGGAATGAGCCTTAGGGGTATAAAACCTTCTCTTGTCTTGCTAAATGTATATATGGTTTCCACAAAACTGTTCTGAAAGCACTGCAATTAATGTTCCTATTCATGTATTAATGCTACATTCACTTCTGGTTAGAGAAGCTTCTCTTTTCAGATGCTGATGACCACTGGGATGACCCAAAAGGCAACACAGGGCTGAGAAGAAGGGACAGAGGAGTGTCCAGGACTGAAACATCTCTATCACACCCTCCAAGGCTCAGGGTTCCATTTCAAAAGAGGTGGTAGAAAGAATGTAAGAGTAACTGTACAGACAGAAATTGGACTCGATATCCATGACCTCACAGTGCCTAACAATACCTTCACAAGACCCTCATAATAGGAGAAAAAGATGATGATATCAAATTAAAAGAGAGACTAATGGAGAGAGGGAGGGGATATGATGGAGAATGGAGTTCTGAAGGGGCATGGGGGGAGGGGAGGGAAATATCATGGTTTATTGTCTATAAGTATAGAAGTTGTCAATAAAAATAAATAAATTTTTAAAATATGTAGCCAGGGGCTGGAGAGATGGCTTTCTTGCCTGGTCCTGTGAAGACAGGCCACTTCTTCTGCCATTATGGAACTTCCCCTGGATCTGTAAGCGTCAATAAATAATGTCCCTTCCTCCATAACTGTGCCTGGTCTGGAAGTTCATCTCAGTGTACCTGAAGCTGTCTTCTACAGTGTAGCATGTCTTTTGGCAAAAGACTAGTGGCAGCTTCTCCTTGGAGTCCATTATCTTGGTCCACATAGAATTCTGACTTTGTTTTCAGTCCCAGCTATGTGTTCCTTTCCACTGAGGAGATCTCTTAGCTAACCAGAGAGCCATTGGTCACCCACCTAGACTGTGTGCCACTATTACACAGGTGTGTACATCTGTCAGGTTGGTTACTTTTGTAAAGCAGTGTCCCTTCTAGCACACAACATTGTTGGCCATTATTTCCCAGGAGCTCATGTATTACTTTCCAGTACGATACGGCAGACCATCTGGGAACTGGCTTCCTTCCAGATTCCAACCAAATATCTCAATGTTCTGTGTCAGCATCATGTGATGTCTTCAACAATAGGGTGTTACCTTTTACCTTAGGCAGGTAATCAAGTGTATTGACAGTGCCTGTCTTGTTTGGGTGACCATGTGGGTATCTCAGATCATAGCTCAATGTGGGTTGTAACCAATTTCTAGTACTAAGAGTTATAAGCCAGAGCCAAATATTTTAGAGTTAGGCTTCATCCCACCTTCTCCAGAGCCCTTCTTATCAGACAATCCTGTATACACCTTTTGAGTGTTATATCTATAATTCTGCTATCCAGGACAAAGGATTCTAAAGTACCAATTAATTTAGGATTTAGTTTTGTGGGTATCTTCCCCATCCATGGATTACCCTTCTCCCAAACACTTCTATCCCTATTATCTGTCCCTTAAGTCCCTGTCTGTTATGCCTGCAACTCAAGCTGTTCCAGGATAGGAACCACAGATGAGGGAAAATATGCAGTTTTTCTTTCAGTGCTTGTATGAGTTCAAATAGTACAAGCTATTCCAAGTACATCCATTTTCCTGCAGTAGAATTCCATTGTGTCTATGGACCACATCTTCATTATCCAATCTTCAAATGATGGGCATTTAAGTTGATTCCAGCTATTAGCTAATGTGAATTGAGCAGATATAAACATTGTTGATCAAATATCTCTGCTATAAAGAGGAAAGACTTTAGGATAGATGCCCAATAGAGAAATAGTTGGGACAATTGGTAGCTCAATTTTAATCTTTTTTTTCCAGGAGTCTCCATATCGATTTCCACAGAGGCTTTATAAGTTTCCACTCCCACCAATAATGAACGAGTGTTCCTCTTTCCCCACATACTCACCAACATTTATTTTCATTTTATTTTTTGATGATTGACATCCTGAGTGGAGTAAAGAGGAATCTCACAGTTGTTATAATTTGCATTTCCCTCATGGTTAAGGCTGCTGAACATTTTCTTAAGTGAGTATTAGCTATTCGTATTTCTTCCATTGAGAATTCACTATTCAGTTCTTAGCCACACTTTTAAGTGGATTGTTTGCATTTGTTATTGCTTAGTTTTTTTTTAATTCTTTGTAGATTCTACATATTAGGCCTCTATCAGTATAGTTGATAAAGATTCTGTGGGCTGGCTCTGTGTAGAGTATGTTTGTCTGAACAAAAACTTTTTAGCTTTATGAGACCACACTGGTTGAGTGATTGTTTAATTTCCTGGGCCACTGAGTTATTGTTTAGAAAGTCTTTCCACACTCCAGCATTGTGGAATTTTCCCCTTATTTTTTCCATTAGTTGGAGGGTTTCAGGTCTTATATTCAGGTTTTTCATCCATATGGAGTTGACTTTTTAAAATTTTTATTCATTTATTTGAGAGCAATAGACAGAGAGATAAAGAGGAAGAGAGAGAGAGAGAGAGAGAGAGAGAGAGAGAATGGATGTGCCAGGGCCTCCAGCCACTAGAAAGGAACTCCACCTTGTGCATCTGGCTTACATGGGTACTGGGGAATTGAGCCTCAAACTGGGATCCTTAGGCTTCACAGGCAAGCGCTTCACCACTAAGCAATCTCCCCAGCCCTGGAGTTGATTTTTATTGCATGGTGAGGGGAGTAGGTCTAATTTCATTTTTGTACAAGTGATTATTGAATATGACAAGCACCATTTTGTAAAGATGCTATCTTTTCTCCAGTGTATGTTATTGGCTCCTTTGTCAAAGATCAGGTAGCTGTAGTTGCTTGAACTAAGGGCTCTGCCTTCAGTTCACTTTTTATGCCAGTATCATGCTGTTTTTGATACTATGGCTTTGTAATATAGCTTTAGATCATGTATAGTGATACCTCCAGAGGTGTTTCTTTTGCTGAGGTTATTTTTAGATATCTGGAGCATTTTTTGAGATTATTTTTTGTCTCTTTGTGAAAAATGATACTGTGATTTTTATAGGCATTGCATTAAATGTGTATATCCTTGTGGTAGGATTGCCTTTTTCACAATATTAATTCTAACTATCCAGAAACATGGAAGGTCTTTGCAACTTCTCATGTCTTCCTCAGTTTCTTTCTTGTTTTTATGTTTTCATTATATAGGCCTTTCACATCCTTGGTTAGTGTTATTCCAAGGTATTTGATATTTTTTGTTGTTGCTATTGAAAATGGGACAGACTCACTGGTATCTTTCTGATAGGAAACTCCTTGAGTCTTTCTCCAGTAAGTCTGATTTGAGCTTTAGATGCTTCGTAGTTAGCTTCTATTATGTTGAAATATAAATCCTCCATGCATAGTATCTTCAGAATTTTGATAATAAAGTGATGCTGTATTTTTCCAAGGACTATGGAAATGGTTCTTGTGTGTAATTTTATATCTTTCATTGTATCATATTAATTAATTTCCATATTTTGAACCATCCATGCATACCTTGGATGAAACCTGCTTTATCGAGGTCAATAATGCTTTATATGTATGATTGAATTCAGTTTGTGAGGCTTTTGTTGTTTAGGATTCTTTTATTCTTTTTTTTTTTTTTTTGGAGGTAGAGTTTCACTCTAGTCCAGGATGACCTGGAATTCACTATGCAGTCTCAGGGTGACCTCAAATTCATAGTGATCCTCCTACCTCTGTCTCCTGAGTGCTGCGATTAAAGGCATGTGCCACCATGCCTGGCTAAAATACCTTTTTTTTGTTTTTTGTGGTTTTTCGAGGTAGGGTCTCATTCTAGCCCAGGCTGACCTAGAATTAACTATGTAGTCTCAGGGTGGCCTCAAACTCATGGCAATCCTCCTACATCTGCCTCCTGAGTGCTGGGATTAAAGGTGTGTGCCACCACACCCTGCTAGGATTCTTACATCTAAGATCTTCAGGAATATAGGTCTATAGTTTTCATTTTTTCTTATATCTCTGTCTGGTTTTGGTATTAGGGTGGTGTTAGCGTCACAGAAGGAATTGGGGAGTATTGTCCTGTACTCTGATTATGTGAAAGAGCTTGAGAAAATGATGTTTCAGTTCTTTGATGATGGTTTGTTAGAATTCAGCTGAGAATTCATCAGGTCCTGTTCTTTTCCTTTTGGGGAGGTTTATGATTACATTTTCAATCATGATGTATGCAATACGTTTGTTAAGGAGATGTATCTGTCCTGGATTTAGTTTTGGTAAGTGGTATGTGTCTAGGAATTCATCAATTTCCACCAGGTTATCCAACTTTGTGGAGTAGAGTTTTTGGAAATATGTCTTGAAGATTCTTGTAAATTTATTAATGTCTGTTGTGACAGCTCCCTTTTTGTTTCTAATTTTGTTAACATGAGATCTCTCTTTTTTTCATTATATTAAATTGGCCAGGGGTTTATCAATCTTGTTTATTTTTTCAAAGAACTAGCTCTCTGTTTTGTCAATTTTCTTAGTTTCTAGTTCATTAATTTGTGCTATGATCTTAATTATTTCTTTCCATCTAGGACTCTTTTTGTGTGAGGCAAAGTTTTATTGGGTAAAAAAAGAAAGAAAAGAAAAAGAAGAAAAGCTGTCACCAGGGTTTCACCCAGAGTTCAGTATTTCAGGAAGCAGTTCTGAACTGTTCAGAGTGTCAGCTTTTATTGGAAATAAACACATGATGTTTATAGGAAAAACAGGATGGGAGTTAAAGCACAAAGTTACATACTATTAAACAAGGGGGGGGGCTATTACAAGAAGTCACAAGGTTACATAGGTCACATAGGCAGAACTGCAGCAAGAACATTCTATGCTATGTGATCACAAAGATATTTAGAAACAAAGAGATACAGGAAGGTCATGGTACATGGAACAGAGGGATCATCCCATTCCTTAGGTAACAGTAAACACATTCATTGCAGAGGGATCATCCCATTTTCCATTTCCCCCTCTGATATGACACTAAGTCAAATCCTTGACTCATGAAGAACAGTGTCTAGGGTATTTTCATCTAAAGGGATGTATTGTGTCCACAATACCATAAGTTTAACAGAATTTATTTTATTCTTAACTCTTAAGGTTGGATTGCTATTACTTTTCCAATGCCTTTATATGGATCATTAGGTTATTAATTAGAGTTCTTGCTGTCTTTGTTATGAATGAATAAATGTGCTATAAATCCCCCCCCCTTTTTTTGGGTTTTTGAGGTAGAGTCTCACTCTGATCCAGGCTAACCTGGAATTAACTATGTAGTCTCAGGGTGGCCTCGAACTCATGGCAATCTTCCTACCTCTACCTCCCAAGTGCTGGGATTAAAGGCGTGTGCCACCATACCCGGCTTTAAATCTCCCCCTTTTGAATGCCTTCACTGTGTCTGATAAGTTTTGGTATATTATGTTTTTTATTATCATTCTGTTCAAGAAATTTTGCAATTTCCTTTTTTTTGATTTCTTCCATGGCCCATTCATTTAATAGTGTGTTATTCAGTCTTCAGGAGCTGGTGCACTTTCAGTTATTTATCTTGTTGCTAATTTCTAGCTTTAAAGAATTGTGGCCCAATGTGATGCAGGAACTTACGTGAATTTTTCTGAATTTATGGATGCATGCTTTATATCCTATTATATGATCTATTGGGGGGGAGGGACTGCTGAGAAGAATGTGTATTCTGGAGAGTTGGACTGGAATGTTCTTCAGATATCTGTTAGGTCCAATAGATCTATTGTGTTGTTAAGATCTATTATTTCCTTCTTCATTTTCTGCTTGGATGATATGTGTAATGATGATAGTGGGTTATTGAAGTCCTCTTCTATTATGGTATGGGGGATTATTTCCAATTTGTTGTCAAATAGGTTTTGCTTTATAACATGTGTTGCACCTGTGTTTGGATTTGTGATTGTCATGTACTCTTCTTGGATCATTCCCATCATGTGTAAATATTGGCCTTCTTTATGCTTCTTTAATTACTTTTGGTTTGAAATCTATTTTGTCAGATATTAATACAGTTATATCTACTTGTTTCTTATTTCCATTTGCTTGAAAAATCATTCTCCCTCATTCACCTTAATCAGGTGTCTGTCTTTAATGGTGAGGTAGGTTTCTTGAAGGTCCATTTTTCTGATCCACCTTGTTACTTGTGTCTTTTTATGGGTGATTTAATTCCATTATATTTAAAGATTATAACTGTGAGTTTTGATTTAATCCCTGCAATGCTGGAAGATTCATGGAGTTTGGTGCTTTAAATGTTTTTATGACTGATCTAGTTTTGCTTATCATGTTTGCCCTCTTGTAGGCCCTTAAACTTGGTTATTTGACTCTTCTGTGTGGAATATTTCCTGAAGTATTCTCTGTATGTTTGGCTTTGTGTTCATATAATCATAAAGCTGGCTTCTGTCATGGAAAGTTTTCTTTTCTCCATTTATTATGAGGGCTTTCACTGGGTATAGTAATTTGAGTTGGAAGCCATAATTTTTAGGCTTTGATGTATTCCATTCCAAGCCCTCTGGCTTTCATGGTTTCCATCGAAAATTCTGAGATAACTCTCATGGAATTGCCTTTGTATGTAATGAGCTGTGTATTTTTTGCTGATTTAAACACTCTCTCTTTGTTTACATTTTTAGTTTTAACTATGATGTGTCTTGGAGTTTCTTCTTTTGTCCTGTCTGTTTGGTGTTCTGTGAGACTCTTATCTGGATGGTTCTCTCTTAAATGTGGTTGGGAAATTTTTCTTTTATGAATTTGTTGAATATGTCCTCTAATCTTTGGCCTGGATTTCTTCCCCTTCTGGTATACCCATGATCCAAATGTTTGGTCATTTTAGTATATCCCACACTTCACTCATATTCTGGTCATATGATTTTTTTGAACTTATCAAACCTTTTGGACTCCTAGTTAATTTCTTTTTTCCTGACTTTCAGATCAAATGCACATCCCACATTCCCATGGTTCTAAATAGCACCATAACAAATCAATTGCTAATTTTTTTTCAGCGCTGAGGACAGAACCCAGGGCCTTTCACTTGCTAGGCAAGTGCTCATCTACTGAGCAAAAATCCCCAACCCCTCAATTGCTAATTTTGTGTGGAAAATGGTATTCACTTATTAACTAACAGGTGGGTATAGAATTCAAGTTTGTCTTTACTCAACCTCTTGAGTGATGGGATAAAATGTCATATGTTGCAATGCCTAGCCTTGTTACATATCTTCTTGGATATTATTCTCTCTATACTTTATTTCCTTGAATTATAACATGAATATAGTAATAGTAATTGATGCTTTGTATTATAAGTAATATTAAATAATGAATTCATTTAAACATCTATCACCTTGTATCTTTCCAATAAAAGTTGTCATTGTGACCACTTTGTTTTTATTTTTCAGTATGTTTTATTTTTATTTTGATTAAAGTATAAATGACTGATCCAAAATGACATATGTCATATCAGAGCATAATTTAAAAACTCAGTACATATCCCTATTAAATCCAAAACAAAACAATTTTAGATAATTTTGGCTTTAATTTTTTGTTGGAAAATTTCTGTGCTTTAAATGTACTTAATATAATTACTTGTTGATACAACCTGTTGGGTCTTTGCTATGAACAAAGAGACTATCACTATTCCCACAGCATGATTTTCTCACTTAAAATTTTTGATAATTGTATTTTAATTTGTTTTTCTTCTATTAGTTAATTTTTAAATATTTATTTGTTTGAGATAGAGAGAGAAAGAGGCAGAGAGAGAGAATGAGCATTCCAGGGTATCCAGCTATGGCAAGAGATGAACTCCAGATGCATGCTCAACATTGTGCATTTGGCTTTGTGTGGGTACTAGGAATCAAACCAGGGTTCTTAGGTTTGCAGGCAAGCACTTCAACCGATGTGCCATATCTCCAGCCCCTCTATTAGTTAATTTTCACTTCTTAATAAACCTTTTCTTCCTGTTCTTTAAGCTTTTGGGTTTTCTTAACTCCCCACAATATAAGAAAGAATATTGGAATTCCTATCTTTCCATCAGTCTTTCTATCTTCTATGCTTCATTATGTCAGCCCTAATTTATTTAATCTGTCAGCATCATTATAAATATTGACAATATTCATATTATTCTTTGTATTAAAAATTAAATATTTAATTATATTCTATAGATAACTTATAAACATGAATATACAGTCTTTTCAATACGATAATTATATATCTATTGCTCAATATAGAAGTATGTAATGTGCTATGATTGCCTTTACACCTCTACCTCCCCAATGTCATGATCTCTATGCCATTCAAAACAGTATATTATTCTTGCTTTAATTGAAAGGAATTTAACTTTCATAGTGTGAAATATTTTCCTAAAATGAAGCATATTATGCAATGAGGAAAGACATGTCCAAGCTTAATATAATTACTGGACTTCAAAAGTTCATTTTAAAAATAAGTATACTATGGCACAAGTCTCAATAATAACCTGAAAAGGAAAAAAATATATTTCCCAAGAAAGAAAAGTTTGACCTTTAATACACAAAGTTAAAATTATACTTTATCCTTTGCTACCATTTCAATCCAGAAATAATGGTTAAAATTTGTCATTTTCATAAAATGAATAAATGGTAGCTTTTCTAAGAACTATTTTTAAAGTAGATTTCTTCCTGTTCCATTTTGTTCATTCTTTGCTTTTGTTTGAATGTTCTTATTCACACAACACTTTTTTCTGTTCAAGCTGTGAGCATATTATTAAATAGAATGTCACCTTTTTAATTTATGCAGTGAATTGAGCAATGAATTATTTAATACAGTGAGAATTACTTTGTAATGTCAAAGTGATATACACAATGTTTTTTATGAAAATGTATTTGGGTGAGAAAACAACAGTTGTGAACTACTACCCTATTCCAGAGCTTTTTGTTATATTTTCATAAACCTCAATAAATAAGAAAAGAAAAATCATACATTTGTTCTCCCAACATACATCATTTTCTGCCAAACAAAATTGATTAAGTTATGGTAAGCTATATTTGTTTCTTTCAAGGACACACAGTGAGTCCATCATCTTGTAAGACAAGTTCAATAAAAAAATGATGTCTCTAAAACATGTCACCACCTAATCTTTATTTATTTATTTATTTATTTATTTATTTATTTAACAGAGAAAGAGGTAAATAGAGAAAGAGAGAGAAAACAGAGAGAGAGAATGGGTGTGCCAGGGCCTCTAGCCACTCAAAACAAACTCCAGACACATGCGCCCCCTTGTGCATCTGGCTTATGTGGGTACTGGGGAATCAAACTGAGGTCATTTCACTTTGCAGGCAAATGCCTTAATAGCTAAGCCATCCCTCCAGCCCTAATCTCATTTATTAATATGGTGCCATGAAAAGTAATAGGGACAAATTAGCAAGTCTTATATTTTCTTTTTGTATTCCTTTGTGCTGCATTAAATAGATAAATAAATAAAATATTTTATAACTCTGACCAAAAACCAATAATCAGCCAACACTCTAGTTACATTCAAGTCTATGGTGGTTATTTGAACTGTGAGACATAAATTTAGGAGTATGTTTGAAAATGTGTTTTCCTCCAAATCTTCATGCATTGCCAGCTTGGTTACTAGCTTTTGGGAAAGAATTGGATCCTGATGACTCTCACTAAATGAAATAATCTCTCAAAAGATATCTAATATAATGACATTATTGGGAGGTAGGACCAAGTTAGGGAGCATGGGTCATTGTGAGGGATAGAATGCTCTAGAAAGATTTTGGTTCTCCTTTTGCTTCATGACCACCTTCAAGAGATCAGTGTTATTCCTTTCTGGCTTTCCATCATAGTGTTCTGCCTCAACTTTGCATGGCCCAGAAACAGTAGAGCCAACCTATCATAATACAAAACCACTGAAATTGTGTGTCAAAATAAATCTTTCCTCCCTTAAGTTGTTGGTGTTGGATATTTGTCACAGTAACCAAAATAGTTAACACAGTCAATTAATTGTTACTGGGTAAGAACAAAATGGTATCTACTGAAGTAAATGTATCAATTGTCTATTTTATCTGCATCAAATGATTTCATTAGTAGTAATTATGTCTGAAATGTCTGCACTTTTCTTATACATCAATTTCCAAAACCAGGCCAATTACCCAGGCAAACTACTAAACATGAAGGGCTTTTAGATACTATTCTAGTACCAATTTTATTACCTTGCATTTTAATCTCTCTCTGTCTCTCTCTCTCTCTCTCTCTCTCTCTCTCTCTCTCTCTCTCTCTCTCACACACACACACACACACACACACACATACACACACACACACTCACATAAACATGCACATGCACATACACATACACATAGACGTCAACTAACCAGTTATTTTTGAAAGTTATACTACAAACTCCAGTGTTAAATAAAAGCAATGACTCAACCACTTTATCCATAAGAATAAAAAGGGAAATTGCATAATGATTGTGTGGAAAATAAAAAGTAGCATTATAATTCTATTTCCATTTCAAGCTACGCTCCTGTAGATAAGTTGTGAAAAATGGTGGTCCTCAAATACCTATGATAATGATGCAATGTGAATCCTAAACTCCCTGAGACAATACCACAATTATATTTTCAGATCAATGTTCCAATATCAACCTTACAAATACCACTTGTGGGATGGAGAGATGGCTTATTGTTTAAGGCGCTCCCCTGTAAAGCCAAAGACACCAGGTCCAATTCCCTAGGAACCACATAAGCCAAATACACAATGTGGCACATGTGTCTGGAGTTCATTTACAGCAGCTGAAGGCTCTGGCATGCCCATTCTCTCTCTCGAATCTCTCTCTCTCTCTCCCTCTCTCTCTCTCTCTGCCTCTTTCTCTCTCAAATAAATAAAACAATAAAATAAAAGATTTTAATACCAAAATACCAATTATATCCCCACCAAAATGTTACTAACACTGCCTAACTGTTTCAAAGCTTATATAGTAGGGTTTATTCACTAGTATTTAGTTATATAAACAAATAACTGATCCTTTTTTTTCTGTCTAGTACCTTAAAGAGCTAGTATGACACACTTCAAAAATGAGATTCTCTTTTATGTTCCAAATAGAGTGATTTCAAGAACAACTAGCATTGCCACAGATGTTTGTAGAATGTTAAATGTTGCTAATTAATGAAGAGAATAAGACCAGTGCTGTGAACAAAAACAAAACAAAACAAAACTCCCACTGTGATTGTTTCACCATTCATTACCCAAGGAAACCAACATCTCTTCCACAGGTTATATTCCAGCATGGTGGAGATGGTGATTAAAGGGTCCATATGTTAGCAATATGGATAACCTGCTGAGCAACAGAGAAGTGAATTCTACAGGTCATCACTTTATTTTGTAATAGTGAGTAACTTCAAATTTGGAGTTTTTGCTCAGCTGAATGTGTGAAGTTTTTATGCTAAAAAGCATACAATCAAAGTTATTCACAATCTTAATAAATGTGAAAACACATTTTATTTTTATAATGGTCATTTCTAATCTCAAAATTTAAATAATGATTTTTCTTAAGTTGAGAGAGACAGAGAGAGAGACAGATAGAGATTGGGCATGCCAGGGCCTCTAAGCCACTGTGAAAGAACTCCAGGCATGTTCGCCCCTTTGTGCGCATGTGCGACATTGCACGCTTGCAACACTTGGATCAGGCTAAACGGGGAGATTTGAAGGGGCATTCTTAGGCTTCACAGGCAGGAGCTTTAACAGCTAAGCTACCTCTCCAGCCCTCAATAATGATTTCTTAATGATAACCTCCAATTAGCGTCAAAGTTGGCAAATCCATGCTCCAAGTGTTTTTCATACATAACCTCTTTCATCATTATAACCACCAAAGCACAATTAGTTCCTATGTTAAACTCTCCACACAATTTTGTAATCAAACAAAATAAAATTATGCCAGATAAAACAATATATCCACAAGATTAAAGAAGCCACTATAAACTTAAGGAAGATACTAAATGGTTATGACGTGATGAAATAGGAAAACATGACTATCCTTTCAGAAATTTCAGTACAATCATCAAGTCTCAATTTCCAGTGCTAATTATCCAACCTATTTTAGTTGCTTTCTGTCCTCTGCCTCAAATATCTCATAATTTTGTTGTCTTTTGAAAATAGAACAATATATGTGTGGTAGGAAACAGGAGAGAAGTTCTTTATTATATTTACTTGCATTGAATTATTTTCTCATCCTGAGGTTCACAGTTTGAGAAATTTCTTTTATAAACTTTCTTCTCTTTCTCTCTCACTCTCTCTTTCTCTTGAATCAGGCAGGACAAATCCATTTTTCCATAGGGATTTTTCTTTGCAGTGTCTCTTAAAACCCCATACATAATCTGCATTTGTCATGGTAATACATTCTTTCATGAATGGATTAACTCTAGACTCAGTTCCTCAGATTATATCACACCATTCCTTCAAACCTGAATTGGAAACTTGTCAAATAATATCAAATAGAAATTCAACAGCCTGACATGAAAAACATTCTTATCCAGACATATTTGTCTCTCTATTGTTTAAAAGAGATTACCTTTGCAATAGTTTTTCTATTCTAGGTATGTGGATCACTTGTCATTTACATGGGTACATTTTAAGACCATGCAAATTTGTGTTTGCCTATTGCATACTCTGCTAATCAATGACCTCATAACTAATTCAATTTATATTGATTAAAATTTATGTGCAATATACATAATCCATTTTCAGTGAAACTTTCATCATCATCTCCTTTATAGGGTAAGCACTTCTGTACCTGATTTTTTTAGCATTTAATTATATGTTTAATAAATTATAGTTTCCATACTAGCAGGGATCATGTTGCAAAATACAGGAAGGAAAATATCTTTCACATCATGCCCTGAGTCATAGTGATTAAACTAAACAGAGGCAATGGGAGATGTAAATATGTACCTACATTTTCTTTTTGTTTTACCTCTCATTTTTTTAATCTTATCATTTTCTCCCAAAGTAGTCTTTGGTTTATGCAGATAGGTAAAACCATCATCTGCCTGATGGATTCATCTGGTAGTAATAGACTAAATAAAGAAGCCAATATAAAAACCATTGGTACAATGACTTTTATTACCTTCTAGAAAGCTGAGATTTGAAGATGTCAAACATTTTTTTCTTCATTCTCCATTCAGTATTTTTCAAGCTGTCATAGAGCTGCATAGACAATGCTGACTGTTGACAATGCAAAATAGATAGCATTCATGTTTGTCACTCTCTCCTCTTGTGCAAATCTCTTTTCCAATCAGTTAGAAATGTGAGTGATTGTGTGCTGCTTTATAGGTATATTCACAGCCTTTCTTGCCCACCGTAAACCCACTTTTTGGTGCAACATGAAAAGAAACATCATGGGCTAGAAAGATGGTCTAGTGGTTAAGGCACCTGCTTGTGAAGCCTACCGACTCATGTTTGACTCTCCAAGATCCACATAAGCCAGATGTACTAAGTGACACAAGCACACAAGGTTGCACATGCGCTCAAGGGTGTGCATGTATCTAGAGTTCAATTGCAGTGGCTGGAGACCCTGGCATGCCAATTCTCTTTTTCTTTCCTTCTCTCTCTCTCTCTCTCTCTCTCTCTCTCTCTCTTGATCTCTTACATAAAAATCCAGTATGTTGGCCTTGTCTCAAAAAAAATCATTATCTTTTACAAGCCAGTCAGAGATTTCATTGTCTCTAGAGATTCAGAGACCTCAGATAGGTATTGCTATTGATTAAGATATGAATGAAAAGAAAAGGAAATTATTAACTAAAATGACTCTATAATTAATACAATGTGAATCAGAGATATTGTTAACATACTAAATACAGGAACTCTTCAAATATCTCTACTTATATATCCTGTCCCCCTTCACTGGGTTGTCTAGAAAATAATGGCATGCTTATCCTCTCTCTTTCTATCTGCCTCTTTCTCTCTCTCTCTATTCCTCTCTTGCAAAAAAACAATAATGTTTTGAAATTTAGGTCTCTGCAGACCTAAAACCACTACCACACCACTACCTTCTGTGTGTAGCAGATAGCTTCAAGTCACTGAGATGAATTTCCAGAACAGGTACAGTTATGGAGGAAGGGATTTACTGAAGATAGAGGGGAAGTTCCAAAATGGCAGAAGAAGCTGGCTCACTTTCACATGTCCAAGCATAGAAAGAAAAGCCAACAGCCACTACCAAAAAGCAAGCATGAACACTACAGGAACTCAAGGCAGAACCCAGGCAGTCTGCATATCATTAGACTAGAATTTCAAATCCACCACCACACCATAGTGCTGGTTCCTAGGATCCACCCCTCAACACCTCTTTCCAGCCAGATGGCTGCAGTTCTAAATTACAAACTTTAATAAAATCTTGAATATATTGGGGGATATCTATTTAAACTACCATACTGGGAAAGCACTTTTTATCCTATCTTGACACAATAAAATAGTCTTTATATTGGGAGCAATTATTGATTGAATGGCAAATATTCCAAAATGTAGACAAATGTGTATATGAAGCTTCATGTTGTCTATTTTTTCACAGTTGTTGATGATGTTCCTTAAACTGAATCATCTGAGTTCTTATTATTCCCCCTGTCAGGGTGATGATATAATAGAAGTGGGTAGTCTATAAGTACCTGTGTAGCAGTAGCTTGTTAAAGAAAGGAAAAAGAAATAAAATAGTCCTTGCTTGGAATCCTAGCCTCTACCCCTTGCTAACTGTGTAACGTAACAATTCTGTTTAAATTCAGAATTTTATTTCAACAAACTCTTGTAATAATTATTAGTGTTTGAATTTAAAGATTAGCTCAGCAATTTACCCCTATCAAGGACTTAATAATATGGTCTCCCCAAAGCTTCCCTACCAAAACCAGTTATTACTTCAACAATTTCCATCCAAAACACCTATGAAGCTTTGTGTTTCATATTTTTCTCTTCTTTATTTATTTATAATGAGACAGTGTGGTTCATATAGTGGACAGTGTTGGCTTTAGAAGACTATGGATTCTAGATATGCAGGTTATAATTTGTGGACCTGTCTAGTTGTAGTCATGAATCTTTTTTTCATTGAAAAAAATAGGAGTGATTTTATTATCCAAAAATGAGAGAGAGAGAGAGTTTTGCTAGCATGCAGGGGAAATTCATGAATGTTAATTAGGATCACTGCCACTTTAACTGTAGGCAGTCTCCATCTCTTGATACCTTTAATATGCTCAACCTGCTGAAAATTATTTATTGACATTGTGTACAAGCTGAAACAAATTGTAGACATTTTCTTGTGACCTACAAGTCATCATGTCATGGGGAGATTGCTTTCTTGTACCACATTTTCTCTGGTCATCACGTTGTAGCCACACAGTACTTTCTTTCTTTCTTTCTTTCTTTCTTTCTTTCTTTCTTTCTTTCTTTCTTTCTTTCTTTTTTGCAACATATAAAGCTTTTTCCTCCTTTAAGCTCTCAATAGATATTCTTCCCTCATTGTAGTACCTTCCTTCCTTAGTCCCCCAACACTTTGAGCAAATCTCATGACTTAACTTTCTGGATTCACAGTAAATATCTTCAGAGAGATTTGCCTGGTTAAATGTATTTGACATTTATTTCATTTTCATCATAACAAGCTATTATTTAATTCTATCATATGTCAATTTATACCAATGTTCTTTTCAGTTATGCATATGTTTTCTGACTTCCACAAGTAGAGTTTGAGCTTTATGTAAGTAGAATTCATAGCTATTTTGATTACTTGGAGTCAGGCAGGTAGGTGATCCTGCATTCCATCATTTGGTCTTCTCTATTCTCCACCCACTTTATCCTTTGACAGAATAATTGTAAAAAAGAAACAAGGCACTTTTTACCCTGGTCTCTTGACTGAGTTTTTCAAGTGAAAATAGGATCCATAGATTAAGAAGTTATAGTAAGTTATATAATTTATTTTCCTGAACTCTTTCCAGCAGGGTCACTGTAAGCTGTCTTCTTTCTTCCAGCAATAAGAAAATCTCCTGTCAAATAGTATTTTGACATCTTTCTCTTTACTTGCTTTAAATACTACATTAGATATTCTTCATACCAGGGTGGGTGGAGGGTATGTGAATATCACCAGTTGGTGTACTTAAGTGATTTGTCTAAACACTGCTTAAAATTTGTGAATAGAGTTTAATAAAAGGTATCCTTTTCAAAAAGTATATATCAGACTCTTTTTTTCTGCAGTTGAAGATGATAAAGATGATAAAGTGGTTGAGAAGAAGATATTTCTCATTATGGTTTCTGGTGTCTAGTGTCTAGAAATGCCTACATGTCTTAGCTCCTATCCTCTTCAAACCACACTATTTAAATCACCACTTCTGACTAGTCTCTTGACAAATTGTAATTGAATATATGGATATAACCCAAAATGATGTTGTGATTAATGAATACAATATTGAATGATTGAGTTTAGCTAATTAACTAACTCATTACCTCAAGTAGTTATGATTTTTATAATCAGAGAATTCCAAATTTTCAGAGTTTTTTGTATTGCTGGGTGGTACTCTCTGTGCCTTTCATTATTTTTCCTAAATTTATATTAATCTCAATCATCTATGAAGTCTGAAATCATTTCTAAGAGCTCATAGAGCTTATGCTGTTATAGTTACCTGTTACTCTCATTTATGGAAGATATTTTTAACATGTGAGAAAAGGGAAAATTAATACAAATATGGTATAACCCATAAACATGTACAAATATTATATTTTAACTATGAAATCTTTAAAATTAGAAAAAATAAACTCATGGAATCATAGTAAAATGTTGGTTCTCAAAGGCAAAGGGTGAGAAGTGGGCAGTGCATGAGGTAGTTGTCAAAAAATACAAATTTCATTTAGATACAAGGAATAAGTTTTTTTGAGATCTGTTGAATGGCACGATTACCATAATTAATAGTATTTCAAACTAACCTCAAAAATTATAACTAAAAAAGTAAATATGTATACTGATGTATGTGCTTTATTAATTTTTCACCAAAATATACATATCTATGACAAAATATATTATCCTATATATTTAAATTACTATCAATTAGAAGTGAAATGAAAAGTATCAGCAAAAGTTGCATGAATACTGGGGGTTTTCATATTCACAAAGTGGAATTGGCTAGCTTTTTTATCCAATAAAAAAAAATACTGTTCCAATTAGACTTTAGTGGAAAATAGTGTAGCTGTGAATAGAAAATGTAAGATCAGATCATAAATGGTTTCTCATTGCTCAGCAATGTTCATAGCCTACCTTGCTGACATACTAATTACAGAATTACCTGGGGGAAATCTCACAATAAAATATACGTGGCAATCATCCTCTTATGGTTCTGAAGCTAAATTTAGTGAGCATGCAATACAGAAGAATACCCTAATGACATGTAAAGTGCAAGGTACTGGGAGTTGGTTATGTAATATGATTGTTGCTAAAGTCAAGTGCTTCTAATATCCTATGAAATTGATTCCAATTATCACATAAAAACTTTGGTATATCTCCTTTTCATCAATAAATTTAAAATAACAAGTGAAATACAATACTCTGACCATAATTTTAAGTACCATTTCTTCCCATGCTTGTACAATAAAGGAAGGGAAATAATTCACTTTGTATTCAGTGAGCCTTTGCCCCTCTAATTATAAGAAAATTAGGTCTTCAGTACGAATATAGAAGTAAGAGTATGGGATCAAATGATCTAATTTTTGTATATTATCCATAGTGTTTGCCACCGTGGCTGAACTAATTTATATTTTCATTACTAAAGAATGATTCCCTTTTCTCCATATCCTGATAACCAGAAATTTTAATGATATTTCATGATTTTGGTAATTGCCATTTTTTAACTGAAGTGTGACAACATCTCTTTGTGATTTTTGATTTGTATTTATTTATTGATTAGTAATGAACATTTTTTTCGTGTATAGATCATTTGCATGTCTTCCTGCTAAAAATGTCATTTCAGCCTATTCCTCAATTGTTAATTTGTTTTATTTATTTATTTTATTTTGTGAGACAGAGAGAAGAGAGAGAGAAAGGAGCAATTAGAGAAAGAGAAAGAGAGAATATGTACCTGACAGGGCCTCAAGCCATTGTAACCAAACTCCAGATGCATACACCATCTTGTGCATCTGGCATACTTGGGAAGTGGGGAAGTTAACTTGGGTCCTTAGGTTTCACAGGGAAGCACTTTAACTGCCAAGCCATCTCCCTAGCCCTTATTGATCAATTTTAATTGAACTATTTTTGTTTACCTATAGTTATTTGTTTTGAAATCCTCATATGTTCTGAAAGTTAATATTTTGTCCGAAATAAAGTTTTAAAATATATTCTTCCATTTGGTAGATTGCTTCAGTATTATTTTCTTTGTGGTATAGAAATTTTTAGTTTGATAAAATCTCATTTGTCTATTTGTCTATTTTTAGTTTTGTTCCTGAGTTTTTGGGGTCATTACCCCATACCAAAAATAATCTTTTACTCTTCCAATATCAATATCCTAAAGCATTTCTTTTTATGTATACTTTTTTTTCTAGTAGTTTCATTGTTTTATGACTTTGCAATTTGGTCTTTAATCAATCAATTGACTTTTGTATATGGCAAGAGATAGGTTTCTAATCTCATTCTTCTTCATGTGGAATATTCAGTTTTTGAGCATCATTTAAAAATACTGTACTTAGGCTGGGAAAATTGCTCAGTGGGTAAAGTGTAGTATACCTAGGGGTAGTAGGAGACACAGACAGGAAAATCTCTTGAAAGCTCCCAGGCCAACCAATCTGGTACATGCAGCAGTAAATAATGAGAGATCCTGCCTCAAACAAGGTAGAAGGTGAGAACTGTCACCAGATGTTGTAAGCTTATCTTCATACACACATAAACATACAAACACCATATGTATATGCACACACATGCATACAGACACTAAAAATTCTCTATATGATCCTTTCTTGATTTCACTATCAGTTGACTATTAATATGTGAATTTTCTTCTCTGTTCTCTATTGTGTTCCATTGGCTCATGGATGTCTTTTTATGTCAATGTCATGCTGCTTTAACTGCTTCATCATGGCAGAATAATTAGAAATCATTTAATGAAATTCCTTTCATCTTTTTTGTCAAGATAGCTTTGGTTATTTGGAGTTTTGCTTGTGCTCTTTGAACTCTGTGTTTTTAACAAGTTGTGTAGTGAATTTCATTTAAATCTTGATAAAGATTTTTATTGAATTTGCACATTACTTTGGACAGTAAAAATATTTTCACAATAATAATTCTCCCAATCCATGAATATTGGGATGTATAAACATTTATTTTTGTGGTAAATAGTCCTCTTATCATTATTTTTTAATCTTTTCCACAGTGGTCTTCCACCTCTTTTGTTTCACTTATTTGTAGGAAATTTTGTAGCTATCAGAAATAAGAAAACTTGCTTGTTTTTCTTTTTCTGACTAGGGGACAGCAATGATAAGGATTTTTGAATGTTCATTTGTTATACTTTTTCTGAATTTGTTCATTAGTATTCTGGTGAAGTCTTTAGGATATAGATAGATAAATTGTAAGATAGTTTGTTGTGTGGTGTGGTGTGTGTGTGTGTGTGTGTGTGTGTGTGTGTGTAGTATGGTTTGAACCAAGGGTTTTGTGCCAGTTATGAAAGAACTATAACACTGAACTATCCCCACAGTAGGTCACTATCTTGGTAATGTGCAAAGCGATTCTGCATGCTAGTATGATATTGAGATATCTTCTGTCCATATTCATCTAGGGTTTTGAATTATGGTCATACTGACATCTGAAAAATAGTTTGGGAAATTTGTTTCTCTTTAATATTCTGAAATAATTAACTATATGGCCCTGAAGATTTTCTTTAAAAGGTAACCACTTAATATTCATTAAATTTGATTTTTTATTATTAATATTTCCCAGTTTCCTAATTCATTATGATTCATTTTGGTGAGCATCTATGTCAATAAGCTTGTTCACATAAATTGCCAATTGTGCTTCTGTGGTATCAGTCATGAAGTCTGTTCCATTGCTGATATTGCACCCTTTTTTGAGAAAAAATGAAATCTCTCCATTGATGTTATGCATTAGTTTAATCTCCATATTTATACGAGGATCTTCATTATTTCATTATATTATTTTTACCTTTGATTTATTCACAATTTTTTTTTTTTTTTATTCCTTCCTGGCTTAAGTGGTACCTGGAGTGAGTCCTTAGGCTTTGCAGCCAAGTGCCTTAACTGATAAGCCAAATCTCCATCCCTCCTTTATAAATTTCAGAGACTGAGCATGCTCAGGTCTCTAGCCAGACACATGCATCACTTTCTGCACCAGGCTTATGTGGGTACTGGGGAATCAAACCCAAGTCCACAGGGCAAGTGCCTTAACCACTGAGCCATATCTCCACCCCCCCCATGTTCTTTAAATGGGGTATGCTTTTCTTGCAGTGTATAGATCATTCATCTGTAAAACCTTTAAGAAACGTATATTTTTAAATACTATGACATATTTTATGTTTAGTAGTATATGACTAGGAATGGGTTGGGGAAAGATCTAAAGGACATATGAGACATTTAAATTAGAAGAAGGGGGAAGTTACAAACACAGGGATTGGGGAGAGGAGGAGGCAAAAGTATCAAATAAAACAAATTGTATGGGAAAATGCCAGAGCATATGATACCTAAATTTTGTAACTAAAATTAAATATATATTTTTAAAGATTGCTTAATGAGTACTACAGAGAGATATTAAAGGATGGCATCATGGAAAACTTCTATGATTTTTTGCAAAATTTGATTATAAAATTTACAGGACATATGAAACTCTAGAAATTAGTGTGTTTTTAGTAGCAATGCCAGTAGCTTCTGCATTGTTTATCTCACAATAATACAGAATAAATAATATTTTATCTGATTAATCTGTTAACCCACAAAAATAGATTACAAATAGTGACCTCACCTGTGATAATGTGTCAGGATTATTGTAAAATTCTCCTTTCTCTAGTACACCTGTCTAACAGCTGTTATATATAAGAATGAAAAATAGACTAATTTTATAAAAGGAAGTTTGATTAATTTTATCATGTATGGTGGTTTGTATGTGAATATATGTACCCCATAACCTCAGGAATTTTTAAGGTTAAGTTTCCTGCTTTAGTCTCCATCAGCCTGCTGGGGCTGGGGTGGGTATGTCACTGGGGATGGATCTGAATTCTGGTCCAAAAGTGTGTGGAGGGGTTTTAAGCTCTGACAGGGGTATTTGATTGCAATTCATGTTTTCTTGTTGCAGTTGCTTCTCACTGCTTGGATCTATGGAAGTAAGAAGCTTCCTCTACCATTGATAGAACTTCACTCTGGATTTGTAAACTGAAATAAATTCCTTCTTCCCATAAACTGTATCTGGTTGGATGTTCATCCCACTAATATGGAGCTGACTGCAACAGAAATTGGTAACAGATAGTCAATGTTACTCCATGATGATTCTGGCTATATGGATTTTGGTCTTTTGGAACTTGTGTGCTGGAGAAATGTATTAGGGCTAGGAACTTGCAACTGTAGATGCATTACAGAGTGATAAGCTTAATTTTATGGGCTATTCTGGTAAAAGATTGAAAATGCAAAATGCAGAGAGAATTGAGTTGGCTTATGAATTTTCAATTGGATCAGGAGAAACAGCAGAGAACTTTTTTGAAACTGGGTTACTGAAATAAGGGCTTGACTATGTCAAAAGAGTTTGAGTAAGGCTTAATTTAAATATAATCGACTCTTTTGCTTGCTGAAAGGCATAGATTTTAAAATTGTAAGATATAAATTTGGAAAAATTCAAAAAAAATAAATTTATAGGTACAGAGACTGATTTTATGTTACTGAAGCTGCTATTGTAAAACAGATTGTCATCATTTAGGGTTGGCAAACTATTGTATGTTGAAATAATGGAAAAGATTTCTTATGGGGAAGTCCACCCAGGAAAGGCTGAATGAATAGGAATGAAAAATTATTTTGAAAGAAAACAGTAACAAGAATTCTGGAGGCTCAAGGTCAAGATTATTTACTCTATTAATTAATAAATTGCTGTGTTACTGAACACCTGCTAATGGTATTGGAAACAAGAAAAATGCATGAAAAGGAATCATGTATTGCACATGGTTTCAGGGGCTGCTGCTGAGATAAGGCATGTGAAGCAGGATGATATCCCTATGAGAGAGACCAATGACACCATTGTAATATACAGTGAAGACCTGAAGAAGTTTTGAATGTACCAGGACTTTACAATGACTACCATGGAGAACTAGTGGCTTGGAATGAATGTTTTACACTGGCTACTCAGGCCAGCTAGAGTGGTGGAAATCTAAATTTCAGAGGCTGTCATTAACTGGTTATGGATGTCAGACTTGAATTGCAGATATTTGATGTTTATCTGATGGTTATTGATTTTTATTCATCCAGTCTTTCCTTGGTATTCCTTGTAGCAATGGAAATGTTTACTTTGTACCATTATGTGTTGGAAGTAGGTAACTTTTTTTTTTTTATTTTACAGTACTCACAATTCAGAGACAGTCTAAAATCTCAGATAAGACTTGGAACTTGGAAACAATCTTTAAGGTGGTAAAGTTTTTGGGCCCTTTGAATTTGGATGGAATAAATTTTGCAATGTAAGATGGTTTGGTCTCTACGGGGGCCAGAGATGTAATATGATGGTTTAAATATGAATGTATGCCCTTTACAGCCTCAGTTATTTTTAAGGTTAATGCTGAAGTAAATCCCTTCCTCTAGTTGAATCTTAATCCCATCAATGTGGAGCTGACTGCAACACATGATAAAATTAGGTGTATCATTTTGTTCTCTTTTAAAATAATTATTCCTGACAATATTGTCTGGTAACTTTAGGTAGTTTAGCTTTTGCCTATATTTCACTTTCAAACAATGTAAAATACATGGTGAGCTGTTCTTTTCACAAGGAATAAAAGTTGATTTTTGGTTATGGTTCTGTGGCTGCAATGTTATAGAGCATGACAGTAACATCTGTTTAGCCTCTGGTAGCTCTGGTCTATATGATAGCCAGGCAGAAGGAAAGAAGGGAAGTAAGTGTGACAAGGGAAAAAAAGAATGACGCTTATTCATTTGAAAATAATCCATTCTCAGGAGAAGAAAACAAGTTCCATAATAAATAACTCATGTCTTTTTTTTAACATATTGTTAAATTTTCAGAGACTGAGAGAGAAAGAAACAGATACACAGAGAGAGAATGGGCAAACAAGGGACTCTATTCACTGCAAGCAAACTCCAGATACAAGTGCCACGTTGTACACCTGACTTGTGTGGGTCCTGGGGAATCAAACCTGGCTTCTTAGGCTTCACAGGCAAATGTCATAACCATTAAACAATCTCTCTAGCCCAAATATCTCATTTCTAATAGAAAAGTGGTCCTTGTGCACATAGTATTAGTGCACTCATGAAGGTAAGTTCTTATGTCTTAAACACAAGTTATGTCATTTATTGAAGTACCCCAATATAGTAGGAAAAAGTACATGTAGTATCAAAGAATGTGATTTAAAACATCATTACATTCCCTTACACTTGGTAGTTAGCTAATTTATGGGAAACAAGTTTATTCAGTTATAACTGAAAATCGAGTTGATTGTGTAAGAATCACTCACAAGTAGGCGTCATCCAGGAACGTAGGGGTGGTTCAACATACGGAAATCTGTCATTGCAATACACCACATAAATAAGCTTAAACACAAAAACATAAAAATAACATAATTTTTCATACCACCTCTAAATATTATTTCTGTATCTACTTAATCTCAGTTATAACTAGTTATTAGATTTTTAAAGTTATTTTTTAACTTAGAACACAAAAATAAACTTTTGGTTTTATTTTTTCTTTTCATTTTATTGAGAAAATGCCTTTATAAAGAAAATATTGTCAGAGCTGTGAGATGGCTAAGCTTGCAAATCCTGATGGCTTGGGTTCAATTCCCTAGTGCCAGTGTAAAGTCAGACATACAAAATGGTACTTGCATTTGGAGTTAATTTGCAGCAGCAGGAAGCACTGGTGCACCCATACTACTCTATCATTTTTGCTCTCTCTCAAATAAATGAGTAAACATTTTAACAGAAAATATTTTCAATGTATTTTTTCTCTGTATTAGAAATTCAAAATACAAACTGTTGGGGTCTGGAGAGATGACTTAGTGGTTAAGAGCTTGCCTGTGAAGCCTAAGGACCCCGGTTTGAGGCTTGATTCCCCAGGACCCACATAAGCCAGATGCACAAGGTGGCATATGCATCTGGAGTTCGTCTGCAGTGACCAGAGGTCCTGGCATGCCCGTTCTTTATCTATCTGCCTCTTTCTCTCTCTGTCACTCTCAAATGAATAAAATAAAAAATAAACAAAAAAATTTTAAAATACAAACTATCTTATTTTCCATTATTAATACATGTGGATTTGCTCAGAATCATATGTCTCAGTATTCTACTTGAAAGATGAGAAACAAAAGTGGTAGTATGGGGCTAGAGAGATGATTCAGCAATTAGTAGCTCTTCCTGCACATGCATGAGGACCTGAAGAAGCCCGAGACTGCTGAGTTCAATTAATCAGAATCCACATAAGTAGTTGAGCATGACCATATATGCCTGTAACTTCAGTTCTATGGGGAGCAGATATAGAGAATAATAGGGACTCTCAAAAATGATAAGTTCCAGGATCAGTAAACAGACACTGTTACAAGGAAATAAGCAGATGAACAATGGAGAGAGACCTCTAACTTCTCCTCTAGCCTATGCATGTACATGATGAGGGTGCTACACCAATACAACACACACACACACACACACTCACACTACCACATTCACATAAAAGAGAATAAAGACAGCAGTAGTATGAAGAATAATCATTTTGATTAAAGAAAAAACTAACTATAATATTATGACTGAATAATAGCTTAGATCAATTAAAAGACAACTACTTTCTGTGTATATTACTAAGAAAGTAAAGTTTGCATTTTAATGAAGAAAATGGTAGTAAGTATGACATAAACAATTCCAAGTTAGATGAAACTGAATACAAACTCATCTATAAATGTCTATTGATTTCAAGCTTACTACATAAATAGCATAATCAAAGCAAACTATTTTTTCTGAAAAACACCTGAGGAAAATAGGAAATAATAAACTATATACATGATTTTATTCCCAGGTATTTGATTTAGTATATAGTTAAGTTGAAATTTATATAAAACAAGCAAGTTAATACAAGACTTTAAGAAAATGAGCAGCTATGGAAAAAAACATAATGGGTAAAGCACTTGTGAGCTGAATATAAGCACTGACATAAAAATGTTTACTTTGGGCTGAGAGATGGTTTAGTGGCTAAGGCACTTGCCTGCAAAGCCTATGGACCCAGGTTTACTTCCCCAGTACCCATTTAAGCCAGATGTACAAGGTGGTACATGCATCTGGAGTTTGTTTGCAGTGGCTGGAGGCCCTGATGTGACATCCCTTCTCTCTCATTATTTCCCTCTCTCTCTCTCTCTTCTCTCTCTCTCTATATATATATATATATATGCCTTTATCTCTCAAATAAATAAAACTGTTTTTTCAAATGTTAAATTTTGAAGATGGCATGCACCTAACCACACTTCACCTTGTGGGGAAGGAAACACAAGACATTTAGGGTTAAATGTGGTTTTTAAATGATTCTAGTAGACCTCCAGTGGGAGGGTGCAGAGGAGCAAAGTGGGGAATCTGCTAATTCCCATGCTCTCAGGTAGCACACCAGTCCCCCAGTCTCTTCAAGCAGATGTTGAATAGGCACTCCAAGGCACAGGTTCCTCCTGTACTAACTACATGCTAAGTGGACCCAGGCCAGCAGGCTAGCATTCATCCCTTGCTGCCCCAACCTAGGCTTTCCTGCCCCCACAGAGCTCCACACATAAGCCCCATCCCACTCACTGCCACTGCCATACTCCCCCACTCCAGTGAGTTGACCCAGGCCAACAGGCTAGCATTTGCCCCACTCTGCCCCGACTTAGGCTTCCCTGCCCCAGTGGATATCCATGCAGGAATCCCAACTGCAACCACCCCTCCTGTACAGACCCAGTTCAACAGGCTAGCATTTGCCCCACCCCACCCTGACCTAGGCTCCACCTCCACAGAGCTCCACACATGAACCTGATCCCACTCGCTGCCACCACCGTACTCCCCAATCCCCCCATTTGCTCACCCAGGCCAACAGGCACATATTCCCCACCCCACCCTGCCTCGACCTGGGCTTTCCTGCCCCCATGGGACCTCCAAGCCCCAAAAACCATCCCACTCACTACCGTGGAATATGCTAGCATTCACCCCACTCTGCACTGACCTAGGCTTTCCAGCCCCTAGGAGATTCACATGTGAAGGCCATCCCACTCGCTGAAACCCTGTGTTTGGACTCAGGACAACAGGCCAGCATTTGCCCCACCCTGACCTAGGCTTTCCTGCTGCCATGGATCTCCAAGCACCAAAGCGATCCCACTTGAAGCCACCCCCCACCCCTGTGCACAGATCAAGGCCAGCAGGCTAGCATTTGTCCCTCACCACATTGACCTAGGCTTTCCTACCACCCCCCCCTCAGGATCTCCAAACATGAATGTAATCCTACTCGCTGCAAACCCCTGAACATGGACCCAGGCCAACAGGCTAGCATTTGCCCCACCCTGCCCCAAACTAGGCTTTCCTGCCCCTGCAGAACTCCACCATGTGGAAGCCATCTAACTAGCTTCCGCTCCCATATGTGGACCCAGGTAAAGGGTAAGCTACAACTTCCTCCTAAATTAAATAAGATTCCTATACTGTAATGGGCAGACCACAGCACAAAAGGAATAACATGAAAAATCAAATGCAAGTAAATCCAATAAGATTGCCCTGTCCTGCAATGGATATCTCTAATCAAAACATAGACAATAAGGTCAGAATCCCAAAATGAAGACATAAGCAATGCAATCCTGATCTAGAAAATAGCAAAACTTGCAGAAAATCAAAAAAGGGCCAATTGTATGAATGCTGTTCTCACTAGATTATACCTAATAGAAAAAAAAAACCAGGAAGGGCTCCAAAGATAGTTAAATGACCTGAAGGAGAGTGAAAAAAGAGAGGACCTCAATAACCAGCTAGCTAAACTCAATGAAGACATAAATAAATGCAAAGATGAATTCCAACAAGCATTAAAAAAATATGAAAATGACGTGAAAAGGGAACTCAACAGAGGGATGGAAAGTATACATAAAAAAGCAGTAGAAAATACAAACCAAATTGAGCAAACCCAAAACTCTATAGAAGCTCTCAAGAATAGAGTCAGACATGTGGAGGATAGAAACTCAGAACTGTAAGACAAAACATAAGAAACAGTTATTGAGTCCAAAAGTTTGAATAAGTTAAAAAAATGTTTGTGAGCAGAACATGAGGGAACTGTGGGATACCCTTAAACCTCTGAACATTTGGATCATGGGAATACCAGAAGGGGAAGAAATTCAGACCAAAGGTATGGAGAACTTATTCAATAAAATTATTGAAGAAAACTTTCCCACTCTCTCAAAAGAAAGCCCTATCAAGTTACAAGAAGGTAACAGAAATCCAAACAGACTGAACCAAAGGAGAAATTCTCTAAGACATATTATCATTAAGACTCTAAATATTGATAACAAAGAGAAAGTCCTAAAAGCAGCTAGGAAGAAACAATACATTACATATAAAGATAACACCATCAGAATTACTTCAGGCTTCTCAATGGAAACCCTAAAATCCAGAAGAGCTTGGAATGGAACACTGCAAAGTCTAAGAACTTATGGCTTCCAGCTCAAACTACTCTACCCAGAAAAAGTATCCCTCATGATAGATGGTGAAAGAAAATCTTTCCATGATAAAACTCAGCTTTACAACTATATGAACACAATGCCAAACCTACAGAGAGTACTCCAACGAATTCTTCACACAGAAGAATTAACCAACCAACCTCAAGTGCCTACAAGAAGCAGATTACAATAACCAAACTCAGAGAAGGCACAAAAAACTAAAAAGTCCAAGAAAACACCAAACCACATAAACCACCACAACATGGCAGAATTAAATCAAACCTCACAGCTATTACCCTGAACATTAATGGCCTTAATTCACCCATCAAGAGACATAAACTAACAGGGTGGATCAGAAAATGAGATCCCTCAATCTGCTGTCTTCAAGAAACCCACCTCACTGCTAAAGACAGACACCTCCTCAGTGTGAAAGTGTGGAAAATGATATTCCAAGCAAATGGAAATAAGAAACAAGCAGGTGTTGTATACTAATATCAGATAAAATAGACCAAACCAAAATTAATCAAAAAAGACAAAGAAGGCCAATCTTACTTAGCAAGGGAATGATCCAACAAGTGGATATCACAATCATCAATCTTTATGCACCAAACACAGGCGCACCACAATTCATAAAACAAAACCTACTTGACAACAAAAGAGAAATAACCATCAACATCATCATAGTTAGGGATTTCAATACTGCATTATCAACAATAGATAGATCATCCAAACAGAAAATTAACAGGGAAGTAAGAGAGCTCAACAAAACCATAGAAAAACCATGAGAGCTAAAGGATATCTACAGAACATTCTACCCCAAATCCCCAGATTACACATTCTTCTCAGCAGCCCATGGAACCTTCTCTAAAATAGATCATGTACTGGATCATAAACCTTACTTCCATATATTTTGGAGGATCTACATAATCTCCTGCATGATATCAGATCACAATGCTGTATTGCTAGAAATCAACAACAAAAGGTGCTCTAGAAATCCCATCAGCTTCTCAAAAGTGAGCAACACACTTTTAATCAATAAATTGGTAGTGTATAAAATTAAAAAAATGAAATTTCAAATTTCTAGAAATGAATGACAATAAGAACACATCATACCAAACTTATGTGACATAATGGAGGCAGACCTCAGGAAAATTCATCCCTAATCATCAGGGAAATGCAAATTAAAACAAATATGAGATTCCACCTTACCTCAGTAAGGATAGAAAGCATTTAAAAATCAAATGAAAACAAATGCTGGTGAGGTTGTGGAGAAATAGGAACCCTCATTCACTGTTGGTGGGAATGTAAGATGGTACAACAACTATGGAAAGCAATATGGAGACTCATAAAAGTGTTGACTATAGAGTTACTAACAGACCCAGTTATTCCCTTACTGGGCATTTACTCTAAAAGCTCCATGCCTCAGTTCAGAGATATTTGTTCAACTTTGTTTATAGCTGCTCAATTCATAATAGCTAAGAACTGGAATCAATACAGATGTCCATCATTAGACGAATGATAGCCAAGATGGAACTCTACACAACAGTAAGGAAAACTGACATAATGAAATTTGAAGAAAAATGGTCGAACTTGGAACAGATCATTCTCAGTGAACTCACCCAATCACAGAAGATAATCGTTGCATGGTCTCACTCATCTGTGGCTCCTAACCTGAATCTGCCCCCAGATGCTGACAATATGGAGGATGGGGCAGGAGGGGAGAATAAGGATTGTGGGAGGACACAAAACTGAACCCAAATGGAAATGTAAAATCCTATATCTTGAAAGACAGACTAAAAGGTTGAACCCTCATCAGGTCCTTAGAGGGAACACCTGAATCAAAGGGCTCTGGAGAGTGTATGATGAGGACTAACCTTAATCTTCTCCTGTTTCTCTCTCTCTCTCTCTCTCTCTCTCTCTCTCTCTCTCTCTCTCTTCTCACTTTCTCTTTTATAATACCTATCTTTTCCATCCTTCTTTTCCCTTGGTGCTGGCCTGGCTCCCAGTACCAAAATGCGATTAACATTCACAATGAGCTATTAATTAGAGAGAACTACAAGGTTTCCCAAAAGAATACAGATTTCTGTGAGAGCACTTGATGACCCACCAAAGGTTAGTGGTAAGACATTACTGCCGAAGACACCATATGCTATTGGTACTGAACATGAAGTGACCTGGCTGGAATCTGGAAGAGAGTCAGTCCTCAGACAGTTAACTTGTCTAGTATCAGAAGGTGCTACATGAACAACTGAGGTAAAACGACCAACATCTGTCCAAGCAACTTGTGGTCTAAGCTACTCAAAAGCAAACAACCTGACATGATGCTCACCCAAGTGCAATAGTGGCACACAGCCTCGGTGGGTAACCAATTGCTGTTGAATTGGCTAATGGGTCTCCTCAGTGGAATGGAACCCATAACTGGAACTGGGAAACAAGTCAGAACCATATCAAAAAAATGAGCCCAGTCTCCAATATCAAGCTCCCACCAATGTTGGGTTACAAAAGGGCCTACACCTATTAAATTCTCTCTTAAATAATAATGGTTATCCCATTTTCCAGTGCTGACTTCACTCTTTGTTGGAGAATTTGCTTCTAGAACTTTTTCAGATGGATGCAAAACCTGAGGAGAGAATCAGCTCATCATACCTCACCAGGACCCAGCTGAAACCATAAAGTAATTGGGGAAATAAGCAAGAGTGTTCCTTTCTTGATGAACCTGGTACCAGCACAAGGGTGAAGGAGGTAGACACAGAGAACACTCAACTCCTACCAAACCAGATATTCAGAGATGCAGAAGCTCCCAAGACCTCATCACTGAAGTAGACCTAAAATGAACCCAACATGCCTCAGAGAAATTCACAGAAGGGGGGCAGAAAGATTGTTAGAGCCACAAGTTGGGTCATTATGCAAAGAGACATTGCCTCTTCCCCATATCTGATGGCTACCCCCACAATGTAGGACCCACATTCCCCAATGAGGAGGGTCCCTTCAGAGGAGGGGACAACAGGGAAGGGGCTAATGATGGTACCAACATGGCTGTATACACACTGTGTACATAACTAATAAAGAAAAAATAAAAATAAATTAAAATTTTTTAAAGTTGGCATTCTAAAATCTAAACAACAATTCAAAAGCTTGCATGGCAAGAGGACTATGGTAAAACATTTATTTCTAAAAAAAAGTAATAGAATCAAAATGTCTACCTTGTTCACCCATATCTATTTTGATAACATGTATTCCAGATTTATTCTTGGAAGTTTAGTATATTTATGCAATAATTAACAGTTGTAGGAGAATGCACACAATACCTCAATTTTACATATGAAGCAAAGACCAAAGCAATGAAGGGACATTAATGATGAGTGACATTCTACACTGAGCAACCTCAGATGGTTTAATTCTGCAGTTAAGAAAACCCTACATACAGCCACATGGGAAGAGTAGCAGAGAACAAGGCAAATCCCTATAGTTGAATCAAGTATCTCAAGCAAGTCATAGCAATACTAGCAAAATCGCATTAGCAATTGCCATTTGGAAAGCTGCTAAAGGAGCAGAATTTAGAGCCCTGCATTTATTACACTAAGTCTCTGTACCTCATCAAGGCTTTTCCAGCTCTCAATTTCCATAAATAAGATTTACTGCTATTTTTCAAGTTAAAAATCCATTTTCTGTTCTTTAGCTTTATTTTTAGTTATCAAAGGAATCTGAACATTGCTTATATAAGCTTTCAGAGGGAGTCTAGTATGGCCTTTAATCTTAGAAAGTAATAAACAGAAGTTTATTCTAATGCAATGTCTCAGATATAAGCAGCTAATTGTTTTAAAAACAGTTCTGTCCTCATTTGTCCTCCTCTAGCAGTCAATTTGGCTTGATCTTGTGTTGTCTAATATTTGGACATGTATTATTCTAGACATTTCTGTGAGGGTGGTAAGGATAAAATTAACATTTAAATCAATTATATTTGAATAAATAAGATTCCCATCCATAATGTGAGTAGATCTCATCCATCAGCTGAAAGTCTGAGAAGTAAAGGATAAGCATTTCCATGGCAAGAGTATTCTCCAGAAGACTGCTTTCTTTCAGAGTTTATCTGCAACATAACCTTTCCCATATTCACATAAGGTAACATACAAACTGGAACTTTGGCATTTCCTTCCTGAGTTGACAGCATGCTGTCTTACCAAGACAAATTTAGAATCAGAATTACCATCATCCTTGAAACTATGAATCAATCTCATATAATAAACAGTATATGAATGCATATTTGATTAGTTTTGTTTCTCTGGAAATTCTGATCTATCTGATCCATACAGTGACTCTGTGATGTGGAAAGTAGGATATATATATATGAGGCTATTATGGATTGTTGGTAACTATATGGGCACTAGTATAGTTGTCAGATGACTCTATTATCTGCTCTAATCAGGTAATCTTTTCCTGCTTTTTCAGTTTGACAATTATATTGTGAAACCTTATGCTTATCTAAATCTATTAAACCATTTAATTCTTTTTTTTTCCTTAGAACTGTCTCTGATCAAAATTTTGTCAACTGATTCACTTCATTCCTTTATCTAAAAGTATAACTATTTTATTCTTAAGTTTGTGGATCATATTTAGTATTTATAACATCATCTTCTCTCTCGTGTCTACTCATGTTTTCTGTTCTATGTCTCCTTAAAACCTTTCCTATGAATCAGCACATTAAAGTAAGTGCTATGAAATGGCAGTGACTACTGGGTAAGTCAAAACTCATCAAAGTGATGAGTATACATGATTTTGAGTGTTCAGCACTAAATGTGACATCTCTATCCCATCCTGCAAGGTTCAGGGAACATTGTGGATGAATAGGTGGAAACAGCCTAAGAGTTAGAGGATGAGGAGCAGTGCTTTGTATTTATGTCTTATGGACATGAAATAGACAGATATTGCATTTATTACCTCACTGAAGCTGTCATGATCTTCACATGGCCCGCATAATTATGGGCCCATCAACATTTTGTCATGAGTAATAGGTGAAGGACAAAAGTGAAGTAAATATAAAAGAGGGACTGGTAGGAAGAAAGAAGGGATTCAGTGGGAAGAAGATAAGGGAAAGGAACAAAAGAAGATAATGGAAAGAGATTTTGAAAAAAATATATAGTACATATATTTACAAAAATTGTCAATTAAAAGATATAAAAACAGTAGTTGCTATATTATGATCTAATACATATTCATCTTTAAGATGTGCTTAACATTGAACCAAAGGCCTAATTACACTAAGGACGTGCTCTACAACAGAATTTTATGCTCAGCCCAATCCTAACCTTCTTAAGGTTTATTTTATACACATAACCCCCAAGTAAACTAAGTAGGTGGATCAGACCCACCTGCATAAGCGAAATAGAGTGAAAATGTCACAAGAGACAAATCTTTCCTGTCCAGTACATTCTGCATCTTCACTTATAAATGTTCATGTCTGAATAATATAAATAGTATTGTTAAGTTGGTAATTTCTCCTTTGATTAATAGTCAAGTGAGATTATACAATTTCAAAATTAAAATTGAGAAATATCATTTGTATTTTAGAGGATGGATAGACTATCGGGGGGGAGCTTGAAGGGGTAGGTGGTATGGAGTGTAGGGAGGGAATTGCACAAAAGTTAAGACAACATGAATCAGTTCCACAGAAACCTTCATTCTGGCTAGCATTCTACCACATATAACCACCAATAAAGGGGGGTGGGAGACAGTCCAGGCAGAAGGTGGAAAAAGTGTATTCCTTAAAACCATGGACTCTGACCAGTAATACGAGTCCCAGAAATAGGTTGCCCCTGACAGTGAGCTGCTGGCCAGGGAGAGCCATGAGGTCCTCAGAGTAATGTAGACAATTGTCAAAACAATTTTTTTTTACCTTCTATAGCTAAAAAGAGAAGACCCTATTGCTAAAGACATGGTCACAGGACAACAGAATATCATGATGGAGCCAAAAGGGAAACTAGCTCCTCCTTGCTAGCACTCATGGTGCTGAAAAGCCCTATGTGAGCCACTGGAGAACAAAAGTCACTAAAAACATGAACAAGCAGGATACCACACAGACTATGAAATCAACTAGTTGGACAAGAAGTACACACTTGTGCACTAGTAGCACATAGTCTCTTCTAGTAACCAACTATTCTCTGATTGGATATGAGGCCCACTCAGTGGGACAGAACTCTTACCTGGTACTGAAAACCAAGTCAGAATCCCTTGGTCAGGAAACTCAGACTTCAGAGAGAAACACCCACTGCTCTCTGGAGGAGAAAAGTCAGTGTGCACACCAAAAAAAAAAAAAAAAATTCTCACATAACTTTGCATACCTCCTTTAACCCAAGTTGCTGTCATTGTTGGTTGGAGGATCTGTTTTAGTTTACAGATGGTGGAGAAAACCAAGGAGAACCAAGCTCCATTAACAAAACAAGAAGTTAGTTGACTGAAGACCACAGACATGCCACCTCTACCACATCTGCCAGGGTCCAGGAGAAACTGCAGAGGAAGCAGCAACATGAATATGGCTCTTACTCCTAGCTTGAAAACCAGCTCCAGGGGGGATGGTGACAGACACAGTGATCAATCAAAACCCATCAAAGCAGAAATCCAGAGGCTACAGAATATTTAACATTAAAAAGACTGCCAACATGCCTGCCATGGCTCAGGGAACATTGCAGAAGAGGGAGCAGAAAGATTGTAAGAGCTACAGACTGAGTAGTAAATCCCTGAAGCATGGTGCCCCTGCTATCCACAGGGACTGACTGAGACGTTCATGACCCTAGAGTGCCTATCATATCATAACCCCATTGAGGAGGTCCCCTAGGGTAACGGGAGAAGAGGCAAGGGGATCAAAGGGCATATATATATATATTTGTGAGAGAGAAAGAGGCAGATGGAGAATGGCTAAGGCCTCCAGCCACTGCAAATGAACTCCAGATGCATGTGCCCCCTTGTATATCTGGCTTACATGGGTCCTGGAGAATGAAACCACGCTCCTTTGGCTTTGCAAGCAAACTCCTTTACCGCTAAACCATTTCCCCAGCCCCTGATATTCGTTTTTAACACTGGCCAATTCATTCCCTTAATCTAGGCCTCAGTTTCTGTATCAGTAAAATGATATGTTTAGACTTAATTGCTCTTTATGTAACCTTTCGTGCTTAACATTCTATCATTGCAGGATATTATACATAAAATATGTGCATGCATATATGTACAAAATTAATTTTGTATTGGCTTCACAGGTTGCCATCTAGATGATTAGCATTGATACTATTTAGTTTGATTTTATAAAAGTATGTGCCTATTTGCACATTGATTATGAACACCACAAATAAGAGAGCAGAACTGCAGAAGTGTAACATAAATGTACTAGTTCTATGTGAAGTTGTTTGCAAATCCCTGGGTTGACAAATCCAAGAAATCTCTATAATATTAAATATGAAAAGTTACCATATTGTGCAGCATGAAAATGAACAATTTTTCTTCCATAGTGTTTTGAAGAGGATATTTCTAGGCATAAGCTAAAATGCCAAGTCTAGTTCTAATACGCTATAGTTAATAAGAATACAACCCAATGTACAAGATTACATATCCCCAAGTTATTGCATTCCATTATTCCCACACTCATATTTATTTCCTAAAGCCAGTTTAATGACTTACAAATCTTCATAATAAACACATATTTCTTAAATAAAGATGCATAATGGATACCATTTTTAAGCACATATAAACCATACAGATAGGAACACAAAATATAAAATAATTATAAATGTAGCACAATTATTGAGGAAGATGAGTGAAAATTGCAGAGATTAGGTTCATAATTTAGTCTGATCACATAGAAACTGCAGTTATATTTACACACATACACATCAATCCTCAGACAGGGTATAATGTGTGACACCAAATCTTCTATCAGTTTACTGTAACCAATAAAGATTAATGATAAACTATGAAAATGTGTTTTATGGTAGTGAATAACTGAAGCTTTCAAAAGACCCCAGTAATTTTCTCCTATAAATTGCTATTTTGCAATATGACCTTGAAATTCTAGTCATCAAAGATTCTTTCATATAGAAACACTAAATTTTGTAAGCAAACAGCTTAACCATGGGCCTAACATTTCCATCATGTCAGTGATTTTTTTATTATATAAATCAAGGGAATATAAATTTCCTATCAGAATTTTAAAACGTATTAATAGATTTTTAGACATGCATTTAAGAGGGAAACATCCTATTATATTTGTAAGTTTTAATAAGTTGCACATAATATTAGTAATGTGCATTTGCTGAATGTAAAAGGAAAAATGTTTTCTGCTTCATGCTTGTTAAAGACAAAAATACAAGATATATTCTTTGTTATTTTTTCATGAAGAAATAAAAATAGATTCAAATAGCTAGAAGTATATATATTAAGCTGACTATACAGGCCTCTATTTCATAGCCATGTGGTGAAATATTAGGGATGAGAAACTCTAGGTTCCATGATTCAGGATTTTTGTTATTTCTATAGCATTTCTATGTTTCTCATATTTTGGAGACTCCTCAGGAAGTGTATCACACTCTCCTATTCATCCATGAATCCTTTGGTAAAAACTTGATTAACAAAAGAGAAAGACAAATGAAAACATTATTTTACAGTGCTTGGTAAGTGCTATGAATTTCAGTATTGTCAGAGATAGGAGAGGTACTAAAACAGTATTTATTAGGATCATTGAATAAATTTGCCAAGTATTATATGGGCACAAGAGGAAAGAGTACATTTAACTTCTATAACCTATGGAAGTATAAATTCTTTAGATCAAAGTTTCCTTGATTTAGTAGATACTAATCCAGAAACTCAATGTACAGTTTTATCTGCACATGTCGCACAATTTCAACTGCAAAGACCTGCAAAGTGAAACTCTCTTTCCCAGCATCATTCTGTATCTTATTTTTGTGTGATATAGTGTTTTATTTTTGTATTAAGTTGTACATTCTTTGTACTTGGAGGATCTCTTGTGCATTCATTTTTCTACATTGTGTCATATTTAAGAATAGAAGAATAGGTAGGTTCTTGTACTCAATATTCATTATTTTACATTTGTTGAAAGTTTTAAAGGCTACAGAAACCCTTAAATACCATCAAATCCAGGTGTTTACATGCCTTTATTAAAAAGTAGAACTTTTTTTTTTTTACATAATGGTACATACTATGTTTAATAAAAGAAAGTAAAACAAAACAGATGTTTAATAAAGTAATACTGGGAGGTAGCAAATGAAGAAAAAATAAGGGGTCAAACAAAACAGAAAACCACTGGATGGTTAAAATAGATTTGTTTAAATCAACAAAAGGTTTTCTGAGTAAAGGACTAAAGGGAATCCTTCCCCAGGTAGCAAATGAAGAAAAATAAGAAAGTACCTGGCTGACATAAAGGCATTAATTAAGATGGAAAAAATCAATCCAAATTGGGACTGCTGACACCTACTGAGTTGTTGACCTGGCTGACTTTAAAATTATAATCTTTCTGTCTTCAACCATTCTGTTCTCTAGAGTAACTGGAATTATAGACATTATAATTATCATAACTGGAATTATAAACAAATAAATATTTAATACATAATAAGGTGTCTAGGAAAGTGCTTACATTAAGTTCTTGACATTATTATCATCTTGTACTAATTTAGATGCTATGGATACTGTGAAAGTATATGATCTGACTTCCACCTACAAGTGCTTTATAATCTAGCTGGTGAAGGGCCAGAAAAAAATGAACTCTTCACCCAAGTAATTCTTTTAATTATTACCTCTCAGAGATGTGCTTTTAATTACAGTGAATAGGTGCCCCAGTTTTCCTGTGGTAGTTCTACCTTTTTAGTGGTTATCCTACCATTATTATTAATTCAATCTCTTCTTTCTCAAATATATTATTTTGGATACTTCTTTTGTTGTTAATTTAATTTGCATTTAGTTTTAATACTCCAGCCCCAGATATTTAAGATAATTCAAATATACTTTCATTACTCAAAATTCATTGTAGCAAACATATTTCAGTGAAGCTCTGCTGTCATTCTGAATATTAAAAAGGACATGATTTCATTTAAAATCAACTTAAATGGAGTGTTCTCTTCATGTAACCATTACACGTTGGATTACTAATGCAACCATACAAATTTAATTAAACCCAGTCATTTGTGAATGGAAATGGAGACTATTATGTTAGACATAAGTCAGTCACAGAAGGAGAAGTACTGAATGATATTCCTTGTAAGCCTAATCTAGAAAAGCTGATAGTATATAAGATGTGACTAGAACAGGTGCTAAAAGAGGCTAGAGAGTGTTGGGAAGAGGGAGTATAGGGGATGCTAGTCAATGGTTAGTTACAGCTTTGCAGGGGAAGTTTCTAGTGTGTTATTAGATAGTATGGTGATCATAGATAACCATAGTGTAATATTAAAGTACTATATATATATATATATATATATATATATATATATATATATATATATTTCACAAAGACTAAAATGACTTGCAATGTTTGAATGTTTTTCTACTTAAAATGACTAGAAGAAAAATATATGGACAATACTCCAAGGTATAGGCATAGGAAAAAAAGTTTCTGAATAACACCCCAGTAGCTGAGGGAATTAGAAGAAAAAAAGACTCAACCATTAGGATCTCATGAAACTAAAAAGCTATTGTACAGATCAGCAAACCATGAACACAGTGAATAGGCAACCTACAGAATGGGAGAAAATCTTTGCCAGAGGTTTAATATCTAGGATTTACAAAGAACTAAAAAATCAAACAACCCACTGGAAAAAAAATGGGGCAATGATTTGACTAGGAAGTTCTCAAAGAAATAAATATCAATGGCCAATAAACATCTAAAGAGATGTTCAACATCTTCAAGTAAATGCAAATTAAAATGATTTTGAGAGTCAGTCTCATTCCAGTCAGAATGACAATCATCAATAATATCATAATTTAAAAATGATACCACTTTTGAGAGAGAGGAAAAGAGAATGTTTATGTCTGGGCAAAATTACCCTGATTGGGTGGGAAAAACTTTATCCTAAAACCATAGACTGTTGCTGGTAAATCTCAGTAGCAGAATTGGGTCACCCCCCTCCCCACACTGAGCTTTTGATCAGGGTTGCCCATGAAGCCCTCAAAGCAATACATGTCATTGTCAAAACAGTTACTGACCAGAACTGGACCCTACTGTTGAAGATACCACATGATATAATCATGTGACCCTGAGAAATCAAGCATGAATTGAGATGTAAACTAGCTCCATGCTGGGGAGCTGTCATAGCGGTAGAAAGCACTGTGAGAGCTTCTGGGAAATAAAAGTCACCAACAGTTTCAACAAGCAGTGAATCCTACAACTACAAAATTTTCCAGGCAGGCAAGACATACACAGTGGTACAATAGTGACACATGAGTTATGTGGGTTATTAACTGTTCTCTGATTGGATATGAAGCATGCTTAGTGGGAAGGAATTTATGCCTGCTGCTGAGAATAAAACCAGAAGCCTATAGCTTTGGAGGACATAGACCCTAGAAAGAAGTTTCCACTTTTCTTTGGCTAAATAAAGAGATTATGCCCACAAACATGTCTTCTAAATTTCTGTGCTTATCCACTGTGATCAATGCTGTTTCACTCTGAGAACCTACTTTTTCCTCATGGCAGCAAATACTGAGGAGAACCAAGCCACATCAAAAAGACAAAAAGATAAAACCGAGTGACTAGCATGGGACAAGACATTATAGAGAAGGGGGAAAATTAAATGTGAGGAGTGCTGCTCTCAGTGCTAGCCTGATAATCTTCTCCATGGAGATGGTGGCAGCAAATGAGGAGACTCAAAACTGGTTAAACCAGTAAATAAGAGGTTGTGGAAAGAAGAACACTAAAGGAAATACCTAACTTGTCCTCCCAAGACTCAGGGAACATTTGGAAAGGGAATGAAAATAATGTAAGAGCCACAGGGTGTAAGGTATACTAAGAGGGAGGCATTTTCCTCCCCACAGAATTTGGTGCATTTTTGATCTCACAGTAATTGTGGAATCAGGGCTAGGGAGGGTGGATGGAATACAATCAATTTGTAATATATTCATGTATTAATGTTCCCAATAAAAAATGTTTTATAAAATAAAGAACTAAGCTTGGGACATATAAATGTATTTATATGTACTAATTTAAATTCTTTGAATATATATGTTGAAACACCACATTATCCCATAAATATGAATATTTTTCATGGTTTTGTGTGATAGTTTTAAATTAATTTAATGAAAAAATAACCATTTGCACATATTGTGTAAAATGAGCATCACTTAAGTCAATTTTATAAGTGAAAGCCTTAAGCCTTTTTCCTGTGTCTCAGAACTGTACCTAAAAGCAAAAGTTGTTGAAACATGTGTAGCTTCATTGAAACATTTATTTGTCTGTACATGAAGTATCTCTCTGTCTCACACACAGACACACACACGATGTCAATCATATTTAAATCCATTTTCTACTTTCCTATCATAAAATATTCACTCAACATACATGAGAATATTAGCAAGCATACACTTTGTCTCTACGTAACCACAACCTTCTTTTTCTTGAAGAATTTGCATCCTGTCCCTTTAATCCTTTAATAATTTGTGCTGTTTCCCTTTGTGAATCTTCCTACATCTTGCTTAAGTTGCACATCCACAAAAGAAACTGCATTCCAATAAAAGTCTGGGCAAAGATGAAGATAGAACTAAGATTAATTTGTGATTCTTAAGACAACGAAAAATCTTGCCAACCTTTTGCAAAGTTATCATGTACTATTTGGTCATGATGGTTGGCTGGTGGATTCCTGCCTACTTGTGTTGACATTTATGTAATCATCTCCCTTTGAGTATGGGTGCACTATGGTTTGAATAAATTGATTGTGCCTTCCTAAAGTTTTTTTTTTTTTTTTTATGTTGGAAAACTTAGTACCAATGCAATAGTGTTAATGAGTGGTGGTGCTTATAACAGATGATTGAATCATTAGGGCTCTGTTCTTCTTGTATGGATTAATGTTACTATAAGAATTGGATTATTATCTCAAGAGTGAGATTTTTATAAAAGCAATCTTAGTCCTCCCTTACTATCTCCCACACATTCTTAATTTTCTTTGTCTCATGGGCTAGTACTGGCAAAAAGCCCTCACTAGATATAAACACATTAGCCATGGACTACTCAGCCTCCAAAATTATAAGTCTCTTCTCTTTATAAATAATTAAATCTCACATAGGATTTTTAACTTGTTCAAAATCAATGGCACACAGAAAAATTGGTGTGGTGACACACACAACTTACTGTAAAATTCCATCTCACTAGCACATTCACACTAGAGTTTTGCTCCTCATGTGCTTTGAAGAAATAACCATTTTAGGGGTATTATATCGAGTTGGCTCTAGAATCTGAGCCGTGACACAACCTCATAGCAAAAAAAAAAAAAAAAAAAAAAAAAAAAAAAAAAAAAAAGCTACAGCTCTTTCTACTACAGGAAAATGCAATCTAATCTTACCAACAATCTGAATCAACTTAGGAACAGTTTCCAAGTTGAGGCTCCAGAGGAGATAGGAGCCATGGACACGTGATTTGCAGCCTGGTGAGTTCCTTAGCAGAGCACTACATACCTGAATGAACTGAGAAAAACAGGTAGCATTTTGTAGGGAGTGAACTAGGGACTGTCCCAAAGAAACATGGATGCCACCCTGCCTGCTCTGGTGAGACTCAAACACCAATCAGATACAGGTCTCATCCAAAATGGTAACGTCGAAGCAGTTTCCTGGTTCTTGTTCTTCTTCTTGGACTTTTCCCGATTTAGCACCTCTGGATTGCCCTTCTTAACACAGTGTTCCTCATGGGCACCCATAATCCAATCACAGTCCTTCCTATACACCTGAACCTGGTAGTGAGGCATTCTAATTGGATGTCTAATTCATATCCATAGAACTGAGCTATGTGTGGGAGGGGAATTTTTCCCCAAGAGGTTTAGTTAGTTAGTTAGTTAGTTAGTTAGTTAGTTAGTTAGTTAGTTATTTTGCCTATACTTTCTCTCATCCCTCACAACCAGCCCTGCTGGAAGGGGAGGGATTCCTCTTGGCTTGGGAGCTTTCATACTTTTTCTTCTCTCCTTTTTCCATTATCACTTCATGAATTTTCCATAACTTACTCTTCTCATTCTCAGTGTCCTTCAGTTATTTGTTAAAAGGGGATTAGAATCAGAGGGTGGGGTACTCATGAGCCTGAGAAATTCAAACCCATTTCAGAGATCCAATCCTGTATATGTTTATAATCTTGAGTTTTAGCTGATTGCCTACCTGATTCTCACTCCTTTTCATCATGTCTATAAACTCCACAGCTGCTTATACCCTTCTCTCCCCTCATGACACATGTGATTTTAAACTTCCATGTCACATGTGTTTTATTACTCTCTTCACTCCTTTCCTTAAAACCTGTTTTCTCCTCTCAAAAACCCTTTTGTTGTCTAATGGCCTATACACACATTCACTCCAACATAAATAAAAGCTAGGATTCATAAGAACATGTGCCATATGCCATTAGGTGCCTGGGCTAACTCATTTTTTTGTAAGTTTTACTATCCATTTTCCTGAAATTTTCATGATCTCCTTTTTTCCTCATGGCAAATATAATTCAATTGTGCTTATGTATCACATTTTCACTATCCATTCATCTATCAATGGAAATGTAAGCAAATTTCATTTTTTTGCTATTATGAATAGAGCAGCAATAAACATGGATGAGCAAGTATCTCTGTTGCCGGATATAGAGTCCTTTAGTTACAGGCCCAAGAATGCTATAGCTGAGTCATGTCATGGTTCTAATTTTAGATTTTTGAGAAACCTCCAAACTAATTTCCATAGTGGATGTACAAGACTAAAGTCCCACCATAAGAGAATAAGGGTTCATTATTCTCTACATCCATACTAGAATTTTCATTTTATTATTTTTTCATGATAGTCATTATGGCTATTTTTATGTGATTGCTAAGGAAGTTGATCAACTAAAAATACCCTGATCATTTGTATTTCTTCTTTTGATTCTTTTGAATTGTCTTCACAAGTCATTTGAATATTTATTGATCATATGATTGGAGGTGCATTTTTGCAGTTTTTAATACATTCTCAGTAATTCTCCCATCTGATGTGTAGCTGACAAAGATTTCTCTCCCATTTTATAGGTTATCTGATTACTCTTGTGATAGTTTCCTTTAATACAGAAGCTTTTAAGTTTCATGCAGTCTAACTTGTCAATTTTTGGAGGCATTTCCTGTTTATTGGAGTTCTATTCACAAGCTTTTGTTTATACTTCTGTTGTGATGTATTTTTTCTTATTTTCCTCTAGCAGTTAAAGCAATTCAGGATTAAAATTAAGATCATCAATGTGTTCTGAATTCATTTTTGTGTAGGGTGGCAAATATGGATCTTATTTTGTTATAATTTCTTCTGCTGGCAAATAGCCAGTCTTACTAGTTCCAATAGTTGAATGGGCTTTTCTCAGTGTATGTTTTGGCATATAATATTAGGTGAAAACAACTGTGTGAATTTATCTCTGTGTCCTATATTATGGTCTGTTGATCTGCATGTCTGCTTTTGTGTCAATACGATGCTGTTCTTATCACTATGGGTCTATAGTATAATTTGAGGGTAAGTATGGTGATACCTCTAGCAATGTTTTTTTCTGTTTAGGGTTGTTTAGGCTATCTGCAATTTTTTGTATTTTTCCATATGAATATTAGGATTGATTTGCTAATTCTATGAATAATGTCATCAGATTTGTGTGGGGGAAGGGTGTGGGTGTGTGTCAAAGAATAATGTTTGTTGCAATTCCCTAGGAACATCATTTGCCATCTTATGAGACTTGGTCTCTCATTGTCCTCAATCTCATCCAGTAGCTAGAATGGCTGGCCAGGGATTTATATGTCTCAGCCTCCCCAGTGTTGGAAATATAAGCATGTACCTTTATGTCTGTCATTTTTTTCATGAGAGCAAGACATCAAACTCATGTTTTCATGGTTGAAAGGCAAGCACTTTACTCACTAAGCCATGTTCTCATCCCTGACTTCTACAGTATTTCTGTTCACCATGTTATAGTGAGGCCAGAAGGCTCTCACAAAAAGAGTTAAGACAATGCTGGTATCATATGCCTAAATCTTTATAACTGTATTATAGGAGTTACTTTCTCATTGCTTGGACAAGAAGATCCAACTAGTAGCAGCTCGTGGGAGGAAAGGGTGTATTTCAGCTAACAGTTTTCATGGGAAGTTTTATCAAAGTGGGAAAAGCATGGCAAGATCAAACAGCCAGGTGGCATCACATCTCCAAAGTAGTTGGGAAGGAAGTTGTTTGAGTGAGCTAGCTAGCGAACTCCCAGTAAGACTGAACAAACAAATCCCAAGGTCCCCATACCCCAAGTTACGCACTTCCTCCAGACATCTCCCAAAATCTCCCCATCAGTGGAACAAGTATAACATCTAATCACAAACATATGAGGCTATGGGAAACAGTTTACATTAAAATTACCACATGTATGCTGAATGAACTTCTTTTCTTTGTAGTCAGCCTCAAGTATTTCCCAAAACCTACATAAAAATTCTAAGAGTGTTGCATGTGCTTGAAATGCCAGCATTGGGAAGCAAAGACAGTCAGGTCTCTGAGACTTGCTAGCCATCTAGTGTACCCTAATTGACAAGCTGGAAGCCAATGAGAGACCCTGTCTCTAAAAAGGATGCAGCACATCTGAGAAGAATGACACTTGAAGTTGTTTTCAGGCTTCCATTGGCTTGTGTACATACATGTACACATATCCATAATGCACAAGAATGCACATACAATCACAAATACCTCTTAAAAAGTGGGGCTGGGAAGATAGCTCAGTTGGTAAATTACTTGTCTTACAAGCATCATGAACTGAGTTAATGTTCCAGAACCTACATAAAGTTGCCAGGGACAGTGGCATGTAGTATCCATTTCAGCACTAGGGAGAAGGAGTAAGTCAGAGAGACAGGAGCATCCCTGCGGATTTTGCTAAAGATAGTCTAGCATAATTGGTGAGTTCCAGTCTAATGAAAGTCCTTGGCTCACAAAAGATAGATGGAATTCTTGAAGAACAATACCTGAAGTTGCTCTCTGTCCTCCATAAGGGTACCTGTTTGCGTGTGCACATACACACACACATTCATCTAAACAGATATGCAGCCAAACACACACAAAAAAACACATGCACATGCTCATAAAAAAGAAAAAGCAGAGAATATACACAATGAAATACTACTCAGCCATACAAAAGAAGGAAATTGGTTATTCCAAGTTCAACTCTATTGTCATAGGATAAGTCGCACATAATGAGACAAGTACCTTAAAGTCTCATTCATGTATGAAATATAAAAAAGTTCATCTTGTAGAGATTGTGAGTGGAATTATGGTTACCACAGGCTGGAAAATTAGGAAGAGAGGGAAAACTTGCTTAATGGGCATTAAGCTTACACTTAAATGAGCATAAGAAACTCTGGTCTGGTAATGTACAACAGGGTTATAGATAAAAATTATATGCTGTCATTATATCTCAAAAATCTAGGAGCTGGGGAGATGGCTCAGCTGTTAAAGGTGCTTGCTTGCAAAGCCTGCATCTCCAGGATTCAATTGCTCACCTACTCATGTAAACCTGATGCAAAATGTGGCCCAAGTATCTGGCATTTCATTTGCAATGCGAAGAGACCATGAAACTTCCTCTGCACCCTCACAAATGTGAAAATAAATAAAAATAAATACAATTTAGAATAATATTAAATGCTTTTACCATGAGAAAATTATTGAAGAATATCAATGTTTTGCTTTATTTAGACTACACAATATATACATGCATCAAAATACTGCATGATTTTCCATATGAAACAGTTAGGCAGATATTAATGGGCTTAGAAGTCACTGAGGATGGACTCTTCCCTCATGAACAGCTATAGACCCCTTCTCTCATACATCTTGGAAAGAGAGGAGGGTGGAGGTATCAGTATTGTTAAGGGAAAGCCACTTCTTCAAATGAATAGAATTTGATTTTTATTTCTGGCCCTGGGTAGAAATATAGCATTCTAAGCTACCTAAACTATAAGATCACAGGCCCTTTTCTTAAGAGTTAATCCAATTGAGCCTATAAATCTCCCATCAACAGATTACCCCTCACCTAAAGACATTCTAAGAAGCGGCGTAATTTAATGAGATAATGTACTTAAACCTGCAGAAACCCCTCCCTAGACATAGTTGCTTGAAGAACCTCACTGCTAAGTTGGCCACACTTCTCTGAGTTCTAAGTCAAAAACTTAACTTTCCCTCTTCTCCTTTTCTATCTCTTATTTGGATCCTGCCCCAAATCCTAAGCACACTTGTCATGACATGAGATTTTCTCATGGTTTCTCAGAAGATCTGCCACACCCTATGCAGATACTTGCTCACTTCCATTGCCACACCTGCCTGCTTTTCAGAGCCTAACTCAAAATGCATGACCTTTTTCATTTTATAATCTATCTCCCTCTTCAAAGCAGCTGCTGAGATTCTCTGCTTTCCTTCCCTATGTTTTTTTTTTTTCAAATGCTAATAACATTTCCCTCAAAGTTTTTTCTGAGTCCTTTTCTAGATACTTTTTTCAAATAATTTAACTTAAAATATTTTAATTACTTATTTGAGAGGGGGTGAGAGATTGAGAAAGAGGAAGAAAGGGTATTAACTATTAACTGCTAAGTCATCTCTCCAGCCCTATATCATTTTTGTAAAACAGACTAAGAACACAGTAAAAGGAATTCCAGTTGTCCAGTAACACATGTTTTAACCTTGAAAAACAATATAAGGCCTGATGTGGTAGCACATGCCTATAATTCCAGCATTCCTTGAGTAATGCAGGAGCAACAAAATTTAGTAGCCAAACTGGAATATATATATATATATATATTGAGATACTGTCTGACTTGTCTGACTCTACCCCATGCTGACCTGGAATTCACTCTGTAGCCTGGCCTGGCCTTGAATTCAACCCAATTTTCCTTCCTCATCCCCCTGAGTCTGGGATTAAAGGTACATGAGACACCACACCTGACTCAAAGGGCCCCATTTTAAAAAAATACATAAAATAAAGTATTTTTAAAAATCAAGCATATTAAGTGTTCTCTTTGAGGAAACTTAACCTTGGTCTATAATGATACTACCTGTATCTTCAGGCAAGACTGGATTTAAGATGACAATAAAAAAAAAGGCTCATCCAATTTGTGCTCAAAAACTGAGCATTTAGGAACTGGAATAAAACTTTTGAAACTGATTCTGTTGCACAACATTGTCAAGTCAACTGAAACACAAGTTTCACATATTCATGAGGATACCAAGCAAGCTCACTATTTTTAACATTCTGATTCTTTCACCATCTTTGTTCAAATTTCTTTGCTGACTTTTTAGCTGTTGAAATTGGCAAGATACTTAGGCTGCCTAGGGTGTTATTTGGAATCAGTCAGTCCTTATTTTATCAATAGCCTTTACCTTTATTATTAGTGAGGACTGCCATCCAGTGTTCAGTTTTATCAATAACAACTTATTCTTCCAGGTTTAAGCAACGTCTAAATATTGTGTGTGTGCGTTTATAGTATAGTCTAGCATTATAGTATATTTAATTAATTTATCTACTTTACTGACAGATGACACAAATGATGAGGATACCAAAGACTAAAAGTCCCCAAATTGAAGTTACCAGCCAGGCTAGACTGAAAGGAGGACTAAAGGAAAGCAATACAAATATGGTGATAAATGTATCCTGCATTTTTATACTTGAACACACTCAGCAAACCTAAATTTAATAATGCTCCCACAGTTCTCAGTGAACTCACAGCCAAGATTTTATATGCTGTATAATAAAAACCAAGCAAAGTGTCTCTTCTTGGCTATATTAAGCTGAGTTAGCACGTTTTTCACTTTCTACCTTCTAATCTTCAGTACATTTGATGCAGATTCAAAAGTTTAGCATTACAATAAAACCCTAATTCTGCATAATTGCTGGGTTGGACTATTTTGGATTTTTAAAGAAATGTGGTTATTTCAGTGCACAGTCAGAAACTGGGATTGCTTTTGAGTGAATATAAACTGTTGCAGGAATATGTACAGCACTTTGAGAAAACACCATTCCTTTCACTTAGCAAAAAAAAAAAATAAAATAAAACTCTTTGTGCAAGAGAATTTAATAAGTATTCCTTAGGTCTTCTTCAAAGTAAATATATCTTGCATTTAAATGAGAAGTTCAAGAGGGCTTGAATTATTAAGCTTAAAAAGCAAAGTAGTTTAGTAAGCTGGAGTTTCAGATAAGCAGTCATCTTATATATGAATTTGCACTGTACTTTCAAGTTCATATAACAATTTATATTAGTGTTTATAAGTAGAGACCTTGATATAAGAAATATATAAATAATAAATAGTAAAATAACAAATAATAAAATAAAAGATAAATAAAATAAAATAATACAAAATAGATAAATAACATTTTGCTTCAAGATAATTTTTTGCCAAAAGATAAACATCTTAAAGTATTTGTAATTTTAAATTGGTTTAACATGCCCTATGATATTTTATAATTTATGAATAGATTGGACAGTTTCTCAGGAATATGTAACAGAGCACAGTAACTGCATTAGCTCTGGACTCATATGCTAGGGTTTAAAGTCTAGCTCTGTATTTCAGTGTGCAGTCTTAGGCATCAATCTCTCCATGCTCATATTAATTCACCTGATAAATGAGCTTTATCTAACAAGGTTGCTGCAACATTGATTTAAATCATACACTTAGAAAAATAATTGTTAGCAGATAGTAAATGTTCAATAAATAGTACTAGTTATCCAAATACAAAAGAGAGCATTATCCTAAGTCCTTTGACATACTTCCACATGAAGTGTTCCATTAAGATCATGTTGATTTGGCATTTTATGAATATTGTTCAACTGGAAGAAATTGATTCATCCAGTTGATGTATTCTTAGGATATAAGATCTATACAGAGTAGTACATGCATAACACTATAACTTGAATTCACATTACTGATGCTTGGTTTACATGTATTCTCCTATGTACTTGTTGGAATCTCCCACAGTAGGTAGCTACAGCAGTATTGTTATCATTGTACAGATGAATAAACTGAAGTTCAGAAAGGTTAACTAAAAATTATCCAGGTATGCCAGGCATGGTGGTGAACACCTTTAATCCCAGCACTTGAGAGGCAGTGGTAGGAGGATTGCCATGAGTTCGAGGCCAGCCTGAGACTACAGAGTGAATTCCAGTTCATCCTGGGCAACAGTGAGACCCTCCCTCAAAAAACAAACAAACAAAAATATCCAGGATTACATACAATAAAGGATAGTGTCAGAATTTAACCAGCAGGCTGACTCCAGGGGCTGTCCCTTTAACCACATTGTGTTGGTTGTTATTTTCTCTGCCATGTAACTCTTAGTGACTTGCCAATATGAATCACAGTTCTATTCAGATAATGAAGGCTTAAGCAATTTCATTACATACAGTTAAAATATAAATCTATCTAGGCATTCCATTAAAATCGACTCTGTCAACTCATGAAGTGTGTTTCCTGGAATTCAGCATTGAGCTGTAGTTGAGAACTTCCTCTCTCTAATCAAAATCATTTTCTTAGTGGAAGTGAAAGTACAGACTTCCAAATTTTCAATATTATTCAACTATAGAAATATTTAACTATAACTTTTTGTTCCCACCTTTAAGTGGGTTTTTTTTTTTCATTTACTTACTTTTTGTCTTTCTGGGGTTTGAACCCATGCCCTTAAATCTGGTAGGCAATTACCCAATCAATAAGCCACATTCACAGCCCTCTTGTTGTTTGTTTTTTTTTTGTTTGTTTGTTTTCATTTGCAGAAAGAGTTGTTTCAGGAAGTTGCCAAGAATGTTCGTAAATGATTTTAGTAGCATAGGCAGGACTTGAACTTGCCATCTCCCTGTGTCAGCTACTTGGAAAAGTAACAGAGATTACAGGTATGCAGATTGGTGATGGTTAGAAGGTGTTGTTTGTAATAGTTTTGCTAGTACAAGTATAATATGTAATTGAATCATAGTTCTTGTTGAAAACAGGTTACTCCCATAATATGATTCCCATAGGCTCCCCTCTTCCATGTCTTCTTTGTGGTGCTTTTCACAGCTCCACTCTTTTCCTAGTTACTCTAATTTAAACATAAAAATACATTTTACTCCTCCCTTTCTAATCTTCTATGGACAAGTTTTTTTCAAGTGCTATAGGTTCTACTACTTTAATATTTCTCAAATATACCCTCCTTTTTCCATTGCAGCCAGTCTGTTCCAAGTGTTCATTATACATAGGCATACTACTGCTTCTTGATTTATTGTCCCCAAAATGCACAATGAAAATATTTATCCATTGTCATAACAGAAGCATCATGTTTAACAGCTTCCCACACCCTTCTCAATAATTATACTCTCCCAGCTCTAGCATCAAAATCTCCCACAATGTGGTCCCATGTTATTTAAATAATTTACTTCTTATCAAAATGTATTCCACAGTATTGCTTCCCATTCACTATACTTTTAGTTTTTCAACCTTTTCCTGGTATCAAGTGTTTCTTTCTAAATTGACATGAAAAATGCCACTGCATATTTCAAAATTCATTTTAAATGCATCTTCTAATGTTAAATCTTCCCATTATCCTATCTGAATATTTCCCTCTTTCTTCTGAATACTAATAGCACATAATGTGCATAGAGGTTATGGCATTCATTTATATGTGGTGGTATAGTCATTGGCATTTTTATCTTTATAGCTCCATCTCAAAATAAACAGATAACATTATACAGAATAAGTTTAGCAACATTACCATATTTACTTTTGACCTGATTATCAAAGTGGCATTCAATTAAAATATATGGTTATAAAGCTTATATTCTACACTTATGATGCTGTCTTTCACAATATAGTAAGTATATATACATACATAGATAGCTAATTTAATTAATATGCATCTGAAATTCAATGCCATCTGATTTAGAGCATAGAAAAAATTTAGTGTCTGTTTTTAGATTCATAAATAAGAATCTCTCTCAATGAAAAGAAATTAATAATTTAGGCAAATGTGAAAGGATGACAACTAAAATGCATGCAATACACTTCATAATTTGACACTCTGAAAGACCAAAATAGACTTAGAAAGAAACAAGTAGAAGAAATAAAATAGAGGGCTGAAGAGATAGCTAAGTTGTTAAGGCACTTGTCTGTGAAGCCTAATGACCCAGGTTTGATTCCCCAGTGCTCACATAAAGCCAGATGCAGAAGGTAGTGCATGTGTCTGGAGTTTGTTTCCAGTGGCCAGAGTCTCTGGTGCACCCATTCTCTTTCTCTCTCTCTCTCTCTCTCTCTCTCTCTCTCTCTGCCTTTCTCTCTCAAATTAATAAATCAAATATTTTTTAAAAGATTAGAAAGAGGCTCAATTCCCCAGTACCCACATAAGCCAGATGCACATGGGGGCACATGCATCTGGGGTTCCTTTGCAGTGGCTAGAGGCCTTGGCATGCTCTCTCAAATAAATAAATAAATAAATAAATAAAATTATAAAAAATAGAAAACATAAAATGGAAATATACCTACTATTATGCAGTAGGGAAAACTCTAAATGAAATGGACATATTTCATTGATGGTGTAAGAATCTCAAACTGTTATGTTTTACCACTGGGCTACCTACCCTCCTCAGCATTTAGTTGGGAACATTTCCTGCTCAACAGATTTTTTTAAAAATTAAATCCATGAGCTCTGCCTACTAATTATTTTTGCTGTTTGATTATAATGAGAGCTATGCAAGCTCTGTTGAGCCACATGCAAGATTCCTTCATTGCAATGGCAATCACCAGGCTCTCTCTAGGAGAAATAGTGCACAGAGTTTGATTGGTTTTTCAAGCTGCACCTAATTACCAGTCTCCTGTCTGAAAAATTTTCAGTGGTTATATATTCCTGACCGAGGCCAAAGAGGTCTAGAAAAGTATATTTCATGCTATTTAAGGAAAGCGTGAATTTTAATCAAGAGCACAAATACCAGCAAACGTGTAAAAACAAAACAACCAAGAAAAGTAAGAAAAACACCCTGGGATTTCAGAAACAAATAAAAGCTGAAAAGTTCACTAAAATATATTTCAGATTGTAATCTAAACCAGATACTTTATTTACAATGTAAATAGAATCAATATTTTCTTCTTTTTAGTGAAACAAGAAAAAAACTTTTTAGCTTCATGTGAATGTCACATGGTCTAAGATCTTTTTAATTTTAAATTTGGCTGTAACTCAAAAAATCATTCATGAGGAAATATAATTGGCAAGTAAAGTGGTGTGGTTCTATTTGTGAACTTCATTGCTCACTGATTCCATTGAAGGATTCTTTGGCTTTAATGTAGTCTCTTAAGAAGGTAACTGTGAAATTGAATTAAGGCAAGCCATCTGGGGCTTGTGATATAAACTGAATAGAATGGCATTTTAGGACTTAGGTGACCATCAGAGACTCTTACACTGTATTGTTCACAGACATTGCTCCAGAATAAACATGTGGAATACAGTAGGGCAAGCTGTGGAGTCATTTATTAAACCTACAGTTTGGGGGACAGAAGAACTAAAGAATTTTACATTATTTACTACTGCATTATATCACACTAGTCATGCATATTGGCTTTAGCAATAATGATCACAAAGTAACTTAAGTCAATTTAATCTATATTGAAGAGGCAAAAAAATTCAAAAGAACAATATGTATGACTATCCATGTTTTTTCCTAATCAAATGTATCCTTACATATGCATTTGTAGCCTTATTTGGCTTGATAAAAATAGCTAAACTGAAGATTTTATTCTAAACACATACAATATCAAGAAAATATTTTTTAATATTTTATTTTATTTATTTATTTGAGAGAGAGATACAGAAATAGGCAGGGAAAGAGAGAGAGAGAGAGAATGTGCGTGCCAGGGCCTTCAGCCTCTGCAAATGAACTCCAGACGCATGTGCCTCTTTGTTCATCTGGCTTATGTGGGTCCTGGGGAATTGAACCTGGGTCCCTTGGCTTTGCAGAAAAATGCCTTAACCTCTAAACCATACCTCCTGCCCAGAAAATGTGTTTTTCTAAAAAATAATTTTCAAGTCAAAAATCCTGATATATATTATATTATATATTATATATATTATATATTATACATTATATATTATATATTATATTAGTTCACTTACAAATAAGTAGCAGGAAATTTTGGGAAATACTGAGTTTGGACATATTTTTATGTAAACTTATTTGTGCACTAAAATCTTATTAACCCTGCCCAGTCAGTAAAATATAAGATTACCTTCAGTGGAGACTGATGTACTTCTTATAAATCCCATTTAAAGACAGGATTTGGGCTGGAGCGATGGTTTAGTAGTTAAGGAAGTTGCCTGTGAAACCTGAGAACTCAGGTATGCACAAAATGGGGCAGAGAACTGCACCGGGAGTTCTCAGAGGAAGAACTACAAATGACAAACACACACTTAAGAACATGTTCAACATCCCTAACCATCTGGGAAATGCAAATTAAAACAACTCTGAGATTCCACCTTACCCCAGTAAGGATAGCAAACATTAAAAATCTAATGACAACAAATGCTGGTGAGGTTGTGGAGAAATAGGAACCCTCATTCACTGTTGGTGGGAATGGAAGATGGTACAACCACTATGGAAAACAATATGGAGACTCCTAAAAAGGATGGCTATAGAGGTGCCAACAGACCCAGTTATCCCCTTACTGGGCACTTACCCTAAAAGCTCTAAGCCTCAGTTCAGAGAGATTTGCTCAACCATGTTTATAGCTGTTCAGTTCATAATAGCTAAGAGTTGGAATCAACCCAGATGTCCATCATTAGAAGAATGGTTAACTAAGATGTGGTATATCTACACAATGGAATTCTATGTAGCAGTAAGAAAAAATGACACAATGCAATTTGAAGAAAAATGGTCAAACTTGGAATAGATCGTTCTCAGCAAACTCACCCAATCACAGAAATATAAATGTCGCATGTTCTCACTCATCTGTGGCTCCTAACCTGAATTTGCCTGAGATGCTGACATACATAATAAACATTTCTAGGACTGGACAATAGGGATGGTGGGGCAGGAAGGGAGGGTATGGGCCAGAGGGGACAAAAAACTGGACCCCATTGGAAATGGCACCAAAAAATCCTATATCCTGAAAGACATACTAGAAGGCGAAACCTTCATCAGATGCTTAGAAAGAACATCTGAATCACAGGGGCCTGGAAAGGGTAGGATGAAGACTAACCTCAACCTTCTCCCATTCCTCTCTCTCACCCCCTCTTCTTACTCTTCTCTTTCTCTCTTTCTCTTTCACACTACCTATATTTTTTGCTTCTTTTCCCATGGCACTGACCTGTACCTCCCAGTTCCAGCATGTGGTCAACATCCACAATGAGCTGTTGATCAGTGAGACCTACAAGGTTTCCCAAAAGAAGACAGGTTTCTGTCAGAGTACTTGATGACCCACCAAAGGTTAATGGGAAGACCCTATTGCCAAAGCCACAATATGCTGTTGGGATGGAACACGGAGTGACCTGGCTGGAATCTGGAAGAGCCAGTTCCCAGACAGCTTGTCTAGTGCCAGAAGGTCAAAAGGTACTACATGAGTGACTGGGGGAAAATGACCAACATCTGTCTAAGCAACTACTGGTGTAAACTAACCAGCAGCAATCAACCTGACATGATGCTCACACAAATGCTATAGTGGCACACTGCCATAGTGGGTTACCAACTGCTCTTGATTTGGCTAAAGGATCTGCTCAGTGTAACAGAACCCATAACTGGAACTGGAAAACAAGTCAGAACCATATCCCAAAATGAGTTCACACTCCAATATCAAGCTCCCACCAATAGTGGGATACAAGAGGACCTACACCCATTAAATTCACTGTAAAACAATAATGGTTACCCATGTATCTTGCACTGACCTCACTCTCCATTGGAGAATTTGCTTCTCTTTTTCAGATGGACGCAGAACCTGAGGAGAAAATCAGCCCATCATACCTTACCAGGGGACCAGCTGAACCCATAAAATAATTGGGAAAATGAGCAAGAGTGCTGCTTTCTCAGGGAACCTGGTATCACCACAGGGGTGAAGGAGATAGACACAGAGAACATTCAACCCCTACAAAACCAAAGATGCAGAGACAAAGAGACTCCCATGACCTTGTCACTGAAATAGACCTAAAATGAACACAACATGACTTAGGGAAATTTGCAGAAGAGTGGGTGGAAAGATTGTTAGAGCCATAAGTTGGGTCATTATGCACAGAGGCATTGCCTCTCCCCCATAACTGATGGCTATCCCCACAATCCAAGACCCACAATCCCTGAAGGGGGGGCAGGGAGAAGTCTGGCGATGGTACCAACATGGCTCTATGCACATTATATTGATAACCAATAAAAAATTTTCAAAAGAGCATTTCAACAGAGCATACATTAATATATGCTTTCTCTATAAAAATAAACACAGTCAATATAATTTTACTGCAAAAAACATGTTTGATCTGGGCATGGTGTCATACATCTATAATCCCAGAGCTCAAGAAATTGAGACTGGATGGAGGATTTCAAGCTTGAGTATATCCTGGGCTCTAATGAAAATATCTCAGACAACAGCAACAAAGCAAACAGCAAGGGCAAAAATAATCTAAAATCTGTATGTGTGATGTTGGGCCATCATGACATGAAAACTTTAGTGATACATATGCCTGCATACTGTGGTTGAATATAATATATAATTTTATTAATTTATTAATTTATTATTTTTTTTAATTTTTCGAGGTAGGTTCTTGCACTAGCCCAGGCTGACCTGGAATTCACTATGGATTCTCAGGCTGGCATGGAACTCATGGCGATCCTCCTACCTCTGCCTCTGGAGTGCTGAGATTAAAGGCATGCACAACTATGCCTGACTCAGTTTATTTCTATTTTTGATCTCCCTTTCTAACCCTCCCTTTCTGTAGTAGATATTGAGCTGCAAATCTCACACATACCAGGAAACTAACTGGTCTAGTTCTAAGGTCTGCAGTTCTTATATGATTTTGTTATGATTATTATTGTGATTTTAACCTTATTTTGCTTCATTCTCCTTTTATTAAAAGGTACTTCCTGAAAAATAAACTCTAGAAAAAAATTAACAGTGATTTTGTTATTGACCTAAACATTGAACTCTTACACTAATTATAATGGATGTTAGTTAATTAGCTTGAACTCTCTACTTAATAGACCATATCATTTATACATAATAGCACTTTCATACTTTTCACTCTTATCATTATATATAATTTTATTTTTATAATGTATAAACTTAAATAGAGTAAAATAATATTTGGGAGAAATGGACAGTTTCATCACAAGCTGAACAGAGACTTAAAAGATGAATAATATTTTGTAAAGCAATTGTCACTAATCAACTATTAAAGTTTTAACTATAACCTTTCACCTTATATGTGAATTATCTGTTATGTAAAATATAAGTTGTCACAGGATTTATAGTTTAAACTAAATTATTTAGAATTATATGCATACCACAGCCCATGTGTGGAGGTCACAGAACAAGTTTTAGTTCCATCCTAGCCTTTGCAGCACATTTGAGGCAGGATTTCTATAGATCTCTCTCTGCTATTGTTCTTTTTGCTCTGCTCACTAAAAGTTTCCAGGAAAATCTGTCTTTGCCTCTCATTCTACCCTCAGAGTGCTGGGTTACAGAAGCACACCATGACTTCCATTTCTTTACAAGGAGTCCTGGGATCAAACTTGGGTACTCAGGCTTGAGTGGTGACTGTTTTATCCACTGAGCCATCATCATCCTAGCCCCTTATAGTATTTATTAAATATTTTTGATATTAATTTCCAATTTTATTTCACTGTAATGAATAATTATGTTTAATAGTGAATTTATTCAAAATATGTTAGGTATAAATATAAAATAATAACTCTGTGCAAAGTAAACAAAATAAGTTATACTGAGCCAAATATGAATAACCATGGCCCAGGAACATGGATTCATGTTACCTTGAAAGATGTTTCATTATAGAGAAGATTATAAGAACTTTTGTTTACTATTTCATCTGTGTAGTGAGATACAGAAAATCTCAATGCAGAAAAGGTCACAGGGAAAGAGAGTAGCCCAAAACACACTGAAGAGGATTTCCAAAAGAATGGAGCTAGAGATTATCACACTTATAATGAGCTATCACTCCAGAGAGACTCAAGTCTGAACCCATATATACCCTCTATCATATATAGCTTGTCATATATAATTATTCATGAAAATAACTTGTACAATTTTTATTATTCGATACAGGGATATTTAGCTATTGAAGGATATTTCAAAATATATTTATATAAAAAATCTTGTACATAAAAGTAAAAACCAACTCCAAATAGGACCCAGTTCTTCACATGTATACACAGCACAGGTTGCATCTGGAACTTCACATACATAGAGATTGCTCCACACCAGTAAGCAATCAGATACCAGCTGAATGGCCTCTGATTCTGGTCTGAATCTGTAGGATAAGATATGATCCCTAGGTAGGCAAACCTTACCCCTCCCCGCCACACACACTGTGGTTTTCAGATGCTATTGAAAATCCTCTGGTCGTTTTGTCTGTGCTTCTTCCCACTGCCTATAAATTGTGTTTCCACAGACACCCATTTGGGTACTATACATTTTCTTGAGTTGTTCACAGAACACAGTTTAACATTCATGTGTACTACCTTATCATACAGTATGTTACAAAGAATACAGATGAGGGCCTTGTGTAATTGCTTAGCAGTAAGGCACTTAACTGCAAAACCTAAGGACCTAGGCTTGATTCCCCAGTACCCACGTCAGCCAGATGCACAAGGTGGCACATGCCTTTGGATTTCATTTGCAGTGGCTTGAGGCTCTGGTGTACCCATTCTCTCTCTCTCTCTCTCTCTCTATCTATCTCTCTTAAACAAATAAATTAAATATTTTTAAAAATACAGATGGGATGGACATGGGAGAAGGAATAAGAGCTTCTATGCTGTCCTCTCTGGTTGTCAACAAGGCTTAGACCCATGGAAATAAATTTCTGGGAATGTTTGAGAGGAGTTTTCTAGATAGTGTTAGTTGAGGTGGGAAGAACTTCCAAAGTCTGGGCAGAATAATCCCATGGGCTGCTTTCAAGACTAAAGCAAAAAGGAGGAAGTGAAATAGCAGCAGCATTCATCACTCCTGCTTCTTCAGTGTAGACTGAATGTGACCAGCTTTTTCAAGACTCTGCCACCATGCCTTCCCTGCCATGATGACTGTAAGCCAAAATAAACCATTCCTTCCTCCAGTTGCTTCTGATTAGGTGTTTGATAGCATTAATGAGAAAGCAGCCAATATAATCATTATTCAAAAAGTTCTACATGTTCAATTATCCTGAGGCTCAATGAGCCCTCTGCTTTAAAATTTTATGGAGAGCTCATTGCATAAGCATAACTTTGAAATGCGATAATGTAATTGGACAAAAAGATACATCTAATGCAGCCAGTGTGTGCATATGTATGTGTACACACACAGAGAATAGATAGATAGCTATATGATAGATTGATTATAGAGAGAATGAATGAATGAATGAATGAATGAAAAAAAATCAACCTAATGAGAACAAAGAAAAATACTTTTAGAGATAATTAGGACTGCAGTCTTGATAAACAAGCACATATTTATGGAATCTTAAAACTGCTCTGAGGACTTTACAAAATGACATACTTATTTAAGGTTTTAAACCAGAAAGACATTTAGAAATTACATCATTGTGAGGACTATGATTTGTGATGGCAATTAAACATTCTTGTAAGAATCAAGTTAGGTGCATTCTCAGTCTTCAAATAGTTTGGATGAATGAGTCTACTGTGTAGATCAGTAGAAATTAACAAAAGTCAACTTTCCATGTAAGGGGGCAGGTGCATTTCTGAAGCTTGTTCAATGGTTCAGTTCTGGCTATGCCAGAACTGCTTAGCAGTGTCTTCCTTTCTCCATCATAAATTCTCTGACCCAATTCTCTTCTGTTTTGAATTTCTTCCTTTTCACTCAAATTTTTTTTCATAGGAAAACATTTAAAATCAACCGAAGCATTCAATATTTCATGTTGCTGTGGTAGAGTTGTCTTTGGCACCTGTATGTGACAGAACAAATTTAGAGGTTTGAAGAGTACATTTGTCCAACATGGAAATAATGACAAAACCAGAGTTCTTAACAAGCCAATGATAGAAACAAAGTATCTGAAGTCAAAACATGCCCAGTGTTCCTGTAGCATGGTGAGTGTTTTCTGGGTCCTGGCCTATCATTTTTACTTCAACAGTAATTCTGAGACATTGGGATGGACAAAAGGTAAAAAAAGTCAAACAAATCAAAAATAGAATAAACAATGATAACCTGCAAAAGAACAGTTTGGAGTCCCAAACAAAGTGGCTTGATTCATACAATTAACCTCCTAAATATCATATTTGGGTCTAGGGGGTCTCAAGATATATGTGCTTGATAAAAAGTGTCTGGAAGGCTGTGATAGGTAGAAAGTGAGGCATCAGTGTATATAGGGCCCAAAGAGAATCTGGAAACAGTCAAGTCCAATGAGGATCTTTCCAAGATACTTAAAAGATGGAACAACTTCTTTGTTTCCTTAGAGTTGAAATGATAACCACCTTTGGAAATTTCTGTCAATGGGGTAGGTTGAACAAAAGGCCAGACTTTTTATTTTGAAATCTCATATCCATTCCAAAAGTAATGGAAGTTTCTACTTGCCAGAGTTATTTTCAATCTTTCATAGATGTCTTTGAAGGCAGACATTTTAGGATCATTGTTCCTTGAAAATAAAATTTCCAGAAAGACATCAGAACAAAACATTCTGTATGATTAAAATAGCCATGTTTAAAAACTTTATGACTATCTCCAGATTTATCAATTTTGTATATTTTTAGCCTAGAATAATTTAACATTAAAATTATGACTGGGTCATGTATCAAAACATACTTAGTGCCTTAGAATCACATATAGTTTTGGAACACAGATTAATAATGCATTCATAAAATATATTTAATATGTGAACTTCCAGGAGTCATCTGGAAATATAAAAGGTAGTTCTAGATTAAAATACTAAATTTTTGAATTTAATTTTAGGCAATGTGTCAAGCAACAAAAGGTATTACTACACTAAATAGGATCTTTATGAAAGAAAACTATAATGACAAAATAAGTTCTCTCATAATGCCTTACTGAGAATAGATCAATGTTCCAAGAAAATTGTCATTTTAACATATTGGATTGTTACCAGATGAACCAAGGTCCAAACTATAGTTAGACCTTGATGTTCAATACTGTGTTAATTCATTGTCTTATTTCTGTGATCAAACACCTGACAATAAGTAACTTAATGGAGGAAAATTTTAGTTTGGCTCACAGTCCAAGGGTACAGGCCATCATGGTGGGTAGTCATAGCGGTACAATATTTGAGATATCTGGTCACAGTATATTCACAAACAGGAAACAGAGATGAAGATTTGAGGCTAGCTCCATTTGAAGATAACTTCCCAAAGATTCCAAAACCTCCCCCAAAGTGCCACCAGCTGGGGAACGAGTATTCAAAAACATGCACCTAGTGGGGACATTTCACATTCAAGCCATAATAGCCATGAAATTACAAAAGAAAAACAGGGAGGGGAAAAACTGATAAAAGAAACCATGTTTATCACAATTTTCTAAAGTGGAAGGAGGAAAAAGAAAACACTGGTAATTTATTTCCATATGTCCTATGGCATTCTTAAATCTGTCCATATACAATACACCCAGATTAGTTAATAAGGTTTCTTCCTTGTTTGAGGTCTCCCTATTAGGTTATTGCATGTCTTGGGTTGGAAGTAACAAGTGTCTCTTTTCTTTAACAACTATGTTCAGAATTTTAATTTAAATATTCTATTTTTTGAGAGAGACAGAGAGGGAGGGAGAGAATGGGCACACTAAGGCCTCCAGCTGTTATAAGGGAACTCCAGATGACTGTGTCACCTTGTACATCTGGCTTATGTGTGTCCTGTGGAATCAAACCTGGATCCTTTGGTTTTATAGGCAAGTACCTTTACTGCTAAACCATCTCTTCAGCCCTTCTTTAGCATATCTATGAGCACTCTCATTGAATTTGTAAAGTATGACAAGATCACAGTAAATAGGAAAAAGAAAAGCTAAGGCTGAATTCTAGCAAAGATTCTAACAAATGCTTAGACAAGTTTTCTGGCACAAGAACATTCACTATAATAAGACAATTCAATACAATATAATATAATGCATTAATAAAATCTCATATAGCAACCAACTCAGAATAAACCAACAAACCATTAATCAAAATAAAGGTATGTATGAACTCTAGAAAATACTCACCTACAACCAGCCAAGAAGGCAACACAAACAGTGGTCAGAAAGGGTCTTTGCTGTGATACAGGTAACTCGTCTGGTCAAAGCTCTTCTTAAAGCCCCTCATTGGTTGTCAATACTGATTTAAAATACAATTTTTGTTCCCAAAGGAACAAAATATAGTTTATTGTGAGTCAATTATGAGAGATCATGGACCATGAACAGATCCAAGGGAAGTTCCATAATGACAGAAGATGCTGGCCGGCTTTCACTGGTCCAAGCAGAGAAAGAAAAAAATTCACCAAAAAGCAAGCAAGTGCAGTTTATGAACTCTAGGCAAAGCTCATACACTTTGCATATCAATAGACTGGAATTTCAAATCCACCCCTACATTTTAGGCCTGGACCCTAGGATCCGCCCACTGTGATACCTCCTCCAGCAAGGAAGCTGGAAATCTAAATTACAAATTTTAATAAAATACTGAATATATTGGGGGTCATCTGTTCAAACTACCATACTATCCTTTTGTTATAATCATTCTATTAGAGCTCATTTAACCTTTCTTCTTGTCTTCACTTTTTCTTTGCCTGTGGAGACATCTTAACATTAGAGAATCATGCCAAAGGACAAAGGTATATTCCTAGTTCTCTAGTTTATAAAAAGAGAGATATACTGCCCTTTCTGAGAACTTTCACAAACAGTATTAATAAAGCAGCTAGTTAAATATTTCTCAAGTCAAAATATATGTCATGATTGGCTCATGATTATGTATAATAAATTTCCCTTTGATCTATGTTTCTATATAACTAGTGTCCTTTTATCATTATTAGGAACTACAATATAATCTCATAGGCACAAAAATAATTTTATATAAAATTAAGTATACTGGGTAGGGGGAAACACAAGGTACTGGGGTATAGGAAGTTGTACTCAAAGCACATTATAAATGTGCATGAAAATGGCCTTATGTCACCTTTTATAATAAAGTAAAATAAAATAACCATTTTTTGTATCTCCAGTATATTTGGTATATAGATTTTTTTGCTTAAATTTTTATATGATTCATCCTTGTTGCACTTGAGGTGAGGATTTCATTAACTTTAGAGGCAGCAAAATATTTTCTTCTATGGATAAACCTCATTTTTCAAATTTAATCATCTCTTGATGGAAATTTGAGTTGTTTCCATCTATTGCTTTTTTTATATTATTTATTTATTTGAGAGAGACAGAGAGATAAAGAATGGGTGCCAGGGCCTCTAGCCACTGTAATCAAACTCCAGACGCATGTGCCACCATGTGTATCTGGCTTGTGGAAATCAAACCTGGGTCCTTTGGCTTTGCAGTCAAGCACCTTAACCACTAAGGCATCTCTCCATCCCTGGCCTTTTTTTTTCAATCCTATCTTTTTTGTTTTGGGTACCTCCCAGGGGTGATCTCTATATTGGCCACTTTTTATTTATTTATTTATTTATTTTTTTTCTTTCTTTCTTTCTTTCTTTCTTTCTTTCTTTCTTTCTTTCTTTCTTTTTGTTGTTGTTGTTGTTGGTGGTGGTGTGTGTATGTGTGTGTTCATGTATAAGTAGTGTAGGAGTACGTGTGCAGGGAGGCAGTTTTTGGGATGGTACTCATTTGTCTACCTCATTTGGTTATTTGCAGCAATCACCTTAAGCTTGCAGGAAATAGTCCTATCTCTGCCTCCAATCTCACCGTCCATATTAGTGTACTGAGATTACAGAAGCCCACCATATCTTTTGGTTTTTTATGTGGTGTCTGAGGCTCTAACTTGAGTTCTACTTCAGTGATGAGGTTTTGGCTCTTTACCTGAGTTTGCAAGGATTTGTGGCATATTCAATTAGTTTAAATATATTCTTTTATGTAAGTACCAAACTGACTTTATAACTATACTTTTTAATTATAATTTTATATTTATTTATATTATATATTTTAATACATTAACATACTGCAATTTGATTATATTCTCATCCCACTACCCTATTTATCCCTCCCCTTCCCATATGCCATGAAGCACCCTCCTCTTTCTAAGTAGTCCTTCTTCTATTTTTATGTTTCATTGTTTGTGTCCTCCTCTGTCCTCTATATCAAAATGATGGGCTTTTCTCATAACTTAGAAATCAGAAAGTGTAAACTCACTATCATTTTCCACAATTTTTTTTGGCTTTGCTGCTCTTTTCCTTCAAGATCTCAATACATTTTGGGATAGGTGCTTTTCTGTTTTAGATACTAACATTGGAATTTTGATGGATATCCTATTGAATTTGTACATTTTGACATTGTAACAATGGTATATTTTCTTCTTTGTGAATGTGGGATGGACATGTTTCCATTTATTTGTGTTATTTTAGTAATATGTTACTGTTTGTATTTACAATTCTGGGAAAACAGAATTGTCATGAATTATATCCAAGCCAGACATTCTTCAAACACCAAGTACATTCTCCAACTCTGTGCACACAAGCTGGTTGCAATACAATATAATCCAGCTATAAACCAGATATATCCAAGACCTACTTCCTAACTTCTAATTTCTAACAATGTGGCTCTCGTTATTCAAGGAGTTATTTTACTTATGCTTTCTGGTTATTATTAGACATCAACTCATGAAAAGACAGAAGGAAAGTTTTTATAGCACAAAATATGCAAGTAAGGGGTGGAGAGATGGCTTAGTGGTTAAGGCGCCTGCCTCCTAAGCCTAAGAACACTGGTTCCAATCTCCAGCGGTTCCAATCTCCAGGTCCCACGTTTAGCCAGATGCAAAGTGACCCAAGGGCACAATGCTGCACTTGACCACAAGGGGCGCACACATCTGGATTTCGCAGCAGCCGAGACACTGCTGCCGCACTCATCTCTGTCTTCCTCTGTGTGTGTGTGTGTGTGTGTGTGTGTGTGTGTTTCTCCAAAAAAAATAATAATAAAAAAAAAGTTTTTAAAAATATGCAAGTAAGCCAGAAAATTCTGTTGAATGTTTTAGGAATGTCAATTTCCCTGTACCACCATGTGTTTTCCAAAATAGATGTCCATCATACTTTTTTGTTTGGATTTGAATAGAGCTGAATGTTCAGTTCGTCACCCATTCCCAGAGATTGGTGTTTGGGGCAAAATACTTCAGCTTTCTTTTTGTTCCTATATTTGATCATGAAAAGATTTTGTCCAATGTTGCTTCTTATCAATCGAGATAACCATGATTTTTCCTTTTACATTCTCTTAATTTGGCATATCAATTGGTTTTTATACATTCAACCATCCTGCCCACTAAGAATAAATACTTCCTGGTTTATAATATTATTAAATTTTAAATAATTAATCTATTCATTTAATGGAGACAAAGAGAGAAAGAATGGGCATGCCAGGGCCTCTACCCACTGCAAAGAAACTATAGATGCATGTGGCACCTTATGCATCTGGCTTACATGGGTAATGGGGAATCTAACCTGAGTCCTAAGGCTTCTCAGGCAAGCACCTTAAGTGCTAAGCCATCTTTCCAGCCCATAATCTTTTAAAATGTGGTAATGGAATGAGTTTGGTCATATTTTGTTTAATAATTTTGCACCAATAATCATAAAAGATCCTCATTTTCTCTTCAAATTGTGTTCATAATTGACTTCACTGTCAGTAATATCCTTGCCACCTGGGATAGATTTATTACATATTATCTCATATTTGTGCATGCTAGCATGAATCTTTTTTCTGGGACACTATGTTCATAACCTAGCCAAATCCTCATAATATTTCATTTCACACACTAATTTAGATGTAAACATTTACGAGGAAGTTTTCTTGATCACTCAATCCAAGCTAGGTCAGATTCGGTCTTTTATGATGGTGCTTCAGCATTCTGTTCATTATACAAATAATATTTCCAGGGGCTAGATAGATGGCTCAGCAAAGACACTTTCTTGCAAAGTCTGTTAGCCTGGTTCAATTCCTCAGTACCTACATAAAACCAGATGCACAAGTGGTGCATGTGTCTGGATTTCATATGTATTGGCACAAGGCCCTGGTGAGACTGTTCTCTCTCTCTCTCTCTCTCTCTCTCTCTCTCTCTCTCTTACACACACACACACACACACACACATATATATATATATTTAAATAAAATAGTATGTATAACATTTCTAGCAAGTATCATTAGTATAATAAGTTTTTGAATCTTTCTCTTGCTTATGAAAATACAGACTTTCTTGAGATCAAGAACAATTACTTTCTGACTATTTCATTCCTTTTAGTCTACTGTATGTCACAAAGAATTCTGCACTCTTTGCAGTTCAACGAATGAGTGAAATTTCTAATTTGAAGTAAGAATATATTGATTCCACTCATGGAAAATGTCTTTTCAATAAAATGTTTATTTTTGTAAACTTTGGCTAGCCTTTTAATGAAAAAAAAAAAGTCCACAATTGAAATACATTAACTATTCTTGAAACACAGATTATTTTCTCAAATTAGATCCAAGATAAGATTTTTAATATAGGAAAACATCAAGAGCAACCACTTTATTCATCCAATCACACATTTCTATCTTCATGCAAATAACATTTTGAGTGGGTATATAATAGGAGGAAGAGGTGATTACATCAAAATAAAAGAAAAACTGGGCTGGAGAGATGGCTCTGGAGTTATAGTACTTGCTTGCAAAGCCTGCCAGCCTGGTTTCAATTCACCAGTACCCACATAAAGGAATTGCACAAAATAAGAGACTAATTGGAAGGGAGAAAGGATCAGATCAAGGGTGGATTTGAGATGGGGAGAATGAGAGTGGAGGGAAAGAATTATAATGCTTCATTGGTTATACTTATGGAAGCTGTGAATAAAAAGCTTTTAAAAATCTTGTATGGTCTAAAGCTTAAAAAGTAAACCACAAACAATATGAAACTGAATTACAAATGGCATTTGTTCCTTTAGAAATATTTTTAACTGAACATCTTGTTCAATGTTATTATCAATAAACAAAACCAATGAATAGATTCCTCAGAAAGGAATGAGAATAAGGTGAGCAATTGCTGAATGAAAACACTTTGTGGAGACATTTGCCCACTTACATGACAGTCAATTTTACATATTGTTTTTTACTACCTATTTACTAGGTGTGGTAGTTTGAATGTGAAATTATTCTCCCCACAGTCTGAGGTATTTTTGATTAAGTTTGCAACTTAAGACTCCATCATCCTGTTGGAGTATCATCTAGTCCAGCTCTAAAATGTGCAAAGAGCAGTTTGATCTCTGGCTGTTCATGCTTTCTGGCTGTTTTTTTTTTTTTTTTTTTTCTCTTGGCTGTGAATAGATCTAAGAAAGTGAGAGAGCTTCTTCCACTTTTGATGTTGTTTCCCCTGGATTCTGTAAGCCTAAAATAAACCTTTTCTTCCCATAAGCAGCTTCTGGTCAGGTTTTGTCCAGCAGTAAGAAAGTACCTACTAGACTAGATATTGTGGTCAAACATGAAATGTCCCCATTAGGCACATATGTTTAACACTTGGTCCCCAGTTGTTAGCAATGTTTGGGAAAGTTGTAGAGCCTTTCAAAGGTGGAGACTTTCTGGAGAAACTGGGTCACTGGAGGAAGGACTACAGGTTTTGTAGTCTAGCCCTACTTCCTGGTTGTCCTCTGAATCTTGTCTATTAATGTGAGGAGCTGGCACCAATGCCTGCCACCATGTTCCCCTGCCATAAAACTTTCTCTGAAAACTGTAAGCTGAAGCAGAGCATGGTGGCACACACCTTTAATCCTAGCACTGGAGAGCAGAGGTAGGAGGATCACTGTGAGTTCAAGTCCAACCTGAGACTACATAGCAAATTCCAGGTCAGCCTGGGATAGAGTAAAACCCTACCTCAAAAAAAAAAAAAAGTGTAAGCCAAAGATCAATCCTTCTCTTGGCTCAAGTTGCTTCTAGTTATGTATCTGAAAAAATTTTGTATTTATTTACCTACTTATTTATTTTTACATTTAAGTATACCAATGAAGAGTGGGAGGCTTTAGGCTTCAGGGAAAATGATCTCAAGGAGGATTATTGGACACTGATTTTCTTTTGATCTCTCTCCTTTTTACATCCAATTCATGAGGTAAGGGATTTGCTATGCACTACTATCATGGCATGTTCTAGCACAGGCACAAAAGCAGTTTAGTCAATCCATCATGATTGAAATATACAAAATTGTGAGCAAAAATAAACCTTTTAGCCGGGCATGGTGGTGCACGCCTTTAATCCCAGCACTTGGGATGCAGAGGTAGGAGGATTGCCATGAGTTCAAGGCCACCCTGAGACTACATAGTTAATTCCAGGTCAGCCTGGGCCAGAGTGAGACCCTACCTCGAAAAACCAAAAATAATAATAATAATAATAAAATAATAATAATAATAATAATAAAATAAATAAAAATAAAAAATAAACCTTTTCAAGGTAAATTGATAATCTCAGATATATGCTACAGTAATGGACATAGAAAATTTCAGAGATAATTAGTATTTAAAAACAAGTCAACTGTGCTGATATATGTATGGAAGAGATTTTTGAATTCCTTTGCAGGAAGAGTATGGAAAAGTGGGAAAGTAACAGAATAGAAAGAGACTTAGAAGGCTACATGCAAGAGCTTAATGAGTAATTCTGGTAGGATCTGAGAAGGCCAGAACACTGATAAGAATGGAGATAGTAAAGGCTATGCTGATGAAGTTTCAAAGGGAAATGAAACTATGCTATGGAAATAGACTAGAAGCCTCATGTGTTACACTGTGTCAAAGACATTGATGGCATTTTGTCTATGCCCTGAGACTATGAATGATATTTAAAGATAACATAGTTTATGTGATAAAAGAGATTGCAAGACACCAAGGTTTCCATGCAGTCATGTAGGTATTACTTACTACTTTTAGGAAAATTTATAGTCAGAATTGGGAACACAGTGGAAAAGTTTGGAAAACATATAATTTGGTACATTTGACATTGGAGCCAAGGAGAATTTTCTTTCTAAGGAAATTAGTGCCATTAAAAAGAGAGCAAGTGCTTTGCATCAGAACAGTAGGAAAGATGCCTGAAGGGAATCTCAGAAATTGACAAGGTCAAAGCCATTATAGTCTCGTGAAGTAGAAATGCAAATGTGTTTCCAAGATGGTCCAGGGCAATAACTTTTTGGAATGTTCTGTATATATCTGTTAGGTCCATTTGTTACATGACATCATTTACTGCAGTTGTCTCTCTGTTTATATTTTGCTGGGTTGATCTGTCAAGTGATGAGAGTGGGGTATTGAAGTCACCCACTACTACTGTCTTTGGAGTTATCTGTGACCTTAAGTCTAATAGTGTTTGTTTGATGAAATTAGGAGCCCCATGTTAGGAGCATATACTATTAGGATTGTAATGTCCTCCTATTGGAGTGTTCCTTTAGTCAGTATAAAGTGACCTGCTTTATCTTTCCTCACTAATGTTGGTTTGAAGTCTATCCTGTCAGAAATTTGGATAGCAACCCCTGATTTTTTCCTATGCCCATTTGCTTGAAATACCATTTTCCATCCTTTCACCCTAAGAAACTTTCTATCTTTTATTGAGAGGTGAGTTTCCTGAAGGCAACAGATGGAAGCACCCTGCTTTTTAATCTCATCTGTAAGCCTGTGTCTTTTGGTTGGGGTATTGAGGACATTGATATTAAGAGTTATTATTGAAAGATATGTATTTATTCTCACTATTCTTCTTGTTTTGTAGTTTTTCCGGTTTTCCTGTTATTTTAGTATTGTTTATTTTTTCCTATTTCCTGCTGTGTGTGTTTTGCATTCTCTTCAGTGTGAATGACTCCTTCAAGTATTTTCTGTAGAGCTGTTTTAGTTGCCATAAATTCCTTTAGCCTGTTTTTGTTGTGGAATGTCCTTATTCTCCATCAATTTGGATAAACAGATTTGCAGGACAAAGTAATCTTGGTTGACAATTTTTATCTTTCAGAACTTGGTGAGACTTTCCACAGAGTTTTTTTTTTATTATTATTTCACCAACTGTGTTCTTCAGAGCTAGGATTTCAGCCTGTTTTTTTCTGCAGTATTTCTATTTCCTTACTCATGTCCTGCAATGACCTTTTTATTTCATTAAACTGGTTTTCTATGCTCTCTTTCAAGAGTTTGTTTTCTTCTTTGAATCCTTTCATTTCTTTGAGCATAGATATAATCATTCTTTTGTGGTCTTTGTCAGGTATTTCATCTAAAATAGTCTCATTGGTGATCATTTCTGATGGATTTATAATTTTTCATGGGATTGCATTGTCTTGACTCTTTGCATTTCTTGTATTATAATGTGGTGACTTTTGCATCCTGAATTTATTTGATGTTTGGGTTTTCTATTTATCTGCAATGTTCTTAGATGTGGTGATCCGCCTTTATATACTTTCAGGATATGAGTTTAAGGTGCCACTTAAGTGTAGCACTTGTACCCAAATCCACCCACAGAAGTAATTCTACGTGTTGAGTTTGCTTGCTAAGCAAATATTCTAGTGGACTGGGTGGGACAATATACTGGCAAATTCTAAACTTCAACTGAGCAATATACACATTCAATAAAAACCAGCACAGGGCATACAAGTATGAGGATTAAAACAAATAGTCTTATAAGGCCAAAATCCCTAAGGGTGTGTGTTGCTCTATACCCTTACTCCTGTCAGCTAGGAGGTAGAGAATTCTGTTCTGAATTGGGTTCCAGGTCAGCCTGGATCTGAATCAGATCCTGCCCCCAATAATGACAAAAGCAAAAGATAAAGGCCCTGTAAATCTGTAAGCATGAAAGGCAGCAATATTCAACACCCCAAGTATAGCTTATTTGAAAATGGCAAAGCCAACCATAAATATGTAACCCATAACCTGCCCTGACATGGAAAGAGAGATTAGCACTTCCTATGTACCTTTTTTTGGGGGGGGGTCAGTTGGGCACATTACCTTTTGGTGTGGCTTCCAATCTCACCTCATTACCTCAGTGTTATGTTGTGGAGCTTGAGCTTGGCTCAGCTGTGCTGGATGCCACTGGGAGCTGAATGCTGGAGGTTCATGGTTCTGATGGTTGGGGTATGGGAGAGTCCAAGAAGCCTGTAGTTGCGCACACTATACCCATGTTTCTCTTTCAGTAGCTCAGCAAACTTTTCTTTAGATTTCTGGGCTCTGCAAGGAGGCTGATGAGGTTGGAACGTCCCCTTGTTTGGTCTATTCTGCACTTTTCAGAAGAAGAGTGTATTTTGCTATAGTTTTGCTTAGATCCTGCCCCCTGCCCCAGGCTGGTTTGGTGTGGCTCCTATGCCACCATCTTACCCAGAAGTCACAATAACTTTTTGGATTAGAGTCCCAGGGCAAGCTTTTTACCCAGGGCCTGCCTAGGAAAACTCTAATCCCATGTTCAGCCACCAAATCACTCACAAGCCATTGGAGACATAGATCAAGCAAACCCAGGAAATGCTCATGCTAAAGTCAGACCTTGGCATCACCAACATGATGCTGCTTTTACGGGGTCATGGAAACTTTAACTGAGATTTCAGAGGAAATTATGACAGAATACACCTTTTGTTACTGTGTCAAAGTTCCTGCCCAGTAGCCCAAGATATGTGACTATGAAACTATTAGAAGACTATGGAGCTGTGAGAGTGAGTATAAAGCTATATTAAAGACCTCAGGATGTTGGAGATATAAGAAATGTGGAAAGCCTGATGAGAAAAACTATATAACCACCTTGAAAGAAACCAGCAAGTCAGTGGGAGACAGGACTGCCCAGCTCTTATCCACTCACATCTTGTCAGAGAGTCCTGGATGCTAAACAAGCAGCTGTAGAATTTAATACTTTCCTTGCTGGGGTTTGATATTATTTTTGGATGATATATTCATACTCTGCAATCCCTTACTTCTGGAATAGTGATGCTTAGCCCTTAACATTGATTTTAGAAATTACATAACTTTTATTTCTGAGTTGTTCTAAGTATTCACAGGATTTGCCTGGAATATTTATTTGAGAAGAATTTCTTTTTAATTTAATTTAATTTATTTATTTATGAGAGAGAATGAGTGTACCAAAGCCTCTTGTCACTGTACATGAACTCCAGACATATGCACCACTTGACATGTCCAGCTTTATGTGGGTACTGGGGAATGGAACCCAGGCCAACCATCTTTTCAAGCAACATTTTTAACTGCTGAGCCATCTCTCCAGTCCCTATTTGAGAAGATTTCAACCCAGAAATTTTATCAACAGTGAAACATTTAAGATTTTTTTCAGGGACTTGTGGAGGTACAATGGATTCATTATGCATTTTGCAGTAGACATGATTTATTAGGGGCCAGGGACAGAATGATTTTCCTTTCTTTAGTGTCTCCCCTACAACCAATGAGTTAAAGGCTTAGTGTCTCCCCGAAGCCCATGAGTTAAAGGCTCAGTCCTCAGAGTGGCACTAGTGGAAGGGGGTATACACTTTAGGAAGGAGGGTCTAGGGACACATTTTCGTTAATTGGAGTATACCTTTCTAGGGTACTATGGGACCCATTTATCTGTCATTTCTGTTATCCCTAACAGTAGTAGTTTGGCTATATTCTGACACAATCTTGTGCTGCTTCAACACAGCTCCAAAAGCAATAGGACTAACTGATCATGTTCTGAAACCTCCAAAACTATAAGCCAGAAGGACAGCTTTCTTTTTGTAAGTTTATTACCTCAGCTCATTGTTACAGGAGTGCAGAGCTGACTAACACAGATGGGTTATATGCAGTTGTATCACAGGGTACCAGATCCTATTATTATGACTTTGACATGGCAGTGGAGTTCATATATTGTTTCCATGGGTAAGTGATTTTTTGAAAGCTGACGTAAGTAATAAGAGGACAGATGGGACACACACACACACACACACATTATATACACACATATATGTACAATATTTTTAATACTCATATATAAAGACCCACTGGCAAGAAATAAAGGTAAATTGGCCTGAAGTGGTTGAGATTAGGAGCAAAGTGATGTGCTTTTTTTAGGTAGTTAAGAATACAGGCCCAAAAGAACACAGACATCAACCTGCCCTTGTAAGACTAGAATTCCAGTCTGAACCTAAACCTGATTCATCAATATGGTGATCAGAGGATGCATTCTGTTTTACTTCCTGGTTCTTCCTCCTTGTAGGAATTTTGTTTTTGCATTTTCTCCCACTTATGATACATTTTGTATTCTGTGTTTTTTCTTCTCCTAGACATACCAACCAATCAAGGTCTTTCCTGTTTATACATTTAAATTTAACGAGTAAAGCTTATTCCAACTCATTGTTTAATTTGTGTAGCCCCAGGCTGCTCTCGAACTCTGATCCTCCTGCCTCTGCCTCTTGAGCAATTTCCTCCTGGAGTGTGCCACCACAATGGGTGCAATGCTTAATTTGTATCCTCAAGGGTATATAAAGATGTGATCCACCCTCTAAGTTCATTTTTTTAATGTTTGCAGTAGGAGAGAAGAAAGTCTCAAAATGAATGAGCTTAGCAGCCAAGTATAGAAATAGTTCAAAAACAGAGAATAATGATAGATTTGTAATGATGTTATAGAAAAACAAGCATGGTAATTTGAATGTATGTACCCCAAAGACTCAGGTGTTTTATTAAAATTAAGTTTACAGCCTTAGCCTCTAGCTGGCAAACTCTTGCTATAGGGGAGCATGTCACTGGGGATGGATCTGAAATCCAGCCTAAAGGTGTGAGAGCAGTCTGAGTTCTAGTGGGTCCCTGCTCTGGTTTTGTGCTTGCTTGTTGGTGCTGACTATTGGTATCATTCCCTGATTAGATTTATGAATGGGAGCCAGCTTCTGTCACCACCAATGGAACCTCCCCTTGGAAGCTCCCCTGTAAGCTGAAATAAACCCTTTCTCCTGTTAAAAAAAAAAAAAAAAAAAAAATGTGATCCAAGTCACTCGCTGCCTACCTGCTCAGGATCCCTCCCAGCTAGTGAGCTTTTCTTCTTTACTTTCACTTTCTACCTTAATTTTAATTCTTTTACAAATTATTTTATTTATTTATAAGTGTGTGTGTGTGTGTTTATGGACATGCCAGGGTCTCTTTCCACTGCAAAGAAATGCTAGATGTTTGCACCATAGTTTGAATCTGGCTTTATATGGGTTCTTGGGGATCAAACCCAGGCCAACAGGCCTTTCAAACAAGCACCTTAAACTGCTGAATCATCTCCAAGTCTCTCTTACTTTCACTTTCTTTTCTAATAAAACTGTGTTTAATCTACCTTTCCCCTATATTTGTACTTGTTAATTCTTTGAAAACTGCAAAACAACAAATTCAAGAAAGGCTCCATCACTGTCAAAACTGGTAATAATAGGATGATTGCTGTGCATGCAAATACAAGAAATAGACATATTTAATGTCTATACCACGCAAAAAAATATCATACATTCATAAATAATCTGGTTATATTTCAAAAAATCACTATGGTAAAATGGTCAAAAATCAATGAAATTACCTACTAGGAAATTTTCCATATGATTGTATTAGTTTGGGTGAGAAGTAAATAAAAGTGGCATGCTAATAAATTTGTAGAAAAAAATGTATTATTTGAGAGACAGTTATTTAGATACAAGCCAGCAGATTTCATGATGAATTGGCTATGGGAAGGAGAAAGGGATGAGTATGAAGGACGTGTCCTAAGATTTGCGCTTTTGTAACAGCATGCTAATACTATACTGTGAGATAAGGAACGTTTAGATTTTTTGTGGGAAATCTCTGAATTTAGTATTGGATATCTGTAATATGACACTAGCCAAGACCTCCAGAGCAAGGCAGAATTAAATTGGCAATGTTATGCATCCTTACCTTATGACCTATGCTAACAGAGAAGGCTTCTTCATTTTATTGCTAAATGTGGTACATGCTATAGGTTCTTTGTTGATGTACAGTGAGAGTTAAAGGAAATTGCTTCTTAAATGTATGTTGTCAAGATACTGTGTCTTTTTGATGTGAAGGTAATTTTTAAAATAAAAAGCAATAAATCAGCTATAGTCACACTGCTTCCCTTGCTTGTTTTTAAACACAATTATTTTGGGGCCTTAACCCTCCTGCAACCATTGTTTTCTGAAAATTTACATACATAAATTATGTGTCAGAAATTTAAACAGACATTGATATATAGGTGATCTATTTAAGAATTTTAATGACTCAACTAAATGGATTTTCCACTGGATTAATTTTGTTTCTCATAGATTGAACAAATTGTTAGAACACATGCTGTCACTTCAAGGCCACCTTTGTTGGCCAAGTAGCACTGAGGCAACTTTGAATTGTAACTTACTCTCTCATCTATGTGCTTGCATGCCTCACTCCAACTCTCTCACCCTGCCACAGCAGAACAAGCCCCTATTGCCAAGAAACCGTAGTACACCTGGCTATGGCCTCCCTAGAGCCTGTGATGCACCTAGCATGCAGACTGAGTCACATGGAGTAAAACTCCTCTCCGAAAAGTTATGAAAGGAAAATAGATGCTCTCTTCATCTGTCAGGAAGCTAAAGCCCCTTTCTGGTTTCAGTGACCCCTCAATATCCTTCCATGGCTTACTAATCCTCTTATAATGAACCTCTTCCCCCAAAGAAAGAAATCTGTCTCAGAGTTTCTCTCTATTAAACTGGCTCTTGTTTTCAGTCAATTTATGTAACAGTAATACCTTTTGAAACCTGTATTCAAGTTGCTGGAGTGGGCACTAAGCTCTTTCCTGTGTTGCATTTTCATTTAGCTTATGAAGTTCTACTTAGATACAATTTATCATTTCATACATTTCATCTATTCCTAAAGACCCAACTCACATGCCACAGTGTTCATCAAGGTTTTTTGTTTGTTTGTTTGTTTCTTTCTTTCTTTCTTTTATCCTTTCTCCTTAGCAGAATTTAATTTCAAATAGTTTCTTAAATATTCTAACACACTATTTCTATAACTCATATGAAGACATACTGTTTACTTTTTGTTATAGTTACTCATTCACTTGCTTTCTGTGGTCATGAATGCTAATGAAATACTGTTATCTCCAAAATAAACATTTCCACAATGAATTATTCCCGTTATCAAAATCAGTGATTTAAAGTCTGTTTTTTTTTTTTGTTCCACATTTTGATCCAACTAAATCATTCTCTAGAGTAGAGTGCGATGGACAGAGTGGCACATGCATCTGGAATTCCTTAGGGCTGGACCCCAGGATCTGCCCTCACCCCCCATGACACCTCCTTCAGCCAGGCATCTGGAGACCCAAATTACAAACTTTAATAAAATTTAATAAAATGCCTGAGTCTATGAGGAACATAAATTCAATCAACCACAGAATCCATGGTATAATATAATCACAATTTATTCATTTTATTTTCAATTAATATTTGAATAACTCTTGCATTTAAAGAAACAGACCATTCTAGTGTATATCTACTGATACAAATATGCAAGACTTTTAAAAAGAAAATTAAATACCTACTGATGACAATACTGAAAAATATCCTGAAAATGTGTTAAGAGGATAGCTGTTATGTATTCTCATTACATATCCAAATATAATGATTTAAGGGAGTGGGAAGAAACTTTGTAAGATGATTGGAACATTGATGATCTTTATGTTTTTGTTATAAAATAATAATTTTACAGATGCCATAAATGTAATATAAACATATAAATATTACAAGATAAGGCAAAATTGTCATTTGCAAAGTAGTTTTTCCACATCTTTATTAATACTTAGTATTTAGAGGTTTTAATTTTTCCATCCAGATGCATTTATTAAATTTTATTTTAATTTATACAGTATAATTTTCTAATTAGATTTATTATTCTTATTTAATATTATTTTGTTTACTTCTTTTCTAAAATGCTTTCAATAAATGATGTTTTATGATTCTTGCAAAATAAAAATTGTCAAGCCATCAAAAATTTTATAATTTTTATTTAATGTCATAAGTTCACTATTTCAAGGAAATATATTTACTATCCTGCAATTTTCTGATTTTTTTATAGTTGTAAGAATTCAAAAATTTCATCTACCTAGAATTATTTTTGGGTTGATTTTTTTCTAAATGACTTATACTAAAGAAACATAATGATCTCTATAGAATTATAGTATATATATATATATATATATATATATATATATATCAACCTATTAAGTATTATTACATATCTTCCTACAAATACTTGTGATTTTTTTCCATTATGATCTTGCACATACTTTATATTATCTTTTTCAAGCACTTTATATTTCAGTGATATTGAAAATATTTTTATAAGTATCCCTAATGTATAAGCTCTGATTTCTATAATTTCTAATTATTTTCCATTACAGTAGAAATGCAATTTTCAATATTTATTTTTAAGTTCAAATAAATGGCTAAATTCTTAGTTATAATTCATCTTTAGCAATTTTTTCATATTTCTCTCACAAATACATCAATTAATATCAATTTTATTTCTTTCTAAGATATCTTTGATTCTTTAAAGGTGACATTGAAAAAAAGTGATATGTTTTTGAGTCTGTAATAAAATAATAAAAGTAGTAAAAATAACATTATTACAGTCTCAACCATAAGTGTGAGGTTGATTGAAGCTACCTACATTAGTTTGGTATGGCTGCCTTAACAAAGTGCTATAGACTGGCTCACTTAAACATCTGGAATTTATTTTTCACAGTCCTGGAATTTAGAAATACAAGGTAAGAGTATTGTCAGGATTGACATCTCCTCAGACTGTTCTCTTACTGCTGTCATTTTGTCCCATTCTGCTTTCATTTTGAGTCAGTCCTTACATGTTTTTTTTTTTTCTCTGAATGATTGTTTTTCTGGTCTCCTTCTTGGCCTATGACATAATTACAAGTAGATTATGATCACTGTTTCCTTAGTTTGCTATTCATTTTTAATAAAAATATTTTAGAACCGTTTCACGTGTAGAGAAAAATGGATACAGTGGTACAGTGAATTCTCATGTACTTTCGCAGTCACACATTTTGTTTGTATTGAGTATTAATGTGAAATATTTGTAATTATCATTTAATAAATGTCATATTGTTGTTAACTAAACCATGCATGCTTTATTCAGATTTCCTTAGCTTTATCTAGTGTTATTCATGTTTCTTTGTACCTTCTAGTATATCATATTACATCATCATATTTTCTCGGGTCACTCTTCACTATAACAGATTAGAAGAGTTTCCTACATTTTAGGCATATTAATAGTTTTGAGGATATTAGTCAGACATTTTATAAAATATCCCTCAAATGAGATTTGTCTGATATATTTCTCATAACTAAATGCATGTATTATTTCACTGGGCATTAATGAATTAGCAAAACTACATAATAAAAGAAGTTTAATTTAATTAGCTCATACTTTTATAGGCTAACAATTAAAGGCCTAGGTAGGAGTCCTGTTGGTTTGGCCTAACAGGATCATGGAAGAAATGCATTTGGATATAACAGATCATTTCATCCAACAAGAAGACAGAGAAAGAGTGAGTTCTGAGAGTCTTTTCAGATATAAAGACTGTAATTGAGTTTGTGGGCAAAAAAACAGATGGATATAGTGATATTTATAATATATTGTATGAAAGATACACACTATCAACATGATTTAGCACTGTTTATGTGCCCTTAGTTATCTGGTTCAATTAGTGCTTGTCAGGTTTCTCCACTGTGCCATTATACTTAGTCTTTAGATATTTTTAGAATTTATCAAATAAGACATTTGATGAGATCCATGTTTGTGCTAAGGTTTTAAGTATTATTTTATTTTTATTTTCGAGTCTTATAATTTATGATTTCTTCTTGAATGAATTTCACTAATTTGTAGCCCTAGCAGTTTATATATTCCATATGGCTATTCTAATTTGTTTAAATTTTACTATGCAATATACTTTGTAAGTTGATACTAGTGTGTCTGTTTTTTAGAATTTTTGAATTTTCTTTTTTCTTGTTGAATACATATACATATATATATATATATATATATATATATATATATATATACTTTTTTCTCCAGTTTCCCTATTTTCTCTTTTTTGTTTGTTTGTTTCTTTATTGTCTATTTCATTTATTTCCAGTCTATTCTGTTATTTCATTTTCATGGTTGCTTTCATTCTGAGCTCTACTTGCAGTTTTATTTATTTATTTATTTGTTAGTTTGTTTTGGCTTTTTCAAGGTAGCGCTTTGCTCTAGCCCAGGCTTACCTGGAATTCACTATGTATGCAGTCTCAGAGTGGACTCAAAACTCATTGTGATTCTCCTACCTCTGCCTCCTGATTACTGGGATTAAAGGCATATGCCACCATGCCCAGCTTATTTATTTTTAATGGAGGAAATACTCTGTAAGATGTCAGTCTTTCTACATATTTGATGCTTGATTAATTCCCGAACATATGGTCAATCTTAGATTTGTTTGGATGAATATGTATTTTATTATTTTAGGATAGAAAAATCCTATAAATATTTTAGTCCTAGCTGGTTTCTATGGTTTTCAAGACTTCTATTTCCTTGATCTTCCGTCCATTTCTAGTCATTGCTAAGGAGGTGTGTTAGCACCTTCAACCATTATTGATGAACTTATTATTTTTCCTTCAGATTTTGCTTCATGCATTTTGGCACACCATAATATAGATAAATGTTGTCATAACAAGATTTTCTAATTTTATTGATGTTGTAAAATGCTCACTTTTGTCTCTAATAAAAATTTTGTCATAAAGTTTTTCTGATGTCAGAATTTAATGTATATCTGGTGTTAGCAGAACAACTCCAAATCTTTGTGTTATTCTTTTTATAGCCCACGTGTGTGTGTGTGTGTGCGCGCGCGTGTGTGTGTGTACATAAAATGTGGGTTTGCATGTGCATGTGGAGGTTAGAGGACAACCTTGGGTGTCATTCCTCAGGTGCTGTCCATCTTTGTGAAGACAGGGTCTCTCATTGGCCTGGAATAGGCTTTACTGGCTAGCCAACAAGTTCCTCATCAGCAGTTGGATTACAAGTGTGTGTCATCTACCTAGCCTTTTTTGTTTTGTTATTAAACGTGGGTGCTAGGGACTGAAGTCAAGACCTCATTCTTGGAATACACTTTACCAAGTGAGCTATTTCCCCAGTCTAATATATCCAATCTTTTTACTTCCATTGACTAGCAAACTACTTTTATCTTTCAATCTAACGTGTATATTTTAGCCATCATATAATAAATCAAATTTTTATATGTCTTCCATGGTAGGCTTTCCAGTTCGGATTGTTCTAATCCATTTACTCTGAATGCAATTACTAAAATTGATGAGGACCTATTTCCAGGTCTAGGATGATGCTTTTTAATTCTATAGTGGTAAAAGGAGTAAGGCAGCTGTGAAGGACTTCCAATGCCATCATAAGGTATTTAACCATATGAACCTAATAACTGCACAAATACACTATCTCCTGATCCACTCTTTCCTAATACTACTACCTTGGATGCATAGCTTTACCATATGACTTCTAGACATACAGAAATATTTAGGAAATAGCAAGCCATTTCTTTGTATTGCTCTTAACATTTGAGTTATAGCCTAATGCACAGATTTATGGAGATGTCTTTTAAATCAGATAAAAGAAAAAAAGTGTTACCAATAAAAATGTATTTAATCTATCTTTTATAATTATGTGTGAAGCTGCCCTTGCTGGTGTTCTTTATTTCTTCATGTTTATTTGACTTATGTCTGGTGTTATTTCATTTCAATCCAAGATAATCCCTTTAGTATTTCTTGCAGGGCAGGTTTGATAGTGAAGAACTTCCCCAGATTTATTTATAGGGGTTTGTCATTGGCTCTCTTTTATCTTTGAAAGATAATTTGGTTGCTATATAATTATTTATTGATTGTTTTGTCCCACAGGCACTTTGAATACTCCCCATAGTTCTGTGATATGTTCATTTTTCTTTTTATTCCTCACAGTGGATAATCTCAGTTGACCTAATTTCAAATTCACTCATTTCTTCTTTCTGCTGAAATATGCTATTTAGTCCTATTAGTGAATTTTTCATTTCAGTTATTCTAGTTCTAAATTCTAGAAGTTCTGTTTGGTTCTTTGTTGGTATATAATTTACACCTTTGTTGAGATTCTCTCTGAGGAAACATAGTTTTTAGACTTTGGAACCTTAGACAATTTATTTTAGCTCTTGAAATACTTAAGTCATTTCTGTTTGGTCCAAACTATGGATATCTCTAGAGACACTTTTTACTGATCTAATTCTCAATCTCTCTCTCTCTCTCTCTCTCTCTCTTTTTTTTTGAGAGAGAGAGAGATACAGAGAGAGACAGAGAGGGAGAGGAAGACAGATAGAGACAGGCGTGCCAACAGTGTCTCAGCTGCTGCGAATGAAATCCAGATGTGTGCTCCCCCTTGTGCTCAAGTGCAGCAATGCACCCTTGCGTCACTTTGCATCTGACTAAACGTGGGACCTGGAGATTGGAACCGCTGGAGATTGGAACCGGCATTCTTAGGCTTAAGAGGCAGGTGCCTTAATCGCTAAGCCATCTCTCCAGCCCAGATCTAATTCTCTCTATACAAGCCATGCCACATTGTGCTCATGTATCCTAATTTTAAATACTACAATTTGACAGAGAAAAAAAAGGATATATTATATATTAGAATATTTTATGTTGTTGTTGTCACTGTTTTTTTGTCACTACACCTTTTGCCTTTCTTTAGTGGCTTTTGAGACTAACTGTATGAAGTCTGTATTCTTTGTCATGTGTGTCCATTTGAGTTTCAGAAATACTAACTTAGATTGCAGGGCTGGGGAATTGTCTCAGCAGTGAAGTATTTGCTACTAAGTGTAAGGGCCTAAGAGGACCTGAGGCTGCCTGAGTTGATTCCTCAGCACCCACATAAATAGCTGGGCAGAGCCATGTACAACTGTAACCTCAGTCCTGCAGGGAGCAAAGATTGGAGTAACTGAAAGAAAAATAGGTGAAAACAGCAGCTTTGAGTTGACTGAGAAACTCTCTTTCAAGGAAACAGATGAGTGAAAAGACAATGACACTCAGTGGACACCTGACATTCTTCTCTGGCCTCTGCATGCATACACATTTCTGCACATATAACATCACACAACACGCATACTCTACACACACATAAATACATGCCTAAAAATAAAAACAATGTCTTACATTATCGGAACCAAAAGAATTTCCAATCTTTGTTAAGTGGATCTGCAAGCTGTTGGGGTAGGGAAAACTTCAACACTTAGCCAGGCAGATTAGGGGTTTCCCTTCATACCATATTTACATATGTGTATGGATTTGTAAATCCCTGGAATATATCATAAAATACTAAAAGTAATGCAGATATTTCATGTTCCAGTTGTTCCTGTTAAAGTTTATTTTGGTTTTCTCTTTTTGTTGAGACAAATTTTCACTATATAGCCTAGACTGGCCTGGAACTTTATTCCTACCACCATTTCCTGAGTATTAAGATTATGGGTTTGAGGCCAGACATGGTGGTGCACACCTTTAATCTCAGCACTGGAGAGGCCGAGTTAGGAGAAGTTCTGTGAGCCTGGGACATAGTGAATTCCATGGCAGACTGAGCTAGAGTGAGACCCTACCTCAAAAAAGGGGGATTGTGGGTTTGTGATGTGGGGCTTGAGTCCTGGGAGGTATTAGATGCCCATTAAAATGCAAGAGACACAAAGTCAGTGAACTCCAACTTTGGGTCCTAGTCCAAGTTACCGAAAATTGAAAATGTAGACTCACAGAAGGGTAAATTATGTGTCCAGGGGCCAGTCCCTAATTAACTACCTACTAGGAAAAAAAAAAGGTACCTTGTTCCTAATCTGTATCACTTGTATCTCTTTACCTGGCTCTTTTAAGCTTTGAATTAACTTGTTTTCTCCAACTTTTATCCACTTCTTCAGCCAGCTATAATGTATTAAAATTGCCATTAGTTGTTTATTGACATACATTCCAGGAGAAAGTATGCTTGTACATAGTCAAGTGTATGTAAAAGTCTGTTATACTTGTCATGATTTAGAATCTTCCAGGAATCCATAAGAAAGACCAAATTATTTTTCTCAGAAGGTGGGTTTGAAAGTGTTCCAATCCCTTTCTGCCACCTGTTGGCTGCCTAGTTAGTAGTTTTAATCACGAGTGTGCAGGTTGTTGATTTTTATGGCTACCACAGAGCTGAGGGAGAAATGTAATAATACCAGTTAAATGTCACATACCCAGTGGTTCTTACTGAAATTGAGTGTTTTTACTTGAATAAACAGTTTTATATTGCTACAAGTCTTTTGATAATTCTCAGAATTTTGATACAATTTATTGTGTCATTTTCTACCATGGTTCTTACTGATTGTATATAAACAAGAAAACAAGTTGTTACTCCACTTTCAGTGATATTGCCTTACCATTTCTTTTTGAGTCTGATTCAGTATAGTACATTTTTCTAAGGATTGATAAATAGTTCTTTAAATCATACTAATATTTATAACAATTCTTATATTTTAATATTATAGCTGTAGAAATATAGCTTATTTCTATCATAGTATAGTTTTTGCTTTATTTTTCCATTCTAGTTGAACACTGAATTATTAGTTTATTCTTTAAATCACCTATTGACTTTGGTTTTATTTATTATACTTGCCCCATTTTGTTATTTTCCAATAATTTCTATGTAGTGGCTTTAGATTTCTAGTATAAATTTGATGATAAATTGTTTTCATGCATCTATAATTTATATTCTTGGGCTGAGGAAATGGCTTAGCAATTAAAAGAAATTGCTTGCAAAGCCTGTTGGCCCTGGTTTAATTTCACACTATCAATGTAAAGCCAGTGGCAGAAGGCCCTGGCATACTGATTCTCTCACCCCCTCCACTCTCTCTCTCTCTCAAATAAATACAATATTTAAAAAATTATATTCTAAATACTGCTTTAACCATATCCCATATATTTTGACAGGTATCATTTTTATTAAATTTTATATAAAATAACTTTGTTTACTTAATATGTAACATTTTTAATCTTTATTATCTTTGATGTTTATTTCCAAGTAAGTCATGAATTGAACAGGCACTTAAGATATTGTCAGAATTTTTTTTCTTATGTTCAGTAAAATTTATTGCTATTTATGTCACTATTATTTATTTGTGTTTGTTTATGCTAATAGTTGAACTCTATACCTTCCACATCCTAGGCAACTTCTGTATGACTGAGCTCCACTCCCCAGCCCTCTTTTTAATTTTGGGACAAGGTCTCACTAAGTGGTCCAGGCTAGACTTGAACTCACTCTATAGCCCAAGCAGGTCTTATACTTCCTGACACAGCCTCCTGAGTACTAGGATACAAACTTTATATGTACTTTATCCTGCAAAGATTTTTTGTGTGCATTAAAATTATTTATGCATTGTACATATTGGGTAGATACATCTATATATGCATCAATTACACTTTCTTAATATTTTTTGAAAACTCTTCCATTGTGATGACTAATTTCTGTTGTCAACTTGATTAGATCAGGTATCAGATAAAAGATGGACCTCCTGGGCATGTCTGTCAGAGTATTTCCAAGAAGGATTATCTGAGTGGGGGAAGATCTTTTCCAAGAGGGTGGCCCTTCCAGTGGCAGCCTTTATGTACAGTTTCCAGAAAAATTAACAGTTTCTTTTTGTCTAGTTGTTTTGGTACTTGCTGCTGAGTGTATTTCCCCATTGCTGTCATCCTTTGCAGATACTGGGATCCAGCTTCTTCAGCCTTCCAATGTGCACTAGAGACCAGCAGCACTCATGAAATCCCCTAGGCCTTCAGTTCCAGATTGGGACTGCTAAGGCATACAGCCTTGTGGACTGAGCAGCTACCAGGTTCTCACACTGTCCACTCTTCAGCCCTTATTGTTGAACTGCAAAGCTCATGTGGTATAAGCCAGGCTAATAAATCTCCCTTATAAAATACATCTATTCTATCAGTTCTGCAGTCAAATGGCTTCAGGTTTTTCTTTTCCTCCATATTTCTTTAGCTATTTGGAGTTGTTTGTGATTACATGCACTTTTTAAGTGTGTGTGTGTGTGTGTGTGTGTATTGCCATTGGTAGTTTGCTAGAGATTATTTTAGGGAGTTATATTTTGATATATTTAACATTATCAATCTTTCCAATGTAAGAACATGGAATTTTTCCCATTCCTATCTTAATCTTCTTATGTTACCATATTAATTATTGTTTATAGAGGAATTCACCTTTTCTTCTTGGGTAAATTTATGCCTAGGGTTATTTGTGTAGCTATTGTAAAAGTGATTATTTCATTTATGTATGCATAGTTCACCATTGGGTTATAGGAGTTCTACTGATTTCCTGGGTTATTTATTTTGATGCAAGGATTTTTGGCATTCATAGTCCCAAAATTTCTTCACTATCTTTTTGATCCATATCAAGAATATAGAAAGTTTGATTATGAAAATGTGACAATTTTCATAAGTTATTCTCTGGAGGACTTTGAAAATTGAACCAAGGACCTTATACATAATAACCAAGTAGTCTAATGCTGAGCTATACCTCCAATTCCTATTCAGTTATTTACATAAATTATCTAGTTTTCTTTACATACTATCTTTTCTATGATCTGTAATACACACTTTTTATATCTTGTAACTATATACCTTGATTTTTGGTAAAGTTTCTTGTTTGTAAATTATCTATTTTTGGTCTTCAAATAACTGATTATGGATTGTTTCATTGTACATACATATTTACCTTATTATCTTCTCTCAGTGTGCTGAAAATGATACTCTACAGTCTTCTGCCTCTTATACTTGATATTAATAATTCAGCTATCATTCTTAGGAAAATGATTGCTTTTAAGAACATCTTCCTTGAGAGGGATAAGTATTCTTCAGTTCCCCTCTGCTTCCTACTGTATTTATAAAAGTTACATTTTAGTTTTATAATATATGGAAATGAATATATATCAACTCATAATTAATGTTATTTAATTTCCACATCTTAATCTCTAGATTATTTTGAAGTAAGTTTCATCTATGATCTTTTCCAACAAAATCATGATCTCTTTTACAAAATCTATAATGGCATATCTGTTTCCTGTACAAATTTCCTTATCATCCCTAATCTTCACTGGGCTAACTCTATGCAGTAGGTGGTGTTTGATGCTCAGTTCATCAGTCCTAACAGGATTGTGTTCACAAGAGTTTTTAAAATATAAGTGAATTCAGAATAGACCTCAGGATTGACATGGACCTTAGTGGCTTTGCTGAGCCCCATGGTTGTGGAATACGCCCTTTAAGAAGTATAAGAGGTTCTAGCAGACCTGAATGACTTAAACCTGTCCAAGAGTATCAGAGTGGGGCAAAGCTGGCCTGTCCTTGTCACTCAAAGGCAAATATTCTCAAATCTGTGGTGAGCCAGAGTTCCTAGGGAAAACAATAACAGAAAATCAAATGCTATATTAGTAATTGTAGTACACAACCTCAGGTCACAGAGATGAACTTCCAGACCAGGCACAGTTATGGAGGAAGGGATTTGAATGGCACAATTATGGAGGAACGGATTGAATATGGGGGGAAGTTCCATAATGGCAGAAGCTGGCCTGCTTTCACAGGTCCAAACAGAGAGAGAAAAAAGCCACAAGTCAAAACCCAAAAGCCACACCACACCTTAGGAATTCCAAGCAGAACTCCCACACTTTGCATATCTTTAGACTGGAATTCCAAATCCACCACCACACCTTATGGCTGAACTCTAAGATCTACCCAGTGATACTTCCTCCAGCCAGATGGCTGGAAATCCAAGAAGTTTTAATAAACTCCTGTATCTATTTGGAGGCATTTATTCAAACTCCCACAACAAGGTTCTGAAATGCCTTAAAGTTAAAAGCCTTAACAATACTTCATGGAAGACAAAAATGATAAAATGTTACAAGAGAAAAAGATTAACCTTGTCATAGGAGTAGGTAATTATTCCCCTAGAATATGAGGTATACGTTTCTCCCCTACTAGGACATATGCTGTGGGCAAAGATGTGGCTAAATGAAAAGGCAAATATGGAGGTACTAGCCCAGAGTCTGTCAGAATTAAGCAGATAGCTCCAAAATTAGGCAGAGAAGACTAGATCACAGCACTATAACGACTTGGTCCTGAGATAGGTTGGACATTGTCTGCTAGCCCGGCTAGTATAGTTGGGGGTGTGGGGGAAAACACAGACACCTTGCAAAAAAAGTAGCACCCAGAATAAAGCAAGATGACTTACAGAAATTGGCTGTGGATTATAGAGCTCTGCGTGGGATAATGATCATGTATATACTCTTATACCCAACATTGCTCTTTAAATTCAACAACTTATACAAGTAGTAGGATATTTTCATTGAGCATTAGGCATCGCTAATATTTCATTTTTAATATTCCCTTAGCAATACAAGACAAATTGGATAGATGCTTAGAGTGGATAGTCCTGGGCATTCAAATATCCTACTTTACTTTGTAAAAAGGTTTTGTTATATATTACTAACTCTTGAGTACCTTATTTATTTGAACAAAATAAAAACATTTGGAAGGACAGCAAAAACAGCATAGAGTACTCCCCAAAGCTGCAAGGTTGTTGGATGAAAATCTCCAGGCTGAAGTGGGTCTAGTTTCCTATAAAACATTGCAAGGGAGGTGACTTTGGTCCCACAAACCACTACTGTTGGTAACATACCAGAACTAAAAGGTAAAAATCGATTGCTGAAGAGACTGTATGCTTTGTTTATAAGACATGGAGAAACCATGTCCTAACTATTATGGAACCTTTCTCCCTGCTAACTAGCTTTCATAGTTCTAGAATGTACTATGCAGTCTTGGTTTTGATCCCTGCATGCTATACTAGCAACATGTGAGGCAAGATGTGCTTCCAATGTGTAATAATGGAGCAACAATTATGGGTGCAACTAACTGCTTTCTGATTGAATTAAAGGTCACCTTCACAGGAGAGATCTATCACCTCAGAGCTACTCCATTATAAGAGAGATTTTCTCTATCAGATAAGAATGGTGGGGCATAAACTATGTCCAAACTATAGCAAATTTTAAAATTCTGATTTTTTATATTAATCTTCATATCTCTTAACATCAAATCCTATTTAAGACAATTTGGACTTGACTGTCTTGTACCTTGGAGAAATACCAATAAGGGACATTTTAATTTAACTCTAAAATTGATTTACTTTAGGCCAAACAAATAATGCAAAACATTGGCTGCAAAACTATATGAAACAGCCTTGTTATCACAAATTATTAGAGGAAATGCAGTTTTTCTTTAAATTTAGTGTGCTTGTTCAAGATGAGCAAATTTACTTTTTAATACCCTGGAAATACATAATTTATTTCCATATCCTACATAACAGTAAAGATAGAGCACTGAGGAACCATACATTTATTTAATGAGAGAGGAATCATAATTTGCTTGGTCCCTGGAATTTTGTTTCTTTACCCCTACCCTAGCGAGTTGATAAATCTGAAGTGCATATTTATCTGGTACATAAGATGTGTATAGTGCATATCAATGTCAGTTTATGCTTTTAGTCTTTTTTTAGATTCTAAATATTCTCACATTTTTTACAAGCTTACTGAATATAGAAGATTTTATAAAATTATGTTTCATCCAGGATATTTTGTTCTTTTCAGAGAAAAGTGGGTCAATGCATGTGTGTATCCCTCTTGGTTGTGCCTTTTTAAATCACAGTTATGAAAACTAGGGCTCAGTTCTCTAGCATATAATTTTCTGATATGTATCAACAAGGAAAAATACACTAAACTAATTTCATAGTCTTGTATTAGTACCCTTGCTATTATCCTGCGAGGCAATAAATTTGTGTAGTTCATCTATATTAGTGAAACACACATAAGGGAATTTTTACATATTTAAAAAGTTATTTGAAAGTTTTGTTGTTTTGCATAGATTCTATAGACTACTCCTAATAATTTGTTATAAGACCTTGAGTCAATAACTAAACCCTGGAAAGATTTATTTTCCTTATAGTGATAGCACTTGAAGACTGTATAGAAGCAATGGACAATTTTGTTTGGTCAAAATTATATGATGTGTTTGTTGTCCATACATCATAAGCATTCATAAAATATCACCTTAAACTAAAATTGAAATTTGAACTTTATTCTCCCTATTGTGTTTCTGTACTCAAAATTATATACCTATAGTATTATTTCCTATTTTAAGTCAATTTGCTGTGGACAATAAGTTTTTAAAAGGACAAATTTTGAAGTCTATTCATCACAGAACCTAAAAATTATCAGAATGGAATAAATCAAATATATCTTTTGGAATTGTCAAGATAAGAATATTTACTATTATATTCTAAACTGAAAGAATGCATGCTAAGAAAAGCAGAAATACAGTTGCAACATCTCTAGGATAGTGATTAAAAATATAAAGCAAATATACATCTTTAAACAATGAACAGTGTTGCAAGCTATGAGACTGAAGGTAATTCAACATGTTATTTAATTGCATTTAATTTTAATTTGAAGTTAGTGCTTATACTTACTTTGAATTTTAATTATGTTTTAATCAATAAGTTTCCAATGTAAATTGAAAAATCTGTCTCCTAGGAGGGATGGCTTAGCAGTTAAGGTGCTTGCCTACAAAGCTAAAGGACTCAGGCTCAATTCTCCAGGACCCATGTAAGCCTGATGCACAAGGTATCACAAGCGTCTGTAATTCATTTGCAGTGGCTGAAGGCCCTGGTGCACCCTTTCTCCCCCTCTCTATATTTGCTTATTTTTCTCTGTTCTTCTCTGTCAAATAAATAAATAAATAAATCAGCTCCTAATTTTAAAAAATATGGTATTAGTTAATTCAATTTGGTATTTTGAGAAATTGCTATATGTTATGTACCATTTACAAGTGTTATGAATACTACAAAGATGTAAAAGCGACAACTTTTGTCCTAGAAGGGTCTAAATTTATATGAGTACCTGATAGGCATTTATAATGCACAGAAGAATAACATGAAAACAATAGTTAATGTATAAAATATCATAAGAATATGACAGAAGGATCATTCTATTGTCATTGAAATTATTTTGCTCTTACACAGAAATCAGAAGTGGCTAATATGACTTTAGGTCAATGTAATGTAAATATCCCAATTAAAAATATGAAATTCAATACTCAAAATTAGAAACACAATTGTCTTGAAATTATTTTCCCATTTGTAGATTCAATAGGTGAGAATATGGAATAAAACTATAGTTCACTTGTGACAGGTAGACAAAAGAGAAGTAATTTCATTTGAAAAATCAATGCATATTACAGATACCACTTTATATTTCTAGAAATACAGGTATGAAAGAAATCTGGGAAGTCTTCTAATAAATCTCCTCATTGCACACATAAGGAATTCAGAAACAGGGGCATTAGAGGAAATTACTGGTAGTGTAGAAATTTGTATTTTTAGCTTGGGGCCATTAACTAAATACATGAATAAAATGACTTAGTAACTTAATGTTATTTTTTGATATTTATTTACTTATTTATTTGTAAGCACAAAGAGATAGAGAGAAGAGAGACAGACACTCACACAGAGAGAATGGGTGTCCCAGGGCCTCTAGACACTGCAAAAGAAATCCAGATGCATGCACCACTTTGTGCATCTGGCTTTATATGGGTCCTGGGGAAATCCAACCCAGGTGGTTAGGCTTTGCAGGCAAGCCCCTTAGCCACTGATCCATCTCTCCAGTCCTATTAATGTTAACTTTTACACGAACTACAGAAAGGAAATATCTATGAATTATCAGCCTTTATCCCATGTCTTAGAATCAATGGAGCTGACAATTGAAATTCTGAAATAATGTCAAAAATTTAAATGGGAGTTGACATGATGGTTTAAGAACTATCTTGTGGAAAATGTAGTACACTTTTATAATATGTACTGCCATATTTCTGACTAAACTGTCAGAGCTGGTCAGTTGAAGTCTATAGAAAGAAGTTGAGCTTGTAAAAAATCTGCAAAGAAATTCACACTTCCAAAACTTCAGGAATATTCATCTGTACCTGTATCAGAATTATTCAGCTAGACCCACAATTTAAAAATGCATTTATTCACTACTGAAGAGATGGCCTAGCAATTAAAGGCACGTGCTTGCAAAGCGTAAAGGCCCAGGTTCAATTTCCTAGTACCCACATAATCCCAGATGCACAAAGTGGCACATGGATCTGGAGATTGTTTGCAGCTGTAGTAGTCCCTGGCATTAAATATTAAAAAATATGTGTTTACACCCTTGAAATGTACAGTTGCTGAGTTAGAATAGCTAATCTCTAGTAGCGCACAAGAAAATTAAATGTTTCAAGTTTACAAAATATGGTTTGAAATAGTTTTGTGTTTTTCTTTAAGCAGTCATCAAGACAGACAGAAACTTAGCTCACATGCATTGACAGTGATTGAAACAGGCAAAAATAAAAGTGTAAGGTAATGATATATAATTCAGATAATTAAACTACAATCCTATATATTCAGGTGCTTAACTTTGAATGGTCATACACAATATTAAGGGTAAATTGAGGTTGGATATCCCAGCATGGAGAAACCAAGCCATGTGGATTGTGAGCTCCAGGACAGCCTGGGTAATTTACTGAGACTTTGTTTCAAAAATAAAGTAACTTGTAGTATTTGTATTGAACTCTAAATGCTAAGGACAGAATTTCTTAAAACTAGAAGGAAGTAACAACAAGGAGATTCTCTTGGGAAGCACATCAAATAAATGAAAATACTACCAGTATAATATGGCTGCAGATATATGTAGTCTAATAGTTACCCTTTAAGCTATCTTTTCATTGTAGCTGTCTAGTATAATTTGAGGTCAGGTGTTGGTGTCATCACCTGCTGGCTTCAAAAGAACCTGTTTCCAGGTCCTGAATGAATAGTGTCAAGGAACTGAGTTGAGCCTGGAGTGAGTCAAAAGAACCAGGGGACTCCAGGCATTTTCGTTTGCACACAGACCCAGATGCAACAGCCTGTAGAACTTTTATTAGAACAGCTCTGTGTACAAGGTTCATGCAGAGTTTATGCAGATAATAGCTTAAATAAAACAAAGTAGATAGCAACTCCCTATCTCAGGAGCAGGAGACATTCTGGCTAGCTTGAAACTATACCTCCCTAACAAGAGGAGAATAGACATCCCAGCATTTCAGGATAAGCACAGATGTCTGTATTTGCAAAACATGGTCTCAGCAAACTTAGACAGGATAATAGCCCCCTACAGTCAGGTATTGTGATGCCTCCCATACTGTTCTTGCTGCTTAGGGTTGTTTTGTTTATGTGTGGCTTTTTGTGTTTACATATGAATTATTGGATTGTACTTTTTCTAGTTCTGAGACGAATGTCATTGGATGTTTGACTAGAATTGTGTTGAATCTATAGATTACTTTTGGTAATGTGGACATTTTAAAATATGAATTGTGCAAATACAAGAGCATGGAAGGTACTATTGTTTAGTATCTTTAATTTCTTTTTGTAGAGTTTCAAAGCTTCCATTATAGAGGCCTTATGCATTCTTGGTTATGTTTATTCCTAGGTAGGTTATTTTAAGGAAGGAGCAATTTTGAACAGAACATTTCCTCTAATTTCTTTCTCAGTAAGTTTGTTATTGGTACATATGAATGCTAACAGTTTTTTATGCTGTTTTTGTATCATTAAACTTTGTAGAAAGTAACCTATGTTATTTTTTTTTTTTTTTTGGCTGAGTCTTCAGTTTCTCAAATACAGAATCATGCTATCTATGAATAGGAATAGTTACACTTCTTATTTTCTATTTTTATCCCCTTTATATTTTTCTCTTGACTTATTTCTCTAGCTAAGGGTCTAATCACTATATTGAGTAAGGTTGGAAATAATGGCCACCCTTGTCACATTCTAGATTTTAAAGGAAATGTTTCCAGTTTTTCCTCATTTATTATAATGTTAGCTATATGTTTGTTATACATAGCTTTTATTGTTTTGAGTTATTTCCTATCTATTACTAATTTCTGTAGGACTTCTTTTACCATGAAAGCTTGTTGAACATCATGAATTATTTTTGTTCACTTATAGACACAATCTCGTAATTTCTGTCCTTAAGTTTGTTTACAAGGAGAATTACATTTACTTATTTACACATTTTGGATCAACTTGGAACTTCTGGGATGAATTCTACTCATTCATGATGTATGATCTTAATATGTTCTCAAGTTAGGTTTTTAAGTATTTTATTGACAATGTTGGTGTCTATATTCATAAGAGAAATTGGTCTGTAGATTTCTTTTTTGTTGTGCCTTTCTTATCTAGTTTTTGTATTACGATAATATTAGCTTCAGAGAATAAATTTGGTAGTGTCCCTTCCCCTTGTATTTTGTTGAAAAGTTTGAGAAGTGTTGATACTAAGTCCTCCTCAAAAGTTTGGTATAATTCAGCAATCTTTCTGGTCTTTTGGTTACTTTTTGTAAGGAAATTTTCAATCTCATTGCTCATTATGTGGCTATTTAAATTATTTATATTTTGGGGCTTTAAGGTAGCTAAGTTACATATCTTTAGAAATTTATCCACTTCATCTAGCTTTTAAGAATGTAAGTTTCATAGAAGTGTCTTCTGGATTTTAATGTGCCTCACCACCTTGAAGCAGCTGTCTTGACAGAGTGGTGGAATGGCCTTTTAAAGAAACAGCTACTGTACCAACTAGGTGGCAATATCTTGGAGGCTGGGGGCATGTCCTCCAGCAGGCTGTATATGCTTTGAATCAGCATCCTATATATAGTGCTGTTTCTCCTATTAGCTAAATTTTTGTTTCCTTACACTCTGCTGGCCTAGAGGTCTTGGATCTAGAGAGGGAAGTGCATTTGCCAGGATGCACAAAGAACAGTCCATTGAACTGGAAGCTAAGGCTTCCCCCTGGCCACTTTGGGCTCCTGATGCCCTTGAGTGCACAGGCTGAGAAAAGAGTTACAGTGTTAGCAGGGGTGATTGATCCAGACTACAAGGGAGAAATTGGACTGCTCCTCCACAATGGAGGTAAGGAAGAGTGTATCTGTTGTGCAGGAGATCCTTTAGGGCGCCTCTTAGTGTTACCATGTCCTGTCATCAAAGTCAATGGACAACTGCAACAATACAATCAAGGCAATGTGATAAATGGCCCAGATCCTTCAGGAATGAAGGTATGGGTCACCACTCCAGGTAAAGAACCAAGACCTGCTGAGATGCTTGCTGAAGGTGGAGGAAATACAGAATTGGTAGTAGAAGAAGGCAGTTACAAATACCAGCTAAGGCCATGTGACCAGTTACAAAAAACGTGGACTGTAATTGGAATGAGTGTTCCTGTCTTACCTTATATAGAGGATTTGTACATATCTACACCAACATTAAGATGCTTTTGTTCTTCCTCTCTCTATTAGGTAATTAATATTAAGATCATATTGCTAGTTAACCACTGTTGAATTTGTATTTGACTTACTATATTAGAGACTAATCATTGTCAAGGAACCTTGCTTTTTTAGGGGGTGGGGAGATTGAGCATTTCCAGTTGCACAAGGGATAGTTATATCATGTTAGGTGGAATTATGACCTTGTTACTGTCTTCATTTGGAAATTAAGTATGACGTAAGAAGATATGGTTTGGTATCAAGTTGACAAGGGGTGGACTTGTGATGGTTAAGTTTGTGTCAACTTGACCTGTTTAGTAATCCACAGACATTCCTCATAAGTGGGTCTCTGAGGTTGTTTCTAGGAAGGATTAACTAAAGGAGGAATTCTTCCCCCAGAGTAAGCCCTTCCCTCAGAGTGGGTGGGCCCTCTCGAAGGGGGGACTTTATCTAAAGAAATTCTAGGAAGGAAAGGATCGTCTCCTCCCACCTGGCTGCCAGTGCTGCTTGTTGCTAGCTGCTTGCTGCTTTCCAGTGTGGACTGAAGACCAGCATGGACTGAAAAGCAGCATCTCTCCAGAACACCTCCAGGCCTTCAGTGCCATATGTGGACTGCTGAGGCATCCAGCCTTTGGACTGAGAAGCTACTGGGTTCCTTGACTCTCAGGCCTGCAGCCTGCTATTTTTGGACTGCCATAAGCTAATCCCAATAAATTCCCTTTTAATACAATTCATGCTATTGGTTCTGTTCCTTTAGAGATCCCTGACTAATACAGATGTTTTCCGTATCAAAGTGTGTTTCTGGAGACAAAAGGTAGTTGGTTTTTATTGTCAATCCAGTCATTTAGTCTTCATATTTTTCTTGGTGGGTTGATGCTACTCACATTTTAAATTATTATTGAAAAGGACTTTCCTGCTTTTGTTGTGTGATGTTCTAGTTAGCTGAGTTGTTGGTATTTCTTTCCATCCTCTTCTGTTAGTTTTGGGAGTTTGCTGATTGCTATAGTTACTTTCTCATTGCTGTGAACAAATGCCTGACAAAAAGCAGTTGAAGGAAGGAAAGCGGTTATTCTTGCTTACAATTTCTAGGGGTACATTCTTCCATGGTGTGGAAGGCATGGAAGAAGGAGAAGGTGGCTGAGCTTATCACTGGGTAGCTAGAGTCAAGAAGCAAAGGGTTACAAGGAAGTTGGGACAGGCTAAGAAAATCTTCCCTGCCTGCCTCTAGTGACCTACTTTTTCTAGCAAAGCTCCATCTCCAGAGGAGCCACAAGCTTCCCAAACAGTCCCACAATGTTGGGTCGAAGTGTTCAAACTAATGAGCCTATTGGGAATATTTTTACACATTTAAACCACATTCCATCCCTGCCCACAAATGCTCATGGGCCATCTCATGATGCAAACAGCATTCAACCCAACTTCAAAAGTCCCTATACTTACATCCCTAATACTGCTCAAATGTGCAAAACATTATCTGAGACTCAAGAGGAATTCTGAACTAGATAGCCTCTGTAAAATTATTTTAAAAGGAGATTGCTTACTTTGAACATACTTAAACTACAGTTGTTGTTGCAGCACTTATAGGCTGACCATGGAGAAATACTTCCTTAGGCAGCTTTATTGGAGAAAAGAATTCCTTTAGTCCTTTCTTTTCAGGATTTTTTCTTTCAAAAGGATTTGTATTTTCACAAACTGGAATCTTCAATAGATATGGTCTTGCTTTCAGAACATCTTTCCTATTTTCCCAATGCAGATCTCTTTAATGGTGCCAATCTCACAATTACTGCTTTCTGTGTTGTACTGTCCTTATTCAGAAATTCAGTTTCACTCATATTCCTTTACTTGCCAAATTTAATATGAGTCATATCTTTCAGCTCCATTTATTGTTTTCTCCCTCTATTTTTCCCTCTCTCTATATGAATAAGAAACACCAATAGAAGCCACACTACAGACTCATTTTTATTCTACATTAAAATTTCCTGTCAAATATATTAGACTATTACTTTTAAATTTATCCTTATTCAAATTCTCTGGACATGGGCAGAATACAGCCAGTTTCTTTGCCTGAATATAACGTGAACTGCCTCTAGTCCATTTCCCAAAATAGTAATTTTTCCCCTCTGAAACTGAGAGGGAGTAGACAGTCAGTGTGACAGACTCCCTGAAAGTAAAAAGCCAGGCAAAGATCAAAGTATGATCTGACTTCTTATCTCTTTCCTAGATCTGTTTTTCTACAAACAACCTGGGCTCCTCCAGTGAGGGAAGTCTCTCCTAGGAACTAAATCTAAGCCTAACATCATGGTTGGTCAAACTTAGACCCCAAAACTTGGCATTATGGCTAGCCTCTTCCTGAGACAGACCCTGGACCTAACTAATTATCTGTCCCCTAGCTCACCTAAGCCAGAAGGTAGGACCCACCACCATAAGGTGAAAAATATGTCTGTGAGAGGAGGGCAAGGTCTCTGGGCTGCCTGACCTCTCCTGAACCTACAGGTTCTGGTGGGTTTCTCTCAGGCTTGGCTGAGCCAAGGGGAGAATCCTGCTAGCCCTTACTTTCTATATGGGATTCTGCTCTCCACATGGCAGACACTCTTTGAACTTTCTTTTCAGTCCTCTTCACAGTTTTTTTAGGCCCTCCATGTTGGCTGTCAATACATGTGGGTATCCTTCCCTTGGCTCTGTGCTTCTCTAAATAAATATAATAATTTAATAATTATCCTTCTCAGTCTTATTTAGTTCAATTCTTTGTTTAAAATTAGACACAGGCTTACAGTTTAGGTTCAAGAACTTTCCTGAACAACTAGCACCCCCTTTCAAAACCTCATGAGTCTAAGTCTAATCTCCACTAACCAATAGTCTCTCAGCATTCTAGTCTTTCAAACTTCTCCCAGAATGGAATGACTCCTTATGAATCCCAATGTTCCAAACTCTTCTACATTCCTACTTTAAGTTAGTTCCAAAAGCCTAGCAACAATGTGGTTCGGTTTATTACAGTAATAGCCTCAAATACTAGTAGCAATAGTCTGTTTAGTTATTTTCTTATTTCTGTGAACAAATACCTGGCCAGAAGTATCTTCAGGAAAGAAAATATTGACTCTGGTTTATAGGTATAGTTTCAATGGGATATATCTGAGCATGGTGGGGAAGGCATGGCAGAAGGGTAGGAGGCTGAGATTGCCATACTAGAGCCAGAATTAGGAAAACATAGGGTAAACAGGAAGTGGGCCAGGTTATAACACCTCAATGTCTATCCACAGTGACTTATTTCCTCAAGCAAGGCTTCATCTCCTAAACTTTCTACAACATTCCCAAACAGTCCCACAAGCTGGTGAGCAACTGTTCAAAACATGAGAATGTAAGGACATTTCCCATTCAAACCACAATACTAGTTTTCTCTGTTGACTATAACTGATTCTTTCCTAGGTGACCTTTTTAGTGTCTTTTATGGTGTGTATTCTCACATGTATTATCATGTATGAGACTATTTCTCTTCATCTTCACATAGGATTTATTTGAAAATTTTCTATAGATCTTGTCTGGTTGTCATGAATTGACATAATTTATGTTTGTCTTGCATTATCCTTATTTCTTCCTAATTTTTGAGATAATGTTGCTGGATCTAGCACTCTTGGTTGTAATTTACTTTTGGGGCTTTAAATATGTTGTTCCATGGTTTTCTGGCCTTTAAGGATGCTGAGGAAACATCAAAAGCATTCTTATATTTTTGCCTTTGTAGATGAGTTGGTGTTTTGTTTTTTGTTTTTGTTTTTGTTTTTTTTTTCCATTTATAGCTCTTAGTATTGTCCTATTATTTTGTATCCTTGGTATTGTGACAATGAAGTGTTCAAGAAGAGTTCTTTCCTGACTGTATTGTGTTGTGGTTCTAAATGTCTCTTGTGTTTGCATGTCATCTTCTCACTCTATGTTTGGGAATTTTTCTATGATTTCATTCAATAGTTCATCTATTCCTTTTGATTTATCTTGACTCCTTGTTATGTCCCATGTACATTTCTTCAGGTTTTGAAAGATGGAAATCAGGGAATAAGCAGGTCTGACTCTTATATGAAGCCTCAGGGGAAAACCATACTTCCAAATTAACTCAAATGGTTGGTACAATACATTTCTTTGTGTGTAGAACTAAAGCCTTTGTTTTATTGTGGCTGAGTTTGGTTCTCTATTCCTAGAAGATGCATTTTCACCTTATAACATGGTTTTCCTCTTCAAGCAGAAGCAACACATGAAGGCCTTCTCAAGTTTGAAGTCTTTTCAATATGCTATTCTTCCAGAGTACGATCTTTATCTGTAAGTATTCAGGTGATTGGTTTCACTGGGAACACATGGATAATTGTATACATTCTCCGTATTTTCACATCAACTCTGCCATTCACTCTAAGTTCAGTTGTTTTAGGACTAGTAAAAAAATTTTGTGAGGCCATTGTAGAAATCTTGCCCTAGCACAGCTACAGAATTGAAACTAAAATCAAAATCGTCATTGAAATTTAATATTTTCCCTATCCTATTCAAAGTAGTACCTGAGACTTAATTGATTTTTATGTCATTAAATTATTATGGAAAACAAATGCCATATTCAGTTCACTCCTAGAAGCAACATACTTAATCTAAAGAATAGTTATGAGCAGCTTCTCTATAACAGGTCAAGGCCCTTCAAGAGGCTCTGTTATGCATTTCTAAACATATTATCCATTTGGAATTTTTAATAATCTTTTTTTTTTATTTTAGGGAAAATAGAGTGGTATACGACTTGAATTACTATAAGGAAAAGCAATTCTAATAATAACTTCAAAGCATTTTATTCCTCAATGGACATAAAGATTTAAAATAGTTTCTTTATCCATAGCAATAGAATTGCTAATGGATTGTTATAGAATAAAGGGACAAGTGTTAATTAAATACTCATGTGGTGCACAATGATCAGTTTGAGATCATAGTAATTTTTATAATTACCAGTATTATTTTTAGATATAGTTGTGCAGTCATTGTGAGTTATTTCTTCCATTACAGTAATAAAGTTTGATTAGGGGTATGACAACGTTCTAAAGTGAAACAAAAACCTACAGAATCTGAAAAGTAATTTTTCGATTATGAAAGCATCCTTCTTTTTAGTCTCAAAGCATATGAAACAATGCATTTTCATCTCTCTAGCATTACTTTTACATTTTGCTGGTAACCTCAACCACATTCTTTTCAGGAGCTACCTATTATTCTTATGGGTCATTATGTGATTCTAAGGATGTTTACAAAATTTAACCTATTCTACTATGCATCTGTTCCACTTAGGCCCAGTAATTTATAATAGTCTATTTCCTTATTGTGGTGGTTTGAATATAAATTTTCCCCCATAGCTTCAAGTGCTTTTGATTAAGCTTCCCACTAAAGCCCAAGCAAGTGGAGCTTCTGAGAGGTATAGACTTGCTGGGGGAAGATGTGTTGCTGAAGGAAGATCTTGGAGTTGGTGAGTCCAGTCCACAGTCCACTAGGTGTTCAGAGCCAGCTCTTTCTTGCTGCTTTCTCAGCCTGTGGCTGATGTATGAACATGTGAGTCAATTTCCATGCTTTCTCCACCATGATGAAACTCCCCCTTGAAACCGTAAGTCAAATTAATCCCTTTCTTCCCATGAGCTGCTTCTAGTCAGGTGTTTTGTCCCAGCAATGAGAAGTTAACTATTATTCTTGGCCTCACTAATTCTTCTAACTAAGTGCTTAGGACAGTTAAAATTCTTTACTAATGGACAGAATACTTTCCTCATATTTTTTAAGCTGTAGACTAGAATATCACACTGGAACTATACACAACAGATCATCTATCCACACTGATAAAATCTGTATTAATAGAAAAGTTATAAGTTACAGATAAGAAGAAAGACCTGAAGTAGAAGTAAATAAAATAAGAGATCAACTGAGAAAATGATAACATGGTTTCATTCTTGAAAAGTGTATTCTTTGCCAGATCAGGTGCATGAGCTCACATGTTATTTTGTTGTTTTCCATAATAGTTTGCTATAAAAAACTGTAAGCTTTCTGATGAGTATCTTTAAGTGCATTTCACTTGGAAAATTACACTAGAAGACCAGTTTATCATTAAGTAGATACTGATAGTATCAGTACTACTAATTCTTTGGTCTAGTTCCATCATCAAAATTTACCTTGTTTACCAAGATGATTTGATCTCTGCATCTACGTTTATAACCACCAGATTGTTTTTAACATGAGAACAATAAATCTGATTATGCCACACCTCTGTTCAAACTTTGATGAATTTTAAACTCTTCCCAAGGCTAAATGAAATGCACTAAAGAACATAGGACAGTAGTTAAACTTTAGTTTGTATCAGAATAATGTAGATGTTTATTAAAACTGATATTACTGGTCTCAAACCAAAGAACAAACTTACCATTTAGCCATAAAGATGAGAAGGCTTAAAATACTATTAACAGCAATAATGTAATATTTTCATGAAGAGATTACTGTATTGGAAATAAACTAAGATAAAAGTCATTGTTAGTTTTTGTTCTAAGGTGCAATGCAGAGAAATATAGGTCATTTGAATCTTGGTTTTGTTTTTCTCAAGATAGAGTCTCATCTTAGCCAAGGCCAACTTGGAACTCACTTTGTAGCCCCTGCCTGAATTGAACTCACAGCTTTTCTCCTACCTCAGCCTCCCAAGTGCTAGGACTAAAGACGTGTCACCATTAACCTGCTTGAAATCTTGATTCTACTGAGATAGGATTTCTATGAAGCCAAGAATTACCCTGAAGTGCCAATACTCCTGCCTCTCCCTCCCAAGTGCTGGGATTATAGATATCACCTCCATGCCCACTTTATATGGAGCTGAAGATAGAGCCCAAGATTTCCTGCATGTTAGGCAAATACTCTCCCAGTTGAGCTGCATCCCTATGCCTGAATTTTTTACTCTTGATATATTATACTTTATGTGCAACTATTCTTGAATCTATATCATCATTGCCAGGTGTATGTTGAACTCTGCCAAATATCCCTTTAACTCATACTTAACTCACTCTTCTAAATCACCTCCATGTCCAGTTGAGTTTCCTCTTAGTTCCAATGTGACTTCAAGCGCTCAGCACTGAAGAGAATCAATGTTTGGATTGGCTTTCCTCTTACATGGCTCTTGGTAAGATATTGACACTCTTTGCTTTATAATTTAATCATTTATTTATCTAATCATGCTGAATTTTGATGAATGGCTACTCCATTTATATGTAGATTCTATACTATTTATTATCTCAACCCTATAAAGAAAAACCTGGAAAATTGCAATCTTTAGTCAGATGAAAAATAATTGTCCACTTGAAGTTTTATTGTTCATACACTTTAAAAGCACAAATATATCTTTTCACTAAATTATACTTCTTGTTCAGCTAACATTTAAGCAGATAGTGTGGTGGTCATGCAATCATTTTGTGTGTTTTAAGGTATAAATCACACATACACTGCCTAGACAATTATCTAATGAGAATATTTCAATGGTGTGACGTTCTACCCACCAATAATTTTGATGTAACTTATCTCACAGTATGCAAATTACACATATACTATTATATACCTGAATAAATCAGGTCTATATGATAAAAACTACATCAAAGCGAAGTTGCATCATTTATAACATTTATTTATTCACAAAGAGAGAGAAAGAGAGCAAGAGAGAGAGAGAGAGAATGGGTGTTCCAGGGCCTCTAGCTACTGCAAGTGAACTCCAGATTCATGCACAATATTATTTATCTGGCATAATATGGGTACTGGGAAATTGAACCCAGGTTGTTAGACATTTCATGCAAATGCCTTAACCACTGAGACATCTCTCCAACCCTGAAGTTGCATCTTAATTATGTATTTATATTCTCCCAAAGTCAATCTCATCATTTTTAAAGAAATAAGTTTTATTCAAAGATTTTCAAATGAAGATAAAATGGCTAATTTGGTTTATGCAAATATACTTCTTCAGAGAGTTTCTTTAATTTTCTTCCCTGTGTATCATATGAAAACATTGTTCAAGATAAGAAAATTTTGGATCAGAGTTATTGAAAACGATTCAAGAAGAAAATTGGTGAAGGAGCTTAAGTTGTCAGTCATTATCAGTATATTATGAACATAGAAAACTTACCAGAAAATGAAAAACAGATCTAATCTCAGCCTGATGGTGTTATTCTGCCAGGAATATAAATACAAATGTATATTTCAAAAAAAAAATCAACAACATATTTTCATGGGTACAGACATTCAGAGTAAGGTATATATTAAAATGAATATTCACTCATTTATAAATACTAAACACCAACTTTAATTTTTCCTTAGTGAAAATTATTTGAAAGGGCAGAGGTGAGTCAGAGCTAAGAGATTAGCACAGTACATAGTAATGTGTAGTGGGCATGACAACAGGGCCGTGGATCATTGATAGTGGGACCGTGACCCCACTTATAGTGCTTTGAAATTACACATTTTCACTCAGAACAGAGATCCATTAAACTGTAGGATCCTATTGCTAAGAGTTGGCCACAATGACATTGATAAATGATTTGCTAGGAAGCATATTAACTGGCTAAGTTACTGGCCATAGGAGCCATGTAAGTCTTGAAATGTTTTTATTCCCTACATTTCAACTGGATGATTTTGTGCATATTTTTCTTCTTTCAAACAAAAATTTTAGTTATAATGCTTTGTCTGCTACAATCAGGTTACTATTTATTTTATTTATAACAAGTAAAATAGAAGTCATTTGACTCATTGTTCTAAAAGTAACAAAGAAAAAATAAGTTAATCTCATGCTTCCCTTACACATTACTGGAACCCAATCTTATGCAAAAACACTTTCTTTTCAATTCTGCTACATTGAGATGCTACAGATATTGTTAATATGTAAGGAGTTAAAATACATACCACCTGAAAATATGCAACATTGGTGTATCATTTAAGCTGAATTGATTTGAGTATTAAACTTTAGAAAACCCAATTTTTTTTAACATGCAGCAAGTTTTAAGAATTCTTGGAGGAGAAATCACCTTTATACAAGTCCAGAAAATAGCTTTTACCTCCAGACACTGTAAATTGGGGTTACAACAAACCTGAGTAATAAAAGCCTTTAAGGTAATCCTGATCTTTCACTACCATGTACACCTCCATGGAGTTCACAGTAACAACTCCAATATTTACCAGGTCCTACAGATATCCATTTGTTCTGTTATTCCTTAATAAATGCATTTTTGTCTGAATTATATGAAACCATCATCATTTCGCCAGTCTTCAGACTTCTTGCCCTAATGAAGATCCCCATATGTAGACAGAATTGACAAAGCTTGAATATTTTCCTCTTGTTAACCAGCATTGGTATTAACTTCTTAGATATAAAGAGCCTATATAAGAACTAAGGGGAGATTTAGTGGACTTTTCCCTCCCAAACAGAATTGAACACAAAACCTATGGTTCTTGACATTGCTTGAAAAACATGCCTTGCTCAAGAATTTTGATGCCGAGATCCTGGATGTCTTACCAAAGGCTGAGAAAGGGTAAAATTTCCACCAAATCTTTCTCTGCTGTGGAGAGAAGACAAGGACAAGTTGAGTTATAGGATTAATTTTGTGTTTTTCATTGTCTGAAAGTCTGGATTAAAAACAGAAAACATTGGGATGGGAGAGATGGCTCAGCATTTAAGGCCCTTACCTGCAAAGCCCAAGGACCAGAATTCATTTCCCCAGTACCCACATAAGCCAGAAGTACAAGGAGGCTCATGTATGGAGTTTGTTTGCCGTGGCTAGGGTCCTGAGCACACCCATTCTCTTCTCTCTCTCTCTCTCTCTCTCTCTCTCTCATTCTCTGTTAAATAAATAAAATAAATTTAAAAAGGGAAAATATTTCTTGAGCTATTTCTTTGGTAAAAGTGAATTTGGTGCTTTGCACATGTACAATATTCCTATTTGAACCCCCCCACACACACACAGTCTTTAATTTCCTTTGTTTTGTCTTTGGGTATGATTCAGGTCTTTAGGACAAACCATACAAAGAACAAAAGTATAGGTCCTTAGAAGCCTATTTTAGCTGGGCTTGTAGATGAGAGGGTTTTTTTAAATTTCCATAGACTGTCTAGAGAATGCTTTGCTGTGGATTTGTGCAAAGGAGCCAAACATAAAATTTCTTGTCTCTGGTCAGAAAGCCCCAAACCACAGTGCATAAGACAACAGGGGAAACATTCTCTGCTACTGGAGGGAAACAGCTATTAGTTTATGTCTTTACAGCCAGATATTAAGCAACACTTTATATAACCCACTACAGTAAGATCTCAACTTAAAAGGCTATATATATAAAGTGCCACTGTACCCTAACCTTTGTTGCCTACTTATTGCTGGTCAATTCTGATCCCATGACCAGCTGCCTAGTTTCACAATTTAGCAGGTCTGTGACTGGAGATACCTTACATATCTGTGGGTAACCTCAGACAACATTGTAGGAACACCACTTTTAATGGTCCATGATATCAAATGTGTTTTGTTATCCATTCTGTCTCTGAGAATAAGCTGTGAATCATGGGTGTCAGAACATCTGAACCCACTTAGGGGCAACCTTTCTGTCATCTAGCCAGTGTTGACCATTCTTACTAGCTAGAACTGAAGTGAATGGAACTGCTCAGCTTTGCTTTTGATTTCACTACTTCCTAGCTCACATTATTTTTCTTTGCCTCTAATTATTATACCTGTAATATAGCAAAACTTTTAAAAGCTAATGAGATATTCTCAAATTATGGCCAGTATGTTATCACAAATAACACTTTTTGTTCCTGCTCACCTGTTGCATTAAGAAAAATAAATAAAAATGAGGAATGGGACTATATACTTCTGCTCTTCTCTGAAAAAATCTATTATCTTTGAGATATAATTTTCAAACTCATCTTTTTTAATTGCAGTAAATTTCCTTTGGCTCAAGAGAGAAAATAATAGCTTAATTTATTGGTTGTGAATTCTTCATATGACTCAAACATGTATTATCCCTTTGTGTTCCTTTCTTCCTACACAGCCATCTTTTGTTTTCACCACGTTTGCCTTTCTAAGAGGAGACATGAATTATTAGACATTGGTATGCATGCAGCCAAACACAGTTGGCGTCCAAAAATATGACTGGACAAAATGAGGGATACAACCCCATTTTAACTAAGTAAAACTTTCCTTAGCATAGTTTGATAAGACAGCATTTTGATTCCATTAGAGACCTTGCTTCTTATTTGTTTTGTTTCATGCATACATATTTATTATAGTTGGAGTCATTACATTAGATAGGGGTTTGATTTAAATGTTTACATGTTAAAGGATGCCAGAACCTTTTTAAATGTTTTCTCCAGAGAAAATATGCAACTCTCTATTCAAAACAAAAAAAAAACAAAACTTATTAGGACATTTCAGACATAAATCACTTTATTTATCTATTTTTTTTGGAGGTAGAGTCTCGCTCTAGCCCAAGCTGACATGGAATTTATTATGTAGTCTCAGGGTGGGCCTTGAACTCACGACAATCCTCCTACCTCTGCCTTCCAAGTGCTGAGATTAAAGGTGTGTGCCAATACACCCCGGTCATAAATCACTTTAAATCCAGAACAGAGTGATAACTTTGCTTTTATGTCAAGGATAAAAATTTTAGTAGCAAGAAAAACAAAATGAAGATTATACAGCTGGATGGACTGGCTAGCCCATTAATAGTAAGTCTGCAACATAGCTCTTAGAGTAATTAAAGGGAACTGCCTTTGTTTTTACAAATACAGTAATATGCTTCTGGAAGCTTATCTAAGTTTGCCTACTTTGTCTTAGAATATGTACATATACTGTAAAAAATTAGAAGAGAATAGTGGAAAAGAGACTAACCTTCGCTTATATTCTCAGAAGAAGAAAAAAATGGATAGTGATCTAGTTTCATGCTTCTACATGTGGTTATCTACTTTTCTCTGAAACATTTGTTGAATAGGCTGTCTTTTCTATAATGTGTATTTTTTGGAATCTTGTTCAAAAATCAGGTAGCTGTAGCTACCTCTGTTCTTCTCCATTGATTTTGAGCACTACTGAGGCAAGACAGGAAATCAAGGTATAATTATGTTTACATTGAAACGGAAGGATGGGAAAGTATAATAGTCTATCATCCCAGGGGTCTGACTGGCCTTTTATGCTGATAAATTCAGATGGCACCGATGAAGCCAACATTACCTCATAAATCAGTACACATTCATCTGCAGACTTCTCAAACAAATATGTTGAAGTTTAAAACAGCAAGTAAACTGTGCTACTTAGGGTCAAAGTGGCATATAACCCGGGATCTTTAGCACTCCCTTCTTACTCCTAAGCCTGGATAGTCTTCTAATAAATCCACCTTACAACTTTGTTTACAAAATTTTAAAAAATAAACTTTTAACCTTGTGAACTATACTCTTTGCAAATCTAAAAAGGGAGAGAAGGTTCCTGGCAACTTTAGAGATTTAATTTTAAAACCACTAAAATCCTATATATACCCATTACAGACACCTAAATGTGACACTCCTTTGAGAAGCCCATACCCATGCTTGAGTTTGTGTTTTTTCTTTCCCTGGGCATCTCTCTGTTAACTACTGTGCTTAAGATTTATATTGGAAAAAAAGGACAAAAAGATCAATATTGAAAATATCTCTTAATAAATCTACAACTCTGCTTCTTATTGAATAGCCCTAAAATTATTTTCTTCCTCAAAGCCACAAATCCCAGTTCTTCCTATATAGAGGTCCCAAAAGAAATAATAATAAAAAAAATCTTCAGGCTGCTATAGGGAAAACATGCAGTTGTGCTTCTGACCCTGTCACTGGTGAAATCTCCTGTATTTTTTTTTATCCTATGGCTTTGTAGCACTATTTGAGATTTAATGTTATGATGCCTCAAGTATAGCTCTGTCTTCTAAGTATTCCTTTATCTTTTTAGTCTTTTGAGCTTCCCATGAATGTTAGCATTGTTTTATTTTCTGTTTTTTTTGAAGGGAACAATGGAAGTGAGGAGGGAGAACAAGATAGGGCAATAGGAGGAAAAATAATTGATAGGCAAGTGTGAAGATTTCATTATGAGCTCATTATTTTATATGCTAAAATTCAAAAGTATAAAAATTTTAAGGGCCTAAAAGAACTCATTATTTCCAAAACAAAAATGAGATATATATTTAAAAAGGACATTTAAAGGATGCTATGGCATGTGTATCTCCCTCTCTCTCAATCTCTCTCTCTCTCTCTCCATATATATATATGTCTTTAATAGAAAAAACTGGCAAGCTGTTATATCTGTTTTAAATTATATGTTCCAAACAAAACTGTAAAGTCTTCATTTTTTGCCTTTCTCTATTTTTGTTTTTATAAGTTATATGATATGTAAACATATATTTTTATGTGTACATTGAGCTTATATATTGTTTACATGGTCCAAAATTAAATTAATAAAACTAAATAAACAAGATACATTTAAAATTGTTATTTTATCCAAATTTGGTAAATAAAACTGTTGTTCTAACTGAAACAAATATTATCGTTAATATTATTTTACAGACTTAAAACTTTTATATTTTTCAGATTGTAAAAATATGAGTTTGGCCCCCAAATTGAGAAAACTGAGTCAGTATCGATAGGATAAAATTTTTGGTTTCAATAATAATAACCTCCAGACAGGAAGACATGGTGGCATATCCATTTAATTGCAACACTCAGAAGGCTGAGGTAGGAGGATCACTGTATGTTTTTGGCTAACCTGGGCTACAGAATGAACTTGAGGTCTGTTGAGCTAGAGTGAAACTCTGCCTCCAAAAAAAATAACTATAATGCTTTGGAATATATTTATTTAGACAATTTCTGAAATCCCCTTGATAAATATATTCTTAATGTTTTGTTAAGTTAAATTCAATGACTAGTTATTCAATGTCTTGATCAGTTAAGATCAAATATTAATATACTTGATAAACAGATTTGAATTTATCAATCATTGACAAAGTAACTAAGTATATTTTGGTTTTTAAATATCAAAAAATACTTTAATCAAAGATTAACAAAAATTATAAAATGATATTAAGTTACATAACAATAGTTGACAAGTTCTAAGAGTGAAAATTCTAATTAGTATACGCAATTTAAAAATATGATAAATAAAGATTATAATTGTTTTTTCTTGAAAGGAAAAATAATTTTTAAATAATTTATTTATTTATTTATTTATTTATTTATTTGAGAGAGAGAGAGAGAGAGCCATATTAAATACCATTATGTGCCACTTTCCAGATCAAAGGAGCTTCCAGCATAGTCCTTCTTGAGTAATGAGCTCCAGCAACTGTGCAATAAGAGCTCTTTTGTTTTATTTTTTTTTAAAAGTCAATATTTTTATACATGTATAATCTAATTTACTCCTTGTTGAAGCTCTCTGAAATAGCATTGTTATTGTTGTCATTTTATACATAAAGTAAGTCAAATACAGCTCACAATGCTTAGAAAATTTGCCTCAGATCAAGGTCTTCAGGTAACTACAATACTGTAGGACCTATCCCACAATAATTTCTATGTTCCTTATATTGCAGTTGACATTTCAGAATACAAAGAATAAAAGAAAGGAAGATATTACAGAAAAATTGCTGAGATCAGGTGCTTTGATGGAGGCAAGCATAAAGTTGTTACCAGGGAAAAAGTAAACATGAGTGACAAATACTTTTAAAACTCTGCTTGTAAAACAAGTTTATTGCAGCTCTCAGTATCCTCTAGTTCCTTCCAGTTTACACAGTGCTCTGCAGAAGTTGCCAGGCCAAGGAATTTACATAATCAGAATTTTCCCAGTTTTGTCAATTCCCTGGTGTTTTGCTGGATCATAAATCTGTCTTATGGCCTGTATAATTTTAAAAGTTTATCCTGGACTTTAGAGGTTAAAAGACCTATTTTTATGGCTCAAGAGAACTAAGCAAGTACAAATGAGCCCAAATTAGTTCTAAGAAATTACCCACTTTCTGGTTCTAGCTGAAAGATAAAACTCTCACAGAAAAAAAAATAAAACACAACAACAACAAAAACAAAAACAAAACAAAAAAGTGGCAGGATGAGTTTCCTTTGTCACTCCAGATTTGAAAGGTCCATGAGAAGAAGCAGTATTTATTACAGTATACCTGGTATCAGCAATGAATAAACCTCTTCTAACCTCATATTAAACACTCTAAAGTAAGTTATTATAGATTCTGTCAAACAAACTATAGCATTACAAGGATATTTAAAGTATTGTGTAATTAAATTGCCCGCTAATGGCAACCATAGGGAGGAAATTGATTGGCTTAATAGTATTCCAAGATGACAATAGTCAACTGCAATCCAGTAGCAAACTCTAATGAAAGTAGAAAGAATACAATAAAATAGAGGTCACTTGTTAGTGGCATTCTCAATTAAAGTGACAATAAAAGGTGAAACAAAAGTACATTATAAAGTACTCTTAAGTCCCCTGTGATACAGTTATTTGAACTATTTAAGCAAAGACAGCATCTCAAGTATCAGGATTTTAAAAATTAGAATTAAGAATTTACAAGTAAATATTTCATCCTATACATTTGTGAGTGCAAAAAAATATAGAGGGACTCAAATGATAATTATAATCTAATAAATATTTTCTAAAAAAAAACAATCTTCAAAGTCCTTCCAGTAAAACATGAAGAAAGCTAAATCTCATCTCAAATAAAGATGAAGACATGACAGTTTATCTTTTTCCTGGACTTGAATTCTATTTGTGTATTTATCCAGCAGAAATTATCCACAGCCAGTTTAATGTTATATTTAACCTGGCATTAATTTGAACTCATATTCTGCAGTTAGACGGTAAAAAGGCATGATGCCTCAAAAGCCTGATTTTTGCTGAGCATGTTCTTTGCAGTTAATATAGCATGATGACTACAAGTTGTAGTCAGATTAGGATTTTAATTCCTTTCCTATTTAGTAGCTATGTATAATGCACTGAGTTAAACAATTTATGTGAAGCTCCAGCAGTTTTAAATGATAAAGTACATTTTATACATTTTCTTATTTACTTTTAGTACAAAAAATGAAGTGAAGGCAGACTACCAAATGAGCCCAAATCATAGCTCTTAAACATTAAGCCCAGATTCTATACAAAATGTGTTTACATCTACTACTTATGAATTCTTTTTGCCACTTTCAGTAAATTCCCCAACCAGATTTTCTGAAATAGGTTCCTGAGCACATCCAGGGTTTACCTTACTTTGCTGAATATCTTATGGTTAAGGTGGAAAGCCTGCTGTCAATATTCATACCCAATGGTAAATTTCACATAACAGAACATATTGTAGAAATAAAAGCTTCTTCATTGTAAATGAGGTGGCAATATATGAACTAACTTGGCAGACCATTGAGGAAGAATTTAGAAGGCCAATATGGAATACCTTAGAAAAAAAGACAAAAAAAATTTTGAAAGGCTGACATTAGAGAAATGCAATTTAAAGCAGGGAATTACAACTATGTACCTATTAAAAAGGACCAAAATGTGTCACGCTGATGTTACAGTTTGAAGATAAAGTGTCCTCCATAGTCTCAAGTATTTGAATACTTGATCTCCAGTAAAGTGGTGCTGTTTGGAAAGACTGTGGAACCTTTAAAAGGTGGAGCCTTTCTTGAGAAAGTCCTTGCTGGAGCACATCTTGAGGTTTTATAAGCCAGCCCCACTTTCTGTCCACCTTCTACTTACAAACTCTGTTGACATGTGACCAGCTTTGCTAGGGACTCTACACTCTGAAACTGTGAGCCAAAATTAACGTCTTAAGTTTCTTCTGTTCAAATATTTGTTCACAACAATAGGAAATAACTGATACAACTGATAATACCACTTATTAGTGACGATGTTGAAACTTTTCCATTGCAAACATGAAAATTACAAGCACAATGACAACTTTTTTGTATTGTTAAACATGGTCTCTTCATTCCAGTTACCAATAATGTTCCTATATATTTATTCAAGGGACTTAAAACTTAGGTCCACATAAAACTTGTACACCTGTTTATAATTGTGGTAGTATACCCATGCAGTATACTATTACTTTCATGAAAAGAAATGCACTATCAAGCCTCAGAAAGACATGAGATAACCTTAAGTACATATTAGTATGTATGACATGCCCATCTGAAAAGGATATATGCTTTTTGGTTTGAGCTATATGCCATTCCGAGAAAGGCAAAACTGTTGAGACAGTAAAACAGTCAGCAGTAGCATCCAGGAGCTTGGTAGGAGCAGGGATGAATAGGTAAAAAACAAGATTTTAGGTGGGCTGAAGAGATGGCTTAGTGGTTAAGGTGCCTGCCTCCTAAGCCTAAGAACGCTGGTTCCTATCTCCAGCGGTTTCAATCTCCAGGTCCTACGTTTATCCAGATGCAGTGACACAAGGGTGCAATACCACACTTGACCACAAGGGGGTGCACACACATCTGGATTTCATTCACAGCAGCTGAGAGGCTGCTGGTGCACCCATCTCTATCTGTCTTCCTCTCCCGCTCTCTGTGTCTCTCTCAAAAAAAAAAAAAAAAAAAAAGATTTTAGGGTTGTGGAAAACAGTGGGCATTGGATGCCTCAAGTTTGGCCAGACAGGGAAAATGACCAAATGGGTGCAATAGTGTCTGAGGAAAACCAACTAATCTCTAATTGGACTGGAGGCCCACTCTATGGGAGAGAATACATACCTGATATCAAAAGCCTATGGCAGGGGAGGTCATGTGCCTTAGGGGTATAAAACCTGCTCTTGTCTGGCTAAATGCATATATATTATTCTGACCAAACTGCACTGAAAGCACTATACTTAATTTCATATTCATATATTAATGCTACTTTCACTTTTGATTAGAGAAGCTTCTCTTTTCAGATGGTGGTGACCACTGGGATGACCCAAAAGGCAACATAGTGCTGAAAATAAGGGACAGAGGAGTGTCCAGCACTGAAACATCTGTCACACCCTCCAAGGCTCAGGGTCCATGGCAGAAGAGGGGGTGGAAAGAATGTAAGAGCCAAAGGAAGGGTACCACTCCTTACAATGCAACTGCCCACACAGAAATTGGCCTCGATAGCCATGACCTCTCAGTGCCTAGAAATACCTTCACAAGACCCTCATAATAGGGAGAAAAAGACAATGACATCAAAATAAAAGAGAGACTAATGGAGAGAGGAAGGGATATGATGGAGAATGAAGTTCTGAAGGGGAAAGTGGGGAGTGGGAGGGAAATATCATGGTTTATTGTCTGTAAGTATAGAAGTTGTCAATAAAAACATTTAAAAAATATTTTAGGGTTGTGAAATGATTCTTCATGACACTATGGCAATACAGGTCACTACATAGTTTCTTAAAGGCAATAGATTGTACAACTCAAATATATAATCCAATTTAAACTCTTAATTATGAGTATTTATATATCCAAGTAGATTCACTTATATCAAGTACATCGCTCTGGTATAGTATGATGATAGTGAGGGTGGGTTTGTATGAGAAAACAGAGGGACTTATTTCTTCTCAATTTTTGTGAACATAAATGACTCCAAAATAGTTTGTTTGGAAAAATAAAACATTATTATAATTTTCATATATAATCATTGAATACATGGATACCACTGAAATGTATATATGCATATATATAAAATATAGACTTAAAATTCACTACAGGTATTATTTGTACAAACCCAACAGTAATATTACACAGATAGTATAGTTTTCAAGAAATTACATTGGCTATATGATAGAAATAGATTGAGGGTTCAGTGACATTTTATTCAAAAATTTTGTGATTCTGGGCTTGGGAAGTGGCTCAGTAAATAAAAGCTCTTGCATGTAAGCACGAGTACTTAAAATCAGATCCCCAGAATCCACATAAATCCCAATGATGCTATAGCTAATGTATTAATCCCAGCATGCCTATAGGCAACAAAGGAAGCTGAATCAGGAAAATCTGCCAAAAGCTTGGGGGCAGCTGGTCTTGAGAACAATAGAGAGGTGAACAACACAAAGGCTGTTTGGAAAAGTTTATTCTGTGCCTTCTGACCTACACACGTGTACTGGACACTTGTCAGAGTGTAACTATGGGCAATGACACACACACACACACACACACACACCAAAAGTTGTGATTATAAATAAAATGAGTAAATTTTAGTAAGGGCAATAACTTGCTATTATTTCAAAACTAAAATTTGCATTAATTATGGAGGTAACCTGTAAATTCTCTTGAGATACATTTAAATGACTTGACAATTAATATACAGAAAAATAGAACAGGACCATGTTATCCTTCACTTCAGAATTATCACAGATTCCACTTGCTTAGTGATGAGGAATTAGCATTTAAAAGCAAATGGATAAATTTATTCCTATACTGTGTATTTATAATATACTGTTAGTATTTAGTAATTTCTTAAAAGCCTTGTGTTGAAGTTGATCCAGCCTGTGTTCATGCTGTAAAACCCAAATATTTACATATTTTAAGCCTTAAACTTCAAGAATACAAGCATATTTTAGCAAAAAGCACAGATTCCTAAATATACATGAGTCCTGTCAATCATATCATGACTAGAGTGATACAGGAACAAGCTGTCAATCTGTATTCAGGCAGCTGATGAGATGCACTTAAAGCTGCAGCAGTCAATTCAATGGTGCAATGATGGGTTACCAAGTAATGTTATCATGACATGAGTTGTCAATGAAAAGTAAAAATATTGCAGTAATTTAAAAAAATGAAGCATGTCATTCAATAGGATATGCACAATGATCTTGATGTTTTTAAAGTTATTTCAACTACTTTCAAACAAACAAGTGTGAGCAATATAAAGTAAGATAAAAATCACAATTAATACTGGTATTAGAATTTCCTCAATTCAACATTAAATCAAATATTGATTCAAATACTATAATTATTTATAATTCCACTAATAAAGATAAAATTCAGTTTAATAACTTATTTTTCTGTTTTTTTATAATCCATGATCTTGAGAATAAAAAGAAAACCACAGCTCTTGAACATGATTAAAGGTATAGCAGTACTGTCAAATTGAAAAATAATACTTATTCTTAGTTGTCCTAGCAAGTGTGTTATGCTTTCCTGGGGAGTGAGGTTTTGTTATCTTTTGTTGCTTTGGGAAAGAATTGTTATAAGGTGACCCTGGAAACAAGTCTCAAGATTATTAGAAAAAATTTTGGAAGTGTTGCAGTGAACTGATTATAATTATGTAAATATATATATATATATATATATATATATATATATATATATATATGGCCTACAGTTTTCACAACTATTATTATGCTTGAGAAAATATCATGATAAATGCTTCTCACACACTAATCTGTAGTAGCACTGAGCCACACCCTAGCTCATAGTGCTATACTTTAAATTTGTATAGTGGGTTTGATTGTACCAGCATCACCATAAACGTGAGTCATGTAATGTGCTAGAACATGAAGATGGCTATAACATTGATAAGGGTCAAGAATTTTCAGCTCCAGTTCAATATAATGGGACAGCCATCAGAAATGTAGTCCAATATTCAACAAAATGATATTTTGCAGCCCATCAGTATTCGGAATATCTGTATTTGTCCCATTTACCTAGCGCAAGTTCAGCTTCTTTATTTGCCCAATCACATTGCATGCACTCTTACTCAATGTTTTCAGTATTGGAGTTTAGCAGTACATAAGTGTGGTGGTTTGAATAGATGACCCCCAATATATTGAGTGTTTTATTAGTTTATAGTTTGCATCTGCAGCCATCTGGCTGGAGACAGTGTCACTGGGCAGGTCTTAAGGTGTGGTGGTGGGTTGGAGATTTCAATATAAAGATATGTAAAGTGTGCCTAGCTGGAGTTCCTGAAGTGTGCTGTGCTGTGTAGCTTTTGACTTTTGGCTTTCATTCTCTCTCACCTGGTCAGGTAAGAGCAGACCAGCTGCTTCTGCCATTATGGAACTTTCCCTGGATCTGTAAGCTTCAATAAATCCCTTCCTCCATAACTGTGCCTGTTCATCTCAGCAAACCTGAAGCTGTCTGCTGTAATAAGATTCCTGCATAAATCTTAACACACTAGAAAATGGTAGTGGGCATTGCATTGGGATCCATTATTTCTCTTAGCATAGCAACTAGGTAGGACAATACAACAGGTAGGTAGGACATTCACAAGGAATTTAGAGAAGATCATGATTAGCAATCCAGTTAGTTAAGCTATCACAATTAGAAAATGTGATCATTATGTTGTAGGTAGGATCAGGGTCCATTGAAAGAAAAACCCCATTCCTGTTCCCCTGTAACATTAGAAGGGAAAAGATACTTCTTTCTGACCAGAAGAACAAATTCCTTTGATCCTGGAAGCCTGTCAATGATCCACCTGGACAAGTGAACACCCCTCACCTACAGACATGCTAACGAGATAGGAGGAATAGTTGTTTTCTTAATGAGATAATGTATTTAAAACTATATAAGTCCCTTACTCAGTGCAGTGCAGCTTGAAGAAACCCACTGTTGGATCCTACCAGCTTTTCTGAATTTTTAATTTATTTTTATATTTTTATTTATTATTATTAACAATATAACTTTGTATGGATACATTATGTGTTGGTACCCTCTTTTCCCTCGCCCCTGCCCCCTTTATGCTGGGGACACTCCTCACTAGGGTTTTCAGGTATTTTCCATGGGATTTTGGGTTATGCATTGTGGGAGCAGCAGTCAGTTATGTGGGGGAGGCAATGCCTCTGGGCATGATGTCTCAACCTGTGGCTCTTACAATCTTTCTGCCCCACTCATCTGCAAAATTCCCTGAGCCTTTGTGGGTGTGTTTTAAGTCTACTTCAGTGATGAGCTCTTAGGAGCCTCTGGATCTCTGCTTTGGTAAGTGTTGAGTATCCTCAGACACTGTCTCCTTCTCCCTGGCACTGATTTTCAGGTTCACCATGGAAGCAGAACTCTTGCTCATCTCTTCAATTCCTCTGTGGTTTCAGCTATGACTTGGCTGAAGTGCAAAGGGTAGTTCATTTTCATGGGTCTCACAACCTTCTGAAAACAAACAAACAAAACAAAACAAAACAAAACAAAACAAAAACAGATTCTCCAATGGAGAGTGAAGTCAGCATAGTTTAAATGGGATAAGCATTATGAGTTTAGGGAGAATTTGATGTATGTAACCCCTCTTTTAGCCAAAGACTAGTGAGAGCTTGACACTGAAGTGAACAACCTTTTTCTCCATAGTATTCTTATATTGTTCCCAATTCCATATATGGGGTCCTTTACACTGAGCAGATCTCTTGCCAGTCAAAAAGCTATTCATTATCAACCAAGGCCATGTGCCTATTGCACTGTTGTGTACATTCTATTAGGGTGCTTGCTTCTGAGTAGCTTAGACCTATGGTTGCTCACACTATTTTTGACCACTTTTCCCCAATACCTCATGTTGTGCTTTCAAGCACTAGATGGGCTAACTCTCTGGGGATTGGTTTTCTTCCAGATTCTAGCCTAGGCTCTCCATGCTCGGTGACAGCAGCATATGGAGTCTTCAGCAATAGTCTTACCTTTTGCCCCAGGAAGGTAATCAAGTACTTTGATAGAAGCCTGTCTTGTTTTAGGGACCTCATAGGTCTCTCAAATCAATAGCTCATTGTGGGTAGCAATTGATTTCTGGAACTGGGAATTACAGGCCAGAGACAAAAACATTAAGGTTAGGCTTCATCCCACCCTCTCCAGGGCCCTTGTTTACAAGTACTCCCTCATTAATCCCATTGAAGGTTGTATCTTTTAGTCTATCTTCAAGAATAAACGTTTCTGTGGAACCAGTACATTTTGGATTAAGTTTTGTGTTTGTTTTCCCCCACCCTCTCCTTCTCCTCTTTCCAAACCTTTCCATCCCTATTGTCTGAGACTTAAGTTGCATATCAGGTATCTCAGCAACTTGAGCTGGTCCAGGTTAGGAAATGTAGAAAAGTGAGACCATATGGCATATGTCTTTCTGTGATTGTGTGAAATCATTGGGTATGATCTGTTCCAAGTATGTCCATTTTTCTACAAATTATATTGTATCATTTTTAATTACTGCTGAGTAGAATTTCACTGTGTAAATGTACCACAACTTCATTATCCTTTCATCCATTGAAGGCACCTGGGTTGATTCCAGTTCTTAGATATTATGAATTGAGCAGCTATAAACATAGTTGAGCAAATATCTCTGTAGGGAAGCAGGGAGCATTTAGGATAAATGCCCAGTAAGGGAATAACTGGGTCTGTTGGTAGATCTATATTCATCCTTTTCAGGAACCTCAATGTTGATTTCCATAGTAGTTGTACAAATTTACATTCCCGCCAACAGTGAATGAGGGTTCTTCTTTCCCCACATCCTTGCCAACACTTGTTGTTGTTTGATATTTTAATGACTGTCATCCTTACTGTAGTAAGGTAGTGTAGAGAGCTGCAGTGCTCTCCTGGATAAACAAGTCCTTATTTGGCTTGGGCCGTGATCTAGGCTTGCTTCCGCATATGTGGACCTATCTGCATTCACCACGTGGCACACCAGGGTTGGCTGTTCAAAGGCTTCTTAAGCTTTGGGCGGGCTTGTCCCGGGGGCAGTGAGTCAGTGAGTGCGTGAGTGAGTGAGTGAGGGAGTCAGTGAGTGAGTGAGTGGGGCAGTCAAGCAGTGAGTCTGTGGGTCAGTGAGTGAGTCAGTGAGTGAGTGAGTCAGAAGTCAGTCAGTTCAGTCAGTCAGTCAGTCAGTCAGTCAGAAGATTGTTCAAGGTTCCTGAATAAACTGCTGTTGAACATTCTCATAGTTGTTTTAATTTGCATTTCCATGAAGATTAGGGATGTTGAACATTTCCTTAAGTGTGTGTTAGCCATTTGTATTTCTTCCTTTGAGAACTCCCTCTTCTGTTTTCTGCCACATTTTTGGAATGGGTGCTTGATATTTTTTTATTAGTTATGGATATACTCAGTATGTAAACAGTACATATGTGGTTCCTGGGGTCTCTGGGGCCATGGTTCCCCAGGGACATTCAGGCAACCGCAGGGCAGGGTCTCGAGTGGCCATGAGTGTGACGGGAAGAAACACCTGGAAGACAGCTTCAGAGAACAGCTCTTATTTATTTAACAAGGAACAGGGTTTTTATAAGCACTTGAGAGAGAGAGAAAGAGAGAGAGAGAGTGAGAGAAGAGGGTCCCAAGGAGATTGGTGGGTTCAAAGGATGTTTGCTAATGCCTAGTTGGCATATAGGAATGTCCATTCCAGCACTTAGGGAGAGGGTCAGGTGATCTACATAGTGGTGAGAAGAGATATAGAGTATGAGTAGGGAGATGGGGCTGTGTAAAGGTTGTTGGCTGATTCCATATAAGTAGTTTTCTAAGTAACTGGCCAAAGGTCAGGGCTGAGTGAATCCTAAGTCTTATCAGGATGACCAGGCACCTTGAGACTGGGGGGGGGAGAAGCCCTCCTCCTGCCAGTCTTGGGGTCCTGAGAGTTGCCCAGGGGGACAGGCTGACTGCAACCAGTGAGGGGGGTGAGGGCCCTTACTCCTGTCATTTCTGGGACCCAAGTTTTGCCCAGGGTCCAGGCTGCTGCAACGTCTCTGTAGCTTGGGGCCCTAGTCATGTCTGATAGCTTAGGCCTGGGGTCCTGCCTGTGTCCAAAAGCCCCCCCTTTGTTTTTATAATGGGCATCATAATCATCATATTTAGTGAGATCTTTATAGTCTATCATAGGTTCAGATATAGCTAGATGGTGCACAAGGAACTGATTAGTACCAACCTTAGCAACATTAGTTATTTGTTGTCTGAGAAATTTGATGAGGCAGGGGGCCACAAGTAATAGGGTTCCTATAGCAAGGAGGGGGCTAAAGAAGGGGAGAAGCCAAGTGACTAAAGGGTTCGAGAACCATATGGTGGGGTCCTCAGGCTTGTAACAGTCAAGCAGCACCTTGCAGAGTTTTTGAGAGTTTTAACATTTTGTTCCACAATATTTGATTCATTAATGAAAAAACATTCTTCTCATGAGACCACACATGTCTCCCCATGTGCAGCAGTAATGAGGTCTAAGGCTCTATGATTTTGGAATACCACACTTGCGAGTGTTCAATTGTCTCTGGAGAGATTCGAAACTGTAGGCAGTGGATATCATGGCCTGGTCAAGCTTGTTTTGAAAGTCCCCCATGAGGTGGTTGATTTGGGCCAGGGCAGCTGCTGCAGCACCAGAGGCCCCCAGGGACAGCATCACACCAAGGCCCACCATTAGGGGGATAAAAATCTCCCTCAGATGACACAAGCAGAGTTGAAGTTTATATGCTGCTGCTTCTTCCTTGTAGAGATACACCTGTGGAACAGTCAAAATTGGGGAACAATAAGTTATGCATTGGGTGGTTACCCCTCACACAAAAGGAGAGCAGGTGTCTTGACACAAGTGGTCCTGGTTATGGAAATATTGAGGGGGCATTTAGTTCTGGTCACCTTGGAGATGGACAGGCAAAGAGGCACACGCTGACTGGAATCAAGGAGGGGAATATCAGTAAGGCGGGGTTAGGAATAGTTTTAAAAGGTTAAATAAGATGTCCATTTAATCTGTAAGTCAGTTTTTGAAATTCAATTCAGCTATATCTAATATACCCAAAGAATAGAGGAACTGGACTAAATTGCCATGATCTAATGAAAAAGGAGACAAGTTTCATGGAAAAGAGAGGGAATGGGCATGTCAGGGCCATTTGTCATTGCAATTGCCAAATGCATGCTCCACTGTGTGCATCTGGCTTTATAAACAAGCATGTTTAACTGCTGAGCCAGAAAGAAATATTTTCAATCTCCAAATTGTACATAAATCATACACAAATTTCATTACACAGTCTATAACTATTCAAACCTTAATCACCTCTATAATTCTGCCTGTTGTACTCTGGTAAACTTGTTCAACAATAATGTAGGTTAAATCTAAAGTAATTAAGATTGCAAATGTTGGAGGAATTGAGGAATCACAACATAATTTTGTTTAGAATTTTCTTTTACTGCTTACCTAAGTGTATGACAGATTAATGTCTTCAAATGTCATCTATTTACCTTATAGAATAGGAAAAAGAGAGAATACATAATTTTTCTGAGATTTTTTTGGGGGCATGGTTTAAGATATATTAACCATATGAGAGAATTAAATACTAATGAGCCAATTTTAACCTTAAGATATAGTTAAAAGGTTGACAAAGAGAGGAACTTAACTAACTTGGATGGGTACTCTAAATTCAGTCTTTCATAACCATTATCATGACCAGATTAACATGAATAAGTTTAAGTTTACAACCTGAATACCATAGTAACCTGCTACCAGCCAGGACCATACTTTTTTAGTCTGATGTAAGCCTTAGCCTAATAATCATTTTATCTCAAGAAGTCTGTAATCTGATTAAGCAGTTTGTCTTTAACCTTCTGTTTAAGCTTATTCATACCTTCATCCACATACTTTACTTTACAATCTATGTAACCACTCTCTAACAGCCTTTTTTCATCACACATTTCCAACCTTTAAAGTTTCCTCTCCAGTTTATCTTCTTAGTCAGTTCATTTCATAACTACCAACAAAAAACTTTTACTGTCCTTACCATGGGAACTTTTAATGTGATCATTTAAGTGTTTTTTTTTTTCCCTCAAAAGGCCTTTTGAAGTAACTTTTTATGAAAGAGTAGACCAGATTTGACTTATACTATTTACCCAGAATAAATAAACATAAAGATTTTTTTTATTGCTTTTGGAACTTTGTTTCTTTTCTTTTTTAAAAAAAAGATTTTTTAATTTTTTTTTATTTATTAGAGACAGAGAGAGGGGGAGAGAAAGAGAGAGAGAGTGAGAATGGGCACTCCAGGGCCTCTAGCCACTGCAAACGAACTCCAGATGCATGTGCCACCATTTGCATCTGGCTTACATGGGACCTGGAGAATCGAACCAGGGTCCTTAGGCTTCACAGGCAAATGCCTTAACCACTAAGCCATCTCTCCAGCCCGGAACTTTGTTTCTTATAACTTTCCTAAAACACATTGTTTACAAAAAATAGGAAAGCATATTCAAACATTACAAATTTTCTTACAAATTCAGTATCAACAATGTCTAAATTTAAACATAAATCTTGTTACTGTTTTTCTATTAGTAGTCCCACAGAAGCATAGAGAGATAAAGTAAACTTAAAACAGTTGCAAATTCTTATAAGAAGTACCCATCTATTCACAGCAACATGTCATTCACCCATTATGGTGGAGGCCAGGATGTTTAGATTCCCTATGCTTGCAGGCCCCCAGCTCTGCAAGGCAGGGAAATTAAGAAAGAGCTTTTTTTTTTTTTTTCTAAATTTCAGGGAGGGTTTTGGACTTCCCTCAGGTTACAAGGCAGCTTTCTGATCTTGCCATTTTACAACTCTTCAAAAGTAGGAGAATCTTGTACTTTTTTTGCCTATGATCTTAATTACTTTCAGTGTTCCTTCTGGGGGTCATTCAACAGTAAAGTTGGTTATGCCCTCTAGTACAGTGGGCTTGGTGGAGAACATCCCTCACAATAAAATGGCACTGCTCAGAACAGAAATCATTCTGCAGCCTTAGGGCTGTGAGTCACATTTTCATACTCACATTTCATACGTAGACATTCATTACAAGTGTACTTTTCATATAGACTCCAGGCAACCATTTCCCCTTCATACATTCATTCATTTTTTTACAAGTCATGCATTCCCATTTTAGATTTCTATTCTATTTACAACTCTGGAGATTAAATCAAACCTTGTTACCAGGTAGGGGGTCAGGAGAAGCTGAGGGAGCTGGAAGAGCTGAAGGAACTGTCTTCTATGGCATCCAGGTCAAAGGCAGAAGGTTAGGATGAGTATGGGGGAGGGGTTGAATTAGAGCAAAATTTTGAGACCTTGGCTAGAGGAACCTGGTGAGAAGAGAAGGTAGAGCAGAGAGAAGGCCATGTGTGCAGAGTGAAAATTTGATTATTTTAGACCATGTACCTGTATGTTGGCAGAACTTTTTTTTTAATCTACTATCTTCTTGTCCACCATGTTTGGCAGGTGCGGCTGGAAAGCATCTATCATGAGTCCAATCAGGCCATGGGTGCGAGAGCTCACATTGTTGGCCATGGCCCCCAGAGCCAGGGTCACGACCCAGTGGGGTTGGCAGTAAGCAGGGAGAGAAGCAGAACATGAAGGAGGGGCCTATCTCCCAGCAGCCACCATTGCCGCCGCTGCTGGCTCTGGGGTGGATAAAGGGGGAAGGGCATAGGGTAGTCTGGGGTAATTTTTTCTAATTTCTTCTATATTTCTCATGATAGAAAAAGAATGGAAACACCAAAACCAGAGGGCAATGTTCCAGGGGGCTCAATAGCATCCGGGGGATTCCCCAATGGTGTGAATGCAAGCCTGTCCACAAGTTTAAGAGTCCAGTAACTGCCCTATGGGCTTTTGAATGATCAATGCATTACCAGTTTTGTTTTCAAGAGAAATAGATAGGGGGTTGCAAACTGAGAACAAAGGAGGAAAAGGAAAGATACTGCCAGTCCTCAAACATGGAGGCTAGGCCACAGGGGGCTGATGTCCTGCAAGAGGGGCAATGTCACTCAAGAGGAGCACTCACCTATATTTGGTGCATGCCAGAGAGCCCCACATTGGGCTCCAGCTGTGGTTCCTGTGGTCTCTGGTGCCGTGGTTCCCCGGGGATATCCAGGCAATGGCAGGGCAGGGTCTTGAGCAGCAATGAGTGTGACAGGACAAAACACCCGGGAGACAGCTTCAGAGAACAGCTCTTGATTATTCAACAAGGAACTGGGATTTTTATAAGCAGTTGAGAGACAGCAAGCCGGAAGAGGGTCCCAAGGGGATTGGTGGGATTAAAGGTTTTTTGCTGATGTCTAGTTGGCATATAGGGAAGTTCATGCCAGCATGTAGGGAGAGGGTCAGGTGATCTATATAGTGGTGCCAAGAGGTATTGAGTATGAGTAGGAAGTTGGGGCTGTGTAAAGGTTGTTGGCTGATACTGGATAAGGAGTTTCCTAGGTAACTGGCCAAATGTCAGGGCTGAGTGAAGCCTAAGTCTTACCAGGACAACTAGGTTCCCTGGGGTTGGGAGGGAGGGAGAAGCCCTCTTCCTGCCAGTCTTGGAGTCCTGAGATTTGTCCAGGGGGTCTCAGACTCACTGTGACCCCCAAGAGGGGGAAAGCACCTTACTCCTGCCAGTCCAGGACCCAAGTTTTGCCTGGGGTCCAGGCTGCTGCAACCTCTCCATATCCCAGGACCCTAGTCATGTCTGATAGCTTAAGCCTGGGGCCCTGCCTGTGTCCAACAAACATGTTGGTACCATCCTTTCCCTCATACCGGCCCCCCTCCAAACGGAACCTCCTTATTGGTGATGCCAGTCATCCCCATGAGGATTTTGGGGGCAGACATCAGTTATGGGGAAGAGGTATTGTCTCTGTGCACAATGTCCCAACTTGTAGCTCTAACAATCTTCTGCCTCCTCTTCCAAAAAATTCCCTGAGCGATGTTTAATTGTTTTAAGTCTACTTCAGTGATGGGCTCTTAGGAGCCTCTGGATCTCTGGTTATGTGGGTGTTGAGTGCCCTCAGTGTCTACATCCTTCACTCTTGTGCTGATACCAGGTTCACTGAGAAAACAGCACTCTTGCCCATTTCCCCAATTCGTCAATGGTTTCATCTGGAGCCTTGGTGAATTGCAATGGTTTATTTCTCTCCTCAGGTCCTGCTACCATCTGAAAATGAGAAGCAGATTCTCCAGTAGATAGTGATGTCAGCACAGGTTAAATGGGATAACCATTATTAGTTTAGAGAGAATTTAATGGATGTAGGCACAAGATTAGTGGGAGCTTGATCTGGATATGATTCTGACTTGTTTCGCAGTTCCAGATATGGGTTACTATTGATTGAGTGGATCTTTAATTTCTATTAGTCTGAGTTTACATTCATAGTATTGGTTCCATTATCCTCCTCCCTGTCCTCCCTCTTCCAAAGGGACCCTCATCAACGGGGAATGTGGATCATGCATTGTGGGGGCCGTCAAGAGTTCTGGGGGGTAGGCCCCAGTCTCTGTGCTTAATGCCACAACTTGTGGCTCTAACAATCTTTCTGCCCCCTCTTCCGCAAGTTTCCCTGAGCCACATTGGAGTCATTTTTGTTTGGCTTCAGTAATGAGGTTTTGGGGGCCTCTGTGTCTCTGGATATCTGGCTTAGTTGGGCTTCTAATTCTCCGCATACTCAACAACATTTGTTTTCACTTGATATTTTAATGTTTTCTATCCTTACTAGTGTAATATAGAATCTTATAGTTGTTTTAATTTGCATTTCCATGATGGTTAGGGATGTTGAACATTTTCTTAAGTGTGTGTTTGCCATTTGACTCTCAGAACTCCCTATTCAGTTCTTCCCCACTTTGTGAATAAGTTGTTTGATTTTTTACTGTTTAGTTTTTGAGTTCTTTGTAGATTCTAGAAATTAGGCCTCTGTCAGTTGTATCACTGGGAGAATTTTTTTCCTATTCTGGGAGCTATCAATTGGCTGTGATTATGGTATGATTATCTGTGCAAAAGCTTTTCAGCTTCATGAAATCCCAGTGATTGAGTGACTGTTTAAGTTCATGAACTACTTGATTTCTTTCTTGAATTTTTTTGTGTTTTCATTATATAGGCCTTTCACATCCTTGTTTACTATTATTCCAAGGTATTTCATTTTTTTGTTGCTATTGAAAATGGGATAACCTCACTGATTTCTTTCTCTGTACATTTATCCTTTGCATATAGAAAGGCTACTGATTTTTGTGTTTTGATTTTGTAGCTTGCCACTTTATTGAAGAAATTTAGTAGATTTGAGATTTAGACCTTTAGAAGATTTGAGATTTAGAATGTTGCGTCAGTTATGTATAGGATCATGTGATCTGCAAATAGTTCCAAGTTGTCTTCTTCCTTTCCAATTTATACCCCTTTTATTTCTTTCTCCTATCTTATTGCTTGGGCTAGGATTTACAGTACTATGTTGAAGAGCAGTGGTGAGAGTGAACACTCCTATTTTGTTCCCAATCTCAAATAGAACTCCTTGAGTTTTTCCCCATTAAGTATTATTTGGGCTTTAGGTGCTTTATATGCAAGTTTTATTGTATTGAGTTATCAACCCACCATGCCTATTCTCTCCAGCACTGTGATCATGAAGTGTTTTTGTATTTTGTCAAAGGCCATCTCTGCATCAATAGAGATGATCATGTGTTTCTTATGATTAAATTTATTAATGTGGTGTATTACATTGACCAGTTTCTGTATGTTGAGCCATCCCTGCATGCCTGGGATGAAGCCTACTTCATTAAGGTGGATAATGGTTTTCATGTGTTGTTGAATTCAGTTTGCTAGGATTTTGTGCAAAATCTTTGCATCTAAGTTCATCAGGGATATAGGCCTATTGTTTTCTTGTATTTCTGTCTGGTTTTGATATTAGGGTGATGATAGCTTCATAAAAGGAGTTGGGGAGAATTCCCTGTTCTTCTATTATGAAAAACAGTTTGAGAAATTTGGTTTACATTCTTCAAAGAAAATTTGATAGAATTTGGCTGAGAAGCCATCCAGTCCTGGAATTTTCTTTTTGGGGAAGTTTTTGATTACCTTTTCAATCACAATGGATGTGATAGGTTTGTTTAGGAGACTGATATACTTTGAATTTAGTTTTGGTAGGTGGTATGTGACTAGGAATTCATTTATTCCAGATTATCCTATTTTGTGGAGTAGAGGTTTTGGAAGTATGATCTGATGATTCTGTCAATTTCATTGTTGTCTGTTGTGACTTCTTTTTCATTTCTGATTTTGTTAATTTGAGACTTCTCTCTCTTTTTTGGTTTGATCAAATTGTCCAGGGACTTATCAATCTTGTTTATTTTTTCAAAGAACCAGCTCTTGCTTTTATCAATTTTAACTTGTTTTGTCAATTTCCAATTCATTAATTTCTGCTCTAATTTTGATTATTTCTTTCTGTCTTGTCCTTTTAGGGTTAGATTATTTTTATTTTTCCAATGCCTATAGGTAGGAACTTAGCTTATTAATTTGGGATCTGTCTTTGTTATGAAGGCATTTAGTGCTATTAATTTTCCCTTTAGGACTGCCTTCATTGTGTCCCATAAGTTTTGGTAAGTTGTGTTTCCTTATCATTCAGTTCTATAAATTTTGCAACTTCTGTGTTGATTTCTTCTACAATTCATTCATAGTTAAAAGTGTGTTGTTCATTCTCCAGAAGCTGGTGGAGTTCCTGGTGAATAGTTAGTTGTTACTTTCTAGGTTTAAGGCATTGTGATCTGATATGATGCAGGAAGCTACTTCAGTTTTCATGAATTTATGGAGCCATGCTTTATGCTCTAATATATGGACTATTTTGGAGAAGGTTCCCTGGGCTCCTGAGAAGAATGGTATTCTGTACAATTGTGGTGCAAAGTTTTGTAGATGTCTGTGTGGTCTAGTTGATCTAAGGTGTTGTTAAGCTGTATCATTTCCCTTTTGATTTTATGTTTGGATGACCTATCTATTGCTGATAGTGGAGTATTGAATTTCCCAACTATGATTGTGTTGGTGTCTATTTCTGTTTTGTTGGCAAGTAGGATTTGTTTTATAAACTGTCATGCACCTGTGTTTGGTGCATACATATTTACAATTGTGATGTCCTCATGTTGAATCTTTCCCTTGCTGAGTAATAAATGGCCTTCTTTGTCCTTTTTTATTACTTTTGGTTTAAAATCTGTTTTTGAGATATTAATATAGTGATTCATGCTTGTTTCCTATTTCCGTTTGCCTGGAATATAATTTCATCCTTTCACCCTGAGGAGGTAGCTGTCTTTAATAGTGAAGTGGGTTTCTTGAAGACATCAGATAGAAGGGTCCATTTTTCTGATCCACCTTTTTAACTTGGGTCTTTTTTTTTAAAAAAAAGATTTTATTTTTATTTATTTATTTATTAGAAAGAGAGAGAGGGAGAGTGAGAATGGGCATGCAGGGCCTCTAGCCACTGCAAACGAACTCCAGATGCATGCACCCCCCTTGTGCATCTGCTTACGTGGGACCTGCAGAGTTGAACCGGGATCCTTAGGCTTCACAGACAAATGCCTTAACCACTAAGCAATCTCTCCAGCCCTAACTTGGGTCTTTTGATGGGTGATTTGTGACCATTAATATTTAAGGTTATAACTGTGATGTTTGATTTTAATCTCTACCATGATGAGGTGCTCTTTTGAGTTTGGTGCTTTCTTGTACTTTGTACCTTTTTGAGCCTGTTTTAGTTTTGGCTATTGTGATCTTGTAGGCTCTTGAGATTGGTTGTTTGACTCTATTGTATGGAGTATTTCCTGAAGTATTTTCTGTAGGTTTGGCTTTGTGTTCATATAATCATATAATTGACTTTTTTCATGAAAAGTTTTCCTTTCACCATCTATTATGAGGGATACTTTTGCTGTGTACAGTAGTTTGTGTTGGAAAACATAGCTTTTTGACTTTGAAGTGTTCCATCCCAGACCCTTCTGGCTTTCAGGTTTTCCATTGAAAAATCTGAGGTAATTCTGATGGGATTCCCCTTGTATATAGTGAATTGTTTCTCTCTTTCTGCTTTTAACATTCTCTCTTTGTTTTCATTGTTAAGAGTTTTAACTGTGATGTGCCTTGGAGAGTTTCTACTTTGGTACTGTCTGTTCGGTGTTCTGTGAGTTTCTTGTGTCAGGATGGGCCTCTTTTTGGCAAGATTGGGAATTTTTTAAATAGTTTTGTTGAATATGTTCTCTATGCCTCTGGCCTAAATTTCCTCTCCTTCTGGTATACCTATGATTCTGATGTTTGGTCATTTTAGAGCACCCCACAGTTCCCTTGTATTCTGTTTGCATGATTTTTTGAACTTAGCAATGTTTTTGGACTCCTAATCAATTTCTTCTATCTTGTCTTCTGGCTTAGAGGTTCTGTCTTTCACATATGTTGCTCTGTTAGTGAGGGGTTCTAGACAGGTTTTTAAAAGTGCTATATGATTTTGGTTTTCTATTGTGTTATTTTGCATGGTGTCCATACCTTTTTTGAGGTACAATTCCAATTCGAGGTCTGCTTTTCTTGATGTTTCCTGGAATTCATTCTTGTATTTGATCATGGCTTCATTAAGCTTAATCACCTGGTTATTGAGATCCTCTATTGGTTGACTCATATTCAATTTACTTATATTTCTTCTGAGTCTTTGCTGGTTTTCTCCAATTAAGTTAAGCCTAGTGACAAAAGCTGAGCATTCTAAGAAATGATTCTGCTCAGTTTCATTTATATGATTGTTGGTTTTTTGAGAGTTTGTTTCCAGTTCTGCAATTATTTTGATCAGAGTAACATTGCTTGTTGTGTTTTCATTTTGGCATTCAATTTCTGTTGTTTTTTCTACGATTTCATTGGAGGCTTACATTGTGTGGCTAGGCATCATTGGTGGAGCTCTCTCAGTTTTCTGACTGTTACTGGATTTTTTGTGTTGTGGTCTACCCATCTTGAGGAAAAGTTTTAATTTATTGAGGGGGAAGCAAGTATTTGTCTTTGTAGGATCTTCAGTGAGTGTTCTTTTTTAAATGTGAACCTGATTGGTGTATGATGGGGTTATAACCACAGATGTGCTGATTATGGAAACTGAAATACTTCAAAGGTACCTGGGGAACTGGGAGGTAGGAAACAGGTAGCTCTGTCCTACACACTGCACATGTGCATACTCTTTGGCACAAGGGGACCAGGGTATAGGGACCCAGGATCTGGGAAGCTGGGGATCCAGGGGAAAGCCAGCAAATCCCACAATGACCCATGCACGCTCTGGCTCAGGGCAATAGGGATTTGTAGACCAAGGGGGGCTGTCAATCAGGAAACACAGGTAAAAGGCCTGTTTCTACAACATAGGTGCAGGAACCAGGCCACCCCAAGTTAGCTTCAGGGGTACTGGGGCCAGGGAACTGGGAGATGGGGAACAAACTAGGAGTTCTAACCTACTCACTCCACTGTGCACCCTTGGGATCAAGAGGTCTAGTAGTTATGGACGCAGGAGGCATTTAATCAGGAAGCCAGAGCAAGGGGTCTGCATCCACACCAAGCGCCCAGGTTTAGGCAGCCCCAAGCCAGAAGCAGGCAAACCAGGACCAGGGAACTTGTAGGTGGGGAAGGAACTGGGAGCTCTGGCTTACTCACTGCATTCACACACGCTCTGGAGTAGGATCAGGAGTTGGGGATCCAGGGGCCATTCAATCAAGAAGGCTGAGCAAGGGGCCTACTTCCAAAGCAAGCTTCTCAGTTTCAGGTAGCCCTGAGCCAGCAGCAGGGGAACTGGGTGCAGCTTTTCTGAGTGATAACTCAAAAAGCATCTTAGCCCCTCACTTTTCTTTCTCTTCTTTAGATGGTGGCAAAAATCCTAAGTATGTTTGTCCTGATTGGAGCTTTTATTCTCAACTCCAAGCTCCTGATCCTTGCAACCCTTTCTCTTTCTTATGGGAAATTTTCCTACTCTCAGGAGTCTTTTTATATATTTTCTTTAATAATCTTTATTTTATCTGCGTTAACTTGTTATTCACATTCCTTAATTCTTCAGTTTGTGACACAAACACAAACTTAAGAGCCTTAACCACTGGAATCCAGCCCATCTGAACCAAGAGGTCCCATGGCTCTCAAAATCTCACAATTAGGTGGGCTTTCCAAAGTCTCAGAATCTCATTTTTTCAAGATCATTATGCAGGATGACCTTTAGTGCTGAGCTTAACTCAACATATTTGCAAGAATACATTTTATACACTTTTTTGTAGTTTTTAAAAATTTTTATATTATATATCATATGGTAGGTTATACTCTTATTCCCTTACTCCATCCATCAATACTGCTAGTCTGACAACCAGGTCTAGGGTGGTGGTGATTGACACAGTGATTAGTCAAAACTGATCAAAGTGGAAATCCTGAGGCTACAGAGATCTCAACACTAATTCAGACTGCCAACATGTCCGCCATGGCTCAGTGATCATTGTGGAAGAGTGAGTGGAAAGACTATAAGACCTTCAGAGTGGGTAGCAATATCCTAAGACATGGTCCTAATACTACCCCACAGGAACTGAATGAGGCCTTCGTGCCCCACAATGAATATCATAACCCCACTGGTCACACTTTTAAGCATTTTTCTTGTTCATGTCTTCTGCTATTCTATTCATACTGATATTCAACAGCCACTTGAGGAGCACTCACTGCCTTAGAATGTGTTGTTAGGGATGCTGATATTGATGGTTTCACTGAGGGTTATTTTTGTTTAAGCCTCATTATTGCAAGCCACCTCCCTTCTGATCAAACCTTCTTTACTAAGATTAAGGAAAGCTCATAAATCATATTGATCAGATATCACATGAAAATCAGATTCATCTGCAAATCCATAGTGAAATAAGAAAGAAGTCAGAGACCAGGACTTATATCTTTGTTATGGGTTGGTACAACATAAATGCACCTAACCGCTGTAGTTCTTATGTTTTTCAAAAGGTAGAGGAACTAAATGCATGCAACTAAATGTTTGAATTGTAAATTATCCTAAAGAGCTGATCTACAGAACAATTTATTTTCCGTTTCTCAGTGAATATATGAGCCATTACATTTCTGTGCATTTATAAGGTACTCAGAAATGCACAGAAATGTACCATATACTCTGTCCTACACTTATAAGCCATAAAAATCTGGCTTCATAAAAATGTCTCATAAGCCAGATGCACAAGATAGCACATATGTCTGGAGTACATTTGCTGTGGCTAGAGGCCCTGATGTGTTACCTCTCTCTCTCTCTCAAATTAATTAATTAAAAATAGTCTACTCAGCCTTGCCATAGAAATGTAAATGAGGCCAAGTGTGGTGGTGCCACCTTTAATTCCAGCCCTTAGGAGGCAGAGGTAGGAGGATTATTGTGAATTTGAGACCAGCCTAGGACTACAAAGTGAGTTTCAGTTCATCCTGGGCTAGACTGAGACCCTACTTCATAAAACCAAACCAAACAAACAAACAAGCAAAAAATGAAATGTAAATGAAAAGAACCTCATAAACACATTTCTCATTGATTGATATATATATCCCTAGTACTCATATAATGCCAGATATACAATGTGGCATTGCATCTGGAGTTTCTTTGCAGTCGCTAGAGGCCCTAGCTCACCCATTCTGTTTATCTGCCTCTCTCTCTCTCCCTCTCATAAATAAATAAATAAATAAATAAGTAAATAAAAGTATATGATTCCTAGCATTGTCCATTGTCCAATGAGCTTCACTCACACCTTTAGGATTTCCAGTTCCTTCCAGTTGTCATATACACCTGAAAGTCAAATGCTTCTCAATTATGATCTTGAAGCTAATTGGTTTTTCATTCTGTCTCCATTTAGTTTCCTTTCTTAATTCCTTTAGTAGAAACTTTATGACTAAAGCCATTAATTAAGAGTAATGATAATAATTTTAAGTGGAGCTGTGTGTCTTAGAAGCTATTATTGTATGCATTCAAATTATACATACAAGTGTGATAAAAATCACTACGTAAAATTAAATTTTAAGCAGTATCTTTCAACAGATTTATTGCATTTGACCCATTTATATGCAAAATAGGGGCTAAGTTCTTCTGACATAAGTTTATTGAAAAATGTAGATGTTTTGTTTTGTGACAGGGTCTCACAATATAGTCCCAGCTAGCTTGCAACTCAAGGCAATCCTCATACCTCATATTTCCCAGTACTGGGATTGCAAAAATTGAATAACTATGTTCAGTCGATATATTTTTTTCCCTAAAACCTTTTGTGGAGTTCAGAAGATGGCTCAGAGGTTAAAAGTACTTGTTTAGAAGACCCGCAGGTCTTGATTCAATTCCCAAACACCCACACAGGCCAGACACAAAATTTGTAATTAATACGAAAATCAAACACACCTTCTAAACACAATAATGGAGGTAAAAATGTTTTGATGGATTTAAAAGGACAAAAATTAGGATTGGGGCTGGATAGATGGTTTAGTGGTTAAGGTGCTTTCCTGAAAAGCCTAAAGAACTAGGTTTGACTCCCCAGAACCCATATAAGTCAGAGACACATGGTGGCACATGCATCTGTAGTTTATTTGCAGTGGCTACAGGCCCTGTTATGCCCATTCTTTCTCTCTCTCATAACAAATAAATTAAAATAAATATTTGGCCTGGTGTGGTGGTGCATGCCTTTAATACCAGAACTAGGGAGGCAGAGATACGAGGATTGCAGTAAATTTGAGGCCGCCCTGAGACTACATAGTGAATTCCAGGTCAGACTGAGCTAGAGTGAGACTCTATCATGAAAAACCAAAAAGTAAATAAATAAATAGGAATGGAAAAGAAAGGTATTGTAGACATGTCAAAAAAAATTGGCAGACAGAATGTAGCTGGATGAGTGTTAACTGACTAAGCAGGGTGAAGACAGGAAAGACACCTCCATCTGTGCCCTATGCATCAGCAATACTGTTATCTAAAGGAATACATGGAAAGCACTTTTCTTATTATGTACATTTAGCCAAAATCCTGTGTTGACATAATTATAAACATCACTGCAGTGTTAAAAGCTAACAGTTGGGCTGAAGAGATTGCTTAGTGGTTTTGCCTGCAAAGCCAAAGGACCCACCAGGTTCAATTCCCCAGTACCCACATAAACCATATGCACAAGGTGGTGCATGTATCAGGAGTTTATTTTCAGTGGCCAGAGGCCCTGGCATGCCCATTCTCTCTCTCTCTCTCTCTCTCAAATAAATAAAAAAATTTTTAAATACTATTTAAAAAGCTAACAGTTGGCTTAATCATTTGTTTAAACAATGAGAAATGGAGTTGGCAAGATGGCTTAGTGGTTAAGGCATTTGCCTAGGATGCCAAAGGATACAGGTTCAATTCCCCAGGACCCACATAAGCCAGATGCACAATGGCCACATGCATCTGGAGTTCGTTTGCAGTGGCTAGAGACCCTGGCATGCCCATTCTTTATCTGTCTCTCTTCTATCTCTTTCTCTCTGCTTGCAAATAAATAAATAATTAATTAAAAAATAAAAAGTTAAAATGAGAAATATAAAACATGTTTTGTGTATTAGATGCATACACTGCTGGTCATGTTATATAGATAAAAATAGGATACATATTCTGAGATGGGAATTGGGGTAAGGAAATTTAAGTTAGAAGACCCTGCCCCAAAGTTATATCTGTACTGTATAGACTTGTATTGATTACGTTGTACTGTATAGTCCTAATATTGTGGTCTTGTTAATTGCTTCAAGACCATGATTTGTATTGTAGCTTCTAATCTCTACTACAAATCATCTTTTTAATCTAGATAGCACAGCTGTAGGCATCTGTCTGCTAATCAACGTTTTTCTCTGTTTTCCGTAAAACTTGCTTATCATGTACTCAAGGTCACTGGTGCCAGGCCAGGGCTCTGAGTTCTAAGATTTAACAATAATGAATGTAGTTAAGGTATTTAAGCTCTGAACCACCAAGAATCAGGGTCCAGGCTTGAGAAAAGATTCCCATACTGGTGTGAAAGCAAAGTTTCATCCTGATTCTCCACTCCAAGTCTGGTCCTAGTTCTGTGAGTATCAGTTTCCCATAATAATTCTGTAATTTTCTTCTTTTATTTCTTGGAATATTCTGCATTCTTGAAAATAAAAATCACAGTTAACCAGACTGAGTCAGTTTTAAGTGAAAAAGTTAGATTATTTTAAATGTAATTAAAGAAGCTATACAAGTCATTGAGGGAAATGTGGTGTCTGAGATTTCTCATGTATTTCTTAGAGCATTCCCAAGTGTTATTGGGGAGATCCAAACATTAATTTTCTCATAACCTCAGATGATGGAATTGGAAAGTGTCCTGAAATATATATTATTAAAATGAATTGGTTGAGGGTGTTACACATGACTTTTTTTCTGCCTCATACATACTCACAGATGCAGACCATGTAAGTTAGAAATCACAAACCCTTACACTGTGAAAAGCACAGTTGACATATTCAAATATGGGGCATCAGAGTTAGAAAGGTTCTAGACTGTACATTGCGTACTAGAAAAACCACATGTCCCCCACATTTTGTGAAGTTTTATGAAATTTGGTGAAAGAAAAGAAGTTCTGGTTATAGAAAAACACTTATTAATCATCTCTGGCTACCACACTCATTGCCACATTTAGGGTAAGCCATATGTATTAAATAATATATTAATGTGTTTGGGGAAAATTTCTGTCATATAAATAAGGAAATCAATAAAATGTTCTATGAAAAGATAGCTCTCACATCTTCTCTTTTGTTATTTTTAAACTTCTCAGAATATTAATCTAACAAAATATTTGTATCCAGTAAATCACAGAAAACTATACACAGGAATTTAAGATAATTATTATGGAAAGCACAGAATAAATAATTAAAATTGTGTCTATGACTCTTCAGTGATTGTCAGATCACATTACTTTTAAGGCTTTCACTTCTATGCACTTAGAGTTGAAATGGATGATCATTGGGAACTAATCCAATTTTAATTATAATGCCCTAACATATTGATTTAAGATTCTAAAATTAGTATCACATTAAGTATTTGAAGATAATCTTACTTGCCAACGTATTCCCATAAAATATAATATTCTTTACTTTTTGCCTCTTTTAAAAGAAAATATGGAAAATCTGCTTCTATTTTGGAGAAAGGTGGAAAGTATCTCTCCTGCCCCAAAACAAAGAAACAAAACAAAATAAAAGGGAATTCTATAGTTTGGAACAGTAAATTTTCTATAACTTACCAAATAGTTGAGTTTGTCTAATAATAACTAGTCTGGGAATTAATTAATAACATATACTTTCAATTATAAACAGAACAAAAATAATGAGTTACCCATCACAGAACACCTAATGAAGATGCCCCAGCACCTATATATGCTGCTAACAATTCTTCTAAAAACATTTAAGTTGCCAAATGATGAACTAGACTTATATTAGGTTACAGAATACATGGTAGCTCTAGACATAGGTTGTTTGCATCCATGAATATACTGTTCCCTGTAAGCTGACACTTTTGTGTCTGAAAGGACACATTAGGGAAAAGGTCAAGAAGCAAAGACTTTCAACTGAGCTTAGGAATGTCCTGTGTAGTTTATGAGTAGCCTGACTATAAGCACCAATTAATGTACCTTGTCATAGTATTTGTGATGACACCTTACACTCTCAAATGAGTCTCATTTCACAAGTGACCTTGCTCATAAAGGAAGACAATTATCCTTCTATATCTAAGCCGGGGAGAAAGAAAGTCCCATCAGGGTATCTGAATAGAGGACAGAACAGTGTGCAAGTGTCAGGAAGACTTGTGAGTATACTCTAGGGATTTTTGTCCGGTTAATACAAACAGTCCATGGTTATGAACTTGACTAGCCAAATCCTGGTCAGACTTTTACCAACAAAGCTATCCAGTATCTGACTTTCAGGCATCTTCCTCATGCCCACACTGTCAACTTCCAGCCACAGGATGCAAATAGTCATTCCCTGGTTTTATTTGGGAATTTAGTAAGAAGCTGATTAAAAACATAATCTACACTACCCTGCACATAACTTTATCCATGATTCAGATATTCTGATCACAGACTTTCTGCTAGTCTCCACTTAAATACAGAAGATAAATGTCTTCCTTTATGTGTGGGGTTACTTGTAAAATGAGATACTTTTAAGTGTCAGGTGCCATTCTTAATTATTGATTATAATAGGGAAAGAATCATGAGCTGGAGGATAATAGCCATGGTGCTCATAAACTGCTCCTGGATTTTAAAGTTACCTGGGCTATACCTTGGGTCCAGGTGAGTGGCATTGGGGAGAAAGGCAGGAGCCAATGGGCAGCGAGGGCAGCACCAAGAGTTAAAAGGATGCTGGGAGCCAGTCCTGTTTTTGCTCTGTAGTCTGTGTGGGAAATATATCCATTTTCTTTTAAGTCAGTAATGGTGTGTAGGGGTAATTTTAGAGTTTTGCTTTCTGTCTCTTCAGCTATCCTATCCCTGAAACAAATTCAAAAGTGTTCTCAAAGTTTCCTGACCCAGAGAAGGAAGAAAAAGTGATACCAAACCTTCTTCTATAAAGCACAAATCTGAATCCAGAAGGCTTGTTCTATGAAGGAAACTTCTCTCCTTCTGTAAGAAAAGTTCACTAGGCTCTACAGCCCTGCAAGCCAGGAGCTAGGGAGGCAGAAGAACCAGGGGAGGGGCTTGAACTCTGTTCAGAAACTCAGGGGGTCAGTAAACAGCTTGGAGTTTCCAAAGAGCAAATATTCTGCTTCCGAAAACTTTCACCAGTCTTCCTAACCTGCAGGTGGGACTCTGCTGTCACCTTCCTATTGCCACTCTGTGGGATGTAGTGGCCCTAAACTGGGAGGGGGGCTGTTAGAAATAGGGTCTATCAGCTGGGCTGTTTGTGAAAAGTAAATATTCTGGCCTTATGAACACCCTCTCCATCCCATGTTGCTTCTCTAGTTCAAAATCCTGGGTCAGTGCAGCTTACCTGTAGCCAGTTGTGTGTGCCAAGGTCTCTGTTAGTCAGGTAATCTTGCCAGAATCCTGGCCTCAGGAGATCCCATAGATGATGGGAGGAACAAAAAAAAAATCATTGACAGAAGCTCGGCCTAGGGTGTGATGTAAGTGGCTTAGGTTCCACCCTCAGCAATGCAAAAGAGAAAAAACAGAAGTACAATAACCTTACTAATTTTTGGATCAACTTACTCAGAGCTGATCTGTACTTCTGTTGTGAGTTGCTGTTAATAGTCCACACATGCTCCAATTTCCAATTTCGTTTTTTTCAAATGAGAGCAAATGACTTACCAAAACAACTACAACAAAGAAAGAAAACCAAGCCAAAACAAAATAACCAACCAAAACAAAGAAATAAACAAACAACAACAACAAAAAAAAAAAAAAAAACAGTGCTTTCTGAGGAAGCAGCCCAAGGGAGTGTTTGGTGTGGCTGAAACTGCATGGAATCCTTTTGCCCAGAATTGATAAAATACAGGATTTTACATGGCCAAACCAGGCTGCCAAAGTAGGCCTCCCTGCCTGTCACTTACTGAGAACATTAGTCAATTCACATCTGGTATTCCTAGTTCTCTTGATTAATACACGGATATTACAGGTACTTCTCCCAATTAATTCATCTTCCTGTTGGGATGGAAGTGTTGGCACTGAGAACCACAAGGTTGTAAAAATTCTCACACAAAGGGTTAACCCTGGGGAAGTATTCTCAAAGGACTGAACTCCAGGGACGATTTCACCCTCTTTTCCTGGGTCTCAATGTAAAGTGTCGGACATAATACATCAATTACTGAGGGGTTCTACATCCCATATACCCCTTGCTTATTCTATTGCTTCTGCACTGGGCGGTTTGCTCTTTCCTTCTGAATTCAATTCCTCGAACTACACAATGAGAAGGGAGCTGAGAACTTGATGAGTCAAACCCCACATAAGTTCTTCTGAAAACCCTATACAAACCACAGGACCACATGTGCCAAGCTCAAACTTGTTTGGCTGGTCTGAGCACACCCCTTGTGAAGACATTGCCCATATTCTGTAAGTTGTTACTGTGTAGCCTTGTGTTCTTGAGCTCTTGGGCTGCTAAAAGCCAAGTCCTTAATTTTGGTCAGAGGATTTCACTTTCTGAAGGTGAAGGTTGAAAAGCTTTCACGTGTCATTAAGTCTGACTCTCACTAGCGGTGTTCCTGGTAGAATAACAAGTATTAAGCACTTGACTATGGAGCATATTCAGGTGTAGTGAATCCTATTCAAGTATCGTGTGCTTCTCAGGTTCTTGTTACCTGCTTTGATGTCTCTCCTCTGCTCACCCCTGTGACTACAACCTCAACCTGCCTAAATGTTCTTTTAGAAAATTAGTGTAACTTGCAGTTCAGTCAACATTATGACTTCATTCCCTGAGGGTGACAATTCAAAGGCACAGGGACATGCTGAGATTCATTTTCTTGTCCATGAAGTGCTCTCTAGATTACAAGAAACCCCCCTGTCTTGCAAGGATTGCCTGTGGCACAAATACCTGGTAGACCTACCTACTTATGGTGTGGGAAGTGAGTCATTAATCCATTGTTTCATACCCTTGCAACCTCTCTACAATTTCTCTGCCTGTTGGTGGGGTGTTCACCATTAGACAGGAAGCAAGGCTGTGCTTAAAGGCACTATTGCTCCATGAGACTGCCCATGGGAGGGAATTCATATCTCATATAGTGAAAACCTAGTCAAAAGCTGGGGAAGTCATAAGCCCTAGGGAAGTAATGACTATTGTTGTCTGGATAAATAGCTATATTATACCCACCAAACTGCCCTCTAAACACTTATGTTTATGCCCATAAAATGCTACACTCACTTTTGGTTAGAGAAGCTTATCTTTTCATATGGCAGTGACCACTTGGGTGAATCAAATCAATGCTCAGAATTGACAGTGGAATGTTTAACACTAAGTGGAACATTTTTCTGACCCTCTAAGGCCAGGGACCATTGTAAAAGACATGGTGGAAAGAATGTAAGAACCAAAGGACGGGCGGGGGGACTGCTTACAATGATGTCTTCCAACTACAAAGTGGCCTTAATATTCATGTTTCATAGTGCCTGAAACTACCTAAAAATACCTTCATGAGAAATTTTTAAAAATAGCATCAAAATAGACTAGGGAAAAATGGATTCAATGGAAGGTAGTTTTGAGAGGGGGAATGGGAGTGCTAGGAGGCAATTACCATAGTTTAGTGTCTATACTTGTGGAACTTATCAAAGTTATAAAAAGTTGCTTGGTTTGTCAGATGTTCAATGACAAGGTCACAGACAAGAAGCTACTTCTATCCTATTTAGAGCTAATACTGAGCTGGAAAATGGTGTGGGGCTGTCATAGAGGTTAACCTAAAGCCTTATTGTTTTGACTGGAAGATTAAGATCTGATTTAACTAGACATAACTGAAATTCCATACCTCCTCATCAAAAAACATCCCCTAGATTGGTTTTTAACTTTGGATGTTAACAAGTTGTTTCCATTGTGCAATATTCAAGTAAGCTTTAAGAGTTATCCCCTTTGAGAGCATCTATTATCTCCTTATAAAATAAATCCTGGTCATCCTATAAAGATAAATGTAAGTCATTTTCTGTTAAAGTGAAACATATACTATAATGTACTTATAAAATAACTGAAAGTTCAAAACTGGTTTTTCTAGAGCACTCACAACAGATAACTAGAGAAATAGAATTAAAATCAGGTAACTTCACCAATAGCAGGGAAAGATGCCATCCAGACTCTTCCTCCTGGAGGCAAAGGACTATACAGAATATTTGTAACAGGTCTCCTGTGCTATAACACTTCAGCATTGTTTTGGTCTCAACAACTGTTAACTCTCTTGATTTTAGAGATAGGGACTGCTAACTCACGAAGTGTGCTCTTCCCATAGAATGGAATCTGTTGGGATTCAAAGTTGAATGTGTAAATAACTCCACCTGCCTTGCTGGCATGGTGTTAATCCCCAGTAGTAGATACAATTCATTAATCTCAAATATGCTGTCTTCATAAAAGCTGAAACTTCAGCAAACCCACACTGCCAAATCCATAGGCAGTATGGCAGAACTCATTTCTAATTCTTATGTTTTCCTTAGGTAGAATAAGTCCACAAACATACTCCTGATAGTTAGCTTTTAGAAAAAAAGAAATCCCTGGGATGTTCTCACGTTGAATTCCTTAGGTGCTTGAAGTTTTTACCTATAACTTTGACAGTAATGTACTTTCCCTAATAAAAGATGGGCTGCCCTCTGGGAGATCAAAGATAATTTGTATGATCTGAAATATTTTTATGACACTTTTTCGCCAGGTGTCCTTCCACATTCAGTTTTTTAATCTTAGCACATTGACTGGAAATGCAGTGGCATCTTATTTACTGAAAATCATGTGACAGAACATATTAAATAGAAATGAAATGCTAAAAGTTATCTGTTTTTTCAAAGGAAATAACCTTCCTATGAATGGGTATTGAAAAGAATTTTCTCCATTTTCACCTAACCTGCAGCTATATTTAATATTTTATATGTTAAGGAGGGGACATAGTGAGAATTTTCACTTTCTTAAAAACCAGTGTGCTCCCAGGAACCCATAGCTGATTATGGAAGAATCCATCCTTAATGACCATAAAGCCTCTTCATTTCTAAATAGCTACATAAATGGACCATGGTTCAACTCCTAGATCTATTCCTAGACTTCAAATTCTTAAAGACACAAGTAGAATAAATAGGTGAACAGTCTTGCAGGCTTTGAGGCCTTCCTGCATTTTGCTCTCAAGCCTTATGTGTATGGATCACTTACACTAAGAATGAAACCAGACCTTTCCAGAGGCAGAAAATCTGACTACAGAAAGCTCAGTTACTTCTGGAGATAGCAGTAATACCTCCCACTCTAAAAACAGTGGCTTTTCCTAAACCTTACCTCTCTGAAATTACCAAAGGTGTCTAAGATAATTAAACTGTTTTCCACAGTATAGGTCACTTAGAACTGTTCCTGGTAAGAATTCTTGGAAAGTTCTTTGAAGTCCCATTTAAAAAATATATTTTATTTATTTTCAAGAAGAAAGAGAGAAGGAGCAGAGACAGAGAGAAGAAAGAATGGGTACACCTCCAGCCACTACAAATGAACTCTAGATGCATGCATCACATTGTGCATCTGACTTTACAAGGATACTAGGGAATTGAACCCAAGTCATTAGGCTTTTTGCAGGCAAGAGCCTTAACTGCTGAACCATCTCTCCGGCCTTTTTTTTTTTTTTTTTTTTTTTTTTGAGGCAAGCCCAACAGACTTCCCTTTTTTATTTTTATTTTTTGGAGACAGAGAGAGAGGGAGAGGGAAACAGATAGAGATGGGCACGCCAGCAGCCTCTCAGCTGCTGCAAAAGAAATCCAAATGTGTGCGCCCCCTTGTGGTCAAGTGCAGCATTGCACCCTTGCGTCACTTTGCATCTAGCTAAATGTGGGATCTGGAGATTGGAACCGGCGTTCTTAGTCTTAGGAGGCAGGCGCCTTAACTGCTAAGTCATCTCTCCAGCCCAACAGACTTCCCTTTTTATGAGAGAGAGAGAGATAGAGAGAGAGAGAGAGAGAAGGAAGTGAGAGAGTTGACATGTCAGGGCCTCCAGCCACTGCAATGAAACTCCAGATGGATGTGCCCCCTTGTGCACATGTGCCCCTTGTGTGCATGTGCCCCGTGTGCACTGGCATCATTGTGCATCTGACTTATTAGGGACCTGGAGAGTCAAACATGTGTCCTTAGGCTTCACAGGCAAGTGCCTTAACCACTAAACCACCTCTCCAGCCCTGAAGTCCTATTTTTAAAGATACATATGTTTTGTGTTGTACATCGTGATCTTCTGCTTTCTACAAATGTGAAACCCAAGACTTACCTGGGAGATAATTAACTAATGTATGAGGTAGGATCCTGATGAGTAAGTGTGGATTTATTCAAATCTACAGGCCCATCTCTTTTGTAAAATATATTTTAAAAAATATTTTTATTTACTTGAGAAAGAAAACAGACAGTGAGTATGGGCATGCCAGGGCCTCCTGCCATTGGAAACGAACTCTAGACACAAGTGCCATTTTGTGCATCTGGCTTTATGTGGGTACTGAGGAATTGAACCTGAGCCACCAGTCTCTGCAAGCAAAAGCCTTTAACCACTGAACCATATTTCCAACCATAAATCATATTTACTTTTGTGAAAGGCTTCTGCATTAATTGTTTTAATGTCATAAGTAACTTGGCTCTAACAGGGTTAAATAATGTAAATGTAAAGATATTGTGAAATGAGGACTGGATGGTCATCTCTCTTGCAAATAGTCCAGGAATTGTTTTGCCTAGTAGGCGAAGATGGAAGCAAATGTACCTGGATTTCAGCATGCAAACTATTCTTGATTTTTGTAAGCCTTACTACAAAATCATTTCTGTCACTGGTCTCTGGGAATTTTCAGATTCTCAGTACCTTGTTCATGGAATTGGAAAAGATACACACAAAGTAAAATAGAGCTGAGGAAATGGCTCATCAGTTAGAGGTGCTTTCAAAGCCTGCTGGCCCAGGTCCAATTCCCCAATGACCATGTAAAGCCAGATGCACAAAGTAGTACATGCAACCAGAGTTCATTTGAAGCAGCAAGAGTCCCTCCTAAGATACTAATTTGGGGGAGTATCTACCAATGCCTTTGAGACAAGAAGGGTTTAAGTAAGACAGACATAGCTCTTGTCCAGGGAGGCAAGAGGGGGCTTGACAAGTTCATCTGAGACTCAGGTTGGAAATTTCTATGTGCGTCCCATGGATTGCTGGCTGGTTTAGCCTGTCTCGTCCTAACATCAGGTGTCTGGAGTTAGGTTTTATGGAAAAGAACAATCTTCCCAGGAATCTTAATTCTCTAGGAATGGTATTCTCAGAAGGGAGTGGAAGGGACTCCCTAAGGGGGCAAAGATAAGAAAAGGCCAAACTTTTCTGATATTTCTCACTCATACTGAAGTGTAATGACAGGTTTCCCCATACAGGCTCAAGGAAAATTCTCACATTTAGTTAGAGAAAGCTATTCTCTTTGGAATACTCACCCCTAAATTACCCCAATGACATGCCCATTCTCTCTGCTTACAAAGAAAAATATTTGAATGTTTTTAACCAGTAAAGCAGAAAGAAACTTGAACAATGCAAAAGTATATTGCCAGGAGAGGTTGTGGGCCACTGAAATGAGGATTGTCTCAAGGGCCCCAAGTTATTGCTCTGGGCTTTTTAAGTAGTCCATGAGAATGAGGGGTGGGTTACTAAGGGATATAGTTCCGTGACTCTCTATTTTGATTGCCAGATGTGAGTTACATAAACTCTGTGCATGAAAGTTCCATGATGCACCTGATTATAATCATTTGTATGCCCAGTTATGCATAGGCATAACATGGTAAATAGGGGATACTCTCTAAAAGTTCACTCAGAGGGCACAGATTGCCTTAATGAATGCACACAAAACCAGTCAAGGCTGGATAGCCTCCTTTGTCCCAATCCCAGATATATCTTGGAACATATATGGGAAAAGGGTGTCTCTAATCACTAGGGGAGGAGACATATTCCATTGCTTGAATTGGGGTATATATGCAACTCTGCAGGTAAGATGTTCCAGGTTATCAACAGGATACTAGTGTCCTGTTAGGAAAAGTTTATATTACTTCCCAAGCCATGTGTTTTCCTAGCTTCTAAGCTATCGCCCTATGCTTGCCTAACTCACCATGAAGGGTCCCATGCCTTCATATATCTGAGATATTGAGCATTCCATGCCAGCTACTTGGGAAGTACTACCCTGTCAAGGGCAGAGCAGTACAGCAGCACTATGCAGGCACCTGTAGCACTCTGGATAGTGTTTTATAGAGACCTCCACTAAGGAAAACCAAAATCTTAAACCAGACAAGAATTTTGGGATGAGTATGAAGTAAGGTTGGAGTTTAAGAAAAATATTTTAAAAGATTTAACTGTAGACACTAAGGACAGAGGTATTTAAGGAAATTATCTACTCCAGTTTGAGCATGTACTTCTCAAGAGTCACAATATTTTAATGACAAAATATAAAAATGTAGAGGATTTTGAAGTTCAAAATATTTTAAAGGCTGAGTAAAAATTTTGTTTTTGTTGAAAGACTTTAAGAAATGAGGTGCCTTGTACAAGTTTGTAAACTGAATTTTGTTAACATGCAGGGTAAAATAGCCAAATAAATCCATAAAATATTTAGTTCACAAAAAAGTCAAGGAACATATTTTGACAGTAAAAATGATTGGTAATTTTGTGAGATTTTCTTGACTGTCAAACCAGTGATACGTGAGGCTCTTTTCCCATCCAATTATTACAAATGCCTCTCAGTTCTTGTCATCTTGAAGGAAAAGTATTCAGCCAGAAGACTTAGGGAATTTAAGCAGAAGTTTATTTAGCAGAGACACAAAATAAATTCCAAAAAGAATGAAGTGGACTGTCCCCAAACAGGAAGCATTCTGGTGGATCCTATATGGATTTTAAAGATTTTTGAGTATTTGAGACAGGTGGTATATTTATGATGTAATGTCACCCATTTCCCCTTCAAAATTATGGTAGACTAGGTCTAGAAATGCCCACAAAGGGGTGAAATTATCAAAACCACAACTCTGATAATACAACGGCCACAGGTCTTCTGAGGATGAAGACCCTTCATTTGTACTTAGTTGTTCGCACTACATCACAAACTAGGGAACCAAACATAACTGTAGCTCCAAGGATGTTGAACCATAAAGGAACATTCTAATCCTCAGACACAGCTACTGAGCTATAGCTTTGATTTTTGTTATCTCACCAAACTCCTTTGCTTACGCAGTATCACTTATGTCTTAAGGACTGAAAATCCTAAAATTCTCTGGGGAGCTAGACAAAAACATGGCTGGGTGATTCTTGCTACAAGGGGTCATATGCTTAGAAGTAAAAGGTTTATAGTACTTGCTGGTCAGAGGGTGCTGGGTGATCTGGGGATCCTTTACAAATGGAAATTGTCAGGAGCCACCATCCTGCCAACTAAGCCATCTAAGTGTCAAGTGCCCTCAGCTCCAGGGAAATTTGTACATTAGGGTGAGTCCAGCTGGAAGAAGCTGTGGGGAGCAGACCTGAGCAGGCACAAGGGTTCATAGCAGGGCATGCTTAAATTTCCTGGTTTTATCCTCATATTTCTTTGTCCAGTTTTGAAAAACCAGGTCATTTTCTTAGGAAAAACCCTTACTTTTACCACACAAAAAAAATCCTTTCTTAAAGCTCTTTCAACCTTTCTTACCAAAATACATTATCATATTATATACTTTATATTTCTGTAACATTGCTCATATTTATGTAAAATTTGCTCATTTTCATTTCCTTCCTTCAAACCACAATAAAGCAATATAAACAAATATGGCAACTTATTAAACATATAATCAAAATTACATTTGAAACACTGCAGCAAATTATTGTTGACCAATAAGTGTACAGGTAATCTTAAAGCTTTGGATGTTTTAGGTAAACATGATTAATGCTTGAGGTTTCTAAAGGGTCTTTTATACATTTTCCTTAGTATTACAAAAGTCAGAGTTATAGATAGCTTTACCAGCTATTTCTGGAACATAAAATTCTAATAGAACTTCCAATGGCCGTAGACAGTGGACTATCTTGTATAAGCAAGAAACACGGGACAAAACAGAGAGCTAAAAATATTTATATGTTATGACTGTAATTTTAGTTTTAGGTACAAAAGGCAGCTTCTCTACTAAATTGGATTGTTCCAGGATATGATTTACAAAGCAGAGGGTTCTCTTCCATTCTAAAAATATATGGCAAGTGCTGGAGGGATTGCTTAGTGGTTAAGGTTCTTGCCTGTGAAGCTTAAGGACCTAGGTTCATTCCCCGGTACCCATGTAAGCCAGATGCATAAGGTAGTGAATGGACTTTGGGCATGTCGGGGCCTCTAGCCACTGCAAACATTCTCTCTCTCTCTCTCTCTCTCTCTCTCTCTCTCAAACTAAGAGGATTTTTTTAAAAAAATAAAGATAAGAAAAGGAAGAAAATAGGGTCCTATGATGTTTTAAGTTCATAGTATAACAAAAATTAAGCTGCTATCTATAAGCAATTTTTTTGATTCGTCATCATATACTGGAGTCATGCCATGTTGCAAAAGAAAGACCCTTTTGAGTATCTTAGTCAAACTTACCACAGTTTTATAGGATGCAGCCCAAAGTGGGATCCAGTTAGATGGTTGACCAATTTCCCACCTGCAAGAGGAATGAAAAAATCAGTGGGGTAAATAGCAGCTGATGGAAATGTCCCCTCACTTTCAATACCCCATTGACATTGATCAGGTGTGATAAGGGGTGGGGAGTTGAGTGTAAGGTGATCCTTTTTCTCTCAGAAATCAAGATGGACAAGATTTTCTTTAAGTGTATTTATAATCTTTCAGAAAGTACATAAAAAAACGGTTTGTCAAAATTGCTACCTAACTGAGACTATAATGAACTAATCTTCAGGTATTAGAGTTCAAGCTGAAAATAGCCTTAGAACTGTAAGTAAAAAGAAATCAAGAAATTGTTAAGGCCTATGAATAAAGGGTAAGTTACTGCCTCTTTCATGGCAGCTATTTCTTCCAGTAAGAAATGTACCATTTTGCATTTCCCATCCTCAAAGAATTATCTTGGTAATGGTTGAATAGCTGATTTCTCCTGGCCTAATGTGGATCATGAAATGTGAGGGTTTCTTCCCATTGTGTCTATAAGATGGTCCTCTCTGGGAGTAATTTCAATATGGTCATTAAATGACTCCAAGCCCAAGTACACATTGTGTGTCCAAGGTGGTTCCATCTAGGAACAGTTGTAATATGGACTTGGCTTTGAGTTTATTTAATGATAGGGATTGGAGTCAATTGGCTGAACTTGACTCAGACTCAATTGCCAACTATAAATATTTCTAGGAAGTCATCTACATGGTCCACATGGCTTGGGCCTCAGTGGCTAGAGATTAAAAAAAAAAAAAAGAACTCCTGGTTGAGCATGGGTTAAGTGTGAATCTTTAACCTATGATAATAGTATCCACCCCAACCCATCCAGTATGAGTCAACCCAATTTGTCTCTTGCCTAGTGAGCCTGGTTGAATGTTTTAAAACCATTGATTGTCTTTATCTGAAACAGATGGAATTCTATCACAAGGTTATTATGTATAAAGGAATGTAAAAGCAAACTAATCAAGGATAGCACCCTCTGAAGTGACCATGATATATGATATGAAGACAGCACAAATAATTCAACTGCATATACAACATACACATAACCTGATCATTTCCTTTGTGGCATAACATATATTTAGCCTAAAATCCTCACTATGTCACAGTTCCACACCCTAAAGACATAAGCACAAAAGGGCTAGAGAATCTGGCCAGCAATCTCAAAGCTCTGAAGCTGCATGTAAAGCTTGGAGGGAGATGCCAGCTCCCAAGCCCGCTTAAAATTCCCAGTTTAGGGCTGAAGAGATGGCTTAGCAGTTAAGGCACCTGCCTGCTAAGCCTAAGAACCCGGTTCCAATCTCCAGGTCCTACGTTTAGCCAGATGCAAAGTGATGCAAGGGCGCAATGCCACACTTGCCCACAAGGGGGTGCATGCATCTGGATTTTGTTCACAGCAGCTGAGAGACTGCTGGCGCGCCCATTCTTTATCTGTCTCCCTCTCCCTCTCTCTCTCTGTCTGTCTCTCTCTGTGTCTCTCTCCAAAAATAAAAATAAAAAAATTCCCAGTTTATTTTTACTTAATTGCACTATTCCTAGTGTAATTTAGTACCTGAAATGTAGCATGTTAAAATCTTTAGCTTGATAGCTGTCATCTGTCCCTACTAAGCCTCTGTTAAGCCCCCTGAATGCCTTAGTAATTAAGCCATCTCATCTGTCAATACCATTGATTCATTAAGACACACTGGTCAATGCTTACTAGAAAAAGTGGTTTCTGATTTACTTGGGGCCACAAGATAACTTTAAAAGTAGGATGAAACTTGGCATCTCCAAATTTAGATGTGCCTGACTTCACTCTGAATCAGGTCTTTGCTTGGTTATGCAAGGACATATTAAACTCTCATGGACTTTCTACCAGAACTATCATCCCCCTTAAAGGCTAAAGGCACAAAGATAAGGCTCTGCCCTAAACCTGTAAGCACTTTGGATTCCAGAAACAGTAGTCTCATAGAACAGACCATCAACCACATGAAATTTGTTGCCTACCTGATACCTATGAAGGACTAACCTTGGCTGACACCTTGTCTGCAAATGTCACCTTGAAAATCAACTTCATTGTTCCTTGGAATTCCATTAAGATGTTTCATGGAACCCCATATGTTCAGAGACTGCTACCCATTTGAGTAGGTGGAGACATTATGCCAGCCTGTATCCTTTGTTACTGGACTACTCCACTGTGGGTTAAAGCCAAGGACAAGACAAACTGTTAAATATTTGAGGTAAAACATTTACATAGATTGAATCAACCATTCCATACCTTATTAAAATATATCACCATTTTATATGACAAGCTCACCTGGTCAACTAGAGACAACTTTTGTCTCTGGGAAAGCTAAAACTCCTGGGCTGGTTTGTATCTGATGTCTGATGCCCAGACTGTCTGCTCCTTTCCTCTATAGTCTTGGGGGAATTGTTTGAACTAAAATAATTCTGTCAAAGGCAATAGGAAAAAAAGGCAATGGAGATTTAAACCCTGATTTTTAAGTGAGCCTTCCTTTCTGTGTAAGCAAAACACAGTGAAAAGTGAATTACTATTCATAGCAAACCTTCTAGTCTTCCCTGGCACTGTGACTAACTTCATCTTGGCTAATTTCCTCACTGAACTTGACCCATTGGGGTCTTCTGCATGTATGTGCAGTCCTTGTTCATGCACTACTCATGGCACCTCCCAGCTGTCAGAATTAAGTACTTAAGCTTATAAAAACTACCATCCTCTTAGTGGGTTCTCAATTAACTTCCAACCTGTAACATGTTGAAATGACTCTGTAATCACCCTGAGAAGTTCATGTTTTGTTTCCTTGCCTGAAACCTACTTCAGTGAGAGTAAAAGAACATTTGCTGTGAGTGTTTATTTTCTTGAATTGATGAGGAGATAGAGAGGGTAAAGCCCAAGACAAAGTTTCTTGGCCTTGGGGGATCTAGGTTTTGGGAAAGTCTAAGCTGTACAGCTGATGTCATTGCAGACCCTGAGAACTGAGCTTGAGAGGAGACTTGGACTGACCCTAAGGCATGTGTTTCAGGCTGGATTCTGTTAACAGTGGAGACACTGAAACTAAGGGCTCAAAGTCAATGAAATCCTTAACCTATCATTCTTGTTTTTATGTGGCATTGGGAAATTTTGGGCTTCCATGTGAACAGCTTTGAGTTTGGGGAAGTCTCAATTGAGGCAAAATGGCCTTCATTTCTTCTCTGAGGCCTGTATCCTACTCCTGTCATATTCACTGCTTTTTTGGGTTTCTCAGCCCCTTGGGGTACTCCTCTCTAGCTATCATATGTCCATAAGTAGATGACTATTTCTGAAACATGAAAGCAAGTCCCGGGCTTATTTTTGTCTTCTAGTGGTGTGGAGACCATGCTACCTTTGGAAGTGGTGTTGAGTTGGTCCTTCAAGTACTGTCTGTACAAGTATCTCTATTATAGCATCTATTCAAAAAATGCTTTGGATATTGGACTTACGTTGAGATGCAAATATGGAGCTGAGACTACAAACCCTCAGAGATGGAAAACTATTAAATCAGAGTTGCTATCAAACTTATTGGCACCCAACTTCTTATAAACTTCATAGACATAAAGCTCTTTCTAGTCATAGAGTAATATAAAAATGTTACAAAATCTCTTGGAGCTGGAAATTACATAGACAATACACATTCAACAGAAAATGTGTAGTATTATGGATATTCTGCCTAGGTAATGAATATGGTAGTCACAAAATGAACCATCAGAGTGTCCTAGCCTATGAAAGAATAATGAAGCAGACATAAAGAACAAATACAGCAACATCCAGCAACATCTTGGGCTTTGTATCTGATCTGGGTCTGAAGTTGCTATGTTGGTAAAACACAACCATGTCCATCACCCACTCTCTACAATTACTCATTGTCAATGCTGTTTTTTAAGATGAGTACTTCTACCCTTTGTGAATCTTATCTAGATTCCCTTAATATGGTGTAGAAACCTTAAATATTAAAAACATATAAAATGTGGCTGGAGATATGGCTAGTGGTTAAGGCACTTGCCTGTGAAAACTAAGAACCCAGATTCAATTATCCAGGTCTCACATAAACCAGATGCACAAGGTGCCACATAAATCTGGAGTTCTTTTGTACTGGTTCAACCATTCTTTTTCTCTTTCTAATAAGTTAAAAAAATAAACTTAAAAAAAACATGCAAAGGGGGCTGGAGAGATGGCTTAGCGGTTAAGGCGCTTGCCTGCAAACCCTAAGGACCCAGGTTCGATTCTCCAAGACCCACGTAAGCCAGATGCGCAAGGTAGCGTATGCATCTGGAGTTCGTTTGCTGGAAGCCCTGGTGTGACCATTCCTCTCTCTCTCTCTCTGCCTCTTTCTCTCTCTGTCTGTCACTCTCAAATAAATAAATAAAGATAAACAATTTTTAAAAAAAACATGCAAAATGGCAAATATATACTGCTTGTGGTAGTTTGAATATATGTCCCCCAATATATTCAGTGTTTTATTAGTTATAGTTTGCATCTGCAATCACCTTGCTAGAGGCAATGTCACTGGGGGCCAGTCTTAAGATGTTAATGGTGTGGGCTTGAGATTCCATTGTAAAGATATGTAAATGTGCCTAGCAGGAGTTCCTGAAGTGTGCTGTGTGACCTTTTGGCTATAGTTTTGCTCTGTGTGCTGTGGTGGCTGGTTGGCTTTCTCTCTCTCTGCTGGGCCCTGTGAAGGCAGGCCAGCTTCTTCTGCCATTATTGGAACTTCCCCTGGATCTGTAAGCTTCAATAAATAATATCCCTTCCTCCATAACTGTGCCTGATCTGGAAGTTCATCTCAGCGAACCTGAAGCTGTCTGCTACACTGCTTAATGCATCAAAACCTATTTTCAACAAGGTGAGTTCTCCAGAGGTATATTGCTCATCTGAGGAGCCTTTTCTCCTGAACTATCCATTGATACACACAATGGGAGCAAACTCAGATTGCATCTATTCCTGAGGCCTGATTTAACATTTCATTAAAATTTCCAGGCATTGTCCATAAGCACATTTGTGGTTTAGGATACAATTTCTACCTGTACTATTGTATAGTGAAACTATGTGAAAAGAAAGATGTTTCCTGGAAGACAAGTAATATTTTTGAAATCACTCTGAGGAGTGTAAAAAGGAAAGATTTTAAAGAAGTGGCTTGCAAATTTTAGACTTCAAATATGTCCTATTAGAGGCAGGCACAGAACTTGTACATACTTTGTCTTGGCAAAACCCCATGATATTGGCACATAGAAAGTTTGGTAGCTTGGTTGTACTTAAAGTGTAAAATTTCAGTGGATACTGTCAATAGCACAGCATCCTACTTCTCAATAGTCTCTTATAGCCTCTTTATAATCAAACAAAAACAGGCCTTTGAAAGTTAAGGTTCTATTATATTTCCTCCTGTATCCTTGGACATAGAGCTTAGTATTTATAGCATTATTTCAGGGGTTTCCAAACCAAGCTCTCCCATGGACCAGATAAGTAAGAGATAAAATGAAAGTAGGGGTTGGGGACATGGCCAAGGTCAGTTGAATAGTACAAATCTAGTCTGCTTGAGCCATATGAGACATCAGAATACAGACCCCATATGTTCAAAGTTTTGTCAGTATAAGCTAAGGATCTAGAGCCTTAATATTGCAAAGTTAGGGTTTTGGAAAATGTTTTTCAGACCATGTTACATATTTCGTTGTAGTCTCAGGCTGGCCTCAAACTCATGCTCATCCTCCTACCTCAGCCTCCCAAGTGCTGGGATTAAAGGCATAACCCAATGTGTATCCAAATGCAGCACAGAAATTTAGCCCTTTAATAGGGCTAACCACTAAGAGTTATAGCTTGTTTTTGATTTTTTTTCACCCTTTCATACATGTATGCAATGCATTTTAAAGCCAATTAACTTCTTGTATCCCCAAAAGATTCAGGAGTTTTATTCAGGCTTGTAATTTTGTCTCACTGTGGGTGTATCCCAAAGGTGTGGGGGTGGATCTGATTTCGAGTCTAAAGATATGCAAACTGCTTGAGTTTTGCCTGGGGTTCCTGGAGTGTGTTTGCTTCTGTTAGTGATGGTTGTTACTCTATGTGTGGACTTGTGAAAGGGGGAACAGCTTCTTCTGCCATTATAGAACTTCCCCTGGATCTGTAAGCGTCCATAAATTCCCTTCCTCCCATACCTATGTCTGGTCGGGAGGTTCATCCCTGCAGTGTTGAAGCTGACTGATAAAATCTCCATCCTAACTTCATGCCTCTTTTGAACTACTGTGTTAAATTAGGTCTGCATTCATGATCATAGGTGGGAAGTTAGTGGAGAATGGGAAACTCACCAGTGGCTACACTGCTGGACAAGACCCCTTCCCATCGGTCAACAGTTGTTCTTTGGTACTATTAAAGGTGTGGGGTCTCATGAATCTCTCCCTATGGTGAAATATTGACAGGATCAGTCTTGATCAGGAGAGCACATCTGCTGTGAGTTCATAATAGCCATGTTGTATCCAGAAAACAGCATTCTACAGCCCCCTTTCCATAGTCCTACTCTTAATATGCTAATACCCTCTCCATCATGTTCCCTAAGCTATGAAGATGTGGTTTTGATACCATGTTGAGGGTTGAGCACACATTGTTGCTTGATTTTAGTAACTTTGCTAGTTATTTCTTTGTACATTCCTTTTGCATAAAGAAACCTCTATGTTCAAGGCTGCTACATGCAGTACTAATTTTAAAACAGATATTTGATTTTAGCATGAACCTAAGTATTGAGTTTCCACCAAGGGTATATGTCCTTAACCACAAGATTTTGTAAAAGCTTACAATACCTGGGGCTGGAAGTTATTACCCTATAGCTTCTGGGAACAGCTTTATTCTCCCAGGTAGGGTACCATCAATTTAAACACACACACACACACACACACACACACACACACACACACATGGCTTACCAGTTTCCATATAGCTGATTCATATGTCCCTAATTTTGGTACCTCTTCCTATCTCCTCTGCCTCATACCCACCTCTATTCCTGCTCAAATTTCTCTCCCACCATTACTCCTCTCTACTTTCTTGTACCATGTGTTTTATCCTTCAGTACCAGCTTGCCATGACCCCATTCTAGTTTTCTGGCCTCTGCAGATACTCATTCTGACTTTGACCCACTAATCTAGAAATTTGGTCTTCAAAATCTGATTTATTCCCCCCTGGATTAACAAATTGGCACTCTACCTGGTATTGTAGAGTATAAGAAATGCAGGAAAGAGAGGGTCATTGAGTTTGCAACATGGTCTTGTGTTTTGGGCAGTGTGAAGCAGGTTTGCTGGTTGCCTGCATGGAGATCCCATGGGGCCATGAGGATGGACCGTGGGTTGCAGTGGAGACCCAGTGGAGATGCCGGGACTATGAGATGGCTGCCAAGGAGAGCTGCGGGCCCTGGATGAAGTTTTCCAGGACTGTGAGTAGCCTAGCTGGAGGGGCGGAATTGGAACTCCAGAGACTTGTTGCTGGTTAGAGTTATCAGACTTGGGAGTTACAGAGTTTGATGTTTGCCCTGGTTAATTTAAATCTTGTATTGGTTGAATATTTCTTTACTTTGCCCAATTCCATCTTTTGTAGTGTGGATGTTTATTCTGTGCCATTATGGGTTTTGGGGGGACTGTTTTTGGTATTATGGCTCAGTTAAAAGACCTTGGATTATGGGGATGTATGAACATCATTGGAATTGATAAAAACTATGGGGACTTTTAAAGTTGCATGAATGCATGGCATTTTACATTGTGTATGGTTATCAGTTTATGGGGGCCAGGGGCGGAATGTGGTGGTTTGATTCAGGTGGACCCATAAACTTAAGTGTTCTGAATGCTAGTCTCTCCAGCTGATGGCAATTTAGAAATTAAAGCCTCCTGGAGGCGGTGTATTGTTGGGGGTGGGCTTATGGGTATTATAGCCAGCTTCCCCTAGCCAGTGTTTGGCACAGTCTCCAGTTGCTGTTGTCCACCTTATGTTGACCAGAATGTGATGTCCACCCTCTGCTCATGATATTGTTTTTCCTGTCATCGTGGAGCTTCCCCCTTGAGCCTGTAAGCCAAAATAAACCTCTTTTTTTCCACAAGCTGCTCTTAGTTGGGTGATTTCTGCCAACAATGCGAACCTGACTGCAACAGTCACCAATAATGGATTAGTGCATAGAAAAATACAGGTTAAAAAATGAAGAAAGCTGTAGAGATGGCTCAGTGGTTAAATTCACTTGCTTACAAAGCCTGATGGCCTTGGTTTGATTCTCTAGTACCCATGTAAAGCCAGATGCACAAAGTGGCACATGCATCTGGAGTTCATTTGCAGTGTCAGGAGGCCCTGATATACCCATTCTTACTTTCTCTGTCTGCTTTTCTCTCATTCTTAAATATGTTTTTAAAAAATAAATGAATAAACTTAAATACGGAACCTCAGTTCCTGCAAACTATGGAGAATGACAGAGAATGTCCCAAAGCACATATCTTGTCTCAGTGGCTGACTCTTCTCCTAGTTCCTAGAAAGTCTCAATTCTCAGTAATTTTCAGTGCCTCTGAGGGCATCCAGAGAAGGAAAGACAACGATGGTGATGGAGATGCAAAACTAGACTCAAAATTCAGTGGAAAGAAGCTGGAGCAGGCTTACCTGCCTGGATGCTCATTGGTTTTCTCACTTAGGAAATTCAGAATATGGTTCTCACAGGAAGAGTCATTTGACAACCAAGGAGTGTGTACCCAAAACTACCTGTTTTGAAGGGACAATGGGGCTCCCATCTTGACTGATCATATGGGCTCCCTTGCTCCTTGATCAGTTCTTCACTTTGACTCTAGAATATATATATATATATATATATTTCTATACACGTGTGTGTGTGTGTGTGTGTGTGTGTGTGTGTGTGCATGTGTGTATGGACTTGGTGGTAGCTTCCTGACTTCAGAACAAGAACCTTGATGGTGTGTTCTATTGAGAGAATGATCTTTGTATTTTTGGTTTCAAGTCAGTGAGTTTACTAAGTATATGAGCAGAAAAATAACACATTGAAAGCATCACTTAATAGAAGAACAATCCAGGCACTTACACATTCAACAGAAGTGATTGCAGTAGTCACTGTAAAGAGAAAGAACAAATGGCAAGTGGCAGACAGGTAACAGAACACCTGATCAGGCATTTACAGCATCCATAAATGACTAGGGAAGCCTGTGAAAACAGTCAGTTGGAGTCTCAATTTAGGGTTTTAGGAAGAAAATTTCTTCACCTCAAGTAAAGCTTCCAATTAGCCATTCCCCCCACCAACATTTTACATCACAGGTTAATGATAGTGACATATGCTCAAGTCTTAAGATTTGGCGAGGCTCTAAGCAGCCCAGAAAATTGTTTGCTTTCTCGGTATTCCAAAGGACATGTTGCTTGCAACCCTTGGTGTGTTTATTGCTTTCTCTTTGTCACAGAGCCAGGGAGCCAGCATGCTCCAGGACAAAGTATCTCGGGACGCCTAATATAAGCATGCTTGAGTCTTAGAAAACAGAGGGAGGGGTTGTGCTGTTCTCAGGGTCAAGGCTCAACAATCTTAAACTGCACATGATAATGTACTAATATAATTTATACTGCATGGTGTTAATGCCTTCACAGGTTTCTGTTGTTGAATAGGTTTCCACATCACTGTCTCTGAATACTATTAAAGTGAAAGCTTAACACTGGGTACCTTAGTCAAAACAAATATATTTTGAGGAAATGACTCCAACTGAAACTTTATACTTGTACATATTAGCATCCATATGAACATTAGAAATCAACTTTCTTGGTAGGTATACATATCTCCTGATGAAATATCATATTTGTAGCATCTTTAATATACCTTAATAAGGGCTACTGAATTCCTTGATATCATCAAATAACCCCCAAGTAGTCATGCTTCAAATTAGGAGCATCCTTTTCTTACACACTACTCAGGATGCAAACAAAGTCCAAAAATTGCTAGCTGGCTGAATCATGTGCCCTTTTAATAGTTTTCATCTTGTCCCTTGGTTATGTTTCCTTCTATATTGGCTAATCAGTATCAAGTAGATAGCTTCTAACGTCTTCAGCCATTTCATGTTTCTGTTAGCATAGCCTTCAATAAGGTCTGTCTGGGGCTGGAGAGATGGATTAGTGGTTAAGGTGCATGCCTGCTAAGCCTAAGAACACCGGTTCCAATCTCCAGGTCCCATGTTTAGCCAGATGCAAAGTGACACAAGGGTGCAATGCCACACTTTCCCACAAGGGGGCGCATGCATCTGGAGTTCGTTCATAGCTGCTGAGAGGCTGCTGGCACTCTCTCTCTCTCTCTCTCTCTCTCTCTCTCTCTCTCTCTCTGCCTCTCCCTCTCTCTCTGTCTCTCTCTGTGTGTCTCCAAAAAAAAAAAAAAACAAGAATTTCTGTCTGCCTATTTTCTGAAACAGATAATCATTTAGGTTTTATTTTTTATATTCTCTTTAGTTATAGATGAAGAATGGGTGATGGAAGGGAAAACCTACTGGCTATAAATGGCTTCTCATCTGAATATGGCATTAATGACTGCAGTGATACAAGTATGTACTCATTCCTTGGCAGTAACTTTACAAAATGAGGCATAGACTTATATGTAGGTTCTTTAATACTGTATGTGACCTTGTCTCAAAAGCTATCACTAGAGAATAGACTTTGGGCATGTTCTAGCTCAGGCTGACCTGGAATTCACTATGTAGTCTCAGGGTGGCCTCAAACTCTTGGTGATCCACCTAGCTCTGCCTCCTGAGTACTGGGATTAAAGGTGTGTGCCACCACACTTAGCCAACAGTAACTTATTTAGTTCTTGTTTACAATTATTTTCCATGATAAATCTGGGTGTTTTTCCTCACCCCCAGTCACACTGGTTTGTTGAATGGCTTTGGGCAGTATTAAGAAATTTAACCTTTTCAGATTTTTGGTGGTTTTCTGATTTTTATTATGACCTGGGAAGTCTTTACTGTTTGGTATTTACTACCGTGCATGACATATGAACTTCACAGGATCCCATTTCACCTAGCCATGTATGATTGCCCTTATGTGAAACTTTTCAATGGTGATATACTTAGTGTATGCCATAAATACCTCCACCCCAGAATATTTTTTTGCATGGAAAAACATACACAGTATACATGTGACCCTGCCCTAGAATAAACTTAGAATGGTGCAAATGAAAAATACTAACTCTAAATCCATTGGTGCTCATGACTACTGGTGTCAGGGGTGGTCTCCATTATATAAGGTACTCTTGAATCCAATATCCACTACAGCCCAAATGCTGTGCACATTAGTGGGGGTGAGGGGTTGAAATGCATCTAGAATGCCACATGGATTGTACACGTGTATGCTTTATATGACCCAGACTTACAGGAAGTATTGGCTACCACATCAGAGGAGGTGCTGGTGTGTTTCCCCCCATAATGTTTCCTTCCACAGCAGGGGATTCAGTGTGGAATAGCAGAACCTCCTTACCATTCAGTTTGGTTCATTTGTTCAGGCTGTAAAACCTTCAAGTTGCTCACAACCACAGCATTTGACTGTCAGTTTTTCCCCTATAAGCTAGACTATGCATAAGTCTTGTCATGTTTGATTTGGATGACCTAGAAAGCCCCTTGTCTGCTTTGCTATTTTCTTTTCCCTGTTGCTTCCCTTAGCACTTCAAGAATACAATGTATATTCTAGGATCAGTCACTAAAATATTCCAGTCTTTCCTATCTCATGAAGAGCTTGTCTCACTAAAGAGCCACTAAATCCCATACTACTTCTAAGGCCCATGCTAAATTGATTACTTTCCTAACTCTTTAGTGAATACAGTCCTGCCTTCCCTAGTACTCTGGGCATCCAAGATTGTCTTTCTAATAGCCAATTCCCTCAATAATTCTGGTCCTTACTCTACTGTGGAATTATGTTTCTTGGAGAGATGTAAGGAAATGCCTAACCAACCTCAGACCTATGGAAATAGCTATTCACCTTAGACATGACACTGACAGACCAGAGACAATTCCATCCATGTCAAGATTGGTGAACCAATGAGTTTATTGGGGTAATTTAAAAGAACGTGGGTGACAGTTTACTTACATCTATTACACAAATACATCTGCTGCACTAAAAATCTTCACTCTAGATAGGATATGAAATGATTCACGAAAGCTGCATCACTGGAGTACCAGCCCAATCAACCTGTCAACTGTATATTCTAGGATGACTCAAAGCCACATATAACTTGGGCAGGATTATGTACAATTGCAGAGGGGTCAGGAAGAAGTGGTAGATAGAATATCAGGAGATGGTCTTACCTCCCTCTCCTCCGCTCCTTCCATGAGGAGATCCTAATAGAGCTGATCTAAGAGAATGCTGATAGTTATCACAGCTGCTCTGAATCATAATGACAATCGTCATCCATGTCCAGAGGAACAAGTACTACCAAATTCAAGTGTATTAGGCCCCACATTATTGATGGAAATCACATCCCATAATAATCAAGTTCATGGTTCATGTGAATGGATCCATCAAGAACCAAAACTTCTTAGCCAGAAAAGCATAAGATCATAGGAGCAGGAAGTAAGCATTTTTCTAGCGGGTCACTAGATGTGATGGTTAGTGGTATCGCTCCCACTTCTATCCCTTAATTTCTGGACCAGTTCGTTCTTTCAACTGGAGAAACATCACCATATGTTGAATGTTGGTTCAGAGTATACACTGCCTTCTGGAGAACCCAATCCCAGCCCTTCAGGCTACTATCACTTAGTAATGAAGTTTTCAAAAGGGTATTCCACCATTCTATCATGTCAGCTGCTTTAGGATATCAGGGAACATGGTAACAGCAGTGAATTCCATGACCATGAGCCTACTATTGCAATTCTTTGCCTGTGGAGTGAGTCCCATGTTCAGAAGCAATGCTGTGTGGAGTACCATAGCAGTGCATGAGTCATTTCCTAAGTCCAGAGATAGTTTTGTCAGAAGCATTACTTATGGGAAAGGCAAGCCCATACTCAGGGCAGAGTTTTGTCAGTGTTAGAATACATACTTATTCTTTCCACTATGGATGTGGTCCAGTGTAGTCAACATACCACCAGATTGGTGGATGTTTGCTAGAGGGAATGATGCCATATTGGTGGTTGAGTGTTAGTCTCTGCTGCTGACTCATCTGATGCTCAGCAGCAGCCATAGCAATAGTCATCCTTGTGAGTAGAGGTACAGATTGTTGAACATTTGCATAAACTTTACCTGGGCCATGATAGCTCCTTTTTCATTGGCCCACTGGTCAATGAAAGGGGTGGCTAGGAAAAGAAGTTGACTAGTACCACAGGATGTGTTATCCTATCTACTAGGTTACTGTAGTCTTCCTTTGCTAAAGTTACTGTTGTAGTTAGCTTTGTATTACTGGCAGAAAACACCAGACCAAAAATGGCTTTTGGGGGGGAATGGGTTCATTTTCTTATAGACTTGAAAGGAATCTCCATTTTGGCAGGGAAAACATGGCATTAATTGAGGCTGGACATCACCTCATGGCCAATATCAGGTGGACAACAGCAGCAGGAAGTGTGATAAACACTGGCAAGGGATGCTGGCTATGACACCCATAAGCTCACCCCCAACAACAAATCTCTAAGAGGCTCCAGTTCCTAAATTCCATCAGCTAGAGACTCAGCATTCAGAACACATGGGTTTATGGGAAACACCTGAATCAAAACACCTCAGTTACCTTCTGATGAACATTTATGTGGAGAAATCTACCCACATAATACCTTCCCCAAATATCCTTCTCATCAATTTCTCAATGGGTGCTCTGTACATCCAACCTTATGGATTTTTGGTCAGGGAGTTTCCGTTCATGATTGATAGTTCAGGTTGTATGGTAACTTAGTGGAAACTAAATTTTTGGTAATGTATCACCAAATCCCAAAAGCAGGCCAAGAGCTGTCTATGATGGGAAAAGCACTTGCTGAAGATAATCCAGGGTCTTATTCTCAACTCTCAAGGCTTTAACTGTGATTCATTTGGGGGAGCCTGCCAAAGGCACCAGACAATATCCCTATCTGCCAATGATACCTCAAGTAGCCTCAGTTATGCTGAGTCATATAACTTAAGTGGCACAGAATCCTGGACCTGATAAAAAGCCTTCTCCTGTACTGGACCACAGTCAAAACTAAGATTTAGGGCTGGAGAGATGGTTCAGTGGCTAAGGTGTTTGACTTCAAAGCCTAATGACCTGAGTTCAAGTCCCTAGTACCCACATAAAGCTAGATGCACAATGGCACATGTATCTGGAGTTTGTTTACAGTGGCTGGAGGCCTTGGGGTGCACATTCTCTCTGTCTCTCTTTTCTTTGTCTCTCTCTGATTGCAAATAAATAAATAATATTTTTAAAAAACTAAGATTTCAAGTCACTTCATATATGGGCTTGAGCAACACACCCTAGTGAGGAATATGCTGTCTCCAAAAGTCAATGTGCTTCTTATTTTGTGGTAGGAAAGTCAGATGTACCACCTTATCTTCTACTTTAGAAGGAATATATCTGCATACCCTATACCACTGGACAAGTAGAAATTTTATTGAGGTAGAGTGTCCTTGAATTGTGTTGGATTTATTTCCCATCTTTGGATGAATATGTGCTGTGCCAAATGAGTCCAGATTGCTGTGCCAAGTCCATATTGATTTCTCTTTCTTATTTAGTCCAATTGAGGCAATATAGAAATACAAGGAGAATGAAATATTATGGCATAGGAAGGGCAGCACAGATTCTGACCCTGAGATCTGATCTTTTACTGCTGAGAAAAGACTGGCTCTTTAGCACTTGTGTTTGAAGTCTGAAGACTTAACAACCTACTGAGATGTTTTCTATGAGGTTCTTGTTACAGATAAACAGATTGTACCTATTAGCTCTGACAAAAACCATAAGCTTAGATTTCCAGCATTCCTGAGATAAACAAGCTCAACAATAGTTCATTGATGCCTTGAATGATGTGGCTTATTGGTTAAACTGCTCAAAGATTAGCTTTCTAGCCTCAATTGAAATTCTTGGGCCTTTTCTGCTTTTTGAATTGTTTCCTCCTAGTGCAAACAGTCATCTCCCTTTTTTTCAGACTCACTTAGATTGAAGCCATGCTTGATGCTTTCATAGAAAACTCTGCTCCCTACCAGATGATGCTCCCACAAGAAATTGAGGTTATAAACCGAAAGTGAGGGGGGAGTTGTCTGAATTAGATTGTGATCCTTGTGAGATACCTTACCTCAGCCACTGAACTCATTTGGCTGGCCTGGAGTCTGTTCCAAGCTCCATATAGGGAGCCATCAGCTGGGCCCCAGGGTGTGCTAGCATCTTCCTGCCTAGTCTGCTCTCCCATGGAGTCCTGATCTCTGAAAACTCTCCTACTCAAGGCTCAGGGAGAGCTCTGTTAGAATTGCTCGTGGTGGCTCTGGTCACAGACCTTCCAAAGGGATAGTGGTGGAAGTGATGTGATGCACCCAGTTAATGGCCTCATGGTGGGAGCCAAATGTAGAAAGATCTCCTGGTGTTCACTGGGGAGTGACTTATAGAACAGTGATACAAAAACATGATCTCATAGTGTATAATTGAGCAACCTCACAGGGAGAATTCCAACTGGAGAAGCACACAGGTGAAAGGGGAGTTTGTCTTTTATTAGGGAAGTATATTTTGTTTACTGTCAACATTATAGGTAAAAAGTTTGTGTCATAAGGAAATTACAGAAAGCACATCTGGGGATTGTGCATAAAAGCTAATCATCAAAGGAGTTTGACCATTACGAATATGGACTTATCCTATCTAAGGAGAAATCAGGAAGGAATTACAAAATAATTCTCCCAGTACTGTGCTGATTTTGTAGAGAGAGAGAGAGAGAGAGGCCAATATATTCTTTTCAAAAGCTGACAAGTAGTGTATATATGATTATTATCACATAAGATTAATAAAATGTACTTATGGCTTGGGGTTAGCACTGTGCTGGTAATACAGGTATGGAGTGGGTTAAAAGATTAAATCCCAAAATTCACATGTGCTTTCTTTTCCATTTCCTAGAGCACCTTTCTTTCAACTTTACTAAAACATCTCCAACTTTTCTTCCTCAATCACTCTTCCCTAGAATTGATTCTAGTGTCAGTACCACAAACTCTGGGTTTTTACCTGGGTAGAAGGTTCTCAAAAGGGAAGTTCTTAGCCTGCTGGGAAAGGGACTAATGGATTAAGGCCAATAGTAACCAGGATGTGTAATCTTTTTGTCCCTCTCAATGTTGACACAATCAGTACATCATCAACAATATAATGGACTAGCCCAGTATTTTCTGAAAGGGCCAAGTGATCAAGATGGCTACAAAGTTATGACAGAAGATTGGATAATTAATATAAACTTGAAATAGAACTAGTTGACAGTGAGTCCTTGTGGAAAATAATTGAGATGAAAGTACTGATGAGATCAATAACTGTATACCAGGTACAAGGAGATGAGTTATTCAGCACAAGTACGGAAACTATATTTTGTATAGCAGCTGTAATTGGAGTCACTACTTCACTAAATTTCAGATAATCAACTGTCAGTCACCATGATCTAGTCATCAACTTCACAGGTCAGATTGGAGGGCTACAGGGATATGTGGTGGAAATGACTAGCCCTATATCTTTCAAGTCCTTGATGGTGGCATTGATATCTTAATCCATCTAGGGATGTGGTTTTTTCATTCACCATTTTCCCTGATAAAAACAGTTCTAATAGTTTCTATATGGCCCTTGCAACCTTAAGAGCCCTCAGTTCATAGGCCATGGAAACAATGTGAAAACATTTCCAGCTTCTAAATACAACTATCATACTCATTCATTCTATGACTTTAGAAAATAACCATGGGACAAATCCCTAGGTCCTGTTGGGGAATAATGTGAGAAAGAATAATACATTTTCAGCATTGTAGCAATGACCTTCCTCTAATATGCCTGGCTTCCCCTTCTTTTCAGGGTTTCTAAGACTATAAACTAACTCAAGTCTGGAAAATGGTTTTGTATTGAAAGTGAAAGAGAAAAACAAAGGAAAACCTGGGGTTAATCAACAGACAGGGATGCAATAAAATTGTTTTTGGTTCACTATTTTCCTAGTAGTGGGAGCTCAATTGGCTTCTATTTGGCCTTTCCAACCATAATTAATATAACCATAATAGCCCTCACTCTACAAGTCAGAGAATCAATGTGGGTTTTCTCCCCACTCCAATATATGTCTATCCCAATTATGCATTCTGGGACTGGGGAAAATACCATAGTATGATTTCAGGACCCACTGTCAGTCTAACATTTGCCAAAGCTCCATTGATCACCTGGCCTCTGTAAGCACCTACTAACTGTAGGGCCATGATGCTGTTTAGGGTCTCCTGGAATCAATGTCAGTTCAGAGCCAATGTCAAGTAGGCCCCCAAATATCTGATTATTTCCTTTCCCCCAATGTACAGCAAAAGGCCATAGGTCCCTCTGAGGAAGGATAGGACTAAGTTTAATATTGACACTTTGGGGGGCTTTAGGAGGGTCATTTCTCAAGGGGACATGGCTACCCCTTCAATCAAGGGGCTCGGGATCTGAAAACTGGCTCAAGTCTGCACAGTTAAGAGGCCTTGGTTCTCTGTTGCTATCAAGGTAGCCTTTCATTCCTTTGCACTGGAAATTTTCTGCTTATGCAGATCATTCAAGAACGTGGGCTTCTTATCTATTTCACTTCAAGAACACCATGATTAATCAGTGAGTACCAAAGATCTACATGAGTCATGTGTCATAAGCATTGGTTTGCCTATGTTGTTCATTATGGTAATCCAGTTAGAACCATTGCATCTAAGTCACTTAACGCAGCAACTGCAGCTCCCACTGTGATGTCTTCTTTACATATTATGGCAACTACTGGCAATTTTAAGTATGCTGGGGCTCCCTTCACAAATCTGTTTCTTATAGTCTTAGTGAAGGGCACATCTTCTGGATGCTCCCATTGTGGGGATAAAGATGAGTTTACATGGCAAATCCACTCCAGCATTCCAAGTTCTCTGAGCCTTTTAATCCCTTCATCAACATTAAGCCAAGGGATATCAGGCAGTCCAAGCTCACTCACAGTAGGCCATTTTTGGATCCATACTTCAGTCAACCAATCAAATAAACTCTAGTCACCTCTTCCAACAGCATGAGCTGCAGTGTTAAATCTAAAAATCTCTATTTAATGGGCCATTTTCAATAAATTCAACCTGGTCTAATCTTATATTTCTTCCTCCATCATCCCACACCCTTAAAATCCATTCCCACACATATTCCCCATGCTTCTGCCTGTTAGAAAAATAAGTTAGAAAATTCTTGAAGTTCATTAGGGATGTATCTCACCTCCTCATATGTCACACTTCTGTCTCACCTTTAGGGGCCTGCTTCTTCTTAAGTCTGGTTATATAGGCCTAGAGGAGAACATGGGTAGGCACTGAGGGGTATCAGCAACTCCTGCAAGGAGGGCCACTGCTGGCTCCTCAAACAGAAGGATTAGTTCCCTCAGGCAAGGATGGAGAGGGCTATACTTCAAAGTGTGGGGGCGAGAATGCAACCGCTGGTAAGGGAGGGGAGGCTACGTTCTCATGCAAAATAATTCATTCAAAATCTGAGAGTTCAATGTCCCCAGATTCTTCCAGTCTTCCCACACATCCCCATCCCAAGTTACAAGATCCCACTCTTTTCCAATTGATGCCCTCACTTTGACTTTTGATAGCCTGTGCAACTGGGACTTGAGATTGCATTGCAAGTTAGCCAGTCTTACAATGAGAGCTTGGGTTTGGTTTTCTGAAATTTGAGCCCTGTTGTGGCTAAAAAGAGGACTCTCCTCAAGGCAACCTTAGAAACCATCAGATCATATATTTGGGTCTTAAGCTTGGAAGTTTGCTTTCTAAGCTTCTGCTTTTCCCTTAATAGTTTATCCAGAGATACTAGAAACAACAAAACTGCATCATCATTCATCTTACTCTTCCAAAAATATTCAAAAGATTTAGATAGTCACTAAATCCCTTGCTGTTCACAAGACATGACTCAGGATCACCAAATACATCTTTCTCGCCATTCTTTAAATAGTTCACATGATGGATTATCAATACTTTGATTACCAGTAGGGCCTTTAGTAGCACTGAAGTTGGAGAGTCAACTCCAAATATCACCTAGATTACTAAAGTAATCCATCCTTACAATTGTTTCTTTATTACAGATTGTGGTACCAGAGTGGTTCTACTCAGGAGTCTCTAGAGGACCAAAACTGATAGAATGAACCCAGTAGCTGCTCAGACTATGTGGCTGGATACCTCAGCAGTCCCAATCTAAAGCAGAAAGCTTGAAGTCTTCCTGGAGAGCCACTAGTTTTCAGTCCACACTAGTTTTTGGTCCACACAAGAAGACTGAGGAATTTGGTTACAATAGCAGTGAAGGATAGCTGAACAGGAAAGATGCACATGCAAATGAAGCAGTCCTCAGCAAGTAGCACTGTAGCACTGGCAGCCAGGTGGGAAGAGGAGGTTCTTTCCTCTCAGGGGCTTCCTTGTATAAAGCCCCCCCTCCTGAGGACAGCCCACTCTGGGGGAAGGGTTCATTCTGCTGAAAGGGCTTCCTCCTTCAGTTAATCCTTCCTGGAAGCAACTTTAGAGACCTGTCCAAGAGGAATGTTTGTGGATTCCTAAACCAGTCAAGTTGATAACTGTGTTGGCCTTGGCTAGGGCTACCAAGTAAGCTGTGGTATCTGGCAAATTGCTGCCATTGAAGCCACTGCACATTTTGAGTTTGTTAGTTCACATATATTTTTGACAGAATATGCTCATGACAACTAGTTTATATAGAAATGCTAGAAACTTCATTCCATAGTTTCCTAGGACTGTAAAAGGTGTTAATTTTTAAATTAATTTTTATTTGAGAGAGAGTGAGAGAATGGACACGCCAGGGCATTCAGCCACTGTCAACAAACTCCAGAAGCATGTGCATCTGGCTTATGTGGGTCCTGGGGATTCAAACATGGGTCCTTTGGCTTTTCAAGTGATCACCTTATCTGCTAAGCCATCCCTTCAGTCATGTTAAAAGGTTTTATATAGAGTCACTGAATTCCTTCTTCCTCACAAAAGGTGAATCAGGATGAAAAAAAAAAAAAAAAATATATATATATATATATATATATATATATATATATATATATATCTTGCATAGATCTTTATGCAGTTCATACCAAGGATTATTTATGTTCTCCTTGGTACCAGGAGAGCCTTCAACAACTTCAGGTGTAAATTGAAAAGCCAGCTCAAGACACCATCAAGCTTATTAGAGAAATTCCTCTGTACACTTCTCTAAAATCTAACTGTATAAGGTTCTCTGGAAGAACAGACCGGTGTGTGTGTGTGTGTGTGTGTGTGTGTGTGTGTGTGTGTGTGTGTTGTGTTTAAGCATTAAGGCTGGGGTCCCAGCAATCCTTAGAGTCATAGAAATTACTGGGCTATGCTGGCCCTGGAACAGGCTTTAGCACAGAGAAAATTCTTTTGGGTTGTAAATACCATATCAAACCAAAACCTGATAAGCTCAGCTGCAGCACAGGAGCCATGCAAACCCACTGTCATCAAAGAACTAGTCAAAACCTAAGCGTCCTACCAGGGAAAACAAGTCAACAAAGGAAATGGCTCTATAACATTCTTTTTCCATCTCCCTTCCCCCATTCTTTGTCCTGCTTGTCCCTTCCCTTTAAAGAGTCAGCTCAGCTGCATCTGAGCATGACAGCCTCAATCCTGTAGAATGGGATTGGCTGTCCTTCACTGTTCACTTGCTCTCCAATAAAGAACAGCCTGCTGTTGAGGTCGTATATTGTGTTTATTTCCATGCCATTCTAACTGTTTAGGTCCCGACTCTGATCCAACAGTGTGTGTGGGTGTTGGAAGGAATTTAATAGAATGCTTTATATATTATGCCCTACTCTGCATGCTAGAGAGGCTAAGAAATGAGGAACTGCTCAGTCCATAGAGCTAGATGCTTCATCAGCCTCAATCTGGCATGGAATACCTGGAAGATTCCTATAGAGTCTCTGGTTTTCAGTTCATAGTTCAAAGCCAAAGAAGCTGAAGTCTAATGCCTACAAAGGATAGTAGCAGCAGCAGCAGACATAGATATACTTGGCAGCAAGAAGCAAAGGCAGACAAGCAACACTGATTTTTCTTCAGTGTTCTTTCTGTCTGGGCTGCTTCTCATAAGGTACCACTCTCTCTAGGGGATTGGAATGTCTTCTCTCCTCACCTTAATCCTTCATGGAAATACTCTCCCATATCAGCCCAGACACATGTGTCCTACTTGATTCTACATTTCATCAAGTTGGCAATCAAGACTAACCATTATACTTACTAAGACAATTAAGACTCAAGTCTGCATACTATAGGACAGCAGTCGTGTTCCAATTTTGTAAAAGACAAAGGATAGACTCAAAAGTGGCTGTCAAAGGTTTTGGGGTGTGGTGCAATTGGTTGCCTAGAAAGGTAAAACATGCAGTTGTTCACTGTTAGTTTCTCATTGCTATGGCCAAATATCTGAACGAAGAAACTTACATAATGGGAACTGTGGAGACTGATCAATGGTTCCAGGTGCTTGCTTTCAAACCCTGACATCCTGGTTCAATTCCTTAGTACCCATGTAAATCCAGATGGACAAAATGATAAATGCATCTGGAGTTCACTTGCAATGGCAGGAGGCCCTGGCATACCAATACTTCTCACTTTGTTCTCCCTCTATCTCCCTCTCTAATACACATACACATGCATACACAATGGACTTAATTTTTCAGGGGATAAATACATTCCATCAGGGCAGGGAAGACATGGTGGCAGAAGCATGAAGCAGTCAGAAAACAGGGCAAAAAGAAAGGCCCATTCCCAGTGACCCACATTGTCCAGAAAGCCTCTACCCAATAAAGATTATACAACTCCAGAACAGTTCTACTAGCCGGGGAGCAAATGTTCAAACACATGAGCCTGTGGGGTACATTTGACTTTCAAACTACATTTACTATGATAGAAGTTTCATGTCTTGACTTTTGACTTTACTTATTGTTTTAAAATTACATACATTGTTCAAATTCATAGAACTAAAAACTAACAGGCGAATTATTAATAGTCTCAATAAATATAAAAATGATGATGCCTTGAGAGATGGCTCCATAATTAAGTGTGCTTTCTGTATAAGCATGAGTGCTTGAGGAGGACTGAGAATACCGGATTTTTTTTTCCATAATCCACAAAAACAGTTGAGTGTGGCCAATTATATTTGTAACCACAATCCTGTGGGGAGCAGAGACTGGAGAACTGCTGGGGCTCACAAACATCAAGCACTGTAATCAGTAAGAGATTCCAACCCCATTGCAAGGATAAATAGGAGGCAGAATGTTGGAGAGAGAGCACCTGATGTTGTCTTCCAGTTTCTACAGATGAGCCCACAGAGTACCACATAAGCACATGCACATACCACACTCAAAGAATAAAAATGAATAGTTCAAAAATGAACCAAAACCCTAACTTGTCTGTCATCTACTCTGCTTTCTTTAGTCTTTTCTGAAACACTAGTAAGACATGCTTAGAAGGAAATAGTCTCTTTACTCAGCATGTCAAAAGATTTTAACTTTCATAAACAGAGACATTAAGAACAGTTTGTTTATAGTGCTCCATTTTCAAATCTAAAGAAAATGTTGTATATGACTATAATGAAAAATGCAGGTGTATCTTTTGAAATTGTGCTGGCAAATTGTAGGTAAGTTTTCAGGTGTTTATGGGTGCTCATGATAAATGATTTCATTCATGAAACAAGGCATGCTAACCCTGAAATCCCTTTCCTCTGAATTTTGAAAGGTTTTGTCTTAATATTTTATTTTTTGCTTATTTGAGAGAAAGAAAGATGGAGAGAGAGAGAGGGAGAGGATGGGCATGTCAGGTCCTCTAGCCATTGCAAATGAACTCCCAGATGCATGTGCCAACTTGTGTATCTTGCTTATGTGGGTCCTGTGGAATAGAAACAGGGTCCTTTGGTTTTGTAGGCAAATGCCTTAACCACTAAGCAATCTCTCCAGCCCTTGAAAGGATTTTTTTTTTGAAGAAGCACAACTTTGTCCTTAGAGTCATTACTGCTTTTTCCTGATGAGGTACAAATGGCACATTTCATTCTACCAGCAATCCATGACTCATTTTCACAATAGGTCAACGTGAACTGTTCTACTGCCCTTAATTTCCTTTTTGCCATATCAATTTTATCAGTTTCCCTTTCCTATGATATAACTTTAAAGATTTCTGATTTATCTTAATATTATTTAAAAATGCATGACTATAATAAGTAAATAATAAAAGCTTTAACTTACAAATATTCTGTGAAAAAATAAATTCATAAACACCTTTAAAAACTGGAAGGAAATAAAATATATGAGAGAATTTCTACATGATTCTTTTGGAAAGATTAATTTCTGTTAATATTTGTGTTAAAGACATCACAAATTATATTTTCTGATAGTGTCCAATATGTGACCTTCATCATATTAGTTATGTCCATAAAGAATTATTTTACTCTTTGTAAATATTGTGTGTTCATTGCACTTATGATGAAGTTACTGTATCTCTCATTAGCTTTCCTTTTGAGGGGTATGTCTCATGCTTAGAGCTGAAATCTTAGTAGTTGATTAAAAAAATTGTTGAATAAAATCATGAAAAATAATTGTCAAATTACGTTTATTGTATAGAAATACATTAAATAAGGGAAATGAGATGCAACAAGCAAATGGGAGATGTTTGGGAAGCACCTAGTAGCACCAATTGCTTAGTGCATACTGTTAATTAGACAACTATTGGCAATTAAGGATAAAATTGGAGTTATGGAAAGCTAGCATGATCTTGAATGCTCTGGTAAACCATCTACCTTTGTCACTTTATTTTAAAAGAAATGATAAGCACAGCACAATTTTGAGATACAGATTTCAAATTAAGAAAAATACTGTACAAATCATAAGTCAAGATCATGACACAGTAACTCAGATTGTTGGGTAGAATACTTTTTTCAAATGCTGGTGAGAATTTAGAAAAACTAAGAAAATTGCATGAAATTTGACTTTTTAAATCAGTGTTAAATTTTGAATGTGACATATCCCTAATAGGCTTATGGTTTTGAGCACCTAGTGGTGCTATTTTGGAAGGCTGTGGAAACTTTGAGATATGGGGCCTCAGGGAAGTGGGCCACTCGGATTTGCCTTTAAGCCACCTCTGGTTCTGGTTTTGGTTCTCATTCTGCTTCCTGAATCAGTCAAGATGGTTGTAGGTTCTGTCTCAAGCTACTACCACTGCAAATGGAATTGTGGCTACTGCATGGGGTCTATGCTCTGATCAACTATAACCATTGAAACCATGAGCCAAAATAAGCCTTTGGTTTCTTAAGTTCCCTGGTTTGATTCCCATGGACCCATGTAAGCCAGATGGACAAGGGGGTGCATGTGTCTGGAGTTCGTTTGCAGTGGCTGGAGGCCCTGGCATGCCCTCTCTCTCTCTCTCTCTCTCTCTCTCTCTCTCTCTCTCTCTCTCTCTCTCTCTCATAAATACATAAAAAATTAAAACGTTATCTAATATCTTTAGCACACTTCATTATATGTGTGCAATTGTGTTCCACATCTTAGTGTTTTAGTATAGTGCATAGTGACTCAAAGTTAAATGCTGTGGATATTAGGGGAATCCAAGTACATCTTTTTCCTTAGGATGGTAGTCTAAGTCTTTACGTTTCAGAGAAAAGTTACTACATAGGTATGAACTGAGCTTAGCTGATTTCAAGAAAATAGCACATAAAATACTGGATAAAGCCTGTGTTTTCAACAATCATCTCAACATCAAGGAATTTGTGACAGGATTTACGTTCCCATGCCTCATGATGGCTTCAAATTTGGAGGCTATACCCATGCACTTGTTACTACCTAGAAACTGTTTATTCTCACCCCATGACAGGATCATCAGAGGTCAAATTTTATTTTCCAACTTTTCTGCAGTACCTCACAAAATAAGAGTTACAAGTATTTCTGTAAAGAGGGAGATGCTGGACTTGTTTCTTGTGATTTCTTGATAATCCTGTGGTATTGTCCTGTTGTGAAGTTCCAAAACACAAGCATGTCTCTAGTAGAGCGGGAAGACCCCGTATTCCCTTATGAACAAGATACTTACGGTGTATGTATAGGGGCTTGCAGACTGTCTCCTACATCTGCTGTGAATGTAGATAAGCAAGCTTTGCTTCCTTCTCCCTTCCCCTTCTAGACTTGCACCAACACCTAGGCCAGAAGTTATGGTGGGTCAGGTGACAGGGTCCCCTCCACACAGTCACCTGCATAGCCTCCACTGAGGGCAATAGAAGGGTCACTCCTGCTCATGTTCCTTCTGGTGCAGAAGGTGGCTAATCTTCAGTCTGAAGCTCCATCCACACTGCATAGTGGAAAGGCCTCTCGCTGGCATGAGCTCACCTATGGCTGATGAATCGTGTCTGGTCAATGAAGCACCGTGGAAGTGAGGACAACAAATCTTGCTCCATACTCATGTGGCCTAGAAGAAGATAGATCAGTCCTGAAAAGGGAATGAATCTTCAGGATATAAGCAGCATCTAGCAAATTGTTTGTCTTTGATGACAAGTTACTCATCATAAAGTCTTTTCTTATGTTTTTTTTAAATTTTTTACTATTAAGAACATATTTTGTTGGATACATCATAAATAAAAATAAATATTTTTTATATTTTATTTTTATTTATTTATTGGAGAGAGGGGGGAGAGAAAAGGGCACATGAGGGCCTCCATCCACAGCAAACGAACTCGAGATGTGTGCGCCCCCTTGTGCATCTGGCTAACATGGGTCCTGGGGAATTGAACCTGGGTCCTTTGGCTTTGCAGGCAAATGCCTTAACCACTAATCAATCCCTTCAGCCCCCAAATAAATATTTTTTTAAAAAAAGAAAATATTTTGTACGGATATATCATGTGTTGGTACCATCTTCTCCCTCCTACCTGCCCCCATTCCACTGGAGGCCATCCTCAGTAGGGATACTGGTATTTCCCATGGGGTCGTGGGTTATGCATTGTGGGAGCAGCAGTCCGTTATTGGGGGAGGCAGTGCCTTTGGGAATGACATCCCAACCTATGAGTCCTTCAGTCTTTCTGCCCCTTCTTCTGCAAAATTCCCTGAGCCTTGGTGGGTGTGTTTTAAGTCTACTTCAGTGGTTAGCTCTTAGGAGCCTCTGGATTTCCGCTTTAGTGTATGTTGAGTATCCTCAGTGTCTTTCTCCTTCACCCTGTCACTGATTGTCAGGCTCACCATGGAAGCAGCACTCTTGTTCCTCTCCCTGCTTGCTCTGTAGTTTCACCTGGGCCTTGACTGAGGGGTGGTTTACCTCCTTGGGTTTTGCTACCATCTGAAAAAGAAAATTAGTTTCTCCAATGGAGAATGATGTCAGCATAGGTTAAATTGTATAAGCGTTATTAATTTAAAAGCATAAAGTCTTAAGTATAATAAAATAAAGAAAGGAAATAAGTCACCTAGAGATTAAAAAGGAAGAAATAAAATATTTCTCATCTAGAGCTATACTTCACTGCATAAAAAAATTCAAAGCAATATACAAAAACAAAACAGCAATGAAAACTCCTCCTTGAATTAAAGTTAATTCAGACATATCTGAGGACACAAAGTGAATAATGTACAGGGTTGGGGTATACCTCTGTATTTCAGACTTGAGCTTAGCATGAGTAAGATATGGGTTCAATCCACAGCACCTCAAAACCCCTACAAAATCAAGTGTAATTCTGTATATTATCACTTATTGCAGAAGTTAACACAGTACTGCTTAGTCATTCATAGAAATGTTCAGATATACATCTAAAATCTTAAGACTTGCACAATGAAAGCTGCAAAAAACAAATGGAATATTTAGAGACATGCATTGTGATGGTGGTTTGGAAGAGGAGATACAGGATAGATACAATTTTCTCAAAAACAGCATAGCTTTAAGGTCATTCTTACTAAAATTAACAAACATTTTATACTTACAGGCAAGCTTATTAGAAATTAAATGAATCTCAAATGTTGAAAATTAAGTCAACTTAGAAAGCTAAGAATAAAGTAGTTGGTATCCAGTTACTGATTTCCCTGCTATCTGTTAACCATTTCAATGATTATATGCTCAGTAATGAGTATGTAATATTGAGTGAGGGGTAGAGACATAAATCCATGAGAAGAGAGCACCCACAAACTAAATTTTGGAAAAAAATGGTACAGTGGAGTGAGCAAAGATACTTTTGAATAAATGTTGCTGATGCAAATTGATATCTGCAGGTAAAGCAGTGACCCTCTCAGTCATAGTCTCTCATTGTATACAAAATTAAACCCAAAATGCATCACAGATTTAAATGTTGAATGTAAAATTATGAAGCATTCGATAAAACATAGGAAAAAATCTTTTAAATCTAGGGCTTCCTTGAGTAATCAGACTTGATACCAAAAAATGATCCATGAAAGGAAAATGACCTCAAGATAATTCAGACAAAACCCAGTGTTCTCTGAAGAATTGTGGTGGAACAATGGAAAATTTAAAAGTTGCTAAGAAAGAAGGTCTGAGGCTGCCTTCTCAGACTATTAGTCAACCCCTCTTCTGGCACAAGGACATGGGCCAGTCAGGCCTGCTTGCTAAAGAGAACTGCTTGCTTGTCACGTACTCAGTTTTATAATTTCTACCTTGTACACACCCTCTCCACTTTCTTGTGAGCATTGCAGCTGCTAAACAATCTGCTTCTGTAATTCCTGCTTGCTTGCTTGCTTCAGCTTTTCATTGAAACTATAAATCGGAAGTACACACAGTGCTTGGGGCTGGACTCTTTCAGGAGCTATCCTGGCTCCAGACCACTCGTGAATAGATCTTCTCTTTTCCACCCAATTTTGTGTGGGGTTGATTTCTGGATGGGTGTTTCCTACATCAGAATCATGCTATGCTGAAATACAAAATTATCACTGTGATAAAAGTATTTGGAAAACATATTTGACATATGATTTGACATGGGATATAATACCAGGCTGGAGAGATGGCTTAGCAGTTAAGGTGCTTGCCTGCAAAACAAAGGACCTAGGTTCAATTCCCCAGGACCCAGATAAGGCAGATGCACAAGGTGGCACATGTGTCTGGAGTTCATTTGGAGCAGCTGGAACCCCTGTGACATCCATATATTTCTCTCTGCCTGTTTGTCTCTCTCTAAAATAAATAAAATATTTTTAAATGACTATATAAAGTCTTCTTAACACTCAAGTGTAAAAGTAACCCAATTAGAAAATGTGCAAAAGATAGAAATTTCTCTGAAGAACATATACAAAGAGTAGATAAACACATGAAAAGATACTCAATGTTATTAATCTGGTAAAAGTAAAAAATTTCAATGAGATAATACTCCATCTATTAAACTGGAAGAATCAACTGGAAGATACCAAGTGTAGGAGAGGATGAACTGTCTGATCATGGCCGGTGAAACTATAAAAGACACAAGCCCTCTGGAAAATACGTTGACAGTTTTGTAAATAGGTAACTGCCATAGGAACTAGCAACTGCACTCTAGGGCATTTAGTTCAGATAAACTGACTTATGTTCACATAAAGGCCTTTACATCATGTTTATAGCAGCTTTATCTGTAACAGGAAAGAACTTGAAACAGCCCAGGTGTCCTTCAACAGAAATCACTAGGGCCTCCTTTTGAATGATTTTATGAGATTTTCACTACCATTAAAAACATGAGAGATAGTTAGGGATCACAGAAATGGAGAAAGGGAACAGTGAGAACAGGTGACTGGATGCTAATGTAGAGTATCCTGCTGTGCAATCCTGCCAGGTGTCTTTTTTTTTTTTTCAAATTCCTTGGTGAATAATTCCAAACATCAATTCTAAGAAACCATTTCCCTTCTAAAGAGACAATTCAAGATGCTTCTTCATGCTGCAGTGAATTATAAGAGAAACTAAAGCAATCAAGTGTAATGATACCAGGAAGTCAAGGATTAATGGCCTTTTCTTGTTTAACCCAATTAGTTTCACCAGAAAGTGTTACCAATGTAGTGGTGATTTCCACTGAGCATAAGGAACCTTGATGGGACAATAGCAACTGCCATGTAAAAGCTTTTATAAACCTAGTAGTACAGTTAAACCCACATAGGCTTGTGGCTAACTAGTATACCCAAAAGAAGAAAAGAAATAAAAAGTTTAGTATTATTTTTCCCCTTATTCAGTTTCCCAGGAATTAAGTACTCTACGAAGACTTTCATTGAAATTGCTATTAATTTTTGTGGCAACCTCTTTATTTGGTCAAGACAATAAACATTATGGTACTTATCAAAGATCTAGCCAAAACCAAACAGAATGAAGGTTTATATGTAATCTGTGATTATAGGGTTTCTCTCTTGGAGCTTAGTAGAGGTTGGGAATATTTTCATTGTCAGTCTGCTCAGAGGACCTTGCAAGATAAACATACCATATAAAACTGGGTAGATGACACCTCCTTTAGGGAGAAGGGCTATTCTGGGTGTAGATGTCAACAATTAATAAATTTATGCAAAAAGTAAGATGTCTTAAAAATGAGATTTTTATCACAAAAGGATTAAATAAGACAATCATGACTCTAGTATGAAGTGATTTTTGTTTATGAAGTAAAAATATATATTGGTCCATTTAACCAAATACTAGCTTTATTGATCAGGGTTCTTTGGGCACAGGGTAAAAAAAAAACAAATTGCAATAACTTTGATTTTCTTCATCAATATAGGAGTGGGTTAGAAAGGTAGTGTACATATGTCACAGATTAATTTATTGGCTTAGTTTGGCTTTTGTCTCTGTGCCATGGCCAGGCCAAGCAGGACATCTTCATTAACTTCCTCCAAACATATGCAAAATAAGATATGCAAAATTAGATTATTAACATTAGATGAGGACATGTCGATCAAGAGATGCTCACCACACTACCTCTGTAGACAGGTTTCCTTAGTCTGTTAAATGAACCAATAGGATTGGATCATTGTGTTTTGCATGTAGGTAAGCTATGGATATTTGAAGGTCAGAATGGATTATTAGGAGTTGGGTGGAGCTCACTGCAAATATGTTTGACAAAAATCTCTGGAACTTCTGCAAAGACACATTTCCAATTTGATATAATGGGTCTAGGAACTGAATTCTTCTCAAGAAAGGGATATAGATGCTTTCAAAACATTGCTCACTAATATTTCATGATTTTGATTAATGGATACTTGAATAAGGCAGTTATGAATGTTAATGCTGACCCAGACTCACAGATAAAAGAATCTGACTTATTGAAAACCTTAGAGAAATAAGCATTGAGAGAACTCTAAAGAGAATCTGCATGTGTATTCAACATGAAAGTCAGCATCAGTGGAAGACATTGCATTTATAGGAAAATGTGCACTTTGTTTTTATACTTGATATTCCCAGAACATTTAAAGACTATAGAAGCTGGGGAAGGATGAGTTGTATATACATAGATGGTTACATAGGATTTTATATATTTGCTAGACTTCATAATTTATAACTTTTTGAAATCATAGAATTCTATACTCAAATGCCTTGAGTTTCCTAGTTCATTAATACATTTGATTTTATTCAAATGTAGAAGGTTAAAGTAAACTTGTCTCTTCATAGTATGTTATCAATAGTCATACAAGACTTTTTTCATGATTTGTTTATTGCATATATTCTATTTCATTCCTCTAAATTTTGATGTCCAAGTATTCATATGCATTTTAAGTTGTGGCCATTCAGTTTTAAATAAGTTTCCTGGGCAAAGATGAATATATTTTTGTCTTTGTACATTTATTCTGATTAATTACTGATTACTATTTATGGGGTTATTTAAGGTTAGTATACTTCTGTACCTGTGTCCTCACGTTTAAATCATAATGATTAAGTACAAAGATTTTTGTATCACTGTCATAACTTAGGACCTGTTAAAATTACTCATCCTAACAGAAAACTTAGATTTTACAAAATACTAAAAAGAACCTAAGAAATTAAAATAGAAATAATGTAAAAAAGTTTTCAGATACTATCATTTTGATCATAGTGACCTTGTTGATTAGAATCTCAAATTCACTTTTATATCGATAGTCTAAAAATTCTTTGGAGAATTCTGAAAAAATAAAATGAATAATCACTGATAATAGAAAACTAAACAAAATTCAATTTGAGAAATTTGAGAAAACTGAATTCACTCTCCCTAAAGAGAAAGATAAACCACAATTATAAAATTTTCAGTTCTCCTTATCAGCTAATAATGATATATTTCAGCTTTTATTTTAAAGTTATAATTTACAGAATAGTTGCAAAGATAAAATAGTTCTCGTGTGCCCCTCACCTCCCTTTTGCTAAATATATTTAAAAATATTGGATGTAGGGAGAAAGGGAAGCCTTATGCAAGGACTGTAATAACATAAACTAGAGCAAACATTATAAATTTGAATATTCCCCCAAAATCTAAAATTTCAACTGCCATAGGATCCAACTATGCCATTTCTGAGAAATTACTTCCTGGGAAAATATCCTGAAGGAAACAAAGTCAGCATGTAAAAACATTATATGCATTCTTATTTATCTTAGTACTATTTATAACCACCAAGCTATGGAATCAGGTTATGGCCCATGAACAGATGAGTGGTTAAAGAAATATGGTATATATGCAAAAGATGGAGTTTCATGCATCCATGAATAAAAATGAATTTAGACATTTGCAAGAAAATGGAACTGAAGACCATGTGTTTCTGTGACTGCTTATTTTGCTTAATAAGTGTCACATATTTTCTCTCATGAGGTAACAGTAAATATGACCTAGGTGGTAGTTTGAATAGATGGCCCCAAATATATTCAGTGTTTTATTAGTTTGTAGTTTGGATCTGTAGCCACCTGGCTGGAGGAGGTGTCACTGGGTGGATCTTAAGGTGTGGTGGTAGGTTTGAAATTCCAATATAAAGATATGCAAAGTGCCTATTTCCACCTGGAGTTCCTGAAGTGCTATATGGTATGGCTTTTGGCATGTGGTCCCTTTCTCTTCCTGGTGCTTTAAGAAGGTATAAACTTCTTCTGCCATTATGGAACTTCCTCTGGATCTGTAAGCTTCAATAAATATCCCTTCCACAATAACTGTGCCTGGTTTGGAAGTTAATCTTAGTGAACCTGAAGTTGTCTGCGACAGAAATTGTTTTCAAGGAGTGGGATAGAGTGCTGAGATGAATCTGACCATGTGGATTTTGATCTTTTAGAACTTTTGTTTTGGAGGAACAGGCATGGATTCGATACTTGCAACTGAAGGTGCCTTGTGAAGTGGCAAGCCAAGTTTTACGGACTATTTTGATGAGAGTTCGAGAATGCTAAGTGCAGCGAGAATTGCATTTGGAGGCTCAGTTTATGAGCTTTCTAAGGGGAAGGAAAGACTGCAGAGTACTTTGTTGGAACTGGGCCACTGGCATAAAGGATGGCTGCATTCTGTTGCCCAGGCCCAAAGAGTTTGATCAAGGTTAAATTTGTAATGGACTGATGTGCTTGACTAAACATACTGGACTGAGAGATTCAAGATTTTAAGTTGGAAAACCTTGAGCAAGCTAAAATACAGGCACTGAAACTGGTTTTAGGTTACTGAAGCTGCTATTATCAACACATTAGCAATCTTAAGGTGGATGACCCAACTGATTTACATTAAAACAATAGAGAGGATGCCTGATGAAAGACTGATAGAAATGCAAACTCTCTTGGAAAGGGTCATGATTTATTTTGTCCCTGAATTAAGAATATGGCTGTGTCCTGCATACTTGGTATTGGTTTTGGAAGCCTGGTTTGGAAGTTCATCTCAATGAACCTGAAGTTGTGTGCTACAACTTACAAATAGAAGATGAAATATGGAGAAAAGAGTTTCTGGGTAGGTAAGGGAGAAGGGAGATACCAATATTTTACAAGTATGGAAATGTCACCATGAAACCAATTTATTTTTTTACAATTAATATGCATTGATAGTTATAATAATAAATAGAAAGACTTTTTTGGGGGGGTTTTTTGAAGCAGGGTATTGCTGTAGCTCAGGCTGACCTGGAATTCACTATGTAGTCTCAGGGTGGCCTTGAACTCTTGATGATCCTCCTACCTCTGCCTCCCCAGTGCTGGGATTAAAGGCGTGCACCATCACGCACATATTTTTAAATCCTGAAAAGTAGAAATTTATAAAATTGTAATGTAAAAAGAGCAAAATGTTATTATTTCCTTACATCAATCTTAGAGAAAAATAGAAGTCACTTCCTGGTAGGAGCCCATAAAGGAATGAAATGAAACACTTGCTTGAGTAGGTGGTGATAGTAGATAAAAAGGATGCTCTGCTGGTCTGAATAGTATTACCCTAGCCCTGCATTGTTATGCAAAATCCTTAAGAGCAGGTAAGTAGGACATTTGAAGACTCTTGGTTGCAGGCTATAACTGCAACATGTGAATTGTGATTTATGGTTTAACTCCCATACTGTTTCTGCAATAAACATTATGTAGTTTCTTCCAATAAAAGCTGATGCTCCAAAAAATTCAATGCTGCATCCTGAGAACTGTGGATGTAGCCCTGGTGTACACCAGCTTTTCTTTTTCTTTTCTTTTTTACCCAGTAAAACTTTGCCTCACATTCCATGAGTTGATGATCTTACTTGTGTGAGACTAGACGCTATAACAGTAAAATTAATTTTTTCAATGTCTTTTATTTTAAATATTTTTATGTAGTAAAAACTAAAACCTAGTAGCTCCTTTAAGTAAATATAAATAAGTTATTCAGTCTCTAATGTTAATGCATTTATTAAGTAGGAAAAGTGAATTATATGATGTATAATTAAGATGGAATTTTGTATCCTCCAATTTTGTGTGTTGTACACATGTATGTGTGCATGTACATTTGCTTTCAGGTGCACACATGTGTGTTGTTATGTGTGGAAGGCAGAGGTCATTGTCCAGTGTCTACTCCATTGCTCCCTATCTTACTTTCTGAGACAGGGTTTCTCTCACTGAACTCAAAGCTCACCAAATATTCTAGAATAGTTATCTTGCAAGCACCAGGGATCCCTTATCTCTGCTTCTTCAGCACTTGGATTACAGATAGGTGCCACTATACCCAATATTTTAAATGGGTGCTGGGAATCCCAGCTCCTGTTTTCATGCTTACAAGGCAAATTCTTGACAGACTGAACCATCTCCTCAGGGCCCCTTTCCACTTTTTATTTTTGTGTGCCTTCCTCCGAACATTTTACTAACCCATTCACACTTAACATACACAATTACTTAGGATTTAATATAGAAATGGAAATATCTAGGACAGTGATATAACTAAATATTACTGAACAATTTCATGAAATCCTTGGTTATGTATGTTTATCTTGTAAAATTTACTAAATGGAAATAGAATGTAAACTTCCTGTATTTTATGATATTCATTTCAATAACATTTTAAAATAACATTTTTGTTTTGTGCTACCATCTATGAAAATAGAATTTCACGTTTAAACTACAGCACATGTGAATATAGAATGACATACATATAATGTTTTCTATTCAAGTCTGTTTGACTCAACATATAGCATATATACATGGATTCATAATGAATATGTATATGCATTACTATACATTTGATGTAACAATATCAGACATATGTGTAATTTATAGTTAATTTTAATATGAACTCTTATGCACTAAAAATATAAAATAAAAAATTTTTAGGCAGAGGTAGGAGGATCACCATGAGTTCGAGGCCACCCTGAGACTACATAGTGAATTCCAGGTCAGCCTGAACTAGAGTGAGACCCTACCTCGAAAAACCAAAAAAAAAAAAAAAAATTAAAGGGGCACAAATTATAATTAAGAGTTAAGTACACTGAGTATATCAAATCAGGGGGCTGGAGGGATGGCTTGGTGGTTAAAGCAATCACCTGCAAAGCCAAAGGACCCAAGTTTGATTCCCCAGGACCCATATAAGCCAGATGCACAAGGTAGTGCTTGCATCTGGAGTTCCTTTGTAGTAGCTGGAGGCCCTGGTGTGCCCATTCTCTCTCTCTTTCTCTCTCTCTCTCTCTCTCTCTCTCTGTAATAAGTAAATAAAAATGGATTCAAATTTATATTAAAATCTTATTCAAAGTGTTTTAACCAGTTTAAAACCTTTTTCAAGGACTGTGAAATTTAATAAAATACTCTTTCAACGACTGATTAACACCAAACAAGTTTTTTATCTGATTTTTTGTAGCTTTGTATTTATTTGAAAGAGGAAAACAGAGAGGGGTGAGGGAGGGAGAGATAATGGGCATGCCAGGGCCTCTAGTCACTGCAAATGAATTCCAGATGCAAGTTCTACCATGTGCATCTGGCTCAATGGGTACTGAGGAATCAAACCCAGGTCCTTAGGCTTTGAAGGCAAGTATGTTAATGGCTGAGCCATTTCTCCAGGCCTTGAGGTTTTTAGTAAAGCTGAGTCAGAATTAAAAAAAATGATTGCTACCTTTATAGAAATCAAGAAGTCATGTCAAGTTGATATAATTTAGAGTAAATGTTTAAATATGTGAAAATAATTCTAAAACTTTAGGAAATATAACCTTCAGGAGGAAGTGGATCATTGGGGACAGGCCTTGAAGTATGACATCCTAGGCCTCCTTGTTTCTCCCCTTGTCTACCTCCTCCATGATGATGTAAAGATAAGAAGTTATGACACAGGTTTCCTGTTCAGGCTTGCCATGCCTTCCCTGCCATAACAAATACTTTGCCTCAAAAATGTAAGCTGAAAATAAACCTTTTCCTTCCCTAAGCTGTTTCCGGTTGAGTATTTTGTCGCAACAATCAAAGTAACTGATACAAAGTGTGATTCTGTAGTGTGGCCCTAATACTCAAATCTGATGGTTTAGTATTTGAGAATAACCAGGACTGCCCTTCCTGCAGCAAAGATTGCCTCTACTATAGGATTGAGATTACAGTTACAATTCAGGAGAGCAGCCTTGCATGCTTGAGGTGTTTTTATCTTGAATAACTGAGCCCTCAGATGCAAAGTGTCAGGTAATTCCACAAACTTCTAAATCCACTTCACTGTGTATCTCCCATCTTTCCAATGCCTTGTTCTGAAAAATTACTCATTTCATATTAAAATTGTTATGAGATCTGCTTAACTGAGAACAGTAAATCGTCCTAGAATTCTGCTCTCTGAAGCACTGTCAGTAAATGTTTCATGAGAAAGTTAAACATGTGTAGGCACTTAACTTCTGACAAGTTTTTTTTTTTTCCTCAGGAATTTCAATCATAAATTGTAATTGATGGTCTTATGCATTTTCTGCTGTATTATGTTCTTCTATAAGAAAATTGTAGTGAGAATTCCAAAATGTCAAATACAAGTCAAATTTCTGATGTTGATTCAGTGGTGCAAGAAACCTGATTTCTCCCCCTCCCAATTCTCACCTTGCCTACCTTGAGGTCCTTATACAAACAAATTGACTGGGAAAGCATTGATCTGGATCCATCCACATTATCTTCTGAACTTTGGGTAAACATTTCAGGAAAAAGGCAGTGCAATGCATCAAAAATTAAACAAAGTCCAATAATCTCAAAGCACCAACTCTGAGATTTGGTTTAAATTTTAAAGTATGTAGTGGGGCAATATAACATTAAGGCAGCCAGGAATGATGGCACACACAGTAATCTCTACATTTTGGAGGCTGTAGCAATAGAATCAGAAGTTTGAGGCCAGCTTGGGTTTCATACTGAGCCTGTTTCATAAAGCAAAACAAAACAGAAAATGAATATTAAAAAAGTGTGTAGCCTGATCTGGTTAATTGTAGCACCCATATATAATATAGTGCACTATCTGGTAATTTGACAATAGCTTTACACTCAAATTTGCTTGGTTAAGTGTGATGGCTTTCTGTGAAAATAATGATTTAACTTTAAAATTACTCAGTTACACTTTTTCATATTAGCATCTTATCTTCATTAAGCAGATAAATGATTCGTGGCTCAAGGAGTTTAGTCAAATTTTTCATCCTCAAGGATCAAATTTATTTCAATTATGAATGTAACAACGGCGAAGTCAGTAAAGAAGAGGGATGGAAAGAACATTTATCACAGCTTGAAAAAGTTGTATGGTTATTCTCATTTGTACAGCAATATCAATGTACAAAGCTGTGTAATTTGCACTTTAGGAGAGCATTGAGTCTAGGTCAAAGAAGGAATAAGAATGGAGCAATACTGCAGAGAAGAAATCAATTGAAAGCTGATGCTGACAAAAGGAGAGAGATGAGCATTTATTGAAACTTAATCTCAGTTGTCTTTGTAGTTAATGCAAGTAGTGATTCAGGTCTTGGGGGTTCATCAGGGCACCCTCAAACTTGTCCTTATTGATAAAATGGACTGAAGAGGGTTAAATTATGAATTAATGAGTTTATTTCAGGTGGAATAACTCCGCAAGTTTATTTAGGGGAAATTAGTATCTAGGAAAAAAGGCTAGGGCAGTTCCACACACATGTAAGAGATCAAACATAGAAGCATCTTCATATAACAGACCAGAAATGATTTAGAATAGTAAAGGGGGCTGGAGTGATGGCTTAGGGGTTAAGGCGCCTGCCTCCTAAGCCTAAGAACACTGGTTTCAATCTCCAGCGGTTCCTATCTCCAGGTCCCACGTTTAGCCAGATGCAAAGTGACACAAGGGCGCAATGCCGCACTTGACCACAAGGGGGCGCACACATCTGGATTTCGTTCGCAGCAACTGAGACACTGCTGCCGCGCCCATCTCTGTCTTCCTCTCTCTCTCTCTCTCTCTCTCTCTCTCTCTCTCTCTCTCTCTCTCCCTCTTTGTCTCTCTCCACAAAAAATACTAAAAAATAAAAAGTTTAAAATAAATAAATAAATAAAAGAAGAAAAAAAAGAAAAAAAAAAGAATAGTGAAGGACTCAGAGATCAAAGGTAAATCTCACATTCAGTTAGAGGATACCCCCAAACAATGACACAGATAGAATGCAGGAAGAAAATTACCCAAGCCAAGGTAGTTATCCCCCTTTCTCAGCCAGTCTAGGAAGGATGAACAGACTCACTCGGATGTTTAGGCCAGTTCCTAGGGCAAAACAAAGAGAAGAGAGTGTACACCAGATGGTAATCACAAGGCAGAAAAGAGAACACTTGGGCCATGTGGATAACCTCCTTTTTAGGGTTCAGATATCCAGTCAGGTTGAACCTCATCATCAGGCTCAGTTGTGTAAGCAGAGACCTAATATTGGTTCAGACTCAAGGGACTGACCCAGGAGGGGGCAAGTCCCAACTGGTTCATTGACTGATCCAGTGAGGCTAAACTGAAGAATCATGGAGTTCTTGATGGGTGTGCAATGGGCAGCCATCTTGGAGAGGTAGGATCAGACCCAAGTTTCATTTTTGCCAAGATGGATGGAATGGCATCTTGTTATTCTGACTTTGTCCTTCTGTCCCTAACTGCCTAAAAAAAGCTAGCTTTCTTCTACTTCGCCTTCATTCACCCCTACTGACAATAAATTCTTAACTAATGTTAGAAGAAATAGGATGATAACTGCTCGGTAAATTCTTCAAGCTGCCGGGCGTGGCACGCCTTTAATCCCAGCACTTGGGAGGCAGAGGTAGGAGGATCACCAAGAGTTCGAGGCCACCCTGAGACTACATAGTGAATTCCAGGTCAGCCTGAGCCAGAGTGAGACCTTACCTCGAAAAAACAAAACAAAACAAAACAAAAAAACAAAAAAAATTCTTCAAGCTGAACGGGGTCATAGGATGTAATATTTAGTCTCTCCTAGAAGAGAGCTATCTAGAAGCCCATGAGAAACTTGTGAGCCAGTCCGATATCTCATCACCATCTGTATGTAGGTCTTTTTTTGACCCTGATAAAACATTTAGAGACAAGCAACATAACAGTTCAAGTCAGTAGGAAATTATTTTGTCCTGTTGGAAAGAGACAGAAGATTAAATGTAAGCTTGGTATAAAGAATAAGGATCAATGTCCATTGGGATACTTACCAGTTCACTTGTGTCATAGTCAGCTTCATGTTGCTGGGATGAACCTCCAAACCAGACACAGTTTATAGGAGGAACAGGATTTATTTGAAGCTTAGAGATAATAAGAAATTCCATAATGTAGAAGAAGCTGGCCTCCTTAAATACAGATCCACACAGAGAGAAAATCAATCACGACCAGCACCACAAAAAGCACACTCTGGGAACCCCAGGATGAGCTCAAGCATACCTTAGGCTAGAATTAATGTCCACCCCCAGTAACACTTTAGAGCTGTACTCCAGGATCAACCCACAGTGATGCCTCTTCCAGCCAGGCAGCTGATAATATAAGTTATGAGCTTTAATAAAACATTTCAGTCTACCGGGTGATATAAATTCAAACTACCACATTCTGATCCTGGCCCCTAATAGACTCATAACCATATCACTTTGTAAATTATATGTAGTTAAATGGTCCCATAGTCTTTGTTAACCCTAAGAATGTCTCTTAACTATGAGTCCTGTAAATAAAACAAGTTACATACTTCCAACATAAAATGGTACAAAGTAAATACATCCATTGCTATAAGGCATAAGAAGTAGAGACTGGACCAATCTCAATAACCATTAGGCAAACACCTGCAGTTCAAGTCCAACATCCTACAGTCTCTGGATTTTTCAATTATACCCCTCTAGCTGGGCTGAGTACCCAGAGAAAACCTTCACTCTGTGCCAAAAGTGTTCCATGGTAGCCTTTGCACAGTCCTAGTGTATCCAAAACATCTTTGGGTCTTGATGCAAACCATGGTCCATTTTCCAATGGCTTCACTTGCCTCTTTATCAGGGTCATCATGCCTTGCCTCACTTGCTGCTTCTCAGCAGAGGCTCCTGGAGCCATGTGTGCTTCATGACCCACTCCACACATTTTTCATGCTTCTGAAACCAATACAAGATGTGCAGAACACAGCCATATTCTTCTTTTAGGGATAAAATAAATTGTGACCTTGAAGAGCACATTCCTGCTTTTATAAAGAGTTTACATTCCTATCATTATTTTCTTCAAGAAGACTTTCCATTGTTTCACTGTAAACTTGTTGGGTCATCTTCCTTATGATTGCTAAAGTGTTTGCTGATAGCAGCTTCAGTAGCATAAAACCAGTCTCTGTGCCTGTCAATTTTAAACTTGTTTGCATTTCTCAAATCTTAAATCATATATAACTGTTCTATATCCAGTCCATTACAAATTTAATCTTGATCAAACTCTGTAAGCACAGGTAGCAGAGAAAAGTCAGCTCTTATACCAGTAGTTCAGTTTTAACAAAAGTTATCTGCAGTCTTTCCTCCCCTTTGAAAATTGATAAGCAAACTCTCCAAATACAATTCTCTCTGTACTTGACATTTTCAAATTCTCACCAGAATAGTCCATAAAACATGACTTACCACTGTGGATGGCATCTTCAGCTGCAAACACCAAGCTCATGGTGATTCTTCCAAAATAAATGTGCCAAAAGACCAAAATACACATGGTCTTAGGGCTAGACCCCAGGTTCTTCTCATAGTAATACCTCTTCCAGCAAGGTGGCTGGAAATACAAGTTACAAGTTTTAATAAAATATGAGTCTATTGAGAGACATAAATTCAGAATTCCACAGCTCAGAAAGGAAATTTATTTTTTTCTACAGGCTTTGCTACATAAGAAGCCTCATTTTTGTATTTTTATCAGAGGCAGAAAGTGTGAAAGAGAGAAAATTGGTGTTTCAGGGCCTTCAGCCACTTCTGTCAAACTCCAGATGCATGTACCATCTTGTGCACATATATGACCTTACACACTTGTTTCACCTTGTGTATCTGGCTTACATGGCATCTGGAGAGTCAAACATGAGTCCATAGGCTTCACAGTCAAGTGCCTTAACCACTAAATCATCTCTCCAGCCCCACATAGGATGTCTCTTGATGGGGTGCTAGGTCATTGGGATGAACCTGTTCAAGTATAGCTATCTTAAATTGAATTACATTTTTCTTCAGTGCCCAGATTTCAGGATAACATTCATTAAAAAAAAAAAAAACAGTTGGGCTAGAGAGATGGTTTAGCAGTTAAGGTGCCTGCCTGTGAAGCCTAAGAACACCCCTTTGATTCTCCAGGTCCCACGTTTAGCCAGATGCAAAAGTGATGCAAAGGTGCAATGCTGCACTTGTCCGCAAGGGGGCACATGCATCTGGAGTTCGTTCATAGTGGCTGAGAGGCCACTGGTAAGCCCATTCTCTCTCTCTGTGTCACTCCCAAAAAATAAACAAACAGTTAACAGAGCCACTAAGATTATTTTCAATATAGTAAAAGAGAATCTGGTCCTGATTGAAGGAGGCATAAGTCATTGCAAAGATTGTATTGTAAATCTTAAATATAGGACCAATAAAATGAGCTATCTTTACAGTGTCAGTGATGCCTATAACCTAAAATTTTGTTTACATTGGGACACTTTTGGTTATACATTTCTCTTGAAATGTTTAAGACCAAGTAGGTAGCCAAAATTTAATCAGATATGTACTTTGAAAGGTCAATAATGGCTCTTTAGGAGATACTCTAAGAACTGGGATGATCTCTAAGCCTCTCTCAGAATCTGTACCACCTGTTAGGATGAGTCAGGGCTGTGATGGCCAAGCAGCCTCCCTTAGAAGCATTGAGTATCATTTTCCTCTGCTTTGACTCTCTTACAGGTTGTACACTTTTTACAGTCCAGTTTCTGGGATCTCCATAATTTCTCTGGTCAAGAGAATAGGTGACTTACTGTTTTTTTTTTGGCTGTTTGTTTGTTTGTTTGTTTTGGTTTTTCGAGGTAGGGTCTCACTCTGGTCCAGGCCAACCTGGAATTCACTATGTAGTCTCAGGGTGGCCTCGAACTCTCTGTGATCCTCCTACCTTTGCCTCCCGAGTGCTGGGATTAAAGGCGTGCGCCACCACGCCCGACTGACTTACTGTAATTTTTGAACAAGGGGAGTGTCCCATCATTTCTTGTGGCCTTTTGAACCTGAGAGCTTGAACCAAAATATTGGTTGCCTATTTTAGCAGCAATTGTATCTCCAATTGGTTTTGGCTTTTACATATGGTTATTAAGTACTCAGAAAGAGTTACACCAGTCTTATAGAACAGTGTGGATACAGAGCACATCTGGTTAGTGAAAGAGATCTTGTTATATAATTGTGTAAAAGCTTAGATGCTCAGTGACAATGTAGCCACATCTAGAACATATAAAACAGTAATATCTTATCCTTTAAACTTCTAACAGCTATAAGCATAGGCAGACCACATTAACAGTACTGAATATTCCTATCAACAAATCTAAACCAGTTACTTATCTTTTCCTTACAGTTGCTTGGTCAAATTAAGATAGCATAAAGTCTTGGCACCTGTGTTTAAAAACCTCTTTAATTAGTCTGCATATATTTGTGGGTACCAATTACCTATAGAAGACTGGAATTAGAACAGCAGAGCTTGATGCCATTTTTCTCTGATGAAGACCATTGTTTTAGCATACAGCTGTATCCTGGAGCAGAGACTATGTCTTGAGTTAGTTTACTTGTAAGTAATGAACTTAAGATACCAGAAATGAGACAGTGACTTAAGAAAAATCTTGACTATTTCATCACACATAAGAATAGAGCATTAACTGGTTATTGATGACCATTGCCAAATCTCCTTTTAAAGAGAAAATGGCTGGACAAGTAATGATCTTGACTTAATTTTTGATAGCAATGAATCTGATGTATATTAGAGATGCATGAATTATAATAAAGTAATTTTATGTTTATCCTATGACTGTTATATTATATAGCTTATACAGACTATACCAACATGTCTCTACATAACAGGATAAAAGGAGGCTGGTAACAGGTTCCCTGTTACTGACTTGTCAGGTTTTAAGATGGGTTTAAGCCTCTGGTGGAACTTTTTGTCTTTTGTACCCCAGGTGTTTAAAAAACTCAATTGATCTTTTAAGAAGGGTTTTATGATAGTTCCTGTTTGAAGAAAACAGCCTCACATTGCTGGGATGAACCCCCAGACCAGACCCAATTTATGGGAGAAAGAAAGGATGTATGTGAAGCTTACAGATTTAGGGGAAGTTCCACAATGTTGGAAGATGCTGGCCTGCTTTCACGAATCCAATCAGAGAGGAACCACCACCAAAAAGCAAGCAAGCACATTTTAGGAACTCCAGGAAGAGATCAAGCACTCTGTATATATTTAGACTGGAATTCCAGATCCACCCCCACACCTGACAGATGGACCCTAGGATCTGCCTACTGATACTTCCTCCAGCCAGGTGGCTATAGAACTAAATTACAAACTTTAATAAAACCCTGAATATATTTGGGTCATCTAATCAAACTACCATACTGTTCTTTGTCTGGTATGTGCTCTAAACAATACTTATGGTCATTCTATATACTTTAAGGAGTGTGTAAACTGGTCAAGTACCTAAAGATTTAGTTTACCAATCTTATCTTTCTGACTGTTAAAAATATGATCTGATAGAAATGACTTATGGCTGACTAAAGACAACAGAGAGAATAGAGAATAGTGTTTCCTTTGTGCTGTTTCTTTTCACTTTTGTTCACATTATGTGCCAGAGGGCCAGTCTGGTATATGAGGCGTCACTGGGAAACATGCATTAAGTTAAAATCTTCTTGGATCTGTGACAGGGAAACTCTTCCCAGCTTGTAAAATCTTTAAGTAGCACGTGACAAAAACATACCAAGTGTAATCAAGAACAAGATGGAAAACATGGAGAACTAAGCACCCTAGCATGATATAGATGTATTTGACTAGAGCCATTTAAATAACTTTTTATAAATGGTAGAATAAGAAAGCTTAGGTGCTTTTTCTAGGCTTGAGTTTTAAAGGAGTTTTAACAGACAATGAGAGCCCAACACATGTACCTGGCTTCTATATAGGTGCTGACATCTGAAATGTGACTTGCACTTACGTAGGGTCCAAGCTCCTGTGCCGTGCCTATCTTGAGAGGGTTATAAGAGATGACTCTCTATATCCCTACCTCGGTCTACTGACACTCCCAGAACAATCAGAATTCCCTCTGGGAAAAGCAATAATCAGACATAACTAGGATTACCAATGCCCTGAAGTTTTCCACCCTGCCTGAAGACTATCTTTTGCTCTTACCCAAGGAATGGAAAAAATGAATATGGATTTTATGACACACAAGGGTACCAAATCTAACCTGGTTAGACCTATCTTTTTTATTAAAAAAAAAAAAGCTGAATAGATTGACATTAAATCTGTGTCCCCACCTGGAAATTCTGGAGCATTTGCAAGAGCATGGAAACAGCTGAGAACATTTGAATTTTAACAGTTGGGCACAGAATTATGTGGGTTTATGTTAAGCTGATACGATCTGGGTTTAGCTTAAAAATCTTAGCTCCCTCTAAAGAAATTGATTTTATGCAAGTTTTGGTCTTCCTACGTTTCTCTTAAAAATAACCACATCTAATTGATAATCTGGCATTGCCGACTTTACCCATTTTATCTTTGTAAATTTACAGGGTTGTAAATATAGGTAAAAGTTGATAACTGCATGAGAGATTTTGTTTTGCCAATAAATGTAACATACCCAGAAATGTCTTAGTTAAAATGCAACTAAAGCAGAATAAAGTGTGGATAGCCCTGTTTTAAGACATCTTGAATAGTGTCCCCAAAGTTAATTTGGTAGCTTCATGGATTAATGGTGTTTCTGTAGACATTGCCTAGAGGAAGGCTGGTTTTGAACTCTTGATTCTGTTGCCTCCATCTCTCAAGTGCTGGGATTAAAGTTGTGAACCATCACATTTAGAACGATCTTGTTACTCCCATAATCCCCATAAGTGCCTGGTGCTGGGATGAAAGATGTCAGCCATCATGACCAGAATGCTATTGATCCCAATAATCCTTTAAGCAGTCTGAAGTTCTTAAAACCTGAAATATAAACTTGACAATGACATATCTATATTACTCATTAAGTCATATGACAAATTAAGATTACCTCTCTATATGTAAATTATAAAGTGCTAGTTCACTAAAAGCCTTAGTTAAATATAGTTTTTGCTTGCTTTTATGTTACTTCTATTCAGGCTCACAGAAATCTGAGAATTGCATTCTAACAAATCTCTTGTAATCTTAGGCAAGAGTGAAAATAGTGAAAGAAAACCAAAATTAAAAGCTGTTATTTTGCCTCAAGACAAGATCTGGCAAACATATGGTATAAAGTCTCAGCAAGCCTGGAATCTGAAGATCATGCCCTGAGACAGGACACACATGGTCCCATGGCAAATGAGGTGGCATAGCATTTCATAGCAGAGAGAGCCCACACATGAAGTGCTTTCAAGATTGTATTGGGAATTACAGGGTCCATGGCATTAAATCCTTACTGATGTGTCCCCAAACCAGATTAGGGACTATAGTTTATACTCTTACCCGTGGTTCCCTAAGTGTCAGCCTATCTACCCAGTCCACTGCTTCAGCACCGGTCTATACCTGTTCTCATGGCCATAAAACAGGACTTCAAAAAGTTCTGTAATGGAGGCTGCCTTACCAATGTCTCCTTACAGTGTTGAGCCTATGAATTTAAATTCTGATCTATATGATTTTTAAATATTCACCTGTCTGTGCAGGACTCAGCCACATATTTAGCCTCTAAACATACTTTAGTCTGAAGCAGTACTCACAAAAAAAAAAAAAAAAGAAGAAGAACTTTGGAGTAAAGTAAAAAAAAAAAAATCTTGGAATAAATAGAATGCCAGCATAAACTTCTGGAGAATATAGAATATATATATTTCTCATGTAAAATTTGTTAGACTTCCTGGATTAAGAAAGCCATATTGTAATTCACATGTAATGCAGAAAAGCAAAGTTGTCTGCAGGTAAAACATCTAATTTGTCTAAATCCAGAAACAAACCAGAAAATACTAGATACAGCCACTAGCAAATGTCTTTAATCATTATGTGATGGGGTGTTATTTGGGACATTCAATTGCAAGTCCCAAAACCCAAGCTTATGGCAAATTTCAAATTGAAATAGAAAAAGACTGAGAAGGATGGTTTATGTGAATTATTGCACTTTATTCCATGCAGAAACCAAAAGGTGAGAAGTGAATACATCCATGTTATCTAAAGGCATGTATAAAAGTCCATGATCCTAGAAAGAAAAAAAAAAATGTGAAAAAGGATATAAAAGAGAGGTTGTAAAAACAAGGCAACAACAAAATAACCAGCTAAGCTGCCAGGGTGAGAATGACAAAATCTTACCAGTGGTGAAAACTTTAAGTGCTTGAAAATGAACAGCCGAGGATCTAGAAAATATGAAAAAGCCCAAAATCCTCATGAGCAGTCAGGCTCTTTATTTTGGATCTAGGACTGTAACCAGAAAAAGCCAGCACACCTGGGTGTAGAGTCCAGAAGGAACTTGGCTTGAATTCCAGGTGGACCTGAGTAATTCAAGCTCTGTGGCAGCTGCGGCAGATATCAGGGCAAATGTGTGATGTAAGCCATCGTGTTTATCTCCACTCTGCAGACAGGAATTAAGATTCATATCTCTCTTAAGGGCCTTCTTGTATAACTGCCCTAAATGGGATTGTGGAGTAATTGCAGTTAGAGTCTCTTCCAAAACATGTTATCTAAAGGCCCAAGTGAGAAACCTGTTAGTGAAAAGTCCTGTTTTGTTGCCATCTGAACATTGTGAGGTAACGATGGTTGGTAGTCCAGGACTAGAAGTGGTGAGTGAACAGCTGATCAAAGGGGCACATACAAATTTGGATTGTTGTATGACCATCTGAGTGTGAGCCTCCTATGAATAAGCAGAGATAAAACAGTAATTGAGTATTCAAGGTCCAACCACCATGAATAACTCTAGATAAAGCAAATGATACATCAGCTGAATTATTGTGCCCATAGAAGGAATGAGTTTTCATGCTGGGTATGGGCAGGTAGAATGAAAAACTGAACACCATAAAGGATAGAACATAAGGCATCGTGATGAAAGAGAGAGCAAACTTATTAGTCTGTGTCTTGTTCTAGGTTTGCTGTGCCCCTTTGTGTTTGGTTATACTTTTGTTCTCTTTGAGTGTTTAAGACTAAGAATGTAGTCAAAATTTAATGAAGAATGTATGTTCAGAAGTCAAAAATGCCTCTCCAAAAGACACTAGGGGGGACCTAGGAGGAGCTATCTATGGCTCCCTCAGCATTGGTGACATCTATGAGGAGGAGTCAGAGTTGTGCTGACCAAATGGGCCTTCCTCTTATGGGAAGCCTGGAGGACCAATTTTCCTCTGTTTGTATTCTCCTGTTGTGGACTGAACACTGTTTTTTTTTTTTTTCCTCCTCTGGGTCTCTGTATCCTCCCTGACAACAAAGACAGGCAACTTACCAGAGGGCTAGTGTAAAAATATGCTAGCAGATTCTCATCATCTCCTGTGGCCTTATGAGCTGAGAGCAGAGGCCATAATATTAGTCTTCTTAGCTCTGGTGACTCCAATTAGTTTTGGCCTCTACATAGGTTATTAAAACACTTACAAAGGAAGTTACAGCAGTGTCGGGGTAAGAAATTCTTACCTCTGAGCCAGCTGACATCTGAAAAGTAGCTTGAGGTCTGTTCATAGGCATAGGAGCTAGTCTCTCTTGCAAATTCTTATGAAGTCTCCTGAGAGGCATGCTACCTGTTGATCCTGTTTTGATTAATCCAGGAACCTCTGCCTACTACTTTGATAGCCATAGGGGTAGACAGAATAACTGGGTAAGGACCCTCCCAGATAGGTTCTAGGGGGTGGCACTCCTTAAATGTCTTTGTTAAAACTGGCTCCTGGGCAAAATGAGAACAAAAGTCATCATTTGTGATGCATAGATAACCCTGAATAATAAATACACAGTGGTCTAAGAGCCTCCCCCCCCTTATCTCAGCTGAGTACCCCCTATTTCCCTCTTTTGTGTTACTAATTGAGCATTGTGTGTTTTATATGCCAACTTCCCCTTTTGCAGAATTGTCTGCACCCTGCTGTGTGGGACACAGCAATAAAATGTGAAAAATAATTCCACCATGCATTTTATCTCAACACCATTCTTGACTAGACTTTATGAACTTGTCTTCAAATGCATAAAGAATTGTTTTATTTTAAACAAGCTTCTTAGACTTTCTATATTACACAATGAAATGTGAGACCTTTTGGATATCACAGCCACCAAGTTTATCTGGGTCATGAAGGCAATCATCATTTGATTAGCAAATTGTGTTGTGTCCTAAATCAAGGGTTGGAACAGAGGCTGTAAAGATGGCTTAACAGTTAAAGCACTTGCCTGCAAAGCCAAAGAAACCAGGATCAATTCTCTAGTACCTATGTAAACCAGATGCACAAGGTGGCATGTGTGTCTAGAGTTCGTTTGCAGTGGCTAGAGGCCTTGGTGTGCCCATTCTCTCTCTCTCTTTCTCTCTCTCTCTCTCTCGCTCTCTAATAAATAAATTATTTAAAAAAGAGTTGGAACAAATGACTTTAATTTCTTCATTAGATGACTGAGGTAATAATGATATAAAGATAGAAGAGGCCAAGAATGCACAGTGGAGAAGATATTTTCAACACAGGGTTCTTGAGAAACTGGATAACCACTTCTGGTCCCCTTTCTCTCGCCCTGTACAAAATCATCTCCAAATGGATCAAGGACCTCAATATAATGCCTGACACTAAAACAACTAGTAGAAAAAATAGGGAGAATACTCTAAGATATAGGCATAAGGAAAGCCTTTTTGAATAAGACCCTAGTAGCCCAGGGAATTACACACTGAACCATTGGGATTTCATGAAACTAAAATGCTATTGTACTGCTAAGCAAACCATAAAAATTTAATACACAACCTACAGAATGGGAGAAAATCTGACAGCTATATATCTGACAGAGGTTTAATATCTAGAATATGTAAAATACTCAAGAAAAACTAAGGAATAAATCAACACACAAACAGGACAGGGAATTGAAGAGTTCTGAAAGGAGTAAATATAAATGGACCATAAATATCTGAAAAGATATTCAACATTTTTTACCCTCAGGGAAATGCAAAGTAAAGCTGTTTTGAGATTCCAGCTCACTCTGGTCAGAATAGCTATTATCAAAAACAAATCAAATGACAACAAATGCTTGCTAGGATGTGGGGAAAGAGGAACTCCCATCCACTGTTAGAGTACAAATTTTTATACCCACTTTGGAAATCAATATAGAAGTTCTTCCAAAATCTAAAAATAGGGGTTGGGAATTTAGCCCAGTGGATGAGCACTTGCCTTGCAAGTGCAAGGCCCTGGGTTTGGTCCTCAGCACCAAATTAATTAATTAATTAATTAATTAATTAATTAATTAATTAAAAATATATATATATATATATATATATATATATATATATATATATATAAAAATCTAAAAATAAATCTACTGTTTGACCCAGCTATACAAATCTTGGGTATATACCCTGAAATACTCATTATAATAGAAAAACTTTCTCATTCATGTTTGTTGCTACTCTATTTACAATAGCTAAGAAGTAGAATCAGGTCATATGTCCATCAACTGAGTAGATAATGAAGATTTCAGGCATATACACAACAGAATTCTGTGTAGTAGTAAAGAAAAATTAAATAATTTGCAAGAAAAAGGATATAACTGGAAAAAACATACTACAAGGTTACATAGAATCAGAAAGATACAACATGTGCTCTCATATGAGGATCTTATTATGGAATAGTTTGATTTGATTATAAGTTGTAGTATTGGCAAGGAAGATATAATGAGTCTTGGTAAAAAGATTGAGAGGATGGGACACTTGAAATGTAAGTGGAGGGGGGAGGAAAGGTTGGGCAGAAACACACTGCAGAGGTAGAGAAAGCTTTCCCCTAAAACCATGGGCTTTTGCTAGTAAATACCAGTGCCAGAATTGGGTACTCCCTTCAGTGAGCTATTGGCCATGAAATCAATGCATGCCATTGCCAAAGCACTTGGTTACCTTCCAGGTGAAAATGGTAAGATCTTATTGCTGAAGACACCGCAGGCTATGATTTTAGGACATTGAGAGATCATGTTAGAACTCAGACAGAAGCCAGATTCCTGCTGGCTGGTTCTCATAGTGCTTAAAAGTACTATGTGAGTGTGGTAGTTTGAATATATGTCCCCCAATATACTCAGTGTTTTATTAGTTATAGTTTGCATCTGCAATCACCTTGCTAGAGGCAATGTCACTGGGGGCTGGTCTTAAGGTGTTAATGGTGTGGGTTTGAGATTCCATTGTAAAGATATGCAAATGTGCCTAGCAGGAGTTCCTGAAGTGTGCTGTGCAACCTTTTGGCAGTAGTTTTGCTCTGTGTGCTGTGGTGGCTGGTTGGTTTCTCTCTCTCTCTGCTTGGCCCTGTGGAGAGCAGGCCGCTTCTTTTGCCATTATGGAACTTCCCCTGGATCTGTAAGCTTCAATAAATAATATCCCTTCCTCCATAACTGTGCCCAGTCTGGAAGTTCATCTCAGCGAACCTGAAGCTGTCTGCTACAGTAAAGTGGTACTGAGGAGTGTGGGGTGAGATGAACCAGATTGTGTGGATATTCGTCTTTTGGAATCTTTGTTTTGGAGGAATGGGCATGGACTTGGTGCTTGCAACTGAAGATGCCTTCTGGAGTGGTAAGCCAAGTTTTATGGACTATTCTGATGAGAGTTTGAGAATGCTAAGTGCAGACAGTATTGAACTTCGAGGCTTGGCTTATGAGCTTTATAAGGGGAAGGAAAGACGGCAGAGGACTTTGTTGGAACTGAGCTACTGGCATAAGGGATGGCTACATTCCGCTATCCAGGCCCAGAGTGTTTGATCAAACTTAAATTTGTAATGGACTGATGTGCTTGGCTAAAGATATCAGACTGAGATTTTAATATTTTAAGTTGGAAAACCTCAAACAAGTTAAAAGCAGTGGCACTGAGACTGGTTTTAGGTTCCTGGAGCTGCTATTGTCAACGCATTAGCAATCTTAAGGAAGGTGGAAGGAAGGTGGCCTGACTTGATTTACATTAAAACAATGGAGAGGATGCCTGAGGAAAGACTGTTAAAAATGCAAATTCTTGGAAAGAGAAGGAACCTGCTTTTCAAGGCTATGATTTATTTTGTCCCTGGATTAAGAATATGGCTGTGTCCTGCACACCTGGTATTAGTTTTGGAAGCATGAAAAATGCATGGAGTGGTCATGAATTGTACACAGTTCCAGGAGCTGCTGCTGAGATGCAGCATGAGGCAGGGCATGAAGACCCTCAGGAATAGGCTGCAAGAGCCTTTGGAAGATGGACCGTGGTTTGCATGGAGACCTGAAGATGTTTTGGATATACCAGGACTGTGCAAGGACTCCCATGTAGTGCAATGTTGGCCTGGGATCGAAGATTTCCCTGGAAACTCTGCCCAGGTGGAGGGGCGGAATTGGAAAACCTGGAGACTGTCAGTCTCTGGTTATATTGAATTTGAACTGCAGAAGTTTGATGACTGCTGATGGTGGTTGAGTTTGCATTGTTTTAGTTTCTCCTTGCTATGCCTTATACCAGTTAAAAATGTTTAGTCTGTGCCTTTACATGTTGAAAGTATTTAACTTGTTTGATTTTACAGGACTCACTATCTTAAGTTGATCAAGACTGTGAGAACCTTTGAAATCGGACTGAGTACAATTTACAATGTGTGATAATTATAAATATATTGGGGGCCAGGGGCGGAATGTGGTAGTTTGAATATATGTCCCCCAATATATTCAGTGTTTTATTAGTTATAGTTTGCATCTGCAATCACCTTGCTAGAGGCAATGTCACTGGGGGCTGGTCTTAAGGTGTTAATGGTGTGGGTTTGAGATTCCATTGTAAAGATATGCAAATGTGCCTAGCAGGAGTTCCTGAAGTGTGCTGTGTGACCTTTTGGCAGTAGTTTTGCTCTGTGTGCTGTGGTGGCTGGTTGGTTTCTCTCTCTCTCTGCTTGGCCCTGTGGAGAGCAGGTCGCTTCTCTTGCCATTATGGAACTTCCCCTGGATCTGTAAGCTTCAATAAATAATATCCCTTCCTCCATAACTGTGCCTGGTCTGGAAGTTCATCTCAGCAAACCTGAAGCTGTCTGCTACAGTGAGTTACTGATGGATAAAGATTACCTATAGCATGAACAAGCAGTGAATTCTACAAGCTACATAATCAGCCTGGCAAGATGTACACATTGGTGCAAAACTGTCACATAGGTTATGGGGATAACCAACTCCTGTGATTAGATATGAGACCTGATTAGTGGGAGAGAATTCATTTGGCATTGAGAACCAAGTCCAAAATCTGTGACTTACAAGTTCATAGACCCTAGAGGGGAGGCTTCCACTGTTCTTTGGATAAAAAGAGAGATCATTCTCATCAAGTCTTTTTTTAAAGTTTTATTTATTTATTCACTCATTTATTTATGAGAGTCAGAGAGAGAGAGAGAGAGAGAGAGAGAGAGAAACAGAGAGAATGGGCACACCAGGGCCTCCAGCCACTGCAAGTGAACTCCAGACGCATGTGCCACCTTGTGCATCTGTGTTATGTGGGTCCAGGGGAACTGAATCTGGGTCCTTTGGCTTTGCAAGCAAATACCTTAATTGCTAAGCCATCCCTCCAGCCCAAAAGTCTTATCTTTAATTTATTTTTTATTGACAACTTCCACAATTGTAGATAATAACTCATGGTAATTCCCTCCCTCCCCAACTTTCTCCTATGAAACTCCACTCTCAATCATATCCACTCCTCCTCTCAGTCAGTCTCTCTTATATGTGGATGTCATGATCTTTTCCTCTTGTGTAGGTAGAGTCAGGCACTGCACTGTGAGGTCATGGATATCCAGGCCATTTTGTGTATGGAGGAGCACATTGTAAGGAGTCCTACCCTTCCTTTGGTTCTTACATTCTTTCCACCACCTCTTCCACAAAGGTTCCTGAGACTTTGAAGGTGTGTTTGAGATATTTTCAGTGCTGATCACTCCTCTGACACTTCTTCTCAGCACTATTGTGCCTTCTGAGTCATTCCAGAGGTCACTGCCATCTGAAAATAGAAGCTTCTCTAACCAAAAGTGATAGTAGAATTAATATATGGGTATGAACATTAAGAGAAGTGCTTACTGGGAAGTTTGGTGAGCATAGTATACATATTTAGCCAGACACTATCAGATGTTACACCCCTATGGCTCATGACTACCCCTGTCATAGGTTTTAAGTATCAGGCATATGCCAGATGCACAAAGTGATGCATGCATCTGGAGTCCATTTGCAGCAGCTGGATGCCTTGGCACCCAATCTCTCTCTCTCTCTCTCTTTGTCTCTCTAATAAATAAATTAAAATAAAATATTTTAAAAGTCTCATACCCTTTAATAGAACAAGAGCTCACTTTTTCCTACAAAAATCCAGAAAATATAAAAACTGAATGTCCCCATACCTGCCTAATAATTACTTTTGCAAGGTATATTTCAAATCTACTTAACCAGTTTGTTTCTATTAAATAAAAATAAGATTACAGCTTATTTATCAAGGAAGAGAACATGTTCATCTTCAAAACAAAATTGAATATATATTATACTAAAGTGGTCTAATATCACATATACTGTACATATATGTAGCCTCATTTCTATAAACAGCCAATTTAAAAGATGGTTTCTACAACTGATTTGCCTAAATTTTCATGTGTTTAGTAGAATAAATGTTATTATTTACAAATATATCTTATTTTTAATTATATGATGGTGATTAAGTCAATATGTACTGAATCTACTAGCTTCTTTAAGGAAAAAAAGATTGCATTTCTATGACAAATTAGTGGTGACTATATTTTATTTCATAACTTATTCATTATTGAAATGCTTTTGTGTTAGGTCTGTTTGTTTGGCTTGAAATTCATTAGGTTTTGATGAATAACTTCAAGTATTTTGAAGCAGGTAAAGGTGCTACTTCATCTCTGTTAATTACCATACTACCAGTTACAACATGTTAAAATTCTTTCATGGTTTCAAGAAGCTTAATTATTTCTTAGTTTATTTTCCAGATTTTGTCTAAGGATATGGAATAAAAGGCTATTGACCATCAAAATTTAGTACAAGTCAAATAACCCAATTATAAAAGGGAATTTGGGGTAGACGTCATGCAAATTATTAGAAGTTTTCTATAAGCTTCAAAATTAGCACAAATCTGCTTAAACATCCTGTTTAGAACACACATAACAGATAATATATAACTATAATATATATATATATATATATATATATATATATATATATATCCATTATATATCCATATAGATAAAATAATTCCTTTATAGAGGAAAAATGTTATGGCATATGTTTCAAAGAGCTTAAATACATGCTACATAAATAACATAAGTGAAAAATAAGACACAAGAGAACAAAAAGCAAATTTAATCAAAGTTTCTTGATAAAAATATGTCAGCTTTTGACAGATGTGAATGGTAGCTAATGTGGTAAAAACAATTTTTCCAAGAATGCTTCACTTAAGTATGCTTGTGTAAAATGCAAGGTTTACTGCTGCCTTAAGCACCAGGCTCCACTCCAATATTTTCAAGTTTTTCACATTCATTAACACTTCTAAAGAATAAGAGTTTTTGCATTTGTTCTTGAAAATTGATAACACTTCTTCAGAGTAAGAATGTGTATAGTTGGAGTAATGTCAACAATATCCAACTTTAAACTAGAGTATTCTGCACAAAACAAGGTTGTGTTGAGTATTTCACATAAAGTCAAGTCATATCTTGGAACCTAGACTATTTGAAAAAGAGTATGGTTTGTCAATTGGACTGTTTCTTGGAGCAAAGGAAAACCACATGCATTACAATCATTTTGCAAGTATTCTGTTTGAAAGAGAGACATACACACACTGTAGTTAAGGACAGAACTAAACGTGAGCTAGCGTATGACTACTAACTAAGCCATGTTTTCATTGACATTCCTTTTATGCAAATATTATGAATAATTTTAAGAGCATATAATCCATTTCTTTTACTAGCACTGAAATACTTCAAAGCAAAGTTCTTTTCATAGATAATACTTATAATGAATTTTTCATTAGGATAGCTTGGAAATGAAATACTTGTTGTATCCTAACTAGCTCTAGATGTAATTCAGTTAAAAAGGACACCTGGCCATCTGGCTTAAGACTTAAAAAAGAAAGGATTGGGAGGGGCTGGGGAAAATGGCTTAGTAGTTAAGGCATTTGCCTGAGAAGCCTAAGGACACCAGTTTGATTCCCCAAGACCCACATAAGCCAGATGCACAAGGGGGCACATGCACCTGGATTTTGTTTGCAGTGGATGGAGGCCCTGACATGCCATTCTCTATGCCTTTTCCTCTCTCTCTCTCTCTCTCTCTCTCTCTCTCAAATAAATAAAATATTAAAAAAGGAAGGATTGGGAGATTAGTGAAGGGGATCTGAAGAAGAGACATTCAATGGACATAAGTTTGGGCACAAAGTATGATAACATATAAAATACATATTAAGCTAGTGAATGGCAATTGGACAAGAATTTTAACTTTTTCAGTGCCTATTTCATGAAAAACATTTTTTTGCTTGGTTACCCTAGAGTCAGCAAAATTAGATGAACAGGATGGCCATGAGGGCAATGAGCATGGATCTCTATAGGTCTAGCAAGATCAACTCTGATTTGCCTAAGTTGACTTAGCAACTACTCCCTCTAAATGCTCACCCTAGTAGCAGTAGAGAGCAAATGTTATTTTCCCATCTTGAAAGAGACCATCGACTTGATTGAAAGTTAATTATACCAAGCCCCTTCTATCCTCAAAAGGAAAGAAATAAATCAATAGGAAAGATATACTTTCCAGAAATAGCTGTGTCTTTGCTATGTTCAGAGCCTCAGCCAGAATTAGTTTGGCAATACCTCATTTACAGCAATGGGATGACTCCTAGCTTAGCTTATTAATAGGGAGCCTTCCTAACCATGAAAAAAGTCCAGAAGTGAGTCCATGAATCTGTGATTTACTGAACATCACATATTGCACCTTCCACAAAGAGCTCACCTGACACATGCTTTGTAATGAGCTAAAGTTCAACTTAAAGAGAAACCCTCTGAAAATATGTGGCAGTAATAGGAGACCTCAATATGATGCAGTATTCCCAAGAAAATGGTTTTGGTGATACCAAATTTAATGTTGACATTATAGAATGAATTAGGAAGGCCATCTCTTTTTTAGTTCTCTGTAATAGTTTGAGAAGAATTAGTATTAGTTCTATTTTACATGTTTGATAGATTCTATAAGTGAGGCCTTTTCTTTGAATCAATTAAAATCTCCAAACAATCTCAATTCAAGTTATTGATCTGTTTATGTTTTCTAATATAATTAGTAAGAGGTCTGTTATCATTTTAAAACAATTTTTCACATATTTTATATTTCTTAGTATCTACTTCATCTGTTTCTGCTCTGATCTTTTTTCTTCCCATCCAGTTTTGTACTTGCTTTATTTTTGATGCCGTAGGTCCTAGAGATGTATCATTAGATGGTTTATTTGAAATGTTTCTATTTTTTTTGGTTGTAGGAATTAATTATAACAAATATCCCTCTGCCTTTTCTATATACCAAAGTTTTTATATATTGTGTTTATATTTTCATGTTTTCCAACATTATTTTTAATTTCCCTTTTAATTTCAATGACTCATTATTTGAGATCATGTTAAATCTCCTTCAGTTTAAGTAGTTTTCAAAGTTTCTCTTATTATTTTTGCCATTTTACTGAATAAAGATAAATTATTTGATTTCAACTTTTAAAACTTTTTTATTAATATTTTTGAGGAAAACCCAACAGACATCTTATACATGAGAGAAAGTGAGAGCAAGATCAAGAGTGTGAGAGAGAGAATGAATTGGCGTACTTGGGCCTCCAGTGACTGCAATTGAATTCCAGACACATGCACCCCTTTGTGGACATGTAACCTTGTGTTTGCATCATCTTTTTGTATCTGGATTATGTGGGATCTGGAGCGTTGAACATGGGTCCTTAGACTTCATAGGCAAGAGCCTTAATTTTTTTACTAAGTAGAAATTTGTATGGATACATCATATGTTAGTATGATCATTTCCCTTCTCCCTGTCCCCATTCCACTGAGGGCCATCCTCAGTGGGCTTGCTGGTATTTACCCTAGGTTTTCAGGTTGTGAGCCAAACATATAGTTGTCAGAGGAGCTAAAATCTCTGTGTTGATCATTATGGCAACTCTTCCCACATTAGTTCCATTATCACCCTACACGTACTACTAATGTCTGGTTTGATGAAACTAATGCTGTAGCCTATTTCTAATTTATTTTGAAAGTTGCATCATTCACCTTGATGATGGGATCAAGTTTACAAGCATCTGGTAACCCATGGTACTTTAAACATTTGCCAAGATCTTTGTCACTTTGTTTATCATGCACTCAGCATTCTCGGCATGACATAATGACCCTCGGTATCATAGACCACATAAATCTCTCCAGTACTGATAATGTTAATGAAATTAATGAAACTAGAAGGGAAGTTTAAATCTGTTTGGACTTTGCACCAATATGCATGAACTACTGAATATACATCTTTACTTCCTCTCCTCCTAGAAGAATATACTTGTATCTGCTCCTTAAGTAAGTTATGAGGAAGATATTTTCTCAGCTTTTGTTGGACATGGAATGGATGAGGAGAACACATGTGAGTTGGCTTATCAAGTATACCTCTTCAGAAGCTTCTCGGGAACATGAGAAATGGCTGTGCTAGGTATAGAAAGAGCTACTTTTACTTAATTTCTATATAGAAATTCATGTACTGATAGACCCAATCATCAGTGAAAAATTTGGTTTCTATTCTCCAAATATTTATATTTTATAAATTTATGCATCATGAGTTAATTACCCTGTTTCCTGCCAAGGAAAGTATTCCCTTTCATCCACTGAGACTTAATTACACTACATTCAGCAGTAGAGATGGAAGCCCTAATTCCTTCACTTTTGCTCTGAAAAAGCTTACCAGAACAAGACTATACCATTCTCATCTCTTCTAGAATCTGAAACACTATTCTAGGGTACTCCCTCAGTTCCTCAGTGTGGGCTTTCCTGTCACGCCCAGTCTTCTGGTCTCATTAAAGCCACTGTATTATGATGTCTTGCTCACACTAACTCTAACTTCTTGTACTGACAACACTACTGTTTGGTTAAAATTTTCTTCAAGGTCATGTATATCAGTCCTAGAAATTAATTCATCATGATTCCATTCCATATGGTACATGATAAAATTATACTCAGATATAAACTTCTGGAAACAAACATGCACTGTCTTGCCCTTCAGGATTCTTGTGATCACTTTCAACCAAATATGTTATCAGAAAAAGTCAAATATAGAAGAATTGTATTTTCTCTATAAATTTTACTGTATAAATGATTAAAAGGAAAAAAAGAAGGAAAGTGGTTCTAGACTAAAATCATACTTTAAATTTGGGGGTTTGGTTATTTTTTTTTGAGGTCGGGTCTCATTCTGTCCCAGGCTGACCTGGAATTAACTATGTAGTCTCAGGGTGGCCTTGAACTCACGGTGATCCTCCTACCTCTGCATCCCGAATACTGGGATTAAAGGTGTGCACCACCATGCCCGGCTTTTATTTTTGTTGTTGTTATTTTTAACACTTATGTATTTTCCAATTTTTGAGTTTTACACACAAAAACACACCCATATATACATGTGTATTGATATGTATTCCCCTAATTGAACTCTTATATCCCTCTCCATTTGATTAGCACCCCATTTCCCTATTAATCCCCATATTACCTTCATGTTTTCATAAAAAAATTACCTATTAAGTTAAATTATATTTACTTGCAAGATTATGGGTAGAAGGTTATTTACTATGGAATGAGTAACTTACCAGTGACTATACCACTAATGAACATGACTCTCCCTTTCTAGCCAGCTTTGATGTTGAGAAGTATAGGGTCTCATGCATTCTCCCCTCATCAATGGTGAAATATTAACAGTCTCAATCTTGGCCAGAAAACCATAGCTACTATGAGTTCATCAGAGTAGTGACCATGTCATATCCAAAAGATGGCATTTCATAGCTCTCCTCCCATTATCTTGCTCTTATAATCTTTCCTCACCTTTGTAAGGTTCCTTGAGTCTTGGAGGGTGTGGTTTGCACATTATGTTGAGTAGAGTACACAGTAGTCACTTATTCCCTGGAAGTTTTGTTTTGTATTCAAGGTAAGGTCTTACTGTAGCCCAGGCTATCTGCAGTTCATTATGTAGTCTCAGGCTGGCCTCAAAATCATGACAATTGATTTAATTAGGTCTTATGTTCAAGATGGTGTCCGCCTAACCTTGCCTCACTTCACAGCGAAGTAAAGGCAAGACCCTTAAGGTTCAAGGGATTTTTTAGGGGTTTGCTGGCTCTAGTATGCTCCCAGAGGGAGGGTGTAGATGAGCAAAATAGGGAATCCACTGATTCCCATGCTCTTGGGCAGGCTCCATCACCAGTCAGGTCCTGCCCTGAGTCCCATGTGCCATCGCCAGTCAGGTCCCACCCTACCCAGCTTGAGCCCCGCACAGGTGATCCTGACCCCCCTCCCACCACTGAGCAGTGACTCAGGTGAGCAGGCCAGGGTTCCTGTCCAAGCCTTCCTGAGCTCCGCAGGCTATTGTGCTTCCAGTTGCCACTTCCCCTCCCACCTCCAATTAGGGACTCAGATATGGTCCCAGTATCCACCCCCCTCCCACCTCTGATCAGGGACCCAGGGCAGCAGGTCAGGGTTCCCACCCTAGTCTTCCTGAACCCCACATGGCCAATTGAGTTCCCAGGTGACACTCCCCATCCCACCTCTGATTAGGGACCAGGATGTGGTCCCACTCTCACCCCCTCCCACCTCCAATCAGGGACCCAGGGCAGCAGGCCAGGGTTCCCTCCCTAGCCTACCTGAACCCCATTCAGGCAATAGCAGCTCCAGTTGCCACTCCCCCTCACACCTCTGATCAGGGACCCAGGGAGCAGGCCAGAGTTCCCACCCTAGTCTTCCTCAGCACCATGGGCAATTGCAGCTCCAGTCACCACCACCACCTCCAAACAGGGACCCAGGGCAGCAGGCCAAGGTTCCTGCCTTAGCCTTCCTGAGTCCAGCATGGGCAATCGTGGTTCTAGTCATCACTCCTCCTCCCATCACCACTCCCCCTCCCACCACAGATCAGGGATGCAAGACAGTAGGTCAGGGTTCCTGCCCTAGCCTTTTGAGCCTCCTAGGGTGATCGTGGTCCCCTCCCCCTCCCACCTCCAATTAGGGACCCAGACCAGTAGGCCAGTGTCCACTGCTGCAACCTTTCTGAACTCTATGGGCCATCACCTTCACACTCATCACTGCCCCCCCACCTCAGGCCAGCAGGCTAGCATCCCACACCCTAGGCTTTCTGAACCATTGTGATGGGCAGACCACAGCAAAAAAAGGAATAGCATGAAAAACCAGATGCAAGTAAATCCAGCTAGACTGTGCAGTCCCACAATGGATGTATCTAATCAAATAATGGAAGAGACAATAGGATCATAACACCAAAATGTAGAGACCAGCTATGAAACCCTGACGAAGCAAAATAGCAAAACTCGCAGAAACTCAACAAAGAGCCAATAATTGTATGAATGGTATCCATGGTAGGTTAGACCTAATAGAAAAGAACCAGGAAGGGTTCCAAAGACAGTTAATTGATATGAAGGAGAGCAAAAAAAAAAAAGGTCCTCAGTAACCAGCTGGTTAAGTTCAATGAAGACATAAAACATAAAAGAATGCAAGGATGAACTCCAAGAAGCATTAAGAAAATCAGAAAATGATGTGAAAAGGGAACTCAACAGAGGGATGGAAACTATACATAAAAAAGCAGTAGAAGACATGAACCAAATTGAACAAGGTCAAAACTCTATAGAAGCTCTAAAGAATACAATCAGCCAAGTGGAGGATAGAAACTCAGAACTGGAAGACAAAACAGAAAATACAGTTCATGAGTCAAAAAATTTCAACAGTTCAAAAATTTCTGTTCACAGAACATGAGGGAAATGTGGGATACCCTTAAGTGACTGAACATTTAGGATCATGAGTATACCAGAGGGGGAAGAAACAGAGACCAAAGTAATGGAAAACTTATTCAACAAAATTATTAAAGAAAAATTTCCCACTCTTTCAAAAGTAAGCCCCATCAAGGTAAAAGAAGCTAGCAGAACTCTAAACTGACTTGGACAAAGGAGAAATTTTCCAAGACATATTATCATTAAGACTCTAAACATGAATCACAAAGAGAAAGTGCTAAAAGCAACTAGGGAGAAATAACACATAACATATAAAGGAAGCCCCATCAGAATTACTTCAGCCTTCTCAATGGAAATACTAAAAAATAAAAGGGACTAGAATGGAACACTGGGTTGGAAGCCATAAGTTCTTAGAGTTTTCACACTACTCTACCCAGCAAAAGTATCCCTCATAATAGATGGTGAAAGAAAAACTTTCCACAATAAAACTCAGCTTTACAACTATATGAATACAAAGCCAAACCTACAGAGAGTACTTCAGGGAATTCTCCAAACAGAAGAATCAAATAACCAATCTCAAGTGTCCCCGAGAAACAGACCACAATAACCAAACTTTGATAAGGCCAAAAAAAGAAACATAAACTACCACAATATGGTAGGTATTAAATCAAGCCTCACAGTTATTACCCTGAATATTAATGGACTCAATTCTCCCATCAAGAGGCATAAGCTAACATGGTGAATCAGAAAACTAGACCCCTCATCTGCTGTCTTTAAGAAACCCACCTCACCACTAAAGACAGATACCTCCTCTGGGTGAAAGGGTGGAAAATGATATTCCAAGCAAACAGAAATAAAAACCAAACATGTGTAGCTATACTAATATAGGATAAAATAGACTTCAAACCAAAAGTAATAAAAATTGACAAAGAAGGCCACTTCTTACTTATCAAGGGAACAATCCAACAAGAGGATATCATGATCATCAATCTTTATGCACCAAACACAGGTGCACCACAATTGATAAAACAGAACCTACTTGATAATAAAGTAGAAATAACACCCAACACCATCATAGTTGGGAACTTCACTTCCACTATCGGAAATAGACAAATCATCCCAACAGAAAATCAACAGGGAAGTGAGAGAACTTAACAACACCATAGATCAATTAGATATAACAGAAATATATAGAACATTTTACCCAAATTCCACAGATTACACATTCTTCTCAGCAGAACATGGAACACTCTCTAAAATAGATCATATACTGGGTCATAAAACCAGCCTCAAAATATTTAGGAGGATTGACATAATACAGCATTGTGATCTGATATCATGCAAGAAATTACCAGGAATTAATAACAAAAGATATGCCAGGAACCCAACCAGCTCTTGGAAACTGAACAACACACTCTTAAACAATAAATGAGTAGTGGATGAAATAAAAAATGGAACTGCAAAATTTCTAGAAATGAATGACAATGAGAACCCAACATACCAAAACTTATGGGACACAACAATGGCGGTCCTCAGGGGAAAATTCATTGTGCTAAATGCCTTCATAACAAAGACAGAGATATCCCAAATCAATAACCTAATCATCCACCTAAAGTCACAGGAAAACAAGAAGTATCCAACCCAAAAAACTCCAGAGGTAAAGAAATAATTAGGATCAGAGCAAAAGTTAATGAATTGGAAACTAAGAAAACAGCTAAAAATATTGATCAAAGAGCTGGTTCTTTGAAAAAGTAAACCAGATCGATAAACTCCTAGCCAATTTGATAAGTGGAAAAAAGAGACAACTCAAATTAACTAAATTAGAAATGAAAAAGGAGAGATAACAGACATAAATGAAATTGGGAGAATCATTAGGACTTACTTCAAAAACCTCTACTCCACAAAACTGGATAATATGGTAGAAATGGATGAATTCCTGGACACATACCATCTACCAAAGTTAAACTCAGAGCAGATTAATCTCCTAAACAAACCTATCACAACCATTGAGATTGAAAGGATAATCAAAAACTTACCTAAAAAAAAAAAGCCCAGGACCAGATGGCTTCTCAGCAGAATTTGATCAAACCTTCATGGAAGAACTGAAACCAATCTTTCTCAAATTGTGCCACACAACCAGAGAACAGGGAAAGCTCCCCAACTCCTTTTATGAAGCTAGTATCACCCTAATACCAAAACCAGGCAGAGATGCCACAAGAAAAGAAAACTACAGAACTATTTCCCTGATGATCTTAGATGTAAAAACCCTGAACAAAATCCTCACAAACCAAATTCAATAGCACATAAGAAGAATTATCCACCTGGACCAAGTAGGTTTCAACCCAGAAATGCAGGTTTACAGTACCAAGCATGAAATCCCTTCTGTAGATAGACCCTCAAATCCAATCAGAAAACTGGTGGTTACTCCCAAATATTCATGCCTCTGTTGTAACAGTGAGTATATTTTGCCCAGCTAATAGATAGTCAAATCCAGGGCCCACAGATGGTTAGGTCTGTTGATGGCTTTTCTGCTCTAGCAGCTTGTATAGTACCTTCTGGTGCAAATAAAGTTAGCATGCAGGGAGGAAGCTTCTAGCTCAGTTGCAGCTTTATTTCTCCATATCCTGCAATCAATACCTGTACTGTCTTCAGCAATAGAGACTTGCTCTTTAGTATTGGTGGGCAACAAGGGGCAATGGCAATAGTCTATATTGTTTTAGGGCCTCTGTAGCCTCATTAATTGTGAGGTATCTCATCCATGCATTAGAATTTATAACTAATAATCTTTGGCTTCTGGGAGCATTTTTATCCACTCATGTAGAAAACCTTCATAGAAAACATTTTTAAATATATTTTAATTGGCTTACCAAATAGTAGGTTTACATATGTTTAGATATCATTGGTTTTGATTCATCCTCTGACCAACCCTCTTCTCCCTCATCCCATGCCCCTTCGTCACCTCCCTGTTTAAACCTTTCTCTCACACTACTAGCCCCCCTACTATATGTCTCATGTGTTCTATACCCCTCAAACCCACATCATAAGTTTTCTTTCCAGCTTCGTGGCCTCTATACACTCTCACTTGTTGCCAATAATCTAGAAATTTGAATCTATGATCCCACATATGAGAGAACAAGTGGTATATTCTGTTTCTGAACTTGTGTTACTTCACTCAGTAGGAGCTTTAACAATTCTATCCATTTTCTTGTAAATTTAATTTTTCTTTATAGCTGAATAAAAAACTTCATTGTATATATGTTCCATATTTTCATAACCCCTTCATCATTTGAAAGGCATGTAGGCAGATGCCATTTCCTAGCTATGGTGAATAGAGCAGGAATAAACATGGCCAAGCAAGTATCTTTGAAAGAAAGCATAAAGCCTTCAGGGAATATTCCCAAGTTCATATACAAGTTCCATTTTTAGTATTTTGAGAAACTTTTACATGATTTTTCACAATGCCAATACCAGCTGGCATTTCTATCAGTAGTGCATAAGGGTCCACATTTTCTCACACTCTTTCCAGCATACGTTGTCTTTTTTATTTGTTTATTTATTTTGTCTTTTTTTATTTTTGATGCTAATCATTCTGGCCAGAAAGAGATGGAATCTCAAAGCAGCTTTATTTGCAGTTGCCCAATGGCTAAGAATATTAAACATTTTTATTTATTACCATTTATACTTCTAATTTTAATAACTACATATTCATTTCCATCATCTACTTTTGGATTGAGTTATTAATGTTTACTTTTTGGAGGTGCTTACATATTACATATTATATATGCTTACATATTATATATTATATATTGTAGCTGGCAAATGTTTCCTCCCTTTCTGTAGGCTACCTCTTTAACAACTGACAAATAGGATCATATTAGATTAAAATCTTTTATACAACACAAGAAATGGTCAACTGAGTAATCTTACTTATGGAGCAACTAGAGTCCTATTCAGAAAATACTTCCCCATGATGATATTTTATATTGTACTCTTTAGTCTTTTTTTTTTCTTTAGTGAGTTCAAAGTTGAGGTTCTTGCATTAAAGTGTTGAGCTGAGGAAATCACTCAATTGTTAAAGGCACTTGCTTGCAAAGCCTGTTACCAGGGCTTGATTCCTCAGTAGCTACACAAAGCCTGATGCACAAAGTGGCACATCCACCTGGAGTTCATTTGCAATGTAAAGAGTCACTCTGAACCAGTTCTTTCTCTGTCCCTCCGTAAAGAAATAAAATAAATTTTGGAAAATGAAGTTGATGGAAGGCTTTTGGCTAAAGATAGACTGAAGAGATTGAGGTAAAAGTATGTGAACAGACAAAGTGGAGTGATTCTGTCTTTCTATCTGATTGGAGTCCCCATGTAGTTTTCTATACATACATACTTATAATTTAACTTATAAATTGGGCATAATAAGATATTTACAATGACTGTAACATAGAACATCTATAACAATATATAAAGATTAAGTCTCTCTCCCTCAACTCTATTGTACTGCACTAACTCCTTGTTTTAGCATATAGCAATTGTACAAAATAATGCTTACTATTTTATTTACTAACAATTCCATACAGGTAGATAATGGATTTTGATCATACTCACTCACATTCTTTTCTGTCACCCTCTCCTAATACCTCCTTTTTCCCAAATAGTACAAATCCTAGTTTCATGTCTTCTTTTTGTGACCCACTGAGTTTAAATAGGGTTGCTTTCGCTGGGGGGAAGTCATTTGCTGTAAATTGTCATGCTTTTACAGTGACCTATATTACATTATTTTAATTGTAACAAAATTTTATATATATATATAAAAAACAGTGTGATATTTTTATTTATGTATACACAGTAAAAGATTATATTAAGATAATTAACATACCCCTCACATTACCAAGTTAATATGGCTTGTGTGATAAAAATGGTAAAATAATTTTTTTCAGAAATTTTGAAATGTGGTAGTATAAATTAACTGTGGCTCCCATGTCATACAATAGAACATTAAAACATATTTCCCAGGCTGGAGAGATGGCTTAGTGGTTAAGTTGCCTGCCCGCTAAGCCTAAGAACGTCAGTTCCAATCTCCAGGTCCCAAGTTTAGCCAGATGCAAAGTGATGCAAGGGTGCAATGCCGCACTTGCTCACAAAGGGTCACACGTATCTCGAGTTTGTTCACAGCGGCTGAGAGGCTGCTGGGGTGCCCATTCTCTGTCTGTCTTCCTCGCCCTCTCTCTCTATGTCTCTCTGTGTCTCTCTCCAAAAAGTAAAAATAAAAAAACTTCCAGTCTAACAAAACTTTGTTCTGTTTCATCAACATTTAATATTTCTTATATCACACTTTATGCATGAGATGTTTTGGAAAAAGTTTAATTTTTAGATACGTGTGGGTGCTAATGAAAGGAAGCGAATGCTACTATCAGTGAAATAAAATGCAATATCTACAAAGGAAAAATTGAATATAACACACTTTTTTAAGGCATAGTTTTAAAAGTTATTTACCATATTATGAAAATGTATGTTTGTGACACAAGAAGAGGATAGAGAGTACAAAATTAACAGTGAGAGTCAAGTTTATTCTCCTTTAGGAATAAATAGTTTTTGTTTTCCTTTCATTACTAATTGTCAAACAATGCAGCCTGTCTGAAGCACCCAAGGAAGTGAGAAATATATTATTGGATGTTAACAAATTCACAGACATGAACAGAAATAAAAGCTCACCAATGATAGAAATACCTGGGGAAAGTGGAAGAAAATATATTTTAATTCACTTGGCTTTCTCTCCCCGTGTACACCAGCAGACTGATACTTAATTTATTTCTTCTTAGGACTTCACAAAAAGGTAAATAGACTATCCATTAGGTTTTATATTACATTTCACCAATTCCATGGGACATCCCAAACCTTATCATTGCGATATTGGTTAAAGTATGGCAGCATTAAATGTCACGTCTGTCAGCCCAAGCTATACTGAGACAATCTATGTTAGATTTACTCTGAGTAAATGTCAGTGCCATTGAGAATGCTTAGAAAAAGTAGATTTTTTTTTTACTACTGACAAGTGCTTAACAATAAATCATCTGCCTGGTAAAATAGCAGCAAGCTAATGATTGTGTTTTGCTACCTGCAAAGTTATGAAGAATATCAGTTAGTTGATTTGTCAGAAAGAAGTGTCACATGAATTTAAGGAATTCTTTGAAGAACATCAGTCTAATGTCCTTGTTGTAATATGATAAATAGTTTTGCCTAATGTCATTCCTTTCTCTGCTTTTGAAATGAAAGGATCAGTTGCCCTTTCCATTGATAGTCTTTCATGCATAGAATAAAGGAAATGACCCAACTCAACACTGCCTGTCATCTCACTAGCAAATCTGATGACTTATGCCATTTTAAACCATTGCTTTCATTCTTAAAAATGCATAGAGTAGCCCCTGAGATTACTACTTCTGTCAGAAAGACAAGAGGTAAGGTAGAATATTCTTTAATAAGAGGATGTAATTTATTGAAGGAAAAGACACTTTTCTACCATATAAGTAGTATAATTAACCTAGAACGAGAAAACAGAGTGTACTGGACATAATAATCACTTCAACATTGAATTTTTCATCTATTTCCACATATAAAAATCAATTTTATGCATCTCCTGATATTGTAGCAGATTCCACCACTTCTTAGCTATGAAACTTTGAGCATAATATTAAATCTCTTTGGTTCTCAAATTTCTGAGTTATATACCAGGACAAATTATAGTATTTTTTAAAAAATGTGAAATTTGAATGAGAGAATGTCCATAAACCACTGTTTACAAGTAGGCAACACACTAGCTATAGAGTTAATACTCTCTTAGGTAGAGAGCTCAGTAATTCAGCCTTTTCTTTCTCACCAAATTTTAATACCATCAGATATAATAGTATTTTCTTGTTCTTCATAGGATGGAATTGATTCCTAAATACATGAATAATTCTGAAACCTATATAGTCTATGTATTTTCTTCTACATATTTACTTATGATATCATATAGAACACAACATTAAGGTAAGGTAGAGGATGTTCCTGAACAACAAGCCCCATCATACTGCCAATGTTCATTTGCTATCTGCCTCAATGAAGAAATGGAAGAATAATAATGTAACGCTCAGCACTCTTAACCCTAATTACATTCTGTCAGTCTTATTTTTTGTGTGTGTTTCATTATAACAGCTCCAAAGATGTATAATATAATTAGGCTGCCTTCATTTAATTGCATTTTAGGTTTTCAGTTTAGATTTGAAATCAGGCATGAATTACCTTTTTACCATATATAGTTATTTTGTAGTCTTAGACTGATTTCCTGAGCCATGGGGCTGTGTGCTGAGATAGATTTTTATCCTAGCAGCTTGGAGCAAAAATTGAATATATTTTTAGACATCTTCTACCTATTGAATCTAATGGATGCCTGTAAGCCCACCATAAGAAACTATCCTGAAAAGGAGAGTCCATGAAAACACAGGGCTCTGTGTTAGATACATCAGAAGAGAAATTGAACTGTCTCCTGTAGCAAAGTGTTCATAGTGTTAACATGTATATGTACACTTTTGCTTACAAAGCAGTTTAGGAAAATAATAAAAATGTTCATATCAAAATGGAAAAATTGTAAGAGCCACAGGTTGGGACATAATGCCCAGAGGTAGTACCTCCCCCCAATAACTGACTGCTGCTCCCACAATGCATAACTCACAACCCCATTCCAGAACCCCACTGAGGAGGGCCCCCCTGTGGAATGTGGGCAGGGAGGAGGGAAAAGATGGTACCAACACATGATGTATCCATACAAAGTATGTTCTTAATTTTCTTTAAATAGCTATGTTTGTGACTAAGATCTGATAATAATACACTTAAGTAGAATCACAAAAATTAATAGAATTTAGCAATAGAATATTTAAAATGTTATTGTTTGTACATATTGAATGGATGATTATCCTTCAAATGGATCATGCCATCTTATTTTCAAGAGTTACATTTTCTTTTTTGAGATAGGGTCTTACTCTAGCTCAGACTGACCTGGTATTCACAATGTAGTCTCAATGTGGCCTCACACTGATGGCAATCCTCCTTCTTCTGCCTTCCAAGTGCTGGGACTAAAGGCATGTGCCACCAAGCCTGGCCTAAGAGTTACAATTATTTTACTAAAGAAATATTTTAAGTGCTTAATAGCATCTAATACGGGTTCTTTTCTTATTAAAGTGACCAGACCCCTGCCAAGAAGCAACTTAATGGAAGCAAGATTTATTCTGACTCATGGTTTAAGAAGATAAAATTTTATTATGACAGGGAAGACATAGCAGGAGGAAGGACTTAAAACTCTTGCACACAAAGGTTGCTCACATATGGGTGGACCAGGAAGCAAAGAAGGGATAGGAAGTAGGGTTGGACTATAATCAAGACCCACTGCCTCCATCTATATCCCACATGACAAAAGTTTCACAATCTCCCAAAACAGCACCTTAATCTGGGGCACAAATATTCAACACATGAGCCTATAAAGGACTTTTTCATTCAAATTCTGTCAGTGACCAAGTTCATATTACCAGATAAACTAATCACATTAACATTATAAAATCTATTTAGAATATCAATTCATATATAAATAATCAACACGGATTTGATCACTATCATCTGAATAAAGTTGTATGTAGTAAATGGCAGTCTCTTTGTCATAATGCAAAATAAGAGTTTTTCTGACATTAAACAGTTTTAATGTTGAAAACTTGTGCAGATGATATTTTCTAATTGTATTCCTTTTTAAGGAGCATCAGAACCTCGAGTAAGGGGAACGTGGAGATTTTAAGCCCTCTTTGGAAGGGGAGAGAGGATCTTGGATGGGGCATGTAGGACCTGATGTAAGGGAGGGTTAAGCACCTGTGACCCAAGCATGCATGTTCAACCCAAGGCCACAGATTGTGGATTGGTGGAGATAGCATCATTCCTCAAAACTCTGGGAGTGAGGCTGGAGAGTTGGCTTCGCAGTTAAGGCACTTGCCTGAAAAGCCAAAGGACTTCGGTTCAATTCCCCAGAACTCATGTAAGACAGATGCACAAGGGGGTGTTTGCAGTGGCTGGAGGCCCTGGTGTGCCCATTCTTTCTTTCTCTCTCTCTTTCTCTCTCTCTCCCTCTTCCCTCAAATAAATAAATAAATAAAATTATTTTAAAAAAAAATCTCTGGGAGTGTAAAGTTTTGTTAGTTTCCAAAATAGTTGAGATTACCTGGTCTGGGCACAACTGTTGGAGGAGAAGGGTAAGGAGAGGCAGCTTTCTTTATATCTAACATTTTTGAGTTTTAAAAATATTGGTTTGAGAAAGAAAAGATGGAGGAAAAGATAGAATGGGCATACCAGGGCTTCTAACCACTGCAAACAAACTCCAGATCCATGGGCCACTTTGTGCATTTTGCTTTACATGGGTACTGGAGAATCAAACTCAGGTTCATAGGCTTTGCTGGCAAGTGCCTTAACTGCTAAGCAATCTCTTCAGCCCCACATTTTTGTTTACATAAAAGAAAAGAGGGATTGCTTCTTGGGCAAAGAGAACAGGGATGCCTTCAGGGGTGATGGAGCAAAATGTTCACATTCCCAACTTCTTTGTGGTGGATTGTGGCACCCTGGAGTCAGAAGGCCTCCTCATCACAGAGTGTCTGAGTCAGAGACCAGTATATATACTTCCTCATCAGGAGGATTAGGATGTAGTGAACATGGCTCCATGTGGCCTACTGGAGGTTGAGCTGGATGAATCAAGTTAATAGATGGATTAGAGAGAAGATTATGGATATAAGAGTCAAAATTAATTAGAGGGATGACAAGAAGTATGAGAAAGGTGAACAAGGTTCAGGATGAATTTTGAAACCATTTTAAATTAGGTTTATTGAATTCTAAAAGAAACAAACTATATATGATTAAGGAGAGAACTATCAGCACTGAAGAAATGTTCATATTCATGATACTGGAAGGCAGAGAAAGACTCAGTTATGGTGAGTCCTGGCATACAAAAGAAAGATTTTATATCAAAGGAATTAAGCAAGGTTTTATTTAAAGTCCTGACATATAGTTCTCCTAGATATATTTATTTCTATTCTAGAATAGAGAATGTCTTGGATTATCACAGAGATGTTAAGTCACAAACAAAGGAAGATGATATAGATTGTATACACACACACACACACACAAACAAACATATTGTTTTGTTTTTTGAGGTTGGGTTTCACTCTAGTCCAGGCTGACCTGGAATTCACTATGTAGTCTCAGGGTGGCCTTGAACTCATGGTGATTCTCTGACCTCTGCCTCCCAAGTGCTGGGATTAAAGGCATGCATCACCATGCCCAACTACTAGATTGGATATTTTTAAAAGGCTAAAGTAGCCCAAAATAATTTTGGATATGGATCGATAAAATTATAACCACAAAATTGCTGAAGTCATTGATCATACAATGTGATTTCTTCAGGGACCCTCAGCTTTTGGTTTCCTTCTGGCCAAGTATCATATTTTGTGAATTTGGCACATATTGTCGTTATTACATATCACTATGAAGCTTATTCATAGGATCTGGTAGAGATGAGGATAAATAGGCAGGGAGATAGATCTTTAGCAGAGACAGAAACTGATTAACAAAGCAATTATGAAAGAATCCCCTAGATCACATTAATCTAATAACCACAAAGGTTTGGGTAAAACTTTTTCTTTGTTATATAACAAATGTTATTAAATTTTATAATAAATCATTCAGGACACATAGGGCACATGAGTTTATGGGAAACATGTGTTTCAAACCACTTCAATTTTTTTTTTGGTTGAGGTAGAGTCTTACTCTAGCCCAGACTGGATTCAATGTCATAGCGATCCTCTTATCTCTACCTCGCAAGTGCTGGGATGAAGGATTTGCATCTCCATGCCCGGCCAAAAATAAATTTAAAAAAGAAAATGTAGTAAATTATGAAAACAGGTAGTGTGGCCTGAAAATGTAAAGGCATAGCATAAGGAAAACAAAAATTATCAGTTTAGATAAAATGAGTTAGTTGATTTTTTTATAAGGATTGGTTTTATGTAATGTAAGAAATCTATGGATGCAAACAATTAAATAAGAACATAGTATTTCCATTGAGTTGAAACAAATTAAGATATATATATATATATTTACACACCACCACACCTGGCAAGATCACCACTATTTTTATCATTTAGTAATATATCAAGTGACATTTGAAAAATTTGGTCAATTAAATTTTTTTTTAAACACAAATAATTTAAGAAATATAAAAGTTCAGGCCTTTTCTTGTAGGCTAGAGGGAGTCTGGTTGCCTTTTCTCCTAGGAATTCACAGTGGACAAACTCTATAACCAATTCTGAAGGTTCTAATTATCAGACATAAAAATCCATTATACTGGGCTGGAGAGATGGCTTAACGGTTAAGCATTTGCCTGTGAAGCCTAAGGACCCCGGTTCGAGGCTCGATTCTCCAGGACCCACGTAAGCCAGATGCACAAGGGGTGCATGCATCTGGAGTTCGTTTGCAGTGGCTGGAGGCCCTGGCGCACCCATTCTCTCTCTCTCTCTCTCTACCTGCCTATTTCTGTATCTCGCTCTCAAATAAATAAATAAATAATAAAATATTTAGAAAAAAAATCATGAAAAAAAGAAAAAAAAGACTATGGCAGGGGAGGTCATGAACCTTAAGGGTATAAAGCCTGCTCTTGTCTGGCTAAATGCATATATTATTCCCACTAAGCTGCCCTAAAAGCACTACACTTAATGTTCATATTCATATATTAATACTACTCTCACTTCTTGTTAGAGAAGCTTCTCTTTCCAGATGGCATTGATCACTGGGATGACCCAAAAGGCAACATAGTGCTGAAAAGAAGGGATAGAGGAGAGTCCAGTACTGAAATATCTCTATCACACCCTCCAAGACTCAGAGTCCATTGTGGAAGAGGTGGAAGAAAGAATTTAAGATCTAAAGGAAGGGTACCATTCCTTACAATGCAACTGTCCAGACAGAAATTGGCCTTGATATCCATAACCTCTCAGTGCCTAGCAATACCTTCACAAGTCCTTCATAATAGGATAAAAAAGATCATGATATCAAATTAAAAGAGAGATTAATGGAGAGAAGGAGGGGATATGATAGAGAGAGGAGTTGTGAAGGGGAAAGTAGGGGAGAGGAGGGAAATATCATGGTTTATTGTCGGTAAGTATATAAGTTGTCAATAAAAATTAAAATTAAAAAAGCATCACATGTTTTAAATTTCTCATTTAGTAAAAAGATAAAATATAAAATATTGTTTTTAAGCCTTTTATGGTATACATTACTAAGAGCAGATCAATATTTAAGAAAATCATACTGTTATAAACAGAAGGTTAGACAGTTTTATTTTATTTTACAGTTTTATTTTATTTATTGAAATTTTGACCTTAGAAACGACAATAAACTTTAAGCATAACCAAATTAGGTATAAACATGTTATCTTTCTAGGAAAGTACTCTACCAACTAAATTATATCACCATGTGGTAGTTTGAATATATGTCCCCCAATATATTCAGTGTTTTATTAGTTATAGTTTGCATCTGCAATCACTTTGCTAGAGGCAATGCCACTGGGGGCCGGTCTTAAGGTGTGGTGGTGGGTTTGAGATTCCATTGTAAAGATATGCAAGGTGTGCCTAATAGGAGTTCCTGAAGCTTGCTGTGGCTCGGCTGTAGTTTTGCTTTGTGTGCTGTGTGGCTGGGCACTTTGTTCTCTTGACTGGTCCTGTGAGAGCAGGCCACTTCTCCTGCCCTTATGGAACTTCCCCTGGATCTGTAAGCTTCAATAAATATCCCTTCCTCCATAACTGTGCCTGGTCTGGAAGTTCATTGCAGCGAACCTAAAGCTGTCTGCTACACACCACATGTCATCTTTCTTTAACTCTTTCAACATTTTTACAACACACTTTTTATCTTTACTTATCTTTATTTCCATGTGGAGCAATCCATTATTTTAGTAAAAATCTTATTTTACCATCTAAAGTCCTTTCTCATCCAAAATCATTTCCTCATTGCTTGGCCTTTTCTAAAACAAAATCTACTTTATTATTAATATATTTATCTTTCTTACATGATTATATCTTTCTGTATTCTTATTATTATCATTACAAAATTTAGAAAATGTTTTAAATGAAAACCTGGGAAGCTAAATCTGAAAGACAGAAGATGTATGTGGTAATTTGAATGGATATCCCCCAATACAGTAAGCTTTACTAAAGCTTTAAATCTCCAGCCACATGGCTGGAAAAGGCGTCACTCTGGATGGATCTCAGGATTCCGCTGCCCTGAGGTGTGTTTGAAGAATTCCAACCTAAGATGTGCAAAATGCTGAATTCTTTCTGGTGTTGTTGAAGTGTGCTTGCTTGTGTTGATGGGGACTTTTTTATCTCTGCTTTTACCTATGAAAGTGGGACAGCTGCTTCTGCCATTACAGTATTTCCCCTGAGTCTGTAAGCTTCAATAAATCTCTACCTCCCAAAACTTGTTTGGAAGTTCATCCCAGCAACCTGAAGCTGTCTATGACAAAATTGGTACCAGGTGTAGGGTAGAGTAGGGCTGCATGATGAATCTGACTGTGTGGATTTTGGTCTTTGGAACTTGTGTGCTGGAGGAATGGGAAACTTGGTGCTTGTAATTAAAGATGCCTTCTGGAGCAGTAAGCCAAGTATTATGGACTATTCTGATGATAGTTTGAAAAATGCTAAGTGAAGAGATAATTGAACTTGGAGGCTTGACTTATGAACTTTCTAAAGGGAAGGAAAGACTGCAGAGGACTTCATTAGAACTGGGCTACTGGCATCAGGGATGGTTGTTTTCTGCTGTCCAGGTCCAGAGAGTTTGATCAAGGTTAAATTTGTAATGGACTGATGTTCTTGGCTAAAGATATGGAACTGAGAAATGTAAGATTTAAAATTTGAGAAATTCAAATTAGTTTAAAATTTACAGGCAAGAGACTGGTTTTAGGTTACTGAAGCTTCTATTGCCAAACACATTAACAATCTTGAGGATTAAAACAATGGAGAGGATAGTGAGGGAAGACTGTATGATATAAATGCAAACTCTTTGTAAGTAGGTGCTTGAAAGGAAAAAAAAAAAAACCTAACTCTTCAAGTCACTGATTTTTTTTGTCCCTGAATTAAGAATATGGCTGTGTCTTGCATGCCTGATATTGATTTTTGAAGCATGAAAAATGTATGAAGTGAGTCATGAAGTGTACACAGTTCCAGGAGCCTGCATATAGGCAGGGTGTGATGACCCTGATAGGCAGGTGGAGTCATTGGAAGCTGAAACATGGTTTGCATTGAGATACAAAGATATTTTGGATATATCAGGACTGTTTAAGGGCTACCATGTAGTGCTGTTTGCTTGGGAGGAAAGTTTTCCCTGGCTATTCATCCCAGCTGTAGGGGTGGAATTGGAAAATCCAGAAACAGTCATTCACTGGTTATGATATTGGTCTTGAACTGCAAATGTTTGATTTTACTTGATGGTTATTGAGTTTGCATTGTTCTAGTCTCTCTGTTATGCCTTGTAGCAGCTGGAAATGTTTATTCTGTGTCTTTATATATTGAAAGTATATAACTTGTTGGATTTTATAAGACTCACACCTAAGAGACAATCTCAAATCTCAGAAGAGACTTGGGACTTTGGGACTGTTAAGTTGGTAAAGACTATGGGAATCTTTGAAGTTGGACTAAATACAATTTACAATGTAGATGATTATAAATCTATTGGGGTTTGGGGCTGAATGTGGTAGTTTGAATAGATTTAGGTTTAGTAAATGTTTAGATAGATCTCCAGCCAACTGGCTAGAGGAGGTGTCACTGTGCATGGATCCTAGGGCCCAATCCTAAAGTATGGTATGGGAATTCCGACCTAAGAACTGCAAAGTGCCTGAGTTCTGCTTGTTATGGCTGAAGCATGACTGCTTATGCTGGTAGTGTTTTTTTTCTCTTTGTGTGGACCTGTGAAAGTGGGTCAGCTGCTTCTGCCACTATAGAACTTCCCCTGAATCCGTAAGCTTCAATAAGCATCTCTTCCTTTCATAACTTGTGCTTGGTTTGGAAGTTCATCCCAATGACTTTAGGCTGTCTACTTCAGCCTGCATATGATAATGTGACTGGATTTATAACTGCTAGGATATGTCAATGGTGCTATCTATATTTTTTAAATAAACTCACATTATTTCTTAAAATTTAAGTCTATATAAGCTATTAGAAACTGTCTTTAAAAACATTTTCTACATCTGGAGAGATGGCACATCAGTTAAATGCACTTGCTTGCCAAGCCTGCTGGCCCAGGTTTAATTCTCTAGTACCCATAAAGCTACATGCAAAAGTGGCACATATGTCTATCATTTGGTTTCAGTGAAAGTAAATCCTTGTGGGATGTGTATGTATGTGTGTGTGTGTGTGTGGTGTCTGTGTGTGTGTGGTGTCTCTCTCTCTCTCTCTCTCTCTCTCTCTCTCTCTCTGTGTGTGTGTGTGTGTGTGTGTGTGTGTGTGTGTTGATAGATTTTGTTATACATTTTCTTTGACATAGAAATCACATAAAGACAAATGATTGCTAGAAAGATGGAAGGAATCAAGCCAGGAGACAAAAAAGTATATATATGGTATAACAAAGATTCAAGGAATACAATAAGATTAAGTGGAGGAAAGGATGACTTTCAATCATGTCCTAAATCCTTACTATGAAGTTTTAAAATAATTTTAGTCATGGAGAGAAGGTAGTAGGAAAGAGGAAGTTTAATTTTTTTTGTGTTGAGGTGTAGCCAAGTCCCAGTGAACAATAAAGGCCATCTGGATTCTACATGGGACACTATGCACCTTTTAAAGTTATAGCCTATGGTGCTTTGAATCATGTGTTCTGAATGATCCCTACCTAATGGTAATCTTGGAGGTAGCTCCTTGCTTGAGGAGGTGTGGTGCAGAGAGTGGGTATCTTGAAGTTTCTTAGCCACTAGATTGCCAGGGTTGGTAAGCTCATTCTTCTGCTGCTGTTGTACCTCTGATGTTGGCAAGGCAGGATGTCCAGCCTCTGATCTATAATTATTTTCTTACCATAATGAAGCTTTCACTTGAGACTATAAGTCAGACAACTTTCCTCCCATCAGCTGCTTTTATTCAGGTGCATTCTGACAAAGTAGTTTGAGATAATATAACTAAAAAATTAATATCTATTTTTGGGAAATCATATTTTATTTTAGCTAAAATGAAATTATCTTTTTAAGATGATTTTTATCTGTTGACAAATTCTAAAATATGGTTTCTGGGAACTTGAACAACTCTTTTTAATACTTCTATAAATCTTGACATGGTGAAGTGGTTGCATATGAATGAGTGACAGCTCTAGCAAGCCAAGTGATGGGAAATGATAAAAAAGCTGTAAGAGCACAGATTTTTTTAAATGTTAACTATGTAATGTGCAGATAGCAACGAATATGAATTATGCAACAGAAAGTAAGGCTCCTTCTGGTGAGGTATGGGCTCCTCCAACAGGTAACTTTGCCTTGAGGACTCCTCATTATCCTCTCTAAAATTCTCTCAGGGCCACACCACAGCCTGTGACTCCATATTTTTATCTTTCCATAGCTGTCATATGTTCACTCTATTCTGAAGGATTTTCTTGCTTTTTTCTGTTAAGTTTTTCTATAAATTTATTTCATAGTCAGCCACATAGTTTATAATTCTCAGTAGATATGAACTAATGTTCAATATTACCAATATAACTAGAGTGAATGAGGAAAAGTCCTAAGAGATGGTGGGAAACAGAAATTCTCATGTATTTCTAACCAATATGAGAAACTTAGGAGGATATAAAGTAGTTGTCTTTAACATCATCTCATTTCAGTTTACCAGTGTTACAATGATTACTTCTTAAGAGCAGAAGCTGAAAATGGGAGCTGATTTTTTTACAGATGCTTAATATTTATTGTGCAATTTCCCCCCAACAAAACACGTGGCATTCTGGAGGTATACAAGGTAAGAATATTAAAATCCCAAATAGAACACCTGAAATAGTAAATAGAGGGCCAGATATTATAAGAGTTTAGCTTAAGTAAATGAATACAAAGAAAAAATGGCAGAACAGGAGAGCTATAAGCAAATATAAAGAAGTGAATTTAGCAAGTAACCATGAAAATTGGAATTGAATTTGAAATTCACTGAGGAAATGAAGAAACTAGACATTGAAGTACTTAAAATTGACACAATAATAGAGGAAAACAGGTAATCTATTACATATGATTACTTATGAAAAGAGTTCAATAATGGAAAAGAAAAGAGGGAAGAAACAGAGATATAAATTAAATATTTTCAAAAAACAATTTTTGTTTGTCTGTATGAATGTGCAAAGGAGGGAGGAGAGACTATTCATACCAGGGCCTCTTGCATGACAAACAACTCCAAATGCACATCCCACTTTGTACATCAGGTTTTACATGGGTACTGGGGAATTGAACCTGGGCAGGTAGTCTAGCACATTTGTCATAGCTGGCTAGCTAACCCTTGTTACTTTCTCCATGATGATATATGACCATGTGAGCCAGTTTCCCATTCCTGCTAGGCTTTGCCTGCCATGGTGAAATTTCCTCTTAAGACTATCAGTCGAAATAACTCTGCTCTTTTCTTTTCATATGCAACTTCTGCTAAGGTGTTTTGGTCCAGCAGCAAGAAGGTAACTGTCATAGTAATAAAATAGTACAGTTCAGAAATGATAGTGGTTCAGACCCGACTGATGAAATAGAATAATGAAGAAGACATAAGGAAAATTGACTGTGGTGGAAAATCCATTAAAATTTGCTTATGCATTTTATGTAAGGAATTAGGAAAAGTGGCACTTCAAGGATGCATGATAGGCATTTGTATTAGTGTAATGGTATTGATGCTAGTGCCATTATCTAAGGTGGGAAAGACTGAGACAGTAAGAAGATGAGAATTAAGGTATGACTTTCTTTAAAGCCACCTAAATTCAACATTCCTATTACATGTAAAAAATAAATCATAAACACTTGGCTATTTGAGCTTAGATTAATAGTAGAGATATATGCTAGACATAAAGGTTTTGGAGTTGTCATAATCAGAAAATGTCTAGTTATAAGAAGTTATAAAAAGTTGTTCAATAACATTGTGAGATTATAGAGAACAAATACAAGATACTTCTGTAAAATTAAGGCCAAAATTGGGAAATGGAAATGTAGGAGAAGGAAAGGTCTCTAAGAAATTATGAACAGGGGTTGGAGAGATGGCTTTGTGGTTAAGGTACTTGCCTACGAAGCCAAAGAACCCAGGTTCAATTCCCCAGTACCCATATAAGCCAGATGCAAATAATGACACTTGTGTCTAGAGTTCATTTGCAGTGGCTAGAGGCCCTGGTACACCCAGATTCTCTCTCTCTCTCTCTCATCTGTCTATTTGTCTCTGCAAATAAATAAATAGTTAAGAAAAAAAATAAATTGTGAACAAAATCCTGGAAGGGAAGAGGAATAATTTGGTATTTAAGAAAGGAGCATGATTTAAATCAGTAAACTGAAATAGGCTTGAAACACACCCACCATGGCTCAGGGAAGTTTGCAGAAGAGGGAACAAAAAGATTCTAAGAGCCATAGGATGGGACATCATACCCAGAGGCATAGCCCCCCTCAATAATGGACTGCTACTCTCATAATTTATAACCCACAACCTCATGGGTAATACCAGAGACCCCACTGAGGAGGGCCCCCATCATAATGGGGCAGGGCAAAAGGAAAAGATAGTACCAACACATGATGTATTCATACAAAGTATGTTCTTGAAAAAAAAAAACTGGAAATGTCTTGAATGCTGCACTCATACAAGTGCAGTAGTGGCAAACGGCCATGGTGGGTAACCAACTGCTCTTGATTTGGCTAATAAATCCAATCAGTGGAATGGAACTCATTGCTGGAACTGGGAAATAAGTCAAAGCCATGTACAAAAAAGGAGCTCAATCTCCAAGATCTAGAGGCCACCAAATGTGGGGTAGAAGAGAGCCAATGCATATAAAATTCCCTCCAAAACATATATGGTTATCCCTTTTATCTAGTACTAACTTCTCTCTCCGTTAGAGAATTTGCTTATCTCTTTTCAGGTGGACAATGAACCTGAAGGAAGGATCAGCTAACCACACTTCACCAGCTGAAACCATAGAACAATGCAGGGGAAGGGCAAGAATACAGTGCTCAAGGCAATCACAACACCAGAAAAAGGCTGAAGGAGATAAACACAGAGAACATCCAACTCCAACTAAGCCAGATATCCAGAGACACAGAGGCTCCCAAAACCTCATCAAGGAAGCAGAACTAAAATGACCCCAATGTGGCTCAGGGAAACTCACGGAAGAGGGGGCGGAAAGATTGTTAGAGTCACAAGTTGGGACATTATGCACAGAGACTGGGGCCTACACCCCAGAACTCTTGACTAACCTCACAATGCACGATCCACATTCCCCATTGATGAGGGCCCCTTTGAAAGTGGGAGGACAGGGAGGAGGACAATGGAACCAATACTATGAATGTAAAATCAGAATAATATAAATAAAAAATATATATTTATTAAAAAAATAAGAGAAGGTCTGTGGTAGTTTGAATATATATCCCCCAATATATTCAGTGTTTTATTAGTTATAGTTTGCATCTGCAATCACCTTGCTAGAGGCAATGTCACTGGGGGCCGGTCTTAAGATGTTAAGGTGTGGATTTGAGATTCCATTGTAAAGATATGCAAATATGCCTAGCAGGAGTTCCTGAACTGTGCTGTGTGACCTTTTGGCTGTAGTTTTGCTCTGTGTGCTGTGGTGGCTGGTTGGCTTTTTCTCTCTCTGCTTGGCCCTGTGAAGAGCAGGCTGCTTCTCCTGCCTTTATGGAACTTGCCCTGGATCTGTAAGCTTCAATAAATAATATCCCTTCCTCCATAACTGTGCCCGGTCTGGAAGTTCATCTCAGCGAACCTGAAGCTGTCTGCTACAGTAAAGTGGTACGAGGAGTGGGGTGAGATGAATCTGACCGTGTGGATATTTGTCTTTTGGAACCTTTGTTTTGGAAGAATGGGCATGGACTTGGTTCTTGCAACTAAAGATGCCTTCTGGAGTGGTAAGCCAAGTTTTATGGACTATTCTGATGAGAGTTTGAGAATGCTAAGTGCAGATAGTACTGAACTTCGAGGCTTGGCTTATGAGGTTTCTAAGGGGAAGGAAAGACTGCAGAGGACTTTGGAACTGGGCTACTGGCATAAGGGATGGCTACGTACCGCTATCCAGGCCCAGAGTGTTTGATCAAACTTAAATGTGTAATGGACTGATGTGCTTGGCTGAAGACATCGGACTGAGATTTTAAGATTTTAAGTTGGAAAACCTCAAGCAAGTTAAAAGTAGAGGCACTGAGACTGGTTTAGCTGCTATTGTCAACACATTAGCAATCTTAAGGAAGGTGGAAGGAAGGTGGCCTGGCTTGATTTACATTAAAACAATGGAGAGCATGCCTGAGGAAAGACTTAGAAATGCAAACGTTTGGAAAGAGTGTTTACTGGAGAAGGAACCTGCTTTTCAAGGCTGTGATTTATTTTGTCCCTGGATTAAGAATATGGCTGTGTCCTGCACACCTGGTATTGGTTTTGGAAGCATGAAAAATGCATGGAGTGGTCATGAATTGCACACGGTTCCAGGAGCCGCTGCTGAGATGCGGCATGAGGCAGGGCATGAAGACCCTCAGGAATAGGCTGGAAGAGCCTTTGGAAGATGGACCGTGGTTTGCATGGAGACCTGAAGATGTTTTGGATATACCAGAACTGTGCAAAAGGGCTACCATGGAGTGCAGTGTTGGCATGGGATGAAAGATTTCCCTGGAAACTCTGCCCAGGTGGAGGGGCGGAATTGGAAAACCTGGAGACTGTTAGTCTCTGATTATATTGAACTTGAACTGCAGAAGTTTGATGACTGTTGATGGTGGTTGAAGTTGCATTGTTTTAGTTTCTCCTTGCTATGCCTTTTACCAGTTAAAAATGTTTACTCTGTGCCTTTACATGTTGAAAGTATTTAACTTGTTTGATTTTACAGGACTCACTATCTTAAGTTGGTCAAGACTGTGAGAACCTTTGAAATTGGACTGAGTACAATTTACAATGTGTGATAGTTATAAATCTATTGGGGGCCAGGAGCTAAATATATTGGGGGCCAGGGGCGGAATGTGGTAGTTTGAATATATGTCCCCCAATATATTCAGTGTTTTATTCTTTATAGTTTGCATCTGCAATCACCTTGCTAGAGGCAATGTCACTGGGGCCGGTCTTAAGATGTTAAGGTGTGGGCTTGAGAATCCATTGTAAAGATATGCAAATATGCCTAGCAGGAGTTCCTGAAGTGTGCAGTGTGACCTTTTGGCTGTAGTTTTGCTCTGTGTGCTGTGGTGGCTGGTTGGCTTTTTCTCTCTCTGCTTGGCCCTGTGAAGAGCAGGCTGCTTCTCCTGCCTTTATGGAACTTGCCCTGGATCTGTAAGCTTCAATAAATAATATCCCTTCCTCCATAACTGTGCCTGGTCTGGAAGTTCATCTCAGCGAACCTGAAGCTGTCTGCTACAAGGTCTAACATCTGAAGTAGAGAAAATATTAGTGACATTGGATTATATATTTTTGTTGAAAGGAAATGGTGAAAACAAAATAGGAAAGAATTCAGAAATGACGCAGGAAGATGAGTCCAGAATGATTTATCTCCCTATTGTTCATATAAATGATAATTTAAAACATGTAAATTGCATAGAATAAATATTTCTTGGGACTAACAATACAGAAAAAGAACAATGGCAAGTAAGGACTGAAGCTACAAACTGACTGAAGAAAATGACTAATAGAATTAGTAGGGGCTAGAGAATTGATTAATATCTGTAACATGGAAGGTAGCCAAATGTAATCCATGAGTGACAGCTCATAAGAACTGGCTGATCATTTTATGACAAAGAATAAAGCCTATCCTTATGTGTAACTGGGACTATAATCACACTCTCTCACTACGCTCTGTGGTAGTTTGAATGTATGGCCACATAGACTCAGGTGTTTTATTAAAATTTATTTTGCAACTTCAGCTTCTCTCAGGCAGATTCCTGCTCAAGGGGGCATGAAATTGGGACAGATACTGTGTTTTAGCCTTAGGGGGTATCACTGAGGGAAGATCTGAATTTGAGCACAAAGGCAGGTCCCTTATTGCTGCTTTTGGTGTTTTCTGGCTGTTTTGTGGGTTTCTCTCTCCTTGGATCTGTGAAGGAGAGCCAGTATCTTCTGTGATTGATGGAACTTCCTGTAGATCGTAAGCCTGAAATAAACCAATTCCTCCCATAAACTGTGTCTGGTTGGATATTCATCCCAGCAATGTGGTACTGACTGCAATACCTGGTTTATCCTGAAAGCATTCTAGTTGCCAGGGTACCAAAAATGAAACTACATAATTCTGGTACAATGGCTGGAACTACATTAATAGAACAGGGGACCTCAAAGCACAAATCTATAACCAGGTTAGCAAAACCAAGACAGTCACATTAGGGGAGTATGCTATATCACTGGAAATATAAGAATACCTTAGGAAGAAAATAATTGAGAGTAACTTCCAGCTTAAGACAGTATCGCTGAACACTTTCATAAAAAATAATCATTACCATAAGAAATGGCTATACCTCTTACCAAAAGTGAGAAAGTATTATATCTAAGAAAGTATAAATAATTAACCAGTATGAAATAAATCACCTATTTGATATTTGATTACAAAATACCCAATATATATAAGAGAATAGATATTTTCCATTATCTTACATAAAAATTATCAGCATTCTGCCAATTTTGCTGTGCCCAACCTAATCATTTTGTGATCATTTATTTCACAAAAAATCCAAACATACTGTTTCACACTATAACATTTTACAATACATCTAACAAATAAGTGCTTTGCAACACTTACTTAATATTCTGGAATATTCAACCCCTACTTTAATCTAGGTTTGTAAGTTGAAATAGATCAACAAAGAGGACATGAGTTCTTGGGGACAGAGAACAGGTAGGCTATGTCTTCTGAAACCTATTCTGCTATCACTGACACCGATTGCACACAGCCACTTTCAATCCATGAGTCTGAAAAATGAATTGAATGAATAACCATTTTTTTCCAATTTTAATTTCACTTAGGATATACTCCTGTAATTATAAAGGATGCATAAAACACTCTTCTTCACTCTTTTATTAGGATTGTCCTATATATATATAGTCATGAATTTTTATACATATATTGGTTTTAAAAAAACAAATCTTTGTTGACATCACTTTGTGATTGTATAGCATTAGTAAATTAGCAATAATTTACGTGTGAAGGCATCAATTTTCCTCATAAATAAATTGATATGCACCTACATGCATTTGAGTCTATGTGATTGTCAATAAGAAATGTTTTAAAACTTTTTTCATAGAGGTTTGTGTTAACATTTCTTACAAAGATTATATATAAGCCGGGTGTGGTGTTGCATGCCTTTAATCCTAACACTTGGGAGGCAGATATAGGAGGATTACAGTTTGTTTAATCATTACTTTGCTAATATTTATAATAGGAAAAACGCACATAATATATTACTTGACTTAGTCATGGTAGCATTAAAGTTACCTTTACTAATTTAAATGGCATCTACTTTTCCATAAAATCATCTAAAAGATTACTTTTCTCTATATGAATGAAGACAATGTCATTATCTCTTAACTTTACTAAATTCTCTTTATTGTTTATAGGGATTTCCACTTGTTCTTTTGGCTTTTCCACATATTAATCTAACCACTTGTGTAAAGAAATGGTTTTACTTATCTCTTCTTCTTTGAGCTGTTATGCCTTAACTGTTTTCTCTTGTTCATGACACTAATACGTGTAATTTTAGATAAACATGGAAAAAATCACATTGCTGTTATTTATAAAATCCATAAGAATGTTCCTAAGGATACTTCAATAAGATATCATCCAGGAAATTACTTATACACAAACCATGTTATAGAATGGTTACAAGTTTTCTTTTGAAAACCAGTTTTGGGATAATGTGCATGACTGAGAGGAAGATCACTTGCCTAGAATTCAGGAAGGCCCAGATTTCAAACTTGAGCCCAGAAAAAAACAACAATGAAAAAAATATCTGTCTAGCTCAGATTTTTAATGTTTCTTCTTTATTTCCCCTTCTATTTTCTTTCAGGTTACTTTATTATTGTTTTACCAGTCATATGATTACATGTTTATTTTTAGATTGTTAGATTATTTTAATTTTTATATATTTATTTATCAGAGACAGAGTGAGAGAGAGAGAGAGAATTGGCATGCCAGGGCCTCTAGCCACTGTAAACGAACCCTAGACACATGTGTCACCATGTGCATCTGGCTTATGTGGGAACTGGAGAATTGAACCAGGGTCCTTAGGCTTTGCAGGCATGTACCTTAACTGCTAAGCCATTTCTGCAGCCCCTACATGTTTATTTTTAAGCAAAATATAAAAGCATGAATGGTAATGAGATGTAACAGTTTTTCTTTTCCTTAAAATGTGGATGCAATATGTCAGCATATTGATATTTATTTCCAAGTAATTGAAGTGGTTGTTTTATTATCAATTGTAGTTTCCCCACATTTGAAAACCTTTAAAAACATAACTAAAGGTAAATGTTTGACATGCTGTACCTGGTCATAAGTATATGATTGTATTGTTACTGTTTTGAAAATTCTTTAGAAGACTTGACACTAATGCAGACCTAATGACACATTTTAAATTTCAGAAAAATAATTTCTGTAAGGCAATATTCCTAAATTGTATTATTTCTTCATTTTACTTTTATTACCATTTTAAAATAATCAAACATGAGTCACATTTTGTTGATGAAAAATTATGTAACAGATATTATATTTCTAATTGACTCTATTTATGTGATTGTTTGTTTTGAAAACAAAGCAATTATTTGGATGTTGCTCATTTCTCTCCTATTTCCAAGGTGTTTCCTGAAGATCAACAGCCATAAGCAGTTGGTAAACTGGTACTTTAAGTGTTTGGCTCTGATTCAGGCTATTCGCAGTTTGCTGGTAATACAGATGGCTCAATTATGCAGCAGTGGTCTGGAAAAGTGGGAATCACTATAGTACAACAGCTACAATGTTGTTTTGGATCATTAGTACAGAATGCAGTTTCTCATATGTAATGCTACTGAGGATGAGATAGCAGTAGTGGAGAGAAGTTTTTCAGCATGAAATATAAACTACAAACAGTAGGGAACACTTTATACTTACATTTTTTTAAATTATATATTAATTGACAAATAAAATTGTAATTTAATCATGTCTGCACCCTCAAATATGTCTTCACTATAATCTAATTGTGGTGGTCTAATTCAGGTGTCCCACATAAACTTAGATGTTGTGAATGCTTTTCCCAGCTGATGGAGATTTGGGATCTGTTGCCTCCTGGAGGCAGTGTATTGTTGGAGGCAGGCTTATTGGTATTTTAGCCAGTTTCCCCTTGCCGGTGTTTGCCACAATCTTCTGTTACTATTGTCAACCTTGTGTTGGCCAGGGGGTGATGTCCACCCTCTGCTTGTGCCATCATTTCCCCCTTCCATCATGGAGCTTCCCCTTGAGTCTGTAAGCCAACACAGCTTACAACAAAGCTGCTCTTTTTTGGGTGAATTCTGCCAGTAATGCGAACTTGACTGCAACAGTAATAGTACTGAGGGTGGTGTTGCTGCAAGAGACTCAACTGTGTGACTTTGGCCTTTTGGAGCTGATTTTCAAGAGAAATGTGGAAGGATTTGAAACCTTGGCATAAGAGATGTCCTGCAGTGCTGTAAGTACAGCTTGATGGACTATTCTGGTTAGAGTTGACCTGAATGCAGTAAGAACTATGAACTGTGACATTTGGCTTATGAGGGTAAGAAAGAGGTTTGCCTGGAGTGGGGCTAGAAGCTGTTTGTGTGGGAGGCTTGCTGTTATGCTTCTATCCTGAGAATTTGTGAAGGGCTGCATTGTATAGAAATGGACTGGTGTGAGCAGAGGGATATGGCACAGAAAGAAATCTTTAGTCTGAAATTTCTTCCTGTTCAACTGCAATTGTATAAGAGATTGCAATCACTGAAATTGGTCCAGCTGTCCTGCATTGGGACAACAGAAAGAAGGCAGCCTTTTGAAGGGGCCTGAATGCTAAAGGAGTGTCCTATTATTCAAAGTCTTCTTTATTCCTTGCAGGATTACAAATTGGCACCCTACTTGGTATTATGGAGTATAAGAAATGCAGGAAAGAGAGGGTCATTGAATTTGAAACACAGTATTGTGTTTTGGATATGGTCATGGGCAGTGGGAAGCAGGTTTGCTGGATTGCCTGCATGTAGACCTGATGGATCCGGGAGGATGGACTGTGGGTTGCAGTGGAGATGTCAGAATCAAGAGATGGCTTCTAAGGAGAGTTGCTGGCCCTGGATGAAGTTTTCCAGGACTGTGAATAGCCTAGCTGGAGGGGTGGAATTCTAACTCCAGAGACTTGTTGCTGATTAGAATTACTGGACTTGGAGACTTGTCACCAACTAGAGTTGTTGGACTTGTAGCTACAGAGTTTGATATTTGCCCTGTTTAAATCTTTAATTGGTTGAATATTTCTTTGCTATGCCCAATGCCATCTTTTGCAATGTGAATATTTATTCTGAGTCATTATGGGTTTTGAGGGGATTTTTCTTTTTGGTATTATGGCTCAGTTAAAAGACCTTGGATTATGGAGATGTTTGAACATAATTACAATTGATAAAAAAATATGGGGATTTTCAAAGTTGGACTGAATGCATTGCATTTTACATCATGGATGGTTATCAATTTATGGGAGCCAGGGACAGAATGTGGTGGTTTGATTCAGGTGTCCCCAAAAAAACTTAGGTATTCTGAATGCTAGGTTCCCAGTTGATGGAGATTTGGGAACTAATGCCTCCTGGAGGCAGTGTAACTGTTGGGGGTGGGCTTATGGGTATTATAACTAGTTTCCCCTTGCCAGTGTTTGGCACATTCTCCTGTTGCTATTGTCTAAATTACGTTGGCCAGGGAATGATATCCACCCTCTGTTCATGCCATCATTTCCCCTGCCATCGTGGTGCTTCCCCTCAAGTCTGTAAGCCAAAATAAACCCTTTTATTTTCCAAAAGCTGCTCTTGGTCGGGTGATTTCTGCCAGCAATGTGAACCTGACTGCAACACTAATTAACTTGAAATGCTACACATACATTTACATTTTTTCTGGATATGAACATGTAAAATTTGTTAAATTAGAAATTATCTAGAATATAATAATATAGTAGTATATTGTTATTGGGTCTCATCACCAAATTGTAAAATATATCTCTTAAACCTCCTTATGTTTAAACTTCAAATGACACATCATTTCATCAAGATTTTCACTTTAATTCCTATAGATGTGCAAGGTTTAAATTCTGTAATATACTTTCAACTGTATTCTTTTATATGTACAGCTTTCCTTTAAAAGATGAGTGAATATATATACTTGTCTTCTTATTGCTTTCCTTTAAAGTAGTGGTTATTGGTTATTGTCTTATTTTTGTTCAGTATTCCATTGGAATTAAAGTATTATTAGAAGCTACTCTGGGAACAATTTCATCTCAAATAAAATCTTGAAGTTATTTCTTTAACATGTTCTAAAATCAAAGAACAGGACAAAACACTGCTATAAAAGATCCTTGTTTAAAACATTATAGGGTAGAATAGAAGTAAAATAAAAGGTTAGAAGGAAAGATGATGGATGCATTAGTACATCATGAAATATTTTATTGCATCTTTCTAAATCAGGAGGAAATATTTCAATGTCTACTGCATTTGAAATATATGATGTTTCCTTCATCTATGGAGAGAATGTTTGGGAATTCATTTATCCATTGCTGGAAAGCATTCAATTCTGGAATGGGAATTAGGAGTAAAATAGGGAAGGATTGTTGAAGATTAACTTTTACTGTGCAATAAATTACCCCCTAATAAAAGTTAATTGTCAAAATAAGCACATGATGGATTGTTCCAATTTTTCTGTGGTTCAAATTACCAAAAAGCAGTCCTATACTCAAATTTAATTTCTAATAACTTCTAGTTAGCCTCATTTGGCAGGGGATAGGGCATGAAGAGATTAACCTTTGTGATTCAAACTGACTTAGTAGTAATTTATGCTGTATATGAAGGAGAAGACTACATTTCTAGGCCTTGTACTGCTACTTCTGTGATAGCTATAAGATAATTTAGGAAAAAGATGGGATGAATTTAATACCTTTTTTTTCATTTTTATATGTTACAGAATCAAACATGAAAACTCAAAATTTGCGTATATTCCCCTATTTCCATAGCCAGTTATAAAGCAATTCAATTAGGAATCATTGCTACAGAAATAGCCCTGTCTTAGTTTGTAGGTAGCTCCAGTAATAGTAACAGCTTTTCATCTGAATGGATAGAATGAATGTGAAGTTAGGCCTGAAAGTAACCTGATCCAATACCTGAAGCAAATTAACACAGACATGAATAACCTATTATAAATATTCCCCTTCCCATTTTGCTCCAATAGATAAGGTCCCCTCACCAAACAACACTTCTAATTAAAAGGACCAGGAGATTCTCTTGCTTAGCCTTTAACAGTGGGTTTCAATTCCCTACCAGATCAAGGAACTATTCAAAAAAACCAATTATATCTTCCACTGGGACCCCAAAACCACTGCACTTTCTTGATATGACAAAATCTGTCTCCCAGCCTCCAACAAACCCTGTTGAAAACTTATAGCTTTAAGTGCCTATATTAAGAAATTATAAAGGTTACAAGTAAACCACTTAATGCTTCACCTGAAGGCCTTAGTAAAGTAAAACAATGCAAACAAAAATCAGTAGATAGGAAGAAATAATAAAGATTAGGGCAGAAAATAATGAAATCGACACCAGAAGAACAATACAAAGAGTCAATGAAACAAAGACTTGGTTCTTTGAAAGGAAAACAAGATTGATAAATTCTTAGCAAATATGACCAAAATAAATAGATAAGAGACACAAATCAAAAAACTAGAGATGAAAAAGGCACCATTACAACAGATACCAATGAAATTCAAAAAAAGTCATAAGGACATACTTTAAAAACATACACTCCAATAAATTTGAAAATCTGAAAGAAATGCATGATATCCTGGATTCATATGACCTACTAAAATTTAATCAAGATGAGATAAACAATTTAAACAGACCTATAACAAGCACGGAGTTCAAAACAGTTATAAAAAACAATCTCCCAACTTAAAAAAAAAAAAAAAAAGTCCAGGCCTAGATGGATTTGCATGTGAATTTTACCAGACTTTCATGGAAGAACTAATACCAATGCTTCTCAAAATTTACATAAAACAGAAAAGGAAGAAATACTACCATACTCCTTCTATAAAGACAGGATTACCCTGACACCAAAACTAGACAAAGACAGAACAAAAAAACTTACAGGCCAATCATTCTCATGAACATAGATGCAAAAATTCTCAAGAAAATACTGGCAAACAGAATACAAGAATATAGCAAAAAATATCATTCACCCTGACCACATAGGTTTTATCCCAGAGATGTAGGCATGGTTTATCATAGACAAATTGATAAATGTAATAAACCATATAAATGGACCGAAAGACAAAATTCACATAATCATCTCAATAGATGCAGAAAACGCATTTGACAAAATCTAACATCCCTTCATGGTAAAAGTCTTAAAGAAACTTGGAGTAGAAGGAACATATCTCAACATAATAAAGGCAATTTATTACAAACCTACAGCCAACATAATACTAAATGGGGAAAACCTTGAAGCTTTCCCACTACAATCAGGAACAAGACAAAGGTTCCTATGTTCCCACTTTTATTTACTATAGTACTAGAAGTATTAGCTATAGCAGTAAGGCAGGAGGCACTCATAAAAGGGATAAAATTGGAAAGGAAGAGATCAAATTATCATTATTTGCAGAAAATATGACTCTATACATAAAGGGCCCTACAGACTGTACCAGCAAACTGTTAGAGCTGATAAACACTTTTAGAAACATAGAAGGATATAAAATAAACATACAGAAATCAATATCTTTCTTATATACTCACAGAAAAACATGCTGAGGATGAAATTAGGAAATCACTCCCATTCAAATTTGCTTAAAAATAATATCTTAGATTAAACCTAACCAAGGAAGTGAAGGATCTCAACAATGAAAACCTTAAAACACTTAAGAGAAAAATTGCAGAAGACAATAGGAAATGGAAAGATATCCCATTTTCTTTGATTGAAAAAAAATCAATATTGTGAAAATGTCAATCTTACCAAAAGGAATCTACACATTTAATGCAATCCCCATCAAAATTCCAATGGCATTCTTCATGGAAATAGAACAATCCTAAATTTCATTTGGAAACACAAAAATTCTCAAATAGCCATAACAATTTTGTGCAACAACAACAACAAAAAAGGTTTACAGGGCTGGAGGGATGGCTTAGACATTAAGGTGTTTGACTGCAAAGCCAAATGACCCAGGTTAGATTCCCCAGGACCCATGTTAGCCAAATGCACAAGGGGGTGCACGCATCTGGAATTCATCTGCAGAGGCTGGAGGCTGGAGAACGCACATTCTCTCTCTCTCTCTTTCTCTCTCTCTCTCCCTCTTTTCTGTTAAATAAATAAGTAAATAAAATATTTTTAAAAAGGTTTACAGTATCATCATATCTGATTTTAAGCTATATTACTGAGTCATAGTAACAAACACAGCATGGATGGTATTGGCACAAAAACAGACATGCACATCAATGGAACAGAATAGAGGACCCAGATATAAGCCCAGGAAGCTACAGCCATCTGGTTTTTAACCAAATTATGAAGATACTCATTGAAGAAGAGATATCCTCTTTAACAAATGGTGCTGGGAAAACTGGATATCTATATATAGAAGGATGAAAATAGAACCTTATCTCTCTCCATGCACAAGAATCAAGTACAAGTGGATCAAAGACCTTCATATTGGACCAGAAACTCTGAAAGTGCTAGAGAAAAACATAGGGGACACACTTCAACATAGTGACATAGCCAACGACTTTCTGAATGTAACCTCAGTTGCTCAGGAAACAAAACTACTGATCAACCACTAGGACCTCATGAAATTTAAAACCTTTTTTATAGCAAAGGACATTGTGACTAAAGCAAAAAGTGAACCTACAGAATGGGAAAAAATTGCCACCTATACATCAGACAGCATTAATATGTAGGATATACAACGAACTCAAAATAAAGTAAATAATAAGAAATCAAACAATCCAATTAAAAGATGAGGTATCAAACTAGAGAGTTATCAGTGAAGAAATGCAGATGGCATATAAACATCTAAAATTGTTCTATATCCTTATCCATCAGGGAAATGCAAATTAAAACTACTTTGAGATTCCATCTCACTCCTGTAAGACCTGGCTAGTATCAAAAATCAATGACAATAAATGTTGGTGAGGATTGGGGTTGGTCCTTCTACACTGCTGGTGTGCATGCAATCTGGTACAGCCATTGTGGAAATCAGTGTGTAGATTCCTACTTATTAAGCTACAGAGACCTATTCAGAAATGTGTCATGGGACAGGATGCAAGCATGGCTTGGTTATAAATTTTAAATATTGAAGTTCATGATATGTGAGCATTTGTCTTGGCTTAGCCTCAAAAATCATTCTTGCTACTATTGAGGGTATAGGAGAGCATATGCATTTTTCCTTTAATTTGTATATAGTTTCCAGAAATCCTTCTTTCTAGCTGTACTATGATTCAGACAAGACTTATGTATCTAACTAGGGTTTAGATAAGAACACATATTCAAATTTTATTATCCTCAAAGAGGATTATGTCTACTATTGTAATTATAAATTTAATGAATACATGATCAAGATACTGTTAAGTGAGGAAAACCATAAAGAATTTAACCTGGAAAAAAGCCAATTATACATTTAACATTGTTTATGCATGATTTTCAATGAAGTTAATCTAATTTTTGTACTATATAATTATGGTAGGATCATTTTAAGATTGTTTCCATTAATATGGCCAAAAGTATTCATTGTTTGGATTTTGCAAATTTAAGATTGAAGCAGAAATATCCGCAGTGGTGTCTAATGTTTTTGAACACTCACACCATTCAGTTAAAACATTTTCACATAAATTTCCTATGAGTTTTTGGGCATATTTTATTGTAAACAATATTAGGGATTTATAATCACTATGTATTTTATATGAACAAAGGGAACAAATTATGTTTTCAATCATAATTATTAAGGTTATAAAATTGATACTGATTGTTTATTTTAAAATGTAGATGAAGACAGATTTTACAAAATGATATATCATGAGAGGAGAAGGAGAGATCTTAGGAGAGGATAATGGAATACATGTCACAGAAAAGCAGAAGGGAGAATTATCTGAGTGAAGAAAGGGAAACAGTTAAGGGTGAATTGAATTAAGACTACAAGGGAACAAGAGTATAGGAGAAAAACTATTAGAACAGAATATAATGACACATATGTAAAGTACATTGATGAAATCCATTACTTTGTATACTGTGGCAGACAGCTTCAGGTTCACTGAGATGAACTTCCAGACCAGGCACAGTTATGGAGGAAGGGATATTATTTATTGAAGTTTACAGATCCAGGGGAAGTTCCATAATGGCAGAAGAAACTGGCCTGCCTTCACAGGACCAAACACAGAGAGAGAGAGAGAAAAAAAAGGCAAAAACCACAAAGCACAGCACACTTCAGGAACTCTAGCTAGGCACATTGTATATCTTTAGAATGGAATCTCAAACCCACCACCACACCTTAGGGCTAGACCCTACGATCCACCCAGTGACATTGCCTCCATCCAGGTGGCTGCAGCTGAAAACAACAAACTAATAAAACACTGAATATATTGGGGGCCATCTATTCAAACTACCACATATACTGACTTAAAAATTCAATTAAAAATAAAATTCTGTGATTTCTAAATTATAATTATTCACACAGTTGTCTCTTTATTTCCAAACTATTTTTAAAATTCTACATTATCACTTACCAATTTTTGAGGGTTTTTTCCTTTGTTGTTTTCTTTGATTATTTTTGGTTGGTTCTTTGTCTGGTTGGTTGTTTGAATTATTAGTTGTTTGTTTGGTTTGTTGGCTTGGTTAGTTTTTGAAATAAGTGGCCTAACCCTGCCTCCATCTCCTGATCCCCCTGCCTCCACCTTGCAAGTGCTGGTATTACAAGCAGACATCTCCTTAAACCAACAGCATATTTGAGATTCTTGTGTTCACTACCCAATTCAATGCAGATACCATAAGAAAAGAGAGCAGTGGTAACATTTATTCTTTTTTTTTTTGGCTTTATTCTGTTTCTCTGTCACACTTTCATATGGTTGACCCATATGAAATGGTTGAAATATAATTGTTTTCAACCTAGACAATCAGCAATTTGTTTAACCTAAGAGATAAATAGATATGCATATTTTGAATAGGACAGTGTAGAAGAGTAGTTACCTTCCTTTTTCTGGGAGAAAACATACCTGACCAAAAGCAGTTCATGGAAAAAAAGTGTTTATTTTGGCTTTCAGTTTCAAGGGGAAGTTCCATCATATGGGAAAAACAGCAGGAGCAGACAACAAGGCATTGCATCTCCACAGCAGTAGGGTGGAAGTCAAGAGAGTGGGCTTACTAAGAACACCTCATAAGACTGAAATGGACAAATAAAACTCAAGGCCTGTGCCCTGTGGCACACCACCACCTGATAGTGACATAGTATGAGGCTTAATCACAAACACATGAAGCTATGGGAGATACATTCTATTCAAACCTCTACAAGTGGGAAAGTAACGATTTTTTAAAAATTAGAAACTAGAGCTTAGGATATGGCTCAGTAATTAAAGGTGATTCCTTGCAAAGACTACCAGCCCATGGTTCAATTCCTGAGTGCCCATGTACATCCAGATGAACAAAGTGGTATATTCACCTAGAGGTAATTGGCAACAAAAGGCCCTGGCGTGCCCATTTTCTCTTTCTCTCTCTTCTTGCAAAAATAAAAGATAATTTACCAATAAAATATCATTATAAAAATTTGATAGAATTATAGGAGGTAAATTTGATGAAATATTGCATGAAATTAAGAGAAAAAGAAATAAAACTTGAGAGAATACATGCCATATATATATATATATATATATATATATATATATATAAACTTAAGCTAGCTTTTAACTATTCCATAAATTTCAATTTCTGAGTAATAGAAATCATAGCAGAACAAACCATTAAATTATAGAAGCAGTCATTTAAAGATAAATTTCTAGCCAGGCATGGTGGCACACTCCTTTAATTCCAGCACTCGGGAGGCAGAGATAGGAGGATTGTTGTGAGTTCAAGGCCACACTGAGACTACATAGTGATGGTTAAGTGTGATGGTTAAGTTTGTGTCTCTGAGGTTGCTTCTAAGAAGGATTAACTAAAGGAAGAATCCTTCCCCCAGGGTGAGCCTTTCCTCCAGAGTGGGCATCCCCTCTTGGAGGAGGGGCCTGGTTTATAAAAAGAAGCTCTGGGAAGAAAGGCATCCTCCCCTCCCACCTGCCTGCCAGTGCTGCTCGCTGTTCTCTGCTTGGTGCTTGCTGCTTTCCAGTGTGGACTGAAGACCAGGGTGGACTGAAGAGCAGCGTCTCTCCAGGACACCTTCAGGCCTTCAGTGCCAGATCGGGACTGCTGAGACATCCAGCCTTGTGTACTGAGCAGCTACCAGGTTCCTTGACTCTCAGGCCTGCAACCTGCTATTGTTGGACTGTTGTAAACTAATCCAATAAATTGCCTTTTAATACAATCCATTCTATCAGTTCTGTTCCTCTAGAGAACCCTGACTAATACAATAGTGAATTCCAGTCAGCCTGGGCTTGAGTGAGACTCTATCTTGAAAAAATAAAATAAATAAATAAATAAATAAATAAATAAATAAATAAATAAATGGTGATGCATTTATTAATGTTGACAAAGCACACACAGTACACATTAAAAGATTTACACTTACAAGATTGCAAGATTTCAGGATGTCAGTTTCAAAATTAAGACTAACAATATTTTTATCTTTGAAACTTCATTTTAACAATTAAGGAACATGGATCAATAATGGTGCCCATGTACTTCAATATTATAACACAGTGGCATGTTACATTCTTTATGCTAAGGGAATAAAAAATTGCATTCAAGTGTTGAAGCAAAGTAAAGTCATTCTTGGGAAGCCAAATGTTCTTAAAGTTTTACTGACCATACTATTGAGATGCAGTATAGATTGAATCTTGCAGCACCGAGGGACAACCAAAAAGAGGAGTTCATGGTCACATAATGTTCCTTTTTATTTTAAGTTGTTCAAATTTTTGAAAACCCTATGTTGCAGTTTGACTTAACATCCCCCAATAGACTTAAATTTTTAATATTTTATTTATTTATTTGCAATCAGAGTGAGAGAGATAGGGAGAGAGAAAGAGAGAGAGAGAGAGAAAGAGAATGGACATGCCAGTGCCTCTAGCCACTGCAAACAAACTCTAGATGCATGTGCCACCTTGTACATCTGGTTTATGTGGGTATGAGGGAATTGAAACTGGGTCTTTAGGCTTTGCAGACAAGTGCTTTAACCACTAAGTCATCTCTCCAGCCCAACTCAAATGCTTTATTAAAGCTGTAACTTGGATTTCCAGACACCTGGCTGGAAGCAGTGTCACTGTGGGTAGATCCTGGGGTGCAGACCATAGGTGTTACTGGGGGTAGGACTGAATTCCAGCCTAAGGTATTCTATCTGACTTCCCTGAAGTTTGGCTGCCAGTTTTTTGCTTGTGTTTAAAAAATGCAGAAAAGTTTGCACTTGTTAGAAAACAAAGATGTTCTGACTTCTTATCTCTTACCTAGTTCCCTATACCCGTTTTTCTACAATCAGGGCCTCTCCTGGGAGAGAGGTCTTTCATAGGATTTAAACACAGTGATTGGTCAAGTTCAGCCCCTGGAACTGGGTGTCTGGTCTAGCTTCTTCCTGAGACAGCCCCTCGTCCTAACCAACCAGCTGTCCCTCTGGTTCACCTGAACCAGAAGACAATCCACCACTATAGGTTATAAATACCTTTATAAGGGGAAGGCAGGCTCTCTGACCACTTTGGAACTTCTAGCTGTGGGTGATTTTTTCCCTCAGCTGGGCCTAGGTCCAGCTGGGTTGAGCCAAGGGGATGGCCACCTAGCCATTACACTCCACATGGGTTCTTTATCCCCTCCAGCTCCCCACATGGCAGGAGCTCTTTGAACTATTTTTTCTCTCTTTTCTTTCTACAGTTTTTCCAGGCCCTCTACATGGGATCTCTAGCCACATGGTTGCCTTTCCTTAGCTCTGTACTTCCCTCAAAAAATGTAATAGTTTAGTAATTATTCTTTGGAGTCTTTTTTATTAAATTCTTCGTTTAAAATTAGAAATGAACCTAGGGTTTGGGATTCAAGGACTTTCCTGAACCCCTAACACTCCATTATCATTTTCCTCTCACCATTATGGAAGTTCCCCTGGATCTATAAGCCTAAATTAAATCCCATTTATTCCATAAACTGTGTCTGGTTTGGAGGTTCATCCCAGAAGTGTGAAGCTGACTATTGAAGGTTTAATGACTTTCTCTGAAAACCAGAGAGAACTAAAGGATTAACAACTGTCCCTAAGACTAGAAGACTTTGAAGAAACATCAAAGGCATTCAGTCCCAGACAACCTTGACAACTGCCCTGATTGATAAACTTCCCTTAACTCAGTAAGCCTTAAAGGAACAGAAACCATCTGGGGTATCCTCCCTCGATAACTTTGCTAAAAATGCTTATTCTGAACAAGGACACAAATAACTACAGTTCCTTATCTGCTTTCCTTGTACCAGTACCTGGTCCACTCTTTTTCTCAGGATCCTCCTTATAAACTTGAACCCCAGCCTAGCTCAGTGCTTCAGCTTCCAACCTGTGGGAAGGTTGTAGCCCTAGCTGTGCTTCAATAAACAGTCTCTGTCTGTTGAGATCAAGTCTAATGGTTTCCTTTGTTTTTCTCTTTCACTTTTCTTACAACTATGACAAAAAATGATAACAGAAAGTGTGATGTTGCTGTGATGAATATGACCATGTGGATTTTGGTCTTTTGGAACTTTTGTTTTGGAGGAATGAGTATGGACTTGGTACTTAAAACCAAAAATGCCTTTTGTGGTGAGATTTTGGAAATGCTGAGTGCAGAGTTTGGTGTGAATCTTTCTAAGGAGAAGGAAAGACTGCAGAGAACTTTGTTGGGACTGGTCTACTGCCATGAGGGCTGGCTGCATTCTGCTGCCCATGCTTAATCAAGGCTGAATTTGAAAGTAATGATATGCTTGGTGGAAGATATAGAACTGTGAAACTTAAGGTTTACAGATGAAGAAATTCAAACACGTTTAAACATTACAGACAAAGAGACTGGTTTTAGGTTACTGAAACTGCTACTGCCAAATACATTAGCAATCTTTTTTCTTTTTCTTTTTTTTTTTTTTTTTTTTTTTTTTTTGAGGAAGGGTCTCACTCTAGCCCACACTGACCTGGAATTCACTACATAGTTTCAGGGTGGCCTTGAACTCATGGCAATCCTCCTAATTCTGCCTCTTGAGTGCTGGGATTAAAGGCATGCACCACCACATCTGGTTCTACATTAGTAATCTTAAGGAAGATGACCCAAGTACACTACATTCAAAGAATGGCCCAGGAAAGACTAAATGGTAGAAATGCAATCTCTTTAGAAAAGAGGGAAGGCACCTGCTCTTCAATCTCACAATTTATTTTGTCCCTGATATATGAGTATGGCTGTGTCCTGTGCACCTGGTATTGGTTTCAGAATCATGAGAAAAACATGGAGTGGGTCACAGAGTGCACACAGTTTCCAATAGCCTCTGCTGACATGAGGCATGGGAAATAAAATATTCCTGTTTTCATGGCTGGAAAGGCTAGTGGATGGAGTTGAAGATGGACTGTGGTTTGCAGTGGAGACTTGAAGATGTTTTGGATATACCAAGACTGTACAAGGGCTACTATTGAGCACTGTTGGTTCAGGGAAGATTTCCCTGGAAATTTAGCTCTATGGGAGGAGCAGAATTGGAAAACCCCAAGACCCATCATAGTCACTTGTTATGGATATCACACTTAAATTGCAGGTCTTTGCCTAATGGTTGTTGAGTTTGCATTGCTCCAGTCTCTCCTTGTTATGCCTTATAGCAATGAAAATGTTTAATCTGTGCCATTATATGTGGGAAGTATATGACTTGTTTGATTTTACAGAGCTCACAGTTACAAGACAGTCTTAAGGTTAGCAAAGACTGGGGGACCTTTGGACTACATACAATTTACAATGTGAGATGGTTATGAGTCTATTAGGGGCCAGAATCAGAATGTGGTAGTTCGAATGTATGTCCCCCCATAGGCTGGAATATTGTTGTTGTTTTTTTGTTGTTTTGTTTTGTTTTGTTGTTGTTTTGTTTTGTTTTGTTTTGTTTTGTTTTGACATAGGATCTCACTCTAGCCCAGGCTGACCTGGAATTCACTCTGTATTCTCAGGTTGGCCTCAAACTCATGATGATCCTCCTACCTCTGCCTTCTGAGTGCTGGGATTAAAGGTGTGTGCCACCACACCCAGCTGGAATGTTTTATTAAAGCTTGTAACTTGTATTTTCAGCCTTCTGGCTAGAAGAGGTGTCATTGTGGGTGGATCCTGGGATACAGACTTAAGATGTTACTGGAGTGGATCTGAATTCCAGCGTAAGGTATGCACAGTAAGTTATGCCTGGTTTCCCTGCTGTTTGGCTGCCAATTTGTTGCTGTTTTGGTGGTGGGTTTTTCTCTTTTGCCATTATGGGATTACTTCAGGAACTTTAAGACTGAAATAAATCCCATTTATCCCATAAACTGTGTCTGGTTTGGAGGTTCATCCCAGCTGCATGGAGGTGATTATGACACTCTGTGACAGCACAATTTTGATAAAATGGATGGAACAAGGCTACCTACCCTTGGCAATAGATTTGCACTACATCTCCTTAATTGTACTACAACTTTGTTAAGGTCCTCACAATGCTATTCCTGCATAGATGCAAATGAATGTGTTCCACAAGTAGTTGTCTGCATACTATTTGAAAGGTCATGTTTCTTTCAGTAAGTGAGTGCAGAGACCAGGTATTGTCACAGTTCATGCAGATATTCACTGCCTTACTTGTATAAGTGGCATGGGATAACAGAAGGATCTGCAGTTCCTGTGGAATCTCATTCTACAACCAGTAATATATTTAGATCCTTCAGGTCAGCTGTAGCCATGAAGTTGCAGGTTTGACAGGAATGGGACAGTGATCAAAGTCTGTTTAAACCTCAGCGATTGCAGTTTCTTCACAGTTTACAGTTTATCTTTGGGTCCTTTATGCCATGTCTTTCCCTCCTGTACTTCATTCAGATGAATTCATGTTTGGTGCCAGAAGACAAGTAATGCCCAAACATAAATTATTTAATTAACCCCTATAATTAGACATAATTCTTATAAAATTGTTATAACCACATTGGTTGTCAGTTCCTTAGATGTATTGTCCTAATTTTTGTATATAAAATTCTAAAAGTTTGTTCCCTCTTCTTCCCTAAATAGGTTATTAACTTGTGTTTATTATCCAAAAAAAAAAGAAATCTCTTTTTAGAATGCTCCATTGAATGGTGCAATTGTCTTTTCCCTTTTTCGTACTTGAGTCAGGATCTCACTATGTAGCATAGGACGATCACAAACTTCTGACTCACTTGCCTCAGCTTTATCAGTGCTGGGATTACAGGTGGCCACCACCACACCTGCATTGTGCATTGATTTAAGAGAATTAATCTAGTTTATAATTAAAAGTTCAATAGCTCATTTCCCCTGTAACTCAATGTCTTCATCTGGTGCCCTGTGGTGGTGTGATGGGCTGATTCTCTCCTCAGGATATGCATCCATCGGAAAGAGAGAAGCAAATTATCCAACGGAGAGTGAGGTCAGTGCAAGATACATGGATAACCATTATTATTTTAGAGAGAATTTAATAGGTGTTGGCCCTCTTGTATCCTACTATTGGTGGTTAGCATTATATTGAAGAGCGGGCTCGTTTTTGGATATGGTTCTGACTTGTTTCCCATTTACAGGTATGGATTCCATTCCACTGAGCAGATACTTTAGTCAAATCTAGAGCAGTTGGTAACCCACCATGGCCGTGTGCCACTACTGCACTTATGTAAGCATCACATCAGCATTTGTTGTCATTAGATTTTTTAATTTTTATTGTTGAACCTAGTACCATCACAGAGGCAAAGGAGATAGACACAAAGAACACTCAACCCCTACAAAATCAGACATCCAGAGGCACAGAGACTCACAAAGCCTTGTCACTGAAATAGACCTAAAATGAACCCAATGTGGCTCAGGGAAACTCACAGAAGAAGGGCGGAAAGATTGTTAGAGCCATGAGTTGGGTCATTATACACAGAGTCATTGCCTCTCCCACATAACTGATGGTTATCTACACAAGGCAAGACCCACACTACACATGGGGGGAGGACAGGGAGAAGGCTAACAATATTACCATCATGGCTGTATATATACTATATACATAACTAATAAAAATATATTTAAAAAAATAAAATAAGATAAAAATTTTAAAAAAAAATTAAAAACTAGAAGGGCAAAAAAGAACAATTAGCAGTCAATTTTTTTCCAAAAGAAAGGCCACCCTGCTATTGCTGATTATTCAATTTTTTAACCCTATTTCACAATGCATATGTACCCTTAGGGCTGAGCTTTCTTTTCTTCTCTAAACATACTATGAAATGCTATATAATGACTTTCTGAAGCCAATGTCTGCCTTTAGCATCTCATTCCAGGAATTTTGGAAAAGGTAAATATAGTTGTCAGGGAGGAATTCTAGGCTCTAGGAGTAAATTATGCAGGAAAGGTAACAACACTAAACAACTAATGAAAGGAAAAAAAAGTTCAGTAGCATAATTATCTGCATCACTAGACTGCATACCAACAAAAAAGAAGTCTATTTTCCTTTCACCATACTGTCCTTACAATTTGTTATTGTGTGTGTGTTTACAGATGCATATATTACAGAAATGTACTTCAGACACTATAAAACATACTATTAAAGTATACATTTAAGTTGTCATCATTGTATAATTACAGAACATTTTTATAGTCTCCAAAAAGGTATATTTACATCTTTTCCTTCATCTATCTGACTCATATGGTAACACAATACTGTCCTAATTGCCATTGTTTTGTAGGAAGTTCTGACCTCAGGAAGGATGAAATTTTGTTTCAATAAAGCTTTGCATCTTCCAGGACATCATGTTTCTTTAGATATATTAAGATAAGTTGGTAAATTTTGTAACCAAAGATAGCTAAAATTTTCATGGGGATTACATTAAACCTAAAGATTTGTTTGTAGGATAGGTCTATCTAATCCATACTAAATATTGCAATATGGGATAAATTTACTAAAACCTTTGTACTTGCTGTTAACAATGTATCATTTTGTATTTTTTATTTATATAAGAGAGAGAAATATGAGAGAGAGAGAGAGAGAGAGAGAGAGAGAGATCCTATAGCCATTGCAAACAAACTCTAGATGCATGAACCACCTTGTGCATCTAGATTTACATGGGTACTGGGGAATCGAACCTTGGTTATTTTGGCTTTACAGGTTAGCACCTTAACTACTAAGCCACCTCTCCAGCCCAACAATATTTTCTTATTTTCAGTCTGCTTATAATACATTTTGAAATTTATGCCCAAGGATCTTATTCTTTTCATGTTTTTATAAGCTGAATTGCTCAAATGTCAAATTGTTGGTAATTTATAGCAATTCAACTAAATAAAAAATATTTTTATATTTATTTATTTATTTGAGAGAGAGATAAAGAGGGAGAAAGAGAAAGGGAGGGAGGGAAAGAATTGGCCACCAGGGCATCCAGCCACTGCAACTGAACTCCAGATGCATGCACCCCCTTGTGCATCTAGCTTACATGGGTCCTGGAGAATCAAACCAAGGTCCTTTTGGCTTTGCAAGCAAACTGCTAAGCCTTCTCTCCAGCCCCAATATATATTTATGAAAGAAAGAGGCAGAGAGAGAGGCAATCCAACTAAATTTTATAGATAGCTCTTATCTGCCATAATCTTGAAGACATTTTTATGAACTATAACAGTTTTTCATGATTCATAAATATATTCTTCATACAAAATCACATAATCTGCCAACATAGGTAATGTTATCTTTTTCTTCTGACTTCCTTTTAATTTGTTTTTATTTTTTCTTCTAATATCTTTGCAAAAATCTGTACTTCAGTGTTGGACACAAGTTATTAGAAATGACATTCTGGTCTTGGCTCTGATCTTAGGAGACAAACTTTCAGATTTATTCTTGAATGCCATATTAGCTGCTGAATTTTCTTTGTTGATGTTCTTCATTAAAATGAAGACATTCTTTCCCTACCTTTTTGAGTATTTTATCATGAAAAGCTGTTTTGTCAAATTACTTTTATAAATCTGCTGAGATATCCATTTTTTTCTTTCTATTCTATTAGTAACTGTAACACAGTTTGATTTTTGGAGCTATCATTGTATTCCTAGATTAACTCCACATGGTAATGATGTATAATGTTTTATATGTCACTTGAAATTTGTTAAGTACTATTGAGATGGCCAAAAAGACCCTTGACACACACACACACACACACACACACACACACACAGAGAGAGAGAGAGAGAGAGAGAGATCAAAATCCATAGCAGGAAGGGTGGGGCCAGCCAGCATGCAGGGATCAGAAAGCCCCCAATTGCAAATAGTTTTCTGCATGTTTAATTAAAAAAAAAAAAGCATAGCTTTCCTCCAAATTGTTTGCTATTCTGAATGTATGTAGGGTTAGGGGACTTCTACTGGTACCCACTCTGCTATTACTTTCTGCCCTCTTTTATGGAAGCTAGAACAGCTACTTGACAGAAGTCATGGTAGCAAAGAGAGGTGGTGTGCACTGAGACAAATTCTTTAAGTGGTCCTTGTAATTTTTCCCTAAATTTCATGAGCATTCAGAACCCTTAAGTGTGTGTATAAACCTTTTAGTTGCACATATTCACAGAACCCAGAGGAAACAATACTCCCTGGAGGAACACTCTCAAGAAGGGAGAGGAGTTCTGCCCTAGCTGTGGGGCCCCACTGGGCCCAGATAGTAGGAAGATTTCTACTTCTACTTTGAGGGAAAACTGGTTGTTCTTGCCTCCTAGGACCACTGCTCCAAGGCTTTCTTGAGTAGGACTTCTCTTGGCTGGCTAACCCCAAGCCTGCAAAGGACCTTGAACTGTAAGACACAATGAGAGCTACCTGAGGAGCTATCCTGAGTCCTGTCAGAAGTTATAGCTGTACCCACCTTTGCCCTCATGATTGGAAAACCCATAGCAACCAGGAGTCCAGTTTCCAATTAAGTTATTATGCTCCCATGTAACTAAATTCTCTATTTGTACATATTTCGTTGTCTGTCCAATCCATTCTTTAAGTAGAAAACAAGGACCCAGAAGAATCAACCACTCTTGGGCACTTTTAAAATATGAACAAAGTATATAGTTCTCTAGTTTTCTATTTTTACATTGTTTGATACTTTCTTCTGACTCAGTATTAGGACAATGCTGTCCTGAAAATTTACTTCAAGCACACATGAGCAGTATCATACATCTGAAGTATGAGCACACATTGAGTATTTGGGAAACATAAGCAGTAGAATTGTGAACCTAATTCACTACAGGTAAGAAACGAGAATCAGATTTGACAATGAGAAGGTTAATGCATTAGTTCTTTGGTCAAAAGGGGAAAAAATGACCATTTGAGGACTTGTCTTTATTCAGGAGAAAAACATTATTTTGTGCCACATAGAGGGGAAGTGGTTGCAGAGATTATTCTCATAATCAAATTGAAAAGACTCTAGCCAGAACAGTGGAGTTAGAATATGAGTGAAGGTGCACAAAGAAGGTGGGAAAAGGCCAGAGATTTATGGAAGCACAAATATCTAGCTCCTCTTTTAACAATGCTAGCTAATGACTTTCAGACATCAAGATTAAATTTAGACTCTTCCCATCAGAACAGAAATGATTTCTCATGTTAGTAAAAGCAACTCACAATGTTCATCAAAACAGAAACACCAGAGAGAATGAAGGTCATGTTAATAATTTTAAAAGAATAATATATAAGAACCACAACCTACCCTGGGAACATAAGAAATTATACTCTTCTGCAAAGTTTTGCTTTAGAACTCTGAAAAGTGCAAACAGAAGTTGAAAAGCTTGTGTTACATTTATTTCAAGCCAACTGTAGCAATTCTTTGGGGTAAAATAAATCTTGATGATAAAGTAGGCAGGATGTTAAACTATTTCCCATTTAGTAAATGCAATGTGCAAAGAAATATACACTGTTGCTTTAAAGGTCTTTCTAGCTATAATCTACTATTTGTGTGACCTTGTGAAAATCAGCTTTGGTTACATTAAATTACAAAAGCTATGTAGTCTATGTAACTGTGTAGCTCCTATGTAGTTTGTAAGCAAAATAATAAAGCCTGTTTGCCTTGCTGAACTAGATAAGTCATTTTGAGAGTTTAAAGTTCTTTAAAATATTAGGCATTATTATTATTACCATACTACCACAACTAATACAATGATGAATATATTGACATAAAAAGACACTCAGTGAACTACACTATATACTATTGTTGCAGAAATTTGGGTTCATGTCAGCAAGAAAGCCAAGCACCACTCCGAGAAGACTGGAGATCTCAAGAATTTATTGTGATGCCAGTAGGCTGAAGGGAAGCTTGTGCTTCAAAAATACCTCTAGTTCTTGAGAGTGAGTCACTGTATGTTTTTATAGACAGTTTTACAGAGCTTCCTGACCATATGGAACACTAAGCAAAATAACAATGATAATAAAAACAAAAGTAACAATAAGGGGCTGGAGTGATGGCTTAGCAGCTAAGGCATTTGTCTGCAAAGCCAAAGGATCCCAGTTTGATTCTCTAAGACCCACGTAAGCCATATGCACAAGAGGGTGTATGCATCTGGCATTCGTTTGCAGTGGCTGGAGGCCCTGGGTGCTCCCATTCTCTCTCTCTGCCTCTTTCCCTCTCTCAAATAAATAAATAAAATATTTTTAAAAGAAAAGAGATAATGATAAAATAAAAAAATTAAAAAACACACACCCACTTTTAAAGTGGGAAAGGCTCTGTGTGCCTATAGATAAGATATTGTAAATAGGTTAAGAAAGTCCCAGAGTCATTATCTCTAGTATGTATTGGCCTAATGGCAGACTAATACAAGTCAGGAAGTGTCTCTTTTAGTTTCCTCTCATTCTACTCCAGGCTGACCTGGAATTCACTATGTGGTTTCAGAGGGCTTCAAACTCACGGTGATCCTCCTACCACTGCCTCCCCAAGGTGATCCTCCAACCTCTTCCTCCCAAGTGTTGGGTTTAAAGGCCTGTGCTATCATACCCAACTAGTTTCCTTTCTTACTGCTCTCCTACCTGTTGCCAGCAACACAATAAGAAGCTGCAGCAGTAACAACTTGTACATTGCCCTTAGCTCAAAGAATAGGAAAAACGGAAAGGGAATCAGAGTCAGGTCTCTAACTCAACAGTGTACACTTAATTTTCTGATTTTTTATCAAGTTTTCATCACTGTAAGAACTGACATATAAATAATAGAATAATCAATAGAGAATGAGGCATCCTTGATACCATTTGTGAGGGGAACATTTTGATTTTCAGAAACAAATAAAATCCTTTCTGTACAATTAATAACATATTGTATTCTCTTTCAATTAGTATAGAAAGAATGGACAATGTCTAGAAGTTGAATTTAAGTAGTACTGTATAAATGTATCGTAAAGCAATTATTAGCCAATTTTGTCATATAAATACATGTGGCACACTTGAGATTTAATAAATTAGTCATCAAAGCAGGTCTTTTATCTTAATGTCACACATTCCCTCCCCCCAAAAGTTACTTATTTAAATTTTATGACAAATTAAAGTCAACCCTTTAGGAACAGAGTGTACTTTTTTAAATGTTTTATAGCACTGTGGATATAATGCATAAGTTCATTCATACTTTTTAATAAAAAATAATTGTCTGTAAATATTGCTCCCTTCCTTCTGTTTTTATTTCCCCTTTAAAATTCTCAACTTCAACACCATATGAAATGCAGGTTGTCTTTGTCAAGACAGAGCAACCATATGCATGTAAGTGTAAAACCTGTCAGGAAGAGGGGATAAGTATAATTCTAGTACATTTTTAAGGTGATATGATCTTTTAACAGAGAAGACATGCTGCCAAGAAATAATGAACTATCATACAAAACAAAAGGGTGTCATTAAAGATTTGCATCTCATGCTAATGTACATACCAAAAAAAAACACACAAAAGTTGAGAGAAAATGATTTGAATGAGTATGGTTACTGCGAGATTATCAAAGGAATATACTAATATTAAGAAAGTGCCATTTAATCACTTTTATCTGTAAAACTGCTATTGTAAAAATGATGCTACAGATAAAATAAGCAAAGTATGAAGGGGCTATGACATGCTGACTTTTAAATAAAAATGCTTAAAAATGAAAGTGAGCTTAATGTCTGCTGCTAGTTAAGAAGAGGTGTTTATTGACCTGATCTTTTAATGCCAATTAAGTAGGAAGGCAACAGTTAGACTATTCAACTAGATTTCTGTGTAAATAGGTTGGCAATAGCTTTTTTCTCAGTTTCCCTTGTGAGTTATGAATTGTAATGAAGGATTATTTTCTACATAGATATGAGGATACCAGATGCACAGTGTTCTAAAAGAGTCACACTTTTCAGTTCAAGATGTGAAATTTAGGAGAGAACCCAGTGGGAAGGATTTTTTCTGGCCACATAGATATGGCTGAGCTGTCAGAAGAAAAGATGGATTTTAGCAGGAAGAGAAAACAGCTTTGATATGTACAAAATATCATATAGTTTGATCTAAGCAGTGGATAGAACTCCCCCAACTCTAGTGCAGGAGTTGGAAAATGACTGCCTTACATCAAAACTAAAAGAGAGCCTTTCGTGTAATAACATTTTACTGTGAAACAGTCTAAATAAATATCTACTAATGAGTACTTTCATATTCCAGTAGTAGAGTATTTGAAACAGAAACTGTATGGCATGTACAGCCTAAAATATTTACTATCTGGAGACATTGAAGAAGGCTTGTCACAGAGTGATCATGTTTGTTATTTCTGTATTGAATTTTCCATCTCAATGTGATAAAATTTTATAAGGCAATTCAGTGTCTTCTGCACATTTTTCATGGCATCTGCAAGAACTAACTTAGAAACAAAAGTGGGGACATTGTAATTTCTCAGTAGAAGAAGCCACACTGGTATCGATGCGAGAATTTCTGTCCCCCAATATGTCACTGTTGCTTGTAAGCAACATTTTGAATAGGCTGTTGATCATTAAGCTTGTAACTAAAGCTTCTTCCTAGTAATGCTGCTGCTGATTTGTGCAACTTCACCATCCCACATTGAGTAGCAGGCCTTGAACTCAGAGGAGTAGAGTATTTTACTAGAATATTAATGTAAATTGATGATAAAATTTTGTCTGATTTTTTTCTTAAGTTAAAATCATTAGAGGAAAACTCTTCATGATTATAAGCAAAAGTATGTTTGCTGATGCAGACTAAAACTCAAAATCTCCCTACAAGAAAATTTTAATATTGATTATGTGAGTAGTATATCTGTGTATATTTATCAAAATGATGTGATATTTAATTTGTGACAGACATGAACAATATATTAATAAAGTGAATTTACGGGCTGGATAGATGTCTCAGCAGTTAAGGTGCTCTCCTGCAAAGACTATGACCCAGGTTCCATTCCCCTGTACCCACATACAGCAAGATGCACAAAGTGGAACATGCATCTGGAGTTCATTTGCAGTGGCTATAGGCCCTGGTGTGCCTGTTCTCTCTTTCTCTCTCTCTCTCTCTTTTTTCAATCTGCCTCTTTCTCTCTCCCTGCAAATGAATAAATAAAATATTTTAAAAAATAAAACGAATTTATGAATAAAATAGGTTTATTATGGATTCATCAGAACACACACATACATACATGTATGTATTTCCATAGGTGCATATGTATGTTCAAATTAAACCAAAGAGCATGAGCTAAGAATTACAAGACTACGTTTTGTTTTGTTGTCCAGGTGGGGTCTCACTTTTACCCAGGCAGACCTGAAACTCACCTTGTAGCTCCTGGCTAGCCTCAAACTCACAGTGATCCTCCTATCTCTGCCTTCTGAGTTCTGGGATTAAAGAATGTGTGCCACCATGCCCAGCTCTAAGACTACCTTTAATAATGTATCTATAAATTACTAAGGAATACAGTTATTCAATTCATCATCTTTAAATTTCAATGACCGTATCTCGAAAGCATTACAATAATACTAGGTTTACTCATTATAATGTGCTGTTAAGTAATAAAAGATAGGGCTGGAGAGAAAGCTTAGCTGTTAAGGTGCCTGCTTGCAAAGTCTAAGGACCCAGGTTTGATTCTCCAGGTCCCATGTAAGCCAGATGCACATGGTGGTGCATGCATCTGAAATTCATTTGCAGTGGCTAGAAGCCCTGGAGCACCCATTAAAAAAGAAAGAAAAAGAAATAACAGATTAACATATAGTGTTTGTGAAAGTATACATACAACTATGACTTATAAAACTTATTATTAATATATAATATGAAATATAGCATTGTCTCTATAATGTCTTAGAAGTAAAGACAATGTTATTTTCCTACTGCAAAACAATTTTTGTAGAAGGAAAACTTTTTGCTAAAACAAACGAATGACAATATGTGTACAATAATTCTTAGCAGATAATCATTTTATTAAAGATTATTGGGACTAAAATAAAGACACTAAGATATACTATTTTGTCTTTTAAGTGAAAAATGTTTTTTCCAATGTCTATCTGCTTTGCTCAAGCCTCAGTTTTCTTTGCTGCAATATATGTATACTATTTCCCTCAAAGGTCATCACTGGGAATTAATGGATACAACTGGAAACATTAACTAGTTTGATATATAATATAACTTAAGTCTAAATTTAATATGAAAATTTCAGAGCATTATTCCATAATGTTGCTTAAGAATTTACCAGACCCCTGAAGAATCATCCTGTGACTTTCCTCATCAGAAATAAAATACAGTACTTCAATATTTTGCTAATTCATTCAGTTTACTTTTACAGTGGCTTACTAAACAAAATAAGAGATGATCAAGTTAATTTTAACTTTCCCTAACAATCAACATACCTTTTTAAACATTTAATATAATTCTAAGTAGTTGATATAGAATATGAAATATAAGCTGTAGACTGTTACTAGAAAATTTTCAGTACCTGGGATGGGATACCTTCCAGTGAGTTGTTGGCCAACGAGGTCCCGGTAGCCTCCAAAACATTAAAGGCTTTTGCCAAAGCCCTTGGTTTCCCTTGAGAAACAGATAGTAAGACCCTGTTGCTGAAGACATCTCTTGCCTGAGAGGCAAGGTCACTGAGAAAGCAAGCTGGTGTGGAGCAGAAAACCTTCTCCCTATAGACCAGCCAACTGAAAGCTGGAAAAAGCTGAACTGCACGCAGCGTATGGGAGACAGAAGTCATCAGCAGTGAAAACAGTGGACGCTGAATATTCAAGTTTGGCCAGACAAGCCCAATGACTGAACGAGTACAATAGTGGCATGTCTGCTCTTGGGGTAACCAACTGCTCCATAATTGGACTGAAGGCCCTCTCTACGGGAGGGAATACATACCTGGTACTGAAAAACCTAAGCAAAAGTCTATGGTAGGTGAGGTCATGAGCCTTAGGGGTATAAAGTCTGCTCTTGTCTGACTAAATGTATATATTATTCCCACCAAGCTGCCCTGAAAATACTACACTTAATGCTCATATTCGCATATTAACGCTACTCTCACTTCTGGTTAGAGAAGCTTCTCTTTTCAGATGGCAATGACCACCGGGATGACCCAAAAGGCAACATAGTGCTGAGAAGAAGGGATGGAGGAGTGCCCAGCCCTAAAACACCTCTGTCACACCCTCCAAGGCTCAGGGACCATTGCGGAAGAGGGGGCAGATAGAATGGAAGAGCCAAAGGAAGGGTATGACTTCTTACAATGCAACTGCCCAAAGAGAAATTGGCCTCAATATCCATGACCTTGCAGTGCCTAGCAATACCTCCGCAAGACCCTCAAAATAGAAGAAAAAGATGATGACATCAAATTAAAAGAGAGACTAATGGAGAGAGGGAGGGGATATGATGGAGATTGGAGTTCTAAAGTGGAATTGGGGGAGGGGAGGGAAATATCAGTTTTTTTTTTGTATCTAAGTATAAAAGTTGTCAATAAAAAATAATAATATAAAAAAGAATATGAAATATAAATCCTTAATTATACCAGTTTACTCTTTAAATCATTTTGATTTTTTCTAAGAAAATATAGCATGGCAGTATTTCTATGTTACTCAAAATCTAAGAAAGGAAATGAGTTTTACATTGTTTCCATTTTTTATATTTGATACATTCATATATAGATAGATAGATGATAGATAGATAGATAGATAGATAGATAGATAGATAGATAGATAGATAGATAGATGATCTTATCCACCCCTGTTATCTTCTCATTCCCCTTCCTAAAATATTTCTTTCTAATTAATCCTCATCCTACTTTTATGCCTTATTTTTGTTGTTGTTTGTTTGTTTGTTGTCCCACTGAGTTAAATTATCTTTGCTTGCATGAGTGGGGGTGGTAGGTTATTTACTGGTATATGGTCAAATTATCAGTTGCTACACCACTGAGTATGACTCCTACTTTCCCAGATGTCATTAGCTGCTCTTGGAGACATGGAGTTTTATGATATCTTCCCCCCTACTCTTGATTAAATATTCACAGGCTCAGTGTTGAGGAGATCATCAAAGTTACTACAAGTTCATAAGTGTAACAGCCATTTTAGAGCACTCCACATCATACAATAGTATTCTCAGAAATGTTATGAGATATTCATCTTGGAATTACCCTTTGCTCATTGCAGTAAGAAACTTCCATGATTGAGGCTGAGAGCAGCAATAATATACAGTAACAAAAATAAATATTTAGAAGAATATTTCACATCCTGTTGACTTAGCATAGAAACACTGGTAGATTCCCCCTTAGGCTTAAATCAATAGTTATAAGCTTTTGGCCAGGGTTACAGAACCAGGCATGAATTCCACCTGTGGAGAGTATCTCAAGTCAAATCAGAAATTGGTCAAGTACTCCCATAATAGTCATACAACTAGTGCATGAATGGGCAAATATTGCCCCGCAGCCCACTTATGGAGCACACAAGCTCCACAGCTGAGTAGGACTATTAATAACTTTCTCTCCCAAGCGTGAAAGCATGCAGGACGAAAGAAATCTAGCCAGCAGGAAGTTTCCAGCATAGTTCTCACTTATTATATTAGAAAGCTACAGATTTTATATGTTAATTTCATATGTCATTTTGCTTATTATTAGCTCTAGGAGTTTTCAGGTAGAGTCTTTAAGGTCTTTTATTTAGAATCATATCATTTACCAATAAGGATACTTCAACTTCTTCCTATCCTATTTGTATTTATTTTTCTCTTGTCTTACTGCTCTGACTTAAAGTGCTATATTGAATAGGAGTGGAGAGATTTGACACCCTTGTGTTGTTTTTCATCTTAGTAGGAATGTTTTACATTTCCCTACATTTAGCACTATGCTATCTACAGGTTTGTTATATTATAGCTATTATGAATTATGTTGACATATGTTCCTTCCTTCCTGGCCTTTCCAAAACCCTTGCCTTTCCAAGACTTTTGCCATAAGGGGTATTGGATCTTTTCAGAGGACTTGTCTATATCAATGGAGATGATCTTCTATTTCTGTCATTGAGTCCATTTGTACAATGAATTACAATTATTGATTTATGTATTCTGAAATATCTCAGCATCTGAAGAATGAAGGCCACTTGATCATTGTGTATTATCTTCTTGATATATTCTTTGAATTCAGTTTGTGAGTGTTTTATTGAGAATTTTGGCATTTATGTTCATCAGGGAGATTGTTAATGTTCTTGTTTGTTGTTTGTTGTCTTTATCTGATTTTTATATCAGAATAATGTTGTCTTCATACAAACAGTTTGGAAGTATTTCTTCCCAGTGGTGTTTTGATTAAGGTGTTCCCATAAACTTATGTGTTCTGAATGCTTGATCCCCAGTGTAATGGTGACTTGGGAATTGGATCCTTATTGGAGGAAGTGTGTTGTTGGGGATGGGCTTATGGGTGTTATATCTGGTTTCCACTTGCTGTTGTTTGGCACACTCCCCTGCTGCTGTTGTCCACCTGATGTTTGCCAGGAGGTGATGTCCAGCCACTGCTCATGTCATGGTTTCCCCGGCTATCTATTTTGATCTTATCCACCCACTATTATCCTCTTATTCCCCTTCCTAATATCCTTCTTTCTAATTAACTCCATCCTACTTTCATGGAGCTTCCCCTCAAGTCTGTAAGCCAAAATAAACCCTTTCCTCCCATAAGCTGCTTTTGGTCAGTTGCTTTGTGCCAGCAATGGAAAGCTAACTGTAACATTCTCTTACTATTTAATGGAATATTTGGAGAAGTATTCAATTTAGTTATTCTTTAAGTGGGTAGGATTCTGCTGTGAAACTATCTGGACCTGGGCTTTTATTAGTTGAATGAATTTTTAAATTATTTCAAAACACTGCTCAGTATATATCTTTTAAAATTATTGGTCTCATCTTGCTTTAATTTAGGTTATGTCTATCTAGAAATTCCTCATTTATTTTAGATTACCCAATGTGATAGGATACACATTTTTATAGTACATCTTTATGATTTCCTGCTTTTTTTTTTTTTTTTTTTGAGGTATGGTCTCTAGTTCAGGCTGACCTGGAATTCAATATGTAGTCTCAATAGGCCTCAAACTCTCAGCGGTCCTCCTACCTGTGCTTCCTGAGTGCTGAGATTAAAGGCATGTGCCACCACAGCTGGCTTATGATTTCCTGTATTTTTGTTGGTATTTTTTTAATTATTATTATTTTGAAGAGACAGAGAGAGAGAGAGAGAGAGAGAGAAGAGGCAGAGAGAGAGAATGGCCATGCCAGTGGCCTCTCAGCAGCTGTGAACAAACTCCAGACACATGTGCCCCCTTGTAGGAAAGTCCGGCATTGCGTGCTTGCATCACTTTTGTGTCTGGCTAAACATGGGACCTGGAGATCTAACGGGCGTTCTTAGGATTGGCCTTTTGTTGGTATTTTCATGCTGTCTTCCATTATACCTCTGATTTTATGAATGTTTATCTTCTCTCTTTGCTGAGTTTGGCTAAAGGCTTGTCAATCTTGCCCATCTTTTCAAAGAAGAAACCATTTGTTTAGTGGATTCTTTGTATTTTTGTTTGTTTTTATTTCATTAATTTATTTCCTGATCTTATTCCTTCCCATTTACCATTTTATAAAAAATAGTTTTATTTTTATTTATTTGAGACAGAGAGAGAAAGAGACAGGTAGGGAGAGAGAGAATGGGTGCACCAGAGCCTCCAGCCACTACAAACGAACTCCAGATGCATGCACCACCTTGTGCATCTGGCTTATGTGGGTGCTGGGAAAACAAACCTGGCTCCTTAGGAGTCACAGTCAAGAGCTTTATCAGCTAAGCCATCTCTCCAGTCCATCCCTTATCATTTTGGTTTTGTTTTCTTTTGTTTTTGTTTTTCCAAGGCCTTAAAGGTATACCATTAATTTCTTTGAGATCTACCTGATTTTTTAATGGAGGCACTTAATGCTATCAATGTCCTTCTTAGGACTACCTTCATTGCATCCCATAGATTTTGAAATGTTACATTGTCATTTTCATTCACTTCTAGGAATTTTTATTTTTTTATTTTTAATGACACTTTCATCATTCAATACTGTATTGTATGATCTCCATGAATTCATGTGTTTTCTGTATTTTCTCACTATTGAGTTCTAGCTTTATTCCATTGTTGTCAGAATACAAGAAGTTATATCAATCCATTCAGAACCATACCAACTTAGAAGTTATTCCTTGACAAAGCCATACCAAAGCATTTCCTTACCACTGGGATAACTGTTGCTTTGTTCCCACAGCCCAGTCACCCATTGTGCCCTCACAAAGCAATGCTCACTCTGGAGCTATGCCCACTAAGAAATCCGACTACCCTCTGGACAAACCTAATGAAAAGATATATTTAAAGGCTATCATTGATCTTATAATTCCCAGTTTCAACAGGAAGGCACTCATCTTGGCTATTATGTTCTTTGTATCTAAGTGAACTACTTATCAGTTTTGATATTGTTGATATTTATTTGTAATAGTGATAACTTTACAGAGTTGGGTAGTATTCATGCCTCTTCTTTTGAAGGTTTCATGCTCAAATTAATTCCTGTATAATATGTTGAATGTTCTTCAAAAATATTGTTTTTTTTATTTAATAGGGCTTGATTTTTTGAATAATAAACCAAGCATTATTGGAGCCGAGTATTCTCCCTTTGTTTCTTTTTGTGTTCCATATAATATGATGAATTAATATGAACATAACTATACAATTTTCTAGCTTTAAATTAAGTATAAAATTAATTAATTAGCCTATAAATCCCACTATCTGAGAAACTCAGGTTGGTTGTGCTCCTCTCTTGTGAGTCAGTCCTGGCAGGTCGTGCTTTTCCAGAATAAAAGCTTTCATCTTTGCCTCGTATCTGTTTGCATGGTCATGGTCACTCCCGAACCTTATATCCCTGAAACTCCCTATGTTGAGTCCCTGCAGTACACATTTGTCTCAGCCTTCTGTATTTTTTTAAATTCTCACCAGTTTTTTTTTTCATCAATCTCTAATTAAAGTAGTGTAAATTTTCTGAAATCCAAAGTTCCAAATACTTCTATATTCCTTCCAAAAACCAGTTAAAAAGACCATGGACCACATAGGTTTATCACCATGATGGCTCTACTTCTCAGTGCCATTTTCTGTATAATTCACTTTCTCATTGCTGAGACAAAATGTTTGAAAAAGTTAGTTTAAGGGAAGAAGGGTTTAATTCAGCTTATAGATTCAAGCAAAAGACTACCATAACAAGGAAGTATATGTTGAAATTTTTTGCATCTCTGTTATAAAGGAATATTGGTCTATAATTTTGTTGTCGTTGTCTTTATCTTGCTTTGGTACCATAATGAATGGATTTAATATTGTTCTAGCATTTTCTATTTTGTGGAACCATTTGAGAAGTGATGGTGTAAGAATTTCCTTAAATGCTTGATAGAATATAGCAATGAATCAATTGTTTCTGGATTTTTCTTTGGAGATATTTAATGGCTGCTTCAATCTCATTTATTTTGTGCCTGCTTAACTTACTTATGCCTACTGGCTTTAAGGTAGGTAGGTTATATGCACTTAGAAATTTATCTATTTGGGGGGACTGGATAGAAGGCTCAGTGATTAAAGGTGTTTGCTTGCATTGCCTGATGGTCTGAGTTTGATTCCCCAGTACCCATGTAAAGTCAGATGAAAAAGTGGCACATGCATCTGGAGTTCATTTTCAATGACAGGAGATCTTAGGGTGCCCATTCTTTCTCTCCTCTCTCTCTTTCTCTCTCTTTACTTAAAAAAATAAATTGCTGGGCATGGTGGCACACGCCTTTAATACCAGCACTTGGGAGGCAGAGGTAAGAGGATTCCCATTAGTTTGAGGCCACCCTGAGACTAAATAGTGAATTCCAGGTCAGCCTAGGCTAGAACAAGACCCTACCCCCCAAAAAAAAAAAAAAACAAATTTAAATGATTAAAATTTTGTCTATTTAATCTAGACTTCACAGCTTTTGAAAATACATATTTTTGTAATATTCTCTAATGATGCGGATTTTATTGAAGTCTATTGTAATAATTCAGTTTTCATCTTTAATTTTATTTATTTTGGTCTTTTCTCTCTTCTCTTCTCTTTAGTTTGGGGAGTATTATGTCAATATTGTTATTTTTTTTCCAAGATCCAAGTCTTTGTACAATTGATTATTGGTATTGATTTGAGATTGAATGTCATTAATCTCTGCTCTACATTTTATTATTTCTTCTCATCCTCTGGGTCTGGGATTACATTTTCTTGTGTAACATTTTCAATTGCATCATAAGTTTATGTATCAACAATATCTCTACATTTTTAATGTGAACACTTATAGCAATGAACATTCCTCTTAGAACTGCCTTAACTGTATCCCAGAAGATTTGGTAAATTGTGTTTTCATTTTCATTTGTTTCTACATTTTTAAAATTTGCTCCTTTAATTATTTGATGACCTATTATTCATTTAAAAGTGAGTTTATTCAGTCTCCAAGTATTTGTGTAATTTCTAAAGACACTCTTGCTGTTGATTTCTAGTATTATTTCACTGTGGTCTGATTGGATACAAAAAATTCTCTCCATTTTTTTTTTTTTGATAAAGCTTGCTTTGTGCCTATGATGTTTTCAAGTTTGGAGAAACCTCTATGTAACACCAAGAAGGTACATGTACCATCTATTGGGTGGAATGTGCTATAGATATATATTAAGTTAGTTAGTCTATGGTATGCTTTAGTTCTGAGGTGTCTTTATTGATTTTTAATGAACAGCACTTCTCTAAGCATGTGAGTGGTATCTTAAAGACTCCCACTATTATTGTGTCAACCCTTCATGATCTTTTATGTCTTTTAGTGTTTGTTTTTAATGTGGGGAGGCCCTATAGTCTATACATATTTACAATTGTCATGTCTTCTTGATGTATTGTTCCCTTTAATGCCTCTTTTCCTAGTGTCACTTCTTTTCTCGTGTCATATGTGTATGCAATTTTTTTAAATTTACTAATTTACTTTTTTATTAAGAGCATACTTTTATGGACACATCATGTGTTGGTAACATCTTTTCTCGCCTCCCTGCCCCCATTCCACAAGGGGCCCTCATCAGTGGGGTTGATGGTATTCTCCATGAGGTTAGGGATTATGCATTGTGGAAGTAGCAGTCAGTTATTTGGGAAGAGGCAATGCCTCTGGCCATAGTATACTAACTTGTGGCTCTTACAATCTTTCTGCCCCCTCTTCCACAAAATTCCCTGGGTGTATTTGAAGTGTACTTCAGTGATGTCAAAGTAACCATACTAGTGCTCAAGATGATCTATGGATTCAATGTACACCCTATCAAAATACAAATGACATTCACAGAGCTACAACAAGATTCTAACATTACATAGGACTACAAAGAACTGGAAATAGATAACATTTTTAAATTTTTTAATTGGTTTTCTATATAATGCATAGAGCCATGATGGTATCATCGTTAGTCTTCTCCCTGCCCTCTCCCCTCGGGGATTGTGGGTCTTGCATTATGGGGATAGTGATCAGTTATGGAGGAGAGACAATGTCTCTGTGCATAATGCCCCAGCTTATGGCTCTAACAATCTTTTCACCCCCTCTTCTGCTCATTTCCCTAAGCCATGTTGGGTTCATTTTAGGTCTATTTCAGTGATGTCATGGGAGTCTCTGTGTCTCTGGATCTCTGGTTTGGTAGGGGTTGAGTGTTCTCTGTGTCTATCTCTTCACCCCTCTGCTGATACCAGGTTTGCTGAGAAAGCAGCACTCTTGCTCATTTCCCCACTTATTCTATGGGTTCAGCTATTGCCCTGGTGAGGTGCGATGGGCTGATTCTCTCCTCAGGTTCTACGTCCATCTGAAAAATAGAAGCAAATTCTCCAATAAAGAGTGAGGTCAGTACAAGGTACATTGATAGACATTATTGTTTTAGAGTGAATTAATGAGTATAGTAAGGATGGCTAATATTAAAAAAAAGTCAATGAAAACAAATGCTGGCAAGCCTATGGAGAAATAGGAACAAGCTTTCACTGTTGGTGGGAATATAAAATGCTTCAACCATTATGGAAAGCTATATGGAGACTCCTGAAAAGGATGACTATAGAGCTACCAATAGGTCCAGTTATTCCCTTACTGGGAATTTACCCTAAAGGCTCCAAGCCTCAGATCAGAGAGATTTGCTTGACCATGTTTATAGCTGCTCAATAGCTAAGAGCTGGAATTAACCCAGTTGCCCAGCATTAGATGAATGGAAAACAAAGATATGGTATATCTAGTCGTATGGTCTCATTCATTTGTGGCTCCTAACCTGAATCCACCTGATGCTACCAAACCTAATAAGTACCCTGAGGACTAGACAATAGGGAGGGTGGGAAGGAGGGAGGGAGGGTGTGGTAGTTTGAATATATGACCCCCAATATATTCAGTGTTTTATTAGTTTATAGTTTGCATCTGCAGCCACCTTGCTAGAGGCAATGTCTTTGGGCGGATCTTAAGATGTGAAGGTGGGATTCCATTGTAAAGATGTGCAAAGTGTGCCTAAAGGGAGTTCTTGAAGTGTGCTGTGGCTTTTGGCTGTAGCTTTGCTCTGTGTGCTGTGTGCCTGGTTGGCTTTTCTCTCTCTTGCTTGGATCTGTGAAGGCAGGCCAGCTTCTTCTGCCATTATGGAACTTCCCCTGGATCTGTAAGCTTCAATAAATAATATCCCTTCCTCCATAACTGTGCCCGGTCTGGAAGTTCATCTCAGAGAACCTGAAGCTGTCTGCTACAGAGGGTAAATGTGGGAGGGAGCAAAAGGGTGGGAGGGAGAGTAAGGGGGGGACACAGATAGGGACCCAAAAGGAAATGGTACTATAAAATCCTATATTCCAAACAACAGGCTAAAACATTGGTCCTTCAGCAGGCCCACAGAGAGAACACCTGAACCACAGGGAACTGGAGAGAACACCATGAAGACCAACCTTAATTTCTTCCTGTTTCTCTCTCTCTCTGTCTGTCTCTCTCTCTGTCTCTCTCTCTCTCTCTCTCTCTGTCTCTGTCTCTCTCTCTCTCCTCTCTACACACACTGTCTCTTTTATATTACCTATCTTTTTCTTCCTTTACCTTCTTTGGCACTGACTTATAATTCCCAGTACAAGCACAGGGTTAACTTTCACAATGAGTTGTTGATCCAAGAGACCTACAGATTTCTGTCAGAGTTCTGGATGACCCACCAAAGGTTAATGATAAGACCCTGCTGTCAAAGACAGCATATGTGGGTTAGACAAAACATGGATAGAACTGGTCATAATCTGGAAGAGGGTCAGTCCCCAGACATTTAGCTAGTCTAGTGCCAGAAGGTGCTACATGAGTGACTGGGGAAAATGACCGACATCTATCCAAACAACTTGCAGTCTAAGCTACCCAGCAGGAAACAACCTGACGCAATGCTCAAACAAGTGCAGCAGTGGCACACAGCCATGGTGAGTAACCAACTGCTCCTGATTTCACTAATAGATCCACTCAGTTGAATGGAACTCATTGCTGGAACTGGGAAAAAAATCAAAACCATGTACAAAAAATGAGCCCAGTCTCCAAGATTAATCTCCCACCAAATGTGGGCTAGAAGAGGGCCTATGTATATAAAATTCTCTCTAAAATAACAGTGGCCATCCCATCTATCTCGTACTAACTTCTCTCTCCATTGGAGAATTTGCTTATCTTTTTAGGATGGATGACAAAACTGAAGGGAGGATCAGCCTGTCATACCTCACCAGGGCCCCAGCTGAAACCATACAGTAATGCAGGGAAAGGGCAACAGTATAGCCTTCTTGGTCAACACAACACCAGAAAAAGGCTGAAGTAGACAAACACAAAGAACATCCAACTCCTACTAAGCCAGATATCCAGAGACACAGAGGCTCCCAAAACCTCACCACTGAAGTAGAACTAAAATGATCCCAACGTGGCTCAGGGAAATTCATGGAAGAGGGGCCAGAAAGAGTGTTAGAGCCACAAGTTGGGTCATTATGCACAGAGACTTGGCCAATCCCCCATAACTCTTGACTACCCCCACAATGCATGACCCACATTCCCCATTGATGAGGGTCCCTTTGGAGGGAGGAGGACAGGGAGGAGGATAATGGAGTCACAAATATGAGTGTAAAATTAGAATAATATAAACAAAAAATTATTTAAAAAAACAAAAAAGTGTTAATTCAAGGATGTTCTGACCTCAATAAAATAAAATAAAATAAAATAAAATAAAATAAAATAAAATAAAATAAAATAAAGATGCTGTCTTATATAGGTAGTCAGTTATTATCAGGCTTGCAGTTCACATGAAATAGACCCTTCCCTTATAATCAGTAGCTTGCAAAGCCAGAAACTGAAACTACAGAACTTTGTTTACTGCTGAAAATAGTAGGATTGGAGTTTTCTCTCTGGCTCTGACATGACATTCTAAACTTTCTGTAAAACTGTAAGATCTAGCCAGAGCCTTTCTTGTAAAGAACAAAGAAATATCATTTTCCCTTCCCTTAAGAGTTAATCCAAGAATGGGGAGATAGCTCAATTGTTAAATGTGCTTGCTTACAAAGCCTGACTGTCCCATCTTGATTCCCCAGTACCCACCTGAAGCCAGATGCATAGTTTCACATGCATCTGGAGTTTGTTTACAGTGGCCAAAAAGCCTTGGTGCACCAATTTTCTCTTATAACAAATAAATAAAAATATTAAAAATCCAGAAAGAATTAATCCAAATGGGACTGTCAATCACCTAGTCAGGAAAATGATCCTCAGTAAACCCTTCTCTTATAAGTGCTTAAAGAAACAGCACCCGCATAAAAGTATAGGTTGGCACAAGGGTACCTTTTGTCCTTGCCCACTCTTATCCTTGATATTTTCCTCATTTGTTCCTTTGGTCATTAGACACTTGAGTTCTCTATGATGATCTCTCTGGCCATTGTCTACCCTCACCCCTTGAGAATGTGTCCTACACAGTGGTCTTTCTTGCCATTGTCCATACTCAATCCATTAGACTGTTTCCTGTGAAATTATACCTTTGACAATTGCTGCTCTCAAAATTAGAGGGTCTCATTCCTGTAATAAACTCTTCCTGTGTTCCATACTGTACTATTGTTGTACTGACTAATTCCATACAGTGCAATCAATGTTTTATGGGATGATCTGGAGTATAAAGTCAATTCCATAGAGAGGATCACTTTGGCCACACAAAACACCATCTATAGTAGGCTGACACAGGGCAACATTAAGCTCATTGAATCAGAACAGTAATGAGTGCTCATTTTCTGATCTGAATGTGTTTAAGCTCTACTCTACTGTAACCTAAGCTGAAGAAACCTGTTTTAAAATAGTGTATGATGCTGCATATTGTATAGTCCATATGTTAAAGAAAAACTTATGAGATACTTCAATTGTGGAAATAATTGATCAAACATGTTGGAAAGAAAGAAGAAAAAATTATGATTTTCAATTTTGAAATTATTTTTTTCTCCAAATACAGTTTACATGTGGAAACTTGCAATGATTTATAACAAAATTAATATTTCCTCATTTGAAAATATCATAATTCTCATCCAGGAGTGGTAGCTCACACCTTTAATCCAAGCACTTGGGAGTCAGAGGTAGGAGGATTGCCATGAGTTCAAGGCCACACTAAGACTACATAGTGAATTCCTGGATAGCCTGGGCTAGAGTGAGACCCTATGTCCCAAAAAAATCATAATTCTCAGGTAATAGTTTTTTGGTTTTTTTAATTTTATTTATTTATTAGAGAGAGAAAGAGGGGGAGAATGGGATGCCAGGGCCTCCAGCCACTGAATATGAACTCCAGATGCATGCACCACATGTGTATCTGGCTTACATGGGTCCTAGGGAATGGAACCTGGGACCTTTGCTTTGCAGGCAAGTGTCAACTGCTAAGCCATCTCTCCAATCCAGATAAAAGTTTTTTTTTTTATTTACTTATAGAATTTAACACAATCCATATGTTCAAGTTTATAAAAGAGATACAAAAAAATAAAGAAAAGGAAAATCACATGGAACAGTAAATATTTTCTGTATACATGGAGATAAGAACAAGTTCATTCTAAGAATGAAAATTGAAAATTATTTTGGTAATTAAAGCACAAGAAATTGTTAGCTACAAAGTACAAAATTGTAATCTACACAGAAATTAATTAGATGTACCTGTCAATTGTTCAGAGAAACTTATTCTCCAAATTATTATAATAAGTGGCAAATGCCTATTCCAAATATGATTTTTTTTTTTTTTTTTTTTAGAGGTAGGGTCTCACTCTGGTCCAGGCTGACCTGGAATTCACTATGTAGTCTCAGGGTGGCCTTGAACTCATGGTGATCCTCCTACCTCTGCCTCCCGAGTGCTGGGATTAAAGGTGTGCGCCACCACACCCGGCCCAAATATGATTTTAATTTTATAATTTTCTCCTATACTTGGAAAATTTGGAAATGTAAAGCACTACTTAAATATTATATTGATGAAAGCGAATTATCACTGGTTTGTACTTAGCATTGTTTCTTTGGTATTTCTAATTAGTACAAGTGTTTGAATATTTTTCCCTGCGGCATGAGATTTTACTTATAACCAACAACAAATAGGAATTTATTATACCAAAACATTACTAATAGTAACACAGCTTTCTGTTAGTAATAAAGTTATTTATGAAGTTCTAACTTTAATTTCAGTTTGCTTTGTCTTCTTCCATGTCTGGAACACTTGTATGTAATGTTCTTGGTTTGAAATTATTCATCAACTCACTGAAACATTCAAAGTAGGCTAACCCTAGGAGGGGAGAAGAGAAATTCTTTAGCTTCACACAGTATATGACTCCCCATCTCTCAGTATATATGACAGACTCTAAACATTAAATTAACTGATACGAAAACCTCATTCTGAACTGTGATTTCCCATACATACCAAACAGCCTGTGAAATGCCTTGGATTTTATGTCCAAAATCATTAAGCACACTGCAGAGAAATGGATAGTGAATGCATGGGTGGCTATGTGCTCATATAAAGCTTCCACACTTTGTCAACTTCACAGCTGAATTGATCCACAGGGTGTGAGGCCAGCCACTCTGTGTACTAAATAGCCTGGCATAGTGGGCAATGGGATTGCATTCTGAATGTAATCGTAACATTGGGAAGAAATGCAATCAGAATCATTTTCTGTTTTGTGATCTGGCTGCTGTTCATGGGAATTTGAGGATGTGGAAATGGACCTTGTAAGCAATTGCTGCTCGAGGCAATGCCAGTTTTGAGAAAGATGAGGTTTTCATAAAGACTGCAGTTTGATGGAAATCCTCTCAAGCATCCATTCCTTGATTGTTCACATATTTCCTGTGGATCTTTAAGAGCTTCACTAGATCACTAAGAGAAATCATTAAGCTCTTCAATACCTTCATTATTACCTTCATATTTTAATGGTGTTCACTGGCATACAGAGATTTAGGCTTTGATAAATAACCATATCTTAAGTATCTACAAGTCAGCAGTATGAGGTTAATGGCAATGAACTAGAATAAAACTAAATGTCATCACATCTTAATTTTTTTCTAAAGCCCTCTCAGTAGATAAAATACGTGCAGAAAGCTGTAAAATATGCCCTTTGCTTACAAGAAAAGGTCACCTTTGTGCTAACAAATTCTAGTAGGTTACATGTAAATAATCATATCAGTGAGGGAAATATGCTACCTTGCATATTTTAAATATTGATACAATTATTTGCAACCTGAATAGTGTTTTTTAGCCTAATAAATACTACCTTAAAGCTTTTGCAGACTAAATAAGTAAACATAAACTCATGAACCAAGTGTCAAAATAACCACATTCTTGTCACCTACACTGCTTATCTTTCAAGATTACATACTTAATTTTTCATGACCATGGACCTGACAATTATTATGACAAGGACATATACAACAACCTTTAGATTACAACAGATGTGATGGGCAGTTGGAAAGTATACATGGACAGTTTATAAGGGCATGTTCTACTGCACTATACTCCCTGTGGAAATATATCATGAAATAGCTGTCATGAAAGGGTGATTTAAAATCATAAGCACAACATCAGCTAGTGCAAGACTTTTAAGTTGAATGTTTTTTGCTACTGTGACAATTGTGTAAATGTAATCATGAATAGGATGTTTGAGTCAGTCTCACATTCTCTGTCTCTTGTTTTAGTTTTTATATCAACTTCCATTTATTTGGAAACTTTAAGAATATATTTGTGGGCTGGAGGGATGGCTTAGTGTTTAAGGCATTTGCCTGCAAAGCCAAAGGACTTTGGTTCAATTCCCCAGGACCCATGTAAGCCAGATGCATCTAGAGTTCGTTTACAGTGACTACAGGCGCTGGTCTGCCCATTCTCCCTGTCTCTCTCTATCTCTCTGACTCTCTCAAATAAAGAAAACTTAAAAAATAAAAATTAAAAAAGAATATATTTGTAATAACCAATTTTTATGATTGAAGAAAATATCCAAATTGCTACTGACAATAGTGTGTCTCTGGAGTTTTCAACTGAAAAAGTAACAAATAACTTCCTAGACTCTCTATTCAGGTTACAACACAAACAAAAGGCATCAGATAATGTATCCCGATAATGTTTTTAATATTATGCTAATGACAACCATTCCTGTCTCAATTTCCTCACATATTCATTAGGAAGTAATATTTAGATCCGAAGCATTGGCAGATCTATAAAATAGACATCCTGCTTGTTTTATAAACCAGTAAACCAAATGCTTATTTAACATGTAGGAGGTCTGAGGTTTGAGTCCAAAAGCCATGAAAAGATCTAAATAGCATAAATAACTAAACATCCTGATTCTAAAAAAGTGAGAATGACTAATCTCCATTGTAGCTATCAAAATTCAATGTCTATCCATATTCTCACAAACTTTCATGAGCCAATGACTCTGATACAGGATTACAACTTGACAAATATGCAGATGCTTATATACATACACCATATACATATATGTGTGTGTGTGTGTGTGTGTGTGTGTGTGTGTGTGTATTTTTTCAACATTTGGTTATTAGGAATCTTGTCTCTGGAATTTATGGCCAATAGCAAATTATCAGGAAGTTGCCTACATGGAAACCAAAACATATGTATCTCTGAAGAAATTTTTTTTAATGTATGAAAAGTTTGAACATAAAATCTATATTCCTATGATACATTCCTCCATTTTTATTAAAAATAATCTAGACAGATTCTCATGGTGCTACTTGAAAGTCATCCGTGGTCCCATATTACTTCCAGAATAATGTAATTTTCTTGGGCTGTCTTCCCTTGTTTTCATGACATCAACCTGATGAATCATTCAAATATGAACTCTAAATATGTACATCATTACTTTCCAACTGTCCAATAGCTGGTCCTCTATTTTTACAGAACTTTGCTCATGTGATTCTCTCTGCCTAGAAAAGACTCCCTAAGTTTTTTCTTCTAAAAATATCTTTTCATTTTTGAGAATTACTTAAGCATTACTTTCTAGGAGAAATTTTCATAAAAATTCATTTATTTTATCCATTAATCAATATTTATTGGATGTTTAACAAATGACAACCACTTGTTCACTGGGGAAAATTCTTTAACAAGAAAGACATGGCTTTCACACTCAATGAATATACACAAAGGTTAATCATTTATTCCAATGATGATTAGTCATATAAATAGCTAAATATCAGGGTCCATGTATGCCTTCTCCATCATATCCCCTTCCAATCAGTCTCTTTTCATTTTGATGTCATCATCTTTTCCTCCTATTAGGATGATATTGTGTAGGTAGTGTCAGGCACTGTGAAATCATGGATATCCAGGCCATTTTTGTCTGGAGGAGTAAGTTAAGGAGTCCTACTCTTCCTTTGGTATATGGCACAATGCAGGTTGGGCCCTAGCCAGTCTGCCTGCTAGAAGAAACCAGGAAGTGGCTTCTATGGACGCGGCATCCTGCACAGGCCTGGCGTGACAACAGCTACAGTCCCATGCTCACAAGCAACCTGGTGTGAGATGATCTGCCTGGAGACAGGCTGTCATTGGTCACAAGAAGGGAACCACCCCATACAAGAATTGGTCAGCCAAACCCTTAAAATCCCCTATACTTCCTTGAATAAATGAGTTTGCAGCAGCTAGCCCTCGGCCTGCTTCCATCCAACTCCTGGAGTCTGTGTTGTGACTCCATGCCTCTCACCCCCTACTCAGCAGAGACCCTGCAGTCCATCCTGGGCTGGCCCTAGGGGGAAACCCAACAGCTGGTGCCTGAACAGGGACCCTCTGCCCCCTCGGCATTGGCAAGATGCCCCCCTCTTTGATCGTCAGTGAGTAGGCCCCTTTCTGTTCTGTGTGCTGACAGCTTCCTGATGGTGAGCAGGCATCCTCCTCCTCCCCCCTTTTCCTTTTGTTCGTCTTGTTCCCCAGCAGGAAGGCACACATCGCCGCATGGTCCCGAAGCCCATGTCGGCCCCTCCACTCTTGGTTCATCCCGGCGAAATCACCTAAGGGTCTGACCCACCCGATTTCGGAACCAAGGTGAGGCCATTGGCTGAGCTTATCCAGAGACACTGGGTGGGCATACGGCCATGTAGTAATGACCCATGGAAGTCTGCCACTAAGCACTAAGATAATTAGGTCCTAAACATTCTATCCATATGTCTCAGCTGGCTCTGGCAATAGTTGTTGTGGTTTGCATGATTATCCTTTGGGCTATCACTTTTGACCTGGGTTATCATTTTCTCACTCTCCTCAATTCAGGGGTGTCACAGCCTAACCCCCCCCCAAAACACCACCACACTGTAATGGGCAACATCTATTCCCATCAGAGGACACTGCAATTGCAGGCTCTTAAGGCCCTCCTCCTGCAATGTGGCTTAAAAGTGAAACAAAAGGACCTCCATGGCTTTTGGGACAAAACTCTTGTTTTAGTCCCATGGATTAGTCTGGAGAACATCTGGGACACTTCCATTTGGTCCCAGATTCTCTTCTTTGCAAGGAAACATGGGGTTCACGATGGACATACACCCCAACCCCATTCTTTCTGATCCTCCTTGCCATAATTGCCAGCCTTAAAGGCTCCTCCATGAAGGAAGTCATTTCTGCCTATAACAAAAGCTGTAAGGAGGAACTGAAATGGGCTCTTCAAACCTAGTCCCTCCTAGCCCCCTCTTAGGATGATGAGGAGGAAGACCAACCCTTCAATGATAAGACTGCCACCTGAACCGCTGCCTGTGGCAGTGGCACTCACACATGCCTTCAATGATAAAAAACAAACCACCCCTCCCACCCTTTACCCTTGGAAGGACCTCTGCCCTGGACACATCCAGGCAGCTGCCAGTTTACTGACACGCCCCATTGACCCACCCTTCGCTGCCTTCCTCGGTAATGTAGGTCTGGATGCAACAGCCAGGCCCTGGTACCCCACCCCCCTCTCTGATCTGGCTTTCATCTGCAAGGTGGCCCAGGAATCTGTTGTTGACTCCTATTTTGAACAAGTACTTTTGCAATGGTCCATTCACCTTCAGACTTACTAAACACATTTGCTCACACACTGGTCTGCCTTGTTTTATTGCTGATGGGAATTTGCAGGTAGACAAGTTTATTGCTGTCTCCTCCTTGCCACCTTTAGAACAAGCTAGATGTTTACACCAAAGGTTCCATCTATCCTCCACTCATCTAAAAACCCTATACCCTGAGCTCTCACTTAGTCAATTCAATCATTTAGCCCATTCCTGTAAGACATGTGCTCCCCTTATCCCCCTTGGGTCCCCTACAGCCTCAAGGAGTCAATCCTAGACGCCTTACCCAAAATTCTGTCTGGCAGATGGATGTTACCCACATAACTTCCTTTGGTAACCTCAAATATGTCCATGTCATTGTGGAAACTTACTCTAAGCTTACTTTTGCTATTGCTCTCCTGGGGGAGAAGGCATCCCACGTCATTAAGGCAACAAAACCCCACCATGTTGGTCTGGGTGTACCCTGGTCAATTAAAACTGATATTGGCCCTGCATACACATCTGCCCAATTCACATCCTTCATGGAATCTTGGGGAATCAAACACTCCCTTGGGACCCCCTACAATGCACAAGGACAAGCCATAGTGGAGAGAACTAAGCAGACCCTAAAGGAACTAATTATAAAACAAAAGTTTTAAAGCAGGGCTGAGGGTATACTTGTGTCTTTCCAGAAACTTCACAGATCCTGCTCTGGATCCCTGGCAGAAACATCCATCCAGCCACTAACTCAGGGATGGACCTTGATGAGGAGGATGATGCCAAAACCCTCAGGCTGGATACGTGTAAACTTATTCCCACTTTTCTCCTTTTATCTCCTTTTCTCCCTACCACCACTTCCCAGAAACCATTTTGGAGAATTCTTCTTAGGCCATACTTGTTTGGTGTGGTTGGCCTAAATTCCCACACTTTTCCTAGGCTTCATTTTAGCCACTCTATTTTGCTGTATTCCTCCCCCTTCAAGCACGTACTTCTCCTTAGCCACACCTTTGCATTTTTGCTTATTCATGCCTCTTATGGTAATGCTACCCTCCAACCAGCCATAAATTCCTTTGCAACTCCTTTGTTTGCATTGATCTGCTACCATTAAGGACAATCAATGCTACTATTTATGGTGCTAAGGGTGAGCTCACGACAGTCACCCAACAATCTGTTTATGGTAAACCCCACTATTATTTTGTCTTGGTCCCAACACTCTATGCCTTCACCTTTTTACTCTCTTCTGGGGGCTTTCTCAACTATTCCCTCCTTAGTTGTAGACTGAGCCCTTGCATGACTCTTCATGCTGACCTCCATGTTATCATTAGTGCCAATTGGCTTTGCAGCTGTTTCTCCTGATGATAACTTTACATTTCTTTCTTCAACCCTTTCTCCCTTCTTATCCTGATGGGAATCCTAGTTATTCTCACCATCATGCTGATCCTTTTCAGATGTCTCAGAACTTTTCTCAGTGTATCACCGCCATCCAAACAAACCAGGTTCTACTAAAGGGAGCCATTTATCAATCAGAAGGGGCAACCCCTGGTGAACCACCATATGATATCTTATCTGCCATTTATCATTTGTAAACCTGTCCTACCCCAGTCTTTTTCAGGTTCCATAGTTGATTCTTGCTCCCTGGGACATTCACACCCCACAGAGCCACCACCACTTGGCCCTTCCATGCCTCCTAGGTGACAGCCACACCCCTTGGGTTTTCTCACCAGGATGGTGGGTAGTCAATGACGGGTAAGACCCCATGACATGGGGAAACCTAAGACAGGCACCGTCACATGTGATGATCCCTTGGGGTCTGGGGTCAACAATGGCTTGGCAAATAACCATGCCTCCCAGGGTCACCAATAATAAAAACAAAAAGGAGGATATGTATGTCACAATGCAGGTCAGGCTCTAGCCAGGCTGCCTGCTAGAAGAAACCAGGAAGTGGCTTCTGTGGACGTGGTATCCTGCACAGGCCTGGCATGGCAACAGCTACAGTACCATGCTTGCGAGCAACCTGCTGCGAGATGATCTGCCTGGAGACAAGCTGTCATTGGTCACAAGAAGGGAACCACCCCATACAACAATTGGCCAGCCAAACCCTTAAAACCCCTTATACTTCCTTGCCCTCTGCCTACTTCCACTCAACTTCCGGAGTCTGTGTCATGACTCCGCACCTCTCACCCCCTACTCAGTGAAGACCCTGCAGTTCCTCTTGGGCTGGCCCTAGGGGGAACCCCAACACTTTGGCTTTTACATTCTTTCTGCCCCCTCTACCACAATGGATCCTGAGCCTTGGTAGGTGTGTTAGAGATGTTTCAGTGCTGAGAACTCCTCTGTCCCTTCTTCTCAGCACCATGGTGCCTTTTGAGTCATCCCAAAGTCACCACCATCTGAAAAGAGAAGCTTCTCTAATCAAAAGTGGGAGTAGCATTAATATATGGGTATAGATATTAAGAGAAGTTCTTACTGGGCAGTTTGGTGAGCATAGTATATACATTTAGCCAGATACCAGGTGACATTACAACCCTAGGGCTTATGAGTACCCCTGTTGTAGGTTTTCATTATCAGGGATGTATTCCCTCCCATGGAGTGGGCCTCCAGTCCAATTAGAGAGTGGTTGGTTTCCCCCATATCAGACATGCCACAATTGCACCAGCTGGCTCATTTGTCCTGGCTGGCCAAATTTAAAGCTTGCAATATCCACTGTTGAATATCTTCACCGGTGTTTTCTCTTTCTCCCACTCAACTGCATGCAGTGTAGATTTTTCCAGCTTTCTGTCAGCTGGTTCACATGGAGGAGGCTTTCATCTCAGCTCCATCAGGATTTCTCAGTGACCTTGCAGCCCAAGTATGTGGAGTCTTCAGCAATAGGGTCTTACCATCTTTACCTGGTGGGAAACCAAGGTCCTTGGCAATGGCCTATAATGTTTTGGGGGTATCAGTGACCTCCCTGGTCAACAACTTACTGGAAAGTAATCCATCCCTAGCATTGAAAATTTTCTAGTAACAATCTATTGATTCTGAGTGTTCAAATGTCCAGAAAAGTAAGTTTCTATATGACTTATTTATATCCTCTTAGATTTTGATTAACCCTCCCTCTACATTTCCTTTACTCAATCTCTTCCCCCTGACCTCACTTAGGCCTTAGGCCTTTTCACCCTCATTAATCTGTTCTTCTACTTACATATATACAATACCATACTATTAAGTCTCCCCCTCCCTCACTTTCTATTCCCTTTATACCCCCTTTCTAGTTTGCTGGTTTCTGCTACTGAATTTTATTCCTACTCACATAGAAGTCCAATCATTTGTAGCTAGGATTCACATATGAGAGAGAACATGTGAAGTTTGGCTTTCTGGGCCTCGGTTATTACCCAGTAAATTGTGGTAGTGGTACCTGAAATAAAAAGTAAGGAATTTTTAACTTTTCAATATTTGTATAGTTCAGTTTTTCTATATTTTGGTACAGGAACTTTAACAAAATGCCATCTTGAAGGTGCTACCTTGTGAGTTAACAAATAAAGAAGATAATTGTTAATTACTGTTTGGCTTGAATTTTGATAAAGTTAACTGTAAAGAAGTGTCTACTGACTTGCAGGTTAAGGGGAATCTATTCTCGCTACTTGAAAACCATGCTATGAGTGGGCGCTGACATGTGGAGGGAGTAGATATCAGTATGTTTGTGATGTGTGTTTTGGAATGATTAGAATTGGGTATTTAATAAGTTAGTGTATTTGTATATAGTGTATGTAGTGTATGCATTGGTATGTAGTGTATACATATGGAGAGAGTGTATGTGTGTGTCTTAAGACATGCCCTGAGTTATGTATAGTCTTAAGACCTGCCCTGAGTTACACACTTCCTACATCACAGCTCCACCTTCTAAAGGTTCCACAACATTCCCAAACTTTGCTACCAATTGGGAATAAAGAATAAACAGATGTGTTTATTGGGGCCATTTTATACTCAAATCACCACATTCTGTCTCTGGCCCCCATAGACTCATTGGTCATCACATGATGCAAAATGTATTCAACTTTAAGCCCAGTAAAAAGTCCAACATTCTAGTCTTATCTTAGACTCAGGGAGGTCTCTTATGTGTGAATCCTGCAAAATCTAAACATAAGCCACATACTGCTAACATACAATGGCACAAAGTAAACATTTCCATTGCAAAGGGAAGAAGGACAGAATGTTACATGAATTTGCCCCAGTCCTGTTCCTGATTAGAATCCTTGCTTCTCTCTAAAATCTCATATGCTGATCTTCTACAGTTGACATTTTCTCAGCCTTCTGGTCTTCCAAACTTCCACCACAATGAATGGCCAGGTAATTGATGCTTATAGCATTGAAAGGCTTCTCTAGTACAAAGTTCCAAATTCTTCCACATATGTTCCAGTGCAAAAAGACTAAGAAGACTAAGAATTACATGGTCAGGTTATTAATCACAATAATGACTTCACTCCTGTTACCAATTTTCTATGTCAGTTAATTTCTTGTTACTTAGGACACATACCCAGAAACACCTTAAGGAAGGAAAATGTTTATTTTGACTTATAGTTTCAAGGCAGATATTCATCATGTCTGGAAAAGCATGACAGGAGCAGGAAGGTGGCTCACATTATATTACATCCAGGGAGGAAGAAATAGAAAATGAGAGACAGCAAATGATACTAGGCTGTATTCACAGATAAAGGCCCATCCCTAGTGACAAACTTCCCCTAGTAAGACTGTACCTCTTAAATGTTCCACACTTTCCTGAACACTACCAGCAACAGGGGTTTAATATATAAACACATGAATGTATGGGGACACTTTACATTCAAAATAACAAGATATTTAACATATGAAGAATTTTCTGATATAGCACTTAGGGTATTTTAGTATAGAATTATGCCATCTACAAATAGGTATAATTTATTCCTTTTCTATCTTATTTATGTAATTTATTTTACTTATTGCTATAGATCAATCTTTGAGCAATATAATTAATATGGGGAGTAAGAATAGATAGAGGAGGTACCTTTGACTCACTGGATCTTAGAGAAAGTATTCTCAGTTTATCTCCATTTAGTATAGTGTTTGTTATAATCTTATTATATATATAACATTTATTATGTTGGGATATGTTCTTGGCATTCCTAATTCCTATATGGCTTTTATCAGAAAGTAATATTACATTTTGTCAAAAGTCTTTTGTTCATCTAATTAGATATTCATGTGGCTTCTACTATTAATTTTATGAATTGTATTATATTGATTTGTGTACATGGAACTAACTTGATATTTATGTGACAAAATCAACTTGGATATTGTCTACATACTTCATAATGAATATGATTTATAGGAATAACATTGAGAATGTTTATGTTTGTGGTCATGAAGGAGATTGGTCTATGCATTCCTGTTTTTATTTTGAACTTATGTAGTAGTTCTTTTATTTTAACTCAGCATTGAAAGTTTGGTAGAACTTGGTAGGGAACCCATCCTGAGATTTTCCTTGTGAGAAGAAATTTACTACTGTTTTGGTCTTGTTAATATTCATGGATTCCTTAAACCGTTTAAATCTGTTTAATTTAATTTTGGTAGGTCACATGTATGTAGGAATATACCCAGTTATATATTTTGCAGATGTTAGAATACCCTTTCAAAGTATTTCATAATAATCATCTGCATTTTATTGGAATCTCTTGTAATATCACTTTTCATCTCTAATTTTATCGATTTGAATCTTCATTTCTTTGGCATGGTTTTGTTAAGTATTTTTCAATATTAGTACCCTTTCTCAAACAACCAACTATTGTGATGGATTCTTTGTATTGCTTCTGAGTAGTGTTCTTTTCATCTCAAATTCATTAACTTCTATAATGATCTTTATTGTTTTTGGTCAGATAGTGATATGAGGTTTGGGTTGTTCTTGTTTTACTAAGACTGAGTTGCATCATTAGGTTATTTATCGGAGTTCTTTCTGACTTTTTTTCCTTAATATAAGTTCTGGTGGTTATAAACATTCTTAACACAGTTTTAGACATATCCCAAATGTTCTGAGAAGTTGTGCTTTCATCTTCATTTTATGCTAGTATTTAATTTGTAAATTTTACTTCCCAACTTCTTCACTGAACATAGGACTTTAACTAGTGTATCCTTCAGAGTCCAAGGAGTCTATATTTCTATTATATATGAAATTATTTCCGTTATTTTGTATTTGTTAAGACTTACTTTTTGACCCAGAGTGTGGTCTCTTTTACAGAAAGTTCTATGAGATGTTGAGATGAATATGTGTACCATTTTCATTGAATGGAATATTCTGTGCTTATCTGTTATGTCTATTTGATCTGTAGTGCAGTACAAAGTTTATTGATAATGTTTAATTTTGATATCATAATAGCTATGTCATATTTTCTGGTTCAATTTGCTTGACAAATTGACTTCTATCATTTGTTTTTACTAGTGATTCTTGGAGAATACAGAGAGTTGTATGAAGTTTTTGTGTTTATTCCAGTCATTCAGTCTGCATCATTTTATTCTGTGAGTTAAGACCATTTATATTTAAAAGGATTGAGAGATGTTTATATATTCCTGTAACTTGGGTGGCTGTTTTTATGGTTATGTAGATTGTTATTTGTTTTTCTCTTTCTCTGTTAGTATTCTTAGGGTTTTTTTTTTTTTTTTTTTTGGTGTTGTTGTTTGTTTGTTAGTTTGGTTGGTTGGTTGGTTGTCTGCTTGCTTGATTGGTTTACTGTGTTGGACATGATGAATTTCTTCCTAGTTTTCCTTTGGTCATCTATTTCTTTAATAAAATGTATTTGTCCCTTGCTCTCATGATTAATACTATCTTTCTTCCTTTGTATACAATTCCTTTAAGTATCTTCTATAATGTTGATGATTTGGTGAACATGAACTGCCTTAGTCAAATTTAAATATTCAATTTGATGGATTTTCCAATATTTATTGGCAGTTACTTTCAGGATTTAAAATACATCCTTCTATGTTTTCCTGGCATTTACTGTTGCTGATTAGAAATCTAATGTTTAAATGCATTTGCCTATGTAAGTGAGTTGGTGATTTGCCATTAGAAATCTTATTATTTCATTTTTGGATTATATTTTTATTATTTTAGCTATAATGAATAGTGAAGTGGTTCTTATATTGTGTGTATGTGTGAGATTCTAACTCCATCCTATTTTCAATGCTTATTTGTTTCTGTAGATTTGGTAAATTTTCTGCTATAATTTCATTGAACTGATTTTATATGCCTTTCCTTAGCTCCTTTTGTCCCACAAATTTTTAGTTCTCCCTTCTTGATCATATCCAAGGATTCTTGGTTGTTGAAATTATGCTCATTTACTTTTTTATTAATGTCTATATCTAGTATATTGTGTCAACTTTTTCCTCTGTCCCTGAAATTATTTGTTCTTTTTTTGTCAAGTACATTGAAAATTCTTTCCACTCTCCTTTATTTAGTTGAGACTTTTACTTATAACACTTTTATTTATGGTTTATTTTCAGACTCTTAAATTCCTTACTGAATTTTACTTTCATATTACTATCTTTTTCATTCACATTGATGATTTTTTTTTCTCATTTGTCTTTTTGGCTATTTCTTCTATACTGCCAAATATCCTCTCCATGTAGTGACTGAATTCATCTGCTTGGTTGTATTCTTCTTAAGGCCATTGATACTTTTCATTTGTAAGCTATTGAATTAGTTATCTGGCATTTCACCTAAATTAATGTCACTTTGTTCAGTATTTGAGGCATTAATGAATTTTGGAGGGTATGTGTTACCTTCTTTTTCCATATATCTTCTCACTATGTTGTATACCGCTATTGGTTTACTGTGTGAAATTTAAAATTCCCACACCAGCAAATGTGGTTCTCACTTTTCCATATTTCCAATAGAATTTTTTCACATTTATTCTCTTATGATTCATTTGAATGTCATTTTTTAATTTTATTTTTCCTCTTTTGTTTTTCTGAGATATGGTCTTGATATATAGTCCTGATGTCCTGGTACTTGCTATGCAACTCAAGTTGGCCTTGAACTGTAAGCAATCCTTCTGTGTCAGTCTCTCAAGAGATGTGATTATAGGCATTACCCATAATGGCTGGTCTCCTAACTATTATTTATTCTTAAATATTTATTTAAATATAGTTTTTATTTGAAACCCTAATGATTAGAAATGTTGAAAATCTTTTCACGTATTTATTTATTTTTAGTTTTTGAGAAGTACCTGAGTATTTCATTTCTAATAGGATTAGTGCTTTGTTATTGTGTTTGGGGTATTCTATATGGATTCTGTATATTAATCTCTCATTAAATATTTTTCTCATTCTAAAGGATTCCATTTATTTTCACTAAACATCTCCCTTTCCTGAACATAATAAAGCCCACAAGTGAAAGACAAAAGCCATTCAAATAGGAGACATAAATGTATTCCTACTTATTGATCACATGAATCTATTTGTAAACTATACTAATGACTCAAGATAAATTAAAAGACCTGGTACATATAACTAATTAGTAAGAAGAGAAAAATAGTAGGATACAAAAGCAACATAAAAGAATCAGCAGCATTTTCTGAAGCCAATAGTAATTTATATGAACAACAAATTGAGAAAACAATCCCAATTGTGATATCATCAAAACAGTTAAAATAGGGCTAGAGAGATGGCTTAGTGGTTAAGGCATGTGCCTGCAAAAGTTAAGGACCCAGGTTTGATGCCCCAATACCCATGTAAGCTCAGTGCACAAGGTGGCACATGTGTTTGGAGATTGTTTGCACTGGCTAGAGGCCCTAGTACATCCATTTTCTCTCTCTGTGTGTCTCTCTCTCAAATATATAAATAAATAAAATAACAAATAACTCCTTAAAAATCCTTTATTTTTTAAAATCTAGTTAAATACTTATGAGTAAATATAACTAGTGAAGCAAAATACTTGTAAATTGAAAACAAATGTATTAAAGCATAGGTGAAGCCAAAAGTAAAAGCAAAAGTCATCACAGAGTGGAAAAATTAATATTGGTCAAGTATAAATACTAAACTAGGTATGATGTTTCAGGCCTGTAACCAAAATACATGAGAGGAAGAGATAGGAAGATTGTGGGTCTAAGCATGAATTCATAGGGGATATTATATTGTATTTCAAGCAAAATTTCAAATTTGCTATGATGTGCTTCTGAGAAGAAGGGCAGGAGAAAGTTAGTGAACTTCCTGCTTATGCTCATTTTTTTACATTTTTTTCAATTTCAAATATTCTTGATTTAGCATCTTCTGTAATAATCATTAATATTAATATTGGTCAAGTATAAATACTAAACTAGGTATGATGTTTCAGGCCTGTAACCAAAATACATGAGAGGAAGAGATAGGAAGATTGTGGGTCTAAGCGTGAATTCATAGGGGATATTATATTGTATTTCAAGCAAAATTTCAAATTTGCTATGACGTGCTTCTGAGAAGAAGGGCAGGAGAAAGTTAGTGAACTTCCTGCTTATGCTCATTTTTTTACATTTTTTTCAACTTCAAATATTCTTGATTTAGCATCTTCTGTAATAATCATTCTATATCATGTCATCTGACATCTTCAGGATGTGTCTTCTAGGTCATGATCATTTTTAGTATTCCCAGCTTAAACATGAATGTCAATTCAATAAGCAAGTATACCAAGAAAGACTAAAGACATTAATGGAGGAATGATGACTGTTTTCTCATTGGCTTATACCAATATCTGTAACTCAATGGCTGGGCAATGAAATTTGAAAAATAACATTATAATGCAGATCATAAAGTATTTTATATAGTGTGAAAATTATTTGTATGTAACATGTTCATAATTATGTATAAATTATTTTCTGTTGACTAGATTGAATATTGTATTCTGCTACTAACTGATAAGTCAAACATTCTAATATAGCAATCACTTGTGGAATATGACATCTTTCTTTTTATATTTTTATTTTTTAATTTATTTTATTCATTTGAGAGAGGTAGAGAGAGAGGGGGAAAGATAGAGATAGAGAGGGAGGGAGAGAATGAGCATGTCAGGGCCTTCAGCTACTGCAAACTAACTCCATATGTATGTGCCACTTTGTGCATCTGACTTACATAGGTCCTAGGGAATAGAACCTGGATCCTTTGGCTTTGCAGGCAAGTGCCTTAACCACTAAGTTATCTCTGCAGCCATTTTAAAGTTTTATTTATTTATTTATTTATTTGAGAAATAGAGAAAGGGAGAGAGAGAGAGTGGGCATGCCAGGGTCTCTAGCCACTGCAAATGAACTCCAGATGCATGTGCCACCTTGTGCAACAGGTTTACATGGGCACCAGGGAATTGATCCTGGGTCTGTAGGCTTAGCAGGCAAGTGCCTTAACCACCAAGTCATCTCTCTAGCCCACATCTTTCTTTTATCTGATAATGATGACTACTTAAAGTGAATTGTTCTGTTCAATCTCCAACCACAATGAGCCTTTATGAGTTTTCAGTGAGTCACTTTCAACATTGTTTCTTTCTGCAGTTCAACTCTCATATCTACAATTTTTATTTATTTACTTTTGTTATCACATTTTGTATTAGCATACTAAGTATACTTTCAGAAGTTTCTCATCATGTGGTTCCCAAATTTAAATTTAACAATTAAAACATTAGAAAATACATTTCATTAATTTTTTTAACTTTATTGTTGGTGTTTAAGATAGAGTACAAAAAAGAACATTGGTCAACATGAATTCAGAGGAGCACTGATTGCTTGAAATGTACCCTGAAAATGCAGGAAATGAGGCAGAGCCAAATAAATTAGGAAAAAGGCATAGTATTTTCTCAATTTAGAGGTTCATATTAAAATTAGGATATTCAACTTTTCTGAAGCTAGGAAGTGAAGAATATGTTGAGGAACTATAATAATGAACTATAAAAATAAACTATGGGAATAACTATAGGAAAGAAGTGGGAATATTTCTTATGGACTTTACAAATAGTTTTTCTGACATTGCTATGACATGTTCTTTCCCTTACTTATAAATTGTTTAAAGTTAGTTTTGTAACTGTGTAACCCATCTGCTTAAATAGGTCAGTAACTATGGGCCTTCAGATCTGTTGAAGGTAACAGGTGGGTTTAATGACTTTACTCTTGTGATCAAAGCATATGTGTGTACTGGATCAGCAGAGTCCAGCAGGTCATACTTACCCCTAAATTCCTTCCTTTAACAAATACTTAAGGATTAGCCAAGGTTGAAAGTTCCTTACCCTTGCTCATACAATGGTCTATTTGTTTACATATTACTGATTTCTGTCTGTTCAATAAACGTGCCAGTGAGTACCTGTATGCAAGAAAGGAAGCCATAGCTACATCAATACCAGAGCAGCAGTGACAGCAGATGGAGCAAGTTTATTAACGGCTTAAACCAAACTTCAGTGTACTTTTTTCTCAAGCTGTGACTAGAGGCAGCCAGCCCATTCATGCATTGATAGTAATAGGAGATAGCTCTCAGCTTCTGCTTCTAGAGGCAATTTGCCCACTTCAGGATACAAACTTTCAGGGGTTAGCTTCTTTTGGTTCAGAGTGTGCACACCAAATAGGGCATAAAGGATTTCTTTCTGTTCTACCAAGTTATCTGATCATAGAGCTGTCTTTATCTTATGAGGCAAATTTTTACTTTGTGGACCAGGATGCCTTTGAACTCAAGATCTTCCATAAGTTCCTTTAAATTCAGATAAAGGAATTCTCAGAAGTTCAAGAAATTAAAAAAACACTCTCAGTTTGGTTCTGGGTTATTTCTGTACATTTTCTTGGTACAGAGAACAAGCCTTTTTTTGTCTTCAAAGATATAGCCTTATTTTCAAGCAAAAATATTTTATTATTCTTTTCAGTTTTCTTGTTTCTTCCTGGACCATCTGGAGGTCTAATTGTACAACCTCATTTGTTTGTATTATCACTATTCTTAAAGAGAACATTTCTCAATAGTAACAATTATAGAACTTCTCAAATCACTTTTTTTTCTCCTCTGACTCTGAACAGCATCTTGGAACAGCATCTGACAGGTATCAACTGTCCTTGTTTCTTCTCAATATTACTGAAATGTTTTGTTTTAGTTTACCTTTTGTGTTTTGTTTTCAAGGTAGGGTCTTGCTCTAACCAGGCCGACCTAGAATTCACTATGTAGTCTCAAACTCACAGAAATCCTCCAACCTCTGCCATCCAAGTGCCAGGCTTAGTTTACTTTTTAACCATGAAGGAAACACTACTTTAACACAGCATAAGCTCTCTCTCACCTAAGTTACTGCTCCCTGCATTTGTTATTGCCTTCCCTATCAGCACAAAGCTGGGAATACTTGAAGAATAGTCAACAATATTAGCATAAAATTACTGCAAAGAAATCAAGAACATTCATTGTATAGAGTTACTAGTTAGAAAATATATATAGGACTAACATCATTTGTAAAATGAAAAAATGCATCCAAATAACTAGGGAAGCAAGCATAAATTTAAGAACAAACAAAACTGGATAAAAATAAATTATAAACTATTCTTGAATAATGCAAAAGTAATGCAGGAGGATTGTAAAGATATATTAATTTACTTGTTATGTATACAAGAGCAATTTAATAACTTTATAATTTTAATAAAATCACAAGAAAAGTGGTCATTTTGAAGCTGACTTTCTTACCTTTGTTATAGAACAAATAGGGAAAAAAATCTAGATAAACCCTGAACAGTAAGAATTGGGAAGGAAATTGATTTTGTGGTTAGATATTAAAACACATAAATAATATTGAGTGTTGTAGCACACACTTTTAATTCCAGCACTGGAGAGGCAGTGGTAGGAGGATCACCTAGAGTTCAAGGCCACCTTGAGACTACATAGTGAAGTTCAGGTCAGCCTGGGCTAGAGTGAGACCCTACCTCAAAAACAAACAAACAAACAAACAAACAAAAACATGAGAAAGAATCTGTAAATAAGATATAGGTTATCATATCAATTAAAATTCTAATAGAATTTCAAATGGAAATTCATCACAAAAGCTAAAAATAGAGCAGCACATATGAAATTTTAGAGGTAGAATCTCAAGAAAATTAGAAAAATGATAAGTTTTTATAGTATGTCATGTAACAATTAAATACTTGTACATAACATAAAATTACACCAATTCTTCAGAATATATATAACAATAAATCATCAAAATATCACTGAATAATTGTGACTATACAAGTCTTGAAGAAAAGCCACAAAATAATCTAAACTTGAAATCAAGAAAAAAAGGATTGAGAAAAGTGATTAATCTTTTTAGAGAAATAGACATAAAAGAACTCTAAGCCCAGTAGAAACAAGGGCAATGTTGGAAAATACTAAAAGCTTTCATTTGAGAGAAAGGACAAATGTTTATCACAAATCTTCCAACACAGGTGCTTTGTGTTTTTACTCAGGCCTGCATCACAATATGGAGGCAATGGCATACGAAAAGCCTGAATAGCTAGCTATTCATTAGACTAGAGAAGAATTTCCTTCCTCATTCCTTATTATCACTTCTCAAATCTCTTGAAAAGTAACAACTGTTTACAAGTGAAAGAGCTATAAGCCTCAAACACTTTAAAGGGACTTGTTAAGGAAACCCAAAGATAAATCTCTCAGATCACAGCCATTGAACAGTACTCAATTTTTACCAATTCTACCCTCAGCTAAGTTGTCAATATGTCATATCTACCCTTCAAATAATTATGATTTAAGAAGCAAGATAAAACACATTCTGAAAGGACAAAACTAGTATAAGAATCATATTCAGATATGGTATAGATTTAAAGATTATTGGACAAGGAATGTCATTAAAGAATTGGACAATGTGCCAGAAGAAATGAGTAACATAGAAAGAGGAAAACTATAATAAAAAAATTAAAAGATACTACAAATCTAAAACTCTGTGGCAACTATGAAAACCTAGCTCAATGGGCCCTTCCACAGACTTATGTGGATGAGAAAAGACCACTGAATTGGAAGATAGACCAGTATAAACTTTCCAATCTGCAGTATAAAGAGAAAAAAAAATGAAAATACCAGGATAGAATTAAACAAAGTGAAGTGATTTCAAAATGTGTAAAATATTTGCAATTGTAAGAATGAAATTTGACCTTATGGTATCCTCTTTGAATCATAAGCACCATGATTCCTCACTGACCATCCTTGAGCTATTTTTCTACATTATTTCTAAGTGCTCTAGATAAGCAAAAGCAGTTAAGTGGTATACAAAGTACTGTGGCTAATCTCAGTACCAATCATGTGCCTAACATACAAATACAGGTACATTACAATCCCCTAAAAGCCATTTTTTTTTCTCATTACTATATCCAGATCTCTAGTTAAGTTGCATGGATCCACTGGTCTTGCCTCTGTATATCCTCAATAAAGATTACACTTTGTGTAACCTTGGATCTGTATTTTTTTTGCTTGTTTGTTTCAGTGTCTTTGCATCTTTTAAGGATAGCTTAGCAGCTACTATTTTATATTTGATTCCCCCAGAAGTAATATTTTAAGTATTTATGGATTTTAAAATAACTAGAAAGACAGACAAATGTGAGTTCCAGAAACTAAGAAATACCCAAGAAAGATAGATTTTTAAAGAATTCTGTGAAGTCTTAGGGTAGCCTTGAATTCACAGATATCCTCCCACCAAGATTTTTAAAGAATTCTACACTATGGTATAGTATGTTCAAGCTTCAGAAGGAAAGGAGTAAATCTGTTATATAAAGCTGTATCTATACTAAGCTACACTATAACATAAGGAGGAAGCATAAGATTTAGTGTGAGATTTGTGCATGCTGTCCTGGGACAAATGCCCAGGATGAGCCATTTGAGACTCACAGCAAGGTTGTTTTTTCTAAGAGCAGGCTGGACTCACATCAAGGTAACTGCTGCTTCCATGGATAACCATTATCTTTTCAGAAAACAACCTTACTAGATCCTAGTTGCAATCTATTTTAGGACATTGTGACACCACTATAGAAAATTCTACTCATTTTTGTTATGTTTTATTTTGGGGTGGGATTTTGTTATTGTTGTTATTGTTTTAAGCAAGTTCTCCTGTAGCTGGGGCTGATCTGGAACTCCCTCTGTATCAAGATTGACAAAAAGCCCTACTCTTCAATGAGCAGGTTCAGACCCCTAGGAGTTTGATCCCTAGTAACTCAAAGTATCTTGCACAGAAAAATAATGAGATGACAACCGAGTCTTCCAAATTTGAGCCCCACATATGTGGTCTACTAGTTAAAATCTAAATAACCAGGGCACCATAATACTAAAACACTGCCTGGCTTCAAAAGTGGAAATCCCCACAATAAAAAAAAAAAAGTCCCTTAAAATGATTATCTACAGTTTCTCTGTACTGTTTTGCCTGCTGCAGCTGCTCTACTTCGGCTTTTTTCTGTCTTGGTGAATACATTTACTGCCAATATATTACCAGCATCTCTCAACTATTTTAAAGGCATGGCAAGTCTAGCATCAGAAACCATGAAAGTAAGAAAAGGGCATAATTCAAATCTTTAAAATGTAGAAGATAAAATGGGTAACCTAGACTTCCTATATTGTGTTAGTAGGACTTCTGTTACTATAAGGAAATGCCTGAGACAACTTACACAGAAATTGTGTGATGGTTTGATTCAGGTGTGCCCCATAAACTAATGTGTGCTGAATGCTAGGTTCCCAGCTGGTAGCAATTTGGAAATTGGAGCCTCCTGGAGGTAATGTATGGGGGGGCGGTGATATGGGTGTTACAGCCAGCTTCCCCTTGCCATTGTTTAGCACAGTTTCCTGCTGCTATTGTCCACCTGATGTTGGCCAGGAGGCAATGTCCATCCTCTGCTCGTGCCATCATTTTCCCCTGCCATTATGGAGCTTCCCCTCAAGTCTGTAAGCCAAAATAAACTCTTTCCTCCCCAAAGCTGCTCTTTTTTGGGTGTTTTCTGACAGCAACACAAAGCTGACTGCAATAAATGGGTTATTTTGAGTCACATTTATGGAGCTTTCAGCCCATCCATGGTTGGTCCAATTGCTTTTTGGGCCTATTGTGTGGCAGTATTTCAGTGTAGGAACATGTGGTAGAAAAAATGCACTCTTCTCATGGAAGCTCAGAAGCAAAACACATACACAGAGGAAGGGACTAAAGTCCCCAAATTCCCTCTGATTTAAGACTTCTTCTATAAGTCTCATTGTCTTATAAATTGCAACATTTTCCAGTAGGATCAGGCTAAATAACAAGCTTGAAGCACATTGGTGAAATTCTTGATCCAACACAGAGTATATATAAAGTGAAATTATTATTAAAATGTGAGATAAAATATTATCAAGAAATAAAATCTGACCTTCAGAAAATGCTTAATTATCTGGAGATAAATAAAATGATATAATTCAGAAACATCTACATATATATAAGTAGAGCAAAATAGTCAAATATCAAGAATAAAATCTTTCATTTTGGGGCTGGATCAGCACTTGTTTGGAAAGTTTGCTAGCCCAGGTTTGATTCGCCAGTTCCCATGTAAAGCCAGATGCACAAAGTGGCTCATGTGTCCAACGCTTATTTGCATCAGTAAAAGGCCTTGATGTGCTCTCTCTCTCTCTCTCATCTATCTATCTATCTATCTATCTATCTATCTATCTATCTATCTATCAATCATATATATATATATATATATATATATATATATATATATATATATATTTTCTCTCATAAATAAATAGCTTTGAATTTTTTTCTTATTCTTGATTAAGTTCAAGGATAAATGTTTAATCCAAAATACTAATGACATCATATTTATTTGTAGCACATGGAAATAAAACAGATGTTGCAACTGAAGACATACCCTTTAAAGAAATAGTCAGAAACACTACAAACAATTCTGTGCTTCATTGAGTAATGATCATCCAAAGTTATACCTTAATATGTAGAGCCTATGAATGTTACCTATATTGAAGAGTTTATAGGTACATTTAATTTAAAGATAATGGGGAAAGGACTGTTTCTGTTATTACCAAGTGGTATGTACATTTCATCTAAATATCCTTATGAGAGATGTATAGAGATTTGAAAGTTCAGACACAAGGAAGAGGGAAAGAAAATCAGATCCTAGAAAAAATGTGTAGTAAAAAGTGGACAGTTGAGAAAAATATTGATTTTAGTGAATACATTAATAGCCTATCAGCTTTGTCAAATATATGATATTAATATACTCTATTAAGTACAGGGAAAATGACATGAAGTGTGTACATAATTTACCCTCACCTCTATTTATCAATGAATTTAAACTGTTCTAAAAAATAAAATAAAAGAAATAAAAATAAACCTTATTGATTAAACAAAGTTTTATGAGACTTAATATTCAAATATAATGTGTGAAATTTTGGGGTCTGTACTTTCTTAAATAAAATGAACATTACTGAAATTGAAAATATTTGAACACTTTTATTAATTTTGGGAGTTGCAATGATAGCAGTGCACATTTATAGGATATGCATAAGTGTGAAGTATACTGTCACATCTAGGATTTGCTTCAAAGTATTCCAGCTCACCTCTACCCTCAAAAATACTGATAGTATATATAATCAATAGGTTTTGAAATTGAGCCATGGTTACATGAATGCTTATCTTATTATTCTGTACATTTTTGTATTTAATTTTTCCTGATAACATTATTTTTAAGAGAAGGCACTCTCCTACCATATAAGAGACCTCAATCCACAGCAACATGAGAAAAACTGAAAATGAAAGCAAATACACACTACACTTCTTATAATGGATGGCTGGTCTTTAGCCTTGTTCCATACTTTGAAGTATTAGGTATTATTTACAAACTGTATGAAGTCAATTTACTAAAGAAATCCTCAACTATTTGATAGAGGTAAAATTCTTCAAGGAAAATATGTTTAGAGCTTAGGGGCTGTATTTTAAGATACATAATAAGTAGTTTAATATATATAATATTTCATTTCATTTTTATGATTAAATATTGATTTTCCATAATATAAAATAAATTTCTGGACATATCATTCAAATTAGTAATAGCACATATCTGTAAAGATCTGAGCTAACACTATTTGCTTTGCATCTAGCACTGAGAAATAAAATAGTAAAGAAACTGTGTCTACCTTCTTTTCATGTCATTGAAGATGTAAGGTCAAACATGAATGACCACCGAGAAGTGAGTCAACACAAGAACTAATTGTGCTTGTTAGTTAAAACAGTGATAACAATTTAATTTTATTTTTAGGAAAATTATGTTAGATATTTAAGATCCTCTCACTCATTATTATTTACTTTATGGTAGGAAGAGAGAAAACAATACAATTCCCAATCTGATCACTTGGATTTTAGTGATATCAAAACATTGCCTATTTGTTTTCTTTTTGCTTCAAGTGACCATGTAATAGAAGACATATAACAACAATGCTATTACTATCATGTTCATTATTATCAATTCCTTCAAACATGGGTTATTCTGTCTGTGACAATACCTACAAGTGTAAGAAGCAGCAACTAGTCTACAGGTTTTATAATGTTGCTGTGATTTTTAACATGGAATTTAATGACTTCCATAAGTGGTAACATTCTAGTTATAAAGTTAAAAATACACCAATGATAAAGATAGGAAAGATAAGAGAAATGACTTTTTCCAGTTTTTCCTTTATCCAAAGAATGAGATTCCAAATGAATTTCTTTCAATTGGTCAGCTGTGCCTTGGTGTCTCTGTAGTAACTGGTTGTCACTGTACTGTGAATATTTTCTGAAATCCAGTGCAATTACTTATATTAGTAGGTGTCCTGAATGTTTATTCTACATATGAGTGTATATGATTCAGAAGAGTATTATGAAATGGGAGAAATAAAGAAATGAAAAATAAGACACAGATCATTTTCTTGTAAAATACCTCATCTTGAATGAATGTATTGTATTCATGTGCTTTCATTTTCTGCGAACTCTTTGCCTAAGTTAAAAGCTTCACCCCTCATGCCTCAGGATTATAAATCTATATCATAAACTTGAAGCCCTTAGGTCAAATTCAAATTATAGGTAGAACTGGAAATCAAGCAACTCTAGATGTTGGTGTGCAGAAACTATAGCCTTGGGAATTCTGTAGTATTATAATCATAAAGCTATTCTTATATGCTGGTGTACTAGGCACAACATTTTTGCAATTATCCACAGAGCGAATAAAATAATTCACTGTAGTCAGGGTTAATGTAGCCAAGGGCTAAAGAGCAGTGAGCCTATTTGTGGTATTTATTACCTTTTAAAATAAGCCTATGGAAAAACTTGTTTTTCTGTGTTCTATGAAGTTCAAATTGAATATCTTTGTAGTAAGGATGGGAGCTATTTAAATGTTGAGACTGATGGAGAATGCTTGTGTGTGTGTGTGTGTGGTATTGTGTGTATGTGGTTTATGCTTGTTTGTGCACAAGCTGTATGCACCAAGACCAGAGGAGAATGTCATGTGTCCTTCCTCAATCACACACCTGCTCATTTCCTTGAGACAGAGCCTCTCACTGAACCTAAAGCCATTGGTTTTCCAATAAGACTGGTTGACAAGCAAGCCCCAGGAATTTTCTGATCTTCATTCTGCACAGGACTGATGTTATAGATGTGTATGGCCATACCCATCTATTGACACAGATGCTGGGGAATTCAACCAAGGACAAATCAAGGCTTCTCAGTCCCCCATGCTTTCACAGCAAGTGCTCTTACCCACATGGCCTTCTCCTTACACCATGGAGTATGTTTTTTTTTCTAATTTTTATTTATTTATTTATTTATTTATTTATTTATTTATTTATTTAAGAGAGAAGGAGAGGAAGAGGCAGAGAGAAAGAGAGAATGGGCATGCCAGGGCCTCCAGCCATTGCAAACAAACTCCAGATGCATGCACCTCTTGTGCATCTGGCTTACATGGGTCCTGGGGAATCAAACCCAGGTCCTTAGGCTTCACAGGCAAATGCCTTAACCGCTAAGCCATTTCCCCAGCCCTAGAGTATGTTTTAATAGAAAGGAAGGGGAGGGGAGCTAATGCAGTGAAATTACACATTGTAGCAACTACTCTAGAATACAACTGGTTGACTATAAAATTGTGGTAGTTTGAATATATGTCCCCCAATATATTTAGTGTTTTATTAGTTTATAGTTTGAATCTGCAATCACCTTGCTAGAGGCAATGTCACTGTGGCGGTCTTAAGGTGTGTTGATGGGTTTGAGATTCCATTGTAAAGATATGCAAAGTGTGCCTGATAGGAGTTCCTAAAGTGTGCTGTGGCTCTTTTGGCTGTAGTTTTGCTCAGTGTGCTGTGTGCCTGGTTGGTTTCTCTCTGCTTGGCCCTGTGAAATCAGGCTGCTTCTCCTGCCTTTATGGAACTTCCCCTGGATCTGTAAGCTTCAATAAATAATATCCCTTCCTCCATAACTGTGCCTGGTCTGGAAGTTCATCTCAGAGAACCTGAAGCTGTCTGTTACAAAAATGAAATTCTAAAACAAATTATTTTAATTTCAAACAAAATAAGACAACATCAAATAATTTACACATCTGATAAATAGATAGGTACAGTACATTTACTGGCAGGTTACTATGCCAACAGTTAAATGCTAAGATATCCAAATGAAATTTTGAAGAACCCTGTCAAAATATGATATGGAATCTCAAACACTGTGCCCAAACCAGAATCAATATGTTTGATTCTCCTATGTTATCTCCTTAGGAAATAGTTCCCATATCATTTATCAAGAAAAAAAAAACATATTCTTTTAATTTCTAGTATAGAAGAATGAAAGTTGCTCTTATTAGCTCCTCATCTTTGTTGCCTATTACCTAAATAACTGAAGAAAAGTCTACCACCTAATTGCCTGCCTCCATTTGGTTTATTTGCAGAATAATCTCCCTGAAGATAAATATGATTCTATCATTAATTTGCTTTCAAAGCAATAATGCTTTTGATGGTTTTCAGGATGAGACTCAATCTCCTTAACATGTATGCTATGCATCTATGTAAAGTCGTAATGATCTATCCCAAAGGAAAATATTTCCTAGTTATTCTCCCTTCCAAAATATTTGCATTCTATGTCCTAAACATATCTGATCACTAGTTGTTATTTAATGCTACCATAGCACCTACCTGTATACTATTTTATCTATGTTTCCTATTCTTCTCCCAGTGACTAAATTTAGTAATGAAACTGCCATGAAAATCTTCATGCTTTCTTTAAGGAGGTACATTTGTTTTTCTATAATTCAGTGGTTATATTTTTAATTCATTCCTTCATTCACTTATTTACTCAAGACATAAATAAATAAGTACTTATATTTTAAGTATTGTGTTATACACAAGAAAACAAGCTTCACTTCCACATCACAAGGAACCCAGTACATGGGAAGTATAACATAATTACATAGAATTCTGATAAGCACTATAGTAAAGATATAAGATGCTCTAATTAGCACAATACCTAACACATATTGAATATTTGTTGCATGGTTCAGGGATCACATGCTGTGGTGGTTTGATTCAGGTGCCCCTGCCCCCATAAATTTAGGTGTTCTCAATTCTAGGTTCCCAGCTGATGGAGATTTGGGAATTAACACCTCCCGAAGGGAGTGTATTGTTGGAGGCAGACTTGTGGGTATTATAGCCAGTCTCCCCTTGCCAGTGTTTGGCACACTCTCCTGAATGCTGTTGTCCACCTGATATTGGCCAGGAGATGATGTCCACACTCTGCTCATGCCATTGTTTTCCCCTGACATCATGGAGCTTCTCCTCAAGTCTGTAAGCCAAAATAAACTTTTTTTCCCACAAGATGCTCTTGATCAGGTGTTTTCTGACTGCAACAATAAAGTTGCTAATGAGGAGTGGTATCATTACTGCTTGAAAATGGACAGTGTGACTTTGCTCTTTTGGAGCTGATTTTCAAGAGGAATGTGGAATCATTTGAAACCTTGGGCTAAGAGATGCTTTGCAGTGCTGTAAGTACAGATTGATGGACTATTCTGGTCAGAGTTGAAAGACCTCAATGCAGTAAGAACTATGGAGTGTGAGGTTTGGCTTATGAGGGTGAGAAAGAGCTTTTTCTGGACTGGGTTATAAGCAGTTTGTGTGACAGGCTTGCTGTTATGGCCATGTCCTGAGAAGCTATGCATGTTTGCATTGCATAGAAATGGACTGGTGTGAACAGAGGGGTATGGCACATAAAAAATAAAAACTTTGGATGAAACTGTTGCCTGTTCAGTTGCAATTGAGAGATTACAACTATTGAGATTGGTCCAGCTGACCTGAACTGGAACCACAGAAGGAATGCAGTCTTTTGAAGGGGACTGAATGCTAAAGGAGTGTCCTGTTCTTCAAAGTCTGCTTTATCCCCCCATGGATTAACAAATTGGCACCCCACCTGGTATTATGGAGTAGGAGAAAGTCAGGAAAGAGAGGATCATTGAACTTGCAACATGGTCTTGTGTTTTGGAAATGCCATGGGCAGTGGGAAGCAGGCTTGCTGGATTGCCTATATGGAGACCTGATGGAGCCTTGATGGATGGTGGGTTGCAGTGAAGACCCAGTGGAAATGCCAGGACCACAAGATGGCTGCTGCAGAGAGGTTCTGGCACTGGATGAAATTTTTCCCAGGACTTTGAGTATCCTAGCTGGAGGAGCAGAATCGGAACTCAGAGACTTGTTGCTGGTTAGAATTCCTGGACTTGATTTGTCACTGACTAGAATTGTTGGACTTGGAGCAACAGAGTTTGATGTTTGCTGTTTAAATCTCACATTGGTTGAATATTTCTTTGCTATGCCCAATGCCATCTTTGCAGTGTGACTGTTTATTCAGTTCCATTATGGGATTTTTGAGGTGTTTTTTGGTATTATGACTCAGTTAAAAGATCTCAGAATATGGGAATGTTTGAACATTGTTAGGATTGATGAAAACTATGGGGAGTTTCAAAGTTAGACTGAATGCATTACATTTTACATCATGGATGGTTTTAGTTTATGGGGGCCAGGGACAAAATGTGGTGATTTGATTCAGGTGTCCCCCATAAACTTAGGTATTCTGAATGCTAGGTTCCCAGATGATAGAGATTTGGGAATTAATGCCTCCTGGAGGCAGTGTATTATTGGGTCCAGGGTTATGGGTATTATAGCCAGTTTCCCCTTGCCAGTGTTTGGCATACTCTCCTGCTGCTATTGTCCACCTGGTGTTAGCCAGGAGGTGATCCACCACTGGTCATGCCATCATTTTCCCCTGCCATCATGGAGCTTCCTCTTGAGTCTATAAGTGAAAATAACCTTTTTTTAATTTTCTCCACAAGCTGCTCCTGGTCAGGTGATTTCTGGCAGCAGTGCTAACCTGACTGCAACACAAGCCTTAAGTGTTTGCTTGAAATTATTGTGGGTAAGGCAGTTTGGAATCAAATGTAGAATTCTGTTCTTTTGATTGTTTACCTGACGAGTGACTGGATTGTGATTTTTTTTAATGTAGTGAAGGAACAGTGGGAAAAAAAGCAGGTACAGCTGTAGCTTTGTCCATGTCAGGGTGAAAGGATTAGGTATTGGGTTAAGTTATAGGTAACATAGATAAAAACATGGGTTGCTTTTGTTCAGGTCTAAAATTAAGGATTATAATCTAAGCTACAGATTTAACTTGTATATTTCTAAGGAAATGAATTATAATTATCTCCATGTGAAAATGTGACTCAGCAAGGGACAGTATGAGGAGTGAGAATGTGATGAACTCCACTACATTGGGTTGTAGCAGACACAGATATGTGCGCTCTGATCCTCTTCAAGAAAAGACTGTCTCTTCGGTTGTAAGAAGTAAAGTTAGCTGACAGCTACTCAACTGTTAGCTTCCTCCGTATTTACCATACTTTTTTCATGTATTGTGATAGAGTTGGCTCACTGGATAGTGATTAAGCAATATGGTAGTACTGACTCCTTCTAATTTTCTTCAAGGTTCAACTTTTGAAATGGCAGTTCTAGTTCTGTACTATCAATTAGTCTATCAAAAACTTTGCCAGAATGTCATTGTGTTCAAACAGTTTTCCCTCCTTAACCTGAATCCTACCCTACAATGTTTTCTAGGATGTACTCACTAATGAACCATTTGCATTCCCAATTAAATCTTAGAGTTCATTTTGAAAATGTCAACTTCTGGTATGAGGCAAGTAAACAAAATATATCACATTGAAGCAGAATGAGAATCAAAAGTTAGAGAGGCAGGGAAAAATTAAAGAAAACTATTACAGGGAAAGCCAAAGAAAATGCTTTTCAAACAAAAGAAATATTCAGGTTATTCATGAAGATGTCAGTAAAAATGTAGTCTGAATATATATGTGTATAATTTACCAACTAAGAGAAAATTTCCTGATGATTGTGACAAAGTTAGATTCTGTAGCATGGTAAAGACAGAAAAACATTTCATATGGTTCCAGGAGTGAGTAGATGGGAAGGAAGAAAAGGTAGTGGGTACTGAGTAGCTCACAGCCTATGAAAATCACAGCTGTACTGTCTAAACTATCCCCTGGTATGCTATAAATATATACAAATAAGTAGAAAAGAGTACCTGTAATCATTTTTATAAATATTGTCTTTCTATGCATGACATAGAGATTATCACATCCAGTTTAAAGACAAGTTTTCCAAAGGTTTCCAGGACGCTTACATGCTTGAGAAAAAAAGGTACTCAGTATAGCTATCAATGAATGAATGTAATTCAAATGCTTAAATTTTAAATGTGAGTAAATATTGGGATTTTAGTTTATTTTGGTCCCCCCCCCATTTGCTCACTCAGAGTCATTGATATAACCTGATTTTTAGATTGGGGATTGGCTTCTACAGGGAATTTTTGATTTTTACTTAGATATTTTTAAAACTTAGCAACAACTCCATTAACTCCTTTAAACTTAGATAAATAAATGTTTCATTGGTCAAAGAGTATCTTATTCCTCACATATTTTACAATTTCTCAGTGCATCCTGAAAATAGAAGCACAGAATTAACTCTTAGAAATAATATTGTTTTAAATTTCCTTAGCACAGATACTTATTCCATCACCCACTATCCTCAACATGGTTCATCCCTGTGCTTGGCACAAGTATCATGTCTTCCAAACTTTAGTCCTCAAAGGAAGCATCTAGATAATATGTTAATGAAAAGAAAATATAAGTAAATATCAATCACATACAAATTAATTCTGAATCAGAATCTAGATAATGAGAACTGGCAAAAAGTTGAGTGCACAATCAGATAATTGGATATTAAAGTTCAATAACTTAAAATCAAAACATTTTCTGACTATCAAGAAAATTGAAACATTATAGGCCATTGCTGAAGCTCTTGGTTTCCCACCAGGAATAGATGGTAAGACTCTACTGCTGAAGTCTCCACTTACTTGGGTTGAAGGTCACTGAGAAATCCTGCTGGAACTAAACTGAAAACCTCTTCCATGTAGACCAGCTGACAGGTAGCTGGAAAAAGCTACACTGCATGCATTTCCATGGGAGAAAGACAAATCACCAGAGGAGATAAATAACAGCTTTTAATTTGTCCAGTCAGGTCTAATGAGCCAATAGATGCAATAGTGGCATGTCTGTTATGGTGGAAACCAACTGCTCTCTAATTGGATGGGAGGTCTGCTTCACAGGAGGGAATACATGCCTGATATGGAAAGCATTTGACAGGGGAAGTCATAAGCCTGTAACATTTGCTGGTATTCAGCTAAATGTATATAGTATGATCACCAAAATTCAAAGTAAGCACTTCTCTTAAGGTTCATATCCATATATTAATGCTACTCTCACTTTTGGTTAGAGAAGCTTCTCTTTTCAGATGGCAGTAACCTTGGGATGACTCAGAAGGATCCACAGTGTTGACATGAAGTGGCAGAGGAGTGCTCAGCACTAAAATATCTTTATCACACCTCCCAAGGCTCAGGGTCCATTGCAGAATAGGTGGTAGAAAAGAATATAAGAGCCAAAGGAAGGGTAGGACTCCTTACAATGTGCTCCTCAAGACACAAAATGGCCAGGATATCCATGACCTTGCAGTGCCTGACACTACCTACACAAGACCATCATAATAACAGGAAAAGATCATGACATCAAAATAAAAGATTGATTGAGAGAGGGAGGGGATATGATGGAGAGTGGAATTGCAAAGGGGAAGTGGGGAGGAGATTATCATGGTTTATTGTCTATAATTATGGATATTGTCAATAAAAATAAATAAAAAGGAAATCAGAAGAGGGACCAAGATATATGCAGTGAAATCAAAGAGAATTGTGAAACAAGACAGTGACAGGTCTGTCAGCATGATCACTGAGAATCATCCACAAAGTTTATGGGATCAGAATACAAATAATGACAACTATTTGTAACTCTAACTTCATATTAGTCATATGTGGTAGTTTGAATATATGTCCCCCAATATATTCAGTGTTTTATTAGTAATAGTTTGCACTTCATTGCTATTTGTATTTGAGATTCCATTGTAAAGATATGGTGTTTCTGAAGTGTGCTGTGTGAGGAACAGAATGCCATAGGAACTGAATTGTATCTAAAAACCTGAAGAATTTATTGGAGATTAACCTGACTGTGTGGATATTTGTCTTTTGGAACTTTTGTTTTGGAGGAATGGGCATGGACTTGGTGCTTGCAACTGAAGATGCCAACAAGTTTTATGGACATTCTGATAAGTTTGAGAATGCTAAGTGCAGATAGTACTGAACTTCGAGGCTTGGCTTATGAGTCAAGGAACCTGCAGAGGACTTTGTTGGAACTGGGCTACTGGCTGCTCAGTCCAGGCCAAGAAAGACTGGAAATGCCTGGCAAAGATATTGGACAGTTTTAAGATTTTAAGTTGGAAAAACCCAATTAAAAGCAGCACTGAGACCTGGAGGCACATTAGCAATCTTAAGGAAGGTGGAAGGAAGGTGCTGGTCTTAAAACAATGTCCATGCTGGTCTTCAGTCCATGATTTTGTCCTTGAAGAATATGGCTGTGCAGCAAGTTTTGGAAATATGCAAATGCATGGAGTTGCACACGGTTCCAGGTCAGGCAAGCAGCGTGGGTGGTCACGGTTCCAGGAGCCGCTGCTGAGATGCAGCATGGCAGCCAGGTGGGATGGAGACCTGGGACTGTGCAAAAGGGCTTTGGAGTACAGTGTTGGCATGGGATGAAAGTTTTCCTTCAGCTGGAGGGGTAGAGCCTGGAGACTGTTAGTCCCTTTATATTGAACTTGAACTGCATGATGGTGGTTGAGTTTGCATTGTTTTAGTTTCTCCTTGCTATGCCTTTTACTTAAAAATGTTTACTCTGACATGGGTCCACCCACTTAAGTTGATCAAGACTGTAAGAACCTTTGAAATTGGACTCAATTTATAATGTGTGATAGTTATAAATCTATTGGGGCCAAGAGCTAAATATATTGGCTGGGGCGGAATGTATTCTTCCCCAATATAGTTAATCCTTCCTTGAGAGCAATGTCACTCAGAAACACACTTAAATGAGGAATGTCTGTTTTGGCTGTATTCCTAACCAGATCAAGGAACTTGACACAAAAATTTAACCATCACACTATCTCATCCTGAGAATTCATACTAACTACAGAAAACCTTGAAACAGAATGGATAGAATGAATTGTATTAAAAGGGAATTTATTGGATTGTCCCAGTCCAACAGTTGAACATGAAAAAACAAAGACTGATGCCTCAGAGTCCCAACATTTATTGGAGAGACTGGTCTTCATTTGGTCTTCAGTCCATGATGGAAAGAATAATACAAGCAGCCCTGGCAGATAATCCTTCACAGAGCTTTTATAAAGCCCCCATTCTGAACCACCCACCTGGGGCTCATTAAATTCTTCCTTAAATTGCAACCTTAAACACACTTATGAGGAATATCTGTCAACTGCAAATTTAACCATCACACTATCTCATCAGAATTCTTACAGTTCTAGATGAACATGAAAAAACAAAGGATGTTTTATTAGCTCATTTCTGGTGGTGGGATTTTCTAACCACCCACATTAAATAATTGCTTAAAGGGTCAACTGTCTAGAGTTCTAGATGTGCATGTTTCTCTCTATGGTGGTGGGTTTTATCCCTATAGTAGGCAAATTGTGTGTGTTTGTGTCTTCACATGCCTGTGTGTATGAATGCATATTTTATCAATTCAATCAGATGTAGTAGAATTATAACTGTCATTAGAAAGCAGAAGTAAGGCCTGGGGTGGTGGCGCACAACTTTAGTCCCAGAACTTGGGAGGCAGAGGTAGGAGGAGTGCCATAAGTTCGAGGCCACCCTGAGACTACATGGTGAAATCCAGGTCAGCCTGAGCTAGAGTGAAACCCTACCTCAAAAAAAGAAAGAAAACAGAAGTAAGACTGACACTAAAGCTTCATTTTAGTGCCATTGCCTATCATGTTTGAGCCTTAAGTGTAATTACCAGCACCCTGAGAAAGAAGTAAAAATACAAGTAATCTACATATTGAAGAATAAAGCAAGAATATCAGTCCTCAGGCCATTTTAATATGCCTCTGAATTCAGTTTGAAAATGAAGGGTTTTGTCATGTTGAAAAACTTATCCAAACATGTAAAGTTTTACTTAGCTATTAAAATATACCCTACTGTGTCTTACACTTTAGCACCACATAATTCCCACATGTATGTAAACAAGTCACACATAAAAGAAACTTTAAAAGGGTACACACTCTTGGATATGTTTGTTGCATACTGAATCATATTTATAGTAACTTCCATAGTTGTCCTGATTAGATTAAATTGTTCCCAACACTCTCCTTGAAATGTCAATCACCAACACAAATAGCATAATTTAACTACATATGTGCATGTTTTAAAAGAATAAAAGGAAAATTCCAAAAAAAAGTAATGTGTGCCTGGCTCAGAACAGGAAGAACAACAATAGCAAAAAGGCTGATTCAGGTGTCTAATCCTTCCAAATTAAAGACATGACACCCCTGAGCATCTCCTCTTGATCCTAATTAGACAAAGCAGGTAGAACATATAGCATTGCAGGTTCAGATGAATGCAGCAAACAAAACTAAGAAATCTGCTAGTGTAGAGATATATCTTTATCTAACTTTAACCTTAAAATAAAGCTGTAAACTCAGGCATGGGACAGTGTGTATTTAAATACAAACTACCATGTATGCAGAAGAAAGGAAAATGTTCTTACATACAACTGTAAACCATAACAAGAAGTAACATGCTGCTCTTCTAATGCCATTTATGGATGCGCTTGCCACCCTACTGATGTCTTCTACTGAAAACTTCCACAACACTGCATTACTTGCTATGTTATGGAAAGAATAATGAACTTTTATTTTGAGACAGGGTGTCAGTATGTAGCACAGGCAGTTCTAGGATTCATTATGTACCAAACACTGGTCTAGACCTTGTAATCTTCCTGACTCACTATTCCAAGGACACTTGTTAGAGATATAGAATTTGGAGTTACAGAATTTGGTGTTTGCCGTGTTGGTTTTAGACCTTATATTAGTTCAATCTCTCCTTGCTATGCCAAATGCCATATTTTGAAGTGAGAATTTTACTCTGTGCCATTATGTTATTTTGGTTTTACTGGCTAACAGTTAAGGGACCTTGCACTATGGAGATGTTTGAACATCATTGTGATTGATGAAAAATACATGGGAACTTGTAAACTTGGACTGAATACATTTCATTTTACATCATGGATGTTAATCAGTTTATGGAGGCCAGGGAGAGAATGTGATGATTTGAATTAGATGTCCCCATAAAATCATGTAGTTTGAATGTTTGGTTCTCAGCTGATGGCAATTTATGTAGTGGAGCTTTGCTGGAGGAGGTGTGTTTCTGGGTATGGACTTTAATGGTCTATCACCCCTACTTTACCAGTGTTAGTTTGACTCACACTCCTGCTCATGTTTCCTCTTACTATGGTAGAGGTGATGTCCTGCCTCTGCTCTATTATCTTTCCCTTGCCATTATGGAGCTTGCCCTCAAGTGTGTAAGCCAAAATAAACAACTTTATTCTCATAAGCTGCCTGTGGTCAGGTGTTTCATCCCAGCAACAAGAAGGTAACTGCAGTAATAGAAAATAAATTTATTTATACATTCTTCAAAGAAGAAAAACAAAGGGCAATAAACTATATGAAAACAATACATGGTGAATACAACTAATCATCAGGGAAATGCAACTCAAAGCACAGTTACATATTACCTTACTCCAGTTATAATGGCTAATATTTTAAAAGAGACAGCAAGTCTGATAAAGGTAAGAACAAAGAGAAACTTTGCATACTGTTGTTAGAAAGTGAAATTTGTATATTGTGGTAGTTTGAATATGATAGTGTAAACATATGGCCCATAGAGTCAGGTTTTTTATTAAAATTGAGTTTGCAATTTCAGCCTCTAGCAGACAGATTCCTACTACAGGGAGGAATGTCACTGGGGGTTGATCCTGGGGTCAAGAACAAAGGTGTGTTTGAGGATGGATCTATTTCCAACTCAAAGGTGTCTGGAGAGCAGTCTGAGCTCTGGCAGTTCCAACTTGCTGCTTGTTGGTGTTTATTTCCTGCAATTGTTTCTCTCTTCTTGGATATATGGAAGCAAGCAGCTTCTTCCACCATTGATGGAACTTGCACTTGATCTATAAGTTTTAAGTAAGACCCCTAGTCCATAAACTATGTCTGGTTGGATGGTCATCCCAGCAACCTGGAGAAATTAATAAAATAGAAACCAAAAAAAAAAAAAACAAAGACTCAATGAAACAAAGAGTTGGTTCTTTGAAAGGATAAACAAGATTGATAAAGCCTTAGCAAATCTGACCAGAAGAAAGAGAGAAGAAACAAAATTAATAAAATTATAGATGAAAAAGGCACCATTACAACAGATACCAAAGAAATTCAGAAAATCATAAGGACATACTTTCAGAATATATATGCCTCTAAGTTTGAAAATCTGAAAGAAATGGATGATTTCTTTGATACCTATGACTTACCAAAATTAAATCAAGATGAGATAAACCATTTAAATAGACCTATATCAAGTACGAAGATCCAAGCAGTTTTAAAAATCTCCTAACTAAAAAACATCCAGGCCCAGATGGATACACTGTTGAATTTTACCAAACATTCATGGAAGAACTAACACCACTGCTTCTCAAACTCTTCTTTAAAATAGAAAAGGAAGAAATTCTACTGAACTCCTTCTATGAAGCCAGCATCACCCTGATAACAAAAACAAAAAGACAGAACAAAAAAGAAAATTATAGATCATCCTCATGTACATAGAGGCAAAAATTCTGGACAAAATATTGGCAAACAGAATACAAGAATATACAAGAAAGATTATTCACCCCGACCAAGTAGGCTTTATATCAGAGATACAGGGATGGTTTAACATATGCAAATTGATATAAATGGTCTGAAGGACAAAAATCACATGATCATCTCAATAGATGCAAAAAAGGCAAAAAACCAAACCTCCCTTCATGGTAAAAGCACTACAGAAAATGGGAATAGAAGGAGCACATCTCAACATAATAAAAGCTATTTATGACAAACCTACGGCCAACATAATACTAAATGTGGAAAAACTTGAAGCTTTTCCACTAAATTCAGGAACAAGACAAGGGTGTCCACTGTCCCCACTTTTATTTAATATAGTACTGGAAGTCTTAGCTATATTAATAAGGCAAAAGACATTCATAAAAAGGATACAAAGTGGAAAGGAAGAGATCAAATTATCATTATTTGCAGATGATATGATTCTATACATAGAGGACCTTTAAAGACTCTACCCAAAACTGTTAGAGCTAATAAACACTTTTCAGCAATGTAGCAGGATACAAAATAAACACACGGAAATCAGCAACATTCCTATATACTAACGACAAATGTGCAGAGGATGAAATCAGGGAATCTTTCCCATTCACAATTGCCTCAAAAAATAATAAAGTACCTTGGAATAAACTTAACCAAGGAAGTAAAGGATCTCTACAATGAGAACTTTAGAACACTTAAGTGAGAAATTGCAGAAGACACAAGGAAATGGAAAGACATCCCATGTTCTTGGATTGGAAGAATCAATATTGTGAAGATGTCACTCTTACCAAGAGCAATCTACATATTTAATGCTATCATCATTAAAATTCCAATGGCATTCTTCACAGAAATAGAAAAACAATCCTAAAATTAATTTGGAAGCACAAAAATAACCAAAAAATTTTTGAGCAACAAAAATTAGGCTGGTGGTATCACCATACCCAATTTTTAGCTACATTACAAAGCTGTAATAATAAAAACAGCATGGTATTGGCACAATGACAGACATGTAGATCAGTGAAACAGAATAGAGGACCCAGATGTTAATCCAGGCAGCTACAACCATCTGATTTTTGACAAAAATGCCAAAAATATTCATTGGAGAAAAGAGCCTCTTCAACAAGTGGTGCTGGGAAAACTGGTTATCCATATGTAGAAGGATGAAAATAGATCCTTGTCTTTCTCCATGCACAAGAATCAAGTCCAAGTGGATCAGGGACCTTAATATCAAACCTGAAACTCTGAAATTGCTAGAGAAAAAGTTAGGGGAAAGCCTTCAACATATTGGCATAGGCAATGACTTTCTGAATATAATCCCAATTGCTCAGGAAATAAAACCACTGATCAACCACTGGGATCTCATGAAGTTAAAAAGCTTTTGTATAGCAAAGGACACTGTAACCAGAGCAAAGAGACAACCTACAAAATGGGAGAAAATCTTTGGCAGCTACACATCTGATAGAAGATTAATATCCAGAACATACATAGAACTGAAAAAAAAAAAAAACAAGAAATCAAAAAAACCCAAATAATGAATGGGCTATGGAACTAAATGGAGAGTTCTCAAAATAAGAAATACATATGGCACATAACCATCTAAAAAAGTGTTTTGCATCCTTATCTATCAAGGAAATGCAAATTAAAACTATGTTGAGATTCCATCTGACTCCTGTCAGTATGGCTACTATCATGAAAACAAATGACAATAAATGTTTGTGAGGATGCAGAAAAAGTGGACCCCTTCTACCCTGTTGGTGGGAATGCAATCTGGTCCAGCCATTGTGGAAATTAGTGTGGAGGTTCTTGCGATAGCTAAAAATAGATTTACCATATGATCCAGCTATACCACTCCTAGGCATATATCCAGAGGACTCTTCTCACTACCTTAGAGATACTTGCACAACCATGTTTAACGCTGCCCTATTCACAATAGCTAGGAAATAGAACCAGCCTAGATGTCCCTCAACAGATGAATGGATAATAAATATGTTTTACATTTATACAATAGAGTTCCATTCAGCGGTAAAGAAAAATGAAATTATGAAATTTGCAGAGAAATGGATGGATCTGGAATGGATTATACTAAGTTAGGTAACCCAGACCCCCAAATAATATAGAGAATGGAGGTAACTACAACACCCATGTTTCAGTTCACCAAATGCATTTCCTATTAGAAATTTTAGATTAAGATCTTTTGGACATCCATGAGTGGGGATGTCCATCTATAACCCCTGCACTCTTAAGACCAAGGCAGGAGAATTCATGATCAGCTTTGGTTACACACTGAGCTCAATGCCAGTATGGATGTGTAGAAAACAACCTTTCTCAGATAACCAAATTTGTAAAATTGCTTTTGAACAAAATAATGTCTGTATATCTGTATTTTGGGCTGGAGTGGTAGCTCAGTAATTAAAGGCACTTGCTTGTTTGTATTTGATAATATTTGTGTTTGGGAATCTTGAGACTATACGTATTCTACCTGACTTTATTCCAAACTGGATAGGACTACTAGATAAATATATTTTTAGAGTTACACTATTGGATCTGACCTGCCAAAGGACAGATGAGAAGGGATGGAGGTACAGAAAAACAACTGCATAAACTTAGCTGTATTATTCTACATATCTCAGAATCTTTATTGATTTATTGAAATTGATAAGAGAGAATTACTCAGGTAGTGCTCTATAAATCCCACACCTTTAATCCCAGCACTTGGGAGGCACAGGTAGGAGGATCACCATGAGTTCAAGATGACCAGGTCACCCTGAGACTATATAGTGAATTCTAGGTCAGTCACCCTAGACTAGAGTGAGACCCTGCCTCAAAATTTTTTAAAAACCTTATATGTGTGTGTATAGAGACAGACTTTGTGGTGGTGCAATAGCCAGCTTTCCCCTTGACAGAGTTTAGCTCATTCTTGCTGTCATCTTCCATCCCCTGAGGAAAAGAGTGCTATCCAGCCTCTGCTCATAACATCTTCTTCAATGTCATCATGAAACTTTACCTTGAGACATTTCCTCCAATCAGCTACTTTTTTTGGTTGTTTTGTTTCAGTAATGAAATGGTAATTACAAAAAAAAAATGGTACCAGAAGAGTGGAGTAGTGTCAGATAGAAACAAGACTATGTGGCTTTTGAAACTCAGTGATAGAAGGAATATGGGAGGATTTTAAGCTTTGAACGAATATACACATTTTAGTTCTCCAAGAAGACGTTGATGGACTAGTCTACTGAGTGTTGAAAGATCTAGATGCTAACAGAACTATGGACTATGGAAACTTGGCTTATGAGAATAAGACTTGGCTACAGGCAGATTGTATGAGACACAGACTGTGTGTTCTTTACTTATCATGAGAATTTAGGCAAGGCCAAATTTAAAAGTAATGGTGGAACATAGAGCAGAAGAATATAGCACAGAAAAAACAATGATTAAAAGTTTGGAGCTAGAGACCACAGCCCAGTTTAGCTGCAGTTGTTGGGGATATTAAAATCATAGATTTGGTCAGCTGTTCTGTGTTGGGACAGTAGGAAGAATGATTATTCTTTTGAAGGAGAGGAGTGTAATATGAATACTGAAGCTATCCTGTACTTCAAAGTAAGCTTTATTCCACCTGGATTAACAAATTTGGTAGCACACCCCACCTGGTATTATGGAAGTATAACAAATGCAGGAAAGAGAAGGTCATTGGATTTGCTATGCAATATTTTGGGGCAAGACCATTGGCCTGATGTAAGGTAGGGTGGTTGTTGTTCCTGCAGGGAGACCCTGGATGGTCATAGCATGTATAAACTATGGGTTGCAGTGGATACCTCAAGTTTTTTGAGATACCAGGACTATACAATGGCAGCCAAGTAGAGCCAAGTATAGCTGTTGGCTCAAGATAGATTCCCCACCCCTGGGGCTATAAGTATTCCAGTTAGAGGGGAAAAATTGGAACCCCAGAGATTCCCCAGATGTCACAAAATGAGGTACAGAATTTTGTTTTGCCTGGCTGATTATTTTTTTTATCTTGAATTGGTCCATATGTTTTATGTGCCATCTTTTGCAGTGGAAATGTTTACTCTGTGCATTATGTGTATGTAATGTGTTTTGATTCCACTGACTTTCAGTTAAGAGACAGTTTCAGAAGAAACTGGACTTTTAAGCAGTATTGATACCAGTAAAGTTTATGGGGATTTTTAAAGTTGGACTGAGTGCATTTTTCATCAGAAGATGTTTGTGAGTCTATGGGGGGGGGGTCAAAGGGTGAAATATGGTGATTTGAATCATATGCTCCATGCAAACTCATATCTTGAATATTTGTTCTCCAGCTAGAGAAACTTGGATGTGGTGCCTTGCTCAAGGAGGTATATTGTTTGAGGACTTTGTGCTGTTATAGCTCAGATTACCCATTGCCAGAATTCAGCTCACTCCTGCGATCTTCCACCTGCTATGGCAGAGGTGATATCCAGCTTTTGTGTGTGCCATCCTTTCCCCTTCCAGGTAGAAACTTCTCTTCAAGACTGTAAGCCAAAATAAATCTTTTCCTCCCCTCCTCATCTACTTTGGGTTGGGTGACTTATCACAGCAATGAGTAAGTAAGTAAGGTAACAACTTTGTGGAATATGTTACATTTACACACTATTGAGTACAGAGAAATAGACTCTGAATTTGCAAGTTACAAGAGTACTACAATGATAATTAAATTACTAATAAATGACTATGCATTCAAACACATTTAATATATTTAAATACACATAACAATATCTAGAAACTAAAGAAATACCACATAAATATGTCTTTTGGTATTAATAAAATTAGTGCTATCAAAATTATAATTTTCAAATTTTGGAGTCTTTGAATATTACTTTCAGGCTTTATGAAATTTATTTCAGTTATATTTATAAAGAAACCCCTTCACATGCATATACCAAGGTATAGATTAAACTGCAATCTTTGAGTCCCAGGCAAAATAGTCAAAACTTCCTCAAAAAGAGGACAATAATGGGCCTTGGAAATATTGTGAAGAATGAAGATTTTTTTGTGTGTGTGTGAGTGCATGTGTGTGATTTTGCAAATATTTTCCTGAGAATGTGTTCAACAAATGTATAAATAAACTAAATATATATATATATATTCCAAGGGGAAATGATATCAATTGCATAATATTTTGTTGGAGAGTTAAATTTAGTACTTGTTTTTGAAGGCATGCCAGATGCCTTACTGCTGCCTGCTGAGTGCCTGCTACAGTGCCATGCAGTGATTATTACAGGGCATGCTGAGGAACTAGTCAACTAGAGAACATTGACAGGGAAATGGGCACTTCATGAATAAACATTTGCTTAAAGATCACATTAAGAGTGACCACATTTTACAATTTCTGTGGATAATCTTTGTCATGAATTAAAACAAAGCCAATGTCAGAAAAGCACAATTATTTTAGTGTCATAAGTACTAAATTTTACATGACATTTGGATATATTTGTGTGATGGTACTATCAATGGGAATGACATTGGATTCTTCTGACATTTTTGTTGCCTGTCTGTCTAGGTCAAATCCTCAGAAAACTAATGTCAAATAATTAAAAAGTAAACTAGTAAATGAAAGAAATATGTCAATGGTAAAGCTATAGCTACCGCAGAATGCCAAGTCTGCAGAAGGTTTCTGAAGGTCATCTCCTGCTCACAAAGGAAGTGCTTTGGAATGCATTCATTTTGAGTGATTTAACAAAAAACATAAAAATGTTTCCTGTTAGGAGTAGGTATGGTTTAATACAAGAAGTGAAAACATTTATTTTCATGAATTGAATCATTTTTAAAATTGTTGAGTAGAATATTTAAAAATCTTTTCTTTCTCTTTCTCTCTCTCTCTTTTGAAACAGGGCTACTCTCAGACCCAGGCTGAGCTGGAGCCCATTCTGTAGCCCAGGCTGGTCTCAAGCATGTGATCCTCATACCCCAGCCTCCCAAGTGCTGAGATTATAGACATGAGTTGCAATAAATGGGCTCTTGACTATCTTTTCAATAACAAATTAGCTTGCATTATGAGCATAAGGTACTCTTACTGTTACAAAAATAATAATTTTTCATACCACCTCTAAATATTATTTCTGTATCTACTGAATCTCAGTTTTAACTAGGGATTATTTAGTACACAAAAATAAACTTTTTTTTTCCTTTTCATTTTACTGAGAAAATGCCTTTATATAGAATGTATTGTCAGAGCTGGGAGATAGCTAAGCTTGCAAATCCTGATGGCCTGGGTTAAATTCCCTAATACCAATGTAAAGTCAGACATACAAAGTGGTACATGAATTTGGAGTTCATTTGTAGCACCCAGAATACTTTCTCTTGTTTGCTTTCTCTGAAATAAATGAATAAATATTTTAACAGAAAATATTTTCAATGTATTTTTTCTTCATGTTAAAATTCAAAATACAAACTTTCTCATTTTCCATTATAAATAAATGTAGATTTTCTCAGAATACATATGTCTAAGTATTCTACTTGAAGGATGAGAAGCTAAAGTGGTTGTATGAGGCTAGAAATATGTCTCAGCAATTAGTAGCTCTTCCTTCACAAGCATGAGGATCTGAAGAGGCCTGAAACTGCTGAGTTCAATTAACCAGAATCCATATAAATAGTTGAGCATGACCATGTATGCCTGTAACTTCAGTTCCATGGGGAGCAGATATAGAGAATCATAGGGATTCTCAAAATTGATAAGTTCCAGAATCAGTAAACAGACATTGTTACAAGGAAATAAGCAGATGAACAATGGATGGAGACATCTAAGTTCTCCTCTAGCCTCTGCATGTACATGATGAGGGTCCCACATCCATCACCACCACCACTCCTATAACCCACATTCACATGAAAGAGAATAAAAACAGCAGTAGTATAAAGAATAATCATTTTGTTTAAAGAAAGAACTAACTAATATTATGACTGATTAATAGCTTACATCAATTAAAAGGCAACTATTTTCTGTGTATATTATTAAGAAAGTGACGTTTCCATCTTAATGAAAAAAAATGGTAGTATGACATAAACAATTCCTAGTTAATATTTACATGTATATATTTGAAAGATGAAGCTGAATACAAACTCATATATAAATGTCTATTGATGTCAAGGTAACTAAATAAATGGCACAATCAAAACAAACTATATTTTATCTGAAAAACACCTGAGGAGAATAGGAAATAATAAACTATATACACAATTTTATTCCCAGATCCACTAGCATGGGGAGTTTTAGTGACCATTAAATGACCACTGCTCTAAATCTCAAGCTAAGCCCATAGTTGAGAAAGACTCTGTCACTTTCAAAACCCACAAAAGTAAGGACTGGCATTGTTTTATGGAGGTTGTGTCAATTGTGTGTGCTTATATAAAATTAGAATATAAAATTTATATCTTCTTGTGAATTACAGTAAAAAAAAAAAAAAAAAAAAAAAAAACCTAAAAGCCATAAAAGGAATGTCCTGAATATAGTATTTTCTTACACTTTTTGTTTGGTTCTGTATTTGTGTGTATATATATTTTACACTAATTTTAGTGTAAAATATCATTTGTGTGTGAGTCGTTTAAATATTGGGCAACTGTGTAGTGTAGTGGTTCTCATACTTTAGCAGGCATAAACTTCATCTGAGGGTCTTGGGCTATGGATGTAAGTTAGTGGTAGAGCACTTGCTTAGCTCACATGAAGGTGACTTCAATCCCTAGGACTAGGGGTGGGGATTCCTAATCCATCTGGAGGATTGGGGTTTGAAGTGATCAAACTAGTGGCATTTGACTTATTGGGCCTGGGATGAGTCTGAACATTTGCACTTCCAACAATTGCCAGTCTTTATGTTATTCTCAAACCTATTAGTGGCTATCTCCTGTAATCTCAGCACTAAGAAGGTAAGGCAGAGTTTGCCATGAGGTTGGTCTAGTACTTCTAGACCAGTCTGGTCTCTAACAAAATGCTGTCCCAACAATTAAAAACAAACAAACAAAAAAATAATTATAAAGCAAACCCAAATCCAAAACAACTAGAAAATAAAGAAGAGCTAGTTTTCATTTATGGTTGTCTTGGACTTCATAATCCAGGGGGGTCAATAATTATATTTCTCAACACAGAATAAGCACCTGACAGATTTATGCCTGATCACCAGATCATATTTCCAACCTTATCTTCCTAAATTGGTGATAGTTTCTACATATGACTATTGAAAAAGTGTTATTTTGTTTTGTAATCTGTTATTTTAAAAATGAAAATGAAAATAAACATGCCTTGAGAAAAGCTTACATTTGTAGCTTTTAATTGATAAAAGGAATTTAAAAAAGTAAGTGACTTCTGAGTACTACAGGTAACATTGGTACAAGTAGAAGAAGATGCCATTTTTAAAGAAGAAAACTAAAAATTAAAATATAACAACAAATAGAAACTCTTACATAATTGTCTTGTCAGTAATCAGAAAATCTTCAAGTTTCTTTCCTGCTTTGGGCTGATGTCCAAGTGGAGCATCCACATGATGGAAGCCTCTATGATAACCATATATAATATCTTCCTTGTACTTCTATTTTAGGGTAAATGGTGAACAAATTTCAGGATTCTCAAAATCAGAATATGCTTCAAACAACAATGAAAATTATAGAGCTGTCAAATAAAATTTAATTACTTTCATCTATGTCAGTTGATGTACAAGTATTTTCTTTTATGATCCTCTTCTTCACTGGCCAGAAGGGTCTAATCTGGATTTCCCCACCTGCCCACTGTGTTCTGCTCAGCACTGGACCCTCAGCCTGAACCTAGAAACTCCACCTTGACCAGATCAAACTCCTGAAAGTGTGTCTGTGAGTAGATCCTTCTAGTAAAGTGCAGACCTGGCACTGGATAATTAGAGACATGGCCAGAAAATCAGTGGTCAGTGAATCCCTTTAGAGCATAGTACTGATCCCTACATGTAGACTCCTTTTTAAAACTATGTATCTTCATTCCACTTTTGATATTTTCATACCTGTATGTAATGCATTTTGCTCTGATTCCCCTCAATCACCCTTTCACATTCATTCCCCTTTCACTAACACTTCTTCCCCATTAATCCTCACCATACTTTATACCTTTTTTTACTCAATTAAGTTAAATCAAGGTTGCTCGTGGATCCCTAGTTTAATAACAACAAGGTGCCAGACTCATCACTAATGCCCTGAGAGCATTTGGAACATCCTAATCCCTGCATGGGAGGCAGCTTCATCACTTAGCCAGAAATCGAGCTAAGCTTTTGAGTCCCCTGGGTTTCCACTCCAAAAACAATAGGGTCATGAGGACAAGAGAGCAGAATCCTAGCCAGTGTCGACTTCTGAAGATGATATGCCTGGAGATCAGAGGCACCAAGAAGATCTGAATAAAGAGTTTCTCTCCTGCCTTTCTGAGGCTTGGCCATCTACACCAACAATGCCACTGGCCATCATTCTTCCTACCCACCATGACTAAGTCTCAGGGACAGTTCTAACAGTGCTGTCCCAATGGCTGTGAGTGAACCAGAAAGGAGAGGAGGAAGATAAACTTGGCTCCATGATGTATACTGAGGGCTCACGATACTCACAACCCCATGCTCCAGAGACAGTCTATCTCATAGCCATCTGCCACTTAACGCACCTCTCCACCTAGATCCAGGCTGCTCAAAGCAGCCAATCTGAGCCACACATAGACCCACAACCTTCCTCTTCCTGCTAACTTTCAAGGCAGCCCAAGATTCTCCCAGCAGGAGAGAAAAATGGCATGTCCAAAAACCATAAGGGAGCTAAAGTCCACACCTTCCAACTACTGGCGTCAGAGCTTTCCTGTCACTGAGCCAAGACTCAGTTGTTCATCCAAGCAGAGGCTTGGGTGATGAGCAGGGAGTAAAGAAGACTTGGCGATTGTCCAAGTGTGGGTAGGCAGAGCCAGTAAGAGATGGATCCAGGGCTGGAGAGATAGCAGAACGGTTAAGGGACTTGCCTGCAAAGCTTAAAGACCTGGGATCAATTTTCCAGTATTTATTTCCAATAAAGCCAAATACAGAGTGGTGTGTGTATCTGGAGTTAGTTTTCAGTGGCTGGATGCCATGGCACACCCATTCTCTCTGTCTGTCTCTCTTTTCTCAATCTCCTGTGTTTGCAAAATGAATTTTTTTTTTTTTGAAAAAAAAGAGATGGATCCAAATTCAAGGTCTGTCCTGAAACTGCTGGGGTCTTTGAGCAGTTTCAAGTGCATTGTGAAATGGGTGGGATTCTGCTTTTAGCTCCTAAACCTTTTGACCCAAACCTAAGGGCTAAAACTGTTCAACTTTAAAGAAATCATAGGGCAAATGTTTCATGAAAGTGGACTTGACAATGACTTTTTGACTGTGAAACCCAGAGTGCAGTTTGAGATGATAAAAAAGTTTTACAGATGGATAGCAGTGGATGATTTTGCACCAGGGTGAATGTATTTAAAGCCAAAGAAGCACAGTTTTAAAATGGTTAGAAGCCAGATGTGGTGGTGCATGCCTTTAGGAGGCAGAGGTAGGAGGATCACCATGAGTTCGAGGCCACCCTAAGACTACATAGCAAATTCCAGGTCAGTCTAAGCTAGAGTGAGACCCTACCTCAAAAAACCAAAAGAAAAAGTGTTAGAATGTTAAATTTTATGTTAGGTATATTTTCTTTCAATAAATATTTTAATAGCATGTTTCATGCACACACAAATATAATATATTATATAAAGATTAAAACAAGCACCTATTTAACCCCCAGTGTATTAGGACATAAATAATTTCCCATTGACTCATGGGTACCCCTTCCCTAGTGATACTCTCGTCCACTCAGGGAGAATTTCATATTTCATTTTATTTTTATCATTCTTGTGCTTTTCTACCTTGAAATATATGCCTAAATAATGTACAATTAATACATATTTCTAAATTTTAGTAGGTATTCTACTAGTGCCATGTGGTAGTTTGAATATATGTCCCCCAATATATTCAGTGTTTTATTAGTTATAGTTTGCATCTGCAATCACCTTGCTAGAGGCAATGTCACTGGGGGCCGGTCTTAAGGTGTTAATGGTGTGGGTTTGAGATTCCATTGTAAAGATATGCAAATGTGCCTAGCAGGAGTTCCTGAAGTGTGCTGTGTGACCTTTTAGCTGTAGTTTTGCTCTGTGTGCTGTGGTGGCTGGTTGGTTTCTCTCTCTCTCTGCTTGGCCCTGTGGAGAGCAGGCCGCTTCTCTTGCCATTATGGAACTTCCCCTGGATCTGTAAGCTTCAATAAATAATATCCCTTCCTCCATAACTGTGTCTGGTCTGGAAGTTCATCTCAGCGAACCTGAAGCTGTCTGCTACATGCCATTTCTCCTTTTTAGGAGATTTTTAGAAGAAACTATATGGTACACAACATCAGCTTGCAGGTATAGTTCATTGTCTTTTCTCACCTTTGAAATGCATTAAGCATATCACATTTTCTTTTCATATTCTCTTTTTCATGTATACATCAGTTATTTGTTATCTATACTACATCACCACACATTCGGCTCCATGTCTCAAAGGGTATTTGTCTTAGAGTTTCTAAAGAGAAAGAGTAAGTCCTGTGCTAGCTTCAATCGTCTACGGGCTGAAGGATAACTGGAGGTCTTCCCAGAAGACAGTAGAATCTACAGCCAAGAGAGGATCCAGGAAATGAGCAACTTCCCATGAAGAGAATTCGGGAAGCATAGCCAATGTATCCTAATTTAAGTATTCCATGTGTCTTTACATGTCTGTCAACCTGTTGAGGGAAACTGTTCTCCAGGTATTACATGGCTATGGCCCTCTTGAAGTGTCAACAGCTGTGACTACCTTAAGCAGACCTGCATAAGATTGGTACCATGAAATTTCCATCATGCATTGCAGATGGGCTCTCACCAGGCAACTTCCTCCCTCAGGCTAATCAGAGAAAGAATAGTAGGGAAGTGATGCTCTATGAAGTCATGCCCTATACCAAAGATTTATAGGGAGTAAAGATTGCTATGGGGAAAAGTGTACAAGAACAAACAACCCCCCAAGGATGTAAAAATAGTTAGGAGTTGCTTGGGGATGAGAGACACTTCCTTCAGCAGGGTAGCCACCCATAAATTGTCTGAGATCCTGTAAGTAACCCCTCACATATGCTCCTTTATGTAACCACAATTAAACTCACTGACTTACCAGGCTACACTTGGATGAAATTGTTTCATTGTTTCTGTTCTTGAAGCCTTATGTTAGGTGAGTATACATTTGTTCACATAAACTCAGAAAAAGTTTACACAACACAGACCTTTGTAAATGTAAGCTGGATACATCAACCTTGTGTTGGTTTGTAGAGCAGGAGTAGATGATCATGTTCATTATGGAGCGTGGGAGTGTAACAGAGCTGAGTACAGTGGTGTTACCATATTCCAGGGTGATGTGGTGCAAGTTGAGCAACCACTGAAGGACATTGGACATTCCTGAGAAAAGTCACTTCACTTCACCAGAAGTCACCTGGGTGGTGGGCCCTTATGTTGTATAATATCTTTTTTTTCTTGGTTTATCAAGGTAGGGTCTCGCTCTAGCCCAGGCTGACCTAGAATTCACTATTAGTCTCAGGGTGGCCTTGAACTCACAGCAATCCTCACACCTTTCCTCCTGAGTGCTGGGATTAAATGCCCAGCTCTGTACAAAATATTTTCATGTTTTTAAAGTAGGAAAAACTCCATTGATATCATAATACAAAGTACAGAATATAAGCCAGATATGGTGATATACAGCTTTATTCCCAACACTGAGAAGGTTGAGGGAAGGAATCTCAAGTTTGAGGCCAGCCTAACCTACATAGCAAGTCCCTTCCTAAAAAATAATCAAATAAAAATAAAAACAAAAACTGCCAAGAGGGAAAAATCATGACTCTTCTCAGATGCTTGGGATAAAACTGAATAGTTAGGCATGGATACTTCCTGCTGATAATGCATCTTCCCTATGGAATAGTATGATAGATTTATAAATGAGAGCTGTATTTATTATGCTACAGAATTACCATGAAGGTAAAAGGAAAAGCATACAGAGGTGCCTAGATTCATGGAAGGGTTCACCATTCCTCATTATGCCTCTGCTTTTCCTAGTTAGCATTTGTGGAATTTTCTGTTCAGTATTGTGTCCACTAGAGGGCAGGCAAAGAAAGGCATAGGCAGCATGTGAATAAGACTGGAGAACATGCTATCCATTCTCACTCCTTGCAAATATCAATTCTAATACAGTTCAAGATTAAAAAGGCTAGACGTTTTATAACTGTCATTGCTTATCTTGATTTTCCCATTTACATGAATTCTATTCTTCAATAATGGATCAGTTCCATTCTCGTTCATTTCTCTTAAAGTAAATGCTGTGATTTTCTGTAGTGAGGAATATAATTTATTTCTCAAATTTTCCTTTGTTATGTATCTTCTTTCATACAATGATCACTTAAAGTTGACTGTGCTGTAATATACCAATAAACTTGTAATAAATGACCGTCATTATTATCTCTTAAATAGACTCACTCGTCAACACCAGTAATTATGACACTACAAAGGAAATGGAAATGTCCCTGGAAGACAAGGGGGAGTAGGGGAAGGCCACTTGCTCCACAATGTTCCTGATATGAGGAAAGGAGAGCAAGAATAAAAGTTCTATTCTGTGGGTTTTTTTTTTTTTTTTTAAACTGGAGCGCACTTTTCCACTGTTGTTAGATTTCTTCATATATTGCATGCTTTGGACTGGTTCCCTGTGTCTCTAACATAACAGCTATACTGCTTGCTGTCTTAACTGTATCCAGAGCTAGTTGGCACTGTAGTCTTACAAATACATCCTGAGTGCAAGGTCCCACATTTTAGATTTCATTCCCAACTCACAAAGAGGCAAAGGAAGGTAAAGCTAGAAACCAGGGAATAGTCACCTTGCAACGTGCTTGGGAAATAACTTTATTAATAACTCAAAGGAAAGGAAAGGAAAGGAAAGGAAGGGAAGGGAAGGGAAGGGAAGGGAAGGGAAGGGAAGGGAAGGAAAGGAAGGAAAGGAAAGGAAAGGAAAAAACAAGGGAAAAAAATCTATAACAGAGTGGTGTCCATAGCTCACCTTCATGTAATGGTCAAAAAATAATACTCCAGGCCTGGGGTTTTAAATAATTGCAAAGCACTTGCCTAGTATGTGTAAGACACTGAGTTCCATGTCCAGCATAGCAAAACACACACAAAAGAAAGAAAGGAATTGGGGGAATGAAGGAAGTAAAAAAAAAAAGGGAATGAGGACTGGAAGAGGGGTGAAAAAAGATGAACGTTATGAAAAAAAGTTTGCACTTTTTAAATGAACATCTATCATAGACATTGTGTGTGGTTCTCTTGAGGATGCATAGTTTTGAGAATGATCTTGTTCAAAAGTTTGTTTGAAAGCAATTAGCTACCCTGAAAACTGCTCAGACAAAAGTAAAAGAGTGTAATAGCCAAAGGCACCATCAAAAGACAATATTCAGCAGACAGGTTTCACAGTTGGCTCAAAACCCTTCTTTACATAGCCTTTCCTAGGATCAAACAGCACTTTTCCATTGACTGCTGTCCAGTACCCCACTCAGAGAAAGCTCTTCCCTCTGAGTTTGATACTTAGCATGAATGATTCCCTCAATACCCACCTTCCAGGCCACAAATATGATTGAATATTTTTCCTCGTAATAATTTTAGAGAGTAAGCAATAACCAGGGCTGTGCAAAAGACTGTCCTCAGGAATGAGAATGGAATCTTCAAATGCTGTGTGCACTGAGTAAGAGCAGAATGCATTTTGGAAACTGGAATAAGTTCAACATGGCTTTGACATAGTTGGTAAGATGTCAAAAGATGAAAGTCCTGGAGTCCCTTGTCCTCTAAGTATAGTATATGGACCAGCAGCATGGCATCACAGCAAGCTTAATAGATATGAAGAATTCCAGCCTCACTGTACAAGCATTACATCAGAATTTCTATGTTAAGATCCTTTGGTAATGTGGTACACTATAAAGTTTGAGAATCCCTCTCCTGACTGTCAAACAGTGTAGATATAGAAGCAACAGAAAACCTTTGGAAAACTAAGCTGGGTAATCAAATAATAAGACCTGTGAATAAGAGAAAGCTTTCTTGCTGCAAGATCAGGTAATCATATGTGATCAGGTATTCATATATCACATAAGGCAGCCAAATAAGAGGGTGATGCAATTGCCCTGGTACACATGGCCTTTGACTTCACTGGGCCATGTGCATGAAGATTTAGGAGAAGCAGCCAGTAAATAAAGCATCATCAGGACAGTCCTGAATTTGTCCCAAATGCATAACTTTCTGACTACTGTGTCCTATGCCTGAGCTGCTGAGAAATTGGGAATGGCAGTATCAGTGTATGTGAGAACTCAACATACTCAAAAATAAGTGTTCTTAAGTTGGCACAATTGACTAATATGTGAGTCATTTTTTTTTCATACAGGTGCAGTCATGGGACCCATCCACATGGGGACAGACATTGCTATTGGGGTTAGTACCATTACTCTCCCTCCAGTTTTTACAAGCTACATGGAAACAAAAAGCCACCCAGTGTTTTTGAGGGAAATCCTGCAGCTATTCTATTGTTGAACAAGTAAATTTCTACTTTGAGATACTTGAGTTAAAAACTTCCATGCAGCACAATAGAGTGGTTCACTTTCAGCAACCCTAGGCAGAAGGATCACAATGTCTAGGTCAGCATGGATTACATAAGTGAGACACTGTCTCAGAAAGGTCTATATACAACCAAAAATTTGCATATATAGGAAGAATAGACTCATAATCAATGGGACACATTTTTTTGTAAAAGCCTGGTCTAAATCAATCTAGAAGACCCAGCGTCTCAGGGAGCTTTTAGGATATCAACTTGATTTAATCCATTGCCCTTTTTGTAGTCCCCTATACTCTTGGCTTTGTTCCCCTATGCTCTCTTGCCTCTTCACTATATTAGTACTCTACCACAGTAGTCACCCTATAAACCGTCCACCTTCTTTTTCAAAGAAACCTCATGACTTGTGGAGAAAGGATGACACAGTCATTATGGTAGTCAATAGATTTTTAGCAAACCAGCTCCACCCAAGGGCCTATGATTCTTCCTGAACCATGGAACTATAGGCACTTCTTTTCTCAACTAGACACACCCTGTGCTTCAAGATTATCTCTTCCTGGACCAAGGAGAATCCTCACTTACTTCGGACCTTTGTCTGTGTACTGTCTTAGAGCCCTCCATGAGAGAAATCAAATGGCAAATTTTCTGTTTAGAAGACTGGAGACATCAGAGGTATCGGGGGTATACTAGAGGTTACAGGAGAAATGGCCACCATAGAGCAATCTTGATTATAAACCAACTCTTCATCTTTATCTTTTTTGTAGAAGGGAAGGAAAATGGAAAGGGTAACTTACATACAATTATCCCTTTGTCTCTACCCTTGATCCCTGAACCTCTAAGTTATACTGAAATTGTCCTCTTTGACTTTCTCTGGACCCTGTCTCCCCCCAGTATTCAGAGAAAACTAACCATCAGGAATAAAAATGTTCCAATGAGGGAACTACTCATAATCCCTCCAACATAGTTTTTATCCTCTACAAGAGAACCATGTGTGGTTAGGAGCTTCCTATGTCTACTGGCCTTTACCTTTGACTAAGCTGAAGGAGATACAATGAGAGCTAGGCAATTTTACTGCAGACCCATATCAGTACTTCCAGATTTTCCAAAAGCTTACTTGGCAATATGACCTGGGTTGGGAAGATATCATGTTGATAACAGACCAAACTTTGGTCTCAATTGAAAAACAGAGGGTGCTGGCTTAGGCAATAGAAGTAGGGAATGGATGCTATAGAATCCATTACCAAGTTCCAAACTCTAATGTTCCCACAGGGGTAGAGGAGTTACCCTTATATAACCTCAGTTGGGATCAAGAAGACTCATGGGGGCATGGGACAACTAACATTTCATTTACTGTACCCACTATAATACAGGTAGAACAGGACCCCCCCATTACCTTCCTCCAGAAACTTAAAGAGGCAATTAGAAAGCATGCTAATGCAACTATAGTGATCATGGAGTAAGAAGTTATCCTTAACGGTGAATTCCTAAGCCAACTGTCACCTGATATTTTCAGAAAATTACAAAAACTGAAGGAATTTAAACTAGCTGGTCCAGGCTGCAAATCCTTTTTATTACAATCAGGACTGAGAGAATAGAAGAAAGAAAGATGAGAGAGGGAGGGGGAAAGAGAGAGAGAGGGAGAAAGAAGAAAAAGGATGAGGAAGAGGAGGAGAAAAGAAAAGAAAAAGGAAGAGGAAGAGGAGAATAGATGCCAATAAGAGGTCCTAGCAGTAATGAGAATCACTTTAGAAGGAGCCTTAAGGAGAGGGTTTGTTTTATCTGTGGACAGACAGAAATTTTTGAAAATGATGTCCCTAAAGAAGGGAGACAATGAGAGGCTCTTCCCAACCCCCAACATAATTCTGTTCTACCAAGGCAACGAATGGAGGGTTTGATGACTGGAGGGTTTGATGCTATCTGGGTTGAAGACACCTGAGGTCATTTTCCTCGGTCTAATGCTGATGGGCCTCAGGGCCTTCTCTACTGTCTCCTATAATCCTGATCCAACTTGAGGAGCCCCAGATGACCTTGCAGGTTACACATTTATATATAGGTCTTCTACTGACATGAGAACTTGATTCTCCATGCTGCCATTCTCTTCAAGACCCCTATCAAACTTCATAGCTGCCTTGAGGGGCATAAAGGGCCAGTTCCAAAAGAAGTTCTTTAAGCACTTGCCTGTTCTTGGGATGACTGCTTCTTCCATAACTCCTTCCTTATCATCCCAAGAATTCCAGCCCATTTGTTAGGAAGAGATGCTCTTTAAATAATAGGAAGGATGATTTTACCCCCAAGGGGAAATCTGTGTCTTCCTTTGGTAGAGGTGAGTATAGATCCTTCACTCTGGACTGACACTGAAAATTTAGGCTAAGATATCCCCACTGCTCTTGTCCAGATACACCTGAAGGACCCAACTTTTCCCCCATCAAGGAAACACATCCAGTAAAACCAGAGGCAAGTGAGGGACTTAAACCCATAATTGTAGCCTTGCAGAAACAGGGACTCCTAAAAGAGTGCTCCTGTCCATATAACTCTCCTATTACTGGAGTCTGGAAGGGGACCAATAAATGGAGACTAGTTCAAAACCTCTGTTTGATTAATGAAGTGGTTGCTCCACTTCATCCTGTAATGCCTAATCCTTACACTCTCCTAACTCACATTCCTTCTGGGACTACTCATTACTCAGTCCTGGACATGAAGGATGCCTTTTTCTGTGTTTCCTTACACCCAGACAGTCAGCCTTTGCTTACCTTTGAGGACTCATCCTGAAGGACAGGTCAAGTGACCTAGGAGATTTTACCCCAAGGCTTTAGAGATAGTCCACACCTTCTTGGCCTGGCCCTAGCACAGAACCTCATAGCCTGGAATAGTCCTGAGAACACTCTATTACAGAATGTAAATGACCTGCTTTGTAGGGCTTCTAAAGAAAAGATCTCTCTAGAAAGTGAAGCTCTTCTCAATTTCTTGGCTAAGCAGAATGTTGCAGTCAGGTTCACATTGCTAGAATAAATCATCCAACCAAGAGTAGCTTTTGGAAAAAAAAAAGTGTTTATTTTCGTTTATAGGCTTGAGGGGAAGCTCCATCATGGCAGGGGAAAACAGTGGCATGAACAGAGGGTGGAAATCACCTCCTGGCCATCATAAGGTGGACAATAGCAATAGGGGAATGTGCCAAACACAAGCAAGGATACACTTG